>OU612043.1:192861135-194320703 GCA_914767935.1 Coremacera marginata
CAAATGCCCCTCACCCGTTCACCTAATTAACGTCTCTGCCTAATATACATACTATTAAGTGAATTTTCACGAAGTTTGAAGGGCTGTATCTTCCAAACGTAGCAAATATCTAACTTAAAATTTGAACTGTAATATACCATAATGCTATTAAGTATTTAACTGGGAATAAATTTCAAGTTTTTTAAACCGTGCCCACCAAAAATATTTGCCCCCCAAAAACACACAAATTCATCAAATTTCTCCAAATTCAAATTTTAAAAAGCTGTTAAAAAATCTATGTTTCAACAGCGAGTTGAAAGGAATTGAAAAAAACTTATGGCTGCAACTCACTTCTTTTTATAAAAAAAATTCTTAAAGTTGCAAAATATCACGTTTTGAACAAAAAAATGTAATCATTTTTTTAATATGAAAGCATTATTTTATAAGCATTTTTTATATGCCAGATTAGAGGTCAAAGTGTGTTCAAAAATGCCTATATCGCTATAGGTGCAATGAAAATATGGCCGCCATTTTGAAAGTAGAAAAAACAAAATTTTTTTTGAAAGCAGTTCTGAGATCCAAATTCTTTGGACACCTTTTGATAAAAATATAAACTTTTTTAAAAATGGTCGAGCCTTTCTTTTTTTTTATGGGCTACTTCATATGGACTGATTCTATAATAATTAATTGTCTTCATAACATTTAATTTTTAAATTTATATCATAAATTAATTGTTATTTATGTTATTCGGTATTAATCTTTAATAAATTTAAATTTAAATTGAACTACATGGATTCCTTGTTAGTGCAATAGGTATTGAGATAAAATCGATTATACTTTTTGATGCAATATATCATTCCACTTTGGGTAATTTGTCCATATTCACCATAATAGCTGACTCCCAAATAGACATCCTTAAAAAGCATTTTAATTTAAGCAGCAACCTTCTTAAAATCATCTCCATGGAAAACGTAATCAAACAAAATAACAAAAAAAAAAAAAAAGGAAAAATAAGGTAGATGGAGCAAAAATTAATTTTTAATCATACACATCGATTGTTTCGTACGTACTCAAGCAACAAACCAAGAAATGCAGCCATCTATCGACGAACAGCAGCCAGGAATCGATGAAGCCATCAATGTGCCGAGCTGGCAACTTGTATGAATTTGAAGCCGCAGCAAGTGCATTACGGCAATACGCTATATAGCTATAGAGTCTATACTACATATAATACACATTCAAACACATCTCTTGTGATGATGCTATTTTTATTGCTTGCCCCCATAACAATGTGTTGATGCACTCTAATCTTCAGAATATCAATTGAAAATAGTAGAAAAAAAAAAATAAAATCACATCTTTGAAAGTGGGGTCAGCGGGAGAAAAGTGGGCAATATTGTTCGACAGTATTGGAACGAGAAAAAGCCTTCACTCAGCCAAACTCGACTTGCAGTGAGTGGCGTTCGTTCCAGTGACGTCTTTGAGCTAAATTCAATTTTATCGAAAGAAAATTGAAATCTCATCATGCTTCGCTGCTTAAATGTCGAAATAAAAATACATACAAAAAAAAAAAAATACCATGAATCTCTTTGTGTATATGTCGAAGTTTTAGTTTTCGAACAATTTTGCCATATTAACATCGCCTTAAAATAGCCCAGAGATACCTTTTTAGAGCCAACATCCAAAACATACTTTAGCCGAAAAAGAAAGACGACTTCGCAAGGATGCCAAGATTGGCGCCAACAATGACGAGGGTGATGGCAGCGACGACAAAGACGAAGAAGCCGAAGGTGCAGGGTTGGCATCAAAATAAATTGCAGCCAACATCAGTATATTTTACTCTATTTTTGGTTGTCTTCACTGGTTCACTTTGAGGCAATCAGTCACTTGTCAGGCATTCATGCAGTGAGTTAGTCAGTCAGTCAGTTGGTCGGTCCAAAAGTCAGTAACTAGACGTCAGCTGCAATATATTTGTTGATCAATCAAATTTGGTACGTTGCCGAAATGCCGCAGAAAAATAAGTTGTTTCCAAGGGATTGTTTTGGAAATGGGGCTAATAGGACAAAGTCTATAAAATTGGACGGATGCGTTTTTAAAAAGGTAAATTTTATTAGTAAATTTTACAAACACTTAGCTCAAAAAATTATTACCACGACAATTTGTAAAATCGATAGCTTAAATACTTTGAAATTAAAAAATTATTTATAAAACTTTTTACGTAAAGTTTTAAAACTGAATGAATAGAACTTAAATCATGTGTAGTGCAGTCAGTGAAAACAAAATAAAGTCAATGCTTTAAAAAAATAAGGAGCGCAAATAATTATTTGTATTGTTGTTTGGTTAGGGACACTGATATAAAATAAAAGTTTCCAAAACGCTTTCTGGAATCATGGATGCATTTTCTTTTTTCATGATTCAAGGCATTTTTAAGACATTCCCTTAATTTTTGTGAATTTTTAAGAGATTTTACTGTAAAAATAAAGTCACTCTGTATGGGAGGTAGGCGTGGTTTTCATCCGATATGTCTCATTTTCGAACTTGATCTTAATTTTTTTTTTTTTAAATCTTATAGTTTGAATATCATCGCGATAGCTCTAAAATTACGGCTGTAATTGTGTCGACAGACAGACAGACGGACAGACAGAAGGACACACGGAAATCGACTCAGTAGGTAATGCTGATCAAAAATATATATATAATCTTTTTTATACCTGCCACGCCTCCTTATTAGCGTTACAAACGGAATGACAAAGTTAATACACCCCTTACGCAGTATGCGTTGGGTGTTATAAATGTAGTTATAGATTTGTACAAAAAAGTGATATGATAACAAAATGCTGATAATTCACTTCTTCAAAAATAATTGCTTAATTCTAGGTCTAATTTAATTCTGATGCAGTGGAGAAATGGCCTGATAGACCATTTTTAAAAAGTCAATATTTTCAAAAAGCGGAAAAAGCGGTGTATATTTAACATGTCTCAAAAAGTTAAAGGTATATTTTTAATGGCCCTGTATGTACTTTTTTGGAAATTTTGGAAAAATGTTTAAATTTTATATATTTTGCAGAAAAAAACTTCTCTGTGTATCAATATATAATATTTTTGTTTTTTATTGTTTTCCAATCAAATACAAAGCATATTTTTTTCTGTGTTTTACCTTTTAAAAAATAGTTAATTTGTTATAATGTAGCTAAACATGTATTTTAGGGAATTTTCTTAAGTAACTACTTGCGAACGCAAACTGTACATATGCTCATTTAAGCTAGAAAATTTTTCGAGTTTGAAGTGTTGCAGCACCCACAAAAATGGTTTAATTGTTAAAAGTGTTATTGTTTACTCATATTTCAATAATTTCCTTTAAAATGTTATCAAACATGTTGGGTGTCTATTTTTTTCTATACCTGGACGGAGCACTGTGCGCCACTCCAAAAACCGCACCAAACTGTCACTAGGCCAAGTGTTTTATGGATTTTATGTATATGAATGGATAGTTCCAATTCATATGATCGTCTTAAAATGCACAAACCTGGGTTTTCAGCCACACTCTCAACTACAGCTGCGATATTTTCAGTTGACATAGCCGAACGAGTGCGAGTTGAGGTCTTAACATTACTAACTTTTCCGAACGTTCAAATTTATCGATTAATTACACTATAGCTGTGCGAGAAGGCGATTGATGATGTCCAAGAACAGTACGAACTATACGAATCATATTGCACAATGCGTTGTACAAGTGTGTATCGATCCATATATAAGTTTTTTTGTCAAACGTCATCGAGTAAGAGTTGTTTTTATTTGGTAAGGTGGCATTCTGAAAAACAGGTGGGAAATTATAAATGACACCTGTTGTTGAACAACCCATTAGTTGGCTATAGTCTTCGAATTTACTTAAATACAACCGCGGGGATATTTTAGTGTCCACCCTGTCGAAGATAGTTTCCTTTTCCTTTTTTTGTTGTTCCTTTTTTTGTTGTAAATTATAAATATTTAAAAAACTTTAATTTTCAAATATTTAATAGATCTATCACAGCTACTTTTAACGTTAGTTGACTGAACACACATTTTTTTTTTCATAATCTTCGAGTTACTAATTTTCAAATATTATTTAATAGCTAGCTCTAAATTAAGCAAAATACAAAACCATTACGAAACTTACAAAAACAAATATTAACACATTTTACAGCAATACAAAATTAAAAATTAAATACAAAATCATAAAAGGAAAATAATTTGTGGTAAACAAAATTTTGTCAAGAGTTGTCCAGTGGCAGCAGCAGCAGCGGCTGGATGTATTATATATATCCGGACAATGATGATTATGACGATGAGGCACTCTTTGGCAGCAGCTGGTTGTAACCCGTTGTTGTTTTTGTTGTTGGGTGTTTTATTATTATTATTGTTATGATTATAATTATTATTATTACGAGTTCGCAATTTAATGTTGATTTGACGAGAATGCCGAATGGTGACTGTTGCTGTGTCCAACGTAATAATGTGCCTGATGACGATGATAAAAGCAGAGATGATGATAATGATGTTGATTACGATGAGCTAGGTTATGAGCTATACAGAAGGGTCAACTTGCTGTCCATTGTAGTTGGGTCAACATTTTATTGTGTGCTGATTATGGTGACACGCATATGGTGTCAAATTAAAGCTTTCGCATGGTTGCCAGGCGAACGATGAATTTGTACATATCAATGAATGCATGAGTGAACGAAGGAACGTATAAATGAATGAATGAATGTATCAATGATTCAATAAATGGCTAAAATAGCTTCAAAGCCAATTGAACATGAATTGCTTATTGGCAGATATGGGACGCTAGGAAATCTATTGGTGACAAAGTGAGAGCGAGAATGTGTTGATGTTGGTATGTGTGTGAGTGGCTATTCTGGTACAGATATAAGGCACACTGAACTTTTTTGGCACTAAAATTGACCTTAAACCAAGCTATTTATTTTGCAGAAAATTGCTTGCGCTATATAGTTATGAAATATAAGAATAATAAACAATTGAGGACAACGTAACAGGGTGATTCCAAAAATATATATGCAATACTAACAGGCCACAGTGGTCCGCGGCTTCGCCACAAACATTTTTTTATCAATATAAAGCGTTTACACGTATGTATTTGCTACTCTTTGAATAAATGTGGAGAGATAAAAAGTGCAAAAACTTCAGGTGTGGCTTTTCAGGTGAAGATCTTGAAGGAATTTAGGTCTTTAGGTTAGGGGTGTGTCATACACCACCACACTAACGGCGGGTTAAGGTATGCAGTCACTCGCCTTGGATTCAGAAATGGACAAATTTTGATCGCTCTATAATGTTCTTATCCGCTCCTATTCTCACTGTTTTTTTGCAGTTTCTATTGGAAGCAACAGCAAATACTTTTGAAATAAAAAATAATTTTTTCATCACTTTCAATCAATTTCAATTTCAGTCACTTTTGTTTTATTTTGTTTTGCAGCTCATCACTGCAATTATATGTATCTCTCTTTTCACCTTACGCAAGGCTCCTTGAAAAGTGTAAAACAAAAAGTGTAAAACGATCGCTGGTGAATATTATTTAGAGCATTTGGACATATTTTATATTGATTTGAAGCAGAAACAACCGCATTTGGCGAATAAAAAAAAAGGCTATTTGGTGTGAATAAAAACCAAATTTATAAAATTTGGGAATTTCTTAGTATGAACAAAGTAATAACTTTAAAACAAAGATCATACATTTTTCTACTTTACTAATTTTGAATCAAATTTCAGTCCAAAAGAGTGCACTGTACACAGTTGACTGGGAAATAGGTGAAACTGTGTTTAGCAATCCATTTACATTCACTCACCTACTTGCTCGTTCACTCACTTACTTACATACTCTCGCATTCACTCAATTGTTAATCAATAAAGTGTAATAAAAGGATTACGTGCAAGAATGACAATTTGAGCAATGCGTTAAGCATATGATGTGTGAGTCAGAATGTTTGTGAGTTAGTATGCGAGTGAGTACGAGTAACGTTTATCAGGTGTCAGCTTGAATTAGTTGGAATTGTTGTAAACTACAATACGATATTAATTTGCTTTTAAGGAAATTAATGGAAGGCTTCATCAAATCTTTGAAAATAAATAAAGCACAAAACCAAACATTCGCTAGATACGAAGCATTATATAAAATTAAGATTAAATTCATTACATTTCATCTGTTTTAGTCCTATGCTGCAAACTGCCCATTTAAAATTTTTGTTTACTTTATTAAATTTTTAAGTTCGTACAATACCATATATTCATATAATACATCCTTTTCAAAAATACATCCTTTTAAACGAGGTATACGAAATTATGTATTATAATGTTCCAAAATTGAAGAAAAGAATTCATAAGCTTCCATGGTTTCATGGGTTTAAAAAAGTTAAAAAATTTAAGAAATAAATTTTATAAACTATTTAAAACCACAAACAATGCTCTCCACCAGGAAAAATATTTGCACTATTCTCGTGAATTCAATTTTTTAGATAAATTTTTATATAAACAGCATTTACTTACGATTGAACAGAACATCAAAACTAACCCTAAAATCTTCTGGCGCTTTGTTCAGTCGAAAAATAAAAGCTCTTTCATTCCATCATCGTTATTCTGGGAAGGTAAAGTCTCGAACAACATTTTGAAAACTGCTAATCTTTTCGCTGAGTTCTTTCAATCTAATTATTTAACTGATACTATGTGTAATGATTTGGAATTTCTTGAGAAAGTAGAATCTTGCATAAATTCGGGACACCTTTCTCTTAATGAAAGCGATGTGTTAAGTGGTATATCACGCCTTAAAAATTCTATGAAAGCTGATAGTGATGGTTTGTCTGCTTTTTGCTTAAAAAAATGTGCAAGATCTGTTGTCAAGCCCTTGTGTCTGATTTTTAATAAATCTCTTCTTTATGGTGATTTCATAAGTAAATGGAAAATTGCTTCTATTACCCCTGTGTTTAAATCTGGCAGAAAAAATTGTGTTTCTAATTACCGCCCGATCTCTAAACTTTCCAACACTTCTAAACTGTTTGAACATATAATTAAAAATAAGCTTGATTTCGCATTGAAAATGGTTATAACACCGTCACAGCATGGGTTCGTACAGGGGCGGTCTACAACTTCTAACTTAGCTGTATTTACGCACTTCTGTTTATCTTCTTTTGCTGAAGGGTGCCAAGTAGAAACTATCTAGACGGATTTTTCCAAAGCGTTCGACAAAGTTTCCCATACTATTTTAGTTGAAAAGCTTGCCAAAATGGGATCTCATTCTAACTTTTTGAGTTGGATGTTAATGTTAAATCTACACCATTTACTGCAAAATCTGGTGTTCCACAGGGCAGCATATTGGGACCTCTTCTTTTCACTTTATCTTTATCTTTATCTTTTCTTTTCACTTTATTTATTAATGATATAAGTCTGTATTAATGATATAAGTGTTTTTCTTTTTCAAATCATTTACTATATGCCGATGATTTAAAAATTTTCAAAGTTGTACGCAACAGTGTGGATGTATCTTTGCTGCAATTAGATTTAAATGCTGTCTCTGATTGGTGTAAACGTAACCGTTTACTCCTAAATATCAATAAATGTTTTCATGTTTCTTATGCCAGAATTATAAATGTTGTAGCGTCGTCATTTAATATTGACAATTCAAGTTTGACGTGTGTAAATGAGATTATGGATTTGGGTGTTTGTTTTGACTCAAATCTTTCATTTGTTCGGCATTTAACTTGTACGCTTTCTAAATCTTATCCTATGTACGCGTTCCTAAGGAGGAATTGTACGAACTTCAAGGATCCATATACTCTAAAGTGTCTTTTTCAATCTTTTGTTAGATCTCGCTTGGAATATGCGTCGTTTATATGGAATCCCTACTATGCTGTCCATAAACTGAGACTTGAACGAATACAGAAAAAATTTCTAAAATTTACTTTGAGATCATTTAATTTTGTTGAACCTATACCTTCCTATGAAGATCGCTGTTTGCTTCTTAATTGATACACGGCGAACTATTCAGTCTCTAATATTTCTGTACGACATTGTTTTTGGTAATATTAACTGTCCTTACTTGTTAAGCTCAATTAAGTTTAATATTCCAACAAGAAACTTGCGTCATTTTGATTATTTCAAAATTAACTTTTATAAAGCAAACTATTTGATACATGAACCTTTACAAAGAGCCCTTAAAGAATATAATTCACTTTGTTGTATAATAGATATTGATTTCTCTAATAATAAGAATGTATTTATTAATGCTCTTAATTCATATTATTGTTAACTAATTTATATTAGTTATAATTTAATATATAAGTATTAAATTTTGTATGCTATGCTTGTCTGAAATAATTTTTTTTAAAAATTTATTGACAATAAACTAAACTAAACTAAACTAAACTAAAAAAGCAAAAAATTTTCAATTTTAATTGGAGTAAGTATACAACGAGAAAAAAAAACCGTTATAAAATCATACAAATTGACATTTGTGAATAAAAGAAAAATGTACTAACTTGAAGAATTTAAGTCTTTGTAGCTGACACAACTTGTAGCTTTATTAAAAAAAAATACGGCACGGCAAAAAATTTAATATTTAGCAAATATAAAAATTATAAAAATTATTTTTAAACAAATTTTATTTGATTGTTTATTGGAAAGTTTTAAATTTTGAAGACATGAACAGTGAGCACGGTTTCACTCTAAATCGGGTATGGGTAATTGAACTGCATCATTAGTTTTTTAAGATTTCTGCACGCTTTCACACAAATTTTTTTTAAATTTTGCCTCTAAGGGAAGCTTTTGGTTTTCGGCCCTATTATGTCCAAAAATTGCTTTTAAACATTTGCTTTTGCTAAATTAACTATAAATTATATTAACTGTTGATAAATTTATTCCTAGTGTATAAGAACTTTCAACTTATTTTGGATTAGAATTTCATCTAAATAGTTTGAAATTTTGTAATTCATCAAGAATGGATAAATTTTAAACTCAAAAGCATTCAATTCGTCTATTAAAATTTGAATCGATAGCTCTGCGATCTAGTTAGTTGTTATATAGTAGTATATAAGTTAATACAATACGTTGCATTACTTAGTTTATTTTGTCTGCATTTTTATACCCCAACGCGTACTGCGTAAGGGTTATATTAACTTTGTCATTCCGTTTGTAACGCCAATAAGGAGGCGTGGGAGGTATAGAAAAGTATATATATTTTTGATCAGCATCACCTCCTCAGTAGATCTCCGAGTGTACGTCTGTCCGTCTGTGATCACGATTAAAGCCGTAACTTTAAAATCATCGCAATGAAATTCAAAACACAAGCTTCTTTTTAAAAAATTGAGATCAAGTTTGAGCCGAATCGGTTGAAAACCACGGTTGAAAATCACCCAAGCAAAATCTCTTAAAAATCCACAGAAATTAAAGAAATATCTTGAAATTTTGCACATAAGCTTTGATATATAACATGAAATATTTCTATGATATTTGGCAAAATCGGATGATTTTGCGCCTACCTCCCATACAAAATGAAGTCATCAAAATAGAAATCTTTCGTAAATTTATAAAACTGAATGACATCGGGTCTGTATGTACCCAAATTGCGCCCGAACCGTTTATCCAACCCATACATATATTCTTCGGTATAATATGAAGTCCTTGCATGAGAAAAGTGGGTGTGGCATTTTACTTTTGATCGAACTTCTGTTACACCGTGTGTCTGACTTCAAGCAAATTTTTCACACATAATCCTTGGTAGTTTGACCAATCTTAAGTTTATAAAATAGGGCAGTAATATATATGGTGGGCGTGGTACTTTATTTTTAGACTAGCTGTATCTACACCGTTTGTCCGACTTAAACCAATTTATACTCACATATTATTTGGCATAAGAATCAGTCTATAGTTCATAAAAGTGGGCGTACCAGACAGGGAAGTGGCACTTTATTTTTAATAAATTTCCATCTACACCGTTTTTCCGATTTTAAACAAATTTCGCACATATATTCTTTAGTATAATGAGATGTTTTAAGCATACAAAAATGGATTGGATTTGACAAGGGGCGTGTCAATTAAATTCTATCGTACCGTATTACGCCTCTTTTGATTTAATATGACAATTATTAAAAAAAAAACAAGTGTGATGAAGCATTAAATTTTTGATGAAAGACAGCGATTAAATTGTTTTTTTAAATTAAAGCTTTTTTTATGCGATTTATTAAAGCGATTAAAGCTATTTCGGACTTTCACAGTATTAACCCACTTGGAGCAACGACCCAGAAATCATTGAAAATATCCAGATATACTGAAAATTGATAAAATAATGCATTATTGAAACTTATCCTAGTCAAATACACTTTCACCATTGCCATTATTCGCTTTTAGAAATTGAAAGAAAAAGTAGTTACGAAAGTTTAAAAATTTAATTTTAACTAATTTAATATTTTTAAAAAGTTGATTGAATTTTTTATCAGAGTTTTCAAAATGGATAAATTTTCAATCTAGCAGAGGTCAAGGACTCAACGTAAATAGTTGTAAATAGTCCAAAGATGAAAACTTATGTCTAAACAATGGTACACCCGATTTGGATAGTTAAAAAAATGAAGTTATAAGTTAAAAATTTCGTCAATTTTATTGAAATAATTTTTTTGACTAAACGAAGATGAAAACCCCGATAAGATGGGTAAAAAATTTAACATAAAGTTGAAAAATTCATCCCTTAGGCTTATATTAGTAAATATGCTTATGGGGCGTTCCACGCCAGATCGGCCACCATACACACTTTATATCTCTTATTTGCTTCAATTTAGGAGGGTCGATAGACAAACATTAAAATCTAAATCCGGCGTGGAACGCACAATATATTAATTTAAACCAAAAAGAAGTAAACAATTTAAACTTTTATGTTGAAAAAATAATTTTATATGATGTTGATTTTAATCACAAAAATTTTACCCATGTGCAAAATCTATCCTACAGCGGAAAATCATACTAGCGATGAATTTAAGTAGTTAACTCACTAGTCAAAAAAATACTAGATGCTTAACTATTCGTTACTTACTGGACAATGAGTTTCTAGATAAGTTACTATATGTAATGCAGCTAGTTCAAAAATACCAGGTGTCTTACTAGTATAAAAAGAACTAGTTGCTTAATTTATAGTTAACTAGACAGTCTATTTATTAGCACCTACTGCATATTATTTTGAAAATTATTCACAGATTATAAAGCATTATATTGAGTATTCGAAAGAGTTTGTTTACAAACTTGACCAAAAATAAAAATGACTATTTTCTTATATTTAAAACGAGTTTTATTAAACCAAATATGTGCCGTTTTGATCGATAACCTTTTGGCATCTTTGAGCTAAAGCCATTATTCCATCTGTACAGAACTTCTGGGTTTTCTGAGTGAAAAACTGGTCCAAGTGCATTTTGCAGGCCTCCACAGATTTTAAATATACACCATTAAAGAGTTCTGTAGAGTACGAAACAAATAATGATGGATGCATCAAAACTTCGCAGCCAACCTCTCTCAGTTTCTGCCGGGTCATCAAAGACCCGGTGTGGTCTGGCGTAGCCACACAACATCTTTTCTGTTCAACAATTCTGGTCGTTCTAGTTAAATTGCTTGCTTCAATCTCGTTAATTGTTGACAGTATAGAACAGAATAAATCGTTTGACCGTTTCCAATCCTACCAGACGCACAGCATTATTTTTTAAGAGTTATTTCCAAGTCCTTATTAAAACTACTAGCAATGAACTGGTTAAAATAATACTAGTATGAAACTGTACTAGTCGGATTAGATTAGTATTTAACTGATAAAAATATACCAGCACACCGGCGATGAATTCATACCAGTACAAACCCTACTTTCAATTATACTATTGTAGTATTTTACTGGCTTAAAAATGCTATTATTACAACTAGTTCAAAAAATGTCAGTCAAAATTCTACCTCAAATTATATCGAGTAAAGGACAATTGTCTTTTCTTATGACATCAACATAGGAAAACAACCAGTTTGCACAAGCTAAAAAGTATTTGGGCTGAACTAGTGCTGGTACTCTTTGACCTAGTACATTTGCTAGTATTTTAACTAGTTGGCTACAATGCAGGGTAGCAATTAGTTTTTAAGCAAAGGCAAATAAATATTGCATCATATCCAACCAAAAAACAACAACAGCAGTGATGACAGCAACAACAACCTTAACAACAATTAGAATAACAACAACAACAATTAATACACCAGCAACTACAACAAAAACAACATTGATTTCAATGGCCAGTAGGTACCAAATTTGCCGGGAAAAACAAACAAATGCCAAAATACATAAATGCACAGCAAACAAACATAATAAAAAAAACTACTACAAATACTACATAAACTCTTCCCTCCCTCTCATCTGCTTCCCTACTACACGCACTAGTATTGAAAATGTTTTCACCTAAAATCGACACATAAACTCAACGCTTTCAAAGCGTTGCGTAGATTTGGTTTCCTGGTACACACACAACATTCTGTCTACATTTTAAATTATTATTCTAGTATAGCAACAACAACAACTACAACAACAACATCATCATTATCATCAGAAATTTCAGCACCAAATTACCTTGCGTTTTATTTGCCTTGCATTGTTTTAGATGCGTGTGTGCAAATTTGTTCGCACATACATACATATGTTTGCCCATGTTTGTTTGCCACGCAACGTTGTTGGTGTTGCAACAAATCTTGCTTTACCAATTAAATCAAGAATTTATTTGCCGACATATTTATTGTACGCTTGGAATCCATTGATGCTGTTTACTCCGGCATGTTGCATTCGCTCTTGTGTGGCTTTGCCAGTCACCTTTGTATGGCAGACGTATCAAAAGATTTAATTTTTGTTTTTTACTTCATTTAAGATTTGAAATAACCAGCATATCCAAATTCTTATCTACTTTAAGCAAAAAGAATGAATAAAAATTCCATAAGCGAAATAGTTATGCATCAACATGTTTCTCGATGTGGTATTACTCATTACTCAGTCAGTCAATTTAACGTACACCTTCTAAGAAAGATGGTGCAAGTAACATAAGGTATCGAAGCAATGTCTGACAAGGACGTAGCCAGGATTTTGTTCAGGGGTAAAAAGAATTATTTTTTTCATGTGACTGATAAATAAATGTGGCGGCCGTGGCGTAGTGGGTAAAGTGTTTGACTTTTACGCCAGAGAACCCAGGTTCGAATCCTCCATCCGACATAGAAAAATTTTTAAATTGAATTAATTTTTCTGTTCGGCCGTCACCTCTCTGCAGACAATGGCAAAGCTCAGAGAGTAAAAACTGCCATGAAAAGCTTCTTGAGAACATAAGCCGTTCGGAGTCGGCATAAAACATGTAGGTCCAGTTCTCGATCATTTGTGTGCAAACATTTCACATCACACACAACACAATTGATCATAAGAAGCTCGGTCAAAGTCTTTCAAGGGCTGAGGTGGCCATTTTCGTTTTTTTTTTTCGATAAATAAATAAAAAAAAGGTTTCAGCCGTAAGTTTGTAATACAAAATAAATAAAGCATTAATAAATATTAATAAATTCTATGCGTTTTTATTATAAGAAAAAAATGTTTTGAATTTTTTTGGTTAACACAAAAATTTTGATTTTCTAATTTTCAGGGGGCAACTGCCCTCTCCTGCCCTACCCTCGCTTTACGCCAATGATGTCTGATTATAATATTTTTCTTAAAACTATCCGAGAATTATAAGATTCCATTTCATCTAAATATTCATTTACTAAATAAAATTAAATGATTATTTAATTGAATTAATATGTTTTGCAGCTTGAAAGCAAAAGTTTTATTAGACACCAACAATAGTTTTAAGGTTTTAATGTTGTATAATAAAAACTCTGCAAAAATAATTACTAAATCAGTCGTACTTCTTATTTTTATCTGAGTTTTGTTTTATCTGAAGTCAATCAACTTGTGATTGATTGAGAGGGAAAAGTTACTTAAATTACAAAAATCACTCTTAAATATGTTCGAGAGAAACAAATTCTTTGCGTAAAACATTAATTTTTGACATTTCATTGCTGGCTGGAAAAAAATTAGTTCAATGTGCGTTCAGCTAAAAATTGGCTATTTCAAAAATATAAAAGATAAAACTTAAGTAGACAGACAAATTTGTTTTATTTTTAATTAATAGAGTTCACAGTGCAGACTTTGTATGGAACCACACGCTGCAATCATATAAGTTTAAATGTAAAAAACAAGCTTTTTGGCTTGCTTTGGTAGACGAAATGAATCAAATTTTCATGGCAAATGTAACATTTGAATACGGTTATTTTGAGGTGAGCTTATATTCAATTAATATAATTATTACTTACATTAATTTTTAAGATGAAATTACTTACAAGTGGTGCAACATCAAGTCATACTTCAATTCAGAGAAGCACAGAATGGACAATGCGAGAAGAAGTGGAGCCGGCGCAGACAGAAACTTAGGGAGCTCCTGGAAGTTCTATGAACATTTGCAATTTCTACAAGTTGTTAATGCGCATACACATTCAGTCAATAATTTTAATAAGAAAAGTTTAGAAGTAAGGTTTTAATTATTGAAAATTGCTCAAAACGAAATTGCCAAAATGTCTCAAAACGAAATTGCCAGCAATTCGTATAATTTGCTACTACCGACCTAAGTTAAATTTTCTAAATGTATTTGTTCTCTTGCGGATCCTGAACCATACAAACAATCTGCCGCGTGAGCCTGGTGAACAACTGAAGTCTGACGAAAGTTTTGGTGTTGACTTCGACGCAGAATTATCAATTTCACTTATTGAAAATAGCTCAGAGTTTGTTCCAATCACCACGAATGTATCAACAAGCAGCACCAGTAATAAGCCGGCCCAAGTAACTGAGAACACTTCTACAAAATCTCCAATTGAAATCGTGTCGGATGTCATGATTACTTCACAGACCGATAAAACGGAAAATCTTGCAAAACTTGCAAACAGTTGCAAGTTGCCTTATGTAGCCAAAAAACGACACACTTCTTTGATTGAAGCATCACAAAATTTATCGAATGCATTTTGGCTGCATCAAAACTAAAAAAGGCTGACGAAAAACTAAACAGCTTTGGAGTTCACATAGGCGAGGAAATCGCAAAACTTGATCCCGACTTGCAACTCAAAGCTAGGAAACAAATGCATGACATACTTATAGATCTTCAATGTGATCAATGGCAACGTAATGAGTTCATATGATATTGAATATCTCTAATTGTCATAGTAAAAATAAATGATGGAAATTTCTATCTTTAAGAACACTAAAAACTTCAGTTTTATATAATTCTATGCTGTTAAACAATAGAAATATCAATTTAATGCAGAAAAATAGTTTTGTAAAGATTTTCTAATTTCATCAGCACTCCTTTTTGGTAGATTTCTTTCAGATGAAGTTGATATGTAGTTCTTACATATTATTTCATCTATTTCAGTTTCGGAAATGCTGTTAAAACTAGTTCTTGTTTTCATATTATCTGTTCGTAAATATTTGTGTACACAAACGCAAGAGAGAACAATCTGAATAGCTGAGAGCGATATATTGCTGAAAATAAATCTCGAAAACGGTTTGCAAGTATGCCAAATGCATATTCCACAACACGCCTGCTCCTCGAAAGGTGTTAGTCGTAGATGAGAGTAAGGCCTCATTAAGTAATTTTTAAGTGCAAAGGCATCATCTGCTAAAAGCACAAACGGCGAATGAGTTGATGTTAAAGGGAGAGCACTTGGAGAAGGTATATGTACTTCATTATTTTCAATTGCGTATTTTTGGTCCGAGCTTAACCAAATTCCAGCACCACCAACTCGCACCGACATCGGCATAAATAAAACGATGGTTTGCATCAGCGATTGCCATCAAATCGATGGAATGATATCCTTTGTAATTAAAATACGTACAGCCTGCTTTCCTCAGTGGCAGTATTTTGCAATGCTTTCCTAAAAATTATAATTACTTTTTTTAAATTTAGCAGCTTTTAATACTCGTTTACCATCTATAGTGCCGATGCAATTTGGAAATCCCCACATTTTATAGAAATCTTTTGAAATATTCCGCCAATCTTGCTCATTTGCCAGGAACTTTAAATAGTTTTCATTTAATGCCAAGCTTATTGCAGGAATTGATTCCTTTAATATCCTGGAAATAGTTGACTGCTGATATTTTTGACCGAAAAAAATAAAAGGCACAAATAACTGTTATTTTTGACCGGCAAAATATAAGTCAAGAGTAACCGTTATTTTTGCCCGAAAAATATAAAAGGCATAAAATAACTAGTATTTTTGTCGAGAAAAACAAAAGTTAAAAGATAACTGTTAATATCTGACTTTTTTGATAAAAATCATAGCCGGTACGGTCCCTGATTTAAATATTAACAAAAATTCACATTTTATATCCAGTCTTTCAAATAAATTTTGTGAGATTTTCTTACAAAAAGCTTATGTTTTATAAGGGTTTTATAAGGGATTTAAGTGCAGCTACTAGGTGCTGAGGTGCGACTGACATGCATCCGAGTGGATCCAACATGAAGGCGTGCATGCATAGCAGTGTGTGTGTGTGAGTATTAGTGAATGAATGTTAACCCTGATTGTGTAGTTGTAATCTTGTAAAGATAAGTTTGTATGGGGTCGAGATGCAGCAACATGCAATTCTTTGCATTCAACTAGATATGCATTGACATGTGAACATTTTCACAATACAAAGTATGCCAGAGTACAACAACAGCAAACACCAAAAAATGGAAAAACAACAGAAACCCGAAAACAATTTGAGCTTTACGGGTAAGGCCTAGAAGTGCAACAGCAGTTTGTTGCACCTTCGAACTAATGAAGTCTAAACATTATTTGCATATTTCTGGACCCTCAAATGCAGTAAATTCTGGCAACTCTCATCAACCAGTGAGCAAAAGCGTCATGCCTGTAGGTAGTTATGCAAGTGTGTGTGAGTGATGAGTGTGTGTTTTTGGGCCATGGTGCATTGCATTGGTGCCATTGGGAATGAAATGGATTTGAGAAGGTGGTTAGTGTATGAACGGAAGTGCAGTAGTTGACTGGCAACCACAACCAGTTGAAATCACAAAACGAAAAAGTCACTCGTCCATCATCATACTGTCGACAGACAAAACGACGAGTATTGCAGCCAAACGACTATGCAAACAATTCCTAAGTGTGTATGTGTGACTTGTATGCAAATGTTTTCAGGAAAGTATGCGACAATGTGTATGTGTGTGTGTCCATGTGTGGAATTAACTTCATCACATTCACGGTAGTGACCAACTTTCACATTACTAACCTGTACCAGAATTGTTCACGTGCATGCAATACCAACCAGTCTGTCGCTAGGACAAAAGTTAATTTTAGTCATTAACTCTTGAAAAAGTAGCCCACATTCTCACACACTTCTGCAAATACTCATGCACGTTTGTAATGTACTCAGCATTAGTGTGTGGGTGTCTGTAAGTCAGTTGTTATTGCATTGCTGCAATGTTGTTTCTTCTGCTTAGCAGTTGTTTTCACAGCTGTTTGTTTGTTTGTTTGTTTGTTTGTTGGTATCTTTTGTTGTAAATGTGTTGTGCGTTTGAACCTCTGTGTAAGTATGTTTGAAAAAAAAAAACATAAAACGTTTCAACATTTGATGAGCTCACTCAACCAACTTCATCACCACCCTCTTGTTTATCCAAACTTTATTATTTGTTACAAAATTAGTTGAGAAAACAAATCAAAAGCAAAGTGAGACAAATAAACATTGCAAATTTGTCAAATGATTTTCACCGAAATTGTATGTGTTGCCAAGATGACACACATAGAATCAACATGTTACAAGCTGATAGAGTTCTTAATTATGCAATGTGTCATAATATCATATGAGTCAAGACAGGTGTTAGAATTATGAAAATTTAAAGTTTACAATTAGTTAAACAAATTAAGAATGGTAACGGAATTCGGCTATTAAAACAGAAATTTTTCACTTAATCTTACAAATTTGTACAATATTTTGATTTCGATCAAAACTGTCGAAAAAATAAAAAAGATTGAAAAAAGATCGAAAACGGCACATTCCAAATAAAACAATGGAACTCGAACTTAAACGATGTGTTTTATTAGTTTCGCTACTGGTTATATAAAACAAAGATCAAATTTAGTATTAATTACATCAGATATTAATGGCCTTATTTTGTAAAACAAATGCAATCACCTCACTTGGGGTTTTTTGTCTGGCAGTAAATTCATAAGAAACTTTCAGTAATAGGAAAGGAGTTAGGAGTTAGTTCACATGAAAATGCCAGACAAAAGCAACAAATTGAGGTGATTGCGTACCTTTTACGAATTCGTTTCAAATGCTTATCGGTGTAACAAATTTTGGCAACATAATTTCCTAGCCATTTTTGATATTTTGACTGTGCGTTAATTTCTCAAAATATTTTATAAAATGTAACCACGGTTTGTCTTACTATTGCTATATGACAACGCTGTACTCATCTGGGATAAAGAGCCAAATTTATTAGTGACCTAAAATCACTGCGTATAGCATTTTTTTTGAATCATTTACAGGATGATTGTATAGCAAGTGGTGTCAATGTATCTCGAACCCTTTTTGGAGAAGGACTTGGAAGGAAAACTTTGACTGGATGATTTTCCGTTTTTTATTTGATTTAATTACTTACTAACTTACTTAGGTGGCCATAACAACTCGTGCTCGGGTTTTGGCCGACCTCATCAGCTCTTGCCAGGCGTCTCTGCTCTGCGCGCGCCTTCTCCAATGAGATACCTCAAGCGTGGTTAGGGCTTCCTCGGCCTGGTCCATTCATCGGAGGCAAGGTCTCCCTCGTCGTCGTTGACCAACGACTTTCGCCTTGAGCACCTTTTTCGCTGGAGCTTCGTCGTCCATGCGATGGACATGACCCAGCCAGCGTAGTCGCTGCACAATTATACGCCGAACTACGTCAATGTCTTTGTAGAGCTCATACAGCTCGTGGTTCCGGCTGCGATAGTCATCGCCGACTCGAACAGGACCGAAGATTTTGCGAAGAACTTTTCTCTTGAACACCCCCAGAGCAGCTGCATTAGTTTGCAAAACTACCCATGCCTCAGCACCACAAAGAAGCACAGGTAGAACGAGCGTCTTGTGGAGTGTTAGTTTTGTCGATCGAGAGAGGGCTCTGGAACTTACTTACTTACTGAGCCAGTAGTAGCACCTTTAAGCAATTGTTGTTCTTCGCCTTATCTCT
Source organism: Coremacera marginata (assembly GCA_914767935.1). NCBI lineage: Eukaryota > Metazoa > Arthropoda > Insecta > Diptera > Sciomyzidae > Coremacera > Coremacera marginata. The sequence goes on from OU612043.1 coordinate 192,880,386, forward strand.
AGGCTGACATCGTTGTTGTTGTTAATGGCGATGTCAAGGTATATGAACTTCTTGACTACTTCAAAGTTATAGCTACCTGACAGCATATACTTTGTTTTACACTCGTTTATCGTCAAACCTAAATTGGCTGATTCTTTTTCGATAGCAGTAAAAGCAGCTGTAACATCTATATTGGTTCTATTGGAACTCAGACATTGCCGAACTCAGATTGTGTATAGGAAATCCCTTCTTGGGCTATCGAAAGCAGATTAATAATCGACAAAGAGATGATGTGTGTCATTTTGGTTTTCATGGGTTTGTTGCATAATTTGTTGTAGCGTGAAAATCTAGTCTATTGTGTTTTTTTTTTGCCGTAAGCTACACTGATAAAGTCCTATCAGTGTTTTTTTAATTGGCTTTAATCTTTTACACAGTACGCTTGAGAGAATCTTATATGCGATGGAAATAAGACTGATACCTCGATAGCTGGCGCAGATTGTTGGGTCTCCTTTCTTAATTATAGGGCAAAGTACGCTGAGATTCCAATCGTCGGGCATGCTTTCCGCTAGCCATATTTTGCTGATGAGCTGATACATGCGCCTTATCAATTCATCGCCGCCGGTTTTAAACATTTCAGCTGAAAGTCCGTCAGCACCCGCTGTTTTATTGTTTTTAAGTCGTTGGATAGCAACTCGAAACTCTTCATGGCTAGGTGGTGGTACTTCCACTCTGTCATAGTTGAGTGGTGGTGTTGAACTGCGCTCTCCATGGGCAGCATTGGTGGAATCGTCGCCAGTAAGTAATTTGGAAAATTGCTGTCTCAACAATCTCAGCGCACACTGCGTATCTGTAACCAGATCTCCATTTTCATCTCTACGAGTGGATGGTCTGGGCTTGAAACCTTGGGTTAGACGCTTAACCTGCTGATAGAATTTTGGTGCATCCTTCTTGCTCTGGTATACCTCTAGTTCCTCATGCTCACGCTTTTCCTGCTCTCTTTTTTTTTTGCGTGTCTTCCTTCCTCTTTTTGCGGTAGTTTCCTGACTGCAGCGTTTTTATGCAAGCGGCGTTTTTTACTGCTGTTGCGATGCGACATTCCCCATCGTACCATTGGTTCCGAGTCTGCGGGCGCCAATGACTTCTTCAGCGGCAGCGCACATAGAATGCAATATATGCACCCAAAGCCCGCCGGCGTCGACGGGTTCAGAGGTTGGCTGGTTGAGCTTAACCGAAAGTTGAGCGGAATATGCCTCGGCAGTCCGTTGTAATTGCAGCTTAGCAACATCTAGCTTTCGTTGCTTTCGTTGCTTTCCTGTGCGTATGTTCTTCGCATTGCATAATCGCATGCGGATTCTGGCTGCAACAGGATAGTGGTCGAAGTCAATGTTGACCCCCCGACACGTGCGCACATCTAGAACAGTGGCGCCATGCCTTCCGTCGATTACAACATGATCAATTTGGTTTCACATTTTTTTAATCCGGGGACAGCCAGGTGACTTTGTGGATGTCGAGTTGCTTAAATCTGGTGCTACAAATTACCATATTTCGCTTCTTAGACCATTGTTCGCTGAGGTCTCGTGAATACTGAACTAATCAACAGTAGGACCAAAGATACCTTCCATTCGACTTTCGCATTTAAATCCTCGATGACTATTTTCACGTCATGAACCGGAAAGTGGTCGTATACGTCCTCAAGACTAGCGTAAGAAGTGCCCTTAACGGCTTTGTCCTTTTTCTCCGTCTGGGCGTGCGCGCAAATAAGGCTGATACAGAAAAATTTTGCCTTGATGCGGATCGGGGCCAATCTTTCGTTCACAGGTGTCAACCGGAAAACAAGTTGGCGTAATTTCCGGCTGACTTCGAATCCACATCCGAATTCGCGCTTCTCCGCATGGCAGCTGTAGTAGAAACCGCAGTGTGATTTTTTAGAGCAGCCTTGCCCTTTCCATCGGATTTTCTGAATGGCGGTGATGTCTGCATTTGTTGTTTTGAGGGCTTCCGACAGTTGGATAGTGGCACCTTCCCTATAAACTGTCCGGACATTCCCGGTACATGTCCATAAATCATTGTCTGTTTTTCATTTGCGGTGGTCGTCAACGTAATTGGGGTTCTTATCCGAGGCTGGTTTGGTTTTCATTGGGCAGTAGAAATATGGCAGGACCCTGGGCACGTTCCATGCTTAAGGTCCACGGAGCGACCTCTAACGTTTAACGTCAAGAGAAAGACTAGGGAGTTTTGGACAAAACTGCTTTTAAGGCGACACCGACTCGCCTTGACAGGGCCAGGTTATCGGGATATGTGGGTATATCAATCAAGATGCAGCGCTTGTTCAACGCTACGCCTTTCCACTCCCTCGCTGGTCACCCGTTGTAGTGTCCGGGACCAGCCGGGACCAAATACCCACCGTATTTAATTTAATAATTATAGTATTTTTTGGCTTCAGAACTAAAGTAGTTTCGTGGCGGACGTGGCATACTGGTTAAGGTGCGTGGCTTGTATATGAAAGAACCTAGGCTCAAATCCCATCTGACACAGAACATTTTTCCATTGAACTACCGCCTAATTTTGTATACCGAAAACGCAAAACCAACGGCAATCAAAACACGAGAAGCAATAAAAATTTGTGTATAAAAAAGTATTGCTTCTCGTGTCTTACTTGTCGTTGGTTTGCATTTTTGAATAAATGTAACAAATAAATTAATATGTTTTTGTATTTCTTTTTAGAAAACTATTCATCTTTAATCTGGATTTTTACTTAAATTTCTACTTCCTTGATATTGGTATTTTAATTTAATAAAATATGTAAATTTCGTGTTTTATATTAATTCATATAAATTTCGTTTTATCTCTCTAAACTAAGGGAAAATTTAAGATTTGCTGAATATCGATAATGTAGAACTTAAAATATCACCCTTGTGGGCAGTGCTTAAGCGAGGGCTAATTCGTAATGATTTAACAAAAAGTGTGTAAATTTTGTGTGTAAAATTCAACAAAAAGTGTGTACATTTTGTGTGTACAACAAAAAGTGAGTATAGTTAATACCAAAAGTTGTAAGCTTTATGTAAATATGAATAAAATGTATTTCTATTTATATACTTTTTGTGTAAAACGCATTAAAAAATTTGTGTAAATTTAAATATTTTTTATGTAAAATTTGCACAAAAAATATGTGTTTTTACGCTATTGTAAATTTACGACAAGTATTACAGAAAACTGGTTTGCTATCACAATTGTTGTATGCTAACACAAAAATTTATTGGAGTGTAACTAATGTTGCATGATTGTAGGGAAATCAAAGCCTAAACCAAAGCTTTTTATTGGCAAAGGTCGTACTTAAAATTTAAAAATGTTTGAAGTTTGATTTGCACAAATTTAAATAAGATTTGTAAAAACTTTCTTTAACTGGAAAAAATTTGAATTTGAAGTAAAAAAAAATGAAATTGTAATTATAAGCTTATATTGTTATAGTTTTTAGTGACCATTTTCTTACAAGATAAATATGTTTTTATAAAATCGCAGCGCTTTAAGGATTTTTACAATTTTATTATATTGTTTAAACTTTTCTGATATCTGGGGTGCAGTTACCCCCTTTCCCCTTATAGAAATAATTTATTTTCTTTCGGTCAAAGCAAATTCGTAGTATTTGTAAACAAAATTATGATTGCAACAACACTTACAAACATTTTTTCTTTACCTCCAAGTACATTCAAAGTCAAGCTTTGATAAATTCTCACCGCTCTTGTCAGGATTTAGAGGATTTTCAGTAAACTTAACCTCAATATTAAATATAGAATCACTGCAGATGACAGACATTTTTTTCTTTTTTTTTTTTTAAAAGAAAAGTTTAAAAAATATAAAACTGTAGTTGTAGGCTTCGCATTTTGTCTTTAATGATGTTGAACTTAATCTATGTTTTAAGTGTTTCTTGTAGTCCTTTTTATAGATATGTTTATTGTTTTTGGTTTATTGGTTCTATTTTACGGTATATGCAGTCATTTCAAAATAAAAATTTGAGAGTATATCTATTGGCGTTACTAGATATATGCCCACACATATACACACACACACACTCTCACTTACACTTCCACTTCCACGCACGATTGTTAACCCTGAGTGCTGTTTGCTTCTTGCGTTGGTCGTTCACTCAAATCTTTGACACGCCGTGATAAGGATGCGTTGTAGGTACGTATTTCCTTACTTTCGTTCATTTTTTATCACTCCCCTGGGAAATAAACTGAAAACGCTAATAAAACATGGAGTCATTTTTTTTCTACTTAGCTGCTTGTTTTTGTTTTGTTGATGTTGTTTTGTAATTTTTTTTTTATTTTTTTTTATGTCTGGTTTTTGCACTCGTTCATGTTATTATTATTTCTCGTCATTGTTTTTGTTATTCTTGTACGTATTGTTAAGGTTGTCCACTGTAACAGTAATTGTGTGCGTTGCGGCAACTTCTGTAAGTACCGTTACTGCAATAAGTATAAAATTTTTTTTATGTTTTGTTTTTGCTTTTGTTTTTGTGGTCCCACAAGCACCATCATGATGTTGCTAGCTTTTTATTTTATATTTTATTTCCACTGTGGTTAAGCAGTATGTGTGCAGCTATGTGTGTGTGCGTGTGAGAGTGTTACTGTGCGGGATGGGTTTATTTCGAATGTTAACTAGAAATGCATGTAGTAGAGGGTTAATGGCTAATGGCATGTACGAAAAACAACAATAACATTAGGAGCAGCAACAATAACACGGCAAGCATCAATTGTCCACAAAGATGCGTAGGATGCGATGTTTCTAGGCTGCAAGGATAATAATATTTCTTTTGCTGTGATTGCGGTTCATAAACTGAAATTGCAATTTTTTTTTCCACACGCACAGACACACATACAAACTCTGGGCAGCTGACAGATATCAAACCATCTTCCTCTCCTACGCTGCTTGGCCAGCAAAACTCTTTGCTGCTTTGAGTTCCCATAAACAATAGCGGCGTCAGAGGCATAATGAAACACAAATATTTTTTTATGCCTTCTATTTAAGTGCGGTATGTTATGAATTTTTTAAAAACAGATTAAATTCCATTTCATTGCTAATGAAATGGCATCGTACTGCGTTAATGACTCTTTTATGGCCATCAACGGTAGTCAAAAATTTGTTTAGATCTGCAGGATGACCAGGTGGATTTATTATCTGAGCTAAAAGTATAGTACGTGTTTTGTGCCAAAGGATTTTAGTCCAATTTGATCAAACAAAATTTCTTTTTTTGTTAGATATGAACTTTTATTACTAAGGTTTGTTGCTAATGCAGCATTTAATCTTTTTTATGAAACTATAAAATGTGGAAATAATTGGAACAGGGCTATACACTAAAGTCATAAATGTGACCTTTTTTGGAGAACGTGTATAACAGGATTCTTTATATTAAAGGTTCGAAATTTTTTGAAAAGAAATCTCCACTGATTTGAAAAATTAAGTGTTAGCGATGGTTTGGTAATTGCTGTGCAAGTTTAATAATAATAACTAGAGTACGCCAGTGGTCGAAATTCGACCTGTTCGCCATACCACCACCGAGCAACGCCGGGTATTCCAGCTAGAATTTTTCTTTGAAAACTATTCGGTTCACTCTTTCGCCCTATTCTGATTTATTAAAAAAAAAAAAAAATCATCAAAATCGGTTGAGAAACACAGCAGAAAATTGTTCTTAACTGCTTTGCCTACGCCTATTTATGTACAGATAAATTGAGAGCGTATTTTTATGCAATTGCTTATTTTATCTGAGCATTAAAAGCTGGGTCCAGGCATATACAGAAATTATTCTAGTCAAAAAAATAATTTGATTTACACCCTAAATTTTCACATATATTGCATATATCTGGAGTTGGTCTGCATGTCGCGATATAGGGCACCATTCACTGCGGTTCCATCAGCTTTTTCGAAGAAGAATGTCCTGATGATACCGTCTGCCTAAAATGCACACCAAGCAATGCTCCGTTGTCAAAATATTGGCCATCGGCTTCCACACATTTTGCCCATCTTTCAGGTAATTCCATCTTTCACATCAAAGAAAAACTGCTTGCCCTTTTTGCAGGCAACCATTCATCGAGCCATTTTCCAACTTCCTCAAAATCGCTGAAGGGCTTCTATACGAGAGCGTGCCCCATTGTTGTGATGAGGTGATAGTCAGATTTATTAACGGTTTTGCCGGGTATCAAGAGTTCACAAATACACAATACCGCTTTGGTCCCACCAGGCACAGAGCATGTCCTTCTGGTCTTGGTGTTAAGGGACCGGCTTCGCCAGTTGAAGCCACGGTTCTTTCCGCTTTCGGTTTTCAAAATAATTGCATTTTTCGACACCCGTCACAGTTCGATGCAAAAATCATTTCTTTTCGTGGCGATGAATCAGAATTTTACAATGGACTTCAAATCGAGTGGGACCCATTTACCAAGTTAATTGATCTTCTCTATTGCTCGAAAATGTCTGCTGATTGTTTCTTGTGATGCTTCTGCCAACTGCCAAGTTTGAGTTGGGTCATCATCCCGTAACATAACTCCTGCAATTGCTCGCCTTCGCATTTTTGGGGTCTCTCACAGCGCTCACAGTCTTTCACATTGAAATCACCACTTTTAAATTGTCGAAACCATGGAGAGTACAGAGAGAACATGTTCTAGTTGATGGAGCGTGTGCACCATATGATCACTGGACGATAAAACAAAGACGCTAGTTTTGGCGGACTCAACTTGTGTATGTATCAACTCTGTATGTGTCAAATGTATACGCTGCGTATTATTTCTTAGTCAAACCGGAAAGTACTTATGCATACACCTGGTATAAGGATATATTTTTGGAAAAAATATCTCTTTCTTAAACCGTTTGTCCTGTATACCATTTAAGATACCGAATAAAAGGAAAAGTTTGCATTTTTTTGTATATGTTTTTAATAAACTCCAAAACTATTGGACTAATTGAAGTAAAACACTTGCAATGTGAAATGTTCTGCAATACCTGCTTACACATGCTTATACATAGGCTTTTTAAATTCTTTTTGCAAGAAAAACTATGCAATATCTTGTACCTTTCTTTACTAGATGCCCGTTGAAATTTTTTTTTTTCTTTTATTGACTAAAATTTTTACAGGTTATATCATCGCAATGTATATTATGGGTAGAAGAAGGTGTTATGTCAAACTTCTGCTTAACTTATGTGTACCTCTCAGTTCGTAATAATAAGGAAGAACTGCTGTTTCCTTATAACTGGACTGATTTCTATATTCCTGCATTTGTTTAAGGCTAAGAATTTGGTCTAGATATAAAAATGGGCAGCCTCATTTCTACACAAAAATTAAATTTTTTGCTTTCCAATATATGAAAAATGGTGTGGAGTAGAATTTGTATTCTTAAAAATTGAAATATTGGTACATTTTGAGAAGTAATAATATGTTGTCAGTAAAAAACAAATTGTAATCATAAAGATGATTTCCACTCAAAAAATTAAATGCATCTTAGATTTACGTAGTTCCCGCACTTTGCCACTGTAAGTTAGTTGAAATTAAATATTGTTTAAATATTTATATTGATTTTTTGAAAAATAAGTTACACTTAGTTTTGTTGCTTCTTCTAGCAAAGAAAAAATATGAATTAAAAAATACAACAACAACATTAATTCTCCCTAATAAGAATGTATTTATGAAAAAAATTAACATTTGCAATTTATTTGAAGCAAATTAAATCAGCTCGTATCCTTATCAAACCCAAAATGATTTTTTTTTCTCTCAAAGGCTACCCTTTTAAGCAACTCAGCCATTCGGAAGCCAGTCAGAAGGCAACCCAAAAAGCTAAGACAACAAAAACACGCACTCTTTTGAACAAATTGAAAGGCAATTAATCACAGTGACTTGATTATAGCCTCGAGTCCTCTTAACTTGCGTTCCGAGGCGTTCAAAGGCTCTACACTTCATTTGTTGGTTTTTTCAAATATTTATTTTTTCCTTCTATTTATTTTTTTTTTTTTTTGTTTGGTTCATTTTGACTGGCACAAATGATACGTTATGAAGAGCCACTTAGAAAAACACAAGTTGGTAAAAATCATGCCTTTTAAAAACAAGCCGAAGAAAAGTTGGAAAAAAAAGAAAACCTTAAAATAATGAAAGAAAATAGCCAAGTTATGAAACAGTGGGCGAAGAAAGAGGGAAAAAATGAATCGAAGCAAACTGCTAAAAGATGAAGGAAGACACGAAAAAGGATGTCTAAATGGCAATTTGTTTGCTTAAGCTTTCATTAGTCATTTTTGAGTGTTGGTGGCCAAGAGGTAATATTGTGGGACGAAGTTTGGTATTTGGTTGTTGTTTCCTGTTTGAATGTAGACGGGCAAAAAGGGTCGAGTTTAATGCAAAATTCGATTTTTCACGCATTTCGTGAATATTTAATTTATTGGTATTTCCGCTTGAATTCAGCCCGAAATAAATAACTCTAAGCAATGTCAGTGCGAAGGACTGCTTTAAATGAGTGCAAGGGCAATGACACGTAACATTAAATAGAGTTCTGATTAGTTCATCCGACTTATTTCAAAATTAATTTTTTATTTTTCCAAAATGAACCAAGTTTTTGGCAATTTTTTTCAAATATAAAAGAAATATTATTTACAAAATAAAGTAAATAATCGAAAGGTTTGCCCATATTCGAAGCGCCCACTTTATTTTTAAATAAATCAAAGAAACCACAATTTTTTGTCTGTTCGTCATGAATATCATTTAATTGGGTTCATGTAGATTTGCTTACATCATTTCTTGAATATGATATCTCGTAAATGGTCGCCATTGGCCTCTACGACATATTGTGCCCGTTTTGCAGCATTTTCCATGGTTTTCTTCAATATTTCGATGGGAATGGCGGTTATTTCTTGACGGATGTTGGTTTTCAGCTCTTCTAGGGTCTTTGGCTTGTTGACGTAAGCCTTTGATTTCAAATAACCCCACAAAAAGAAGTCTGGAGGCGTTAAATCTGGTGATCTTGACGGCCAATCGAAATCACCATTTTTTGACATCAAACGGCCAGGGAACAATTGCTTCAAAAAATCGATTGTAGTGCGGCTTGTGTGTGGTGGCGCGCCGTCTTGTTGAAACCAATAGTGCCTGATACGCTTTCGACGAACGATTGGCATGAAAAAATTGCTTATCATATCGCGATAACGCTCTTGATTGACAGTAACTCTGTGGCCATTATCATCTTCGAAAAAGAACGGCCCAATGAGCATTTTAGCACAAACGCCGCACCAAACAGTGACTTTTGCATCGTGAAGAGGTACCTCTTGAATCTCTTGTGGATTTTCAGTGGCATAAATAGGGAAATTTTGTTTGTTTACCGTTCCGTTCAACTGAAAATGAGCTTCATCGCTCATGATAATTTTATGCCAAAATTGCTCGTCTTCTTCAGCCATTTCGATGACTCTTTGGGCCCATTCCAATCGACGTGGCTTATCGGTAGGCAACAATTTGTTTACCAATTGAATTTTGTACGGAAACAAATTCAAATCAACACGTAAAATGCGTTGTAAAGTGGATCGGGGAATGCCGAGCTGCTGAGAACGGCGATTTTGGGATGTTGTTGGTGACTGCTCAATACTGGCTCGTACGGCTGCAATATTCTCATCCGATCGCCTTGGTCGCTTTTTATTTGGCCTCTTTGGGTTACCAAGAGTATTACCAGTTGTAAATCTTTCATACAAACGATAAATTGTTTTCTTGGAAGGCGCACTTTTCACTTTATTTATTTTTTTGAAAGCACGTTGAGTTTTCACTATTGACTTGTTTTGTTGAATGTAAATTTCAACAATTTTAGAGCGTTCGCGTGGCGTGTACTGTTCCATTGTAAACATTTGCTTGGAATGACGCTTCAAACGCGGTATGTTATTAGTCGATTTGGCATCACTGCGGAAAGTTTCAGTGCTGCCAGATGGGCGCTTCGAATAAGGGCTACCCTGTACTTATATATGTATTAAGGTATAATATACGTATAACAACCAAAAGAAAGCAGCTTTTATCAAAAAATTTTTTTAGATACAGGGAGTCATTATTTTCTTTTCAAATTTATACTTGTACTTAAAAAAGTACTTTATAAAAAATTTCTTTTTTTTTAAATTTATTTTCGGCTTTTATATAGAAGGCGCTGAAAATGACATTAAAAAAAAGACATCCGCAACTGTTCGATGGATATGGCCTCTCCCATGTATCTGAAACAAAAAAATCAAAAATCATTTTAAAGTACAGACTATTCATTCGGCATCTCCCCTACGCACGATCCCTGGGGGTTTTTTTTAAAAAACAATGGCGAAATTTAAAGTAAAAAGTTGAAAAAAGAGATAGATTTTCGAGCGCTTTTTTGTCTACAAAAAAAGAAAAAAGAAATTGTAGGCACTTAAATTTAGAGGGATGCTTAAAGGACAAAATTACAAAGAAAATGATTCAGATTCATTGAAATTGAACCAATAGATTTGGAGTAATCTATCGAACCGTTTTAAAGAACTAGTGTAAATCGCGTTTAAAGTTTTTGTTTTTCGAAATTTTGCAAATACTTTTAAAATTATCGGTTGATAACACGTACCATTATTTAATCTGCAATGCCGATAATTGTTTTAACAACATGTAAGTATATTTAAGAGTCTATAGAGCACATTAAGCAAAAAAAAAAAATTTACACGAATGTATATTATACCTTAAGGCAGCATTTTAGTGTAGAGTTTTGAAATTGTAGCTTTTTGTACACATTTTCGAAGATTACACATTTAAAAATATATCATCCAAAGGAAAAGTTCAATTATTTACAGAGTTATGACTGCCTGCAAATCAATGCTCAAATCTTTAAACGCTTTTTTCTCTAAACTACATTTTCCAACACGTTTGACATGATATGTCAAGTTTTAATGAACCGATTTACTTAAGATTTGGTGTGGGCCTTTTTTATACAAAGGGTTGTTAATTTTTAATGGCCGATGTTGAATGTGAACCACACCTAAACGTCAAGTTTTTTTCTGCATTTCATTTAACATTTCTCAATTTCAGACTAACTCAATTTGAACCATGGAAAGATACACAATCGAGCAACGCGTTAAAGTTATTCAGGCTTAGTATGAAAATGGGCGTTCAAATCAAAATGCATATCGTACACTTCGTGATTTTTTTGGTCAATTTAATCGTCTTAATGTGCGTACAATCGGAAAAATCGTGCAAAAATTTGAGCAAACCGGGTCTGTAGGAGATGTGAAAACACCAGTGCATGCTCGTACAGCTCGTACTGCAGAAAATATTGCTGCTGTTCGCGATAGTGTGGCTGAAGAGCCGTCCACCTCAACTCGTCGTCGTAACCAACAATTTCACCTCTATTGCTCGTCGTTGATGAACATTATGCATAAAGCATTTACACGCTTACAAGGTGCAATTGACTCAAGAACTAAAGCCTCTTGACCATTTCAAGCGTCGTCAATGGTCAGAATGGTGGCAAGAAATGGCAACAGTGGTTGATCAATTTTCGAAGAAAATCATCTTCAGTGATGAGGCACATTTTCACCTCAGTGGATTCGTCAATAAGCAGAATTGCCGCATTTGGGCGAATGATAATCCAAGAGTGATTGTCGAAAAACCAATGCACCCACAAAGAGTGACTGTTGGGTGCGGTTTATTGGCTGGCGGCATCATCGGGCCGTATTTTTTCCAAAATGAGGCCGATCAGGCAGCTAATGTGAATGGTGTTCGCTATCGTGAGATGATAACGAACTTTTTATGGCCCAAATTGGAAGATCTGAATGAGGACGACATGTGGTTTCAACAGGACGGTGCCACTTGCAACACAGCTAACGAAACAATGGCTCTTTTGAGCGACAAATTCAATGGCCGTGTTATCTCACGTGGTGGCGATGGCAATTTGCCGCTAAGATCATGTGATTTGACACCGTTGAACTTCTTTCTTTGGGGTCATTTGAATGAAAAGGTGTACGTCGATAAGCCAGCAACAATTCAAGAGCTAAAAAATGAGATAATTCGGCACATTAATGGCATAAAACCTCACTTATGCCTCAGCATCATCGAAAATTTGGACCATCGGATGGAGGTGTGCCGCCGAGATCGCGGAGGCCATTTGGCCGATATTTTGTTCAATACTTAATTGAACTATACCAATATTATCATATTAAAAATAAATGATAATAATTTCCTAAATAATTTGTGTTTTATTCAAAATCAACATCGGCCCTTAAAATTTAACCACTCTTTATATCTTTGAAAGGGAAATGACTTCTTCAAAATGTTTCCCTCTAGACAAAAATACAATCAATTTTACAAGATGACCTGAAATTTAAGAAAAAACTACATCTTTTTCAAAAAGGTCTTTGAGGCTTGCTTTGATCTTGCAAGAATAAAAAAGTATAATAATACATATAATCTGCTTATTCTACAACTAAAAAAATATTTCGACTGCCCTTTGGTTTTTATGAGAACATCAGCGTCAGCGGTCCATATTAGGAGAGATAAGAGATAATTTAGCGATCCCTATTATTGACGACAATATTTTCAACTTATTTTAATTTAAAACATTCAAATAATAGAATAATTATTGCACTATATACCTTACGAGTACTTCAGAATAGATAATTCGAAAAAGATATTTCAAGTACAATAAATTATTGTAGTTTACTCCATTAGAATCGATTTTATATAGCGAGTGAAATCAAGTGTTGAACAAAAACTAAAGCGTTACGTTTTCTGTCTATCGTGACAGTTGTGGTGCTCGGCTCTAAGCCGCGCGATTATGCGCAGTAAAATACCAACAACGAAGAAATACGAACAAAATACACACAGCAGCAATCTGCTATTATATAAAATTGAATTGCATATTTTTGTAAAACTCTAAAAGTAATGGACCGATTTTTATGAAATAAGTTTTAGAATATTATATGTGTGCTATAGCACATTTTACTTTCGAAATTTTAACAGTAAGCATACATATTTAATTCTAATGTAAAGATTTGTATGAAAGTATTGCCGCTGTCAAGCTTTGCTTGGTCGTTTTCTTTTTACTACCCTGAAGAAAATTTGCTACTTACAATATCAATGCTGTATTGCACACTATGAAGCACGAAGCGCTTCAGGTATTAATATAACTTTCCATTACTTTACACAGCACTTGGCCGCCTTGGAATCAATGAGTTTTCAACATGCATTGTTTGGGGCAAAGTATCAAGTCTAGCTACTTCTTGCATCTGTAAATGCATAATGAAAAAAGTAAACTTACTACTTTTTCGATGTAACGGTGTGCCCAGATTCAGCATATATCGAGTATTAAGCAGTAGATTGCTACATACACTTATGTTATTGTTCATAAAAGTAGTGCTACGGAAGTAATGTATGAAACCATGCAAGAGATTACACAGCACTCAGGTTATTTCCTTCTGGGTAGTTTATGCTGAGAGAGTTTTATTAAATTCCACGTCACTCTCTACTCTCCTCTCCTAATGCTTAGCTAGTACAGCACAGCAGTTTGAATATGTGCGCATTCCCATCGTAGCCGTTGCTCACACGAGTAGCCTATATCTATATATATATAAAGTTGTAAAGAAAAAAAAAATCTGTACATGAAATATTTTTTTGAATTTCTTTTTGCGTTCGACATTTTGGATGACGCTGAGTCAAAAAATCCCATTTTTAAAATTTTTGTTTGTCTGTCTGTCTGTCTGTCTGTTAAAGCATCACGCGAAAACCATTTGATGGATTTAAATTAAACTTGGCATCTAGGTTCCTTATATCCCCGGTTATAACATAGGCTAGGTTTTATCCAGTAAAAAAGGTTGGACCCTGTAAGGGGGCGCTGCGATCGGATTCCAGACATCCTTTTTTTAGCTTATCTCCGAAACCGTTCATCCGATTTTCATGAAAATTTGTAAGTAGAGCTTTTCGGATACGGATGAACTGAGTAAATAAGTCGTGAATTATTTACTCTGTTCTATCTCGAACACCAAAGGGTGCAATAGTACAAATATGAAAAACCTAAAAAAACTCCTACACCGTGCATCCGATTTGCATGAAAATTGGAATTTAGGGATTTTCTGATACGGTGAGTGTTTTGGACTTAACTTTGTTGTGCTATCTTGAACACCAGAGGGCGCTGCAGTACAAATATTTTAAAAAAGTCAAAAAACTCCTTAGTCTCTTATACGATTTGCATGAATGTTGGTATATAGAGGTTTTCGAAAACGGTGAGTTTTTATGGCTTATACACTTTGTTCTTTCTTGAACACCAGAGGACACTGCAGCATAAATATTTTCAAAAAGTCGAAAAAGTCCAAAACCGTTTATTCGATTTGCATGAAATTTAGCATGTGGAGGTTTTTGGACACACTGAGTTTTTTTGACTTATCTACTATTTTCTCTCTCGAACACCAGAGGGCGCTGTAGTACAAATATTTTGAAAAACCTCGAAAAACTCCTAAGACGTGCATCCGAATTGCATGATAATTGGAAAATATGAGTTTTCTGATACAGTGAGTGTTTTGGACTTATCCTTTTTGTGCTATCTTGAAAACCAGAGGGCGCTTTAGTACAAATCTTAGGAAATCGTGAAAAACTCCAAAACTGCTTATCCGATTTGGATGAAAATTTCTAAATAGCGATTTTCGAGTACGGGTTCTGGTGCTATCTTTTTTGCTTATTCTCGAAACTAGAGGGCGCTGTTGTACAATTTGTAAGTGTGCATGTTATTAAACTGTTCCTACCCGGCTGCACCGATTTTGATGAAATTTTTTGTGTGTGTTTGAGTGGATCCCTTGATGGTTCAGATTCACAACTGGACCCGGTAGGTGGCGGTGTGATCGGGTTCCATGAATTTTGTTATTATAGCTTATCTCCGAAACTATTCGTCCGATTTACAAGAAAATTTGTATTTTGGGGTGTTCGGGTACGGTATTTTTTATGACTTATTTATTTTGTTCTATATTGAACACCAGAGGGTACTGCAGTACAAATGTTTTAAAAATGTCGAAAAACTCCTAGCTGTACATCCGATTTGGGTGAAAATTTTAACATTGTAGCTTTCGGATACGGTGGGTATTTTGGACTTTTTTTTCTGCGCTATATTAAGCACCAGATGGTGCTGTTGTACAAATCACTTAAGAAATCGTAAAACACTCAAAAACCGCTCATGCGATTTAGATAAAAATTTGTATATCGGATATATAGGATTTGATATCGAGTATGAAAAGGGTTTTGGCGTTATTTTTTTATTCTATCTCTAAAACCATACGGTGCTGTTGTAAAAATACCGCAAAAAAACTCAAAACAACTCATCCGATAGGTATGATTTTTATAAGTGTTTTTCGGATGCGGTGAGTCTTTTGGCGCTATAAATATGTTCTTTTCTTCTTTATGTGTATTTATATACCACATTCTTTTTTCGCAAATCAGGACAGTTGATGCCAAATTCTGTGCTATTTGAGCACGCATTAACACATGCGCAAGTCAGTTGCATCGTAAGTTGGCGTTGTTTTGACATTTTAATTTCTATTTTCAGTGCTTATTTAATTTTTGTCCAGTTTCTTCGCGAATTGCCAAGAATTCGTTTTTGCTCTGATTTTTTTCAAAAATGTGCAATCTATCGAATACAATATAAAACTTGAAAATATATTTTTGCAAGCGATCGGCGTCACGCACTCACAAATCACGATTTCCCCAACTTTTTCTCATAATTTTCAGATGTTAAAGCAACATTTTGTTCATTTCGCCGAAGTTACCGGTTTGAAAGATGCACACAAAATTCCTTCTGAAGTTTGTGAAAGTTTTTTCAAATTGACGAATGAAATCGAAAATTATTTATATCAACTCCCGAGTTAAGCCGGGTATTCAGCTAGTTAATAATAAATATACAACAATTGATTATAATATAAAAGCTTGGTTGAAGTTAGTTAAAAATTTGTCGAGATATTTAATATTAAATTGTAAGCATTAATCTGTTAAAAACAGTACAAAATCATATTTTTCATGCTGTTTTGCATGAACTGAGTTTTTAGCAAGTAAGAACAAGCAAAACATAGTTATTTTGGTGATTTTGTAGTGAAGTGAAAATACTTCAAATTGAATGACTCGACGAATTTTCAACCGATTTCAATTAAACTTGCTCGATTAAGAACTAGCTAAATTTTTTTAGTGTTGCGACATAACGGGACATTTAATAAAAAACATGTCAACAAATTAATCTCAAAGAGAAAAAATATGAAAAATTTAAGGAAATTTTTGATTGTTTCATCATACAGATGATGGATTGCCCTTAATACAATTTTTGAAAGATGAGTTTATTTTAGAATTACTGCTTTATTTTGCAATTCGAAAACGTAAACCAACGACAAGTAAGACAATAGAATCAATACTTTTTTATATACAGAATTATATTGCTTCTCGTGTGTTTACAAAATGAGGCGGTTAGTTTCTGGTAAAACACTTGGAACGACTAGATATGATACAACCATTGATGCGATGTTTTCACGATTCGTAAATCATGTAACTTCCGATGTTCACGTATCATATTGTGGTTACCGCAACCCTTATATGAAAGTATTTAATAATGACTTTACTATTAATAAAATTCATTCAATTACCTCATAATGAATCTATGTCATATATGTAAATAATATATTTTAAAATTTAAAAAGTATACAATCCTTTAAGTAATATAAGAGATGCCTTTATTTATCCCTTTTACCTTTTATATACATCTCAATTTCCAAGGTATTCGATCTAGAAAAATGTAAGCTCCAGTCGCGCGTCGGAGCTGACACGCGCTCTTCTTTTTTGGTACAAGTTTAGAAATTCTGGTAACCAAAATATTGCAATAATTTTTAATTCAAAAAGTAGGTATTAAATTTTAATACTATTCAATATATTACAAAATTTTTAAATACATATTGTATTTAATTTTAATACAAATCAAATTACAGCGATATTTATACCCTTTTGAATAAATTTGATACTACACTAAAAAAAACACGTACTAAAACTGAGTAAGTCACGTCCTCAATTCATAAATTCATGTCATAAATTTTCCTTACTTGAAATAAAATTTTCTCAATGCAGTGAGTTTTTACTCAATGCACAGTGTAAGATTTTATCAATCTAGGAGGACAAAAGTAAAAAAAAAATCATTCAAAAAATTAATTTTTTTTTTTTTTGAAAATAAAGCTAGTACACACATACAGCCATGCCAAAAGTTTGAAATTGATTGCTTTATCAAATATATCTAAAACAGCAGTCGCAAATGGTGTTTTTTGTGTTTTTCAAAATTATTCTTAAGCCTCAAGATAGTAGTTTTTGTATTCAGTGCGCTGATTAAAATTGTTAACTTTTAAACTTTTTTTGCAACAGAAAACTTTTGTGAAAATATGTAGATTAATTCAAAATAAAATAAGTCGCTTAATAAATCTGAGTTTAATTTAAATTAGCGGTGGAAAATGCATCATAAATAAGGAAAGATAAAATCAGCTAACACTTTGATGGACTGCCAAAAAGTTTGTATGCATGCGTATGCATATAAATTCAATTTTTTATTAAGTTTCACTCTCATAGATAGTTCATAAAGAAATTTAGCTGCTAGTTTTTGCAGATAACCAAAATATTTGTATTTTAGGAAGATGCCATAATATCTCAAGAATGCAATTTTATGATGTCAAATAAAAAATGACAAAAGCCCAAGACCATCAGTATACGTATAAGCTGATAATGCATACTAAGATACTATATAAATGCAATGTTTAGTATACAGTCAAAAATCTTGGACTAATTTTAAATCCAATAATTGAAATCATGGCTTTATTTAATTTTTTTTTTATTAAATTTCAAACTCTTCAAAAGATTAAAAGGTTTTTTAATAAAGCGAGGAATAAAATTTAGGCTGGACCACGGACGACTTAGGACGAAATCAAGAACCAAGACATACATGGAAATATTGCATAAAGGTTTGATAACATCGGAACCTGTGGTTAGCTCATATATAACAAAAGCAAACTATAATCCAACACCACTTGATAATGCATAACTACAGTGAGTTATGGAACTTATAAAATTACCAAGCACTGAATCAGAGTCAGAGTTAAACAAAAGAATAGAAGGAAGTGAGAGAAATTCTACAAGCAAAAAATAAAATTCTGAATAACTATATCTTTGTTTATTCTTATATTTTAACAGCTTTTTGATAAAAAATTAATGGTTTTTCTTTGGAAAACTAAATTTCTGCAAGTTCTTCTAAGTAGGACTTAATTACAATAACAGAGAAGACACACAATTTTGTGTTGTTCTAATGCAATTTAGTCTTTCAAAGTCAAAACAGAGAGCGTGAATTTTCCTTTATAGGCAACTCAATGAAACACCCTGTAATCAAGAGGGTGTTTGAGATAGACCCTAGCTTCGGAACAATTTTTTTTTAGGAATGAGCCAAGGAATCATATCACAAATTAGAATTTTGTCCGCCTAGATTGGTCAAATCGCACACTGTGCAATGTAAGGTTACCGCATCCTAAAATTCCGGTGGGACAAATAAATTCATACTGGGTTATCTGTAACAAAATGTTTGTGGTTACTTTTAAGACCAATTTCTTGGGATCGCCGTGGCCCGGTTTTGATTTTTTCATTCACAAGGGGAAAAAATCAATGATTTTGACCATAAAATGTCATCAATTTTGGGACTTTCAACTTTGAGCTCAAAATTTTACTCTTATTTTTAAATCAAAAATATAAAAATCCGGCCACGGCGATTCCAAGAGTTAGGTCTTTAAATTAACCACAAACCTTTTTTTTTCAAATGACCCAGTATGGATTTGTCCCACCAGAAAAGTAATTTTTTTTTTACGTCAATTTGCAACGCCACCTGTGTATCTATCAACGCTACCTGTGCAATATCTGCAGCAGCTTTTTTTAATCAGCCTTTAAAAATCGCCTTTAAAACACGCCTCAACCCGAAACAGCAGTCTTAAGCTTTTTTTTATCTATGTATTTGAATAAAAAAAAAATACAAATACAATTTGTTTCTACATAGATAAATAATGAGATGGTCGAATTTAGGTAAACGAAAAAAAAACGAAATGGCCATTTCAGCCCTTGAAAGGACTTTGACCTAGCCTCTTATGATCAATTTTGTTGTGTGTGATGTGAAAAATGTTTGCACACAAATAATCGAGAACTGGAACAACATGTTTTACGCCGACTCCGAACGGCTTATGTTCTCAAGAAGCTTTTCATGGCAGTTTTTACTCTCTGAGGTTTGCCATTGTCTGCAGAGAGGTGACGGCCGAACAGAAAGATTAATTCAATTGAAAAAATTTTCTGTGTCAGATGGAGGATTCGAACCTGGGTTCTCTGGCGTAAGAGTCACACACTCTACCCACAACGCCAAGGCCGCCACACGCTAATTAAATATTTTTGTTTATTCTCATAATTGGTCGAGAATTTTTCTTATAATTGATAACAAAACCAGAACTTTTACATAATAAATGTAGTTATAAAAATCCATAATTCCTTTCTTCAATTCTTTTATACCTCTTTAGCAGTTTTTTATATGCTATTAGCTTCTTAAATTTTCCATAAAAGCCATAACTAGGATCAGACTCTGATACCCTAAGGATATGCTAGAAAAAATAAACAACAAGGAGAGAGAAAAAAATTACCCCATATTTGCAGTAAATGGTGAAGCTTTCATCTTTGATTAGCAAAAAAAAAAAAAACTTTGCCGACATTTATGTGTTTTGAGTACTGCAATTACATATATTTTCGTATAAACTTTTCTTTGTGTGCCTCCTCCTATTCCTGTGCCCCCTTCCAACATACTCAAATAAACACTTTAAACTTTTTTAAGAACCTGCTTGTTGACTGCGTGTCAATGCGTCTATAAGTGTGCTTACGTTTGTGTGTATGTGTGTGTGTGTGTGTGTGTGTGTGTGTTTGTGTATATATGTGGGTTCGTATGGCAGACGCATGTATTCACATATTAATTTATTTCTGTTATCTCTATATAAACTTTTCCAACACATCATAAAGGTTTTAAGGGTTAGGATCAAGAGTGTTAAAACCAATTTATACAAAATACGAAAAGAAACGAGAAAAAAGCTACCAGCTATGTATATAAACGCTAACATGAAAATAAAGAAGCAGATATTGGCTTGTAGAAGAAGCTTTTCAAAAACTTTTGCAATATATGTCAAACACAATGTAAACCGCAGGATGAAAGGCGGATTTGTTGTTGTTGTTGTTGATGATAGTGGCTTAAAAAGCATTGAGTTGTGGCAATAGCAGTATAGCTTATGCACTGGGTGCTCTAGAGCGTGGAGGGCAACACATTGTCTGACATTTGCATGACTTTCAGCGGGAAAAGAGCATTTAGCTTAGATTTGGGTGCCTTGTCTTGTTATTGTTTTGGTTTTTATTATTGTTGTTGTTGTCTTGTTATAGTACACACTGCAACTGAGTGCTGGCTATAGTTAAAAGTCTTAAAGCATTCATGCGCAGTGAATATTTTATTGCATTTTAAAATTTTATGAAATCTTGAATATCCTGCCTGCATATGCGGCAAGTTATGAATTTTACAGTGTTTTTTTCTCTGTGAAATTGTAAAATCTTCGAATTCATCTTGCTAACAATTTCATATTTTATGATCAGATGATAAAAGAACAGCTGTCATAGAACACAACCACAGCAACCCGTTCAGATACGTTCATACATTCACACATGTGGACACCACCTACACATACAGACTTTCGCACAGACGAATAGACAACGCACACATAAATTTATGACTTAACATACTCTCAGTGGTCTCAGCCGACATTATATGCATTCTTCATTTTTTTTTTCCTCATTTTTTTCATGCATCCTTTGCTCGGACATTCTTTGTGGTTTTGACACTGTTCTGTTTGTCGGTAGATACGTTGTCTTTGTGTGCGTTTGAATGTGTGCCTTTGGCTGTGAATCTCTTTGCACAAAATCATTGTTGCCGGACCTTGGCATTTCAATATTGAACCGTCTGAATTAATATGAATAGTCGTTTGTCTGAGTATGTTTTTAAGTTATGATGTCTGGAGGAATAAACCATATATGTATGGTTTTGTTTTATGTAGCTTATTTTGAGAAAAAAATGTGCACCGATGGGTCATTAAACAATTTCGTCTCTTGGTAGACATAGTGCATTATTATTGGCTGCAATGGAATATTTTTCTTGAAATTCTAGTAAAAAACTTGAGATTGAAATGGTGGGAAAAGTTAAATTTCGTGTTAAATGAAAAAAAAGTATACATTATCTGTTCCTCCACCTCTGAATTCAGCTAACAAGTTTTTAAGTAAACATCAAAAGATACAGTCTGAGATGAAATTTTAAAGCAAAGTACTAACAGGTCATGCAATAAGTTCGTAGGATAAGTAAGAAAAAAACAAAATTTTGATGAAACTCGATTATATTATTCAGCATAGTTGCCTTCGAGAGCGATACAACGAGTATAGCGATTTTTCAACATTTCGATACCACTTTTATAGTACGATTTCTCTTTCTCGTCAAAATAGGCATCAGTTTCATTCTCTTGAGATCTGAAAACAGGAAAATGTCGCTTTTGGCAAAATCTGGAGAATACGGTGGGTGGGTAAGGAATTCAAAGCCCAATTCATTCAATTTTGCCATCGTTTTCATCGATTTGTGACACGGTGCATTGTCTTGGTGAAACAACACTTTTTTCTTTTGCAAATGTGGCCGTTTCTTGGCGATTTCAGCCTTCTATCGATCCAAAAGTGCACAGAAATAGTTGCTGTTGATGGTGGTTCCTTTTTGGAGATAGTCGATAAATATTTTTCCTTTCGCATCCAAAAATACAGACGCCATCATCTTACAAGTCGACTGTTTGCTCGTCCTTACTCGCTTTGGATTCTGTTCGTCGACTGCTGTCCACTCAGCTGACTGTCTTTTGGATTCTGGTGTGTAATAGTGAAGCCATGTTTCATCCATTGTCACATTTCGACTTTAGAATTCGATTTTATTGCGGTTCAACAGCGCCAAACACTCCTCTTAGCTTACGCAGCACCCACTTTGCACAGAGCTTTCGCATACCCAAATGCTAAAAACTTTACCATCTAATATCTTTACAATGTCAGCTAGCTCGTGCACCTTCAATTTGTCATCGTTCATAACAAATTTGTGGATTTTTTTGATGTTTTGTGGAATAACAGTCTGATTTGGGCGTCCACTACGCTCTGCATGATTTGTGCTGGTACGACCACGTTTAAATTCAGCAAACCATTGTTTGGTTCCCACTGTATTTTTTTTCCATCAAAAAGCAATGCTTTACCAAGACTCGAAATTCACTTTTTTCCATTTTTTTTTTTTCAATAAAAATAGTTGCACACAAAATGCTATAACTCACGAATCAATTGTCAGATTGTTGTCAAATTTTTATACGCATCGTTTGAAGGTTGGTACTAAATAAAAATCATATTGAAAAAATCTAGTAACGCCATCTATGTGTCATTCTATGGACTTTTTGAACGTACTATTATTTAATGATACTCAGGTTATAAAGAGCTGTTAAAAGAAAGAATTTTACATCCTTATAATGAACATGGAACTTTCTAAATTAAAACTCGAAATGAATCAACAAAGACCAAATATAGCATAAAAATTAAATTAACTAATCAAGTTATTAATTTTTTAATGTATAAGTTTTAATTATATTTCGCCAGAAAAACAAAACTTTTTTTTATGAAAACACTGTTGTAGTGATATTAATTGTTTGCCTTTCTTTTGATATTTTTCTAATTGTACTTTATTTATAATTATACTTCTGTTTTTTATTAAATCATTTTCAATTTTGAGTTTTGAAAATTTCTTTTACCAAAATTTTTGCACACATAAAAATATATTTATTGAAAATAGAAAATCAGAATAGTCATCGATAAAAATTTTAACAAAATATATTATATATATTGAATTGCGAATATTAATAAAAAAAAAAAAAATTAAATTATCTACCAAGACCTTAAATTTTGAACTAGTGTATTACTGCATCTTACTGTAAAACGAAACGAAGACTTATAACGAACGAAGAAATGAGCAACAATATAATTTGGTATGACAAAATGTAGTGCTTACCGTGTCTGACACGATCGAAAGTGTTCGTTTAGTTATACAGCAAGATGCAGTTAGTGTACAATTTTGGCCGAGAATTTCCTTTTATGTCTTCTATCGACTGAAGACGGGTACCTTGAAAGGGTAAATTGAGTTTGAAAGGGAAAAAGATCAGCCGAAGCCATATCATGTGAATACGGTGATTGTTCGATAATATTTCTTTAATTAAAAAAAAAATTTTCAGTGGTACGAATTGATTTGTAAGATACAGAAACTTTAGCGGTTATCCTTCTCAAACTTAAATGACGATTTTTCGTCACCATTTTCTTCATTTTGTTGATTGTAACTTCCGTTGAAGATGTTGATGGCCGACCAGAGCAAGATAAATCTTCCACCACATCTGGCCTGATTTTGGATGCACTGTACCACTCTCACACCTGGCGTGGATGTTTTTCAAAATGTCGAGTCATTGTAAGCCTTTTGTAACATTTCCAGTGATTCAGCATTAGACATTCTTTTAACAATAAAATCTTTTGGATTGTTAAAATGGAAAACACACTTGAATTGAACTTACAAAATCGAACACTGTAAACAAACTAAACACAGCTGGATAGTGGGCGTTCGTTCCTATTATTTCGCTAAACAAAATGTTGCACCTTGGTTTTTGTGCTGAATAGTTTCATCATGCTAGGTTCAAGGCCACACCCGGCAGACCAGTGATTAAGCTTATCCAGAGCTCACTTAATTATCTCATTGAGACAAAATATATTTTGTAAACACGTTTTTCAAGGCTTCTAAAGACGATATTCCTTACAAACGCGAAATTTTTATTTATGGTTGGACTCTCAAGCTAAGAATATCCACAAAATGATTAAATGAGAGGTGAGAAATCCGGCACGATAACTTCTGTTTTATATCTCTCCCCATTGAGGAACATTTTCAACTATTTTATCTAAAAGCGATAAATAAATCATCATAAATATTTCAGCTTTTAATTCAAATTAAACAAAAGGGTGGTTAGGGCCGATGTTGAATATGAACTACACCTAAACGTCAAGTTTTTTTCTGCATTTCATTTGACATTTCTAAAATTTCAGACTAACTCAATTTGAACCATGGAAAGATACACAATCGAGCAACGCGTTAAAGTTATTCAGGCTTATTATGAAAATGACCGTTCAAATCAAAATGCATATCGTGCACTTCGTGATTTTTTCGGTCAATTTAATCGTCCAAATGTGCGTACAATCGGAAAAATCGTGCACAAATTTGAGCAAACCGGGTCTGTAGAAGAAACACTAGTGCATGCTCGTACAGCTCGTACTGAAGAAAATATTGCTGCTGTTCGCGATAGTGTGGCTGAAAAGCCGCCAGGCAGTTACTGTGAATGGTGTTCGCTATCGTGAGATGATAACGAACTTTTTATCGCCCGAATTGGAAGATATAAATGTGGACGATATGTGGTTTTAAAAGGACGGTGCCACTTGCCACACAACTAACAAAACAATGGCTCTTTTGAGTGACAATTTCAATGGCCGTGTTATCTCACGTGGTGATGTCAATTGGCCGCCAAGATCATGTGATTTGACACTGTTGGACTTCTTTCTTTAGGGTTATTTGAAAGAAAAGGTGTACGTCGATAAGCCAGCAACAATTCAAGAGCTAAAGGATGAGATAATTCGGCACATTAACGGCATAGAACGTCACTTATGCCTCAGCCGCCGATGGAGGTGTGCCGCCGAGGTCACGGCGGCCAATATTATCATGATAAAATGAAAAAAAAATAATTTCCTAAATAATTTGTGTTTTATTCAATATCAATATCGCCCCTTAAAATTTAACCACCATTTATATATCTGTTAAAATGTTGCCTGCTTAAGAGAAAATCATAAGTTCATTATGATTAAACAATAAAAATAACATTCTACCAAAAATCAATATTATGTCAGTCTTCCATTTAAACAAATCCCTCTTCCAATTGACAAAGCAAAACAATACCGCCACACAATTAAAGTGCTTTCAAATGAAGCGAAGCGAATACAAACATGTCCTTGAATGCTGAAACTAAGATTAAAAATATTTAAGGAATATAGTCTTTAAATGCTTTCTTATAGTGTGCTTAAAAGGCAATTTTAAACATATAAAAGAAAGGAATAAATATATAGACAACGAGAAAGAAAAAAACAGACAGAAACCATTAAGGATTCGATTTATGCTAAGAACTCACAACAATACAAGAGAACGCAGTTATTCTTAAATCGTGCCAAGACAAAAGAAGAACAAAAATAAATAAGGACATAAACTAAAAACCCGAAAAACACGTGAAGGATATTGCGTTCTGGTAAGCGTTGAAACAATAGCTGCTGATTTTTTTCATCATATCTCTCACCAGCAACAACAGCAACAACAACAATATCTACACTTTGCCCAAGATATAAATTATTTGCATAACATTTAACCGTGGTCCAAGCAACGAACAAAAAGTGCCGCAAAAATACCAGAGAGAGAGAGAGAAAGAGAGAGAAAAAAGGAATAAAGAGTATCCCCCTCTCTTTTAGTCGACAATAACGGAAAAACACTTATCGATGCTAGAAAATAGAGTTTCAAAATTTGAATATTTCTGCCATTTAGTTGAAGCCAACAACTAACGCCCCTTTTTTCCCAACATGTTTTTTACTTCATGTTTCACGGAATTTGGTGCAGACAAATTGAAAGAAAACCAGCTGCAAGGAAATAGAAAATGGCAAGTATTCACTTGAGCACCCATTAACCCTAACCTTCAGCCATATCCTCTCTTATATTTTACGCCTTTGATCAATGATGTATGAAATATCGTCGATATGCTAAAATCAACTCCATATCGTGCTAGTGGCGAACTGTATCCTCCTCCTTCTATTTGTCTTCGCCAAAAAGTTTTCTTTTCTTATTTCTGGCTATTCGCTGTTGTCCCTTTTCATACGCTGGTTTTATTTGGTTTTTAGGCAAAGTGCATACATTTTCTTTATTAGGAAAACAATTTTTTTAACTCTTCTTATTTTTTGTTTTTTGTTTTTTTTTTTCTATAGCTGACCATAATTTTTGATTGCTTGGATATTATGTGGAAACTTATATTGCTGGGATATGTGTTGTTATAGATTTTAAAAGTCATCAAAGTCTGTACATTTTTCATTACACACTCCCGCTATTTCCCAGAAAGCAACAGCATTGCAAGCAGTTGTTTTGATAAAATTATTATTTTTTTTTTTTTATTAATTTGTGGATATTAGCCACGCCTAACTTGCACTACAGCAACCAGACTCTAAAGCCACGTTATGATTTTAAATTGGAAATTTTTATCGTTGCATTGAGTTAATTGCAAATTGGATAAAACTGTAATTTAACAGTTCGTTTCCTGCAATTCATGGCTGACTGACAATTTAGTTTATCATTAAGGTATTACGTCAGAATGTAGGACAGAAGGAAGTGGCAGCGCGTAGCTAGAGATACAGCTTGATTCGTATCGAACGACGTAAACTGCACCTACAAATACACATTTACACCATAAGTATGCATTTTTTTACGCTCAGAGAAAGATGTTGGTAAAGTGTAGTAAATAATTGATGCTATTAAATTTTTTTTTTGCTATCAATTTAGACACCATAGATCATGGGCGTGGCCAAGATGTTAAGCAGGGGGTAAAGATATACATATATATAAGAGTGATCCTTATTTCTAATAAAAATAATTTTTTTCTTTTTATTTCACGGGACAACACATTTTTTGAATATATACCATAAGAAACTAGTATTTTTTTTTTTAAATTTTTAAATGATATTTAGGGGTCGCTACCAAAGCACATTGGTACAAATGGCAGGAAAAGTGACTAAAACTAGATGACGACCTCATAGTTACATGAATTCGGTGTATATAGGTTTTTGGGGTCGATAAATACGAATCTAGGGTCAAAAAATAAAAATTCAATGACTTCATGACTTATACAACCAAAATCGCATTTATGTGAAATTTTCGGACGCCATTTTTAACCTTTAAACCTGAGTTTCCATACCTATTAAAAAATACGCGTACCTTAGATTTTTGTCCTCTATCACATATCCGAAGCTCATTCCAATCGGCGATTGCCACCAAGGGACGTTTTTTTGTGAGAGGGCTTATCTTTGACAACTGGTACCGACCTATAAATCATAAAAAAAAATTAAAACAAAAAAATCTCTTTCATATTTAGATGTATATAATCGAATAATGACATGCCGCGATGACAATTAAAAAGTCGAAAAATAAGGAACACCCTAATATATATATTTTTTTTTATATCGGTTTGAAGTTTGAAGTTTGAATTGTAAAGAGTTTGTTTGTTTGTCTTTAACTGAAAAAAAAATTAACTAAATGAATTTTTTTACAAAGCAAATGAGTTGTGCTGCTATTGTTTTGAGTTCGTTGTATTCTTTTTAAGATTTCTTTTAATGGTAACACTTATTTTGCAACCAACTTGCTAAGAGAGAAATGAAATTTAATATTTTATGATATACGAGTGCATATATCATGGTATCTTAACGGATATGAGTCTAAAATGAAATTTCATATGGTAGCAGATATCTCTGTGACACAGTGGCGTAGATGTTGGGCATCCGCGGGTCCGGCCTTAAAAACATTATTGCCAACTGATTCTATTAAGTTATATTCGAACCCAAATGTAAATGTATTAAAAAAAAAATACGAGTGTGCTTTAGGCCAGAGATCGTCAAACGGTGGGTCGCAGCCCCCTGGGGAGCCGCAGACGTTTTCACAAAGACTAAATTATATTATTTTGTTATATATTGCTTTATTTACAGAGAGCAATGAGCGTTTCAAAACACTTGTAGTCAGATGATTGAAGTTCTAAATGATGTTTCGAATACAGCTAATTTTATAAAATGCCATGCTACTAATTCAAGACTGTTTAAAATTGTATGCAAAGAAATGGGTTCTTATCACGAATGCCTATTATATCATACTGAGGTAAGATGGCTTTCTCGTAGAAAAGTGTCCTGGAATTAGAAGATGAGCTAAGAATCTTTTTTCTGGAGAAAAATAAAGTCAGATGTCAGATTTTTTCGAAAAGTTTAATAAATTAAACATTTCATTGCAAGATATAACAACAAACATAATCGCTCTTAATTCTAAGCTGTAATAGTTTCACCGAAAATTAATTATGTGGTCTGGGTTTTTGAAGTAAGTTAATTTAGTTCATCATTGCGATTATCTTTCGCAGTGTATAAAAGTTTTTAAAAAATATTTCCCTATCTTGAATAAAGACAGGAAACATTATTGGATAAAAATCCCGTTTGCAGAAAATCTAAGCATTGCTCACCTTCCATTATTAATTCAGGATAAACTAATCGAGATGAGATCAGACTCAAACTTTTAAACTGAATTCATTGGTAGCTATCTTGCGGAATTTTAAATGAAACGAATTGAGGAGTATCCAGATTTAATACATATGACTTTAAATATTTAAGTTCCTTTTGCAATCACATATTTGTGTGAATCTTCTTTTTCATCTTTAATTTGCATAAAAAATAAACAAAGATCTCAGTTATCACCAGAACCCTGGAATATAATTTAAGAAATTCACTTTCTAACATTTTACCAGATATTGAACTTTTATGCATAAACGTTATGCTCATCAATCACATTAAATTTTCTATAATATTGTAATTATTGAATTTCTATTAAATTATGTTTTTTATTTATTTATTTTAAATTAAATTTTTTTTATGAATTCGTTGAGTTCTGATTTTCAGTTTATTGTCTAAAATCATTTATTTTTAAATTATTAGTTTAAAGAACCTATGTTTTCAATTAGTGCTAATTTTCTGTTTATTGACTAAAAAAAATAAAAAAGTTGAACTTATTAAAAATACGTTGTAGAAAAATGTGGTCTAAGGGGGCCGCAAGCAAAAAGAAATTGACGACCACTGCTTTAGACCACTCGACTGAAATAAAACTTCTTTGGCTTCATATATATGTATGTATATATAAATGTCTATACATGTTTAGAAGTGGAATATATACATGTTTTTGCATATAACGAACGAAAACGGCCATTTCAGCCCTTGGAAGGACTTAGACCACCGAGCTTCTTATGAGCAATTGTGTTGTGCGTGTTGTCAAATGTTTGAACACAAATAATCGAGAACCGGACCTACAAGTTTTATGCCGACTCCGAGCGGCTTATATTTTCAAGAAGCTTTTCGTGGCAGTTTTTGCTCTCTGAGGTTTGCCATTGTCTGCAGAGAGGTGACGACCGAAAATAAAAATAAACTCAATTGAAAAAACTTTTCGTGTCAGATGGGAATTGAGCCAGGGTTCTTTGGCGTATGGGCCATACACTCTACCCACTACGCCACGACCACTACATATACATATATTAATTTTCTACAAATATTTAAATTTTTTATCGGTTTTCATTGATAAATTATTATTTTTTAATAGCTTTTTTATTTTTTTTTTTTTCATTATTTTCATTATCGGATACATCAGCAATTACTGTGGTTGATTGTAAGACCGAGACAATAGGCTTATGGTATGAGAAATAAGATACATGTTTTCGAATGATAATATATAAGATAACTAGAGAAAACTGAATCGATTGTTGGTCCATGTCTTGTGGAAAGCTCATTTCGGTTAATTCGGTTTCGGTTTTCCAGGAAAAGTCCTTCCTAACTTGTGGATAATTTTTTCATATCCAAATGATTTCGCAAAATGTTCCACACCCATTCGCGCACTTTAACTTTGCGATCGGCCAATACGATATTGTGAATTTTAGTGACCAATACTGGTGAGGTGACCTCATATGGGCGTCGAGAACATTCGGCGTCACTTGTGCTTGGACGACCACATGGGAATTCAGTAAACCACTTGTGAATCATTCCAGCTGATGGTGTAGAGGCCCCATAGTGTTTATCAAGCCTTTCCTTGGTTTGACTGATGGTTTTCTTGCTCAAAAATAATGCTTGAGGAGCACACGAAATTAATTTTTTTCCATTTTCGACAAAATTCACAAGATCGTCTGCTGTCAATGGCTGCCGAACACAAACGCATCGTCGCAGCGAGCTGGAATTAACAGTAGTCTATAAACAGATGGGTGTTGACAGGATCAATGTTGCATTTAAAGTTACTACGCGAGAAATTTCATCTTTCACTGAATTATCAAACGGTCCTCGTATATTCGAGGCATAAAGAAAAAAATTGTTAAGCTATCAAATCAATGTAACTGCGAAAAAGCTTGGCTTCTCTCGTGTGTCCAATGACTCACATGTTTTTTTTTTTTTGTTCCCTTGTCAGATGGCCTTGAGATGGATTTAACAAATTTTAATGAATAAGTTCATAGATGGCGTTGTACCGTGTCAGATTGTATCTTGGCTATGGTAACGAGGAATGCATGCATAATACGTTTGAAGGGCACTGTGTGGTGTAGTTGTGATGATTGCTAACGTCAAGTGTAGTTGTGATCATTGCTAACGGTTTGTCTTCTTGCTAACGTCAGAAAAAACTTTTTCTTTGTTTGAATACTGTCAAATGTAAAGACAGTTTTAAAGTAAAAAATTCATACCATGAGACAATAAAAAATTTAAAAAAATGGAACTTAAACTGGCCTCTCCCATATAAGTACAAAATTGTGCAAGTATAGAGAAAATTTATCGACGCCCAGAAAGGGGTCACGTCCACAACCAAATAGCATTGGAGCTGCAGAATTGCCGTCGCCGTCAATTCTGAGGTTATCTTGTTATTTTTTAAATACCCACCAATGATTTATATTCGGTGACTTAGTAATAATTTGATCTCAAGTGAATTTACATGCGAGCTTTATATGTGATGAAAAAATGACCTACCCTGTAGGAAAATCAACTAAATTAAAAGTAGTTGATAAAGTAGTTTTTTGTCAACCACAACTAGTTGAAATTCTGACTTTTTTTCATAGAACGAACTAACATATTTTGTATGGTGATGTCCGCTAAATAAGTCAATTGACTTTCGTCTGCATATATTTTCAACTACTCATATAATGTTTTCTATGGTAATTAAAATAATTTTTGAATGCTATTTTCAGACACAAATTTTTTTAGAATTATCTATGAGGTGCGAAATTTAAAAAAATATG
This sequence comes from Coremacera marginata, assembly GCA_914767935.1. Lineage (NCBI taxonomy): Eukaryota > Metazoa > Arthropoda > Insecta > Diptera > Sciomyzidae > Coremacera > Coremacera marginata. Next base: position 192,911,619 of record OU612043.1, read on the forward strand.
GTGCAAAAAAATAAGTTGCAAAAATTATAATTATAGAGATTTTCATAATAAAAAACGCAATTTAAAATAAAAAAAAAAAAAAACAATTAAAATATTTCGTAACAAAAGATGTATTTGTCAATTTTAGCTATTATGTTTTTTTTGGTACTCATGATGTCGTCATTGGTTTTATTCTTTATATGTTGTGTGCGTAAATACTGGAAGCGAATATGTTGCAAAAACGATGTAGAACAACTTACAGCAACTCATGATTCTGAGGTTTTATAAATCGTGCTTTTAATTGCTTGCGTGAAATGCGAAATACGTAAGACTCAAAGTATTTCTTACACTCATGCAAACAAAGAGTAACAATCAAAGGCACATAACATTGTCAAATATTCGACAATTATATACAATAACACGGCGGCTGTGGCGTAGTGGGTAGAGTGTGTGACTCTTACGCCAGAGAACTAAGGTTCGAATCCTCCAATCGACACAGAAAGTTTTTTCAATTGAATTAATTTTTCTGTTCGGCCGTCACCTCTCTGCAGACAATGGCAAACCTCAGAGAGTATAAACCGCCATGAAAGGCTTCTTGAGAACATAAGCCGTTCGGAGTCGGCGTAAAACATGTAGGTCCAGTTCTCGATCCTTTGTGTGCAAACATTTCACATCACACACAACACAATTGATCATAAGAAGCTCGGTCAAAGTCCTTTCAAGGGCTGAGATGGCCATTTCGTTTTTTTCTTTTTTTTTATATACAATAACACAATTTTGTATGTCCAGGATAGAATTAAAAATTTATAAATTTATAAAAAGGAAGTGTTCGTGTCAGCTTCGACGAGCGACTGGAGTTTATTACTCTAGACAGATTACCTTTGAATTTGAGATGTATATGAAAGGTAAAAGGGGTGAGTAAAGGCAACTCTTATATTATTTAAAGGATTTTATAAAATTTAAAATATACTACTTACATATGTATTACATAAATTCATTGTGAGGTAAGCTGATGAATTTCTTTAATAGTAACGTCATTATAAAATACTGTAATATTAGGTTTGTGGTTACCAAAATATGATAAGGAAACATCGGAAGTTACATAATTTACGAATGGTGAAAACATCGCATCAATGTTGTACTATATCTAGTCGTTCCCAGTGTTTTACCAGAAATAAAATATAAATTAACTTCTTTTTTCAAAAATTGTATGATGAAGAAATTAAACATTTCCTCAAATTTTAAATTTTTTTTCTCTTTGATATCAATTTGTGAACATATTTTGTATTAAATATCCCGTTATGGTGTAGCAATAAAACAAAATCTAGCTAATTCTAAGTCCAGCAAGTTTTATTTAATTGAAATCAGTTGAAAAGTCGTTGAGTTATTCAATTTTAAGGGTTTTTACTTTAATATAAAATCACCAAAATAACATAACTACCTATGTTTTGCTTGTTCTTTCTTGCGAAAAACTCAGTTCAGGCAAAACAGCACGAAAAACAACGATTTAGTGATGTTTTTAAATATAAATGCTTAAATTTAAATAACTCGACGAATTATTCACTAATGTCAATGAAATAAAACTTGTTGGATTTATAATTAACCAAACCTTTTTATTATTATCAGTTATAATAAAAGTTGTAATAAATTTTGTTGACTTTCAAAAAAGCTTATTTATCTATAATTTGTCTATTTGAAGCAAGAGGTATCAAAAAAATTTTTCAAAAAAAATTTTTTTGTTGTGCTGTGCTCGCTGAGCATAAGAAGAGAAACATGAAGTTTATGGAAACTCTCTCATCACAAAGCGTTAAAAGAAATTGATCAAGCAATGCGTGGCATCTTGAATATTTCATACAAAACTTAAAATATTAATTAAATATATTTTTTATAAAAATTTGTAAAAGCAAATTCCTCTTTACTGTGCTGTAGCATTATATGATATTTTAAAACATATAACATAAAAATCGACCCAATACTTTTACAGCCTTATTTATAAAATCACTTTAGAGACTGCGTAACTTTAAACAACGCACCGTAATTTATAAAGGTTTTTCCGGCTTCATTAAGATTGTAACTTAAACGTCGAAAATTGAGTTTAAAGGCTGCTTAAGCCTAACCTATATTTTTTTTGTCATTTTCTTGACTATGGTTCATGTTCCATATCCGGCCTTTGTAGTACTTTTTTCAGTAACAGATTGGCAAATGTACAAGAATTTTTCATTTTTGTAAAAGATTTTTAAGTGTTTAGGCACAAACCTTACAAAATTAAGCAATGTTATATGTGGTGACTTTAATGTCAACCTCTTGTGCAATAATAATGTCACCAAAACTTTGTATGAAAGTATCTCGTCTGTCGGTCTGTCCGTTGTTAATAATGTAATGCCCACTCGGTTTTCTTTGGATGATAACCCTAGTCTTCTAGATTACTTCATAGTATCTGACTTGTCTTCTGTCTTACTATTTGACCAAATTTATTTCTTGTCTGACCATGATTTAATCTTTTGTACTCTTAATATTAATTTCATGCGCACTGTGTCCTTAAGTACTTATTCATATTATGATTTTAAAAATATAAATTTGTCTGCACTTTTTCGAGAACTTAGTTTAACTCAGTGGAATGAAGTATGGAGTAGTGAAACTGTTGATGAAAAGTTATCTTTCTTTTCGGGCATAATTAATAGGCTTTTTGCTAGCCATGTTCCCTATCGTACTGCTACCATAAAGAATGCTTCTTGCCCCTAGTTCAATAGCCGAGTACAAAATACTATTAATAAGCGTAACAGATTACACGGCTTGTGGAAAAAATATCAAACAGCAGAAAACTGGGAAAACTATAGAGCTGCAAGAAATGAGTCAATACTTACTACTAGACATTCTAAAAAATTGTATTATTCATCCAAACTTAAAACATCTCTCCCAGCCAAGGTTCTATGGAATAATGTCAAAAAACTTGGTATTAACAGCACTACTAGGTCCGAATGTTCCATTGACCCTGATTTGCTTAATAATTATTTCCTGTTGAGTACACAAAACCTTGTCAATACTAATCCTGAAGCTCTAAGACATCATGTTGAACAAACATTTGAGTTCTCTGCGGTAAGTGAAAGCGATGTTGGAAAATGCGTTCAAAAAATCAGATCTAATGCAGTAGGAGTAGATGGAATACATATCAGATTTTTGAAACACATTCTCTCATTTGTCCTCAGTCCACTAACTCATATTTTAAGCCACTGTTTTACAACATCATGTTTTCCAAGCTCATGGAAATCTGCAATTGTTCTACCAGTTCCCAAAAAAACAGTAGCGAGCGAGCCCAGTGATTTCAGACCAATCAGCATACTATCATCCTTATCAAAAATCTTCGAATCCCTATTGGCCAACCAAATATCAAACTATATGTCTCAAAAAAAACTGCTATCTCCATTACAGTCAGGCTTTCGCGTTGGTCACAGTTGCTCAACTGCTGTTCTTAAGATTCTAGATGATATCAGATACTCGTATGATAATGAACTGGTAACTTTGCTGTGCTTACTCGATTTCTCGAAAGCCTTTGATACGGTGAATTACTCTCTGCTTTGTTATAAATTAAAATATAGGTACGGCTTCTGTGACAGTTCTGTGTCCCTCCTGAAAAATTATCTTTCTAATAGATTACAGAGAGTGAAGGTTGGCGAAAATTTTTCCAAATATTCGAATGTTTGCAGTGGAGTGCCACAGGGCTCTGTGCTTGGGCCTCTTCTATTTTCCATTTTTATCAACGATATTTTCAGCGTATGTAAATATTCATCCATGCATGCTTATGCTGATGATATTCAATTACATCTTTCTCGCAGAGCTGGTCTTATGGAAGACTTAGTATATAGGCTAAATGAGGATCTAGACAGCATAGGCCATTGGGCTTTTAGTAATGGCCTTCAGCTCAATGCATCTAAGTCTTTTGTGCTACCTATCAGTAAAAACAGTGTTTTCTTCGAAGACATACCGGACCTGATTTTAAGTGGCAATAAACTTGGTCTCGTTAGCAAAATTAAAAATCTTGGGTTTCACATTAACTCTACGTTAACCTGTATTGACCACATCAACAGCGTTGTTAGAAGGATTTACTACATGTTACGTAACCTCAGGGCTTCAGCAGAATTTACGCCTGTTGAAATGAAACGTAAGCTTGTTGTGCAACTTTTGCTTCCTATAATAACTTACGCGGAATGTGTCTATAGTAAATTAGATTCGAGATCTTTATTAAAATTAAATTTAGCATTTAATCAAGCCACACGCTATGTATATGGGCTACGCAAATTTGGCCATATCTCGCAATTCAAAAAAAGTATTCTTGAATGTGATATTGTTAGTTACTTAAATGCCAGAAATTGTATTTTCCTGCATAAAATAATGACTTATAAAACGCCTAATTACTTATTTGAGAAAATTCAGTTCGGTCAATCATCCAGAAGTTGCATGCTAATTCCACCAAGCTTTAACTATCTTAATTCTACAAGAATGTTTTTTATTAATGCCACTCGATTGTGGAATTCCTTACCAAGCCATATAAGATCTATAAAGGAGACGACAAAGTTTAGACATGCCGTAATTCAGTATTTTTCTACTCTTTAAATATTTCTTAACCAGTTTTCTATTTAATCTACCTCTTTAAATTTTTCTCTCTGTTTTAAATAACTCTTTCTCCACTTAGTAGTCAATCCAACTTTAAATAGAATTACATCTATATATTAAGTTAAACTTAAAAATTAATCGGTATTTTGTAAATTAAATGATTTCTTTTGTCAATTTTTGCTAAGCATGCATATTTGTACCTATTGTGAAACTGTACATTAAAAGAACTAAGTTCTTATTGTACAATTGATAAACAAATAAATAAATAAATAAAAATAAAAAAAAAAAAAAAATAAAAATGTTTATAAATAACAATTTAAGGAAGGTTGCGTAAAGAGTTAAACTCTGCGTACCCAATCAAGCGTTGAACGATTGTTTAAGAAAATCTATTAAAAAAGGCTGTTAGGGTTTAACAAAAATTTGCACTCTATATAATAGTAAATATTGCTGCTGTGTGTATTTTCTTGGCGTTTCTTCGTTGTTAGCATTTTGCTGCGCATAATCGCGTGGCTGAGGGCCGAGCACCTGTTAAAACGAAATTTTTACCAGAGAGCGTAGAGTCGCTAGATGAATGACAGAAAATGAAATGAGTGACGAGTCGAATACTGTATCTACTTGAGTTACTCAAGTATGAATAATTTTGACTTGAGTAGAAACTCGATTTGAAGTGTTAGCAAGTCAGCGTTTTGAAGTCGAGTTAACCATTCTTTAACTCGCGAATGTAAGAAAAAGCCGACTCGTTTCGGCTTACGAGTCAGCTAAGCATAAGCAAGTAAATGGTTTTTTGCTCATTGTTAGCGATATTATGCAAAATTACCAATTTTTCTATTTACGATTTTTTTATTTCGATGCAAAGGTAATTTGTGTAAATATTTAATGAAAATTCTAGTAAGAATTCTGACAATTAAAAATTGAACTTGCAAAGTAAAAATATGTTATTAACATGCTTAAGTATTGACGAAAAACTTGAATATATGATTTAAAACTATACATAAGGGCAACAAATAGCCACAAAACTATGGAAAAAAAAATGTAAAAACTTAATCTAGATATTTTTTTTTAATTTTTATGTCACTAAGCTTCTTGAAAAAGTATTTGAAAATTATTATTATTCAAAGTAAAACTTTAAATATGCGTTAAAAAATTTTTAATTACTAAAACATATAAGCAGAAAACAATTTCAATGACAAAACGTTATTAACAAATAGATTTAATAAATTGTCCATGCATAAACTATTGAAAAATGAGTGTTGGTCAGATTTGACCAATTTATGCAATACAACAATTTAAAACACAGAAAAACATGAAATTCATTTAAAACCAGAGTACGGAAAGGTCCGCTCGCGTACCTTTATGAGCGTACCATTCAAAAAGGTGCACAAGAAATCGTACACGCTCACGGACATGCACCCTAGAAAATATTTTATCGCTCTCGTCCACGAGCGCGTACGTTTTGGTGAGACTTTGAAATGAGGTCTAAATGAGACTTTTAATGCTCATGAGACATCTCGTGAGCCACTCACGGAAATAAAAGTAGAATAAAATCTGAACAGCTTAGAGACAAATTAAGCTCCCAGTAGAATCTTTTATGATTTCTATAGACTGTGTGTATATAGGTTCCACATGGATTATATATGGTACTGGTTGCGTCATTGGAACTTTTTTAGGTTATGTGGACTCCTTGGACAAAAATCTTCAATTTTTCGACAAATACTTTCCCTTTGGACAAATAAATTGAATCCAATTGCCGAAAATACATCGACTTTTGTCTAAGGTGTCCATAGATCCAATAAAAATTCCTTTTATCTACCTGAGAGCTCCACTATGATCTTTTTTCAATCATTATCTTTTTTCAATCGTTATAAATGGTACACGAGCGTGTACCAAAATGAGCTGCGTACTAGCTCGTACGCGTACACGAGCGTACCTTTCCTTACCCTGTTTAAAACAAAAATATTAATGAAATGAATTGTTTTATTTCTGATTAAATGTTTTTGGATTGTAAAAAACTCGACTCGCTACATCACTAAGAAAACGAAACGCTTGAGTTTTTGTTCAATGCTTGATTTTACTCGCTATATAATTTTCATACCGCGGGCTATATATGAACTTCATTCTAAAGGAGTAAGCTCCAAAAGGGCAATAAGAACTAGCTGTTCTGTACGTTCTACGTTGAAAAATCCAAATAATTGATTAAATGGCATTTATTAATAGTTTTGGCGCATACTTGTTTTGCTGTAATATGGCGCCTACAAGTATTGCCGTAGTAACCATGGTTGAATGCATCCCCAGAGCTTAATATACAGTCTTCTTCGGATGAAGTGAACATTGGAGCAGTAAGCTCAGTCGGGTGTGCATGATTTCGTAGATTTAAGGAATGGTTGAATTATTTTCGAAATGCAACATTATTATGCCGTGTCAATAACATGTTGGGAAATTGTTTCCTACATCGATTTGAGCACATTACGGAAACCCATTGAATTTTATAACCATCTACATACAAATGAATTTCAATGCATTCTTGATCGTCTGCTTTGGATACGATTATGTGTAGTAGTAGTAGTAGTTAGGTAGATGCTTAATATGCATATCAAGGAATGGCGCTATTTTTGTTGTGCTTATTTTTGTTGCTCCTTTCATTTTGTTGTTACCATTATTCCTGAATTATTTGCCAGAGTCATGGTAAATGAATCTTGAGAAAGCTGGGGACTTAAGAACAATTGAGTAAAGTTAAATTATTTTGAATGGTGTAGAAGATGCCTTTTATTTTATTGGTTTTTTTTTTTTTGTTTTATTTTAATTATTTATACTTGAAATTGCTATAAAGGTTTCCACAATGATGATGTATTTTTTCATTTTTTTATTTATACATTTACATGTTCAAATGTTGCACCTCATCAATACTGGTCACGTGATTCACTGTCTCCAGGGTGAAATTGTGAAAAAGCTTTGTTAAGCACGATTTATAACTTCGTCTCGATGGAACAGTTGACAACAATAAAACCTTGGATGCTCAGCCAAATCCCTTGAATACCTACGAACAGCTTCATAAAAAAGCAATATTTTACAAGTGAAACAACAAAACCAAGAGAAAGAGTATTCAGTATTGTAAGCAGAATAAAAACTCTTCGTGGCCAACATATAAAACAATCATGTTGGTTAAAAACGAGTAGCTGGGTCACACTGAATCAAACGCATTTAAGTGGCCACTTTTTTTTGCCAAAGGGCCAAAATATAAAAGTTGGCTTACTTTCTTTACATCTTTAAGAAAGAAAACTTTTAAAGTAAATGAAACTTTGTTTACAAAATCTCAAAAAAATTTACCACTACTTATTCTGGTCACCTTAAAAGATGTGTGATAGCGAACACACACACACACACACACACACACACACTCACTCATTTTAGTTTTACGTTTTGCAAATCTTTACTTATTCATGTAAGTATGAAGCTATTCTTTTCTTTTTCTTTGTTTTTTTTAGGATGTGCTGTGTGCTCGTCTGTATTTATTGGCAAGTATTATGCTGTAAAAAAAAAAAACCTGCTTTATTCGCAAATTATATCCAGCTTCTTGTAATGTTTACGAAAACTTCCCTAAACAATATTTTATAGCACAAAATTCTCGAAGGTGCAACAAAAACGTGTTTATTAAGCATAAATTTTATGAATGCTTTGCAAACTTTATTTCTTGACGCTGTTTTTCCGTTGCATTACAACTAAACTCACTTTTCACTTACCTTAGCCCCTCACTCACCTTAGGTAGTTTTGAATCAGTTTTAAGCATGATATACAGTTTTCTAATTTGCATTTTTGTTTTATAATTGGTATGATCATTTTTTTTTTAAAACGAAGTTCCTATTTTCCATGCCATACAATATAACGGTTTCAAAAAAACCGAATTTTACGTAAAGACTTAAACATTGTAAACATGAAATAGAAGTAATTTAGTACCTATACAACCTGTATCGTATGTGGTCGTAATTCGACCATACAAAAATCGATTTAATTTTTGGTTTCTTACCTTTTACTTTTATAACGTAACAATATATTTTCCAGGAGAATTCGACTTCACAACGTATTTTATTCAAATCAAGTACGAAATTTTAGTTAAAGTCAAAATTGAAATTTTAATTGCATTGAAATGCAATGCGCTCTTTATAGACATAACCAAGGCTTTTGATACGGTCGACCACAAAATTCTTTTGAACAAAGTATATAAATGCGGACTTAGGGGAACGGTATACAAATGGTTTTGCTCATATTTAGAAAACAGGTTGCAACGAGTAAGAATAAACAATAAATTTAGCTCATTTGTCTCAATTGACACAGGTGTACCGCAAGATTCTGTTTTGGGACCCGTACGATTGTTACTTTATATAAATTTAATTTTTATGCAAAACTTCGCTAGCGAAACTCTTGCTTTTGCAGATGATATGGCTTGCACGTACTCGAGCAATTCTATTCTTGACCTGACAGCAAGCATTAATCATGACTCTTTTGCCTTTTGAGGCATTGGTTTGCAATGCATAAGCTAGTCCTAAGTGACAAAACCAAAATAATGTTTTTCAATACTGCGGGTAGAGAACTGAGAGCGATATTTTTATACATCACCATTCAAACTGCGATAAATTTATGTTTGATAAGCACACTTGTAGCACATTGAATAATTTGATAACCTATAACGATCAAAAAACGTGTTGTTTGGAATGTTTCAAAATTGAATGCGTCACAACTTTTAAGTATTTAGGTATTTTGTTAGATTCGAAAATGCCATGGTCAGATCACACTAGTGCACTAAAACGATATGCAATGTTGGCTGTACGGCAACTGTATCTTTTAAAAAACTTCTGTTCAAAACAACTTCTGACTTGTATCTATTATGGTATTTTCCACTCAAAACTTGAATATGGACTGTCCTGTTGGGGTGGTACACATCGTAACAAAATCAATCCACTGCTTACTATTCAAAAACATATCATTCGTATTATTTGCAGCAAAAACCGACTTGAACCAAGTTTTGCACTATTCAAAAGTCTTAACAACTTAATAATTAATAATCTAAACAAAGTTGTAGTTCCACCTCATAATACACAGATTTTTCTAAATACATATTCGTCAATAGCTCCTAGATTGTTTAACAGCTTACCAGATAATATTCGTTGCTTACGTATTTAAAATATATTCCTTAAAGAAACTAAGTTGTGGCTTTTCAAATGTATATATACCTTGCATTCGCCACTAGCTCCTTGAGCTACAGAATGCATGTTTATGAAACATTATTAACTACTGTCCAAAATCTGTAATTTCATTATATGTTCATATTTAATGTTTTATAATAAAATCAATCAATCAATCATCCATAAAAATTTGGCATTACTCTTACTCTTATAAAGAATCCGCCACCAATTCTAGTTCAGCAGAGAGCAAAATGTGAACGGCAAACTGAAAATAGAAAAAAAGTTAAGTTGGAGTCAAGTGGCGAGCTTCCTTTCTCTACACTTTGTGCGGATCTTCAACGTTTATATGAAACTTTCTTGATTAATATAGGTTGAATCACTTGAGTGCAACTCGGTCGAACTGCCAGAATAGATGAAAGGAAATCAAGAAAAAGCAGCCGGAATCTGTACAATTTTTAGTTAACAGCTTATTTTGGCAAAGTATTCGAAGTGTTCGAACGAAGGTGAAAAGTGATTTTCACCTTTCGTGAGTGAAAATATATAGGAAGGAAATCGTTTGTCTCTTTAAAATCTTCGTTTTTAAAGTAAAACTTTTTAGGCAGCGTTGTGACGATTTTTATTGACGGAAAAATTTCACAAAACACGTATGTATACGTGTTTATTAAAAAAAAAAAAATGATATGACCATTTCAGCTCTTGAAAGGACTTTGACCGAGCTTCTTATGATCAATTGTGTTGTGCGTGTTTTGAAATTTTTGAATACAAATGATCGAGAACTGGACCTACATACTTTTGTTCTCAAGATGCTTTTTATGGCAGGTTTTACTCTCTGAGGTTTGCCATTGTCTGCAGAGTGGTGACGGCCGAACAGAAAAATTAATTTAATTGAAAAAAACATTCTGTGTCAGGTGGGATTTGAGCCTGGGTTCTATCGCATACAAATCACGCACCTTAACCAGTGTGCCATGGCCGCCGATGAACATGTTCATTAACATGTAACAAAATAAAAGTGAAACTTTGTTCTTTATAAACATGTAACAAAAATGTAAAACGTTTATGTTTATAAACATGTAACAAAGAAGTGAAACGTTTTGTATATAAGCACTGCCTAATAGAGATACCGTGGTTGGCAGTTTAAGGGGATCGTATTTTTATCGCAAAAATTATGTAATCTTTTTGCAATAGGATTGCCACCTAATAAAATGCATTGTAACAGTTTTTGGGGGTCGCTGATTATGAATCTGAAGTCAGGATTTTAAAATTCAAGATGGTGGATAGGATTACCAACTCGATTTTTTGGTATTTTTGCGAAATCTTGTAATTTTAAAAAATCTGACAACGGGTTTGATTTTGGATCTGATACCTAAATTTTGGAAATTCTCCATACAAAAGCTTTTAAGGTTGGCGCTAATATAATCAGACTTTTAATCAGAAGCGCCAACTTCAAAGCATTTGTATTCATCAAGAAATTAATATATTTATGATAATAAAACAAATAAGAAAAAAATTAAGATAATAAGATTTCATATATAATAATATGTTTAAATAAATTATCAAATATGACCAAGAAATTAAAAGGAAAAGTATTTTTAAAATTATTTTTTACCTTGTAGGGATTTTGTAGTCGATTGTTTTTTTTTTTAAATTTTTATTTCTTCCTTTTTAGAGAATATGATAAATTTTCGAAAAAAGTGTATAAACAACATAAATAAAATTGTTCCGAAAAAATTTGTTCTATTAAAATCTGAAAGTTTGTTGGTTATTTCAAATATCTGCCTCTTAAGTTTAAATTAGATGTCACCTGTTTTGAAGTTATTATACCCATTCTTGTAACGAGTTTTTTTCCCCTAGTGTCAATATTATTTGAAATATAGTGTTTTTCAAATTTTGCCACGCCCAGTAGTCGAAATCCACCTACTTTCTTCACCGTAATTTTTACTTATAATGCCTACCCCTATACCAAATTGCAGTACCATAGTATCAATATTATTCGAGATATACTATTTTTCTAATATTGCCACGCCGATTTGTCAAAAAACGCCCATTTTGTTGACGGCAATTTTTAATAATTGTGCCTACCCCTACACTAAATTGCAGTACCCTAGTGTCAATATTATTCGAGATACAGTAGTATCTAGTATTACGAGATCTATTATTGCCACGCCCAGTTCTCGAATACCGCCCACTTTTGTACGGGCACCTCCATGCTTATGATATCTATCTGTTCCCCAAAAATTATGTCAGTCAGGCATATGGTTTAGGAGTTATCGATGTACATACATTTAAAAAAAAAAAAAAAAAAAAAACAGAGAAACCGACGAACTTGAGAACCTCCTCCTTTTTGAAGTCGGTTAATGATTCTATAGCGCTAACTAATTTTCTTTACAAAAAATTTGGTTTGCACATAAATAACAATCCTATCGAATCAACAACAAAATTCGGAACTATCATACAATAGACGTAATTTTTTCAAGTTATCTTGAAAATTTTGAATCACTGACATATATGATATCTCATATTTTAGTTATCACAAACAAATTGTAGTGTACATTTTGCATAAACGGAATATTTTTCATGGAATTTTGTATTGTACTTCATTTTAGATGCTCTCTCTCTCTCTCTCTCTCTCTATCACTTTCTCTTTGTCTTTTACACTAAAATATTTCTTATTCTAGAAGAGAAGGAATGTATAAAGAGAAGAAGTTTCACTTATTTACTGAATACACGTTATACTATGTGCGAAGGTAATTAAAATCATTTCGCAGTGTAATTAAAATTAAATCTAACGGAACAATGCCAAACGTTTTTCCTTTCTTTTCTTTTTGTGCTTTCCTAAGTGCATATAAAACAAAAATAAGTGAAATACATCATTCATCATACTACCTATTGAAAGCATGTATATTTCCATAAAAAATATTCGATGCACTCCTTCTCAGTACTTCAATCCATTAAAAAAAACTAGTAAGGATGGAGCTTCGGCAGGGCACCGAAGCTAAAATACTCCCCCACTGCCATATTGAAGTATATTCGAAGTCCTTAACCACAACATACACGATGGCATTCAGTTTTATATATTAACGAAAGTTTTCCTATTTTGATGACATCACTTTGCATGGGAGGTAGGCGTGGTTTTGATCCGATTTTTCCAAATAGCATACTGATGGTCTTTATTATATATCAAAACTTATATGAAGAATTTCAAGACATTTCCTTAATTTTTGTGGATTTTTAAGAGATTTTACGTTTAAAATAAAGCCACTTTGTATGGGAAGTGGGCGTGGTTTTCATACGATTTTGCCATATATCATAGAGATGGTTTATATTAAATATCAAAGCCTATAGGCAGAATTTTTAAACATTTCTTTAATTTTTGTGGATTTTAAAGACATTTTACGGTTAATATAAGGTCACTTTGTATGGGAGGTAGGCGTGGTTTTCATCCGATTTGGCCCATTTTCGAACCTTATCTTCATTTTTTAAAAATAAACTTATATTTTGAATTTCATCGCGATAGCTATAAAGTTGCGGCTGTAATCGTCTCGACAGACGGACAGACAGCCGGACACACGGAAATCGACTCAGCAGGTGATGCTGATCAAAAATATATATATTTTTCTATACCTGCCACGCCTCCTTCTTGGCATTACAAACGGAATGACAAAATTAATATACCCCTTACGCAGTACGCGTTGGAGTATAAATATATTAAAAATAGTTGGGAAACACGGGAAAAAATGGCTCCCCATAGCTTTAAGAAATTTTTTTTAAAATGTATTTCTTATGGAGAGAATTTGGCCTAATGCCGCAATATCGTGTCGTCGATATAAATCTATTTCTAATTAGAGAGCTTCTAGTTGCTGTCGTGGTCAATGTGTTGAAGCTATAACTGTTTCGCCTACGCCTATTTATATATAGATTAATAGAATAAAAGAGGTGGACTCAACTTGACATTAGTACGTTGCGCAGAATGTAGAACTTTCGTCTGAAGTTTGAGAGGAGGTTGTGGTTTCCAATCGTTCAACGAGCAGAAATTCTTTTAAAATAACAATTTTGTAGTTTTAATACTGCCCAGTATGGAGAATTTTTGTTGTTGTTTGTTGTTATTGAAACCTATCGTTTCATCGGTTCTGCTGCCCATCTAATTCGCTCTGTTTTAGTATACGTGTGTAAAAAAGTTTCACTTCAAAGATATTTAATTTATTGACTTCTATATTGATTTCTATATTCAAAGTTTGCCTATCAAAATTATATCCTAACTAGTTTTGTGTTTAATTAAATTGTCAATCAAAACGTCTGTATTTCAGGTATTTACAATCAAAGTAATTCTAACCCAAAGTTAAACATTTAAATATTATAAAATTTACTTTAGTTCCATTTCAAATTAAGATTAAGGTGATTTATAAAATTCATAAATCGCGAAAAATTTAATATTTAACCTCGCTTTATTATAATTATTATAATTGTTATTATTATTATGTCTTTAAGTATTTCATTCAATTATCAATATGACTGTATTCTAGGTGTTCACGATCAAAATAATTCTAGTTCAAAATTGTTAATGAAATCTATTTTACTTGCGTTTTAAACGATAAACAAGTTATGTTTTATAAAATCCTTAACTCGTAATAAAATGCACTCAAAACTATTTCAATATTCAACTTAGCTTTTCATGTAATTTTTTTCGAATATCTTTAAACAGCTAAAGGTGGAATAAATTTCTTTTGATTCTAATCAACACAATAAGAATAGACAAGTCATGAATGCTGCACGAGTTTCGAATGCTTTATCAAACTGCCAAAAAGTATGCTCTTAAATTATTACTGCCAAATGCGGCGAATTTTTGTTCTTCTTTGTTATTATTGAAACAATTTGTTTCATTGGTCTTACTTCCCATATTATTTGCTATGTTGTTGTATACGTTTCACTTCAATAAAAATTTAAATAAAACATTGAGAATCATTCTGTCATCTGCATAAAAAAAACTTGCATATAATATTAAAAAACGATTTATTTCTCAAAGTTCAAATAAACAAAATTTCACATTGTATTAGAAGTTTTAAATATTCTGAATATGTGACACAAAGAAAATCCTAGATTATATGAGCAAATTAGAAAACTTAACTTTTTACTGCTGATTGCAGGGTTTTGTTGTTGTTTTTGTTGTTGTTGCTGGTGCTACTGTCACTGCAACTCATGGCATATTGTTGCTGCCGATTATGCTGTTGTTGTTATTGTTGCCATTGTTGTTGTTGTTCTGCCACACTTTAACAGAGTTGTGGTATGCTAGTCATGTGTCCTTAACAAATCCTTGCATTATTCATAGTATGATAAGATGATGCTTTGTTGTTGCACGTTATGTTTTGCATGCAGTAGCTATATTTGTTGTTTTTTTATGTTTTTTGTTTTTCCTGTCACTTTTTATTTTGTTTCTTCGTTTTAGTACAACAGCATATAAAGCCATAACTTTATCCCATTTTTAAAATATGAGGAAAATTACAAAGAGTTGTGGGGAAAAAGCAACACCGCAGTAAATTTTAGCTTCTACTAGGTCATGGGAAGAATACATAAATTCAAAACAGTGTTCTAGTTTGCCAAGAAAGCTTATCAATCGTTATGATATCAGCTTTTTATGCAATTATATTATTAGTTCGGTAATCGTAATAGACGAATCGATCAAGTGCTTAAAGATTATCCCAGATAAAATTTTATTTATACGTATGAGAAATGTTGTCCATTTTGCTTTTGTTGACATGCTTCGATTTCGTTTATTTTGTATATTTTCCATGCAAAAGAACAATTTAACTGTTGACCCAGTTTTGTAAAAGTTAGAAAAATCGTATTCACCTGGAATAAAATACCACGACTACATTATTTATAATCATCAAACTTTCAGCTAATTTAACAAATTTGCACTTCATTACCTTAACATGTGATACTTTAAAATTGCATGTACTGTGTGATCTGCACACGTTAAATGTTCTAACTTTTCGTTGATTATTTCAGCGAGAAATATTTTATATATATGATACGTATCTTGTGCATGAGTTCAGTTAATTTTTTGGCATGAGCCCCTTGACGGTGTGCTGTTAATATTCATTAAATTGTTTCATAATTATTTTGCTGCTGTTCGGAAAATGTTTTCAATGAAGAGATTTTATCTATTTAAATCAGTTTATGAGAGATATTAAGTGTAGGTACTTTATATATGTGTGTCATTTAAGTAATATGGATGCGCAAGTTAATTGTTTTATAGCATTTATTATCGTCCAGTCAAGTTAGTTCTAAGTATAGGCGTAAGGTTACAAAAATTCACATAGAGTCAAAAATTGGTATGAATGTTCAAAATACCATTCAGCCCTATTGTGAATAAAATTTCGCCCGGAATTAAAAAAGGGAATTTTCATATTCTTAGCAAAGTTAACAAGTAAGCATTTTTAAAAGCATTTCCCCTGTCTATAAAATTAAAACTTCCTTTTTCAGTTCCGGGGGAAATTTTATTCATAATAGGGCTGATCATAAATTAATTGTGAAAAGTCCCTATCGAACCTTCTTGTGCAAAAAATTTTATTGATGGTAAAAGTTTGCTAAAATAGAATTTTGACGTTTTCCAGCTAAACGGTGAGTTTTACAGCAAAAATTGTGACAAACATTGTAGATCATTCGATTCTCTACAGAAATGTCTGTCTCTACACTTTTTTTTACAAGTATCGCAATTTGCGTGATACAGCGGTTCAAATAATTGAAAAAATTATTTAATTCGTAATATGCACACATTTCCACACTACCTCATAAGTAGTGTGCTTGGTGTCTTTTTTTTTTAACGTGGTCTCACCGGTAGTCCTATTCCAAGAACTATTTGGGTCCTATTGAATTCAGAAGTATTTAATGAAATACAGATAAAGTATTGGAAATGTTGAAAGCTGTGTTAATTATTTCATTTATAAATGGTAAAATTATCAGGAGAAATTATTTGTTGGACTCATCATCCAATGAAACTTCGAGTGTACTGTCTTTGTTTTCTTTTTCTTCCTGCTGGATACGAATATGTTGCTCTAAAAATGATGCATCATATATTTTACCACTGATATCGTAATGATCTGTAAATTTAAGAAAAAAAAAAAATATTTTTTGGTACTAAAAAAAAAAAATTTGAGAAAAGCTGCTTTTTTTGATGTTACACGAATATTATACCTTAAATTTGACCGTGTTTGGCGTTGCGCCATTGGAAATGGTTTTCCCAAGCTCGAGTATGATGATGGTCCATTTTTTGATGAAGATCAAGCGAATATATGAGGATGGAATCTATTTCAGAAAGAGGAATAGAGCGCTGTAGACGACAGCATTTACTTCGTTGTGATACATAACAAATGCAGAATGAAATGTCAAGTTGAATCAAAATACAAAAATACTAAAATCGCGATTAAAAATTATGTGGAGGGTGAAAAACTCTTAACGACTTATTCTCATACCTATCAAATATACGAAAATAAATATATATATAAAAAAAAAATTTTTAAAAAATAAGCTTTTATTTAAAACCAAAACGTGAACAAAAAAGAAAAAAATAAATTTGAGTGACATTTGTCATATATGTATACTGTAGGTATATTCTAGATTCAGAAGAACCTCTCTCTTGGTTACCCATCATCATAATAAAAGCGTAGGTAAATATCAGTGGAATTGAATCTTTAAGTAGGCTTATCTGTATATAAACCGTTATCCATTATACAGGCTTACTGCACAATATCAGTGCCTTAAGCTTTTAAAATTTAAATGTATTTTACATTTTGGAAGTTTCTAAATTTATATACATCCCTAGAACTTACCTATTTACGTACGCTTTTATTATGATGATGGGTAACCAAGGGAGAGGTTCTTCTGAATCTAGAATATACCTACAATATACATATATGACAAATGTCACTGAAATTAATTTTTTTCTTTTTAGTTCACGTTTTGGTTTTAAATAAAAGCTTATTTTTTAAAAAGTTTTTTTTATATATATATTTGTTATTATTTACTTTTTAGTCTTACAGTTTTATTATGAACATCTCTTATTTTGAAAGCCTTACATATAGCATTTTTAATTTTCAGACCATCAACCTTAACAGTATGTACAATATGTACTTGATTTATACAATTTACATTAGTTATTGCATAAAGTACTTTATTATAATACTAGCTGAATACCCGGCTTAACTCGGGAGTTGATATAAATAATTTTCGATTTCATTCGTCGATTTGAAAAAACTTTTCATAAACTTTAGAAGGAATTTTGTGTGCATCTTACAAACCGGTAACTTTGGCGAAATGAGCAAAATGTAGCTTCAACATCTGAATATTATGAGAAAAGTTAGGGAAATCGTTATTTGTGTGTGCGTGCCGCCGATCGCTTGCAAAAATATTATTCAAGTCTTATATTGTTTTCGATAGATTGCATATTAAAAAAAAAAAAAATCGGAGCAAAAACGAATTTTTGACAAAATCATACATTGAAAATAGAAATTGCAATGTCAAAAGAACGCCAACTTACGACGCAACTAACTTGCGCATGTGTTTATGCGTACTCAAATACCACAGAACTCGGCATCAGCTGTCCTGAATTGCGAAAAATAAAGTGGAATATAAATACATATAAAGAAGAAAAGAAGATATTTATCACCCATCGCGCTTGACTACGCCTTACTGTATTTTGTAGTACAGCGCCCTCTGGGGTTCAAGATATAGCGCCAAAAGACTCACCACACCCGAAAACCACTTATAAAAATCTTACTTATCGGATGAGTTGTTTTGAGTTTTTGGCGGTATTTGTACAATAGCGCCCTCTGATTTTCTAAATAGAATACAAAAATAAGGCCAAAGCCCTTTCCATACCCGATAATCAAATCCTATATATCCGATATACAAATTTTTATCTAAATCGCATGAGCGGTTTCTGAGTGTTTCACGATTTCTTAAGTGATTTGTAATACAGCACCATCTGGTGTTTAAGATAGCGCAGAAAAGAAAGTCCAAGATACCCACAATATCCGAAAACTCCTATGTAAAAATGTTCAGGCAAATCGGACGTACAGCCAGGAGTTTTTCGAGATTTTTAAAACATTTGTACTGCAGTGCCCTCTGGTGTTCAAGATAGAATAGAGTAGATAAGTCATAAAAACTCACCATATACGAAAACCTCTATATACAAATTTTCATGCAAATCGGATGAACGGTTTCGCAGATAAATAAAAACAAAATGCCTTAAACACGGTCGCAGCGCCACCTACCGGGTCCAATTGTCAATCTGAACCATCCAGGGATCCACTCAAACACACACAAAAAATTTCATCAAAATCAGTGCAGCCGTTAAGGAACAGTTTAATAATATACACACGTACAAATTGAACAACAGCGCCCTGTAGTTTCGAGAAAGAGCAAAAGAGATAACGCCAAAACCGTTGCCGTGCACGAAAATCGCTATTTACAAATTTTCATCCAAATCGGATAAGCAGTTTTGGGGATTTTCAGGATTTCCTAAGATTTGTACTAAACCGCCCTCTGGATTTCAAGATATCACAAAAAAAAAAAAAGTAAAACACTCATCGTATCAGAAAACCCCTATTTTCCAATTTTCATACAAACCGGATGCACGGTTTAGGAGTTTTTCGAGGTTTAGCAAAATATTTGTACTACAGCGCCTTCTGGTGCTCGAGATAGAACAGAGTAGATAAGTCATAAAAACTCAGTGTGTTTGAGAACCTCAAAAAACAAATTTTCATGCAAATCGTATGAACGGTTTTGAACTTTTTCGACTTTTTTTAAAATATTTGTACTACAGCTCCCTCTGGTGTTCAAGATATAACCTCGTTTATAAGTCATGAAAACTTACCGTTTCTGAAAATCTCTATATACCAACTTTCAAGCAAATCAGATAAGCGACTTAGGAGTTGTTTTACGTTTTTTAAAATATTTGTACTGCAGCGCCCTCTGGTGTTCAAGATAGAACAAAGTATATAAACCATAAAACTCACCGTTTCCGAAATCCTCTATATACCAACTTTCATGCAAATCGGATAAGCATCTGAGGAGTTTTTCGACGTTTTTTAAAATATTTGTACTACAGCGCCCTCTGGTGTTCAAGATAGCACAAAAATGTTAAGTCCAAAATACTCACCGTAGCAGAATACCTCTACATACTAATTTTCATGTAAATCGGATGCACGGTTTAGGAGTTTTTCGAGGTATTTAAAAATATTTGTACTACAGCGCCCTCTGGTGTTCGAGAAAGAACGGTGTAGATAAGTCAAAAAACTCAGCGTGTCCGAAAACTTCTCGATACAAATTTTCATGCAAATCGGATGAACGGTTTCGGAGATAAGCTGAAAAAACGAATGCCTGGATTTCGCTCGCAGCGCCCCCTACCGGGTCCAACCTTTTTTACTGGATAAAAAGTAGCCTATGTTATGACCGGGTATATAAGGAATCTAGATTCCAAGTTTCATTGAAATCCATTCAGTGGTTTTCGCGTGATGCTTTAACAGACAGACAGACAGACAGACAGACAAAAATTTTAAAAATGCGATTTTTGGACTTAGCGTCATTCAAAACGTCCATCGCAAAAAGAATTTCAAAAAAATATTCAATGTACAGATTTTTTTTTACAATTTTATATATATATAGATAGCATTTTTATTAATTTGTGGGCGGGAATAGGAGGTGTGGCCAAATTTAAACACCTATCATCTACTTGACGTAAATGTGCTGCTAAATTTCCAGCTGAATCGGCTTAGTATCTTTGGAGATATATAATTTTTATTGATTTCTGGGCGGTAAAAGAGGGTGTGGCAACATTTTTTTCTAATTCATTTCAATTAATTAATGTAATTTTGGAGATATATGAATTTGTGAGCGGCAAAAGGTGGTGTGGTGAAATATTTTTCTTAAACCCCATTTTCTACTTGAAGGAAATTTACTACCAAAATTCCATCTGAATCGGCATAGTAGTTTTGGAGATATAGCATTTGTATTGATTTGTGGGCGATAAAAGGGGGTGTGGAAACATTTTTTTCTAACCCATGCAATACTTGAAGGACATTTACTACCAAAATTTCAGCTGAAACAGCCCGGAAATTTTGGAGATATATTCATTTGTGGGCGGTAGAAGGGGGTGTGGTCAAATTTTTTTCTTAAACCCCATTTTCTACTTGAAGGAAATTTACTACCAAAAGTTCATCTGAATCGGCCTAGTAGTTTTCGAGATATAGCATTTTTATTAATTTGTAGGCGGTAAAAGGGGGTGTGGTGAAATATGTTTCTTAAACCCCATTTTCTACTTGAAGGAAATTTACTACAAAAAGTTCATCTGAATCGGCCTAGTAGTTTTCGAGATATAGCATTTTTATTCATTTGTGGGCGGTAAAAGGGGGTGTGGCAACATTTTTTTTCTAACCCATGCAATACTTGAAAGACATTTACTGCCAACATTTCAGCTGAAACAGGCCGGTAGTTTTAAAGATATATTAATTTGTGGGCGGTAAAAGGGGGTGTGGTCAAATGTTTTTCTTAAGCCCCATTTTCTACTTGAAGAAAATTTATTACTAAAATTTCATCTGAATCGGCCTATTAGTTTTCGAGATACAGCATTTTTATTGATTTGTGGGCGGTAAAGGGGGTGTGACAAAAAAATTTTCATAATATTTCATTAGCACCGGGCTTACACATGAATGCTAAATTTCAGCTTAATCGAAGGCCCACACAAGCTGTCGAAAAATTGTTTGCAAGATTTGCGGACATACATACATACATACATACATACGAACGTAGCAACCCTGTAGGAAAATCAACTAATTTAAAAGTAGTTGATAAAGTAGTTTTTTGTCAACCACAACTAGTTGAAATTCTGACTTTTTTCCATAGAACGAACTAACTTATTTTGTATGGTGATGTCCGCTAAATAAGTCAATTGACTTTCGTCTCCATATATTTTCAACTACTTGTTAAATTAGTTACATTTAAATTATTTTCTTAATTGCTTTTAAATAACCAATTGAAAACTATTACTGATGGACTAAAGTTAATAATATTTGATGAAATAACATGGTTAAATATATATAAACTTGTAATCTAATAAAAATTTGCAATATAAACATGTCAACATCAGAGTAGTTGCCGCCTTAATATAATTAAAAGTAGTTCATATACTGGTTTATTTTAAATAAGTTTTTTAATTTGTTGTTTTTAAAAACAAGTTAGTTTGTTCCTATAGGGAAGTTAAATAAAAGCCCTATAGGAACAAACTAACTTGTTTTTAAAAACAACTAATTAAAAAACTAGTTTCAAATAAACCAGTATATAAACTAAGTACTTTGAATTATACTAAGGCGGCATCCACTTCAATTCTAAATAGTTTTTATTGCATTATATATGAAGTAATTGACTCAAAAACAAGTGATTGATAAACTACTTTGAATTATATTAAGGCGGCAACTACTCTGATTTTGACATGTTTTAATTGCAAATTTTTATTAGATTACAAGTTTATATATATTTAACCATGTTATTTCATCAAATATTATTAACTTTAGGCCATCAGTAATAGTTGTCAAGTGATTTATTTTAAAGTAGTTGAAAAATAATTTAAATTTAACTAATTTAACAAGTAGTTGAAAATATATGCAGACGAAAGTCAATTGACTTATTTAGCGGACATCACCATACAAAATATGTTAGTTCGTTCTATGGAAAAAAGTCAGAATTTCAACTAGTTGTGGTTGACAAAAAACTACTTTATCAACTACTTTTAAATTAGTTGATTTTCCTACAGGGAGCTTATAAAAATAAATCATTAAAATCGGTCGAGCCGGTTAAGAGGAATGCGACCACGAACACCGTTACACAAGATTTTTATATATCAAATTTCAAAATGTCTGTTGGTGGAAAGTAGCCCGCCATAATATTTTGAACTCTATAAATATTCAGCCAATAATGTACTACACATACATACAAGCCCGATGTATGCAAGCCACTGATCGGAGAAAAACGACTCAAGTACCAAAGGAAAAGTCAAGAGTTAATTTTAAAACCTGCTTTTTTTGGGAAAGTTTTCAAAACAAGGGTTATCTTAGGGTTACCTAACATCTATAATTGTATGTTATTTGCAATTTATACTTTTAGGTGAACTTGTGAGTTTTTTGCTCGTAGTATTCAAACAACTGCTTGGATATGTCTGATGAAAGTACCGAATGGAAGGTCAAGGGTCAGCTTTCAAATTAAAATCCAAGGCAAATTCTCAATATTAGGATTGTCATAACATTTTATGTTAATTGCAATCATTCTGTCCGAGGACTTACGAAGATTTCCGTTCAGATCTTTTCATCAGAAATGGAGTAGAAAGAAAAATTATCTGAACAGCTTTAATTTTTCCAAAGATTCTAAAGCTGACCCTAAAACTTTAATTTGGTACTTTTATCGTAATTACTCATGCAGTGGTTTGGATACAACGAGCAAAAAATGCACTAATGCACTAAAAACTATAAGTTGGAATTAACATGTAATTTTGGGGCAAACTTAATTTTGATAACTTTTCCAAGAAAGCAGATTTCAATTGTCAACCCTTGACTTCGCATTCGGTATTTGAATTGTCCTTCTTCAATTAGTGGTTTGCATATAGTGAGTTTGTATGTTTGTATGTTGCCGCACACTAGCTAATCTTATTGAATTATCTCTAAATAATCTCTTGATTATTGAAAGAAAGTTTCGGTAAAAAAATTATTTTTTTTTTTTTTTACCGAACGTATTAGCCGCGTATTGAGATATTTCTTCATAACTTCGGTATTTACCATCCGATCTTAAATAATGATATGTCTTTGTTTTTCTCTTAAAGAGACCCATTTTTTGTTTCTAAAATGCATTGACCTCAGTTGACCCCTAATAGTACTGACCCACCGGACCGCAGTTTCTACCATCTTAAGCTGCCATTTTGATTTCAGAAATAGAAAGCCCATAAAAAATCATTAAACTGTAAAAAAAAAATGTTCGCTATTGTCACTATAAGTATTTTTCATTTTTAAATTTTGTGTCATATGGTATTACGAAAAAATAAAATAGCCATTTCAGCCCTTGAAAGGGCTTTGACCGAGCTTCTTATGATCAATTGTCTTGTGCGTGCCTTGAAATTTTTGAACACAAATAATTGAGAATCGGACCCACAAGTTTTATACCGACTCCGAACGGCTTAAATTCTCAAGAAGCTTTTCGTGGCAGTTTTTACTGTCTGAGGTTTGCCATTGTCTGCAGAAAGGTGTCGGCCGAACAGAAAAATTAATTCATTTGATAAAACTTTCTGTGTCAGGTGGGAATTGAACCAAGGCTCTCTGGCGTATGAGCCACACACTCTACCCACTACGCCACGGCCGTCATATCGTATTATTTTTATTAAATATCCACCAAAACGTTCTTAACCGAATCATATTTGCAATTGTTGCAGAAGTATGATTCACTTTCAAAATTTACTAAATTGTCTCCTTCTGAACCGAACATTTGTCGAATACAGCCTGTTGCTTCTTTGCGTGCTGCTAAAATCTTTGCCTATTCATCTAAATGCACTATCGGATCTTGGTCCGCTATCATCGATAACAAAATATTCTCGGGGTAAAAGAAGTACGCGTTATTTTTAATGAACGGACGGATGGCTAGTTGAACGTCTTCCGGCAACTGACGAATCCAAGATATATATTTGAAAACGTGATTTCCATGCACTGCCAGGGGTTGATTTTTGATTTTTACAACGAACTCCGCTAGTTTCATTAGATTCGGCGAGGGTTCCGTGCCCGTAACATAATAACGGAGGATTCGAGATGCTGTTGTTAGCTATAGAGCTGTGCTCATAGCAACGGGCTTTTGGCTGGCTAGGCTCGAACCATTCGTTTGACTAATCCGACGAATATTTATATTAGTTCAAGGAAAAATATCTTCTACATTTTCCTTTTTCTACAGATTAATTCTCTCCTTTTTGGTTTCAAGACTTGAAAAATTGAGTCGGAAGTTAAAAAGTTGTGAATTCTTTTATATAATTAATTATTAATTATGATTATATAATTAAATGTAAAAAGTAAATGTAAACCAATTACGATAATAAATGTGCTACGTTCACAGTCCTTATTTTTAATATATTAGTAAATTCACTAACAGAGGTATTAACAGTGCAACAGTCCTACTGTTAAGCGAATGTTAAAGACTACTAACAAGTGAGAACGCTGTACAGCGCATAAACATCAGGATTTTTTTGAGCTCTTAACTTTATTTTACTTTTTGTATAGCTGCTAGTGCTATGTTTTTCACGCTTTTCGATGTTTTTCCTAACAAAATTTTCCTCTCTTTCTCTTTGTTTTAGACAACATTCAAGTATTGCTCTCTTGCTCACTCTATTTATGTTGTTGTGCAGTTGAAGCTTTACAGCAAAGAGCATCCTTTTTGGTCAATAGAATACTATGAGAAGAACACTCAACTACAAAGTGTAGTCGCAGCATCTCGAAAAGATGCCGAAGCTCTAAACAGGATACTCAGCTAGGACATGAAGCAGCATCGCAATGTTTTTGACACTTCAGTCAGTTCGTAAACTTGAAACAGTGTGGAAATAAGTGTGCGACATTGGTAACGACAATTTCTCAAAAGAACTTTTTGCCGTCCCTCAGACCTCGCACCATCAATCAAAGACAGCTATTATTGCTCGTGTACGGGGCGATGTTGGTGGTGTTGCCTCGTTGAAAATTATCAGACGACATAAAAGTGAACGTAATAAAACAGTTTAAAACCAACCTAGGAGTCAAAGGTCAATTACGTGAAAATATGAAAATTCAAAAAAAAACTCAAGTAAAAACATTATAAAATTGGGAAAGCGTAATAAATGTATGTTGTTGCTGCGCCTAAATGCAGGCAATAAAAATTACAATAATAAGCATTGTTAAAAAAATTTCAAACAGTACAATAAAAAGTGAATGTATGCGGATTAAAAGCACTGAGCAATAGCGGGAGTGGTAAAGAGGAGTCAAAAATAAAAAAAAAGAGTGTACATGTGTATGTTAATTAGCTAAAGGAGTTGAAAATTCAGACATATAAAATTATTTTGCTGTTTAACTGTTCAACTAAAAAGAACTGTGAATGTTGCTGCAACAACAATAACAATAACTACAACTACAAGAGATACTTTGTTTACTATTCAAAGATAATGAAATAACTTCACGATAACTAGCAGTTATTTCCACATCCGGTTAGCCGAAAGCACATGAATCACACATGCACTGCCGAAATAAGCACATAAATTAAGAAAGTATTTTACAACAACAATAAGCCAAATCAAGTTTAAACGCGCGCACACACACACACGCACACATACACAAAACACATAAAAACAATAATAAATGGAAACTCATAAAAGAAAACTTTAATAAAACAATTGAGATATTCTCTGAAAGTTGACAAGAAGGCACAGATGACATAATAAATAAGAAAAAAAAAAAACAAAAAGGAAATATACAAAGTAATTCATACACATCACTGTAGCAGCTTCGTCTTGAATGTCCTTCTTGTGCGCGACGATAAAGTATTTATTTAAATGCTTGTAATTTATTCTTGTCAGCAGCACTTAATGTCCTTTTGAACTTATTTTTTCGTCTGCTACCCCGCGTAACGCCTTCCATTAATTTTTTATCGAATTTTATCTTAAAAATTCCTTTTTCTTTCTGTTGGTGTTTCTGTTTGTTTATCTTCCGGTTATCTGTTTTCGTTGTCGTTCTGTAAACGCGTGACAAAAATAAAACAAATACAAGAAAAAAAAAAAAATAAAAAAATTGTAACTGATATTTTTCCATTACTGTTTTTGTTGTGCATAATAAATGAGCACCGTTGATCCATGCTGTCTCTTCATGTTTTTCCATGAGTAATTAATTCCTTTTGAGCTTTTCTCTCGCTCGTCCTCCTGGTATTTCATGCAATATTAAGGAACCTATTAATTTTTGAGCCTGTTCTTGCTTTATGAGCCTTCCCAGTTCAGAGGACAATATCAGCAACAACAACAACGAAAAAATTAAAGATGGATTTTTGGCCGCTTTTCATGGTGCTAACAGTTATTGGTGAGTCTGTTTTATTGCTTGTTTAATTCGGTTTTTGGATCGCACACTAATTGCATGTAACACGCCTTAATTTGGGTTAATATTCATCATATATTTATGTTAATGGTTTTGGTTTTAATTTAAAACTTGGGTTTGATGAAGGTTTAAGGTGCTTAAATTATTAGTGAGTTGTTTTCCTTTTCTTTTTTTTTTTTTTTTTTGTAATGAAGTGGAATCCAAACTGAGTATTAAAAAAGATGGTAAATTTTACGCCTTTTTTAAATCGATTTAATCTTTTTTGTATAATGTAGCCTAAAAAAAATGTACTCTGATGTTTTGTTGACATCGGGACACATATGTATTTACAACCATATATGTATTTAGTTATAATATTGCCTTGTACTTTTTCTGTGTTTTATGTATTACATTTGTTTTAAGCTAAATTTTCATAATTTATTAGTTTTTATCATTATTTTTATAATTATTATATTAGTTAAATCAAAAAATATTTATTTATAATTAAAAAAATGTATTATTATTATTATATATATAATCTTACAAATACGAGTAAAACATTTACAATTATGCTTAAGACAATAATCTTAGATAGATTAATAAATATAACTTACAGTTGTACAAATGTGCACAAGTAGCGAATGCAGTTGAACCTTGCCTGATAACACTAGGCTAGATGTGTTATCTGATGTACTGTGATGGAGTCTAATGTGTAAAATAAAAAAATGATAAGACTATTATATAATGATATGATGTATAGAATCACAAAAAGTCAGATTTAATAAGAATAGCGTACTGATAGAGTTGAGATTGAACAGAGATGAAGGAGTCGACAACAATAAAAACAAAATGATAAGTTCAAAAAGTGATGCAAGTTATATGAAGACTTCTTAACAAATTTATGATTATTAATCCTTGTGGCGGCCGTGGCATAGTGGGTAGAGTGTGTGACTCTTACGCCAGAGAACCCAGGTTCGAATCCTCCATCTGACACAGACAATTTTTTCAATTGAATTAATTTTTCTGTTCGGCCGTCACATCTCTGCAGACAATGACAAACCTCAGAGAGTAAAAACTGCCATGAAAAGCTTCTTGAGAACATAGCCGTTCGGAGTCGGTGTAAAACATGTAGGTCCAGTTCACGATCATTTGTGTGCAAACATTTCACATCACACACAACACAATTGATCATAAGGAGCTCGGTCAAAGTCCTGTCAAGGGCTGAGATGGCCATTTTGTTTTTTTTTTTTTTTTAATCCTAAGGTCAGGACTAGCATAGCTTCTATTTAATATTGGTTGTACAAAAAGTTTTGAGGGACTTACAAAAAATTGCGTAACTAGTACTAAATCGCATGAGACCACCTTGTAATTATACTCATGTTACAGCATCATCATTTCGTTCTAAAAACGAGTATGTTTAATTTTGCTGAAGTGTAAACACGTACTTTCTTTGCGCTCTAATCATGACAATCACTGTGCGAACAAAACGCTTTTCGCGGGATGGCGTTTTCACGTGTAAACTACTGCTCCAAAGGCATGCAATCGTGACTGGGGACAAAATCGTAAAGTAAGCCCGGTCATGCATCAACCTCAGAGTCCAAACCGATTATTTATGGCTAGAAGCTCTGCATCTGGTGTCATCAGCTTAGTGCTACTTCAACATGAGCTACTTCAACCTAACGTCCCGTAGTTATGGTTTCATTGCACTGAAGTACTACAGCTTAATGGGGAGACGTTCCAACAACAATTGATGCAATTGAGCCGAGCATTGAACTTCAAACGCCTCCCATATGCAAAAAGACATGACAAAGTGATCTTACGCACCACCATGTTACAATAGTCGTCATAGAAATTTTAGATGCGGTTTAATAGGATGTCCCATTATGTCCATCTGCCATATTCACTAGACATTGCTCCTTGCGTCTACCACTTATTCTGACCGATGAGTCATGGACTAGCCGAGCAGCACTTCACTTCTTACCATGAAGCCAAAAAATGGATCGATTGTTTGATCACCTGAACAGTGGAGGGATTTTTCCAAGACGGTGTTCGTATCCTGCCTGAAAGATGGAGAAAAGTTGTATCTAATGATCAGAATAAAATCTACATTCATATTCATAACTCTAAGTACAACTGAACAGTCATTATGCTTTTGCATGCCGCAGATTGAGATAAATAACAACTAATAAGCTTCAAATGTTAAAAAGTTTTAAAATTTAAAATTAAAATCAAAATGAAAATTAATATTAATATTAAAACTAAAATAAAACTAGTAACAACAAGTAATTCAAGATATTCAGAATGTAGAAAAAAAAATTAATTTATAAATTTTTGTACTTAGGTATTAATCAACAATTTTGATAAGGCTAACAAGAAATTGACAAGGTCATAATTAAAAGATAATGGGAAATTTCATTTCATTTCATTTCATTTATTGAGTCTAATGGAATATAATATCCTTACAGACTATAATATAATACACAATAATAAGAAATACACAATAATAAGTTAAATTAAGAATAAATTGTTGATTGCATTTTTAAAAGTAATTTTTTGTACAGAGAGATCTAAATCATTATTAGACGATAACTCATTAAAAAGGGTCAATGCCCTAGTCAAAGGCGCATGTAGAGCATAATTTACTTTACATTGTTTTATAAAAAATAATTTATAAAATCTGAGTTGTCTGGATGGAATATTATAACAGAATGCATTCTAAGAGCGATTGACAGTCAATATTTGCAGAAACCAAATCATACACAAGTATCAGAGAGGCAATCTTACGCCTTGACTCAAGGGGCTTAAGCCCCAAAAGCAATAACCGTGAATTATACGGAAAAGTTGTTCATTAAAATTAAAAGAACGCAAAGCGAACTTTGAAAAAGTTTTTTGAATTCTTTCCAGTCTATTTGTGGCATTAACAAAACACGGGCTCCAGATAAAGGAAGCATATTCTAACTTTGACCTAACAAAAGAATTGATGCAGCATTTACATTGTTAATCATAACAAAACACATTCTATCCGATACGTAAGAATGCATCCAATTTAACAAAGAAGAGTGAAAGCCCATTTTCGACAATTTCAAAAGCAGCAACTTGTGTGATACTCTGTCGAAGGCTTTCGAAAAATCGGCATATACTACATCCACTTGATTACCGAGCTCAAAGGATGATATGCAAAACTCAGAGAACACGGAAAGGTTAGTTACCGTGGAGCGACCCACAAAAAACCATGCTGCTCAGGGCAAATATGGCGTTTTATTAAAAAATACAGTTTGGATTTAATTATACTTTCAAACAGCTTAGAGACATTGGATAATTTCGAGATTGGACGGTAATTAGCAATAAGATTATTTTTACCTGATTTAAAGATAGGCGTGATAGAAGCAATTTTCCAACACTTTAGATAAACACCTTCAGATAGGGATTTATTGAAAATTTCACATAAGGGAGCAGTTAAAGAGTAAGCACAATTTAGAAGGAAAATGGAAGCAAAGCCATCAATATCTGTTTTGCAAGAACTTTTAATTTCAATGAGCTGCTCCAGGACATCATAAACAGATAAGATAAGATCAATGATCAGTAAATGAATCAACGGACTCCACAATCTCATCAGCGGCAAGATCCTCATCAACAACAAAATTAGATTTGAAAAATCTGCAAACAGCTTAACAGTATCAGCTATGTTAGTAGAGCACCTACTTTCAAAAGACATGGAAGTAAGAATTTGTGAGCCACCTTTTTTGGACTGAATAAAATTCCAAAAACTTTTCGGATTAGTTTAAAAACTTGTTAAGAAAATTAAATTCGCGCATATAGTGCACATAATTTTCATGATAACGAGGCTCATTTGTCGCCCTAAACAATTGAAGAAATTTTTTACGCAGGTTTTTAAGCTTTTTAAGTCCCTTTGTATACCATGGCAAGTTAAAATTCTTTTTATTATGACGCGGTATATTTTTCTCGCAGATAAGAGCTAAATTTGATTTGAATAAATCTTAGCAGAATTCAGTATTTTTACCTTCGAACAAGGCACTCCAATTTTGAGTGAAAATAAGATTATGTACACTTTCAAAATTGCACAAATTATAGTTGTATGATTTGTTTTCTAAAAAACTATTGAAGAATTCATAAAATTCAAAATTTATTATAAGCGGCTTGTGATGCTTATCCGATTTTAAGATCGGACAGAAACATTCAGACAACTCATATTTAATATTTGAAGATATAAACACTAAATCAAGCAATTTGCATAAATTGTTAAATACATTATTTTATTTTTTTTTTTTATTTAAGTTCTTTATTAGTAGAAAAATAGAAAACGTTACAAAACATAAGTTATCGCACAATTTACAGATATATGGTACTTACACCTTAATTCTTAAACATTATCTTAAACTTAGAATTTATCACAGATTTTTATTTTGAAAATTATTTTTTGAAGGAAAATACTACAATTAAAAAACCTTCAATGTAAAGCTTACAAACTAGTAATAAATTAACATTTGTAGACTAACAGTGAGTAATAAATTAATACAAAATTGAATATATATATATACAACATTTATTGGTACAATTCTGAAATTAGACTATTATCGGACATATCACAACGAATTTTAAATTTGTCAGTTATTTCTTTTATACGAACTGATACCAGTTTGACGTCAGAGTCGACGTGGAGTGGAAAAATGCCACGGGAGTCTCAGCATCATTTTCAAAAGCTTATTTTGACATATTTGTAATGTTTTTATATGAGTTTTAGCACAGACGCTCCAGGCAGGACAAGCATATAAAATAATGGCTTGAAATATGGTTTTACAAATAATTAACTTATTTTCTCTGCTTAAGCAAGAATTTCTATTTATCAAAGGATATAACATCTTTATAGCTATGCTAAATTTGTCCTTAATATGATTGATATGCTCGCGAATAGTAATTTCTTATCAAAAACCACACCTAGGTATTTAACCGTATTTGCCCATGGTATACTATGATTATATAATGTTATGTTAGTGCTAGGCAAGTAGCAATGACTTCTTTTTCTCGTAAAAAAGATAGCTTGCGTTTTCTTAGCATTTATTTTGATTTTCCATTTCTCGAAAAAGTCAGCAATATTATAGAGTGCACTTTGAAGATTTGTCACAATATCATGACCAAATTCGTGCGAAAAAAAGATACCAACATCATCAGCATACATAGCATATTGGCAGTTATTATATCTCGGAAAATCAGAACAGAATATTATGAATAGCAGAGGTCCAATAACTGAACCCTGAGGAACACCGGCTGGCAATTCAATCATATCAGAGTACGCGTTATTTAAAGTTACGCAGTAAGAGCTATTATTCAGAAAACTTTGAATTAGTTTAGTGAGATATATTGGAAATTGAAAGTTAATTAGTTTATAAATTAAACCTTTATGCCAGACAGTATCAAACGCTTTTTCAACATCTAACAAGATTAGCCCGGTCGATTTTTTCGCTATAAAATTAGTTTTAACATGATTGCTTATACGTTTAATTTGATGTGTTGTGCTATGAAACCGTCTAAATCCATATTGTTCATTTGGTACGATATTATATCGGTCAATATGTGAAGATAATTTAAATTTAATAACCTTTTCGAAAATTTTGCTCAAACTACTTAAGAGGCTGATAGGTCGATAACTGTCGGCTAAATTGGCTGGCTTGCCGGGCTTACGAATGGGAACTATTTTAGCCACTTTCCATGTACTCGGAAAGTATTGTAACTTTAGGCAGGAGTTAATTAAAAAAGTAATATAAATAACTGCAATTTTTGGCATATGCTTTAGCATGATATTTTTTATGTCATCGTGACCGGCAGACTTTCTTAAACGGGATTAGCGAATGAGATCCTTAATAAAGGATATAGGGACATATTCCGATGACTGGGTTTCTACAGAGAGGGAGTCAAAATGGTTCACAACTGAATTTACAGTATTTTCCTGTAACAGTGAGCTTAAATGCGCAGATACCTTGTGGTTTTCGAGGAATTTATTGGCAAAGGTGTTTGCTTTGTCATGACTAAGAATAATGGTCCTGTCTTCATCGCGCAAAGGAGGGATCGGATTATTCTTTCTTCGCAATAGCTTGCAAATGTTCCAAAATGGCTCACTTCTTTTTTCAAGTGACCTTACTTTATTATTCCATGACATATTTCTAAATATAAAAATCTCCTTTCGAATTTGAGCAGAATACCATGACATATATTCGTAATCAGATTTTTGTCTGTAGCGGCTCCATTGGCTTCGGAAGTTATTTCTAGTTTTAATCATATCGATGATATATAAAGGCAGTTTAATGAAATTTGTCTTTGGTTGTTTCAATGGGACAGAATTTCGGACGGCAATAGCTACATTTTTATTAAACATTTCTAAATTTATTTCAATCAGATCGGTAGAAGTTACTTCTTCTAGATTAACTTGTACATTACCGAGAGAATTATTTAGCGAGGAGCGAAAGCTTTTCCAGTTTGTGTTTGCGTAGTCTAAAACAAGGTTCTTATGGATCGCAAAGTTAAGGCTTAGCGAAAACTTTACTGGTAAGTGATCCGAACAAAACTCATTAAGTGCTACTGGCTGCGTTATATAACTAGACATATTTGAGAGGATAAGATCTAAATTAGATGGTAAGGATCTGCTTGAAGCAGGTATGTATGTGGGATCTGGACAATATGAAATTGCTATAGGAAAAAACGTAGTAAACTCATGTAGTATATTTCCCCATGAGTTTGCTCGTGGACAACCCCAATCACGATGCTTGCTATTAAAATCACCACAAAGAATAAAATAGCCATTTAAATTAAAAAGTGTTCTTAAGTCCTTTTTAAATTTTCGTCGCAGTTCAAGAGAACTAGAACCACCTGGAAAATATATGCTAAACAGTTTTATTCTTTTGTTTCCTGACGAGATTATTTCAATACCTATATTTTCTATAACTTCTGTTTTAATATAAGGTATTTCTGAAAATTGCATAGATTTTTTAATTAATATGGCAACACCGCCGCCAGTTCTTTCTCTATCTATTCGCAAGCAATGATAGTTAAGATGATGCAGTTTCTTTGAGTGCTTAAGCCAAGTTTCAGAAAGCATACAAATATTTAAATTATTTTTGTCCAAGAAGTCAAAAAGCTCCATGAACTTATTGCGGACACTACGACAGTTCCAAAATATTATATTTAAATGAGAGACATTATTTAGAATACAAATACTTAATAACTAATTGTGCGATAACGTTAAACTGATCTTGTTTATTTTTACATTCTCTTAACTTTAAAACAAGATCAAATGTAATGCTTGTGATCTCTTCTTCAGAGAATAAGTTGTTGTTATCATTGAATGCAGCTGCTTGGGCATAAGTTGAGAATGATGCTTGCTTTGAAGGTGTGTGTTGGAGCATTGCATGAGCTTTTGGAGCTTTGCTTGATGACCGTAACATGTGCTCTCTGGCAGGTGGTGGAAAATGCGATTCATTGTAATTAAAGTTATCACAATGAAGAGATTTCGACGATCTTGAGAAAGGTGGAGAGCCTGAGCTTGGGCGATTGTATTTGTTTTTTATGTGAAGAAATACCGCGCGATTAGGACATGTAAGGTCATTCGATTTATGCGTGTTATTGCAGTTTGCGCATCGGACTCGATCGGGAATGTAGCAATCAGAACTTTTGTGCTTTCCAGCACAATTTGCGCACTTTGTATTAACAAAACAACCGCGTTTGCCATGCCCAAACATTTGGCAGTTTCGACATTGGACCAGTTTATTTTTTAATTTACGTTGGTAATCCCAACGGATTATAACTCGAAACAGAGACTTAACGTCACGTCGAAGATCGTTTAATTTAACAGACCCGTTCTCAAAATACACTATGTAGAAAGTATCATTGAATTTTTCATACGTTTTATTAACAGTTTTAACTTCTTTGCACTTGAAACCAAGAGAAATGAGTTCGTTTTTGACTTCGTCTGAAGTTTTATTTTCGAGTCCGTAGAGAACGACTTTGAACGAGCGTTCGGTTTTCAGGTCGTGAGTGAAAAATTGCCAAGATGTTTTACTTAATATTTCTTTGATTTTTATAAATGTTTCATGGGTTTCACTAAGAATTTTAATGCCAATTGATATTTTCTTTATGAAAAAATCTTGAACATCTTTTTCTAACAAAAGTTTTTTAACGTCATCACAATTTTGGACTAACACTTTAATTGGAGGAATAACAGTTTTTTGAGTTTTTTTATTTTGGGTGTTTTCATTGTATTCCATATCCAACTCATCATCGGATAAGGCTTGTAAAGGTGTTCAGTAGTTTTTTCGCACATTGTCTTTATTATTTAAATTATTTTTGACCATAACTTTTGGTAACTTAGATGTCGACATTTCGTCTTCATCGTAAATGGGTGCAACCCGTTTCGCAATGTTGTTAAGTTTTAGAATTCACAATTTATTACTTAGATATGTTTTTAAGATCAAAACGTCCGACTCAGGCGAAAGCGTGACCGTGACTATATTTTATTATTTGTATGTATATTAATTTGACTATGTATATTATTTTCGCAGATAAGAGCTAAATTTGATTTGAATAAATCATAGCACAGTTCAGTATTTTTACCTTCGAACAAGGCACTCCAATTTTGAGTGAAAATAAGATTATTTACACTTTCAAAATTGCACAAATTATAGTTGTATGATTTGTTTTCTAAAAAATTATTGAAGAATTCATAAAATTCAAAATTTATTATAAGCGGCTTGTGATGCTTATCCGATTTTAAGATCGGACAGAAACATTCAGACAACTCATATTTAATATTTGAAGATATAAACACTAAATCAAGCAATTTGCATAAATTGTTAAATACATTATTAATTTGATACAAATCAAGGCTTGCAAGTTACTCTATATTAGTCGGAGTAAGCTCATCACTAATATATGTCCAGATGATTCTTGATAAATTAAAATCACCGAAGATCGCTAAGTGACTGTTGCTTTCCATTAAAGAATGAATGTGTAAGATATTATCAACATGGGCTACATAGAGAGCCTCATTGCTATTAGGAGGAATGTAAGAAGCCAGAATAGAATCAGTTGCACCCGTTATTTTTAGGCATATTTGGTCCAGCAAAGAGTATGAATTACTCAATGACATGATACTCGAGCACAGCAAACGCTTAACTGCTATGAGAACGCCACCACCACGCAAATGACCCGTCGCAATAGGGTCTCTATCCTTACGATAAACGTTAAATAATAAAATAATTGCAACTTTGAAAGATCTTAAAAGAGAGAACGGAGAAAAGAAAACGAGGATAGATAAAAGTTAAGAAAAGTAGTTGAAAATCAAATGCTTAAAGGCTCTATAGTTGGAAACAACTTTAATGTGATACGCCAAAGAATTCCACAATCTGATTGCACTGACCAAAAACAGTCTGCTAGAGTTTTTGTAAAAGAAGTTCGGGATCAAGAGGTTCATACCTCTGATAGACCTACAGAACTTACGTTTTTCAAAGAGGTAAAGTGGACAACGCTAGTACATGATCTTATGCAGGAATAGACAATTTCGCGCTTCAAGATAGCAAAATAGGCTATAATTTTGTACGGAAGAATGATATATGATCAAACTTTTTTAGAGCAACTAGTAACTTGTCAGATGACCGTGCATCTAGATTGCTATAGACGACTTCAGAGAACGTGACAATTGGCAATAGCAGTTGCACGACTGGTTTTCGTCTGGTTTCGACTGGAACAAATGCTGCAGTCATTCCCAGATTTCTCAATAAATAGTAGACTTAACTCACACAAGAGTTTATATGGTCCTCACTGGACAGGGAAGATTCTATATGATAACCAAGATTGGAAGCCTTACTAACAGCTTTCAATTTGACATCGTTGAGGAGAATTGAGGAAAGATCGAGATAAGAGAGGGGAGTTTTACAAATCGGCAAAACGTACAATTTTTAAGGGTTCAGCTTAAGCATGTTGTCTTTAGCCCATACTGCTATAATATTCAAATCTTCATTTATTCTTACCCATAAATCTTCGATTAGCCCTACAGGTCTGGACAAATACCGCTGAAGATCATCAGCATATGCATGCGTTGTGACGTTATTGCACTTGTCAAAGATGTCACTAATGAACATAGTAAAAAGCAATTGACCAAGTACTGAGCATTGGGGAACTCCATTGGACGTGTTTGTATACGTTGACAAGTTGTTACCCACTTTTACGCGCTGAGTCCTTCCGCCTAAACAACTTTTTATGAAATGAACTAAATTGTCAGAAAATTCAAAGTTTACCTTGAGTTTCTTGCACAGTATATGATGATTCACGGTGTTAAACGCTTTAAAAAAGTCTAGTAAGTAGAGTAAGGTAACGTGTCCTTTATCGAAAGGTATTCTAATATCATTCAAGATTTTGACAATAGCAGTAGACCAGCTATATCCCGGACGAAAACCAGATTGAAAATTTGACATTAGGCTGAGTGTATTAATGTGATTGAAGATCAGCTGCACCACTTAAGAATCACAAACTTTTGAAATTTAAGACACCAAACTTATAGGCCGAAAGTCAGCCGGTTCGATGGCATTAAATTTTTTGGCAATTGGTAAAATAGTTGCTGCCTTCCTTTTTACAGGGTAACACGAGGTTGTGAAGCTCAGATTAATTATGTGCACAAGAGGACTGATAACATAAAGCAGTATGATTTTAATAAACTTAATGGATATTCCATCATCACCGGAAGCATTCGACCTAATTTTAGACATACAGCGTGCGACATCCAATTCAAAAACATCGTTAAAAGTTAACTGAGTGGCGAAATTAGAAGAAGATATATTGAAATTAATTGATTCTGAAGATTTAGTAGAGCCCGAACTCGAAACGAAGTAATCGTTGAGTACATTAGGATCAATTTAACAAAATTTAATTTTTTTATTAGAAATCTCGATGCCTTTTTTCCATAAGCTGTTAAGATGACAAAGAGGGATTTAACTAAGGCAAAAAGAATATTTTTTTACAATCTAACGGCTGGTGTAGCTTCATTCCTAGCAAGTTTGTAAGCCTCCCAGTTCAGCATATTTGGATTGCGCTCCACTTGCTGTGGGTCTTGCTTTTCTTTTTTAGGGTAATTTTCACAGAGAACGTGAACCAGGTGCAAGATACGTTGGTGACTCGGCGAGTACAAAAGGGAACATGAATATCAAAAAGTTCAGATTTTTTGCTAATAAAGAAATTTTATTTTTCTTTTTTTTTTATTAAAGGACCAGCTATCTTTTTATTAGAGACAAGTCAACAAACAGCGATGCATAATCAATAGATTTGAAGTTGCGAAAGGAAAAAGTGATATCAGTAGCAGCAGAAGAGAGATTTATGTCAAATGTAAAAAAAAATTAGATCACGATCTGAAACAAATAGACAGTAATACTGATGATAAATCGGCAAACCGTGTTTGAGAAATTAAATTTACTATATTGAGACCCACTTTCGCCAAATTCATTATTCATTTTTCATTATTCATTATTCATTATTCATTATTCATTATTCATTATTCATTATTCATTATTCATTATTCATTATTCATTATTCATTATTCATTATTCATTATTCATTATTCATTATTCATTATTCATTATTAATTATTCATTATTCATTATTCATTATTCATTATTCATTATTCATTATTCATTATTCATTATTCATTATTCATTATTCATTATTCATTATTCATTATTCATTATTCATTATTCATTATTCATTATTCATTATTCATTATTCATTATTCATTATTCATTATTCATTATTCATTATTCATTATTCATTATTCATTATTCATTATTCATTATTCATTATTCATTATTCATTATTCATTATTCATTATTCATTATTCATTATTCATTATTCATTATTCATTATTCATTATTCATTATTCATTATTCATTATTCATTATTCATTATTCATTATTCATTATTCATTATTCATTATTCATTATTCATTATTCATTATTCATTATTCATTATTCATTATTCATTATTCATTATTCATTATTCATTATTCATTATTCATTATTCATTATTCATTATTCATTATTCATTATTCATTATTCATTATTCATTATTCATTATTCATAATCCGATTATTACACAGGGGAACTAAATGGCACTTTGTAAATGTTGCAGCACACACGATAATCAATTTCAAATGAATTTTAGACTTAGATTTTAGTAATGGAGTTCATTTTACGCCATTAGCTTGAGCTTATGAGTTATAAGCAAAAATCTGAAAAATCGTCCTTTTTCTGATAATTTAACTATATTTTTTTAACAGAAAGGCTAATTTTTATCGTTTCATACATTTCAATTAAAAAATATTACTTCTTTGAATTCTTGCATAAAATTTTGACTTAACTTTTGTAGTTTTGAAGATATCAATCAATCAAAGAAAATCGGAAATAAAGCAACTTTAAGCTATAAAATAACAGTGTTTTTTTTTCCTTTTCAAATCAATTGTAGTATCAAAACATTAATTATTCAATCATTTCATTATATTCCTAAAAGGATACTACTGGGTTTGTTAACTAAAGTATCATAGTAAATATGTACTGGTACTGGTAAATGTGATTGTAACTGGTTTTCGAGTTTTCGATCATTGAACAAACCTTAAGCTTCATTCAATTAGTGACAGATTTTTATTATCTGCAAATTTAGTATTGCAGTCTCCACTTAGTATCATGGTACATGGTAAAATTTTTCGGTAAGTCTTTTTTAGAGTATTTTAGAAATTTATTTTGAATAAATAACTAAATTTTCGAATAAAAAAAATATCTCCCGAATTCACCCCTAGAGGTGTTAAATATGGAAACTGCTCCGATTATTTTTTAACTTACCCCAATCGGTCACCCTTTTGATGGTTTGAACAAGAACTGTCGATTAAAATTCATGTCTCTCCCGAATTAACACATAGGGGGGGGGGGGGGGGGGGGGGGGTCAAATATATGAGCCATTCCTATATTTTTTACCTTTCAACATTTCTTTTGAACACACCTAACCCCAACCTGTTCCTCTTCTGGTGGTTACAATACAAAAAACACAAAAACAATCGATTATAGTTCATATCTCTACCCAATTGATTCCTATACGGGTCAAATATATAAGCTAGTCCAATTATTTTCTTCAACATTCCTCCTGAACATCTGTCACCCATCTGCAGGTATTCATACAAAGAACTATAACGCGATCTTGTTTTTTCTGCTTACCTGTTAGCTGAATAAAAAATGCAGGCATTAACAGTGCTAACGTTAACATTGATAACATTAACAGTGGTAACAATATAACTGCTGACTTAACAATTGCTGACGTTAACATTACTGACGTGAATTCAGAATTTTTACCCCAACCAAAAAGCGCTCAACGCGCCTAAAGACGTTTTCACTCCAAAAACGTAGATTTCACGATCTTACTGCAGAGGTAGCCCAACCTCTTGCCCTTTTATATGTCTCCTAGCTGAAATCAATTGGATTGCGTTTCACAGAGAAAGTGCTCTGAAAGTTCACGCATATTATAACATGAAAATATATACCTTCAAATATAAGAGAATTCACTGGAAAGTTTTGATTGACTTTAAATGTTGATTGCTATTATTCTTTGTTCCATGCTCCAAAAATTAAATTATTAAAACTTGCTCGCCTTCCGTTTTCACACAGAGAAAAAAAACACACACACATTAATCCAGCAATTTTAGATTTAATCTTAAATTTCTCTTGCTTTTATTTTGTGCTCAATAATCGTACTCTTCTAACTTGACTGCGTTTGAGTTGTGGTCCGTTATTAATAATAACGGTGATAAATTAAGAGAAGGTTTATTGCTTTTACAATTAAGTGATGAAGTTCAATGAAGCTTCATTTATTCATACTTATAAACAATACATTTTTAAAAGATCAGACTGAATTGCCTCAGTCTCGAATCTCAATGAGATCAAATATTTAGTAAATTCTAATTTAAATTTAAGGTTTACACCAAGTGCTCTAAAATGCCAGTGTAAGACACTTCCTCAAAACTATCAGGTACTTTAGAAAAATATATAAAAAATGTATTGATGTAATGCACATGTCAGAAGAGTTGCATTTAGCAACAATTTCATTGTTAGTTTTAAGATAAAGTCTTAATAACACAAATGCAAAATTACTTTAAGTTAACAAATTTGCATTGCTGCAACAATTTCCACATTCAAATTGATGAGCAAATATTTTTCTGTACTAACAAAAACTTTGTTGTTATAATTAATAAGTAAAAATGTGAAAAATCAACATTTACAAGTAATTAAAAATTTAAAAAAAAATATTAAATTTTTTGTAGGTTTTTCTTTACTTTTTTCAATTTATTTTAAAAGATGCTTTCTTGCCTTGCCGACTTCCGTTTGGCCTTGTTTTCTTTTGAGCTCTTTGGTAAATAAGAAAAAACAAAAGTCTATTTGCGATTGTTTATAAAGGACAGGTTCAAACTTTAAATTTCGTGCCCTTAAATTTTTTTATAAATTTTTTAATTACAACAAAATTCTTTACAGCACATTTAACGGTACAATAAAACATAAGTAAAAAAAGTTAGATGATTTTATGAAAAACTTTGAAGTCAAACAATTTATGGAGTTATCTTTAAATGAGAGCAGGGAAAACAGAATACGCAATTTAAACTATTCTAAGCAAAAAAAAAAAAAATGTTTAACATCCATGAACACCATGCTCAGAATGAAAGAGAATGCAAGATAAAACAAAAAAAAAAAAAAGCAAAAAATAAATAAATAAAAGATACACAAACAAATTTAATAAAATTGCCCAGAACGAAATTTTCCAAGTTCTACAAATTTATCAGATACAGCAAAAGTTTAGGAAGCTTTGTGAGAGAAACGCATGCTAAACATTTTTAATTCATTCATTGCAAACCGAAACCGGACACAAGTTGCTGCAGGATATTACTCGTAGAGTGTTGGTGGGTGTATGTATGTATGTGAGTCTTGAACTGACCACTCTTGTTGTTGTTACGTCTGCCCTTGTTGTCAAT
Source organism: Coremacera marginata (assembly GCA_914767935.1). Taxonomy (NCBI): domain Eukaryota; kingdom Metazoa; phylum Arthropoda; class Insecta; order Diptera; family Sciomyzidae; genus Coremacera; species Coremacera marginata. The sequence continues at coordinate 192,953,552 of OU612043.1, forward strand.
TTATTCTATCTGCACAGAAAACTTTGCACTGAATTTTTTCTGATTTGCTTGTAGCTATGTAGTTGGTTTTATGCTTTGTTTGTTGTTGGTCTCTGTTTTGTTAGTGTTCTTGCTATTATTGGTGTTGTTGTGGTTCTTGTTAAATGGAATTTTAATTTAATTTCAATCCTTTTATATTTCTCACTCTCATTGCATATATGTATCTTGAATGTTTCTCGTTTTAATCTTAATGTATCTTGGAATTATTTTGCGGCTTAACGGTTGATGAAAATGTTTTTTATCGTTTTATTTTGCTAGGTTTCTTCGTTCTACTTAATTTATTCATTTGCTCAACTGACCACATAGTTCACACATTAAAATATCGGTTTGAAAAACTCGGTTTGTTTTGACCATTGTCAATGGATTTTTAAGTGCTGCAGTTTCCGATACCTTTTTTGTTGATATAACATATATAAAAGAATTGAGTTCAAATTGCTAATTATTGGTTTGGTGTGAACGCAATATAGAGATATATTTTTTCTTTAAGTATTTAACCCAATTATTTACTAGCCCTTGATTTTCAGTTGTATTTATTTCAAGCAAGTTTTTTATATAATATTCCGTTACTTTTTCATGTATTGGAAACTTATTAATATATTTAATAAATGTAATATTGTCAAAATTTAGCAGAAAAAAAAGGTTATAATGCATGTCACCAATAACCTTGAAAAGTAAAAAGCTTTAAATTGAAAAAAAAAACTGTAAAATATAAACACAACTATTGCAATAGTCCCTACAATAACACTTGAGCGTGTAAATGTTTATTAGTTTCTTTGGGCGTAAAGCAATCACATCAAGCTATAACCATTTATTACCAACACACAGACAGATAGAAAGGCACTTTATTTTGAAAACAACAACAAACAAAAACAGATAAAATTATTTTCAAAATTCAAAATTGACAAAGCGAACTTGAAACTGAATTTCCTAAATTTGACAAGTATATTTGTATGTACGTATATATATGTTTAAAAGGACGTCTGTGCTTATGTGTGTGTGTACGCCAGCACTGTGTGTATATGTCATTGTGTTTCTGTGTGTTTGTCACATATACATACCCAGTAAACCATATCTCGGTACAAAAATTTTACGATAGACTAATGATATGGTTACGATATCTTAACATATAAATACGAGATATCGTCCCGATAGTACAGTTAACGATAGCATTTCGTTGTCATAATGATATCTTTATTACAAATATCTTGATATCATCATGATAGTATACTAACGATGGCATTTCGACATCTTAACGATATCGACATTAAACAAATGTCGATAGATATCATTACGATAGTATAATAACGATAGCATTGCGATATCGTAACGATATTTATAATAAATACCCAGCAAACCAAACGACATCGTTTCGATATCGAGATTATATCGCAAAGGTGATCATTTATATCAATAACGATACACAAGACGATATCTTTATGATACCGAAAAGTCCTGTTTTCAATAAAAATTAACATATCGTTAACGATATCGACAACATAGTACCCGGCAAACCATATCTCGGTACAAAAATTTTACTATAGTCAAATGATATCGTTACGATATTTTAACATATAAACATGCGATTTCGTCCCGATAGTACAGTTAACGATAGCATTTCGATATCTGCATTAAACAAATACTAGATATCTTTACGATAGTATAATAATGATAGCATTGCAATATCTTAACGATATTTATTATAAATAAGAACACGATATTATAATGATAGTATACAAACGATAGTTTGTGTAGTGATACTACGATATCGCAATGATATCTAATTGCCAAAAATTCTCGATATAATTTCTCTGGTACCCATATATAGATAAAATAAATCTCAAAATATTTTTCAATAAACAGTTTTAATTATTTTCGTTTTAAATATATGATTATCTTACAACTATGGTTTGCCTCTTTATTAAAACTTAATTTATTTGTGTTTCTCTAGCGTATGTCTACAAGAAAAGTGATAAAAATTAAAGGTGAAATTCGTATCGCATTAACCTTGTAGTGTTACATACACATGTTTTCATTTTCATTTACAGCAAGTTACATTTTCATTCTAAATTATGTTTTCAATTATTAAATACACTTTGTAATAACTACTTTATCTCTAAAATGTTTTCAAGATATAAATAAAAAATAATTATTTAATCAACAAATATTTTATTTTAAATTCAGTTTATGAAAATCATTAGAAATAATCGGTTGTGTGAATGTTTGAACATATCGCATAACATAATTATTCTTGCAAAAATATTGTATCGAAACGATATTACAACTATGTTAAATAGCAAAATTATTTGCAATGCTGTTCTTTATCGAGGATTAAAATGTTTTCGATATGTACATTTTTATCGATAACTGCCTTTTTTCGATATCATTACGATATCGTCTACTGAAGCATAACCGATAGAAGTTATCCCCTTAACGATATCATCTCGAAATTTCAATATAGTTTCGATATCGCAATTACTATGTTGTCGATATCGTTACTGATATATCCATTTATATCGAAAACAGGACATTTTCGATATCATAACGATATCATCTCGTGTATCATTATCGATAGAAATTATTACCATTGCGATATCATCTCAATATCGAAACGATATCGCTGGGTATATACATAATTAAATATCTTTTTCAAATTGGCAAGTTATATCTGCATACGAATTTGTTTTGCATGTGTGTGTGTGTGTGTATGTTTCTAATATCTTAACGAAGATTGTTAAGTCTATGGCGTATTTGGAAATCACTTTATTGATTGAAAGAGACTAGATGAAAATCTGGGCATACATTTTGATAAATAACAAACGTAAAATTGGATTTCATGCCTTCGTGCTTAAATGAAATTAAGTTGTATTTGTGAAACCTCCTATGACCACTCATATTTATGGTAGTTTCAATCTGGATAGCTTACAGGTAATAAATAAACTATGTAACGAGCCTTTTTCTTGCCAAGGTATTACTTGCCAGCGTCCATGGTGCGATCACAAAAAAAAAAAATGGATTGCATTGTGGTTAAGTCTGATATTTTCCATTTATATTAGTTCCTTTAGTTATTTCATATTATTTTAATTTGATTACAATGGGTTAATTTTAAGGAATTTCATTCATTAAATTCATATACTTACATGTATATAAAAGTTTTTACATCTAAAGGAATATTCTGGAGAGTTGATACGTATACGTGCCCTTGTGGATACGTTATGATGTACTGGTTGGTGCTCGAGTGTCGTGACCGGCAATATGTTTATGTCTGCTCGTGGGACATCGAATTACAGCATTCATGGTCGAGCAAAATCGTCAAAATTTATCGGCACTTGTCTCGTCGTGCCATTCGTAATTTACTCGACTACGAATGCTGTAATTCGACACCAGGTTAAGACTTAGCGCACGTCAGACCAGCGGCACAATGCATGAAAAGACTTAGAAAATAGGTAGGAATGATTGGTTCAACAGCACAACCCGCGGGATCTAAGTTACAGTAAACTAATTTATAAAAAACTATTCAAATTTAATTGTTTTAAAAATGGAAACCATTCCTTTAGTTATTATTTCAGGTAAAATGTAGATTTTAGCTGATGTATTCAAGTAAACTGCTGACCCAAAGCTTTCATTGATGGTTGCAAATTCTAACCCTTATTTTGAACGAAATCAAAAAACTCTCTCTCTTTTTCTGCAACTCTCTTTTTGGGGCAGTCAAAACCAAAAAAAAAAATGCAATGAACTGATGACCCAAAACTTTTCAAGAGAGGTCTTTTGAAGCAATTCAAAGTAAGCTAAACTGAAGTGCTTTTTTTCTATGACATGTTATTTTAGAATTACAATGGTGTGTCATACGTGGAGACAGAGCTTTCAGCTGACTTGCAAGCACTCAAAAAGGCCTTTCGGAGTGCCTTTTTTCCCGCTGGATACCCATAGCATATAAGTTTATATGTATTTATATATACTCCGCAACCTTCCTTTTTATAGTCAATCCAAAGTAATCCATATTGATATCTGCTAAAGTCTTTCGGCTGCATTTTTTATAACTGATTTAACTTGAAAGCTGTTCTTATCTCAGCAAATTTTTTGTGGTGAATATTTGGCAAATATTATATTTATATACTCGTACCTATATCACCTGACATATCCTTTACCCAAACAAGCTTTTGAGATCAGATTTGAACTTTCTCAGTATGCATTAAAACTTAAGTCTAATTATTAGACTAATTATTAATAAATTACCTTGTACTTTCTTGTTTTGATTATTATGAAAACAATAGTTATTTTATTACCGTTTTCCGATACGAGCATCAGCAACATTTTTTAAATAAAACTTTTTTCTTTTATCTATACAGACTTTCAATACGTTTTCTCTCTCTCTGTGACCGACATCAATGTACCGGAAATTGTAGATTTTCGAGATAACGTGACGCTCGCCTGCGGTTATGACATGCGAGGGCATACATTGAACTCTGTCAAATGGTACAAGGATGGAATGGAGTTCTTCAGGTGAGTTAAATATGGATTTTAAGCTATGTATTTTTAAGGGCCTCCAGGAGTTTTTCGAAGAAAAAAAGACACCATTTTAAAACTTTTCTTTTTGAAGCCTTGTTTTGTTTAAGACCAAAAATTTTTTTACAGAATTAAAGCATATCTATTAAGGACTTATCCCTGAAAAATATTGGTCCAAAAATATTCGTCGATAAGGTAGAAAAGTGCAATGCCGCGAAAGACATTAAATTTGCGGTGAGCAAGATATCTGGTTGACCTAAAAAAAAAAAAATTTTTTCCGGTTTGTTAAAGAGTTTTGCGGCGTTTAGTCGTTGATTTTTGAAAAATATTAATTTTTGACAAAATGGCGGGCGTAAAATGAAGATTTTCATTTTTTGTGCACAAAATTGAGGTCGTTTTAGGTTATAAATCAAAAAGTATATATCCAAAAAAAAAAAAAATCTAACTATTAAACTACTAAAGTCTGCAGATATCTGGCTCACCTCAAAATTTTAAGGTCTTTTGCTGCATTGCTCTTTTCTTCCTTATCAATGAATATTTTTGAACCAAAATTTTTATATATATTTTATATTTTTCAAGATATATTTGTTAAAGTCGGCATGTCAAAATATTGTAGAATTTTTGAATATTTCTTACAACTCGTAAATACTGTATTGTTGCGGAAACATACTGAGTAAAAGTTCCCACACACTATATGTTCTTGGATCTGCATCAAACTTCAAATTTTACATACAGAAACATATGAAATTAGAAATGTTTCTAATTTGAAAATGTACATACGAAAATACAAATGGAATGCGAAAAAATTATTGTTATTGCTTCCACATTATCTGTTTTTCATTCCGTTTGTAATGTTTGACAAGTCATTTCTACTGAAACATATAGTGTGGGAGCTCTTTAACTAACTGTTTTTGTTCAGTCTAACGTCTATTATAAAAGAAGTCGACTTTATAGGAATTTGTCCATTATAAGCTTGACTTAGAAAAGTTGTATTTAAATTTAAACAAGATTTTGTGTTAAAATAGAGGAATACTTACAATATCTTATATCTATGACCACTCACAATAAATGAATGCACAATGTTAAATAAAATGCAAGGCCCTGTCCTAGTTTCTAAAATTAAGTTCCTTGCAGCAAATATGTTGCCAGCAGCATCAGTACAAAATTAATGCATAAAACTTAAAAAGCTGTAATGTAACAACAACACACGCACCCTTACCGCACTCAACCAACACTATATTGACCGGAACTTAAAATTCCCTTTCCTGCAACAACATCAATCAATGCTTCAGTAATTTTTCAATAAATCATATTGCAACTCCATCCAATCTAGCTTAAGTGTAGCAACCAGATAGAGAATAAACCATACTAAAATTTTCAGCTGCTGTTTTTGTTTCATGTTATGTTCACGTGATGCAATTAAAATACTTACTTTGCTGCTCCTGCTACACCATAACAGTACATCAATGCAGAAGCCAAAACGGAGCTTAAGTCAACGAGCTCTTGTGGTATCTAGTCCTAGAACAAATACCTCAACGCCTATGTCTGAGTTAATTACAAAAACTTAAACGCTTGTTCCATGGCAAGGAGAATTCATTTATCGTTATTTGAATATCGTTGAATATCCTTTCAATGGTTTGAAATACGAAAACTTATACGAGATGGAAAAAGTAAGCGAAACATTGTTTGGCCACATAAGCTGTGACTCGACAACAAAATGTTGCAATGAAGTTTAAACCGATTTGATGTACTTGATATCCGAACAACAAAATTCGATCGCTTTGCAATGAATTGTAATAAGCCCTCTTTGCAAGCTAAAAAAGTGTGTGAGTGGATGCCACGCGCGGTAGAAGTGAAACGGACAGAATATATAAACTACTTAAAATACATTTCTTTTTGTTTCAGAATATTTCCCGTGTGGCGTTAAAACGCCAAAATAAAAATATTTAGTGGTAGGTGATTTTGTTTTTATATTACGACTTTTTACCTTTGAACCAAGGATTTCACAAAAAATTTCTATGTTTTTGTTGAATTGCTAAGTAGCTCAGTTATTACTTATCAAAGCATTATAATAAAAATCTATCACATACTTTTAGGCATCACAAAGAAATTTTGTTTATTTTGATAAAAATTGTTTCAGTTTTTTTTTAAAAATACACATTTAAGAAGAAAAAATACCTTTATGCACATCAACACTGAGGAAAAAATGCTGTGATATCAAACAACTCGTGGTTTGAAACGACAGATTTCACTGTTCGATCTCATTCAACAGACGAAACTGGCAAAATAACTGCTAATCAACTGTTGATAATTTTTTGTTGAATCGACTGTTTTTAAAGTTAATATTTTAACAGAATTAACTATTCCGTTACCAGTTCTTTTCGTTAATGTAACCCTAAATTAACTGTTTAATTAACAGATAAGCTGTTGCTTACGAAAAAAAAAAATGCACAAGCCGACACATTGGGATATTCATAAAACATATCTGGTTCAATAAAATCCCTTATTTTCTCATTAAAACAATGCAAAACTTAACTAATAAGCCGAATCTTTTAATTATGCCGTTTTAAAAAATAATTTTACGCCTAATAAGAAAAATCCCTTTTTATGTTAAGAAGTGCAACAACGTTAATTCTCATCACATCATCTTGGCAATATATGCCCACTTTGACAACTATGTCAGTTTCATTTTTATTACCTGTAATTATTGTATCATGGTTGAAACGAATCAAAAATTTTCAAACAAATAACGCAAAGCATGCTCTTCGATAATGAAAAAGAGAGACAAAATGTTATACGACTGGGTTGCCAAAAAGCTTTTTCTTTTCTACTTATTTGCATGCAAAGCAACACAATTGAAAAGAACAGCGCTTTCGAAATATTTGAAGGAATAAAGAAGAACTGTCACTCGTCAAATTAGAAATATATCAACAGATAAATTCGACAGTGGAAATTTCCATAAAACCGTTTATATAACGAAGAGAAATGTTGACTTGAACGGAAATCTCTCAAATGAACAGTGTTTGAAAATAACAGCGACTGACTGTTAATATCAGAGTTAATATTTTTCTGAATGTACAGAGCAAGACCTTTCAATTAATGCCCTATTTATGAAAATTGCATCTTCAGAAGAGATTTGATAGTCATCAAAAAAAAATGCGCTTGCGTAATAATAATATGGATATATAAGAAGATGGATAGAATAGAATAGATTAAGGAAATCTATGCCATGGCATACCGGTTAATGTGCGTGACTTGTATGCGATAGAACCATCCTACACAGAACGTTTTTTCAATTGATTTATTTAATTCTTCTGTTCGGTCGTCACCTCTCTGCAGGCAATGGCAGTAGGTATAATATGGGCATTCTGGCACAAGGAGCCAAAGGAGCGCTTGCTAATCTCGTTTTTGCGGTTTTGTCCGTCTATGGTTTAGTTTATCTACGCCTCTGCCCCGTCCCTCAGTCCCCCACCCCTCAGTACCCCAGTCGCCATCCCTCAGTCACCCGTCCCTCAGTACCCCATCCCTCAGTCCCCCCCTCCCTCTGGCCCTATCCCTCTGCCCCTGTCCTCCCGACCGTTCGTTTGCGGTTTTTGATAAGCAGTTGTATTAAATTTAAAATGTTTGTTTTTCAATGCTTGCCTTCTGCGGTTTTTTGATAAGCAGTTGGATGTAATATACAAATTCTTGTCCGTTTGCGGTTTTTTGGATAAACAGTTGGATGTAATATACAAATTCTTGTTTGTCAACGCGTGGGAAAATAATGATATGACTTCTGCGGTTTTTTAGATAAGCATTTGTATAAAATATAAAAAACAGTTATAAAATATTTTTTGAATAATTTTTATTAAACATTTAGAATACATGTTACAATACAATCTTAATGTCTTATCACTAATAGGAAGTCCATCGTGGTTCTTTGAAGATAGCTGCATATAAATTATAGACTTTTCTTGTAGTTTGATATCGTGACCACAAAGTTACACAATTACAAATGTCATACATTTCCTTATCTGAATTTTCAGCATAACAACAGTCTACCCTATGTAAACCATGAATCGAATATTTAAAATGAAGAGATGATCTCATTTCTGTAATCATGTCCTGAAAAGCTTTGACATGATCGGGATCTATGAATTTTTCATATTTAATTAAGAAATTTTCTAATTCCAATGAAGAAACCATAGTTGTTTGTTTCAAGTGAGAGGTATACTATAAACTAATTTTATTTTTTAAACTCTACTTTATTAAAACCACAAACCGCGATAATGTTACTGATTTAGAAATGATTTTTAAAAGTCGCGCTCTAATGGAAAAAACACTATAAAAAGTCAGAAAACTTATAAACATATCACACTCAGTTTTTGAAGTTTTTTGATGTTGAAGCAAACGTTAATAAAGTCGTGAAAAGAAAAATTATAAACACTTAAAATGAGTGAAATATTAAAGGACCTGAACAACATTAAATTGAAGCAAAAAACAGGATTCGCAAAGCATTTTTTAAGGCTGTCTGATGTCCCTCTAAATGAGCAAATACGAATTCTGAAAGCGGAACGGAAAAACACCATCTTTGGAACGAAAATCATGTTGGAACTGGAAAAAAATGTAATCTTTCTACCACAATGCTACAATGAATTAAAGGATAAAACTCTAGAGGTGATGAACAAAGGATCGTTTACATTTAAAAAATTGATGGTTGGAAACAACAAGAAAATTGATTTTGAGTTTTATAACGCTGATGAAAAACAATAAATTTAAAATGTTGTAAATAAAAAAAACAAATTAAATATTTTAATGTTTTTATTTTAAATGTAAAATATTACTACGCTTAAAAATATGAAATTTATTATCAATAAATTGAACAAATCCATATAATGATTTTTTATTACATATAATATTCTTTAGCGTGTCCACTTTTTCATATTTATAAATAATTCCCATCAGTTGCTTTAGGAATTTATCTTCAAAAAACCATTCGATATCGCTTCCAATATCCATTTTAGAGGTAGCTTCATGCATCAAGTCAACAGTTTCATCATTTAACACTTCGTCATTACACCATTGTTGAATTATGTCTTTTAGTCTAGTCACTTCTTCATTAATTTTGAAATTTATTTCAAAAATTGACTGTTTCTGATAACTTTGTCCAGTTATTGTATATACATCACTTCTAAAGAAATTCATAATATTTAAGTCTTCATTTTTAATCCGTTTACTGCAACTAGCGGGTTCAACTTCTTGCTGATTATATTCTTCAACGCTTTTCTGGGCGTCTTTATGCTGTTCTTGTTGTTGTTGTTTTTTAAGGCTTTTTTTACGTTTTATTGATTTTTTTAGTTTTTTTAATGCAGGTTCTTTAATATCATCAATTGGTATTTCTTCATAACATTTTAAAAAATCACTCTCAAAATCGTGGTTTTGTTGGTCTTCTTCATTCTTATTAACATCATCATTATTAGTTTCCTCCAACACTTTATCCAAATTTTCATAATATGTTTGAAGATCACTCAAAAAATCCACATCCTTGTCAGCACCCCAAAATGCATCCTTATTCATTTTTAGTTAGTTTTTAGTTGTAAGTAAGGTGACTTTTGATTTTAAACTAATAGGTTCTTTCATTATGATGTAACTATTTATAACGAAAATACTTTTCAGTTCATGTTGTTATTATTTTGCGGTAAATTTTATTTTTATATATGAAACGAACAATTTTTACAACGACTTAAATTATATATATTTGTATAAAGTTGAATAATTTTGTTCGCCTCATCTTCCAAACGGTTAAATGATGAACAACCACAAGTGTCTGGTCCAACTGTGCAATTATCATCTGACCACGGACAGTTTTCGAAATGTTCACCAAATCGAGAATTTATTTTTCTGAAACTGTTTTTGTATTCTATTTTCGTTTGAATGTTAATAAGCCTATCCTTTTCATCCTCCGGTATGATATGTGAAAATTTTTTTAAAAAACTATAGATATCCTTGATAATAGACATTTTTATTTTAAAACTACTGTATATTCATATGAAGAGTTTGATAATAAGCGTTAACATCAATGATTGTTGGTTTTATAGCATAATTTGAACGTTGATATAATTCTTGTCTAGTTTCATTATCATTTTGATTTATTTCATCATTATATTCAAAGCAATATATATTAAGTGTGCGTAATTCATATTTGCTATAGTAGGAACATTTAATACGTATTTCAAATGTTTCATATTTCAAATTAAAGTGAGGATGAAAAACTCCTGAACTCTCATAAATGCCACCAATTTGCATTTCTTTCTCTATAAGATTTCTCCTGAAAGCCTCAATTGCATCTTCAACAGAAAATTTCCTAGTAGGAGTTGGAGTATTTCTATGATAACGATCTACATTCTTTTGATAGTCTGAATCATCATCATAAGTAGGTACTCTGTATGGATCTCTCAATGTTGTGGTCGGTGATGGAGTGATCGTATTAATATTATCATATTTAACATTTTCCAATTGAAGGGTTATGTTTACTTTTATCTGAAGAGAAGTATTCGGGATCTGTATGACAAAACTAACTTGTTTTCCATATTCAATATTGTAAAAAGTTGTAGTATTTTCACGTCGTTCATGTAAATAATTTCCAATTTGATAGCATGTAATGTGACGTATTTGTAATATTACGTAAGCAATAAATATAATGAATAAAAATTTTCTTGAGCTCATGTTTCTATGTTGAATCTTTCCCTAACCACAACTATTTAAGTAATAATCATGTTTAAAGTCTGTATATAGTCTTTTACATCAATGATTCCTACATTTAATGGTTCATAATTTGGATCTTGAATTCGAATTCTTTCAATTTCACCATTGCTTAGAATCATTTCAGTTTCTGTTTCCCGATATTCAAGGCATTTAATGCTCAATCTTCTCTCTTCAAATCTACTATCATAAGTACAACGAATTGGAATATCTACATTTTCATATTCAAGGTTAAAATGTCGATAAAATACTGCCTTAGAATCAATAATTCCACCAATTTCATTTTCTTTAGTAATTAAATCCTTACGAAAGGCTTCTATGGCTTCATCCACACTAAAAAGTCTAGAGGATATTCCTTGAGTTGTACTCTCAAATTTAACAGTTGTTGTTGTTGTTGTTGTTGTTGTTGTTGTTGTTGGTGTTGTTGTTGTAGACAATTCTCTTTCTATCTCAGTACTTGATAGTTCATTAAAATATATTGGTTCCGTTTCTTTCAACAACAATAATGATATATTAATTTTCAAGACATTATTATCAGGTAGAGTTAAATTAAATTCAATACTTTTAGAGTTTTCATTTATAATAGGGATGGAAGTGTTTTCCAATTTCCAAAATGGTACACTGTACACATTTCTTAAAAAGAATATTAATGTTAAAAATATAATAAATTTCATTTTATGTTTTGTTCTTAGAGATATACACGTTCCTAAATTTCAGTATAAAATGATGATAATATCTAATCTGGTTGGTTTTATATATCAAGTTTTTATTTATTTATCATACAGATTATTATATAACATGTATTCATTTAAAAGTAATGCTGATTTTAAAGCACATCGTATTTGACGTTGTTTCCTTGTTTTGTTGTTGTTGTTGTTGAAGTGGTATTGACATTGACATGTTCTTGGATACATATTATACAACATTGATAAGTTAATTTCATCACATTGTGGAATATCTTCGATATTGAAAACATGCTGTTTTAAAAATTCTTCAATCCACTTTTGTTTCTCTGTCCCCTTTACGTATACTTTTTTATTTTTCAATAGAGGTTTTAAATATCTTTGGATGTTTTTAAATGAGTCGCTTCCATAGTCCCATAATAGATTATGATGATTTAATTTTAACCAATTGGATTGACGTTGATCATCTTCACATAAATCCTTGAATTCGAATGGAGCTTTTATGTGGAAACAGTGGAATTCATCTTCACTTAATACAACTGCTATCTCCTTAAAAACAAAACGATTATCGTAGATTTTAAAACCTTGAACATCAACAGTTGCAGACATTGTGTTAAATAAATGGAAATAGTCTTCAGATCACTTATATATAGACCACATGTATGTATTTTTTATTAAATTATTTTTTTAATAGCATTTGTGAGTGGTATTCATATTTTCATATTCATATTCATACATCCGATAAGTTACAATGTATGAACTTATTGTTGTTTCTAAATCCTAAAATTATATATCGTGGTCTTTCATTTTCACCTGCTAGTTTGACATTCCATAAAATATTTGTACTTTCTACAAGAGAAGGATTATGATAAACATCCCAACTTCTAAACGATATATTAAGTGGTAGTTTACTATTTATTGTTTTTAACATTTTCAATCGGTAATCATCTGAAAGAAACTACCATATCAGTGGTAGTAGTTGAACTCATAACGTTTTTGTCATCTTTAGTTCGCATCAAAATCAGTTCATGTTTACAATTTAAAATTAATTTATCAAAATCTTCAGCAAATCCAAGTAAGGTCTTTAAAGGAACACAAAAATTAAAATGTCCCGTTTAAAGTACAACATTATTTTTTTCAAATGGACACCATCCAGCGTTTTGAAGATTTGTACTTTCGAATTTATTAAGTGATATATAATTTTTCATATCTGACGCAATTCCCAATTGTCTTGTACGATCAATTTCGACCCCATTCATCTCATAACGAATTTCATCAAATAAGTAAGCTATACAATTGTTTAAGAGTTTAACAGTTTTCGAAGTAGAACTATCGCTGTTGGATACAAATCCCTCAATATATAAAACACTCTCACTTAGTAATACATACAAGTCCTGGTTTTGTATTGGTATACGTATTTCATCATTGTTTTTAAATGATTGTAAATATGATGTATAGCTGTGATAATCTTTTTTCACTATACTATCATCGATGAATGGTTTATACAGAACATTAATAACGTCACTCATGTTGTTTTCTTAATTGTAATCCAATGCTTTCTAGAAAATCTTTGTTTGATTTTGTTAGATAAATTCTATGAGAGGATCTTTTAATACTAGGTTTTTTGTTCGAATTTGATTCTTCTTTTGTTGTTGTTGTCGGTAAACTAGTGAATGAGTTGTTATGTAAATGCTTTTTATTAAAAATAATCATTCTTTATGTAGGCCTTAAATGCAGTCTTATTGATATTTTTTCACCGCGAAAATTAATTAGGTTACCACCTTGGTCTACGACTTTAATAACAAGAGTGCTGATTTGTTTTGTGTTAACTGGTAAATATATAACATTAACTGGTATTTCCGTAATTTTGTATCCTGGACTAACTAGAAGTGAGAACTGATGAATTGTATGTACATTTACTTCATTTATATATGATCCATTGATAATATTACATTCAATTGATATTGTATTTATTTTAGAAATATCTACTGGATTATCAGAATAATTGATAACATCAGGTTTCAATACTCTTTTACTAAATCCTAGTAATGATCCAATTGAACAACTTCTATTGAAGAAAATTGGCTCCTTGGTACTATGAATTTCTGTTTGCAATGTGTTATAGTTTGCTTTTATATCTAGCAATCCGGCGTTATATGATTCATATTCATCAATAATTTTCTCAGATATATCGATGAATTCATAGGATCCTATGGGTATCACAATAGTCTTATCACCAATATGAAACAAATTATTTTCTTCATCCACATTTGGTATAGAATGATAAGAGTCGAAGCTAATTAAACCACAAACATAATCTTGCTTGAGTTCTATAGGTGGAAAATAATTTGCAACAAGTTGTGATGAATTTCCATTTATTGTTAAAGTAAACGACATGTTGTTTCTCAATCATTAAGTAGTTAACTAAAATATGTTTCTTATACATTATAACATTTATATTAAATCATTTACATCAATCCAAGAATTATGGTCTGAAGAGAAACCTAACCATTTAACAAAAGCTCTATTATTACGTCTTCTTAAAATTTTTTCAATTAAATATGTTTGTGGGAATTTGGTTTTTATTAATTCATATTCATAGAAACCTCCTTTGATTTCATTTCCTTGATAATCTTCAAGTATGTATGTAGTAGGGTTTGTATTTTGAATAGTTTTGATTTTAAATATTTCGGTTGTCCAATTTGGTGTATAACCTTTTTCAAATATATGTTTATATTTACTTATTCTTACATTATCATTTAACTTAAATTTTGGTTTATGAAATATTTTTAGATTGTTATAAACAGTTTTTAGTATAAACTTTTCGTTTAAAGAATTTACTTCATTAGGCGTCATCTTAATAGTTCTATGAAATGTGTTATTATATTGGTTGACTAGATTTTTATAGTTATCAATCCATTTGTAGGTCCCATTAAAGCTAAACTCCTTCCACATCATTCCCTTTAAAGTTCTATTGAAGCGTTCCACTATCGATGCTTTTAAAGTTGAAAATGTTGAATAATGATTGATACCTTTCAATGTCATTAATCTTTTAAAATGTACATTGTAAAACTCTTTTCCATCATCCGTTTGGAGATTTTTTGGTATACGGTTACTTGTGTTGAAAATATTTTTCATTGCGGTTGTAACGCTTTCTCCAGTTTTATTTTTAATAGACTCCGCCCATGCCTTCTTTGAAAATGTGTCAATAACAGTTAGAAGGTAACGATAATTCATATTGACATTACTATATGGAATCATTTCCACTAAATCTGCTTGCCATAAGTCATCAATTCCTTTTATAATTACATGCCGTCTTTTGAAATTTTTTCGTGCTTGTTTATGCAGCTCTTCAACTATGTCTCGTTTATTATTCATTGTCATATATCTCGTTATTGTAAACCTTTTATTTGTGGATATTTTATTTTTAATTTTTTAACATCGTCTACATTAGGCTGATTTTTTCCGACTACATATTTAAACAAGAAGTCTTCAATTGTCTTTAAATAATCATTAACTTCTTCAAAGCTTTCCTTATATACAGATTTTATTCGATTATCAATTGCTGCCTCAATTAAATCTACATCACTTCGAATGTTATCATTCAGAGCAACGTTCAAATCTCTAATTTTATTTTCTAATCTATTTGTTATACTGTTAAGATTCTCCATGACAGTATTTATATCTATTATTTTCTTTTCATAAATGTTTGTTATCTTATTTAGATTCTCAAAGAAAAATATACGTGAAATGGCATCATTATCATCATTTGGTAAACCTAAATTGGTAACTCTTTTCATATGTAAATTTAGGTTTTTATTTTCATCTAAACTCCAACCGATTGTATTTCGTAAAATTGCTTTGATATTTGCTTTGCTATTGTTATCTTTCGATGAAGAATGACCAAATTTATCAATACTTGAATACATTTTAAGCTATATAATTATATTAGCTTCTTTCAGCTCTTCAATGATGGATATTATTTCGTTATTATGGTTATTATGTCCAGCAGTTGATGATGATATAAGTAATCGTAATCGTTCAACTAATTCATTAGGATCATCCCAATATACATAATTCGATTTATTGCTAATGGATTTTAAAACTTTAAGACCTTTTCCATGTATCAATGTGTTTGGTAAATTGAACATCTTTCTTATTATACGTTGATATTTATACGATTTGGTGCCTTTTATTTGATCATTTGAGTTATAATTACGTTTATGAGCATTTGTAGATAATAGAATGTCTTTATAATTTTGTAAATCCCGTTTAGTGAAATGAAGGGGATTTGTATGAAAAACTAATTCAAATAGACCAGGTGTCATCTGCCATTTATATTTTCCAACAGAAATTTTATTTTCATTAGGGATTTTTAAAAGTTCTTTTCCATATCTCCATCTCCCCAATGAATCTATATTAAATCCATAGACTTTATCCAATTTTTTACTATCTTTAAGTATTTGAATGTTATGTTGCAGAGAATTTTTTTTTCGGGTATTTTGTAATTGCTTAAGGTGTTTGTAATCTATATTTATTTGATCATTAGCCTTACGCTTAAAATGTTTATGCTTTGTCCATAGTTCTCGATCATTATCAATATTTTCTTTAATTATATTTTCTCGTTCTATTTCGATATCCGTATCACTATTATTTTGTAATTGCTTAAGGTGTTTGTAATCTGTGTTTAATTGATCCTTAGCTTTACGTTTAATTTGTTTGTGTCTTGTCCACAGTTCTTCATCATTTTCAATGTCTCTTCTTACTCTGTTTTCTTTTTGTACTTCATTTTCAATCAAATTGTTAATTTCCTCATTTTTATTATTAATATTAGTGTTACTATTTTGAGAGTTGAGAATTTCGTTTGATATAATAGGACGATACATTTTTTTAATTTTATTTTTTAATTGTTTTTTAAATTTTACATCTTTTTTTATTTTTAATTTCTTATCTCTTGCTTCTCTTTTGTTAGAGCTAACAATATTTTTTGTTTTTTCATACCTAACAGGTACTAAGTCATTATCAATATCATGAATGTTGACTTTAGTACTCAACTTGGAGATTTTATTACCATATTTCTCTTGTTTCAACGAACGTTTCTTATTATTGTGAAGATTTCTTAATCGCTGTTTAAAATTTTGTTGTAATCCTTTGTTTTTTCGTTTTGTAATAATTTGTTTTTTAACCCTTTGTTTTGTTTCATTTTCAAAGTCAGATTCAGACTCTGTTTTATCGAAGTCAGATTCTGACTTCACATTGTAATTAACATAGCCTTTGTTTTCTACATCAGCATAATTCTCATTTTTTAAGTCTTTATCAATTTGTACTGTTTGAATGTCAGGCTGCTTGGTGTTCGAACGTTGATAATATTTTAAAGACTTTGCTAATTCATTTTCAATGTTGGGTTTTATCTTGTTTGTATGCAAATATGGCTTGTTATGCCTTAGTTTATTTTTGTTCAATGAACTACGCTTTTTTAAAATGTTCTTATCATTCATTGTTGTGTCAAGTGTTGATAGATATTGTGGATCAACATTCAAGTGTACATTTTGAGTGGATTGTTGTGGTAGGTCATCATCAATAGCATTCCAAAGCATTTCATCAATATTCTCTTTTTTGGGTTTAGCAAGATCGTTAGTGTGTTTTTTTTCTTTGTTATATTCATTGTGTTCATCTTTATTAAGCTTTCCAATTATTTCATTCAATGGTTTTGAAATGGGTTGAAATGTATTTTCAAGCAACTCAACTCGATCTTTATTAAGCTTTCCAATTATTTCATTCAATGGTTTTGAAATGGGTTGAAATGTATTTTCAAGCAACTCAACTCGATCTTTTTCACCTAATTTTATTTCCTTTAGTTTTTCCTTTAAGATTTTCCGAGTGTTGACAAGGTTTGTTAAAACATTGAGGTTTGTATTTTTCATGATTATTGTTTCTGTGTGCTGTCTAAAATCAGATCTGGTGTATATCTGATACCGATCTGGTATATATCTGATACTGATCTGAGGTGTAACAGGTGGTGATGTGAGTTTTATATATGTATGAAATTATCAAAACCTTTTCGATATCGACCCTTGTTTATAGTATCATCTTTATTTATCACAACAAAACCATACTTTTCTTTCCAACATTCATTACAAATCCTTATAAACATTTTGAAATCCATGTCTCCAATAACATGATCATTAAAAATATGCTTTAAATTCATTTCATCTTGTTTGAATATAATAATCATGTTTGCATTATCACGTATTAAATGCTTAGGAATTTTTGTATAGGTTTGACACAAATAAAAACAATCAATTTGCTTATGACGACCCATACAAAAATATTTTCGTATAGTGCTTTGTTTGTCGCAAATAACATCATCAAAAATGAAAATTGAATTTGGTTGAGCTTTATCCGGACTTATAACATCTTCGTTTTCTGAGAAAGTGTAGAGATTTATTCCTTTTATCGGTGCAATCAGTTTCTTCAAATATTCATATTTTGGTTGATATAAAGATTTTGAATATATGTATATGTTTTTAAACTTTAAACCATTTGGATTTACAATTAGACTAATCATAACGTTAGTTTTACCA
Source organism: Coremacera marginata (assembly GCA_914767935.1). Classification (NCBI taxonomy): domain Eukaryota; kingdom Metazoa; phylum Arthropoda; class Insecta; order Diptera; family Sciomyzidae; genus Coremacera; species Coremacera marginata. Next base: position 192,972,102 of record OU612043.1, read on the forward strand.
CAATTTGATGGTCCAACCAATAAAGCACGTATTGAATTTGGTAAAAGAGGACTGTGAACAATTTTGTTTTTTTATCATTACTTAAAAAGTCAGCATTATTAACATTAAGCTGAATACGTTGTTTAATTAATCGCATTTTGATTACTATATTAATTGGTATATAAATCAATCATATATAATACAATCATCATTCTCCTTTTACAAACACAACCAAAATGTTAATTTTATTTTGAAAATGGGTATAATATACAAGGATAGTGCACATCAGAAACAGTTGAAAAGAGGATATGGTTTCATAAACAACTTAATAAATTCATTACCAGTTGAACTTCATTTACCAGGATATCAATTTTGTGGACCAGGAACAAAACTTCAAAAACGTTTGGAAAGAGGTGATAAAGGCATTAATCCATTAGATGCTGCTTGTAGAGAACACGATATTGCATATTCACAATCAAAAGATATAAACACACGACATCAGGCTGATAAAATTTTATCTGAAAAAGCTTGGCAAAGAGTTACATCCAAAGATAGTAATTTGAAGGAACGTGCCAACGCTTGGCTCGTTACAAATGCAATGAAAGCAAAAGTGAAATTTGGAATGGGTATTAAGAGAAATAAGGAAAAAAGTAAATCGAAAAGAAGGCAATCTAAGCGCAAAAAGTATAAAAAACCTAGAGTGAATGGAAAGAAGCTCTTTTCGTTAGCAGTTAAAAAGGGTGTTAAAATGTTAATAAAGAAGAAACCAAATTCATTCAATGACGCATATAGAATAGCCCATAAAGCTATACAATCAAGTTTTAAATCGAAAAAAATCACAAGTTAACATACCACGAGTAATCCCAGTTCCAAAAATTGGTGGAGTCTTACCATTAATACCCATTTTAACAGCACTAGGTGCTCTTGGTGGTATAGCTTCTGGAGGATCAGCTGTTGCAAAAGTCTTAAATGATATAAAAAATGGGAAGGAACAATTATCTGAAGCTACTCGCCACAATAGATATATGGAGTCGATAGCTATGGGTAAAGGTCTATTTCTCAAACCATATAAACAAGGTTATGGTTTGTTTTTACGTCCTCATCCAAAAAATTTTTGAAAAAGCTACCCAAAAGACCATTAACCGATGTCGATTTAATAAAATATTGTAAATGTCTTGAACATTTTAGAGGGATTTTTATGAGAGATTCTTTACCGAAAAAACCTTATGCTCAAGAATGTGGTATACTTAACTTAGATGATGTTAACGGTCCCGGTACTCATTGGGTAGCTTACTATAAAAATAAAAAATATAAGGAATATTTTGACAGCTTTGGAGACTTGCAACCCCCATTAGAACTCATAAATTACTTAAAGACACCAATATATTACAACTATGAACAAAAACAAAAATACAACACAGTTATTTGTGGTCAGTTGTGTTTAAAATTTTTATTTCAAAAACATAATATTATATAGTATATTCACTTTATAATACAATAAAAGATTTATCTTAATTTTATACATAAAAATTTTTTTATTACAATTTTTACCCACCAATAGGTGGACAATTTAACCCTAAATCAAATATTTCAGGTAGTAGGGGGATATACATCTCCCACCCCGCAAGGTCCCTACTTATTATAAAGCTACATAAATAATCTAAATTAATGTAGCCCCTTCTAAAGTCTTTTATGGCTGCAGTCACAGGATCTGTGATAGCCTCTTCCCAACAACACCTGTGAAGGTCTTTAAGCCAAAACTCAAAATAGAGTTTTGGGCTTAGGCGCCATAAATGCCGTAAGTAAAACAATGGTGGTACTGAAACAGAAAGGAACATTTTTAGTGATAAAAAATTACAAACATTATTAAAAAATATTACTTACAATTAGGATCATCATTAGGGGGCCCCAATTGGAAATTTACAGCTTCCATTTTTATAAACAGTTGCACAAAATATAAAAAGTTTTTCTATTTATTAATGCTTGAGAAAACAATGAGCATCAATGCTTGAGAGCATTCAAAACAATAATAAAACAGCTTCCTTAGGTTTTTTGATAAGTAGTTCTATAATGCAATGTATACAATTTTTTCGATAAACAGTTTCTTTTTCAGCCTTTAGTTACATTTAATAAATAAAAATTATTTTAAAAAGAACATAAAATTGTTTTGTTTTTTATTTGATTTTGGAATTTCTTTTTCAGCCTCTTAATACATTTTTATTTAATAATCGATGGTGTCCCCATGCAAGGGTATTAACACCATTTTCTAATATATAACGTTTATCATCTAAATAACTTAATACAATTTTTTCAATTTCTTGTGTATAAATCTTGTGAATCTTAGATCTAAAAGTTAACATTTTATCATAATAAATTTTCTTATCAAATAAACATTTTCTATAATCATCAATGCTGAGAGACATCAAAGCTGATTTTTTTACCCCTTTAGCTTTTTTGATATCATTATCGCCCTCAACACTAATAGAATACATTTTTGACCTTAAACCAATGAATTCCCTCATTATTTTTCCATTATTTTCATCTTTCATGAAACCTAACACCTTTTTATTTTGTCGTTCTATCCCAAAAGGATTGTTGGGCTTGTAGTCGGATGTGTCAAATTTTAAATTAATGTCTGGTTTAATATCATTATAGAAGTCTTCAGTCTTAATTGAATAGATGAAAGAGTCAGTATCCATATAGCATAAACTTAAGTTCTCTCTAAATTTTGGAAGCATGTAATCATAATGAAAATCATACATTTTCCATTTAGAGAGTTCAAGAACTACAAATCCTATATAAATTGGTTTATCATATAGGGTATGTATTCTATTAAGTTGTATTGCTACCATATTTTCAGTAAATCTTGTAGAGCTATGAAAATTTGGTTTAGCAATTAAGCTTCTAGCTCCCAATCTTTTTCCTCTACTTTCCCACTCGCAAACAATTTTAACATCTTTCCTCTTATCTACATTCTCCATGGTCTTACCATAGACAGCATTATTTAATAACTTGAAAAAGTTCTTTTCAAAATCATTTTTAGCTTGCGTTCTATGTAAAGTATTTAAATCTATATATTTTTTTAACCATGGTGATTGTTTAAATTTTAATATTCTATGAATTTTTTTAAGTTTTATTCCATTTTGTAAGCATTGTTGTAAATTTACATAATGAATGATATAATTTGATTTATTATTCAAATCGACTATAAGTTTTTGATGTTTACCGATCGGACTTTTTTTATTTTCTGAACAAAACGGTAAGTCATTATATTTGTCATGCTTTGCAGAAGGAATCTCTAAATCAACTTCTAAAATATATCCTTCATCAGAATCATTAGCATGCTCATGTAACTGAAATGTTGATACGTCATCAAGCCATTCAAATTTTCCTTCAGGTAAATATTGAGACATTGCCCAACCATACAAATTATTGGCATCTAAATACATGAGATAACTTGAGGGTTTTGTAACATCAAAATCATCTATATATTTATTATTTACCTTAACATGTCTATTGGAACATTGTACAATACCTCCCCTTATTCCTTTTTGAATGAATTTAATCATATCTATGTCTGTTAGAAGGTCTAATTCAATTTTAGTGTACTTTAACATTGCTCCCCAAGATAGTCCGGGAGCTGTATAATATTGACAAGGATCAAGATTGTAAATTGATTTACATACTTTTCTAAAATTTTCGAAAACATCAGTAAGCAGTAGAACATCTGTTTTTAGGTAAAGTTCTAAGTAATCATGTAGTGTTGTACAATTAAAAGTTGTCCATACTTTTTGTGCATGTTCATAGTCAGCAACACTACATTCTTCATTGATTAATTTATTAAAAAACTTTTCCCTCGGAGGTAAACATTCCTCTTGAAGTTTTTCCTTTGAATCAAAATAATCATAAGGAAATATACCTTTTTGCTTCAAGAGATTGAATTCGACATCATCGTTAAACGTAGACCGTAAAATATAAAAATCTCTGTTTGATAAATTATTGACTAAGTTTGATAGACTGGAAGCCATAAATCTAAAGGAATCTAAAAACCTTAGTTCAACGCTATCACCATCATCGAAATGTATATGTTTAGAAATGGAAACATATATTTCCTTATTTATTGGTACTACGTTTATTCTACCAGGAATCGTTGAAAGTTCTTTAACAAATAAGTGACAATCATATGAAGAAAGATTGTGGAACAAGATTGGGATGAATTTAGGAATTTTAAAATTTAAATTACAATCATTATGAGCCGGTCCGCGATATTTTCCAGTTAAATGACAATGATCTGCTACTCTATACTCATCGTCTTCAAAAGGTTTTTCACAAATATGGCAATCAGTACTATTATTTTGAATATCTAACTCTAATGGTGTGAGAAAATTCATTGGTTTAACTTTACTTAAGTAATTATTATAAATTTCCTTAGCATCGGAAACTAAAGTTGTAATAAAATTAATAGGTGCATCTTCACCTGTATACATTCTAAACTTATCTAAAGAATTATTAAAACTACACTTTATATAATAACTATATGCGTGTGGAATGTGACTCTGAACCGTTCTTATTGAACCTGAGTTTTGAATGTTTTCTGGTGTTAGAAAACATTCAAAATCTGCATATACTACAAAAGGAATGTCTAACTTATGTTTAAAATTTTTAAATGCAACCTTACTATTTTCTTCATCCGGAACTTTTGTGACGATTCTGCTACACTCTTGTCGATGACGCTGCAACTTGTAGCTGGATTCTAAATGCTGCAGACAAATATTACATAAAAACAATGCAGCATGATGTTCAGTCACTTGGTTTCTTATTAGTCTGAAAATAAAAACAAAGAAAATTATTAAAAATGCTCTCAATATTATATACATGATATTAATAAAATATTTACCTTGAAATGTTCTTGATCCAAACATAATGAAATTTATCAATTTCTTGGAGCAGAAGTAGATTTATATGAGTACTCTTCTCCTGGTTTGTAAAATAGTAGGGACCAACTATACTCTTGAGCTCTTCATCATATCCAAAGACATTGATGCTTATTTCCGGATTATTTTCCTCGAAAATTTTAATATCATTGACTCTCAACGGAAAGATAAGCCCTTCAAAGTTAAGAGTTTTACCATTCTCCAAATGTATTATAGACGATTTTATATCTTCTACATTATAAGTCAAACATCTTTGTGGATTAGTAATGAAAGGATACAAGGCTGATATCATTGCCCATTTAAAGCAATACTCATCATTATTTTGAACATTTATACAAGCCTTTTTATCTAATAACATTTTTGGTAATTTAATATATTGCGAACCTTTTATTGGTTTATATTGATTAATATTAATCTCCAAGTGCAAAATTCTGATGAGAGTCCAACCGCTGTCACGTTCTTGAAACTCTGACATTTTTGTTATTAAATTGTTACGATTTTCATCAAAAATTGAGTTTAAGTCTGTTGATTGTTGAATCATCACCATTTTTGTTTGATGAGATTTGATATCAATTGTCATCTCCTTATCACACATTTTCACATATTCACAAAACAATTCTATATTAAATTTAATGCTGGTGTGTTTCTGCAACATATCTTGAAGAGCTTGTATAACTATTTTTTTAGCGTTATCTAGAAACACTTCGGGAATCAATAAACCTTCATTGGTATTTTTGTATATAAATGATTCTATACGTTCATTAAATACAGATGAAATTCTAGTTAAATGCTCGTTTACTATTTCACCGCTATTCTTTTTATGAGCGTTAGTCCTGATGTGGTAAGACCAATTCTTTAAAATTATATCTTTTTTGCATGCGCTGCAATAGACATTTGGAATAGTATTTGCTGCAATCGTCTGAAGATTTGGAACATTATTTGATGTTGTTGTAGATGCAGTTGATGTTGATGTTGATGGTGCTGTTGATGTTGAGATAGTTGATGTTGCATTTGGTGTTGAAGAAGATGATTTATGTTTTTGCCTTATATGGTTCACTAAATTATCATTACGATTAAAGAACTTCATGCAAATATCGCATTTGAAATGTTGTGATTGTTGACTTTGATGTTTAACTCTCACATGACGGTTTAGATTAAACTTTTTATTAAAGCTTAACTCACACTGGTCGCATTTAAATGAGTCCATTTTATTAGTTGATTATCCTGTGTTTGTCTGTTTATTGATTTAGTGAGCAATGATTGCACTTGACTAAATCCTCTCCCTTTTTATACAAAATTGTTTAAAATTATATATTATATACAACTGCTTATCAAAAACCGCAAACGGACAAGAATTTGTATATTACATCCAACTGCTTATCAAAAAACCGCAGAAGGCAAGCATTGAAAAACAAACATTTTAAATTTAATACAACTGCTATCCAACTGCTTATCAAAAAACCGCAGAAGGCAAGCATTGAAAAACAAACATTTTAAATTTAATACAACTGCTTATCAAAAACCGCAAACGAACGGTCGGGAGGACAGGGGCAGAGGGATAGGGCCAGAGGGAGGGGGGGGACTGAGGGATGGGGTACTGAGGGACGGGTGACTGAGGGATGGCGACTGGGGTACTGAGGGGTGGGGGACTGAGGGATGGGGCAGAGGCGTAGATAAACTAAACCATAGACGGACAAAACCGCAACCACAAGAACACACCTAAACCACAACCGCAAGCACACACCAAAACCGCAACCGCAAGCACACACCAAAACCACAACCGCAAGCACACACCAAAACCGCAAAAACGAGATAAGCAAGCGCTCCTTTGGCTCCTTGTGCCAGAATGCCCATATTATACCTACTAATGGCAAACCTGAGAGATAAAAAGCTTCTTGAGAAAATAAGCCGTTTGGAGTCGGATTAAAGCTTGTAGGTCCAGTTCTCGATCATTTGTGTTCAAATACTTCACAACACGCACAACACAACTGATCATAAGAACCTCGGTCAAAGTCCTTTCAAGGGCTGAAATGGCCATTTCGTTTTTTTTTTTTTTAGATTAAAGAAAAGGTATTGTGCTAATCTTTCAAAATATTTTCTGAAAAAAAATCAAGTAACGGTATCTAATAATTGCTAAATATAAGAATAATAATACATAAAAATTTTATATATGGGCAAATCCCAGCGTGTCGGACGTTTCATTCTTTTCTGCTGCTTCTTTTAAAAATTGTTCATACAATCCAGGGATATATTTGGAATAGGTGTATATTATCGAAAAGCTATCTATAGGTATAATAAAAAAAATTAAAAATATTTATTTTACTTAAGTTTATAACAAAATTTTAAATTTTAAACATGCGTTCGGACGTTTCACGAAACGGTAGTCATTATGGGACCAAGTTCTTACCATGCATAGATATGTGAATTTATTAGCCGTATAAAAAAGTTCGAAGACAATATTTTTTATAAATTTAACATGCTTTCAGAAAATCCATGCGTCGTCTTTAATCAGGGCATAGTGAGGTCACAGTAAATTATTTTATTTGTTCGGACGTTTCGTGTTGGACGTTTCAGAATTTTCTATTGTGATATATTGGGTAATTAAGTAATTAATTAACTAAGTAATTAAGTAGTTTAGAAACAAATTCAATATGTTGTTCTTACCTTGCCTCAATCATTTTGTTATTATCTTTAGCCATTAATTTCCTTTCCATTTTTTATTAAACAAAAACGTTTACGAAACACATACTAAACATTTACTAAAAAGAAAATGTGAAACACTGCGAGCGATTTCATCAACATGTCAAATGAGTTCATATATTAAATAATATAAATGTATAAATATAAATAAATAAAATATAAATGTTTCTCCAAGACTATATCCTTAACTTATAAATACAAATAATTAAGAAACCTAGAATTTACAATTCTTCACAATTTTTTTGTCTTCCGAAATGAAAATATTAAACAACATGAATTTTTGAAATATTTTTGAAAAAAAAGTTAAACTCATTGCTTTGAACAAAATATTTTTAAGCATTTGTTAAGCCTAATAAAAATTGTCCTTTTTCCTATTCATTCAGGGATTTCACCTAATATCATTTGACACACAATAATAAATTAAAAAGCAAAATATTCAAAAAGAAAAAGATTGATAAATCCATTAAATCATATTTAGCTATTTATATTATACATCAATTATAATTTGATGATTATTTTTTTTTAACTTTTTACGTTTAAAAAAGCCCAAAAACATCATTTATGAACGAATTGTTAATAAAATCTAAATACTTTGTTAGTTAAATGTGTTCTTCAATAAATCATATAAACGTAGTTATATTGCTTTTTAATTTTCATAAGATTTGGCTATATGTAAAAAATCTATAAGGAAATTAAAATTTAAGCTGAAATAATTTATGTTTACTATTTCTATTTTATCTGTGAACACAAGAGTGAAACGAATTTTAAATCTCATGGGCTTCATATATTTTTTTGAAAACTACGCAAGAGAATACAAATTTTTTCATCTTTAGTTTTTTTCTGTGACATAACTTTTGACATATATATATCATAGCATTTTCGTTTTTCTGAAATCCAAAAAAATTAGGAGCTAATTTTTCAGAAAAAATTTTATAATTCAAGTATTTAATCCTTTCGCACTGGAACATATTAATAAATTAAAGATAGAAACTAACCAGACCTACGCCCGTCTGAACTCAGATCGTGTTAGAATTTAAAAGTCGAACAGACTTATTTTTTAAGCGGGTACACCTAAATATATCTCTTAATACAACATCGAGGGGGAAAATTAGGAGCTAGATTTTTTGATGCAAAATTCTTCATTAAAGCATAAATAACAACCTGTCAAGAGTTCCTTATTATACCATGTATGCGCTAGAAGATATCCAGGTTCAAAAGTTACCGAAATCGGTCATTCGCTTATATCTCCGCTCCTCTTTGAAGGACAGAAAATACGCTTAGGACAAAATTGCAGATCAGATAATTCCGTACAAAATTTCGCTTAACAGTTTTAAGGTAAAACAAACAGTTTACACGCTATGCGTCTAGATATGTTTGAATAGCGCAAAGTAGAATTTTCGTATTAACTTTGTGCAGATTCTTTTAAGGTGGGACAAGACATTCGCGGCAGAGAAAACAGACCTTGCAATAAATGACAAAGTTTTACAAACAGCAGATCAAGATTATGAAGAAATTTTGTCAGACAACAATAATAACAATGAAGAAAAAACAATTATTTCAAAACTTAAAGAACAATATGAAAATTCAAATGACAGACAGCTTCAAATGCGAATACTAACTTTATTTGCGGACTGGTCTTATAATAAAATTCAGAGACATTTTGCAAGTGCATCACGGCACATGATTTCTGCGGCAAAAAAATTAGTACAGGTAAAAGGTATTCTATCTACACCCAATGTAAGTTTAGGCAAACGTTTACCTGATGATGTCGTTAATAAAGTAACAGATTTTTATAATTCAGAAGAGATTAGCCGCGTAATGGCTGGGTAAAAAGACTGTCTATGCAACTTAAAGGAAGCTCATGCTCTGTTTAAAGAGAAGTACCCTGAAGTCCAAGTCCAGTTTTCAAAGTTCGCAGAACTAAGACCGAGAAATTGTATCCTTGCTGGTGCTAGTGGGACGCACTCTGTTTGTGTGTGCTTCATTCATTTAAATGTAACGCATATGATTGACGGTGCAGGGTTGCCAAGATTAACAAACGATACATTAAAAATTAAAACTTATGAATATTGCCTCTCAAAAATAATTTGCAATTCGCCTACTTCACAATGTTATCTTCAGCAGTGCGACCTTTGCCCAGGATGTGATAATTTCAATTGAAAAACGTAATAAATTATTTACGGAAAAATATCATAGACAAGATATCATATTAGCAATGGGTGACCGTTGATAGAACATCTCTGGAAACCATTCAATCAAAAACTTACGATTTTTTGAAAAAATTGGCAGACAAGCTACGTCGTTTGTTAACCCATTCTTACATTGCCAAACAACAAAGCAATTTTTTTCATAGGAAAAAGAAAGATTTGCAACCTGGGGAATGCGTTGTGATTTGTGACTTTGCAGAAAACTATTCATTTGTCATTCAGGATTCCATTCAAGGTTCTCATTGGAATAACGACCAAGTAACGATTCATCCTATTGCTATTTATTACAATGACAATGAGAAAGAAAAATTTATTAATTATGTTGCAATATCAGAATGCTTAAAACACGACACAATAGCCGTTCATTTATTTCAGGAAGGTCTGATCAAATTCCTTAAAGAAACATTGAGTTCCTTAAAAAAAATTTTTTACTTCTCAGATGGAGCAAGTGCTCAATATAAAAACAAAAAAAATTTTGTCGACCTTGCATTTCACGAAGATGATTTCGCTGTAAAAGCAGAATGGCACTTCTTTGCAACTTCGCACGGAAAGGGCCCATGCGATGGGATTGGAGGTACAATTAAAAGATTAGCAGCTCGAGCCAGTTTGACAAATATTGACAATCCAATCAATACCCCGACTACTTTTCATCAATGGGTTCAACCAAATGTTATACAATATAATGAGCACGAGAAAAAACTTAAAGAACGGTTTACTAAAGCACAAATGATACCAGGTACTTTAGGCTACCATGCGTTTATTCCGTACCATGAGAGACAAATTAAAGTTCATACTACATCATCTGCAGCTGCATCTTTTATAAAAAATGTTTATAAAAATTGAAATTGCTTATTATTTAACTTCTAGTAATTTATTAAAAAAAATACACTTGTTAACTTTCACACCGTGTACTGAATTATTATTTTGTAAACTAGTGTCATTTAAACTTAAACAAACCTATAAATTCTTAGATATTAAATAAAATAAAATCAAAACTGTTATTTAAAAGCTGTTAAAAGTCTAAAAATAATCTCCTGTGTTTGCTTTAAATCTATTTAATTTCATTACTTGAAAAAAAATTGAAACTGTACTTTTTCGCGGTACTACAATGGAAAAAAATCGGAAAAAAATAGAATGCATTCGCCTTCCATTTTGAAATTTACAGCGATTATTAAGGTTATATGGAGCTTTAAGAATATATTTTTTCAGATTTTTCGACTTGTTTAAAGATGGTGGAAAATAAAAATTGAGTAAAAAAACCAAATTTTAAAAATAGCAAAAGAAAAACATTAAACATTATCATTATTTTTAAAAAGTAGGTTCAAATACCTTTAAAATAAGGTATTAAACTTTAAAATCCATTCACTAGTTTTAGAAAAACATCAGTTTAAATGTGTTCATGTCGGATGACTTTTAACGATTTTGACGATTTTCAAATGCACATAACTTTTTGAAAAAAAATGTTAAATTTTTTTCTGGAAACACGTGTTAAATATTTTTTAATGAAGAATACGTACTAAAATTTTGAAATACAACAGAGACATCAAAGTCAATTTTTAGCAAAAATCGTACGGTCTGACATGGAAGGACTCATATGCCTTCACTCTGGCGCATTTCAAACGATTTGCATCATTTCCTGTGGAAAAATTCAATGCTGTAGCTCCCATGGTGATACCAAGTAGTTGAAACATTTGCAAATAACTATACTATAAGGTACGAAATAACAACCACCAAAAGTCAGGTAGCAAGTAAAACAAGTATATACCAGCTGCCGTACGTAGGTAGCGCAAAAATTAAAAATGCGCTCTCACTAATCCGGCTGTAAATTTTGAAACCGTAAGAATTTTTCCATGAAATTTTTTTCTTAGAATCTTAAGAATATTTACTAAAATACTAAAATACAATGTCATGTCCCCCCTTAACATTAATTATACATATGTATGAAATTTCTACATTGTGCTATTCAAACATATATTTAGGGCATTTTTCTAGAGTATTTCTGATCTACAATTTTGTTCTCAGCATATTTTCAGTCCTACAAAGAGGAGCGGAGATATAAGCGAATGACCGATTTCGTTGACCTTTGAACCTGAATATCTTCTAGCGCATACATGGTATCAAAGGGAACTCTTGTCAAGTTGTTATTTATGCTTTAATGAGAGGTTTGCATCAAAAAAAAAAATGAGATCCTTATTAGATCCTAACTTTTTTGGATTTCAGAAAAAAAAAAAAAATTCCAATGAAATATATTAACCCTCGGGCGCAGTCAAAAGTTTTGTCGCAGAAAAAACCTGAAGGTGCAGAAATTTATTGTTTTATGCGTTGTTTCCAAAAATTTATAAAGCCCATGAAGATTTTTTGCTTCCATACATTTCGATCCACTCTAATGAACACGAATCTGGATTTAAGCATTGGTGATATTCAAATCGATATGATGGCTATCTTAACAGCGTAGTGGCAAATGTTCTCGGTGTATATTTAATGATTTTGGGACGATTTTTTTTGTGTCCATAAGCCTGGTATTAAGCATTGATGATATGAAAATCTTTTGCAACGCTATTCGAATAGCGTAGTAGTTCGAACACTGCACCGAATGTATGCGATGTCCTGTCTATATTATAATTATTCTTTGTGGTTTAATTGTAGCAGTAATTAGCCAAGACCCAGTCAAACGTCATCAGATAGGGAAGAAAAGAGTAACTATTACTTGATTAAACATGGTAGTGAGTTCGAATCTCGCTAGAGATAGCAATAAGAACATTTTTAAAATATTTTTTTTTTGTTTTTATACTCAGTGTTGTGAATTGCTGTTGTTTATATAAGCTCAATTACTTAAAAATCTTGATTGAATGGGTAAATGTAATGCACATAATTTAGGTACAAATTTGTAAACAATAGGTCCCAAATACTTAAAATCAGCTATAAAATCCTAGTTAGAAAAACTAAGTTTGTAATTTACAGGCCAACATAACCATGACTTATGTTAATTAAGGGAACAGGGGGCGAACCTTCACATGGCAACGTGTCTGACCGCCTCAACCTGGCGAGGCCAGCATTATCCATGTCGAAATCGTCTCAAGTCGACTCAAACCTCCACGTGGTGTTCCCTGGGCAACGGCAAACTGGCATCCGTCAGTTTGACGGCTAATTTGAGCGGCGGGTCACTCCATAGACCTTAAACATGGAATGTGCGCAGGGTTTGGGTCCCGCCACATTACTTCTGCCCAATGAAAACTAAACCAGCCTCGGATAAGAACCCCAATTACGTTGACGACCACCGCAAACGAAAAACGGACAATGATTTACGGATATGCACCTGGAATGTCCGAACCCTTTATAGGGAAGGTGCCATTATCCAACTGGCGGAAGCCCTCAAAACGATAAAGGCTGACATCACCGCCATCCAGGAAATGCGATGGAAAGGGCAAGGCTGCTCTAAACAAGCACACTGTGGTATCTACTACAGCTGCCATGCGGAGAGGCGCGAATTTGGATGTGGATTCGTTGTTAGCCGGAAACTACGTCACCTTGTTTCCCGGTTCACACCTGTCAACGAAAGATTGGCCACGATCCGCATCAAGGCAAAATTTTTCTCCATCAGCCTTATTTGCGCGCACGCCCCGCCGGAGGAAAAGGACGAAGCCGTCAAAGACGCTTTCTACGCTAGCCTTGAGGACGTATACGACCACCTTCCGGTCCATGACGTGAAAATAGTCCTCGGCGATTTTAATGCGAAAGTCGGAAGGGAAGGCATCTTTGGCCCCACTGTCGGTCAGTTCACTCTTCATGAGACCTCCACGAACAACGGTCTAAGACTGATTGACTTCGCCGCGGCGCGAAACATGGTAGTTAGTAGCACCAGATTTAAGCACCTCGACATCCACAAGGCCACCTGGCTGTCCCCGGATCAAAAAACGCGAAACCAAATTGATCATGTTGTAATCGACGGAAGGCATGCCTCTAGTGTTCTAGATGTGCGTACATTTCGGGGGGTCAACATTGACTCCGACCATTATCTTGTTGCAGCCAAGATCCGCATGCGATTATGCAATGCGAAGAACATACGCACAGGAATGCAACGAAAGCTAGATGTCGCTAAGCTGCAATTACAACGGACTGCCGAAACCTACTCCGCTCAACTCTCGGTTAAGCTCAACCAACCAACCTCTGGACCCGACGACGCCGGCGGACTTTGGGCGCATATATCCCACTCCATGCGCGCTGCCGCTGAAGAAGTCATTGGTTTCCGGCGCCCGCAACCTCGGAACCAATGGTATGATCAGGAGTGTCGCATTACGACTGCAGTAAAAAACGCCGCTTATAGAAAAACGCTGCAGTCAGCTGCAACGCGAGCCGTGCGAGAAAACTACCGCGAAAAGAGGAAGGAAGAGAGGCGCCTTTTCAGACGCAAGAAAAGAGAGCAGGAAAAGCGTGAGCGTGAGGAACTATAGGTATACCAGGGCAAGAAGGATGCACGAAAATTCTATCAACAGGTTAAGCGTCTAACCCAAGGTTTCAAGCCCGGAGCATCCACTTGTAGAGACGAAAATGGAGATCTGAATACGGATACGCAGTGTGTGCTGAGATTGTGGAGACGGCACTTCTCCAATTTACTTACTGGCGACGATTTCACCAATGCCGCCCATGGAGAGCGCAGTCCAGAGCTACCAATCAACAATGACGGAGTGGAAGTACCACCACCTAGCCATGATGAGGTTCGAGTTGCTATCCAACGACTCAAAAACAACAAAGCAGCGGGTGCTGACGGCCTGTCAGCTGAATTGTTTAAAACCGGTGGCGATGAATTGATAAGGCGCATGCATCAGCTCATCAGCATAATATGGCTAGAAGAAAGCATGCCCGACGATTGGAACCTCAGCGTACTGTGCCCTATACTTAAGAAAGGAGACCCAACAATCTGCGCAAGTTATAGAGGTATCAGTCTTATTTCCATCGCATATAAGGTTCTCTCAAGCGTACTGTGTGAAAGATTAAAGCCGATTACAAAAACACTGATTGGACCTTATCAGTGTGGCTTTCGACCTGGTAAGTCCACCATAGACCAGATTTTCACGCTACGACAAATCCTGGAGAAAACCCACGAAAATCAAATTGACACACACCATCTCTTTGTCGATTTTAAAGCTGCGTTCGATAGCCCGAGAAGGGATTGCCTATACGCAACAATGTCTGAGTTCGGTATACCTGCAAAGTTGATCAGACTTTGCAGAATGACGTTGAGCAACACACGCAGCTCCGTCAAGGTAGGAAATGACCTCTCCGAAACCTTCAATACCGAAAGAGGTTTCAGGCAAGGCGATCCACTGTCTTGCGATCTCTTTAACATCATCATGGAGGGGATCGTACGAAAGGCCGGTGTGCATCGTAATGGCACCATTTTCTACAAATGCGTCCAGCTCCTTGCGTACGCTGATGATATTGATATTGTTGGCAGAACCAAGAGAGATGTTACCGCTGCTTTCGCCGCTATCGAAAAGGAATCAGCCAAAGTGGGTTTGACGATAAATGAGGGCAAAACAAAATATATGCTGTCTACAAACAAGGGAGCTCGGCGTTTAGACTCCCACGTTTCATCCGGCAGCTATAACTTTGAAGTAGTCAAGGAGTTCGTTTACCTTGGCACCGCCATTAATACCAAAAACGAAATCAGCCTGGAGATAAAGCGAAGAACAATAATTGCTAATAGGTGCTACTACGGGCTCAGTAAGCAACTAAGTTCCAGAGCCCTCTCTCGATCGACAAAACTAACACTCTACAAGACGCTCGTTCTACCTGTGCTGCTTTATGGCGCTGAGGCATGGGTAGTTTCGCAAACTGACGCAGCCGCTCTGGGGGTGTTCGAGAGAAAAGTTCTTCGCAAAATCTTCGGTCCTGTTCGAGTCGGCGATGACTATCGCATCCGAATGAACCACGAGCTGTATGAGCTCTACGATGACATTGACGTAGTTCGGCGTATAACTGTGCAGCGACTACGCTGGCTGGGTCATGTCCATCGTATGAACGACGAAGCTCCAGCGAAAAAGGTGCTCGAGGCGAGGGTCGCTGGTCAACGACGACGAGGGAGACCATGACTCCGATGGATGGACCAGGCTGAGGAAGCCCTAACCGCACTTGGTGTATTCGATTGGAGAAGGCGCGCGCAAAGCAGAGGCGCCTGGCGAGAGCTGATGAGGTCGGTTGAAACCCGGACACGGGTTGTTACGACCAACTAAGTAAGTAAGTAAGATACGGTACACTATTTAGCACTCATGGTAAATAAATTGACAGTCAATTTTAGTATGAAAAATTTTGAAGGACGTTGAATGTGTGTCATTGCACCTGAATGAATGGAATTAGATATATCAAACTTTCATAAAATTGTTAACACATTCTCTTTATTTTTTTATGTTCCTTTTGAGATTTATTGAGATTTGACTAGTTGACCTTTTGACTATTGAGATTTATTTGCTGCAAATCACAAGACCATAATTCTTATCTCACCTTTATCAGATATTCACCTATGATGCATCCTGTATATTTGAAATTTCCCGATACTGGCGTACAAGTGCAAGAAGGCAAATATTTTTGCAACGAGTCAACATGCCGAGTTGAACTCAGTCTATTGGGTGCCAAATCTACTGGGGTCTACCGCTGTGAAGTTTCCGGCGATGCGCCACATTTTAAGTTAGCAACAAGAGAGGCCAATATGACAGTTGCAGGTACGTAAGATAAAAACATAATATAATTAAAGGATAACTACTAAGATGCATTAAAAATTACTAAACCAAACACAATTTATATATTTTTGTTTAAATGCTATATCTCTTTTAAAATAACTTCTGATTTAAATAAAAATTTCGTTTGTAGCACTGCCGCAAAGTAATCCACTCATCGATAGTTTCAATTCTATGTATCGTTTGGATGAGTCTGTCAGCGCCACCTGCACATCGGACTTCTCTAGTCTGGCAACAAAACTGACTTGGTACATCAATGGCGAACAGGTGCGTGACAGTTCAAGCGATAAAAAAACTATCACGGAAAGATTTTTTTTAATGCTTCTCAAACTTTTGTCTCGCACTTGTCTTTTATGCTTTTTTAACTCTACTCCAATTTGTTTGCTTGTCCTTCAAGGCACTCTTGGGCGAGTTACAGCCAAGCATTGACAACAGCATTGCGGCACATGACTACATATTGCGCCGTCAGAAGTTGCAGGTCCATTTATATCTGAATAGTGCTCGTTTCTTCTATAATGGCGGTCGCAGTCTGGAGCTGAAGTGTGTGGCGGAAATTGAAAAATTTCCCGAACTAAAGCGTGAAACGTCACTCAGTGCACTGCTCATACACCATGACAACCTGAACAATCAGATGCTGGTGCATGCAGGAAGTGGTGAGTATGCAGGGTGGTACACATTTTTTTGTGGTGCCGGATTTTCTTTGAATGAGTTGAGTTGAAGCTGAAGCTGTCAGTAGTACGAAACAGTTTTTCAATCAAATCATAACTGAATGTTTCTGTATTTTTGCTTTTGTTTTTTGCTGTTGCCGTGTTTAAAGGTTCCGGTGCTGGTTCAGTAGCAACTTCCCATCTTTTGTGCGTGATACTCGCTTTGATGACCTTATGTTGCAGTTTCTTATGATACGTTTCCGTCGTGGAGTGCATGAATCTTATGCTCAGCGATGCTGCAACTATATCACATTAATTAGTTAGATTAAATCAATTCTTATGTATATATATATATATATATAAGACTTTGTTAGTTAAAGTATAACATCTATATCTAAGCACCATTACTAATTTATTCTTAGCTTAAGGTTTAATCAACGAATTCAATTCAAATATTTTATATAATAGTTTACCTCATTTAAACATGGCGATTGACTTGAAGTGCGTCATTTTATTATACAGAATATTTTTGAAGACTCTAAAATTATTTCATAATACATTTATTGTAATGTCAAAATAAAACCTTAACTGTATTTTTCTAAAAGCAATATAATAAAAAAAAAGTATTTATCATCAACTTTAAACTAATACTAAGGAAAGTAAGATAACTATGCTGGAAGGGGCCATTTTTTGCAGCACCATAAATGTAATTGAATATTATTACAATATTTTATTGGATTCTATGAGAGAGAGTAAATTTTTTTAAAGTCAAAATACATCGATAAACTTTAAGTGCGTCATTGTTTCTTTAAATTCTGTTTTAATATTTATGTTACTATGTTGAACAAAGGTTTGCGTTACAAATATCTGTTTATTTAACCAGTTGAAATTTTGTTATTTTTTGGTTCTGCTCTCAGCATAATAATGTTAAATCCCTTTGGTTCCTTTACTAAATTTGCGGCCCCTTAGTTATTAAAATTATAAGAAAATAAAAACTATAAATAACTGAAAATTTATAATATAATCAAATTCCTAAATGTTATGCACCCAAAAACTTTACTAATACCACATGGAAATAAAGAATAATTTTAAAATTTCATTTTACTCAATGTATATAATATGTAAATGCACAAAAAACAAAACTATACAAATACTAACAACAACCCTTAAATCACTACGAAATAAAAAAGAAAAAAAAAAAATCTTCAAAACTTATATCTTTAGATATCAAGAAGAAATTGTAAATACATTTTTAAGATTGAACTAATGAGATGACACAACAAATGTTAACTATTGCCAGATAATGGTTTTGAATATAATTCATAGCTTATAATTATTAAGTAAAAAAATCAGTACATATGAATATATATGTACAAATTCAATATAAGAACAAAGCTGCATAAATATATAAAATATCTTTATATATATATATAAAAAAAATATGTGTAAAGTTATGTTTTAAAATTAATAAAAGAAATTAATTAAGGAATATGCTGTTGCAAATCTCAGCACTTATTAATGAAAAATTCTGATTGTTAAATTTTTGTTAAAAAAAAAAAAGCAAACTAAAATATTGCTAAGCAACAAAAGAACAGAAAACCATTAATCAATAAATGAATTCAATCAATTCTCGCCAAATTTGTTTTATTTCATTGGAATTTGTTTTATTTAACTTTTTTTTTTAAAGATAAATCAGTGTGGATAACGTGCAACTTTTTTGTAAAAATATAAATTTAAATAGGAGCGCATCATTTAATATCAAAGCATATCGTCATTGGGCGTGCAATACCGTGTATCCGCATGTTAATGCTTAGTATATTTTGACAATTTATCCTGCTAAGACGTGCACTGGAACAAAGTTTACAAATCGTGGAAATTTATTTCCAAAATTCGCGTTCTGTGCGAGAAACTTAGAGAGCACTTCGCAAACATTACGATGCACATAATCGTCCATCTGTGCAGGCTATACGCAAAACGGTAAATCAATTTGTGTCAACGTTTACTCTTATGGACAATATTCATCCAACACGAGCTCATAGTGTGCGTACCGAAAAGGCCACCGCCGCTGGAGAGGTGTGTACCAGAGATCTGCAGCAAGTCATTATAAACATAGTTGACTCGAGTATATACGCATTAATTTGGCTTCTACTTCATATTCAGACTTATCAAAAATGTTGAAGCATTCATAACACGCAACTTAAATCCAATGCTTCAAGAGTCATACTCTGACTCACAGTCGAACGTAGTCGGTATGATTCTAACTTCATTTCAATAAGTACAACATGTTGTGAACAACATGCACAAGCACTTCAAAGGAATGATGTGTTTTGCAGGGTTACCAGCTCTGGTATACATTAAGAATTTTAGTTTGATAAATGCTATTATTGAATTGTTCTAATGTTATTGACTATATGGTAACACTTCCTATAACGGTACGAAATGAAGGTCAACGCTTCTGTTTTATTATAATTTGTTGAAGTGAAGTGTGTCTCATTCCACTATCCAAAGCTTTCAAAACTTGCTCTAAGGGTTCACTCCATTCCAGCAAGTAGCGCAGCGTCAGAGCGTCTATTTTCATTAGCTGGGAACATCATGACAGAAAAGCGCAACAGAATTGCTCCAAAATCTGTTGACAGTGTATTATTTTTAAATTCTCACTATAAAAATTTAAAAAAATAATTTTTTTTTACATAACTAACAATTGAATCACTACACTCTGCTGATTTATCAATTGAGTCAGAACTGCTGATTTATCATATTTAAATAATGTATTTTCTTTTTTTTTATGTGAATATACGTGAAGTTACTTATATAATTATTTTGCTGAATTTAAATAAACAAACTTTATTAAATTTAAATTTATTTTTATTATTTCTTTTGGAGAAGTTCCCTTTATATACAAGGTGTGTTATTTTACTTTTACACCATTTCGTGAAACGCACAGCGAAATTCTATAAAAAAGTGTTTACTGCATCTTAAAATCCAATTAAATGTATTTCGTTATAAAAAATTCTATGGTAACCCTGCTTCTCTTCTAACAGCGAGCGTAAGTTCAAAAACAGCCACTGCGTTTGACTGGAAAAATTCGCACGCATTCCTAATGAACTATGGGACTTTAGCTTGAGCTATGAGTACTTTGTTTGAGCTATGGGTTTTCGGTATGATTTATAACAAGTTCTTTGATGTTGCAGAGTATTTGGTAGACTTTGACGTTCGATTGACGAATCAAACATTGAACTATGATTTTCTTTCTGTAGCAAGAGTGCTTCGAGTAGTAGTGGTGGTTTTTGTTTGAAGTGCACGCACTACAACTCGGTTTTGCATGAATCACTATAAGTCGCAAAAACGTGACTCGTTGCAGATCTCTGGTGTGTACATATGTGAGATGAGTGAAAACTGAAGATAGAGCCTATGTTTTTTTCAATGGTGAGCGATACAGGCAAATCGTTTGGGGCTTTTTGGTTCCGTGAATATTGATAGTCTAAGTGCTAAATGGTTCTAGCAGGACAGTGCAACAAGCAATACAGCTCGTGACACCATCACTTTACTGGTACGAACCTTTGGTGATCAAATCATATCAAGAAATTGGCCTGTCAGTTGGACACCTATGTCAAGTGATTTGACTCCGTTAGACTATTTTTTGTGAAGGTACGTCAAGACACTAGGCTATGCTGATTAACCAGCTATGCTGAAAAAAGTGGTGCAAAACTGAACCGACAATATGGTCTTCACAAAACGCAGTGGCCGTGGTCATATGATGCCCAAAATTGTGCTTAAACACTAAATGCCATAAAATTTGGGAACCAATATAGCCAAAATTTTGGCAATTTCATTAATTTTTCTGTGTCTTATTTCAAAAAAAGGCACTGAACTTGGTTTCTAACAGGCACTGAACTGTAGGCTTTATGGGAGCTTCTTAACGAAGAAATATACACTTTTGAGCAAAAAATTGATGTCAACCGGTGTTTACTTTTATCTGTGTTTATCATGTGAATTTCCAACAAAAATTTTTTTTTAAATTCATTTCCTAAAGAACAGTGTCAAGTGTGTGAATTATGTATTGAAGTTTTTTCTTAACCCTTTGAGTGCCAAGGAGCGCTATCTCAGTGTATTAAGAAGCGCAATCACCCTCCTTGGCACAGGTCAATAAATAAAATTGCTAAACCAAAAAGCCAAAAGGGATGCAAAAAAAAAAAAGGCCAAAGAAATACAATCCAAAGAATTAAAAGAACTTGCCGGATCAATGCTTCAATTTGCTAATAAATCTAGAAACAATGCAGTGGTGCCTTCTCAAGTAAATACATAAAAATTAAATAACGTTTTAGTTGTAGGACATTTATTATGTACGCTTAACCCTACGTATCTCGCGTAAGGTGTACCACACACCCCACGACTTTAATTGCCTACACTATTTCTTTTTCTAGTTAAATTTGAATCACGCCAGTTCGAATGAATGATTGATTTAAAAAAAAACTAGTTTTGTTTTGTTAAATAAGCTTCTTTGTTTAGGGTTAAAAGTGTGGGTGTCAGCTCCGAAGCGCGACTGGACTTTACTCCTTTAGATCGATTTCCTTGGAATTTGAGATGCATATAAAAGGTAAAGGGGGAGGGGGAGGGTGAATAAGGTGTCTCTTACATTACTGAAAGCATTGTATACTTTTTAAATTTTAAAATATATTTCATACTTACATAAACATTAGGGTGGTCCTTATTTTTCGACGTTTGAATTATCAGCGCTGCATGTATACATATTATCGATTATATACATCTAAATATAAAAGAGATTTTTTTTGTTTTAATTTTCTTATATCGTTTAGAGGTAGCTACCAGTTGTCAAAGTTTAGCCTTCTCACAAGAAAACGTCCCTTAGTATCATTCGTTAATTTAAATGAGCTTCGAATATGTGATAGAGGACAAAAATCTAAGGTACACGAATTTTTTCGTAGGTGCGCAAACTCAGGTTTAAAGGTTCGAAATGGCGTCTGACAATTTCAGATAAGTGCGTAATTTCACTTAAATGCCATATTGGAGCCGCTACTTTGAAATTTTTCATTTTTGACTCCATATTCGTGTTTATCGACCCCAAAAACGTATAGGTTCCTGGTTTCATGTATATACGAGGTCATCTTTGAGTTTTGACTTTTTCCTGCCATTGCACCAATGTGCCTTTGTAGCGACCCCTAAATATCATTTAAAACTTAAAACAAAAAATTTAATAGTTTCTTATGGTATATATTTAAATTATGTGTTGCCCCGTGAAGTTTAGAGAAAAAAATTATTTTTCTTAGGAATAATGACCACCCTTATTCATTATTATTACATAAGTTCATCATGAGGTAAGTTGATGGATTTCATTGATAGTAACGTCATTATTAAATAATGTAGCAATAGGTTTGTGTAACAAGAGTATGATAAGTGAATATCGGCAGTTAAATTATTTACGAATTGAGAAAATATCACATTAATAGTTGTGCCATATCTAGTCGTTAGCAGTGTTCTACAAGAAACTTAACATAAAATAAATTAACTTTTTCTTTCAAAAATTGTGTTTAGCGCAATCCTTCATCTGTATGATGAAAAATTAAAAATTTTCTCAAATTTTTTCATATATTTTCTCTTAGACTTCAAATTGTGAACATATTTTGTATTAAATGTCCCGTTATGTAGTGCCAATAAAAAAATCTAGCAGAGAATCGCTTCCAAATCAAAAAATTTGGAGTTTTTGCAGTATTTGTACAACAGCGCTCTCTGGATTTCGAGATAGTTCAAAAGATATAGTGCTAAAGCACTTGCCCTTCTCGAAAATCCCTGTATACCGACCAGTGATCTGCATCGGGTAGCTTTTTTGCGACTCTGAGTATATCCGAAAAAAATAAGTACAAAAACCGACTCAACTCTAAGCGCACGCAACTCGGCTCATACTCTCTTCTACGAAGCTGCAATACGGAGGCTCAAATAAATTTGAGTATCCTAAATCATGAGCCGGATCGGGAGAGATCGGGTTTTTTCGATTCATAAATAGTTATGGTTGTTGTCGTCTCGCTGATACTTATTCTACTTACCGAAATACTTATAATCGACACAAGCAGCCGAATCACTCGGCTCATCTACCACAGATATGAAGCAGAGCGCAGAATTAAAAACTGAGCAAGTTTTTTGTAATTGTTTTGTGCGTTTTTTTTTTTTTCTGAGCATTTATACAGCAACAGAAAAACACGTGTTCTTCTTGTGTTGCTTTTTGTTTTTATCTTACAGTGTGAAAGCAACGCCTGAGGTAAAGTTGTTGAGGCTTAAAAAAATACACAGCTTTGATAGTTTGAAGCTTTAATTAGCAATTTTTTCATTTATATCATGACATTTAATTTTCGGCAATCAGCAATTATTATTAAATTTGTAAAGTATTTATTTTTTATTTTTCTGTCACCTTTAGTTGCCATATCACATGCACATAGTTTAACTTCTACTTTGCTGCTTTTTTTACGTACAACAAGCAAACAGTCACTGGTGCCGGCCTTTGCTTTCGTTTTGTTTATGCGTAACAAAAAAAAAAAAAAATCACAAGCGTTGGTTGTTGCTTTTTTCATTTCCCTAGAGTGCATCAATTAAATACAAACGAGTTTTCGAGAAAAAACAAACAAAAAAAAACTAGAGCTGACATTGCTCAGAGACGTTGGCAGAGAGAGAGAGCAGTACTCAGAGTACACTCTAAATACATCCGGATCGAACGCCTTTGTAATAAACTAGCTCAACGCACACATTGAAAAGTGGTTCGGATCACGCCGCGCTCGGATATAAGAATGTACTTATACCCGAAAATATGCTAATGAGCTGAATGCTTATAAGTATTTTACATATATCTTTGAGTCTGGATAGAGTTGAAAAGAGCAAGAAACTCGGATATGATTTGAGTATCCGATTTCGGTTGGATACTCATTGCAGTTCTCTGATACCGACGTACATTCAAAAAGAATAAGCGGTGTGCAAGTTAGATCAGAAAAAATAAATTTAAAATACCCACCGTAAGGAATAGATAAGTCATCAACACTCACAGTACCTGGAAACTCAATTATACCATTTTTCAAGCAAGTGGATGAGCAATTTCGATAAAAATTTCCTGTAACTCTATCGCAGCGCTACCTAAAAGGTCCATTAAATCGGTCAGATTTTAAACTTGAATGTGGAATATCTACTAATTTCATATGCGACTATTTATGTATGCTAAATTCTCATTATTATTTTCTTATTTTCTGTTGCATTTTATCACGTTTTCGATTTTTTTTTTTTTTTTTTTTGTTATGACACTTCATGTAGTTTTTTTCGTTTGCCAGGTTTGTTCGTGCTTCGATTGACAGCTCTTGGAGTGCACGCTTTGTCAAACGCATTGAAATAAAGTTCAACGTATTCCGCCTCACAAAAAGTTTTCACCTAAATACGCTCTTGAAGTTTTTCGCAAATTTTGAAAATGGTTGTACTACAGCACTTAAGGTGTTGTAGGTAAAAAAAAAATAGCTCTATTATACTCGCCGTACCCTAAGACCACTAAATACATATTTTAATGCTAATCGGATGAGCGGTTTAGGAGTTTTTAGCGTATTTCAACATTGTTTGTACTACAGCGCCATCTGGTGTTTGAGATAGAGCAAAATATATAGCTCTTAAATACTTACCGTATACTAAAACCTCTATATACAAAAATTTATTCAAGTTATTCAGATATCGACCAAGATATCACGTTTGAGGTGTTTGGTTTGTATGGGAGGTGCCACTGCCATTTTCTAATACTACCTTTCATTATTCCTAAGCCAACTCCGGAGATGTGTGACATTTTCCATTCAAAATACAAAATTTCCATACAAAAACGCATATTTTGATTTTCACGAATTCAAAAATTTTCCACCAATGTTTTCCAATTTTTCTCTTTTTTTACACCGTCCCTGAACAATTCCTGAATTATAAAATTAATTCCTTTATTCAAAACCTTATATAAAGTTTTATGTAAGGTTTTCATTCAAGGCCTATTCAGGAGCTCGGAACTATGAAAAACAATTGGATTTTAATCAAATCATTAATAACGTATATTTTTGTAAGTACATTTCATTTCAATTAATTTTAAAACAGAAATCTTGTTGAACTCGT
This sequence comes from Coremacera marginata, assembly GCA_914767935.1. NCBI lineage: Eukaryota > Metazoa > Arthropoda > Insecta > Diptera > Sciomyzidae > Coremacera > Coremacera marginata. The sequence goes on from OU612043.1 coordinate 192,997,439, forward strand.
AATCTTTGTATCAGCAGCCGCACACACTATCGACTAGTCTATTCAGGAATTTGCTTAAATAACGTTGAAACTTGATTACTATTTTCTTTGAATTTTCTTAAGCAAATCTTTATTAAAGCCTCTACTGCGATCATTTCATATAAGCACTTAATTTGACAGCCATAAATTGCGTCGGTAGCAATGCGGTCTAAGGAAAAAGATTATTCGTCGACAGTTCCACTGTTCGACTTCGAACTCAGACAATTTTTATTTAGTTTAAGAATTTCTAATGGCATTCTTATAACAAATTGAAACTTGGTTTATCAAAACAAAAATCTAAACTTGAGTAAAAATCTTCTTGAGTTCTTTATCAGCCGTGAGTTCCGCGGCTCGACTCCGTGCTCAGACAAGTGTTTTTCTTTTTTTTTTCTATTATTGAAATAAAAAAAACTTTAATATATTATCTTAATCTTTAAGTTTATCTTAAAAAATATCTCAACTTCAGAAAAGGTCTTGAATACTTCTTAAAATGTATCATCGAATAAGGTTTTATACATGGAATTATACAAGAAAATGGATTTTTCAAAGCTTTCACAAGGCTTTTTCAAGCAACGCTTGAATAATTACCATTATACAAGGCATTTTAAAGATAAGCTAAAATAACTTGAAATATGTAGGCGAAATTGGGTATAATATGTATCTGGGTAGTGTCGTTATGCACTGGTTACAAAAAAAAAATCTTTGTTCTTTGTCAGAAGCTTTTTGTTTCTGTCACTTAAAGCTACTTGTTTATGTTGCTGACGAAGTTTTTCCCGCTTTTGTGTTTTACTGTAGGTTATATTTTTTTTTTGTTACAATAATACGCATATATAGAGGCGTGGCAGAAATAGAAAAAGGTGAATACTCCTGACCAACATCATCTCTTGAGTCTATTTAGCCATATCTGTCCGTAAGAGAACAGTATATATATTTTATTTGTAGAATCGGTAAAAGCGATTTTTTGCTAAACAGATTTCTGGACCCATCTCATTTAAAAAACTTATATGTTAGCATAGAATTTGAAAAAGCGTCGAGACTTGTTAACGTTAGGTAACGGTATTTTGAACTGAAAGTTAAAAGTTCATAAGCGTCTAGATTGAATTAGCCAAAATATTTCATTGGGACTTATATTTATTGTATGCTTTGACTAAAAACAATTTTTTAAAAGCACTCAATCCATCGAAAAAAAAAAGTTTGCATTTTTCTTAAGATAAAAAAATTAATTTCCTGTCTATTGTCTGGTCATCTAGATTCCTTACTTCTCCTATTGTTCTTATGTCTTCTTTGTCACTTTGGAATTTTTGTTTCGGTGGCTGTTGTTTTTCTTATGCTACTTAATTTTTCATGATTCCATTAGCAGCTGCTCGAAAAAAAACTTTTTGGCAGCAATTCAACCCTTTGCCCAGCTAGCATATCCTGACCACTGCTTTAAAACGTGAAAGTATCATAAGAGAGCTGAAGGGTGGCGCACTACAACACTTCAGGTCCTTAAAAAAAATGTTGCTGCTAATCAAATTAGTTGGTTTACTGCAGACATTTCCATCAAATTCTTTCTTAATGTCGCGTGAATCTACTGTCAAGCATTTCTTTTATGCACTTCCTTTTTTGTGTGGTTTTTTGATTTCCTTTTTAGGTTTTAACAAATTGATGTATAAAAGTCTTAAGATGCTTTACATTTGAAATTTTAATAGCAGAGAAACTAATTAATGTCCTTTTATTTTTGAAGTATTTGCTTCATTAAATTGGGTTTCATTATTTAAGAACTCAAATTAGTTTTCAGGCCAAACGGATTTTGTGGGATCACACAATTGATATTATTTTCAACCCCTTATAATAATTGCGTAGTATTGTCTTTTCTATTTTAATGACAAATTTTGTCGTTTGCCTTCTGATTTTATTTTTTAATTTCTTAAGAGCTAATTGAAATTGTTGAGTGTTGATTTCATGGGGTTCTTTTTTATATTTTAATTGATTTTTAGGACCATTTAAGAAATTTGATAACTAAATTTGAAAAAAAAAAATATTGCGGTCGGGGGACCCCAGTCAGGAACGAAGTTCCTTACGCCTTTTCTTCGAAAATGAATTCGAAATAAAAGTTGTTCACTTTTTATTTGAACGAATCAAATCAATGAATTTCATTTAAATTTTAGGAAAAAATATTTATTTATTGAAAATTTTATACAAGCACTCTGATGTGTTTCAATTTACTTCGCTTTTGTCCTCTTTTAGACGCTGAACATGTGATTTCCCTATTCTATCTCTATAATGTTTATAATAGTAGATAGTAGGGATGCTCGATGCTTATCGATGCAAAATAAATGCATCATAAATGCATAATAAATGCAAAAAAATAATGGATTTTCTTATTAAATACGTACATGTCATCATCCATGCCGGATCCATAAAGTACATCACTATCCTCCACGTTATCTAAGGCATCTTTTTGCTCCTGTCTATGTAAAACTCTGCCTTCTTTGGTCTCGCGAGCAGCTTGCTCGTCCGCTCTGCTGATCCGCAAAGAGTCTGTCGCACGCGCCCATTCATCCGCACTGGGTCCTGAAGTGATGCCCAAATCTTGCATGAAGCTCAGAAAAGCAGAAGAGCCTTCGTTAAAAAGTGATGCTGCTACATATGCTGCAATTTCAACAGTAGTTGCGGTACCACTCACTGATTTGGGACTAATTTTCTATATGAGTTGGTTGTAGCCTTCGTTGTTGTTCTATATTTAGTATTTTTTCGATGATAAATACAAAATTACTAAGAAAACTAAGCAAAAACAAACTGGAGCACGAGTTAATGAAATCGGAGCAAAACTGAAATGACGCACTCCTAAGCTCTCCTCTTAGCGCACTCTCTCTGCTCTCCTAAGCGTTAAATTTTAGACTGATATATATATTCTACATCGAAGGATACAATGTACGTTACACATTTTATTTACTTACTTACTTACTTAGGTTGCCGTAACAACCCATTTTATTTACCAGAAGTTATTAAGACGAAAAGAGGAGATAAAAGTCACACAATAAAGACCGAAACAGTTGCCGCCCGCCTTTCAGCGCAAGTAGCTAAAAGGCGCGCAAAACTAAGTTAGAGGTACGGTCATTCAAAGTACTGTAACTTCGTTAGTTTTGCTCAGAATGACTTAAAAATTTAATACAATATTCTTCAGATTTAGTACTTTTAGAAACAAAAATAAAAAAATATGAAAAAAAAGTTGTCAAACCTTACCTCCCCCTTAAGGAACTTCGTTCCAAAAAAACGACATGACCATTTCAGCCCTTGAAAGGACTTTGACCGATCTTCTTATGATCAATTGTGTTGTGAGTGTTGTGAAAATGTTGGAACACAAATGATCGAGAACAGGACCTACAAGTTTTATGCCGACTCCGAACGGCTTATGATCACAAGAAGCTTTTCATTGCTCACTCTCTGAAGTTTGCCATTGCCTGCATATTACAAAATATGATAGATGAAAAATTTGATTAAGGGGAGGTTCTCATAAAACCCGACCAGGAAGCTTAATTTTTTTTGCATTTTTTTGATAGTTTATGATATGTCGCATATGTTTTCAGATCGGTTTGGCCTATAACGATTGCATAAAGAAGTTATCGCATAAGAAAGGAACCCATCTTCTTCTCGGAAATTATAAGTATCTCATCAAGAGTATCTCACAAAATATGAGTAACTCACATCAATCTTTTTGACATGCACGCCTGTATTTCCTACCATACTGCGCTAAGAATAGTCACAACGGAAAGAAAAGAACTCAAAGAAATCGTTAACCAAATCATAAAACACGTTTTTTGAAAAACCATGTTTTCTAAACTGTTATCCACGATATCTCAAAAACACCTATATGATTTGAATTTTTTTTTTTTTATTTTGAAGAAGATTCAATATTCAATAATATTGGCCGTTTTTATTATTTTTTTGGGCATTTTAAAGAGCAAAAAAAATGTAAAAAAAACGGTACTTAAAATACAGATGTCCGCCATTTTTGTAATTTTCAACTATTTGTTGATTTTATAAGTATAATCTGCAGTAAATATTGTATATAATAATTTATAAAATTTTTTTATATCTGATGACATGGACGTGCTGTGCGATGGAGACCGCTTGAGTACAATTTTTCAACATGATGTTTGACGGCGTATTCACACTTCACATAACACTTTAATTCATCAAAACAAATATTTTTCTCAGTAAATAACTCAACGTGTTTATTTACTTCCTTCTATGAACAAAAAAATCAGGAAAATCGCCGGGTTTTTCTCTAGATGAGAACCTGATGTTTTAGGTCCGACTTGCTAAATTTCGATAAGTAAAAGAAATACAATAAAGATCGCATTAAATATGAAAAAAACAACTAGGAAATTTGTTACAAAAATCTTTAACATCTTATATGCTCTTTTCACAGATTTGTGTTTATTGATGGTTTTTGAACCAAACTGCAATCAAAAGATTTCATTTTATGACTGCTGTTATTTTTTGTATTTTTGCTCTTATAAGACTTAATTAATTTTCTACCATTCCAGCTGCATGCTCAGTTCATATCTATGTCAACATTTTTGTATTTCTACTCTTATTGTAGAACCACTTAAGGTGTTGAACAAAAACCCGCTAAAACATTAACCACTTCCGGTTTCCTGCGCTTACAATCGCCATTTCCGTTTGCCGTCCAATAAAAGTTCCTGACACTTTTAAACCCATTAACACGAATTTTGCTCGTTAAGATATTATCAGAAGTCGCAGCAGTAGCAGGAGCAGAAACAGCATTCCATGATGTACAATAGAATTCCAAGCCACGTGCCGCACCAAAATCGCATTCGAAGTTCTTATTACAACCTGCGACTAGCAGCACCAACATCAGCAACTCTTGTTTCTGGCACAAACCAGCAAGTAGAAGAACGCGATACAACAAAAGCAACAACCAGATGATAAACAGGAACAAGTTGTACTTGCAAGGTGCAAAAAACAAGGTTTGTTCGTTTGTGTCTAGCTCACTTTCTAGTATGCAGCTTTCCTTAGCTAAATTGCAGAGTTGTCAGGTATGCTTGGCAGCATCCAACATCAGAGTATGTGTTGACAACAATGCACTGGGTTTTGAAATCCACCCCCTTGTCCTCTACAGTACACCCTCTGCTCTTCTATCCATTCCTTTATTCTTTCAGCCGCGCCATACTAGCACGCTTAACAAAGTATGTGCGAACGTGTTACTATTTCCGTCAGATGGTGCAAAATTTTAGCCCAGTAATGCGGTCGCCATTTTACAATTGTTTGTGGAAATTATTATTGTTGGTAATGCGTACGTTTTTTTATACAAATAATTTAACTTTCCTTCTATTTCTCTTGCTTTTTGTCCTTCTCATTTTGAGTTGCTGTAGTTGTTCTGGTTATTATTGTAGCAGTAACTGAAGCATTAAGTTCGTCTAACATGTTAATCCCCGTGGATGAGATGCTGCTATCTAGAGTAGATTTGGCGTCTGAACATGTCTTTAAAGACTGCAAGTGAAAGTTTTAGAAAATATTATAGCGTCGTGTTGACACGTTTGCAGTAATGGTTTAATTAATTTTAAAATTTATTCTTCTATCACAGTGATTCTTGTCGTTCCTTTACATGGCGCACGTAAGCAATTTTTGAAGCAAAAAAAACGCTAGAAAAATCAAGAAAGTACCTATATGAAAAATCAAGAAAATGCTGCTCAGCTCCAACTGTATAGAAATCAACATGGAAATTATTCTCTTAAAATTACATTTATTTTATAAATTTATTTGTTTATTAGTACACAAGCAAAAATAGAAAAGGCCCATTCCATTTTAAAGAAACTTTACTTTTTAATGTCACAATTGCCGTATTATATTTAGTTATTTAACTCTCAAAAAATTTCTGCGAAAAGCTCTCTTAAACATAAGTGCAGGCACACTTGACACAGGTCAAGAAAGCTGAGAGTAGCTGTAGAAAATGCTACATAAGTAGAGTTTACAATAAAGCGTTGCAGGTATTTTTCTTGGAACACGATGAAATTCTTAGAGAAACAAGAAAGTGACATTAGAAGAATCGAGAATAATACATATGTGTCATTATTTGTCAACCGGAGACCCCCCTCCCCCCCTGACCATTTCAGTTTTTGAGTAAACATTAAGTGTCTACTTTGGAGAACGTGTGTTCAATTTTTCAATTCAAGATGGCTGTCTCAACTATGGCGTACTAAACGAGAACACCAGGCTCATAGCCAGGGGGAGGGGGGGGAAGACGGTAGTTTAGGAGTTCAAACCCTCTCTAAAGATTCTAGAAAGTATGGAAAAATAGTGTAAAGAGAGTAATAAAATCATAACAAAATATTTTTCTATTTAAGAAATATTACATAGTTATGTAGGGGAGAGTGCTTACCGACTGGCACCATGGGCGTTGCGAGGGAGAAGGTCCAGCCGGCCCCGGCCCCAGCATAAACTTTGATCCAATATTTTTTATTGTGGTGCCTCCGTTATAAGTTTAAGTGATTTCCTTTTTTAGTGAACCCTCAACTAATTTCTTTCATAATATCATAATATCATTATTAAGGTCATTTCAATGTGTTTGAAGAGTTTTATTGTTCATATTCGCCTCTACCTCGTCCTACGAGTGTAAAAAAGGTTCATCACCATAAGTATTGTCGTCTTAAGTAGATTTAGATTTTTGAATTTTTTTTTTATTTTTATTCAATCAACGTCATTGCAGGGATGTCCAACCAGTAGTTCGCGGGCGCTTAGCAACAAAATGATGCACAGAATACTTAGCATCGGCGATTTGTACAAGCATGCTTATAACATGTTCAAACCGAATTAGCTCAACATGTTTAACAAAAAAGAACTTTTCATTTAACACGGACGCTCACACTGCATGAACTAGCCTCAAATTGACAGCGACAGCAGTCAAATTTCTTGCAGACGCTACCATTCCTTTCTGTGCCACTCTTGCACATATAAATAAATTCTTCAGATACTTGCACAATTGTGTACTGATATGGAAGATACCAGAACGTCTTGCTTTTATATTTTTCATTGTTTATGACTTTTAATTTTGTTTTAAAATCTAAAAAATTTGAAAAAATTCATTTGTTTACATTAAAAGTATACAATTTTACAGCTTTCTTTTTATTCAGCAAGCAAGCAAACAAAAAAGTTTTTTTGACGTTAGTTATGTCAAATTTAAAAACTTGTTCAGATTTGGGCTTATGGTGAAATAATTATAAGGTCTTCTCATCCCATTACATTCACATTTTATGTTTTTTGACATGCTGCTTTATTTTGGCAAGTTTCATACATGATTTCATGTTTGATTCTATGAAAATGTCAAAATAGGGCAGCCAATTTTTTTCCCGATTTTCCTACTATCGCAGCAATTGTAGAAAAATTGAAACGGAACCCTCTTGATAATATTACTCATGCAAGATTTGCATGAGCTTTTTCGTGCAATTGTTATTATAAGTGTTTATTAAGCATACTTTAGATTCAGTTATCTATATCAAACATTTCTCAAGTACGATTGAGATTTTATTGGAATCTCACTTCTAAGCAAGTTTGTTAAAAGAGATATTAAGAAAAGCTTAAAAACTACAGTCTATATTTACAGTGGCGAGCAAAACCGGTCGGATGTTTGTCAAACTTCAATGAATATTGCTGTAAAAAATTAAATATTGCTTCGATTTGCTTCAAAATTAGAATTTTAAGTCTTTATTTATTTTTCTTAACGAAAACTAATATAATACATTTCAAAAACAACATAAACCAATAATTTCCAATGGAATAAAACAAAAAGTCAATGCGTCCATTTTTGCACGCCAACCTCAGTACGTAGCAATCTTGATTATTGGAAATTTTTAATATTTTGACCACAATCCTTTTCTTCTTAAAACACTATTTATACGTTTAGGCATACTTTCCACTAATTTTTCTATAGTGCTGTGTGGTATATTGCTCCAGGCCATCTTGGCGCGCTCCCATAGCTCGTTCAAGTTTTTTGGGGGAACATCATGCTGAGACAGAGTTCGCTTCACAATAGCCCACAAATTCTCAATAGGATTGAGATCTGGGCTCTGAGCAGGCCATTTCAAAGTACTGAATTGTTGATCTTCAAGCCACTCCTTCACTATATTAGCCGTATGCTTGGGATCTCCATCCTGTAGCTTGTTCTCAAGTACAATTGTGGTTCGCTTTCTAGATGACCGGTTGCTATTTTCTCATAAGCGGCGATCTTTTAAAATTTTTCGTTCTATATTTTGGACAAGCTATGTTCACCAAAAGAACTGACACTAAGATAATTGTATCATGGTCGCATATGTTGGATTGTTCGAAGGTTCAAAAAATTTTAATTTTTTTCCAATTTCAGTGTATTTGATGAAGTTGTAGAAATTTGTTGCCTAAATCTGATTCTATTTTTAATCCAAAATGAAACAATATTTTCGCTATATTTTCAAATATAAAAATGTATACACAAATGTGCTATGAAGTGAATGAATGTAAGCTTTTTGGATTCATCATTTACACCATCATGTTATTTTTTAATTCTGCGACGATAATCTTTGGCAAATACATAGCCGGCCATTAATGCCTTATACTTCGTTTACATTACAGCCAAATCTGGAGGTTCTAAAAATTAGATTAAATACTGAAACGCATATAAATTCAAACCTTGTAAGCATAGAGGTTTCATCGAAATCACCATCGAAATCTTTAAATTTTGTAATGCAACACTGTGTTTATGTTTTTTTTTTTTTTTTGAAAACACCAAAAGAGAATGTCCGATTAAAAAATTTCGATATCAGGAAGTGTCGCAAGTTGACTTCGGAAAACGTCAGACTTAACCTCCCAACAGACAGTGCAAACAGTTTAAACGAAAACATTTTCAGCAAAATCTTGAGTTTAAGCTGCAATGTAAACCTAATATTAATTTACACATTGATTTTATGTATATTTCAGGACTTTGGGAACCAGCCCCACCCTATAGAAAAGTCTGGCTACGCCCATGGCTGGCACGGTAAGATCTTGAGACAATAACTTTCGTTTGAAACATAATTTGGTGGAGTTCTCGATTTCGTTTGAAAGTTGAGTTCCATTGCTAACAAAAATTTGAAATGGAACTTAAAAGTTTTGAAAAGTCTCGAAGATCTACCGTCCAAAAATGGTGCCCAGGTACTAGCACCCATATACACTTCGCTGTAAATTATCAAAAATGAAGCATAAACACTAGTTTATGAGTTTTTATGTGTTATTTATTCTTTCTTTATGTGTTAGTAGTTTACACTGATCATTTGAACTGTGAAATTATTTGGGAGGTTAGTAGTAAATTAAATGGATATAAGCAAAAAAATGAATTGAAAATAGGTGAAAATTATGTTTCTCTGTCTTGAGCTTTCTTGTTATATTTAGAATCGCAATTTTTGCAAGTGAAAAAACTTCTTTGCATGGCACATGTTGGCACGAAATGCATTTGTTAATTTGCACACCACTATGCCCATGCAAATTATGCAAAAGTCATCATATTCCTTCGATGATTTCGGCGATAGTTTTTCCTTCCTCGTTTTGCTGATGTTTTAGCAGCGGCTGAACTTTCTGAATATTTCTGAATGTATTGAGCTTATTAAAAAACAGTAGAAACGTAACTTGAAGATAATTAAGTTGCTGATTTTCGAATTTTTACTTTGACCAATTGGTCTTGAATTATGCAAAAATATGTGGTGGAATATGTGGTGAAATATGTGGTGAAGAGTCAATTCAAATAATGCACATTATCGGCTTAGATTTTCATCAACATATGTACCAAAATTGACTAACAAATTCCATGCCGCAGAATCAGTGTTGCCCTGTGTTATATATTTTATATTATTAAATCTATTTTAGTTCCATTTAAAATGATAAACATAGTTATAAAATTCATAAATCACAATAAAATGCATTCAAAACAATTCGAATATTCAACTTCCACTGCAATGAAGTGTTTCTTTGATTCTAAACAACACAATTAGAATATAAAAGTTATATATGCTGCACTGCACGCAAATAAAAAAGTTTATCGCCAGTTTGTAAATGAACTTCGTTTATCGTGCTTAAAAACATTTTTTGCAAACATTTCAATACTTCAACGAAAAATAGTTTTATGAACGGGCTATTTAGTTGCAGGAAATAAATTATGTTTGTCTTAAACGCGTTAAATTTTTCAATAACGGCAAATGAAGAATTTGTTTGTGACAACTTAAAACTTCTTTTGTAGGAAACGAATTTATTTTCTCATAAGCGAACGTTAAATAATAAAAAATATGTACAAAATAAAAAAAATAAAAAAAGAAATAAAAATTTTTTTTGCCTGAAAAAACAATAAAAAATTATAATAAAACTCAACGCTGATTTTATTTACTGATTAAAAGTCAAAAATGTTTTCTTTGTTGTTGGCATTCGTTAAAAGGAAATGTTAAACTTTTGCCATAAACACAAAAAATTATGTACTATAACTTTAGCATGATTCAGTTGCCCTTTATACGAATTGGGTCAATTGCACTTTATACGAAAAAAAAATGCAAATCATCACCAAAATCCTGAGCGTGGGGTCGATACAACATATGAGGGTTCTCGGCAACACTCTCTCTTATCGCTTCAACCAGTTCGTTGTTCAGCAAAATTTGACGTTGTTCCCGTGTTCAGCAAAATTTGACACCAGACGACGAATAATGTTGTCAGATGGTACTTGTTGGCCACGATATTTTTGATGATATGCACCCTGAGTTAACACAATTAAACGACTATTGTCAATGTACAGCGTCACTATTTCGGAGTAAAGTTGCTTCGGTGTGAAGCGATTCATGGTGCAAATTGTACTAAATTGACGTTTCAAATAATATAATAAATATACGTTTCAAATCGACTCAAAATAATCATCTGAAAAATGACAAAGTCATTTAATGCTTACACACTCTAGAAATCAGAGACCTTTTGAGCATTGAAAGTCTTAATTGAAATTTTCATTTAAATATACAAACTTTTAAATTTTATTCAAATATATTAATTGTGACCTTTACTCATATCAGTAAAGTTAATCTTTCCTTTGGACAAACAATTTTCATTGATCATTGATTGATTTTCTTCTAGTAAATTTACATCATTGTCTCAATTAACATAAATTGCATAATTGATTTGAATGTTCATATTTGTATACATTCTGGATTCTGTAGGGGTGTGGTTTGAGCTCCCAAAAATCCCCTTGACTACGAGCCTGTCACACATCACAAATACCACAAATTCCTTAAGTGAAAAACTACTTACTTTTAAGAAGATCATAGAAGTCATAAATATAGATGCAGGATTAATTGAAATAAAATTTCAATGAATAGAGTACTCGTGTTTTTCTGCTTGACCAACTGAAATTAATTCATTGCAACAGAAAACTTTTGTTGATGCATAACCATTAAATTTTGTTGCTGTTGCTATCATGATTATGACTTTAATTTAATGGCTTGTGGCTTGTGAAAACCTGGCGTGCTACAGTTGCACTCACAATCAGTGCGTTGTTGTCTTGTTGTTCCTGCTGTTGTTGCTGGTGTTATTATTTGAACAGCAAAAATTTTATGTTGTTGGTTGTGTTAGTTATAATTTAAGCCAACATAAGGATTGTTTTTATGTTAAGGGCAGGTAACAAACAATAACAACAGTTGTGGTAAGGAAAACAACAACAACTGCAACCAGTAGCTCAATTAAATGCATGTACTTTGATGTTGCAGTAGCAGCAGCTGCTACTCTGTGCTTGTGCTTACGACAAGAAGCTTAAGCACAAAGTGTTGCCAATGATACTAAGCTGCTGCTGTTACTGAGTCGGCTGGTGCTGCTTGTTATCAACCGAAAGGTTCTTCCTTCTGCAAATAGTATAATTGAAAAAACAACAAAAGAACGAAATAACCAACACAAAAAAAAAAAAAAATGAAAGCAAAAAAATATTCCATATCAACGACTAAGCCCGCAAGACTGCAGCAGCAACAATAAGCAGTAGGAAGATAACTGTAAAAAGGACAACAACAACGAGAGAACAGTTGGTAGTCGGCCTCATGGCGAAAGGGATCGGGAAATGCAATTAAAATCCAGGAAGACGTCGTGATAGGGTTAATTAATATTGTTGCTGTTGTTGTCGCTACTCCTGCTGCTTTTGCTGTTGCAGCTTGAATCGCTTTGGTCATACTTGCGTAATTTTGTTGTTTTCTATTAATTTAACCGTATCCTTCCGGCTATTTTTTTGCTGTTACCTGCATGCTGTATTCTGTCCAGGAACACGTCGCCGCATGAACACGCGAATTGCTCCTTTTGCCATAGGTACAACAGATAAATAAAATCCTTGACCGTAGTATTGTTTTCGTTTATTGGTTGTGCTTCATAATTGTTTTCTTTTTTCTGTGGTTGTGTGCTTTTGAAAGGCATTAAAGTGGCCTCAAAGGCATTTTGATTAAAGAAAAATTTTCAAAGCAATTAAAAAGATTTTATAAATAAATTTTAATTATGCTGGTTAAATGTTTTTAACAACTTGTTTTGACTTGAAGCTATTCTTATAATACTTTTTTTTTTTTGTTGCAGTTCCAAAAATATCCATATTTTAGACCTTCATACCATATAAAGTATATATCAGATATACGAGTAGCAATAAGATTTTTATAGATTTTTAAAATGAATTAAATTTTTAAATTTAAATGATTGAATTAACATGGACATAAAAAAGAAAGAAAACATAAAATATGTGCCTTGAGAATGCCCATTTCGTACAAGGGAGTCGTATCTCGTGTGGGAACACAATGCAAAAAAATTGGGCGATTTTAATTTTTTTTTTTTGTGGGTCAATTTTCGTTTTTGTTTTTGGGTAATTTTTCCAAAAATGATTGGGCTTTTTTTCGTTTTCTTGGGTGAAATTGAATTTTTTCGTTTCGGGTGATTTTTCATGAAATTTAAGGTGATTTTTCATTTGGGGATTTTTAAATTTTTTTTTTGCGATTTTTTTTGGGAGATTTTTTTAATTTTATTAAAGTGCTGAAATTTTTAAGAAATCGTCCCCGATGCCACAAATTGCTTGATCGTTTCCTTTTACGCGTTTGTGTGCGAGAGTTTCAATAAACTCCATCCCTGCAAACATTACGACTCTCAAAATACGCTTTTAAGACTCTTATAAATGAGTATTTATCGTCGTAATGCACTCAAAAAAGACTCTTTAATGAGTACATTTTCGTAGGTTGTGGACTTCAAAATATTATTCATAATAATGATAAAATTCATAATAATGATAAAGCATAAAAAATACTCTTTTTAGAGTTATTTTTTTGAGACCCTCTGAAAGTGTTTGCAGGGATGTTGCTCTCTAAAAAACAGATGAAAAACAGATGATCCTTGCGCAAGGCGAAAAGCGAGGTATATACATATAAATGCAGTGCTGAGCTGCAAAACAAAACGAAACAAAAGAAAAAATGTTTTTTATTTTGTTTGACAGACATTGCCTTAAGGACTGAGGTCACACAGTGATCGTTTGAACGGCGTTCAAAAGTTTTATTTGTTGCTTTCAATGGAAACTGTCAAAAAACAGTGAGAGTAAGACATTGTTGAGCGTGTGAACGCAATGCCAATGACTAACCACCTTCAGAGTGGTTAAGATATTTTTATATGAAGTTTTTGCGTTATAATAAAAAAACTAGTAAGGGTAGAGCTTCGGCAGAGTACCGAAGCTGAAATACCCCACCGCGGCCATATTGAAGTATATTCGAATATTCTAAGACACTCAGTTTTATATATTAACGAAAGTTTTCCGATTTTGATGACGTCACTTTGTATGGGAGTAGGTGTGGTTTTGATCCGAATTTGCTATGGCAATATATCATAGAGATGGTTCATTTTATATATCAAAGCTAAAATGCAAAATTTCAAGAAATTTCATTAATTTTTGTGGATTTTTAAGAGTTTTAATATTTATAATAAAGCCAATATGTATGGGAGATAGGCGTGGTTTTCATTCGATGTTGTCAAATATCACAGTGGTGGTCTATGTTATATATCAAAGCCTATATGCAAAATTTCAAGATATTTCTTTAATTTGAGCAGATTTTTAAGAGATTTTTTACTTTTAAAATTAAGTCACTTTGTATGGGAGATAGGCGTGGTTTTTATCCGATTTTTCCAAACTTCATAGACTGAATTAAAACTGAAAAGCAAAGCTCATCTGCCAAATTTCAAGGCATTTCTTTAATTTTTGTGGATTTTAAAGACATTTTACGTTTAATATAAAGTCACTTTGTATGGGAGGTAGACGTGGTTTTCATCCGATTTGGCCATTTTCGAACTTGATCTTCCTTTTTTTAAAATAAACTTATATTTTGAATTTCATCGCGATAGCTTTAAAATTGCGCTGAAATCGTGTCGACAGACGGACAGACAGACGGACACACGGAAATCGACTCAGGAGATGATGCTGATCAAAAATATATATATTGTTCTATACCTGCCACGCTTCCTTTTTAGCGTTACAAACGATATGACAAAGTTAATATACCCCTTACGCAGTAAGCGTTGGGGTATAAAAATCGTGGCTAATATATATATATATATATATACTTTTATGTAATAATTAAAAAGTTCTTTTATTATTTTAATTTAAATTTTATGAGGTCTACTCAAATCCATTTAAACTTTAAAGGAAATTTAATGGATTTAACGGACAGTTTTAGTATAAGACCTGAAAATGTAGTTCTAAGAAAATATATATTTCAGAATAACAAAAATTCAAATTCATACCATAATGCTTCATTAAATAAGATCCCTAAGAAAAGAAAATTATTAAAAATATGTACAAAAAATTTATTTTGTTTGGGTATTAGAGTACTTTTCATTAAACGACATTTAAAACATTAAAAAGCAATTTCAACAATCACTTGTAACCAGTTATTGACATTCACCGCAGGCTGCAGTAATAATATGTGGGCTATACTTTGTTATTACCGCATGAAAACTAGTAAGAATTTAAGTAGTACATAAAATAAAAACCATCAGCATATAATTTAAAATAATTTCCTAAACATATGAGGAAGATACATTTTAATACATTTTATATTCAATTTGAATGTTCTATGCATTTTAATTTTTGATGCTTCAGAACTTTAACATTATGACGAAAACATTAGAAACATCAAAGCTTAAAAGGAGTGCCTAATGTAGCGCTAAAACCGAATTCTTGCCGCATATTTATTCAAATTTTCATTATTATTTGCATAATCTTTAAAGCACTAAAGACATGAGATAATAGCATAAAAAAAAAAATACTTTAAAAATGGTGAAAATGCCTTTGGCTATGCAACTTGATGACTCCATACAACAACTCAAGCTAATGAAAAATCAACTGTGATCATCTTAATATAAGGGTGCCTAAAATGCAATATTTTAAATAAATGTTGATAAAAAGTAGAAATAATTTAAATTAAAATCATTTCATAATTGTTTTTTAAACTATATATTATACCTATACCTATATACATGGGACTAGGCAGGTATCAGAAAGTGCGGGCAGATTTCTTTCTTTATTGGTAGGTAAATCATATAAATTTTGCTACGCTACAATTTGCTCTTCCCACCAAAAAAAATTTCTGGTACCCATTATTAATTTTTTTAAAGAATAAATTTGTGCGCAAAAGTAAAGAATACTTTAAGTAATTTAGACAAAAAAGTCAAATTTCAACACTTATAACTTTTTTTCCGAATTTCTTTACATTTTTGCATTAAAAAGCTAAATAATATGCTTTCAAAATTCATGCTTTTGTGTCTTTAAATTTTCAATTTTTCGGGACTTTTTCGTAAAAATTTTCAAAAACGAAATTTTCAAATAAGTGCACTCTAGAAAAAAAAATTTATAATGTCCAAGTTATTCTATATAATTCAAAAATTTTTTGCATCTGTATAAAATATAGTTTAGGAAAATATTTCCACAAGATTTCATTTAAATTTTTTCAAGTTTGTATTTTTTCGATTTCTTTAATACAACAAGAACAAAAAGAGGTTTTTTTCAAAAGTAAAACCTCAAAATTCTGGTAGTTTTCACCCAGAACACTTTGATAGCATTTTTAAAAGAACTATTAAATTGAAAACGAGCTGTGTACGAGATTTTTGCAAATTAACACTTATATAAAAATTATTTAGGATTTTTGAAAAAAATTAGCACTTTTTTCCATATCACCAAGTGCTGGCATGCTTCGAAGCAAGTCGTCACGGTTTTTTTACACGGAATTTTATTTACATTTTAAATAATATAATACGAAGAAATTATGAGGGTTAGCCATAAAAAAATTAACTTAATTTTTTAACAGACACCCTATTACCCAATTTTATCATTGAAGCTAAAATTTTGAACCTATATAATAGTAATTTCACTTTTAGGGGTTGTATGGGATGTGGGCATGTCCTTCAGCGGTTTCCAAAAAATTTAATGGAGAATATCCTCGGACCTACGTGGCCACATACATATATCAAATATCATCCAATTATCTCAACTCCTTTCTTTTTTACATGTAGCTTTTTCTTGCTTAAGTTAATTTGAAGTTTAAAAACTTGAATATTAAAGTAAATAACCTGTATCGTCTTGTCACATTGATAAATTGCATTTGCCTTCTAAGGAGCATATCGAATATCAAGCAACACAGTTTACCATCAATAACTTTTTTACTTTTTGCACGAATTTGTTCTAAAGAAATATTAATAAAAGATATAAGAAAGTTGGTGGGTAGAGCAAATTGTGGCTTAGAAAAATGTACATTTTTTTACCTACCAATATAAAAAATTCGTTTCGGTCCCCCCTGCTGATGTCCTGGCTATGCTCATGACAGAAATTATTTAAAAAATTGCAATAAACAAAATTGTGTATTTGTGACAGTTCGTTCTTTGACGAATCATAAAGTTTGCAACTATATTTTTATGAACTATTTTGCTATTGTTTCGACGATAATGATGATTATGATGATGATGATGATGATGATGAAGACAATAGAGGCTTGGGTTGTGCTTTTTTGGTGCATGCTTGTGTGTAAGTGTTGGAAAATATGTTCGCGTTGATGTGCGGACGACTTTTTGTCAGCAACTTAATGAATTTCATTGAAAAATATTTGCAATTAAAAGTTTTAAACTCCAATTTGTTTATGTTATGTACAACTGTTGCGTTGCTTGTAATTAATGAGCAAAAATAGATCTGCAGTGAGTGCAACGAAGCTAAATGAGGTCAAAACAATACAAAGGCTCAAGCAAAGGTTTAATAAAGTTATACACAATTTATTTTTTTTTTTTTTGTAAGAGAAGTTTAAAGAAATATATAGCAAAAACAACATAGAAAATAAGGGTTTTGCCACAATTTAAAAATGAAATTTCCACTAATTAAAAGTTCTGTAAACCAACAAAGAAAATATTTCCAAATCCTGAATATTCATACACAGAGAATACAAATTCAGGAGAACATACACGTATTTCGGTGACTCCATATCAAACTGTACGCTTTCCGAAGCTCACATATTTATAAAAATTTGCTAGTTGTGCATCAAAGGTGCTTTATATTTTTTTAGCTAGCAATATACTTCCGACAGCTTTTCCTTTATCAAGGAATAAAAGATGTCAGAGGTATATTACTATTTGAAAAATTATAAAATACCTTAATTTATTAAGCAGAATACGTTAGCATATAAGAATAATATTTCTTTTGCATGCTGCACAAAAAAGTTGAATAACAATAAAATTATTAAGAGATATCAAACATTAAATTAAACATTAAATTACAACATTAAATTATTAACTTATAAAACTGAGATGACTTCTTATTTAAGAAAGAATTAAGGTTAAAATAATATACAACAATTGTAAGGAAAAATTAATTCATTGCAACTTAGAGATAACAATACAAAAAAATTTTAAATTTAATATTAAAAGATAAAAGCAATCTCACAAAATCATACCATAATTTAACAATATGCACATAATAAAGAAAAGAAGTAGTAGAAATGGAGAAAAGAAGAGAACTATGAGAAATATTCGAAGATTAAACGCTTAAAGGCTCTTTGGTTGGAAGTGACCTTTATGTTATTTGGCAAATAATTCCACAGTCTAATAGCGCTGACAAAAAAGAGCCTGCTAGAATTTTTATAGTAGTAGCTCGGAATCAAGAGGTTCATACTTCTATGCGATCTACAGAACTGAAGTTTTTCATACAGGTAGTGAGGACAACGTGAGTAGATTACTTTGTGTAAAAATATGCAAATTCTTGCTTCAAGATAACGAAATAGGCATCGTCCAAGTAGCTTAGTGCGAAAGAACGATACATGGTCGTATTTCCTCAAGGCATATACATAACGGGAAGCATTATTCAGAGCAACTAGCAATTTGTGGGATGATCGCGAATCAAGATTACAATAAACGACTTCCGAATAAGTGATAATTGGCATCAACAGTTGTAAGACAAGTTTACGTCTCGTTTCAATGGGAACAAACGCTGCAGTCATTCTCAGATTTCTTAGAACATAGTAGATTTTGCTGACGCAGGAATTGATGTGGTCCTCACAGGACAGGGAACTATTTATTTGGAACCCAAGATTGGATGCCTTACTAACAACTTTTAAGTCGACGCCGTTGAGTAGAATTGGCGGAAAGTGCAGCTTTGTGAAGGGTGTTTTAGAGATTGGTAAAACGTAAGATT
Organism: Coremacera marginata; assembly: GCA_914767935.1. NCBI lineage: Eukaryota > Metazoa > Arthropoda > Insecta > Diptera > Sciomyzidae > Coremacera > Coremacera marginata. The sequence continues at coordinate 193,016,172 of OU612043.1, forward strand.
TAATGGGGTTTAGTTTAAGTTTATTTTCTCTAGCCCAATCTGTTATAATATCTAAATCTTCATTAATTCTAGCACACAGATCTTCAATGAGTCCAATAGGTCTTGACAAATATAATTGCAGGTCATCAGCGTACGCATGCATTGTAACATTATTGCATTTATCGAAAATGTCATTGATGAACATGGAAAACAGAAGAGGGCCTAAAACCGAGCCTTGCGGTACTCCAGTAGTAGTGTTCTTAAATGTAGAAAAAATATTTCCTATTTTCACTCTCTGCGTCCTTCCACCTAAATAAAAATTTAAAAGACGAACTGAAGTATCAGAGAAACCAAAATTGAACTTGAGTTTATTGCACAAAATTTCATGGTTCACTGTGTCGAAGGCTTTGGAAAAGTCCAGTAGGCAGAGTAACGTCAAGTGTCCCATATCAAAGGGTATTCTTATATCATCCATGACTTTAACGATAGCGGAGGAGCAGCTATGTCCGCGGCGGAACCCAGATTGAAGATCCGACATTAGACCGAGAGTATAAATGTGGTTTGAAATCTGCTCAGCCATAAGAGATTCACAGACCTTTGAAATTGAAGACAACACACTAATAGGTCGAAAGTCGCAAGGATCACGCGCGTTAATTTTTTTTGCAATTGGAATAACAGTTGCCACCTTCCAGATAGTGGGATAGCACGAGGTTGTGAAGATGTGATTGATAATGTGCGCAAGCGGACTGAGCACATAGGGCAGTATAAGTTTAACAAACTTCAGGGAGATCCCATCTTCACCGGAGGCATTTGACTTGATTTTAGTTTTGCAGCGAGAGATATCCACTTCGTTTATAGCGTTAAAATCAAACTGTGTAGGAAAGTCGTGGGCAAAATTGCTATGATTTAAGGGTTCTAGAGATTCTTCTGTTATCGAGCTTGCAGTGAAAAAATTATTAAGTAGATTCGGATCAATTGGATAAGATTCGATCTTATTATTGCAAATTCCAATACTTTTTAAATTATTCCACAACTTTTTAGATGGTAACGTGGGACTGAGCTTGGATAGATAGAATTGTTTTTTGGACAACTTAACGGCTGAGGAAGCTTCATTCCTTGATATTTTGAATGCTTCCCAGTTGAAATCAGTTGGGTTACGTTTCCACCTGCTATAGGTTTTGCTGCGCTTTTTTAGAGCCATTTTGACAGAAGAAGTAAACCAGGGGCAAGACGTATTTGTGACTCGACGTGTACAAAGTGGCACATGAGCTTCGAAAAGATCAGATATCTTTTCAATAAAAGAAGTAGCCAAGTAGTAGTAAGAAGTACCAAAAATGCTGAAAATCCCGTTTTTAACAAAAATAATAGTATTTTGTATGTAAAAATTGTATAGGCAGTATTTGGAAAACTCGTTTGAATACCTGTGTTTCCTTTTTTCCAAACGAGTTGTAAAAGCGACCGCTTTTTGGGATAATGGGACTGGATAAACTATTAAAAATTTGTTGCCTTATCCCAGAACTGAATTGGCTAAAATCAGTCGAGGCCAATGGATAGGCTTACACAAGCTTATTGTTGATTTCCCTTTCCTTTTTTCTCGGTGTAAGCTAAACAAATCGTGTACTTGTATTACAGCCACTGTTGACAGTTATGGCGATATCTCACTAAATTGGCGGTTTGAACAACCACTTTGGCGAGGGAGATTTTGCTTTGGCGAAATGTCGAAAAATTGCCAGCTTCCATATTTTTTTGGCTATATTTTGGCGGGATCCTCTGAAGAAAAGGAAAAACAAGGAAAAAAAGCAAACAATTTTTGCGTCCCTTAAAGCAACAGTGCTGCCATAACATTTAAGTATAAAGTAACTCCTTTGATAACTGATATTGCTTCCATCAATTGTCCTATCTCTCAAACTTTATTCGCAGAGCTTTCATAATAAAGTATTCTTTAATACTTAATTATTAAATACTTCATTCACAGTTTTAAATACAATTCTCCAAGCTACGAATTAACTTATCTTTCCGAAGTTATAGTTACTCTATAAATGTTAGTAGTGCGTATAACAATGTTTGTTTAAAAATTTTTGAGGCAAACGATAGATAACAACCTTAATTTTTAGTTAAAAGAGCTAGACCAATTGATTCAATCGATTTCGGAATGAATTTTTAAATGCTAATTAATGTTTGAAGCTGTCTTGCTTTCAATACTTGCACCAACTACTCGTTAAGATAGTAGATAGCTATTCGGCAAAAATTTAAGGTTATGAGTCCTAAAATTTCTAAAAGTTTTTAGGATCCGATTGTCTCCACAAGCAAATATGAAAATCAAAGGAATAAACTGACTTTTATTGATTGGAATAGCTATTTTCATACCAACGTCTCAAAAAATATTGTTGATTTCTCGTTAAATATTTATACGGCTTAAGTCTACTTTAATGAACCCGTTGAGTTTCAAGGGGCTGCTTGGGCCACAGGGGGAACACAGAGGGTATAGTGACCTTTTTTTCAATAGCATTATAATCTATCAAAAAAATTCTACCTTGTACGAATAATAAAATTAAAATTCTTCCATGCCTTGTACCAAACAACTTTCTGAAATTTAAGCGGGTTCATTAAACTAGACTTCTTCCATCTACATATATGTGGATGGAGTAAAAATCGTTTAGAGAACTCGCGGAAGTGGTTATAAAAATTCTTTTGGTACCCCCTAGTAATTCATGAGGAGTCCTTCAATTCTGAATTACAGAAAATCCAAACAAAGAAATAAGTTGCAAGTTGAGCTACTTAAGGATGTCTTATGAATTTCAATTTATATGAAAAATTTCAATATGTGCTCGAAAGTTTTAAGCCTTCAATAGATATGCCAAGACGTTTTACCACTTAAATTATGTACCCAAAAGCAAAAAGTTCTGAACTTGATGACAGTGATAAATTGGAAGTTTAATGGCATGATTATGTAATATTTTGATAAAAAACAACAATATTTTTTGGGACACTGTTATTAATGTATTTTATGTAAATTTTGTGTTCTCTAATTATGTTGTGAAAACAAATTTTGGCGGTTTGGTTTTTGGAGAAATGGTGGTCTGACGTACCAAAAAACTTTCAACACATATTACAGCCCATTGCATACATTTCCAATAAGAAACTTATACTCGTAGCTTTTGCCAAGCGGTCGTATCTCAGTATAAAGTCACACATTCACGTTGTAAAACCAAGCTTAGCCAACGTGTTAACATTGTTACCAATTACGTTGTGACATGAAAACATATCATGCGCGTAAAGCAACAATACATAGTCAAGGAAACATATACGTTGAAGTACCCTGTAGGAAAATCAACTAATTTAAAAGTAGTTGATAAAGTAGTATTTTGTCAACCACAACTAGTTGAAAGTCTGACTTTTTTCCATAGAACGAACTAACATATTTTGTATGGTGATGTCCGCTAAATAAGTCAATTGACTTTCGTCTGCATATATTTTCAACTACTTGTTAAATTAGTTATATTTAAATTATTTTTTTAATTACTTTAAAATAACCAATTGAAAACTATTACTGATAATATTTGATAAAATAACATGGTTATATATATATAACCTTGTAGTCTAATAAAAATTTGCAATTAAAACATGTCAAAATTGGAGTAGTTGCCGCCTTAATATAATTCAAAGTAGTTCATATACTGGTTTATTTTAAAATAGTTTTTTAATTAGTTGTTTTTAAAAACAAGTTAGTTTATTCCTATAGGGTACTTATTAAGTTGCTTTTGTGTGCGTGTGTATGTGTGTGTGTGTGAGGCAGAAGCCAATATAAATAACTTTCACAGAAAAACAAAATTTAACATCCCAATAAACATTGTGGCGAGGGGTGATTCGTTAACGAATCGCTTATGAATCGTTTTTTTTAAGTTTTTGAATAGTTCATACAAACTTCAACAGAGGTTGGCTTGATGCTTAAATAAAGCACCGATTGAAATTATGACTTTCCTAAACTCCATTTAAGATGTTTAGAAACAGAAAAACAATTTTTTCCGACTTTTCAATATTCAAATTTTTTTAAGGAAAGTATTTTTTAGTAACTTTCTATTGTTAATACGTCATTTAAGCGAATATTATGTTTTATTAAAGTGAAAAAAGACTTAAATATAAATGTTCATGAATTTTTATAAGAAAAAAATTTTGTGAAATATTTTTTGTTCTCTTATGTTATTTCGTGCTTATTCTTTATATAAATAATTTCCACTTTTAATTTGTTCAAGATTATCATATGAATAAGTTCTCGTTAACAAATTGCTTTTTGTTGTTTTGGCGACTCGTTAACGAATTGCTTTTTATAGCTTTGGTGACTCGTTAACGATTGCTTTTTATAGTTTTTGGCAACTCGTTAACGAGTTGTTTTTTTTAGTTTTGGCGACTAGTTAACGATTGGCTTTTTTCGGTTTTGACGAATGTATAACGAAGCCGATAAAAAGTTGGTCAAAAAATGATAAATAACTAAAAAAAAAACAAAAAAAAGTTTTTTCTTGGACCAAGTTGGGGTTCGAACCCATGTCCGCGAATGCTGGCTTTTATAATCAAGCAAATTAAGCAACATATATTCAGCATCTGAAATAGCCGAGTGGGTAAGGTGCCGGACTAGCATTCAGATGACGTGGTTTCAATTCTTGACGTAGTAAGCTTGAAATTAGTTTTTATTTTTTTTTGTTTTTTTTTTATACGATTTGTATGATTCGTTATCGAATTGCTTTTTTTTGTTTTGGAAACTCGTTAAAGAATTGCTTTTTATAGTTTTGGCGACTCGTTAACGAATTGCTTTTTTCGGTTTTGACGATTAATTAACGAAGGAGGAATTTCTCCCGCTCGCGATATTATAAATGAATCGCTACTAGTAATTGCTAATGAATGAAATGTACGAGAATGCGATTCGTAAACGATAACATTGGTGAATCATTTTGTTTGTTGGAATGTCACGCATGTAAGTATGTAATATGTAAAAAATAACATGTAAGTTCGTTATAACTTTAATTGTAGTTAATGATAATAAAAATAAAAAAAAAATAAATTAATATAAAGATGTTATGAGCATTCAACTAAATGAGATACACATTATATTATACAGTTAAATTCATTACGTGAAAATATAAATAGAATTAAGAAAGTTAGTCTCCATTTAGTAATTTTGCACGATTTAAAAAAATTTTTTTCTTACCCTGCTGCTGTTTCGTAACAATGAAACTTAAATTTGAAAGCCTCAGGCACAAAAGCAACTTTGTTTTTCATATCGATACATTTTTTATTTATTTTACTCCGTGAAGATTAAATGTTCTTATATGAGCATTATTTGATGTCATCTATCAGTGGTGGTGACAGTGCCTTCGTTTTTATGTGTGACTTGAAATTTAATTTTCTTCGTTTTAAACAATTTCATACATTTCATGAATCTTTTCTTTAGTTTTAGAAAAAAAGCAAAATGATTTCTAAAAATAGAAACGCTTAGAAAGTAATAAAAGTTTTTTAAATATAAAGTATTTAAGGTATGAAATATTAAGGTATTTAGGTAGTACTTTAATAAATAAGAACATAAGCCGTTCGGAGTCGGCATAAAGCATGTAGGTCCAGTTCTCGATCCTTTGGGTTCAAACATTTCACAACACGCTCAACACAATTGATCGTAAGAAGCTCGGTCAAAGTCCTTTTATGGGCGTTTTCTCGTTTTTTCGTTAAGTAATTGGGTTATTAAGTAATTACGTAATTAAGTAATTAAAAACAAAAATTAAATATATTATCTCCTTGCCTCAATCATTTTGTTATTGTCTCTAGCCACTTAAACAAAAACGTGTACGAAATATTTACTAAGCATTTACTAAAGAGAAAACAGCATTTGTGAAACATTACAGACGATTTGATCATCATGTTAAATGAATTTATGCATAAATTGCTTCAATTTATGTATTAAAAATTTAAATGTTTCTCTAAGATAATTATGGTATTTATTCCCTTAATGATTAAAATTTCCCATTGCGTAAACTCGTAAAACTTCGAGCCTATGCTAAAGGAACGCACCTTTAGACAACTGAATAATTTGTCATGCTATGCCAAAAACAGCTAATAAAAAAAAAAAAAAAAAATAAAATAACATAACTTAAACATTGCCGAAACAAACCAAAAATAAGGAAAGCAAAAAAGAAGCAAAGAAAAGAAACAAATATTTTTAAATCGCAAAAATTTTTAAAAATTAAAAAAATTTTGAAAGTTGAAAGTTTAAGCAAACTTGTTTGTATGTTTTAAGCACTGAAATTGTATCTTAAAGTAGCTATCGCAGAAAAAGGTCCATACAAACTGTTTTCAAAATTCCCAATTTGCTTAAAATTAAATACTTTACGAGGTTTAAGCAGTTTCCAAGGCGTTAAGGGAATACCATAAATAACATAAAATGATACGTTTTTAATAACTTTAAATTTTTTATTCAGGGTGGACCATATTATATATATGCTACAGGGAAACTCAAGATCACTTTTTCAAAATTTTTTCCAAAATTTTGTGTTTAAATGTTTAAATGTTGTGTTTAAATGTCTTTAAATGTTTCTTCATAGGTTTTCCCTTAAATTTTCATCAAATTTCGAAAGTTTTATAAAAAACAATCAATTCACAAGCGTTTAAGATAGTAACCACAATCAAGTCTTTTGTTTGTCTTTTCCACTTCTAAACTATGTACATACTACTATTCACTACCATTATATTAAACCTTTCTTTACAGTATTAATAGCCGGTTAAAAAAACACCATCGCAATTTTTACCTCTTATTTCCTTAATAATAATATTTTTCCAACATTAAATTGAAACTCGTTATGAAAATATTCTTCTTGATAAATGTGTATCTTTTTACGGCAACTACAACGGCTACAGCAGCTACGTCTTCTTCGTCTACCTTGTTTGATGTATTTGTTGTGCAAGCAGGTTATTCAGAATCCAGAGCATGTCGCAGCTGCATAAAGACATTATACAGCACTATCGTGAACGGTGAGTGGGATGATGGCATGATTATTAGTACGACGTTGGAGCCGAATGGGATTGAGGGCGAGTTGGTCTCCTCTTAAGATGGCAATTTTCCACTTGAATTACGCTGGAGTTCATGCTTGGTTTGCTAAAAAGCAAATTTCCATTTGAAAATGTGTACAGTGAGCTGCAAGCCGTAACGTAATGTTACATAGGGTAACGTGAATAAAACAATAACATTTACATTTTACTATATTTTTAAACAGTTTCAATGCAAACAGCGAAATAATAAACTATGTATTTTGCTTTGATATACAAATATAACGATAGTATAAAAAAAAATATTAATCTTTAAGTTAAAATATTGAAATAAAAGAAAAAATTTAATTTTTTATCGTACAGAACTTTAATATTATAATTGAAATGTTCAGGAAAAAGTACTGAAATCAACTGTTACTATCATGGCAATGTCCGCAGGTGACACTAGCCTTTCTTTAAGTTAAAATATTGAAATAAAGCGAAAATTTAATTTTTTGTCGTTAAAACTAGAATCCTACTTGAGCAGAACTTTAATATTATAACTAAAATATTAATGAAAAAGTACTGAAATCAACTCTTACTAACATGGCATTGTCCCCAGGTGACACTAGTTAAATTGAATGATTTTCAGATATATAACAGAGAACAAAAATTTAAGTTTTAATAATATTTTTTAACATGCTCAATTGATCATTTACTTACTTACTTACTTAGGTGGCCGTAACAACCCGTGTCCGGGTTTCGGCCGACCTCATCACCTCTCGCCAGGCGCCTCTGCTTTGCGCGTGCCTTCTCCAATCGGAAACACCAAGTGCGGTTAGGGCTTCCTCAGCCTGGTCCATCCATCGGAGGCATGGTCTCCTTCGTCGTCGTTGACCAGCGACCTTCGCCTCGAGTACCTTTTTCGCCGAAGCTTCGTCGTCCATACGATGAACATGACCCAGCCAGCGTAGTCGCTGCACAGTTATACGCCGAACTACGTTAATGTCATCGTAGAGCTCATACAGCTTGTGGTTCATTCGGATGCGATAGTCATTGCCGACTCTAACAGGACCGAAGATTTTGCGAAGAACTTTTCTCTCGAACACCCCCAGAGCGGCTGCGTCAGTTTGCGAAACTACCCATGCCTCAGCGCCATAAAGCAGCACAGGTAGAACGAGCGTCTTGTAGAGTGTTAGTTTTGCCGATCGAGAGAGGGCTCTGGAACTTATTTGCTTTCTGAGACTGTAGTTGCACCTATTAGCAATTATTGTTCTTCGCTTTATCTCCAGGCTGATTTCGTTGTTGGTTTTAATGGCGGTGCCAAGGTATACAAACTCCTTGACTACTTCAAAGTTATAGCTGCCGGATGAAGCGTGGGAGTCTAAACGCCGCGCTCCCTTGTTTGTAGACAAATCCACTTTGGCTGATTCCTTTTCGATAGCGGCGATAGCAGCGGTAACATCTGTCTTCGTTCTGCCGACAATATCAATATCATCAGCGTACGCAAGGAGCTGGACACCTTTATAGACACCTCTTTTCTTGCGTCTGAAAAGGCGCCTCTCTTCCTTCCTCTTTTCGTGGTAATTTTCTCGCACGGCTCGCGTTGTAGCTGACTGCAGCGTTTTTCTATATGCGGCGTTTTTTATTGCTGTCGCGATGCGACACCTCTGATCGTACCATTGGTTCCGAGGTTGCGGGCGCCGGAAACCAAAGACTTCTTCAGCGACAGCGCGCATGGAGTGGGATATATGCGACCAAAGTCCGCCGGCGTCGTCGGGTCCAGAGGTTGGTTGGTTGGGCTTAACCGAGAGTTGAGCGGAGTAGGCTTCGGAAGTCCGTTGTAATTGCAGCTTAGCGACATCTAGCTTTCGTTGCATTCCTGTGCGTATGTTCTTCGCATTGCATAATCGCATGCGGATCTTGGCTGCAACAAGATAATGGTCGGAGTCAATGTCGACCCCCCCGAAATGTACGCACATCTAGAACACTAGAGACATGCCCTCCGTCGATTACAACATGATCAATTTGGTTTCGCGTTTTTTGATCCGGGGGTTTTTTGATTGAACTTCTCCTATCTACATAAATTTCCCTTAAAAAGTTTTACTCAATATCTATTTAGATAAAATTTTTTTATAAGTATGCCGCGATAAAGGAAAATGTCATTGCAATAGGTCTTTCGAAAGTATAACAGTCAAACCTAAATCAGCGCGAAAGCGTTTTTTATCTATCAAAAATTTGTCATGCCCATACGATTTATACGTAGTAATCCATAATAACGCAGCGGCAACGCTGAGCGGTTGGAAAATCCAATTTTGACAGAGCGTTAAGAATTTAAGTTGGTTGCAGAAAGCAAAATATTTTGAAGTGACAATTCTCAAAACTATTTTTTTTTTCTTAGCACATTTTTTGCACAATATGGAAGTTAGAATTTTGTTGATATTATAGATAGTTTAAGAATACCCAGTGAGCCAAAACTACCGTTTTTGAATTCATTTATGAACCTTTTCGGGTAGAAACGTTCATTTTCGGCACTCATAAATAAACCCTTTTTGTATCATTCGTCGGACTAAAATGCCTCTCAAAAACGAATCTTATTTTGTTCGCAAATGAGTTAAAAAAAGAACCATAAATTATCCTTTTTTTTTGTTCGGAAATGAGTTAAAAAAAGAACCATAAAAAGTTATTTTTCGGATCTCGAAAATGAGCCCTTTTTGTATCAATCTTTGGACTGAATTGCCTCTCAAAAACAAACCTTTTTTTGTTCAGTAATGAGTTGAAAAAAGAACCTTTTTGAATTATAAATTCGATATTTTGTTAAAGAAGAAATGATTATTGCTAAAATTAGAGATCATATTAATCATTGGGTTAATAGAATTAATATACCTGGGCTGGAATTCACGTATTGTGTTTTTCATGATACTGATGTTTCAAAGGGGAAAGGCGTGATTGTTTTCCAATTTTACAAACTTCCATATTATATATGAAATATCAAAATAGTTAAGCTATTAATTGGGGAATTTATTTGATTACTTTTTTGCATGGAATTTTTTCGTGGTTTTCATTCTATTTGGGCCTGATTTTAATTTTTGATAGAAAAGTTGAAATGTTGAAAATGTTCATACGTGTAGCAGTACATCCATCTCGCACTGGTAAAAAAGTTCATATGACGTTTGTACGAAGGTTAACATTTTCATTTTAAGTTCATTTATTTAACTGATGTTAGAATATAAAAAGTAACATTCATGATTCATTTGTGAACTCATTTATGAACAAAAAATGGTTCGTTTATGAGAAATTGTTTCCTACTGATATGATAAAAAAATTATTCTTTTCTGAACTCATTTCAGAGTGCAAAAAAGAAACATAAATGATTCATTTCCGAACTCATTTATGAACAAAAAATGGTTCATTTGCAAGGAAGTCTTACCTACTGAAATTATACAAAAATTATTCATTTTCGACTCAAAATATGTTTTTAATGAATTTCGCAAAATATATACAATTTTTCTGTATGGGAAAAGCTTTCACGAATTTAATCTTTTATAGCAAGCACTTTTAAGCGACAAAATAAAAAAGAAAAAATTTAAAAAAAAAAATTCTAACCAAAACCGTTCGCAAAACTCTCACCTTACTCAAAACCTTCGCTTATGGTTCAGTGGGTAGTTTTGACTGCGGTGGTCACTTGAAATTAGATTTAAAAATAATATATCCTCCAGTACATCTAATGCATTCATGTTTTTATTTTTGACATTTGCTTGCTGCTAACCGCTTTCATTTAGGGATCATACTTCGGCGTTGAAGCTCAACGTAAAAATGCTACGCTCAATACACGCTGATTTAGGTTTGACTGCAATACTAGCATAAATGTTAGTCAAAGGACTTTTTGGGATTATTTTTGTGGAAATTTCAGAATGACTTTAAGATCAAGTTAAATTGGCATTCTTTAATTTTATTTAAATCTTCCGTTTAAAGAATAAAACAATAGTTTGAAAATTTCATTGAATTCGTTCATTTCATTTTTCACATACTTTTTGTGCATTTAAATATCAACAAGTACTTTTTTTGTTGTGTTACTTCAACAAGCCAGGAGGGAAAACACATTTCGCATTTCACCTGCGTGCTTGCCTACGATACTGTAAAATCTCACCTCTGATTTGGCACTCAATTGAACTCATTATCGGCCGAAATCAAACTGAATATTCATTAAACGTGCCAGCAATTTTTTTTTTTTTTTCGTTCGTATAACTGTATACATACGGTAGCATACGTTTAATCAGCCGTTCAATCATTCATTCATTCATTCACGCAATCATTCAAAATAGTCGTAGGTGGCAGCGTCTATCAGGAAACGGAAATTGTTGCACTATGTGAATACAATATAAAGCATTTATATTGAATGCCTCTCATACAAAGTCACACACCTACAATCTCGCATATAAATCTCAGCATGATATGAAAATTCATTCATACTCAAATAAACGAACGATTATTTTTAAGATTTTTTTTTTTATAATTCAACACACTTCCGCCAGAGCTTCGTTCACCTGGTATTGTTGCAACTAGAGTGAGAGATTAATTGTTTCGGTTACCTGTTAAGAGTCGGCGTTTCCATTTTGAGCCGCATAGCAACGCTAACAGATGCGAACTACAAGCAATGCCCTTCTGGCAAGGATGCCCGCTCGGTCAGTGTGGTAAATAAATGGAAATTTTAACAACTTATTGCCAGTTGGTAGCTTTTCACATGATGATGCTGATTTTCACATTTAAAACGTGACTGAAATCGAGAATTATTTCGTAATGGAATACTTGTGAATTTACATAAATTTGCTCATATTTTTAATATGAAATGAATGAGCTGATAAAGCCTCTACAGAATTTTTTTTTTTCTTTTGTATTATTCTTAACATTTTTTCAATTTATACAAAACAAATTTAAAATAATATTGACGTTTTTGTGTTTTTTATTATGCTAGGCTTATAATTCTGGGAAAAGAAAATTGGCTTGCTTTAACGAGAAACGTTTTTCTATAGATCAAATATTGTAATTATAGTTTGGTCGTGTCCAAACCATACCATAGAAGCGCAGATTAAACAAAAAAAAAATTTCTAATTAAGGTAATGATTTCAGCTTTACGCACATTTAATTCGCTTGATTTTCTTATTTTGTCTATTTTCTTTCTCATTGCCATGTCTTCTAGTTCAACGCAACCTTAATTAAACCTTATGATTACTTCAACTTCAACTGCTTCACAGAGAATTGTTCATAATTAATATGATTGAAGCTGTTTATGAAGCCCTTATCTTATTATTTACCTTAGTAATAATATCCTTATGGCAACCCTTTCTGAAAGGCTAAAAATAATATGCAGAAATAGTTAAAATATGTTCTTACTTATCACTGAAACAAATTTTGATGATTGGGAATTTAAATAAAATTCAAAATTAGACTATTCCTGTTCAAATAAAAACAAATAAAATAGACCGGAAACCCGTGACATAGATTTTACCGTCAGAGCGGATTCGATTTGTTGTAAAAATAATCGATTCGATAGATAAAGATATTTCTATATGTAATTTGTTTGCTATTTTGAACCTACTTATTCATCGGTTTCATAAGATGGCCTGAGTATCATATACAGAGCCGCATTACGCAAGGGGAAAGGGTTGGCAACTGCCCACGGGTGGCAAAATTTAAGAGACGGAAGAGAATTTGCTGATTGCATGTTGTAAAAAAATTATGTATTTACAAATTTGTGTTTATATTTTACAAATGATTCAACTCGAATATTTCAGCGTAATCATTTTATCATAGCTTATATTAAGCCTTTTATATATATAAGTTTTGTGTTGTAATTATAATGCAGAAAATGCATCCTTTGATAACAAGTAAAGATTCTTGGATACTCACTTAACGGGCAGTTGAATATAACAAGTTAACTGATAGTTACACGTTAACTCGTCAGTTAACTGAGATTTAAGTTGCTAAAACAATACCGATATTCATGCAATGATGAATATTTTCCGATGGCGTATATCGAATAAGAACTATTAAATTTGTATCTTTTATATTTTAGTTTTAAAATGACATATATATGTAGACCGCGCGACCAGTAATGTCACATTTAGGTACGCGAATATCGCGGAAAAACCGAAAAATTATCTTAAAAGTGGGCGTTGCATCGAAGCTCAGCAGGTATAATCAAATAAACCTCAAATCCATGTATTGAAGAGATAATGAAGCAATTAGAACGATTTTTAGCTTTTTCCAGGATAATTGGAAAACCTTGATCCAATTTTATGATTTTCTATACAGAACTGAAAAAAAAATCCATGTTTTGACTTTTGAATATCTCACCTATTATTCCAGATATTATTTAATTTTGATACTAAATCGATGCAAAATTGTGTGCTCTTAATTTGTTATGCAAACATTTTTTTTTTTTTGTAAAATAAAAGAAATTTGAGTTATTGTCAAAAAAATAAAAAAAAAGTCCCAAAAATACAAAAATTTTAAAAGCAATAGCATGAATAGTCTTGAGCTCTTTTCTTAAAAAAAAAACCAAAATTCGTAACAAAATTATAACTGTTGAAACTTGACTTTTTTTCAAAATTACTTAACCCATTTTTGTCCGGCGATGCGTATACGCAACAGTTTACTTTTCTTAACCTGGAAGTCATACCTGGAAGTGATAGATTTTCATGATCTCCAAAAAGAATATACAATTTTAAAAATGTATCTAATCGACCTGTTTTCGCTCAAGCTTTACTTACATTTCCAAGCTTGGAAAATTTGGGAATTATCAATTTTTTTTATCTTTAATTTTAAATCTCTAAAAAAATCGAAAAACAGATAATGTAAAATATAATCTATACACGATAGTCTCTCTTAGGATATATATTTAACTTTTGTGAATTTTTATGAAGTTCGGCTTATGAAATGCTTGACTTTGCTTGTAGAAAATCGTACAATATCGATCAGTTCGAAAACTAAAAATCTCGAGGTGGCAACTCCATTTTTACTTTTTTTTTTAATTTTTTGATTTTTTTTTTCCAAAAAACGAAACTGTAACGAAGTTATAGTCCGTTCACACTTATAGTACGTAAGCTAATATGCTCATTTCGGTCAATAATCACAAATGAGATGCGTAATTTGCTCATATTCCATACAAATTCTAATTTAAATTTCCAACTTATTTCCCCGAAGTGAGTAGCAAATGGGATTAATTTAACGTATTTCATGTTAAGCATAGCTCTGAGAAAATTAATCTGCTTGGTTAATTAAACATACCCTTCAAAGCAAAATGTCAAAAACAAATTTTCGGCACAGGAAAATTTAAGTAAACAATTTATGATAAAACAAAAACAACCCTCAAACAAAATGAGATTCAATAAGTGTGAACACTTTTAAATGAGATATTAAATTTTGCTCATTTCGTTTTTGGCAAGTTTCATCATTCTAACTCAACGGGAACATGGGTCAGTCCATAATGGGTTAAGATGTCCTTTTCTAGCATTTTGATCACAAAAAAAAAAAAAAAATTAAAAAAAAATAAAATCGAAAAGCATGTATTTCTTAATCGGAGTAGGATTGCCAGATCCTGAAAGGCTGTTGTCGGGACAAGTCAAGAATTTTCCGGGATTGCTTATAAGTCGTCGGGACAAAAAAAAAATCACAATGCTGTACTACTTGTACTGTTTGTATTTGAAAAACATAAACATAAAACTAAAACATAAGCAACATAAACATAAATTAAATCTAAATAATAAACAATATCATTATAAATAAGGAAGCGTTAGCTTCGAAGCATTAGATGTAAAATCAGATAAAGTATTGATTGAAGGTATAAACCTGCACACACTTTTAAGTTTATAAATTTTTTTTTCAAGTTTATTATTGAAATTGATAGCAAAAATTTGTGTTTTAAGCAAAACTTCTGAATCTTAATGAAAAGCTAAGTATGCGGTTTAATTAGAGATGACCAGAGCTCGGATTTTGATGCACTTCAGAACCTCCAAAAAATTTATAAATTTAAAAGTGTATGCATGTTTATTAATTCAATCAATACTATATCTAATTTTACATCTTATGCTAAGAAGCAAACGCTTCCGTCGGCAGTCCTGACGACTGCATCCGCTTTTAATTACACCGTGACTTTGACGTCACAACAATGGCTGACATGAGCAAGTCTATGGATTAATTAGGTTGCTAACATAGTAAACGTTTAATGTTGAGCCGAGACGAAAAACACAAAGACCAAACAAAATCAAGCCATGCATCTCTTTTGCTCTAATGCGTTTTTCGGCTTGGCTCAGCAATAAGCGTTCTCTATGGTCGCAACCTTAGGTTAGATGCTGAAAGCTGACTACCATATAAAAATAACTTCGCTAAGGTTCAAGCCTACCAACAAAATACACATGCAAAAACAATTCTTAACGACCGCACACAGTAGCGATGATATCATCATCAGCATCATCCAGTGAGGGTTGTTTTTTATCGCGTTTGTATGCATTTGTTGTTGTTTAAGCGAACTGACGCTTTTGTAAAGTTTTAAATTCACTCCCGTTAATACCTTCGCTAACGAAGCTAACATTTCAAAAAACCAAAACAATCCACAACAATAAAACATTGATGTTTCATAAAATTAAAATAACGTAGAAATTGGGGAGCAGCAAAAAAAAAGCCAAATAAATTCATTTGTTTTTGAAATTGTACAGGGCATGCCAATATATAAATGCAATTTCTTTCTGTAAAATGTATTAGTGAAAGGAGTTTAGGTAATATTTTTTCCCGTTATTTTTGGTCAATGGATCCGATGATGGTTGAAAATGCCCAACCGAAAAAAGTCACTTATGTTCAAAGTGGATTTATCCGGATTTATTCTGCTGTTACTCAATTAAAAAAGATATTTATTTAACATATTTTTGATTTGTATGAGTTGTCTTAAGCACTTTTTCATCAACTAGGGTATTTAATAAGTTCTTGGAATTTAGACATTATTAATTTATATTTAGCCTCAGATTTAATGAGTCTAAAAGTCTTTTTACTCCAAAGACCTTTCTACACTGGTCAAGGCTTAAAATCAATTTTCAGATTTTGTAGACAAATTGCGGTGAAATGGTAGATAAAATGGGAGCTTACAATGGTTTTTGTACTGTAATTGTTTTCAATGTCAGTTTTTTTAACATTCCGAAACAAATTGTCCTATAACGGGACAAGCACTCCAATAACTGCCCAATTCCGACGTATCCCGACCACCTGGCAACTCTAACTCGGAGTAACTTTAATAATTCTAAAAAAATATTTCTGCTTTTCATTCAAAAATTTTTAGTTTTAGTGTTGCCAACAACCGTTTTTTAACATTCCGGTTTTTTTAGGTTGTATTTTAGTATTTTTATGAAAAAGTCCCCAAAAGTCGAAAAATGCTCTTATTTTTTAACACTTTTGCCGTAATTTCATTCGTTTATTCCTAAACCACATCTGGGTTGGTGATCAACTTGATCATAACGCGTGTCAAATGGTGGTTGGTTGAAATATTTTACTCCCCAATATTCTTTCTTGTCATTTTGAAATGTGATTGCATTGAGATCAAGATCCGAAGAGTGAGTTAGTAGGACAACCACGTTTCTTGGCAGCTTGAGGTATTGGTGAAAGAGTCGCAAGAGTATAAGCCAATCCTTTCCTGAACGCAAGCACGTTCTATTGATTCTTTTTAGGTATATTATTCTTGAGAAAACGAAAAAAACGAAATGGCCATTTCAGCCCTTGGAAGGAATTGACCGAGCCTCTTATGATCAATTGTGTTGTGTGTGTTGTGAAATGTTTGAACACAGATGATCGAGAACTGAATCTTGAAAGTAACAAACAAGTAACTGAAATAACTGAAAGTAACAAACAAGTTGCTTCTGACTGTGACAAAAAGCTGACTGTGGCAAGAAGAAGAAGAACAACAAAATGTGACAGTTGAAGAGCCGCTACTCTATCGATCCTCTATCTTAAAATTGTATCGATGTATATTCCCATGATGTATTTCAAATATGTACAAATAATTATGTAGCATTCAACAAAATTCAAAGGAGACTATTAAAACATTAATGTACTACATTGAATAAGAATTAAAAATCTCATTAGTTTATTGTGCATCTGAAGTGTTTCTTCGTCGAATGTTTTTTTTAATTTTAATCCTTCAACATTTTCAAACAAATTTAATTACCATTTTCAGCAATTAAAAAAAAAAAAAACGTAATGCAACAAAGTGGTAATAATGTACGTAGAGATGTATGCGAGTGTGTGTGTTTGTGGTTGTTTGTAATTTGAAAAATTTGTTAGGTATGTTTGTGTGGCGACATTAAGGCGTGTATGTTTTCAGCAGTATTTTCTGTGTTGAATACTTTGTCATTTAGTAACATTAACAAACTGAGAATCTTGAAGCTGTTTAGCTTTTACATTATGACACTTATTTACGTGCAACACTTCGCAAGTGATGACGGCAATTGCAACATTTTGATGGCGTACTAAGCTGACGTGCTTGCAGGTACTGCTTGTCAAAGTGGCAACACACACACACACTTACGCACACATGCTTACCTACAGTATTGTTGGCAGTGAGTATGGCAAGACTTAAAGTCATGCTGTATCAAGGTAGCAAAGCAGAAAAAATCGTTGCCGGTGAAGAAAACTTTTAAGACTCTTGAAGAGTATGAGTGCTTTTTTATGTGTTCTTTTGTAGCTGTTGTTGTTTTTGTTGACTGTTTTTTTACAAGCTTCACTCTCAAGCATGTAAGAGTAATTATTTTAAATGGCCGCATTTGAACACGCCCTTTTAATTACATTCATGCCCTGCCTTATCAACACTTTGCTGGTTGACTCAGCGACATAATGACATCACTTTTAACATGCACTGCGCTTTGACTTTGGCTTTGGCTTTTGTGTAAATTAATCGATTAACTGCTCATAAATTCATTGCCGCCAAAATATTTTGACATTTTGGGCTATGCTCAGGCTTGAGACCTGCACCTAAAGTATCCACAAGAAATGTATTTATGTACAAACAAGCCAACATTTGCTATTATCTGTTGATGACAGAAAGTACATACAAGTTGACCTGATCTGACCTTAAACACACCACCACACCATGGCAAAAACAACATATTCGCTCATAATTTGAGCCGCATAAAAATTGTGTGTTTCGCAACGCTGTTTGCAGTTTCGCATTTTACGTTTAACGCTATAATTAAAAATAAATAAATTCAATCTGAACATGAAACATAAATTAAATGTCCAACGGTGTCCATGTATTTTGCGAGTGCATTATCACATATACGTGCACACACTCACACAAATTTTCATATGAACACTTACACATGCTTTGGCAGCGTTTTCCTACACTGCGCGATTCTCTTGTCGTGATCCATTAACAGCATTAGCAGCCAATTAGCGGTGCATTAAAAATTTCTGTAAAATTAATTACGTAAATAATTCCATTTTTACTCCTGCGTGTGTGTTCTTGTTTTTGTTTTTCGTTGAAAAACATACACATATTTGTATTAACACAACAGCAGCCCATATTGTACATGTATTGCCAAAGTTTTGCCAATGCATGCTGCCCATAAATTTAGAATCAGGATATTTTATTTTGACCTCTTTTTTACATTTAAGATAAATGATGAAAATTAACATAATTTAATGTTTGCTGAGTAATTTTTACTAATTTATGTTGGGTGCACAAAATACAATAGCATTAAATATTGAGTGATCATGTTTAACTAAATGCTGCATATTCGTATTCGTTTTGTTAAGTCGATACCTATAAATGTCTGAGCTTCACCGCAGAGATAGTTCAGAAAAACAATCCAAGATTTAATTTACTACAAAAAAAAAAAATCAACTTAAAATTTAAAAATTTTCAAGGTAAAAAAAACTATTCCCAGCAACATTTTTGCCTACCTGCAATCAAGAAATAATCCAAAAAACTTTATTCATCGATTACTATCTCACATATACTGAATCAAATATTGTTGGTTAAATCAAAGAACTCCATTAATTTCACGGAATTAATGTTTTTTTATACTATGAACATATTCCTTAAGTCCTATTAGTTTTTTTAATGTACTATTCATGTGTGTTACAATTTGCGTTCATTGAAATTTATCTCTTACTTAACTTTAAAACTTTAAAAAATGTTTAAAAATACGTTCGTCGACTTGAAATGTAAGAACTTCTTCTTACTTACAAGGACCTCATTCACTGAATAAAGGTACAATGATGATTTTTTCTTAAATCCAAGGAACGCATTCATTAAATCAAAGAAAAATTCATTGATTTGAAAAACAGTTACATTCAAAGAAATATTGTTGGTAAATTTAAAAAATAACTTCAGTCAATCCTTTACAAAACCAAATTGAACAAGCGAAAAAATTTTATTTACAAGTGCTTTATTTTTTGTCAATTCGAAAAAAGCTTTGACTGAAAACATTATAAAGTGTTACAAACTGGAAAGGCAATTATTTTGTTTGCTTTAAAAATTCTTTGTCAACTCGATATAAACTCATTTAAGCTAATCGAATCGTCAATCGATGGAATAAAATTTCATAATTTTCATAAATAAAATTAACAAACATACTTTTTTGACTTGATAGATAGATTTGTTACACTAAAGAACTCATTTATGGGATTGATAATCGTTTGAGTCAAGTTGGACACAATTTCAATTGCTAAATGGTAAAATGAATATATATATAATTAGTCGGGGATTGGCCGAATCAGACCACAGTGGGTCCTTTTTCGTCCCCTATTTGACGAAGGATGCTACTGCTCGAAGCACTCATAAGTGAGCATGCTCCTTATATAACCACTTATAAGTGAGCATGCTCCTTATATTTATAAGCACCCTTTGTCACGGTGGTGTCCCACAGGGGTCAGTCCTAGGGCCCCTGCTGTGAAACGTTATGTATGACGACGTCCTTAGACTCGCAGTTCCCACAGGCGTTAAGATCGTCGGCTTTGCGGACGACCTAGCGGTTGTGGCCACTGCAAAACATCTTGAAGAAGTCGAGGCACTCAGTAGTGTGGCTATCGGCATTATATATAACTGGCTTATGTCAGTAGGTCTTTGTCTAGCCGAACATAAAACCGAAGCGGTGCTCATAAGCAGCCGCAAAAAAATGGTAGTTGCAAGTATCAATGTTAATGGGACGCTGGTGCAATTAAAGGAATGCATTAAATACCTTGGCGTGATGATTGACTCCCGATTAACATTTAAACAGCATCTCCAATATGCCCATAAAAAAGCATCCAACGCATGCATGTCTTTATCGAGAATGATGCCGAATACGAGAGGCCCCAAACAGGCGCGCAGGATACTACTTCTTAATGTATTACGATCCATCGTGATGTATGGGTCAACAGTGTGTGTCACAGCAATGAGAACGATGTCATACCGACGTGGTGTTGAATCAGTGCATAGACTTGGCGCACTCAGGGTTTGCTGTGCCTTCAGAACAGTTTCCGAGGATGCAGCATTAGTCTTTGCAAGCTCGATACCTATCGACCTTCTAGTAGAGGAAACGCTGTTCGAAGCCAATAGCGAAAACCCAACAGTTCGCAAAAGACTCGCATGGGAGAGAAGCCTGCTAAAGTGGCAGCATCGCTGGGATAGCTCAGTTAAGGGTCGATGGACTCATCAGCTCATCCCTAACATTACCGCTTGGTTTGGTAGAACTCACGGCTCCATGAACTTCTACATTACGCAGATTTTAAGCGGGCACGGTTGCTTCAGGGCATATCTGCACAAATACAAGCACGTAGCAGATCCCTATTGTACCCATTGCGAGGGAAGTATACCAGAAGACGCGGCCCATGTCCTCTTCGAGTGCCCCAAGTTCCGAAATGCCAGTCTTGAGGCTTCGGTCAGTCTCGGCGAAACGGTAACTGATCAAAACTTGGTTACCCTTATGCTGAGAAATGAAGCTAACTGGTCAGTGGTTAGCACCCTAGCACGACTGATTATCGACGAACTGCGAAGAGTTGAGCGTTTGCGAAATAGATAAGGTAGAGTTTATATACAAGCCCATGACCAAATCTTTTAGAATACGGACACAAGTCCAACAGTTTCCAGCTTAGTGCTGTTCCCATGCTCCGTGAAGTCATGCTTTGCGGCGATCCCACGGGGCTTATACAAGGACGAAGATTCAATGCGGAGGTAAGGTTTAGTGCGTAAGAATCGCACACTCCCACCTGCACGGTGGCGCCTTTTGAAGGTTCCCCCTTCGCGAATAAAATAAAAAAAAAAAAACCCCTTTGTCACCAATTTTGGCTTCGTCAATAAATGGACGTCCCAGAATGGTCAATCTTATGCTTGCCACCGCCGGACACTGGCACAGAATGTGTGCTGCTATTTTCGGCTCAACTAAGCATAACCTACACGCATCGTCCTCGGTCAGAGTCATCTTCCTGGGATTGTACATGTAGGGACCGTGTCCTGTGACCAGTGCAGTAAGCCAGCTTAAAGTCTTCCGATTGTATCGGGTGACATTTGCTGCCTCACTACTTGACCATTTCACGGCCGCCTTTGATTGCCTACAATTACCAGCTTCTTCCCACCTTGTACGGTGTTCCGAGTCCGTCCATCGCTTAATAAGGCCTGCCACCATGTTGTCGCCTATGGCGATACGTGGTTCTGGTCCACAGAATTCTTCTGCTGATCCTCCTCTTGCTAAAGAATCAGCCTTTTCATTCTGTTCTATGCTGAGCGCACCTATTGAGTTTGGTAAGACATTCTATGGCCAACCTGGAAGTAATATCTGTTCGTTGCATGCACCTATTCACCGATTGATTGTCAAGGGCAATGATAAAATGAATAAGTAATTTTAGAACCTTTTATCATTTTATTGTTATAACTTTTTTAAATTTTTTGGTGTAATAATGTCATTTTCTATAGTTATCTTTTTCTGCTTCGCCCGAAACTGCCAACTTCGGCAGACTGAAAATTGATGGCATTTCTGCCGCTCTTTTAAAAATATAAAAGTGAATATCAACTAGTTTCAATACTAGATTAATTCTGAATTTTACTTTTTTTAAGTTCTGCTATTTATATCTTAAAATAACCGTATTCTATTTTCCTTACTTTTCTAAACTCCTCCTACAATATTTCATTTACACTAAATAGTGTCAAAACTATTGAGTCACAATTTTATTCTACTTGTTTTTCTTAATTCGCTCACAGTAGGTCAAAGCCAATGTGAATTATGCTGCGCTCGCGTTTACACAGCAATTGGGTTATTGTAATCGCAAGCGCATACTTATATTAGCTGTGACTCAATATGAACCGCTTGACCTAGTGCCGCTCATTAAGCATTACTGCACGTGAGCATGAAAGATAAGAAAAAAAAAAAATACAAAAAAAAAAACAGGCATGTTCTGAAACTCGATTTTCGTCGGAATTGGTTTTAATTCCAATGACATTTCATTGAAATTGATCCCGATTCCGAGGTGAATCAGATTTAAGAACATATCTGAAACACAAAAATTTTTCATTGAAACTAAAGCGGTGACGGTACCTCTACATTATCAGCAAATCGAAAAATCCTTTTATGAAATAAACAAAATAATATTTTGTCAACATTATTACAACTCCTCACATTATCCATACCGGCAAAAGCATTTAACGACCCTATCTGACAAAAAATGTATCAACTCAACTTAGAGATTTGTCAATACGAACGAATATTTCTTTGAGTATAAGATTCCGCATTGGTTTTGCCAAATGTTGTATTAATTATCTTCTAAAGTTAGTAGACTGTAGAAATCACAGAAGATGCATAATGTAGCAGTAAGTAAATTACTTAGATTTTTTTTGTAGAATACCGTTTTTCCTTTAAGAATATCCTTTTAAGAAAAGAAAAGAAAAGAAACACATTTGCTTGAAAAGTTTCGTCCAGAAAGTCGCCTTAAATGTAATTTGGATCTATTAGTTTTTAAGATTTAAGAACATTTTGCTTTAATTCAATTAATAGGTCTTTGAGACAATGAATTATGTGCTTCCATTCAATGAAAACATTCTTCAAATTTAAGAACTTTTTACTTTTATTCAATGTAACAGTTCTGTGGTACTAAGACCTTTATTCCTTAAGCCAAAATAAATATTCCTTAAGAATAAGAACTCTTTACATTCGTTTAATGAATCTGTTCCTTCCAACTTGAAAGTTCTATTTACGCTCTATTTAGATAAGATTTTTTGGCTGTAAGAAAAAATTTGATGATGTTTCAATGAACAATTTTTTAATTTTAATTAAATGTAGCTAGTTTAATGTAGCTATAAAGCTAGTTCTTTAACTTGAGAGATTTATTACGAGCTTATTGGGCCATTTTCAAGGGATTACTCCCACTTGTGAATTTGAATTTTCATCGATTTTTGTTTGTGCATATTTATGAAGTATAACTATGGTATCTTTGAATACGTTCTCAAAATTTTAAGTCAATTTGAAAAAAATTGACTGAGATATGAGCGTTGAAAGAGAAGAATCCTTTGCATAGATGGCTGGCGACTGAAACTTTAAACCCGTTTTTCGAAATGGCATTTTTTTAAAATTTTTGAAATTTTGCAGACTCATTCAAAACATATAAGTGCAGTACTTAATCGTTCCACTTTTTTTTTTTAAATGACCGTTTCATAGGCAATTTTCGTAAAAAAAAAATCATGAAAATTATTAATTTTTTCTCTGAAAGTGGGGGTAGCCCCTTAATGAATTATTCATTGAAACAAAGTACTTATTCTCTGATTTTAAATATATTTTTGTTTCAGTGTATTATTGATAAGCTCCAAACTTTTTGACCTACTCTAATATTATAATGAATAACACATTTTATATATAAAAATATTAATATAATTTATTTTTTATTATAATTATTAAATATAAATAAAAAGATTTACTCTCAAATAAAAAATCACTTGTTTTCCGCATTAACTTCATAAATAAGGAAACTAAAAGTTGGGTTAATTGCACAAAAGCATTTGTCCTACCATGATCTTGGTTGTATGTAATTTTGTTAGCAATTATTTTTTTATTCCCCGCGTGTAAGTAAATTTTGTGATTAACCTCAAAAAAAATTTAAATTTACTCGGAACATAACGATTATCCCAGATATTCTTTTATACGGTAACATTGCGTAAGTATTCAACTGAAGAGTGTTTTTTTAAAGTCAGTAATAACTTTGATTTTGAATAAAACATGATATATCATGAAATAGCCTTTCATTTGCGTTCATTGGAGGGAATAAATACTGCAATAAGTATTTACACACAGCCTCGGGCATATACTCAACAAGATTGGATCTAATGAATTTTATCCAAAAGACAAAGTTTCGACCACGTTTTCAATATATGTGGGCCATATGTCCTCAATAACACGGATTATGCTGGCTCTTTACGCGTCGATTGTCGTTGGTTTGTCAGCGTAGACTTATTACTTTACGTATATGTTTCTTATGATACCAAACGTACTGGATTTTCCAGTATGTTGCAACTCAAATGCAACATGAAATGGACATTGATTGATTGTCCATTGTTTCTTTCATTGATTTCAAATTATTGATTGTATTGATTTCTTCAAGTTTTTAAAAACTTGTCCAGACTTATTCGGAAAATTTCCTCTCAGAATAAATACAATTTCAATCGTACTGATGATAGCCCGATTTCAGTGCAGCTCGCTAACTCGGACTCAGATTAAATATCGATGTAGTTTTTGGATCAACAAAACTTAACTTTGAATTGCATTGAACAATATATTTTTATTCTTTGTGTTGAATTGTTTCACCAACTTCAGAGAATGATAGTTTGAGATTAGTTGTTATGCCTTGTGACCACAGAAATACTGAAACACGCTGCAATTTGAAAGTTAAAATAGACATAAATGTAATATATTTTACTCGGCGAGAGTAAGATCACTACCTATGCCCAAAGATAATAATCAAGAGACGTCAAATCACAACATCTTGGAGGCCAATTTACATATCCGTTACGCGAAATCATGCGTTCAACTAATGATTCCTTCAAAAAATTGATTGTTTCGTTTGCTGTAGGGTACGTAGCGTCGTCCACATCTCTTCCACAGTCTCATGCCATTCAATCCGAGAACAAAAAAGTCATTAATCGTGGCACTTTAGCATATACCGGTAACCGTAACACGCTGATTAGGCTAATTTTAAAAAAAATTTGGTCCGATGACCTTACCAGCCTACAAACCGCACCAAACTGTGAATTTTTCGGGATATAACGGCGTTTCAATTATTTTCGCTTTTAATGCGATAGTTTTGCTAATATTGACATACCCATGAGACAAAAATGAGCTCCCGCACTAAACAAGATTTTTCGATAAAACAGATAAAACAACAGATCCAATGCCAATTGATTTTGGACTCATTCACTAAAATTTTGATGCAAAAAATGGTCAAGCGGCTTCAATTCTTGCACGAACTGGATCTTGTAAGCCTTCAAAACAAGATATTTGCATGAAATCTTCCATAAAATGGACGGACGCAAAGATCAAGCTGTTGTGAACATCGTCGAATCGATCAATTAGGATTTTCTGGAGCACTCTCCTAAACGGATGCAATATTCTCTTCAGTACGCACTCATCTTACGCGTTTCTTCTTGCAAAGAAAATGTGCAAAACTGGTCAACAATGCGGCAAATAATGGTCTCTGATGATCGATTATGTCGGGTGTAATATGGCGCAAGTGCTCTACAAGTTTGAAGCTTAGAACTTTTATTTTATAACCAAGTTTCAAAAATTTGGTAAAGTTGTTGAAGCGTGTGTGTGATCACGACGCCAGGAGGCATATATTTTTACGTCAAATGTACATCGAATAATGAATGGAATCAATTTGCATTTATATTTTAATAATAAAAAAATTTTCAAATACTGACCACTATGAGGAAATGGTTTAACTGCAAAACCTCTCGATGCAGTTGGTCTTAACCAAAGATAGTTTTTTTTTTTTATATAAAATAAATTGAACAATTTTCTAGTAAGAATTTCAATTTTCTTACTAGAAAATTGTTACAAACTAATTTAATTCATAAAAGTAATATAGAAGAAAAATAATAAAATGTTTATATAACATTACACACATACACTCTAACAAACACATATTTTGAGATCGTTTATCTAAAGTAGAAATTTGAAAGTCAAATACAATAACATTAATTCCGTTGGTTATGGATCTCTTTCAAAGTTCATACTTTAACTATTGTAGTCTACCATAGCTAGGAGGCATTCAATATAGCCAATCTTCAGCTGGCTTCACAATTGAACAACAATCAAAACAAAACGTACAACATGCAAACGTAAAATTTGCTTAGCAAAAAGTTGTGGAAGTACAACAATATTTTGATTAGCTTTTCTATTTGAATATAACACAAAACTATGTTGGCTTATGAGAGATTTTCTTCGTGTATTGATTTTTGCTTGAAACCGACAAATTCAAGCTGAATTTAGCCAAAATGAAATGAGAAGCTGGCAATATTTACTATTGGCTTTTAAAAGTTTGCCAAATTGCAATCAGACAAAATTTGCATGCTGCAATGGGAAGAAGAGCAGAGGTGGGACAACCAGCCTGAGTTCTACGCAATAAATTCAAACATCATAGTAGTTATTCATAGTCGAAATATGTTTGTCGATTGTTGAATGCGAAGGGAAAAATGCGCAAGTTTGTAAAACTTTATTCTGCCCATTTGACAACCAGCTGTCGAGGCAATCAAGGCGGTAGTACTAGAGTGCAGTTACTTTCTCATCTCCTAGATCATTGTAAAATGAAGTAGAAAATTTCTCAAACAACAGTTTATTATTAAAAAAAATGCTGACTTTTTGGTGTAACAACAATTTCTATTTATT
Source organism: Coremacera marginata (assembly GCA_914767935.1). Taxonomy (NCBI): domain Eukaryota; kingdom Metazoa; phylum Arthropoda; class Insecta; order Diptera; family Sciomyzidae; genus Coremacera; species Coremacera marginata. Next base: position 193,043,051 of record OU612043.1, read on the forward strand.
TCAACGTGGTGTAAGAATATTTTTTAAAATAGCCCCAACAATATACATGTATATAGGTAACTAAAAAAATTGGTTATAAATATTTTGAACAATGATCAAGTTGATAGCGCAATTTTAAGAATTACAAAACATAAGCGCGACGCATCATTAAATCGAAATACATATCATCGTCAATGGAAGCACTGATGGAGGCGTAATAGTTGATAAACTCCTCTTTGGTAATCTATAATGTTATTGAGATTATATATACAGCTCAAATGTCGTCTCATATTTAATATTTACCTGTCCATCGTTGTTGCCACTGCCACCATCAAAATTGTTTAAGAATTCCGATAGTATCTCGTCCTCTGACATGCCACCACTTTGAAACTTACGATGCTCCTTTACCGAGTACACGTGCTTCACATCGGCTGGTGTTATGATGCCATTGCCACTTTTGTCCATCTTGGCAAAGGCTTGATTGATGATGTCAAGACGGTTTTGTGGCATTGGCGGCTGTATTTGAATAAAGTGTAACTAAATAACACTCAGCATAGCTGATTTGTGAAATAAACTCACCCTTAATTTAACAAGAAACTCAGTCATGGTTATGGAACCGCTGCCATCTTCATCGAAACTATAAGAAGTAGACACAAAATATAGCGGTTTATTTTGCACTCAAGTCAATGCGAGCAAACCTTTCAAACATTTGCATGATTTCCTGCTCGTTGACATCCAAGCCAAAGTCACGTATTCCTTTGGAGAACTCCTCCTTGTTGATTGACTTGCTGCAATCATCGTCCAGATTACGAAAAGCTCTGTTTAAAATTCACAAAATTAATGATGTTTCGATATAGCTGGTTCAATGACTGCTTACCTGGCCAGTCCCAATATACCGGTGGCGCCACGACACAAGCAAAGCAAACGCAGCTTTGTGATGGGATCCCTTTCATCACCGTCGGACAATTCACGCATAGACTTATTTTTTAGGTATGCCTCCAAGGAGTACATGTCCTTATTTTCTTGAACCTGAAAATTAATGAGAGAATTATAAATACTGACACGAACAAGGCATAAAACAGCTTTTATGTCTTCCATTTCAATCATAATTTTCTATATAGAGCATGAAAGCTTATTGAAACTTATTGGAAAACAGCCAGATTTAGAACTTCGTTAATTTTTTTGTACCTTTGTGCGCCTCATTGTGGAAATCTTTGAAGTGCTTTTTTTAATTTGTTTTCTTTTTTCACAAACTTTTTCAGATCCAAAAATTAAATTTCTAGAAATTTAATACTAATTTTTGAAACATAAAACTTGGAAACTTTTTAAGTTCAAAATAATTGTGATTAAAGTTTTTACTACTGTATATTTTATATACAAATATAATATAATGAGAATGTTAAAAAGTTCTTAAAAATGTGTTAAAAAAACGTTATTAATGCAAAAAGTGTTCTTTAGATCTATTCGATACTCTAAAAATTATCGCAATAATATTCAATTCTGGTGTTGAATTTTTAGAATACTTTACTAAAGTTTCATGTTAAAGATTAAATCTATATATTTATTTCTGTAAGGGCCCCATTATTCCAGCAAATCTACAAATACTACAACAACACTTGGTATATCATTAGAATGGTCTTGAGGTGTAGGTATGCAGAAAATTATTAGATTTTTGAAAATGATAGCTTTTAGCAGATATGAGCGTTTAAAGTTGAAAAAATGGTACACAGACTTAAGACACGAATTCGCTTCAATGTGAATGAGAAAGTGTGATTTCCAAAGCGAAGTAGGGAAGTACACCCTATTTGCGGGGCGTTATTTTAACGTTCACAATAATAATATCTGGATAAACTAAAAGAAGTTTGTATATTAAAGTACAATTTTCAACTATGACCTTCAATGCTCAAAATGTCTTTGATATTCAAAAAAAAAAATATATATTTTTATTTCGTAAGATGTTATTTCATAATGAAATAAAGCCCCATTCCGGGGTCTTCTTTCGTTTTTGTTTTGGAGCCTTATTTCCTGAGGAGCCATAATTATCATAGAAAGTATCATTTGGCTTTTGAATCTCAAGATTCTGAAAATTAAGACGGAAGGTATTAAAAATATAACACATAATATTCCAAAATTTCTAACTGTATATGGGCTTTCCTTAATGTTGAACGTGACCATCGCACACCTTTAAAGTGAAAAATAGGCAAAGTAAAACATATTTGCATTTCCTCTTTAGTTTCAATTAAAGCTCTTGACTTAAAGCTTAAAATTAAAAATTTTGTGTGTAAGTTAGACATCTGCACGAATACGTCCGAACGCCTCTTTAAAACATTTGCTTGAAACACGTATACTTACATTCTATCATTATCAACAACCAACTACGAGTGAGTACACTACAAAACAAAAGTAAAACATTCAAGTACTGTACTCAAAACCGAAATGTTTTCAATATGAAATTTCCACGTATACCAAGTACATGTACCATATATAAGTTAGATTAAATAAAAGAATGTGAAAATAATTCATACAAACCTTAAAAAGAATAATAATAACTTCAATACTTTTAAAAGAAAGTGAATAAAATAAACTAAAAACTAGTAAGGGTGGAGCTTCGGCAGAATACCGAAGCTAAAATACCCCCCGCGGCCATTTTGAAGTATATTCGAAGTCTTTAGCCACAACATACACGATGACATTCAGTTTTATATATGAACGAAAGTTTTCCTATTTTGATGACGTCACTTTGTATGGGAAGTAGGCGTATAGGCGTATATCATAGAGATGGTTCATATTATTTATCAAAGCTAAAGTGGTAAATTTCAAGACAGTTCATTAATTTTTGTGGATTTTTAAGAGATTTTAATTTTAAAATAAAGTCACTTTGTATGGGAGGTAGGCGTGGTTTTCATCCGATTTTTTCCAAATTTCATAGCCAGAATTAAGACTGAAGAGCAAAGCTCACCTGTCAAATTTCAAGGCATTTCTTAAATTTTTGTGGATTTTAAAGACATTTTACGGTTAATATAAAGTCACTTTGTATGGGAGGTAGGCGCGGTTTTCATCTGATTTGGCCCATTTTCGAACTTGATCTTCTTTTTTTAAAAATAAACTTATATTTTGAATTTCATTGCGATAGTTTTAAAATTGCGGCTGTAATCGTGTCGACAGACGAACAGATGGACAGACGGATACACGGAAATCGACTCAGGAGATGATGCTGATCAAAAATATATATATTTTTCTATACCTGCCCCGCCTCCTTCTTGGCGTTACAAACGGAATGACAAAGTTAATATACCCCCTACGCAATACGCGTAGGGTATAATAAAGTAGAATTTTTTAGAAATTTTTTTGTAACTTGATCTTCATATCTATTTCGAGCGGTACATCAAAATCTGCTTGGTGTACTTGCAATGTTTTGAAAAGATAAAGTAGTCTGCAGGAAAATAGCTATGCAACTAACCCTAACTTGTGTACACTACTCGTTTCAGCCTGTGTTAGATTTGAAAGTACTGTACAAAGTTTGAAAGATACTATAAAATGTGGTACAGTACGAAAATGTGCACTTTGCTGCAGGCAAAACAAATGTATTCATGCAGATGTCTAGTGTAAGTATACTAAAAACTGCCATATTTTTCATATTTTCCAAAAATATTCCATTCTTGGTATAATTCTGATTAAATTTTTGGGGACTTATTTCACTTTTTATTGGTGTATTACGTCATGGGGCTTTAATTCATAGGGCTTTATTTCAATATGAAACATGACATGAGCTTTTAAACACAAAAGCATTCTCATTTTTATTTAAGATTTGTATGGGAGGTGACACACTGCTTTGCCTATAAGTAATGATTTATAGTTAAGACACTCATGAAGTAAAACTATGCACAAAGGCAAAAACATCATCGAAATCCCTTGACGACTTCCAAAGAATATCGAATTTAAGTAAACACAACTACACACAGAAATTGTATAAAACATATCAAAATAACGGTTACTCCATCCTTAATACGTGTTTAACTGCTGAATTTCGTTTTAAGTTTACTAATAATTTTTTAAAAATATATGATTACCATATCTTGTACAAAAAAAGACGCATCTGTTAACACACTTTGATTTTTAACAAATAAACCAAAAGTGGATTACGTTCAATTAGTTCTGATTTATTTAAGCTATTTCTGTTAATATTAGGAAATACTTTTACTTCAAATTTCACTGAATCTAGATTTTTTTGATTTGCGCTTGATATCGCGTCTGAATAACTGCATATTGTATGATATCTTGAAATATCATACCATACTAGATCTTATGCTATATTTACACTATGTAGACTAGTCCTTCATTAACTTATTTTTTGCCTTTTTTATGCGCAAGAATGTAGCGTCCGTGTCGTATGCTGCTTACCACGTAATATTATCGATTAGCACCCATAGTCCCAACAACTACAAAGCCACATTTTAAGGATCGACCACAAATTTAGTTTCTACAGCCACCCTAGGTCGATATAGAAGTGCTTCCAAAATGTTATTTTTATCATGTACTAGAATATACTAGAATTCACTTTTACTTTGATTTCTCTTAAGTTGAAATTGACACTCCTTCAAGCTTGTCGAAAAGTATGACGAAATGAAATAATTTGTAGAAATGTAATAATTTTTTGCAATTTCTTTTGTTTATTAGCTTGTTGGGGAGGGGGAGGGGGGGAAACCAGTTAGATAGTGAAACACCTAAAAAAATCAAAATCGTTGTTATCTGGATATTTTCCAGTCGTAAGCAAACAATCCTTCATGAACCCTTTCATGCGTGCAGTAGTTTTTAATTACGTACGCTATTTATGTACATTTTTAATATTCTATTTAGGCCGTAACTTTAGTATTTTTCCTTGCATCCAATTAAAATAATTATTGTTATTTTATTATAAAAAATCAATTCATATATGTTATATGTATGCATCACGAGAACTTTTCCACAAAACACGCACATCTAAAACTAAAAAAGTTTGCACAGTATTTAAATATCATGGAAATGACCATATATATATATTTTAGCGTTATTTTTTGTTGGTTTTAAAAGTTAAATTTTTTTTTTTCCAAATTTTACCCGATTTTTTGATATTTTTCTGTCTTGCTGCCACATTTTGTAACGCTCAAGCTGAATAATAGAACTGAAATTAATTTAAGTGAATGACGAAAATGAATGAAGAAAAAGAAACAATAAATAGCAGTCAAATTCGTTTAATGGCAAGGTTACCAAAAACTAAAAGCTGCCACAACAAATAAAAAAGAAACCTCGTAATATAGACTCATAACCTTTGTTTTGCATTTACGGATTGTCATGAGTATAATTGACTTTTATACAAGTGGCATTGGCAGAAGGGAGGATTTTTCTTGATTGTTTGTTTTTTTTTTACAGCCAATATTGGGCTGGACTTCTCTCTAAAATTAAAAACGTTAAGGAAAATTATTTCTGGAAAAACAATGCATATCTCAAGTCATGTTTGATATTAACAGATAATAATACACGCTACATGTATTTTTTTTATAGAAAAATATATGAGTATTTTAAGCCTAAATCATTATTTATAATGAATACAAATTACTGGGATACTCTATAAAATAAATACTAATCACATTTGTTAAATTAACAGGGTTGGTGAATAATTGATTCTTTAGAATTGGCTTAATTCATCTCTGCCCCATTTTCATAATAGCGTGTTGAAAATATTAACATCCCGTACAAAAATCTTACACTGAACAAATATTCTTAGCTGATCATTACCTTAGCTTTATAAAAATATCAAAAATCCAAAAAGTAAACTAAACGTCGAGCATTTTTTGTTAACATTAAAGTGAGAGAGAGAAAGAGAGAGAGAAAAAAATGCCAAAATTAAAACCAAAAACTTTTTGTCAACAAATAATAAAAACAAACAAACTAACGAGTTCAGGTGCACTTTGCTAGCACAAAGTAAGACAAGCAGGGCGGGTTGTAGGGCCCCAAAAATTATGCATTTGCAATATTTTATCACTTTCATAGTTTATGACAAAGTTTGAAAAGTTCGACTTGTAAAAAAGTTCAACTTGTAAAAAAGCTCTCAAAGTCATTTGGAATGCAAGCAGAAGTGCATCCAAGCCATGATATTGCAGTAGGTGGTGATGGTGAGGGAGCATAAAGGGCTGACTGATACAATTGCTGTTCATGTGACGCAGGTTAGCGAAGTTGTCGCTGCATAGCGTGTCACGAAAAAACAAAAAAGGTTGCAATATTTTGGGGATTCATAACAGCAGTGCTGCCATCTGTACGCATTGGAAAACTTTTTGCATTGCAATGTGATAGCTTATTTTTTTTTTAGTTTTGATGTTATTTTTTTTTTTTTTATTTTTGGTGTTTGTTTGCTTTGAAAGTTTGCGCTTGCAAATAAATAATTCAAATGGCAAAAAGTTTGCCACTTTTTGCTTTCTTTTGTAGGTGTACAAAAATATTGTATTTGTATCATTCATAAAATAGTAACTTGTAGTAAAAGGAAGCAAGCAGCAACGTAGTTAAATATTGATACATTTTCTAAAAAATCACAAAAAAGCATAAAAGTTTTGCATGAGCTAAATAAAAAAGAAAATGAAAAAAAATATTATAAATCAGCGTAATTTATTTCAATATCAAATGCAATATATCCGGAAATGAGTTTACATTCATTTGAACATTGTACGTATGTTTGTCTAAATGTCACTTAAATGCTGCACACACACAAATATGCAAATACGGGAAAATAACAATATAGACAACAAAAATGCTGAAAATTAAAATAATTGCATAGCTACTCAAGCGTAAAATTAATCTAAATAGCTGTGGAAATAACGGCTGATTGTCAGAAGCGTGGCATGGTGGTGACGTAACCAGGATGATAAAAACAGCAAAAGAAACTCAACATCCGGTTTTAGCATATAAATGTACGCTCAGCGTATACACATACACACACACACACACACACACACACACACATACATACTAATCTTATAGTGTATGCATACAAACATACGGGAAAGCGTACCAGATTTCTTATTGTTGTTGCTGTTTTTTGTTGTTGTTGTTATGATTTTGCAACAGCAGTGATATTTTAAGAAAAATGTTTGAGATGTTTGATTCTTTCAGTATTTTTAACATTTTTAAACATGTTATAATGAGTGCTTGTGAAAAGATTTATTTTATATAATTTGCAAATTATTTAGAGAAAAATTTTGTAATAGATTTTTAAGCTGAAGGTATAAAATTTATATTAATAGTTAAAAATACTTGTACAAGAAACTGCGTGTATTTAGCAGCTCGTTTTTTAATGAAAGTTATTTTCTTCACTGCTTCATCTGCTACCAATATTTTTTTGCAAGCTTTTGAAAATGTAATTTTTTTCTTGTTATAACTTTACCAAGAGTTAACGTGCATATCCGACTACATCTCTAGAATATTTTTTTTTTTTTGTAATGAACACATTAAGGTGGACCTTGAAATGAAATTTTTGCGATATTTTGGTAGATGAGGGCTCTATTCCGTGCCTTTTTGGAAAAAAATGACAATGCCGAAAAAAAAAATTAAAAAAAAAAAAAATTAGGGGTTGCGCACGAGCCGAGAAAAAGGTCCACTTTGCCAAAATTAGGGGGGAAATTGCCATAGGGCATCAGGGGTCACCCGTAGAGGGGAAGAATGTATGGCCGACCCCCATTTACTTTTTACCGCCAACATTTTCCCCCAAGACACCCACCCCCTATCTCCTCCCCTTAGGGGGGTCACCATACAAAAATGGAGGTTGCTCAGTATTTTCGAAAAACACCATAGGTCATCAGGGGTCATCCCTAGGGGGGCAAAATATATGACCGACCCCCATTAACTTTTCATCCCCAACATCTTTTCCGAACAAACTTACCCTCTATCTCCACTCCTTGAGGGACTCCCCATACAAAAATACTGAAAATCTATGTATTTACAGTTGCACAATATCGAGATTTTTTTGATTTTTTTAAAGAAATTCCACCAATATTCAAGAGTGGTCATTGTTTGGAAAGTCTTGAAAAATTTGAAACGCACACGTAGCAGATGCCCCCATTCATCAGTACCTGGCAGTAAAATATTGCAAAATACGTAGTAGTTATAAATAGCAGTTCATTCATCGATTGTTGTCATTCAACAAGTGCCGACGACCGCGAAAAGTAAATTGATTTTTCTCCCGTTTTTTAAAAGTTAAGATGACAACACAACTTAGATCGCGCGACGATATTTTTTTGATTGGTTATCCAAGCATGAATATTACGGGGAACAAATTACCGTCGAAGAAGCAAGTGCTAAGAATGCATTTCTTCAACATTCGCAAACGAAACATGTCGAAGAAAAATAGTGCGGTTATAGTCGCGGACGCAGTGATGATTTTTTGGCGATAAGCAGCTATTCCGACGAAAGCCAGAGGAGATGTTACAAGAAAAATAGCTGCGCTGCACGATGAGTGGGATGCTTTAAGAAAGTCATCTCACAGAAAGACTGAGTCCACTAGAGAAAAAGAGAATAAATTTTCTGATAGCTTGGATAATCTTTTCGACATCGCACACGCCAACGCCCTTCAGAAAATGACAAATACCGAAGACATTGAGTTTCTGCTAAAGCAAAGAGAAGATGGCCGGCCAGGAACTATGGGAGGTGTGGACGCTACTGATACTCGAACGAGGAAAAGAAAAGCTGAGCGCGAAGAACAAGAAGAGTTGCGACGCAAACGTGCAACGGAATCTAGTAGAGATCAGTTCGCTAAAGGCGGTAAGCTATTTCGCGCTTTGTGTGTTCGTCCAATGTTTATATTCAAATGAAATTCTTTCAATTGCAGTGGTTAAATTTTCAAGCAGTGATTCAAGCGATGATAATGGGAGACAGGACGAAAACTTCCCGGCAGAAGCTGGCCCATCAAATGTTGGTGACAGAAGAGGTTACAAACAATGTTTTACTGAACGAGTGCTATCAGCTTTGGACAAGTGCAAAGTGACTGACCGAGACGCGGTCGGCATTATGATAGCGGCGGCAGAAGCATTTGGACGCGATCCTCAACAATACACAATAAACCGTACGTCGCTTCGGAGATGTCGGCGTTCAAATCGAGAGAACATGCTGAGTTATGTGAAAGACAATCCAGAAGTAAGATCGCATAGATTTATTTGCTCTCATTCAGAATTCTTATTCTTCAACGCGTTTCATTTATCTCCAGCTTGTCGCAGCTAAATCCTTCGTAGTCCATTGGGATGGCAAAATGCTTTTGGATTTTGTGGGTACAAAGAAGGTGGACCGTCTACCGGTAATTGTCTCGTACGGAGAAAAAGAACAACTTCTTGGAGTTCCCAAAGTAGAAGATGGGAAAGGAAAAGGCCGGAGAATAGCACATGCCGTTTATCAACTGTTGGCATCTTGGCATATGACACATCGAATACAAGGACTTTCTTTCGACACGACATCAACGAACAGTGGCCCATTCTCCGGAGCCGCAGTTGCTCTTGAGCGGCTGTTGGAGAGAGAAATCTTATATTTACCTTGCAGACACCACGTATACGAACTGGTGCTAAGGGAAGTTTTTGAGACAAAAATGGGAAAGACCAGTGCACCAGGCGTTCCTTGCTTTGACCGTTTCAAACAGGAATGGGACGCTGTAAAGGTTAAACCATTCCATTCTGGCTTGATAGACGATCAAGTCGTCAGAAAAATTCCTGTGGCAATGCAAGTCGACATAAAGGAGTTTTGCTTAGATCAATTGAAGGAGAAACACCCTCGCGATGACTACAAAGAAATGCTACAATTAATTCTTTTGTTTCTGGGTGAAAAACTTGAGAATTACCATTTCCGACCTCCAGGACCCGTTTCCCATGCTCGATGGATGGCAAAAGCCATTTACAGCCTCAAGATGTTTTTGTTTCGGAGAACTTTTCACTTATCTGTATGTGAATTGAATGGTATTTGACACGTTTGTATTTTTGTGGTGCGACTTTACGTCAAGGCATGGTTTGGTTCTTCTCGAGCAGCTGAGGCGCCGAATCAAGATTGGAAGTTTTTGAAGGACATCGTCGAGTACAAGTCCGTTGACCAGGATTTATCTCGGGTAATGATAAAGAAATTTATCGGTCACCTATGGTATCTCGCCGATGAGCACATAGCCCTTGCCTTTTTCGATGACAAGGTTTCAAATGAGTTGAAGGCCAAAATGGCCCAAGCATTGCTAGAAAATGAGAATGACAAAGGTGAAGAAGATGAAGAAGACGAAGAAGGTGAAGAAGATGAAGAAGACGAAGAAGGTGAAGAAGATGAAGAAGACGACCCGGTTCCCCCAGCTCCTCGCGTCGTAATCAAAAGCACCAGCGTTAAAAAAATCGAGGTGAAATTCAAAGATGTGAATGAGGAATTCTTGGCTAAAGACTTGAGCAACTTCGTCTCTCATAATACCAAAAAATTATTTGTACGATTTGGAATATCGCAAGATTTCATTCTTGCAAATCCAGCAACCTGGAAATCTCGCGCAGACTATCAAGAAGGTCGTAGAATTGTAAATAACTTGCGCGTTGTGAACGACACTGCCGAAAGAGGAGTAAAAATGATACAAGATTATAATAGAATACTGTGTCAAGGCGAAGAAGAGAAACAGTATTTACTACATGTTATCGATTCTTACCGCAAGAAATACCCATCAGCGAACAAAAATATGTTAATTTGACTATATTATATTAAAAGCGCTTAGTAGTACTACTCAATTACAGCTTCTTTTATTTTTGTATGGGGAGTCCCTCAAGGAGTGGAGATAGAGGGTAAGTTTGTTGGGAAAAGATGTTGGGGATGAAAAGTTAATGGGGGTCGGTCATATATTTTGCCCCCCTAGGGGTGACCCCTGATGACCTATGGTGTTTTTCGAAAATACTGAGCAACCTCCATTTTTGTATGGTGACCCCCCTAAGGGGAGGAGATAGGGGGTGGGTGTCTTGGGGGAAAATGTTGGCGGTAAAAAGTAAATGGGGGTCGGCCATACATTCTTCCCCTCTACGGGTGACCACTGATGACCTATGGCAATTTCCCCCCTAATTTTGGCAAAGTGGACCTTTTTCTCGGCTCGTGCGCAACCCCTAATTTTTTTTTTTTTAATTTTTTTTTTCGGCATTGTCATTTTTTTTCAAAAAGGCACGGAATAGAGCCCTCATCTACCAAAATATCGACACAAGGTCCACCCTAGAACACATAACACTTGTCTACATGAATCGTAGACATAAATTCATAAATCTACATAAATCGAGCAAAGGTATAAAACGCTTCAAAAAACAGTTTTTTTGCTGAACTGAAATGTGAATTCAGCAGTCATCAAAAATAGCTGTAAAAATTTCTCTTTTAAAGCGAAGATCACAGAATTATAAAAAAACTAATTTTCACAATTGTCGAACATCCAAGTTATAACGTATCAGCACTGGTTGATGTTCTTGTAAACGTCAGAAAAGTTTTCATTTGTCTTTAGCTCTATCCACATGGTCAAATTTTTCATAAAATTGTTGGTCAAACACAATAGATCAACGTGAAATTTCCACGTTATGTCCATTACAATAAAACTTATTATAAATACAGTTGGTCAAAAAAGTATGTATACACACTTCAACTAAATATAATTTTTAAAAATGTCACTTGAATTTTTTTCAATCTAAGAAGTAAAGTTGGCAACTCTTAATTTCAAGCATCTAAGCAATCTGTCAACGAAGAAAATAACGGCATATTTATATTTGTATAAGTAGTAGGCCTCGCTTTTTATAAAAGCATTCAAAATATCATCACAAAAGTAAGTATGTAGTCAGTGCGTTTTAAAATTAAATCAATGAAGGTGAACGAAAAAGCGCAGATTGAGTATTTTTTAAATGAAGAAGAGTTTGAAGTGCAATTTTCAATAAAAGAATATATTTGATTTGTAAAGGTTTAATTAAATTTTGAAATGGCGCCACGAGGAAAAGTTATCTAAAAAATTTAATTATCAAGCATTTCCAAAACAAGAAATCCATTCGGGCAATTGCTTAATTGGTTGATAAAAGCCCTGCGACTGTGCAAAAAATTATTGTAAAATATAAAATTTACGGGAACACAGAAAATAAGACAAGAAAAGGGCGTCCACGAAAGTTTATGGATCAAGAAAATCTGCTTATTGTCAAAAAAATTAAGCAAAATCCTAAGTTCATTGCCCTGAAAATTCAAATGGAAATTACGAAAAATGCTAGCATGGCATGCAACCTCCAGAAAATTCGAAGAGTGCTGTATAAAGCAGGATATTATAGCCGAAATATTCGAAAGAAGCCGTTTATCAACAAGGTCAATCGACAAAAGAGATTAAATTTTGCAAAAGAGCACCTATGTCATGACAACTCCTTCTGGAAAACTGTTATATTTTCGAATGAAAATAGATTTAATATCCACGATATTGCGGTCGAAACAAACACAGAGCTTGAAGTAAAAAATTTAGCGGGAACAGTTAAACATGGCGGTGGTTCAGTAATGGCCTGGGGGTGCATGTCGGCAGCTGGGGTGAAACATTTAGTATTTTTGAATGAAATAATGGATAAATATTACTATATTAACATTTTAAAGGATACTCTACTGGACAGTGCCACACAATTGGACTTGAAAGAAGGATAACGATCACAAGCACACGTCAGGTATTGTCAAAGAGTAGCTATTTTATAATGTGTCACCAGATATGAATGTAATTGAACATTTATGGGAGCATTTAGACAGACAAGTAAGGAAACATGAAATTAAAACCAAAGAGGACTTGAAACGGGTTCTTCTGAATGAGTTGTCTAAAATAGACCGTAAAGTGACCCAAAATTTGGTAGATTCAATGTCATCAAGAATGAAAGCTGTAATAAAACCAAAAGGATATCCAACAAAGTACTAATATAACGTATTGACAAAAAAAAATAATCATTTCATAACATTCCATACATGTATACTAAAGGGCTGCACAAGCATGCTTGTTAGAGCGAAGAAGACATTCGCTTTGATTTTACTGCTTGCGTTGTCTTGCTGTGCACACGCAAATCGTGTTCTAGTCTTGTAAGCAACCGAAGATGTGCTTTACACGAAGTGCTTGATCGTTTGTTCCATTAACAAACACTGTCATAGCAAGCACTGTTCCCATTTACGCGCATGTCTTGCAAGCACTAGTACAATGCAGCGAGTACTTAGAGTCACATTCGTTCATTGCGTGCTGTTGCTCTGATGACTTTTGTTTCATGCATAGTATTTTCTGTACATTATTATATAATTGCAGAATAAACATGAATTTTAAAACTTACTATGAGATTTGGCCATTGTAAATAATAGAGTTTTTTTTTTTTTAATAAAGGAAAGTTTCAATATTGAACAAAAATAATTTTATTTAAAAAAAAGTAAGAAACATTTAATTTAAACAGTAAATAAAAGTGGTAAAAGTAAAGCAATTAAGTATAATTTTTCATATATTTTTGGTAGTTTAGAGTATAATACCCTACGTTACTTATAGCATGAAATGTAGCTAGGACGACATTAACCCATTAGACGCCAAGACCATTTAAAATGAAAAAATTTAAATTCATTTATTAATTTACACTTAACTACAGTTAAAAAATATAAAAAACATAAAAAATTAAAAAAAAATTCTTTGAAGTCTGTTTTTAGAGCTGTACTCGGACGGGTACAGTGGCGCCATGAGTATGCTATTTTTGTAAGGTATGAACATTTTTAAAACATACTTTTTCAACACATAGAGCAACATCGCATTGCTCACATAACCATCTTATCCTGTTATGACATTCACGACATCGTAACTGATTTGCAATCCTTTTAGGAAAGGATTTATTTTTATTTCCAAGCAGCCACTGACCGTTTGGAAATATTTACTTTCTGCGTATAGTTTCGCAAATAAAACCGAACAACATTACGTCGAAACTCAAGCAAGTCCATTTGAGATCTGTTTGCAGTTTTAAACAACTTCCATGCATTCACCGTAATAGAGTTCAACATTGCCGTATAAAGAGGCCACCACCATTTTTTTCCTCGGATTTTTATTCGATAATTATTGAGAGCTTGATCATGGAGGTCAACGCCACCCATTCCAGCGTTATATTCTGCAATCAATCTCGGTTGACTAACACTAATTTTAGCTTTGTCAGTTGAACTCCATCTGTTTACCGTATGCATTGGCTCAATACATTCAAAATTCGACCCAACGGTTACTGCACTATTGTCATTCCATTTAACAAATATTATTTTATTGCTCTTGTCATATCTATAATCAAAATATCCTCTTTTTTGCTTTTTGAAAATGGCGTTTGATTCTAGTGGACATTTTTTTGTCCTTGAATCTCGAACCGTTCCAATTGTTCGAAATCCTCTTTCCTTTAATTCAACTAGAAGGTCATATACTAGAAGGACGTAAAAAAATTGTCAAAATATACAATATGATCTGAAGGGTTAGTAATGTTGTCTAATAAATCAAGCACGACTCGGGATCCAAGAGGTAGTTTTGATCTTTCCGCAGTTACACATTTGGCCCCACAGTAGGTATCGAACTGGTATAAATACCCAGAGCTGCTCGTTAGCATCCAATTTTTAAAACCAAATCTCACTGGTTTACCTCTGATGAACTGTTTGGAAGAGTGACTTCGAAAGGATCGCACCATGGATTCATCAACTGACAGCTTCTCATGCATATAACCATGCTGGGTAAAATTTGTTGCGAGAAGCTTTGACAAAGGTCTCACCTTAGCCATTTTGTCAGTTGTATCTAATTTAGTGTTATCATTCAAGTGAATAAAACGTTTTATTTCTCTAAACCTATTTCGAGACATATTTTGGGAAATAAGTGGAGTATGCGTATCTTCGCAAACCTGCCAATACATTTCCTCTCTAGGCATAGAGCGATATCCACTATACAGCAAAATACCGACGAATACTTTCAAATCTTCTGCGTTGAAAGAGAAATTGTGCTCGTTAGCTTGTGACGCATAAATTCAAGTTCGCTCGACGATTGAATTGATTACTTTTTCATCAAATAAAACTTCAAAAACCTCAACTGGCGATTTTCCATTCAATTCCCTAATCATCTTGAACTCATTGTCTGAAAAATAATTGGTGTGATTCATTTGAATAGTGTGAGGTCTCTTTGTCCACTTTGGAGCGTTTTTGCTTGATTTGGAATACATCATTCTCTGCCGTAACTCCTCAAGTGGAATATCATCTTTGCTATCAGTGCCGAAAAATACTTCGACTTCACCTGGTATATAATTTGGCATGCGATCAAAAAGAATATCCTCAGCATTACCCTCCTCCTCATCTGTGTTATAATCTGGATCCGGTGGAATAATCGCTATATCGAAATTGTTGTGAACATCATTTTCCACAAAATCAATAGCGCTGTTAAAGTTTTTAAAAGTTTTGCTATAAAAGTTGAAGTTTTGATGGCTTCAAATTCCATTTTAGTCTAGGAAAATTCTAAAAAAAAATATACATATCAAGCCATTGTACTCGATTGGGTACTGCGATTTAACAATTCACATAACGTTGTCCAAAAGCAATTTTTTTTTCTCTAACTCTTTATTAAATGTACACACAATCACTCTGCTTCACAAAACTGTAAAAAAAATTTGACTGAACAAAACAGTTTTTACTCCACGAAGCTCAATTCTTACTGACCTACATAAAAATCGCAGAAATGAAAAGGTGTTACAAAGAATAAACAAAATTCAGAATAACGGCAAATTTTTCTCTATATTTTTTTTCATGTGTCTTTTAAACACAATGCGTTGAATGCAAAACTAAAAGAAACGTTGCCTAATTTCATTTGTAAACAAAGTTCTGCGAGATTAAATGTTGCCAATTTTCTGTACTCAAGCGAGTACAATGGCAGGGAATGGGTTAAGATGGCAAACAATCAAATTTGAATTTTTAAAGCGGCATAGTATATTCTGCAAGCATGTCGGTCTTATTTAAATTAAAATGTAAAAACATTATGCTGTTGATTGCATCGTCATTGGCACTTCTGAAATCAAATTTCTTGCTAAAGAAAAATAGAAATAATTTATTTCTTTATTTATAGCTGCCACATAGAGAATTTTGTAAACAAAGTAAAATGCCGCACCCACTTTTCTAGTATAAAGACTCCACATTTTACCGTAGAATATATGTATGGGTTGGATAAACGATGTGGGCGAAACTTGGATACATACGGACACGATGCCATTCAGTTTTATATATTTACGAAAGTTTTTCAATTTTGATGACGTCATTTTGTAATGGAGGTAGGTGTGGTTTTCATCCGATTTCGTCCATTTTCGAACTTGATCTTCTTTTTTTAAAAATAAACTTATATTTTGAACATCATCGCGATAGCTTTAAAATTACGGCTGTAATCGTGTCGACAGACAGACGGACGGACACACGGAAATCGACTCAGGAGGTGATGCTGATCAAAAATATATATATTTTTCTATACCTGCCAAGCCTCCTTCTTGGCGTTACAAACGGAATGATAAAATTAATATACCCCTTACGCAGTACGCGTTGGGTATAAATATAAAATTAAAATGCTATTATAAATTGTGCATATAAAATACATTAAAAACAATAAAAACACAATAACATAACATTAAACTTATTAAAAGAGGTCGCAATTAATTTACAAAAAAAAAAAAATGTTGCTATTATAAATTTGCACAAGCACTTATTTTACTTGACACAGATTTTTGACTTATTAACCTGGCAAGAAACCATTATTTAACTACTACATTTTTACACTATAAAACTACGCAATGAGACACTGAAACAAACCCTTTTTCCAACGTCACAAAACACTGATGGCAGATTGTCAAAATACTTTTGATTGTCAAATTAAGCATACGACAAATAATACGAATAACCTTATATTATTCAGTCATGAGCAAAAGACTTACTGTTACTTTGCTGATCTCGTTAAAATTCTCAAGCATCATGCATGGCTTGCTTGATCAAGCATAGAACATATTTTGAAAATTTTTCGTAAATACTGTCATGTCTTTGGCTTGTACGCAAGAGTGCTTGCAAGACATGCAAGACAAGACAAAGTGTTTTGCAAGCATAGAACGATTCTTAGTGTGCTGTACTGCAGGGAATATTCCAAATACATTTGTGCAGCTGTTTAATGTATACTTACTTTTGTGACGTAATGTATGATATTTTTTTAGTAAATATGAAATGTTTTTTTAATTATCGCTTTTAAATTAGCTCTTTTTTTTGGGTTTTTTGTGAGAACAAGAGTTGCCTACATAAATAAAATATATTTCTTTTTATTTCACTTTTATTGTTTTTATTTTTTTATAAACAATGCTTCACAGCCTTCTCTGTATACTTACTTTTGTGGCTAACTGTATAACGTGTTCTATGCTTTTTTAATAACAAACTGCTTAATTATAAAAAAAAAAACTAAAAAAAATGTAAACAGTTAAAGTGTGACGTTACATTTGCTCAAAAATTGGCCAAAAACATGTTACGTAATTTATGAATAGCACCTTATCTGTTTAATACGCTTTGAGCTCGCTTACAAAAGAAGCCAAAGTCCACAAGTAGTTTGAATTTTAAAATATTCTTTAAAGATTTTAAAGCATTGTAAGAAAATGTATTGAAAAACTGCACACTTAATGCAAGTAAAATAGTTTAAAAGCAAGGCTAAATTTTGATCAGAACTACTTTCAACACACACATTCATTTATACAAAAGTATCTTTAGATGTGTGATGTTTCTGTTTAAAATTACGAATTTTTTACAAAGATAATCGAAAAAAAAACAGAGATAATCGTTTTCTTTTATTATACTTTTATCACAACCAACATCACAAGAAAAACGTCCAAATAAATTTAGTTTTCTTTTTTATGAATACTTCAATCCTTGTAAGGATTCAATTTATTTGCATATAAATTCATTTCGTGTTTCATTGCCAAATGACATGAGTTTCATTGATGCGCATACATATATACACACACATACACATACTCATTTTATCACCCGGCGCTCTTCATTTCGGTTACACTTTCGATGCCAACTTCGAAGAAACGCTGTCAGCCCAGACAAAAGAAATTCGGCAATTTCTGTCACTTGAATAGCAAACGACGATTGTCTTTCTTTGATCAATCAACTGTAGAGATTCCATTGATTGAGTTGAAAAGATAACGTAACGTTTCGTAATATAACGCAACGTAACGGGATGTATGCGGATGGCGTTGCCTTTGTTGCGCGTTTCAATGTCAATAGATTTGCACTGCATCCTTGCGTACACATGTGTATGAGTGTCTGTGTGTGCTTGTGTGAGTGTGGGACTGTTTGCGTGAGCTGTGTATTTATTCTTTCATCCCATGTTTGTTTATTTGTTTGTATTTGCATGTGTAGGTGACGCTCTGGATTCTATTTTGAAATGTTCGACGTCTTCTCGCTCGTCCTGTTTGTCGTTGTCATTACAGCGAGAACTAAGCTTATACGCCCTCCGCTAAACTCACTCTGTGAGACACTAAACAACATATCAGTGGAAGAAGACCTGAACAGCGGATTGTATTTTATCATTGGCTCAAACGATCCTTTCCTCTTGTTCTTATTCGATTTGATTGAATTTCAATTTAAAATTTGATTTTGGTTTTTTTTTTTATCACTCTAGCACTCTTGTCTTTGTTGTTGCTGTCTTTGTCATTGTTTGCGTAAACGAATGTGTGTATGAGATTGCGTTAGGATGTGCTCATCCAAGTATTACCTTGCATGCTCTTTTGCTCTCGTTTATTAATTCAATTTATTTATTTCTTCTCTTTTAGATATGTGAGTTTATTGAATGTGTTTTGCCTTAGTAGTAAAGTTCATGGTTCGAATCCTAGTCGCGGTCATTGTTCTAAGCCATTCTTTTAAATGGATGAATATTCAAAATATATGCAACATGCATATAAACAAATACTCAAAATAAGAAATTAGAAAATTTTAATCATGCCATTCCACATTTTTATTGTGGGAAAACTTTAGTTTTAATGATGATTGCAAAAAAAGACAAGGTTTGGTGCCAAGGGCATTAATTTAATGACAGAATTTCAAAAAACTACACTGACAGAAATCTTGTATTATAACCAGCTGTTTTTGAAGTTTCAATAAAAGTATTTTTCAAAGATATAAGACTGTAGTATAAATCTAGGACGCCAGTTCAATTAAATAATTGCAATAAAACTCTTACTTAAGCCATATACACAGATTTCAATCAAATTCATAGACATATTTACACATTTACACGCAAAGTAAATATTACTTACATGTGGCTCAAACATGCTCGTCACGTTAATAAAATTATAATGAAACTTCTCAATGATTAACAGCAAACAGTGACTTCACACACAAACACACTCACAGACATACAGAGACACACCAACACACTGCAAATGAATGACAATGACAGATACACAAACAATAATTTAAACAAAAGCGAGCAACGGAAAAACAACAAACTTCATCTTTGCATCCTTAAGAATTTATCGCTACTACCACATCAACTCTGCGGATAATAGCGCTTGTCGTGTGTGCGTGTGTGTGTGTATATAAGTGTGAGTTTGTGTCTTCCCTGTAGGAAAATCAACTAATTTAAAAGTAGTTGATAAAGTAGTTTTTTGTCAACCACAACTAGTTGACATTCTGACTTTTTTCCATAGAACGAACTAACTTATTTTGTATGGTGATGTCCGCTAAATAAGTCAATTGACTGTCGTCTGCATATATTTTCAACTACTTGTTAAATTAGTTATATTTAAATTATTTTTTTAATTGCTTTTAAATAACCAATTGAAAACTATTACTGATGGCCTAAAGTTAATAATATTTGATGATATAACATGGTTAAATATATATAAGCTTGTAATCTAATAAAAATTTTCAATTAAAACATGCCAACATCAGAGTAGTTGCCGCCTTAATATAATTCAAAGTAGTTTATCAATCACTGGTTTTTAAGTAGTATTTCAATTACTTCATATATTGAAGTGGATGCCGCCTTAATATAATTCAAAGTATTTCATATACTGGTTAATTTTAAACTAGTTTTTTAATTAGTTGTTTTTAAAAACAAGTTAGTTTGTTCCTATAGGGTTCAGATTCTATATAGGTTCATTGTGTGTGTATGCATGATTGTGTCTTGGTATGTAAATTCAATTAATGCTGACTATCGAGCTAATCAAATTAAAATGACTTGTTAGCAGAAAAACAAACTTTGCCATTGTGCCCGCCCTACCAGGCCACACCCATTCTTTTACATAGACTTACTCAACTCTAGTTTGCAGATTTAATGAACAGCTAGATAAAATAACCAACATGGCGCCGTAAATTTTTGACAGTCATGCGAATTCTAGTTTTCGGTTGTGTGGATTGTAAATTTGCTAGCCACCCATTTCGCCCAAACCAAAATTCTATTAATTTCAGAATGTTCTTGATGTTAACTAAAGACAAGAGCATCATAAAACTATTGTTTACATTGCACACACATACACACACATGGCCGTTACTCGTTCAGACATGTCTTGTGTGAGAGCCGATCGTATCAGTAATATTCTGGATCTTATTTGATTTTGTTAAATTGCAATGGCTAACAGTAAAAATAGTAATACAACCATAAAAATCTACAACCTTACATATCTTTTGTGATATTTTTTTAATTTATACAGTTTTAGGTGAAGATTTATGTTTTCAATATTACTACCAAAATTATATCTCTGCAAAAAGAGATATATTTGGATTTATTTTATTCCAAGAATCCTGAAACAGTTCTACAAATAAGCATTTGAGCGTTTATGACACTGGTTTTTATATTTTAAATATTTATTTGCGACAATGAAGGTGTTGTTAAAAATAACTACAAATATGCCGATGATTTTTAGAACTCATTGTTTCACGGAAATTAGCCATAATAGAGAATGTATTTATATATATATTTATATGTATAAGTATATATAATTTGCTTATGGAAGGTGACATGAAGGTGACTCAAAAGCGGTTAAAAGTACAGCAAATTTTGGAATATGTTTCTAAAAAAATTTATTATATTTGCATATTAAAATTTATTAAAAATTTCAATGTGCTTGTTAATTTTACATCATCAGCTTAAGTAGAAAACTGTTTTTGTTTCTTAAATATATTTTTATACCCCAACTGCGTAAGGGGTATATTAACTTTGTCATTCCGTTTGTAGCGCCATGAAGGAGGCGTGGCAGGTATAGAAAAATATATATATTTTTGATCAGCATCACCTCCTGAGTCGGTTTCCGTGTGTCCGTCTGTCTGTCCGTCTGTCTGTCGACACGATTACAGCCGTAATTTTAAATATATTGCCATGAAATTCAAAATATAAGTTAATTTTTAAAAAGGAAAATCAAGTTCGAAAGTGGGACAAATCGGATGAAAACCATGCCTACCTCCCATACAAATTGTCTTTATTTTAACCGTAAAATCTCTTAAAAATCTGCAAAAATTAAAGAAATGTCTTAACATTTGGCACACAAGCTTTGATATTTAATATAAATCATCTCTATGATATATGGCAAAATCGGATGAAAACCACGCCCACTTCCGATACAAAGTGTCTATTTTCAACTTAAAATCTCTTAAAAATCCACAAAAATTAAAGAAATGTCTTCAAATTTTGCACATTAGCTTCGATAAGTAAAATGAACCATCTCTATGATATTTGGCAAAATCGGATCAAAACCGCGCCTACCTCCCATACAAAGTGACGTCATCAAAATAGGAAACTTTCGTTAATATATAAAACTAAATGTCATCGTTTATGTCGTGGCCAAAGACTTCGAATATACTTCACTATGGCCGCGGGGGGGTATTTTATCTTCGGTATCCTGCCGAAGCTCCATCCTTACTAGTTTTATATATAAAGATGGCGCTGAAGTTAGTGCCTTTCAAAAAGGTGAACATCGGGCTACATCATAGCGCGGCTCCAGATCGTCTTAAAAAAAATGCATTTGAAATACATCCCTGAATGCACATCTTCTTTTTTCTTTGAGTTTCACGGGGCAACACATAATTTGAATATGGGCATTTCCGCCGAAAAGTCCACCGTGACACGAAAATTAAAAGTTATTGAAAACTTATGATATTATCTTAGAGAAACATTTTTATTTTATTGATTTAAGCAATTTAAATATAAATTCCTCATTTACAATGATGATCATATCGTTTGCACTGTTTCACAAATGTAATTTTTCTTTTTAGTTAATGTTTTGTATATGTTTCGTAAACGTTTTTGTTTTAGTAATAATGGGAGGCATTGGCTAAAATTAATGAAAAATGGTTGAGGCAAGGAGAGGCAGAATATATTAAATTTATTTTTTAATAACTAAATCATATAATTACTTAATTACCTAATTACTTAATAACCCAAATGAATAACAATGGAAAAAAATGTCACGCAACGCCATGTCACGGAACGTTTCATACTAAGCCCAATAAAAAATAAAAGAGAAAAGGTTTTTAAATTTGATTACTTTGAAAATAAACTTATACTATTCAAATCCTTCTAAAAAAAGTTTTATACAAAAACTCTTGCCTATTTACGGGATTTTACTAATTTTGTGATCCAAGTCAAAAACCACTTCTATTTTTTGTCACGTAACGTATCATTTTCGGTGGCTTCTATCTAAGAGCCGAACTTTTGACATCTCTTAGGTTTTACAACTTGTATAGTGTGACTAGTAAGCTATTGGAAAATCAAAATAAGGAACTTGTAAGTAAAATTTTTCATTCTTTTATCACTCATTAAAGTCGTACGATCGTCACGTGCGCCACCACGGAAATGCCCATATACCATATGCCATATACCATATGAGACCAGTAAATTTTTTTTTTCATTTTTAAGTAATATTTAGGGGTCGCTACTAGACAACTGCACGAATACATCCGTACACCTCTCCAAAAGATTTGCTTGAAGCACGTATACTTACACTCTATCATTGTCAACAACCAACTGGGCGTAAGTACACCACAAAACAAAAGTAAAACATTCAAGTACTGTACTTAAAACCGAAGTGTTTTTGATATGAAATTTCCTCGCGTACTTATGCTCGTATACAAAATACATGTCCATAAGTTAGATTAAATAAAAGAATGTAAAAATATTGCATACAAACATTAAAAAAAATATAAAATTAAATTTTTTAAACTTCAATACTTTTAAAATGAAGTGAATAAATTAAACCAAAAATAAAATAGGCATTTTTAGACATGATTTTTTAACATGATCTTCAAATATATTTCGAGCGGTACCGCAAAATCTACTTGGTGTACTTGCTAAAAAATAGCTATGCAGACTACTGAAATAAAACTAATCCAAAGTTGTGTACTGCCGTCATAAGGAAGCGTACGGCATCTACAATTTTCAAAAATCCAATCAAAACGCCTCACAATAAAAGGGCAATATTTTATGAAAAAACGATGAAATAATTATAAAAATTTTTTTGTTCAGAAAAGAGAAGTGAAGGACAATACAAATTATAAGGTGATTTAAAAGAATTTACCAATAATTCAAAAACTGTGGCATTAAGCACTCTACTTGCCGCTTTTTTTCGTGTTTGTTCCCCAATTTTATTCAACTTATAACGTATCTGCATAATTTAAAAAAAAAAAAATAAAAAAAGCCGTATCTACATCATTTTCCGCATCTACAAAGAAAATAATTTGCTTATTTTGATTTAAAATATCATCACAACCATCTTACCGATATATATGATCTATAATATTATTAGGGTTAAAGCGAAGATATAATAAATATGTTATGTACAACACGTAATGAAAAAAATATATGTGACTCAAATTATATTTTTTATGACTGAAAAAAAAATTGTGTATGTAAAATAAAGAAAAAACAAACAAAAAGTGCGGCATCTACATGTAGATACGGCATTTTTTACTCTGTTTATGGTAGATACTGCGTTTTATCCTGGAATGATACCTAAATTTTGTGTAGATACGACAATTTAGGTTAAAATATTTAGGTTTGGGGCTTAAAATTCGGGATTTTTATTTTACAATCTTATAGAGGATGGATGAATAACAAGGAAAATACAATAAAATTAATTTTGATTTTCATGCTAGATGTCGCACTCTTCCTTATGACGGCAGTGTACACACTCTGTTAAGATCCAACCGGATGTTGTTCAGTACTTGCTTCAGCCTGTGTTTAATTTGAAAGTACTGTGCACAGGCTTGAAAGATACTATAAAATGTAGTACAGTACGAAAGTGTACACTTTGCTGCAGGCAAAACAAATGTATTCATGCAGATGTTTTGTATAGGTTTTTGGGGTCTATAAACACGAATCTGTAGTCAAAAATTGAAAATTCAAAATGGCGACTTCAATATGGCGGACATGTAAAAAATGTGAAATTTTCGGATGCCATTTTAAACCTTTAAACCTGGGTTCCCGGACCAATAAAAAAATACGTGTACCTTAGATTATTGTCCTCTATCACATATCCGAAGCTCATTCAATTTGACGATTAACATTAAGGGACGTTTTCTTGTGAGAGGGATAAACTTTGACAACAGGTAGCGACCTCTAAGTCATGCAAAAAAATTAAAACAAAAAAATCTCAATCATATTTTAATGTATATAATCGAATAATGAAATGCTGCGAGGATAATTTAAAAGTCGAAAAATAAGGACCACCCTAATATAGCTATAGCTTAAACAAATGTTTACTTAAATACTTAAAATTTTTTTGATGAACTTTGCCGTATGGTAAGAACAAATATGTTTTGTTTAAAAAAAAAAACAGGAAGGGGCTAGTGTGGACAATTGAAATGGAGTTAGCGTGTTCATGTCTTGAATTTATTTTGATGAGAAGTTATGTAATGTTAATCGAGATTAAATTTATTTAAAATTGATGTATACATACCAACAAACAAGAAATGGTCCAAGAAAATATTAATATTGACGTAAACGGGGAAAGTCATCAATTCTTACCAATTCAACGGTGAAGATAATTGGAAAAACACCTAAAAGAAAAAAATCTACCTCCAAATCCAAAAAAATATTAAATTCATCAATTAATGAATTAAATTAAATTCCAAATATTAAGTTCATCGATACATTTCAAAAGCAAAACTTTTTATATTGGCCCTTGGTTTTCAACATTACGCTTTTACCTGATGTCAGTCAAATTCTCCACATAATTCGCCACAACCACAAATACTGCCAAGATCTGATCTCGATCAGCAAGTTATATTCATTTTGATATAAATTCCTCCAAATACGACATGGGATAGAAATTAAATTTGTTATTTGTATTGAACTTGTATTCTATTGTTTTGAAAAAATATATATTTGAACTATTATTAACTTTTTTGTAGTAATTAACAGGTGTCTAATGGTGTCCATACTAGCTCCAAGTAAAATCAGTGGTTGTTCACACTAGCTCCGTATAAGGGCCCTTATACAGGGCTTGTGTGGACAAATGTATGCTCTTTTTAAAATAATTTAATAATGCATTTGTGAGAATAAAGAATTGTAAAGATTAATGTTTTTTTAAGGTAAAGGTATAAGTAACAGCTAATAACTACTTTATTACAAAAATTATATATTTACAAATATAATTATAATATTCTCTCTCTCTCCCCAAATTATAAAAAAAAAGACGAGTTAGGTAAATGGTTTAGAAATGATTGACAAATATATTCAACCCTGTTCGATTCTTATTTCATTTTGACATATTATAAGGTTTTTATAAGTTGTAAGCAAAAAAGGGAAACGACTAACATTGGTTATCCAGGGCTTTTGGTTATCCAAAAGCTTTTACAAACTGTTTTATAAGCCCAAGTTGTACGTTTGGTGGTAGAAGGATGATTTTTTCTCGACTTATCAAAAGTTCTTGAACGACGTCAACTTGTTCTACAGTCATGTTTATTCTTGATGGCCAATCTTTTCTGTTCCAGTGTTAATTTTTTGCACGACTGTCCCACAGAAAAAGAAAACAAAGATATTTCGTGAATCCACATTAGTGACTGACCCAAAAAGAAATTTAACATCTTTAAATCTGAAGATGTCAGCTCTAATAATCCCGGCACGAAGAAAAACAATAAGTTTCTGATGCGAAGCGAGTGAAATCTCAAAAACGACGCTTCTTTTTTCCCACAGCGTTTTTTAAAAATTGATGTTTCTTTTTTGCTTGCCATCATTAAATTGTAAATAAAACCAAATTTTTTGAATCGATTTTAATTATATATGGCTTTATAAATTTCTTACAAATCAGTGTTTATATTAAAGATAAGAAAATAGCAATAATGACGTTTTTGATTTTTGTTTCAATTGTAAAACAACAAAGAAATTTAAATTTTGCATATAAAAAAGGGGTTTTCCGGGAGAACTTTCTGAATATTTCCGAAACTATTGGACTAAGTAAAAAACAGTGTAAACGCTTGAGGAGGCAATTCAGCTGCAAATTTTTAGATTTTTTACTTAACCAAAGCGGAGAAAATTTTTCTTGAGTTATGTTTAAATATGTGGTGAAACCTCTTTTATTTTGAAAATAACGTTTTATCTCGAGAACCAGAGTCAATTCAAATAATGTAAATTATAGACTTAGATCTTCATCAACATATGTACCGAAATTGACAAACAAACCTCATGCCGCAGAATCAGTGTTGCCCTGTGTAACGATTATAATTGTTATTGTTTACGGTCATTATGCGTCTTTAGTTAATATAAAATTACAGCTTTTACTATATCACCTCTCAATAATATTAAACTTTCTGTTCAAATGACACATTTTCAAACTCCTTTCTTACTCGTGCTTCTATAAACCTCTTTTATCATTATTTCATTATAGCCCTAATTCACATTATTCACGACATTCATTAACTCAACACTTTCATCTTCATCAACATTAACCACATGAAAACACACAATGAAGCATGCCCAAAAACCTTAAAACGTTAAACCTTAATCCGCTTTAAATAAACTTTCAACTTAATAACTTTTAATGTGACTGTGAAGAGGACACTCGGCAGCAATACTTCAAATAAAACCCTATCCACATTTTTATGGTCTCTTTTGTCCTACCTTTCTAACTTACTCCTTATGTTAGTGACCTATCTAAGGTCACTATCATCATTGACACACCATCACACTTACAAAACTTATTACTTAATTTAGTTTTCATTCAGAATCCAGACAGATCAAGAGACAGACTATTACAACAAATTTATTATTATTAATATTATTATTATTTATCTTCATTTTAAAGTAAAAGCAAGAAAGTATCCTTATTCGCCCTTAAGCGATGATTACGTATTCTATTCCAATTTGGATATTTGTAGAAGTTTACTAATGTTGCTTTAAAAGGCACACCAAACACATTCAAGTTAACTGGCGAAAATATGCATACATCGATTTTTGAGAAAATGAAAAGTTTCTTAACCAGTTGAGTCCTTATTCCTAAATGTATGGGATGGGTGGAAAAATTTGTTGGGTTGGGTGATAACGTTAGTACTTAAAGTACACAGTATGCATAAAATTATCATATAAAATGAGTAATGTTTTTCATTTTGAGAATCTGAATGGTTATAGGAAAAAAATAACAGAATGTTAGTTATTTTTCTTAATTTATATGCAGTAGAAGTCCTTGGATGAAAGTTGTTTTCAAAGTTTTGCATCGTAAGAGTGTTTGTATACTTAAGCATACTTAAGTAGCAAATAATTAATATTGGTTGACTAAGAGTAGTAAACACGGCGTATATTACGAATTTTAGAAAAATAAAACCACAAAGCTGTAATGTTTTGAAAATTAAATTTGGCTGAGGAAATTTTAAAAATCATTTTCTAAGAAAGTGGAAAAGAAAGGGTAAGTAAAAATCACTGTACTGTGTAATGATGAATACTCCAGCATAATACAATGACGACATGCGTACAAAATACCATTATTATTTTCCCATTTTATTAATTATTATCTCTTAGTAACATCTAACTGACCAAGAAAAGAAAAAATAATTGTAAGTCAGAATTCTAATGGTACTTTCACAAAAAAAAAAAAATAAAAAAATAAAAAAAAAACCAAGATCTGTCAGTAGATTGCTTAGTATATACAGTTATACATACAAACGAGTTAGTTGCAATTAGAAACATTATCACGTCTTTCATTTTGGCTTAAAGGCTCATCAGACAAGTGAAGATCATAAAAAAAAGAAACGCACAGCCAACCGATTGTAATTTAGCCAAAGATTTCATTTCGAATAGACAGACCGGAATGCAATACAAACACACCAACAATGTATACACATGTGTACAGAAAAACTTACGAGCTTTTACGAACATTTAGCGAACATTTCAAGAATCTTGAATTTCCATTATTACATTTATATTTATTCCTTTACAATTCAATGGATTTTTTTTAATTTTTTAGTAGTTATTTTGGAGTCAGAAAAAAGTTCATTTCAGGTGTAGTTTTGCGCTATTACAAAAGACATTTAGCGTTGTATAATTTAAATTGTTTCTCGCGTTATATCTATTTTTTATAAATATATATTGCAACCTGATATTTATCGACCATATAAACAAGATCATAGGGAAATATTTATGGGACTTTACGTTACTTCCGCATTTCGCATTTCTTTAAGCTTTAAGCCCCTAACGTCTTAACGCAGACTAGTTATGCAATTAATAATGCCTAATATTACATTATTTGATGTTGTATATAGTCAGCTTGGCACACAATTCCAGCATAAATTTCTTGTTTATTCAAGTGCTGTGATAAAATTTCTTTTAAAAGTAAAGGCATTCTTGGCTATGGTTTATTTGAACATTCGCAGTACTATATATTTACATTCTTTGCATTAATGGCATTCTTACATTGTACACACTAACCCTATTTCAATTGTCCACACTAGCCCCTTCGTGTGTTTTTTAAACAAAAATATTTTTTTCTAATCTTATGGTAAGGTTAAGCAAAAAACATTTTAAGTATATGAATAAACACGGCTTTATATGATATATAAATATTTCAACAAAAAAAAACCCTAATTTAGAAGTATCACGAAAAAACCCAAACTGGTACCCAAAACACACTGCATATTTCGTACAGCTTTTTAAACAGGCATGCAGCTTATAATTTTCTAAAATTTCGTGCAGAAATCCTAAAGTTTCGTGTTTGTTGTGGATTTCAACATGCGAGATATGAGAATCAGGTTTGAGTTTCTTTTAGCTTTCCTTTTTCTACATGGCGCATGCAGAAATTTGGTAAGATAAAACTTTTTCTACACATGCCGTGCAAGATTAGATTTCTACATGCCGATAGCCTGAGTTGCTCGTGCCGTATTCTATAGTAGTAAGATTATTATAATTATAAATTGTATTTCTAATAAATAAATAAATAAATAAATAAATAATATACATGCCCCGTTCAGCAAGTTTTGTTTTTTCTGTGTATGCTTATCTGAGCTCTCTCAATGCAAACCTTTTCTATCACCTCAGAATCACCAGAGAATCGCTAGGAGAATGAAACAATCGCCGGCGAGCTCATATCAGAGTCATCCGGCTATCGCCGACTGTAAGCAGCTGAGGCTATAAAAGCGATTCGCCTGAAAGGCTCATAAACAATTTGCCTGAAGAGTTCGAAAGCGATTCGCTGGGAAGATACGCGAACGAATCGCCGATGGGGGCCTTAAATGATTCGCTGGGAAGAGTCGCAAAAAGGGATCTTAAGCGATTCGCTGCGAAGAGCCGCAACCGAATCACCAAGAGAAGCCCTATTAGGGGTCAAACGTTTCGTAAAAATAGGTTCTCAGCGATATGTTGCGAAGCATCGTTGTTGAACGTAAAAATAGTTTCGTTTTAAAAAATTTAAAAATTTATACGTGTCGTTGCTTTTAAACAATATGAAAATATTTGACATTTTTTCGACAAGCTTCAAGAGCGATCCATTTTCCAACGATCGCCGGAATGAGCGAAGTAAGATTTTGAAAATTTTTTTTAATCACACATTAATTGCTTGGGCGCTCTAAAAGCGATCCATCTTTCAATGATCGCTGCAATGAGCGATGGATGGTTTGGAAAATGTTTCTTGAATCGCGCATTAATCGATTGGGCGATCGAAAAGCGATCCATCTTCCAAGGACCGCTAGAAAGAGCAATGGAAGATTTTAAACATTTTTCTTGAATCGCGCATTAATCGCTTGAGTGATCATAAAGCGATCAATCTTGCGATTGTCGATTGTCGGAATGAGTGAAGGAAGATTTAGAAAATATTTCTTGAATCGCTCATTAATCGCTTGGGAGATCGAAAAGCGATCCATCTTCCAACGATCGCTGGAATGCGCATTAATCGCTTAGGCGATCATAAAGCGATCAATCTTCTAAAGAACCCTTGGGTGAATCGCAAGTGCATCGCAAAACCAACTTCACTTTCAATCGTCTTCCAAACGTTTGCAGGGCTCTCTTTAAATGAACTTTGAAACTTTAAATGAAAGCCGATAAGACCCTTATTGGTTTTTTTTGTGATTCATTCAATACCTTATTTTTAATTGAAATAGTTCCAACTAAATGTTAGTTTTAAGTCCGTATTAAAAAATTTTACAAAATCATCTCCAATGACAATGTATTGCTTTAAACGACTCATGGCCGTATTTTATTTGTCTGGCAATAAATTTCAGTGAGAAAAAGAGAGCTTATCTTACTTCACATGAAACGGAATCAGACAAAAAACGCCAAGTGACGTGATCGCTTGCGTTTTACAAAATACGGTGATAAGTCTTAATGTACATTATGATAAATTATAATAGATTAAATTAAAAAATATATAAAGTATCCTTGTAGGCCACGGCATCACTCTCACTCTCACTGTCTTTTGGCAGTTTCTATTGAAAACAAAAACAAAAACTCTTTAACATCGTTCAAACGATCACCGTGTCACATCCACCCTTAAAACAATGCGTGTCAAACGAAATAAAAAACATTTTTTTTATTTTTTGTTTTGTTTTGGATCTCAGCTTGCATTTAAATGTATCTCTCTTTTCGCCTTGGGCGAGGCACATCTGTTTTTTATTTTGTGCTGTGCTAGCTAAGCAGAAAAAGATAAGAATAGAGAACAATATGGAGTTTATTGAAAATCTCACAATGCAAACACTTGAAAAGAAACGATCAAGCAAATCGTGGCATCGGGGTTGATTCTCGTTTGCGAAATCGCTCTAGTGTCCAGCATTACCATATGGGCAGTTAATCCTGTTTTGGGCAGTATTTTGAGCAGGTAGACAGGATCATATTTCTCCCAGGATTTTGTCAGATTTTTTTTTAATCCAGTTTTTTAATTTTCGTTGAATAAAAAAAATATAAATTTTATGCATATAAATTATATGTAAGTACTTATATAAAAGTAGCAAATAAAGTACATCCTTTAAAATCCTTTCAAAAATTTGATCATGTGGCAGCGCTTCTCCTGTCATTGTTTCTGTCATAGTTTTTGTTAATTTCTTTTCGCTAGTCTTTTGCAAATTACAAATGAACAAATACTTAACAAAACCTGATAAGATAAGGAAATTGTCGTTTATTTAATGTTTTAACCTAATTTTTCAATTTTTAGACTCTAGTCACAGTTAAAAAAGTTTGACTTTGACAATGCTTTTCTAAAATGTGTAGAACTTTTAGCACCTTCAACTGTTTTAAATAAAAAATATATCTCTATTTTAAGTTTGTGTACTTTTCTTCCTAATGTAATTAAGTATGAAGAAAGGCAAGAAGTGGACGATGAATGGCACGAGCGCCACTTAAGTTTCATAGATTTAAATCTTATAAATGAAAAGAATATTGAAACTTTTTGGAAAGTAGTATTTGATCAAAAACGTGTAGATAATTCCGAAGTTTTTCCATTACTAAAAAAAAACTTGCTTATGCTATTTTATCGATTCCAGTAGCAACAGCAAATGTTGTACGGATTTTATCTCAAATAAATAAAAACAAAACGAAAATAAGAAATAAATTAGAAATTCCCACCTTGTGTGGGATTCTTCGTACAAAAGATTTTTTAAGAAAAAATTATAAGAATTGTACAAATTTCGAAACGTCAGCAGAAATGATGAAGAAGTTTGGGAAAATTGCTTATGAAAAATAAAGAAATATTTTAAATATATAATTTTAATAATCTCAACAATGTGAATTAATTGCTTTAAATATAATTTATTTAAGGGGACATGACACCTTCCAAAAAATTTTTTGAATGGCTTAAAACGCGTATAAGTTGAATAAAAATATGATATAATTTTGAAAAATGAAACATATATTTTGAGGTTAAAAAAATTACACAAAAAATTTTTTTTTAATTTTTTAATCACATGAATCTCATGAATTTTTTAATCACTGGAATTTTTTTAAAAAAACTCATTGCGGGCGTGATAACATAAAAACTACTCAACCGATCGTACTGAAATTTTAAGTACGAAAAAACACTTTTTTCGAAAAAAACACCGCCACTTCGTAATTTTTCGACAAACATTTTTTCTTCTAGTACATTCCACGGCGGTTTTGATGTTGATGAAGACCCCGTTTTTTGTTTTGTGTTCAGATGTTGCAGTGAGCCGCATCACGCTCGCAGTGTTTTTTTGATGTTTGTTAAAAAAATTCCAGTAGCCATATACATGTGTGTTTAAAAATATTTAGAAAAATTTTTATTGTGTATTGTTTTTACCTAAAAATAGGTGTGTAATCTTTTAAAATTATATCTTTCTCTTTAGTGAACTAATACGTATTTTAATACATTATAAAAATTTTTGAAGGTGGCATGTCCCTTTAATTTATTTTTGTTAATTTTAATACATTCTTAGAATGTGATTCTGTGATTTGAATAGTCATCAGAAATGATTAAGAAGTTTGGAAAAATTCTTTATGAAAAAAAAATATGTAACTATATATCGCACACTAAATACAAAACAGCACAACTCAAAATTTGTAAATTTCTAGGTGAAGCCAAAATCAATTTTGTTTTTGATGGAGCTCTTTACAAAGCAATGAGACAAAATTTTGTTTTTTAACTATAGAGAAAGAAGATGTGTACAAAATTTATTTGATGTGCTACAATCAATGTATATGATCACTACAAATAGTTTAAAATTACAAAGTAACAATTTGTAAATTTTGAGTTGTGACTATTTTGTATTTAGTGCGCAATATGTTCAATGATCTCAACATTGCGAATGAATTGCTTTAAAAACTTATTATTTTATTTATTTTTGTTAATTTTATTACATACCTAATAAGAAAGAGATATTTTTGTAAAATTATAACTTACTTTAAATCAAATATTAAAAATGTTATAATAAAAAAATTTTAAAATATTTGTTTTTAGTCCTTTTATAAGATCAGTATTTTCTCTAAAAATACAGGATTTTTTTTTTTAAATTACAGGATTTTCAAAAAAACATATGGCAACGCTACTAGTGTCTCACACATTTAAGCACCGACAAGAAGTTATTTTAATCAGTTGGCGCTGAGATTTCATGCTAGATGGCCAACGCGCTTGATGCTTTAAACTTGATTGTTAAGCAGCAAAAAAAAAAAATGAGAGCGAGACTCAACTACTACAAGCACAAAACTTAAGAAAATCTAATAGTATTAGTGTGCCCATCACTGTTTTAAATAGTGGTAGAATGATGGACTGCATGACTGATATAGCAAAGATTGCATATTGAAATTAATCTAATCCAAAAGATATACATAAATGTGAAATTATTTAAAATCAGAGAATATATAAAAAGAGAAGAAGTTAATTTTTTTTATATTTCAGTCTTTTGTTTGTTGATGAAACTGCCGCAACTTTTTGGTATTTATGCATGCACGAAAAATCTCAAGGTTTTCGTATAGCGTTCATGAATGAATTTGGAAACTTTTCCAATGGGATTTTCGTCAATGAAATGTGTTGCCGAATTAGCATATTTCATCAAAAATGAATAGATCCATTTATCAATTTATCAATTTTTTATCAAAGACTTGGACTGTCCCAGAGATATTTCGAGAGTTTTAAGGCCATGGTCGAACGATTGAGTGCATGGATCGTATGACATAGAACCGCAGTAGAGTTTGGGCTCAAATCCTAATCCAATCTGACACAATATTTTTTTCAATTGATTAAATATTTCTAATCTGCCATCACCTCTCGGTGTATCTCGATGTATCAAATCGTTTCGAATAATCGTTGCACGTGCCATGAATTTGCACGAGTTCGCTGAGGCTCGAAAGATGATAAAGCTATTGCCGTCTTTACTGATCCTCAACCAGAAACAGCAGTGCATTCATGGTTCAACGGCCGATTTGGCGTAATCGAGCGGACTTTTCCCGATGTTTTTTTGACGATTTTAAAAATTTTTTTTTTATAAATACGAAGACATTCATTGATTCTCAAGAAATAAATAGCAGTTTTGGACTTGCCGAGTATATTCGCAAATTTCGTTTTAAATTTCCTACTACATTTTCTAAATTTCAGAGTTAACAATGCATTATTTTTTTTTATTTACTCCAAATATTTAGCGTTTTTATTTACACATCTATTTTTGCGATCACATGTGTGCATAACATACTTCATCGTATACCATTATGTCTGTTTGTCCACTTGTGCATATGTCCGAATGAAGTCATCTAAATCCAATCAGCAAACAGCTCAGCCCAACCACAACAAAAAAATTAGCTACTATGTATAACAACATAGAGGGTGAGGGTGGCGAAAGGCAGAAGGAAAAAAAAAATAAACTTTTACTCTTCACGTGTCAAATCCTTTTTAATGAGTTTCAGAAGCATCAAAAACTTAACCATGTGCGATGCTCTACCAGTCACCACTCTTCACCCACCAGCTGCCTAAAGCCGCTTATAGCCACAGTATATCGGCAAAGCGAACAAAAGACGTGCTTCCAGTAACACTTCTCTGTAAGGCATGCCTTAAGTCTTAGCGGCGTCTCAAGAATGTAGGGGGGGAGGTAGTAACATTGTGGCATCATAGACGCTTAACTCTGCCATGCTATTGATTAGTTACGATATTTTTTTTTCTGTGCATACGTGTGTGCCTTGGCTTGCCTTGGTGTAGGTGTTAGATTTTGGTTAGATTTATAAAGTTGTAATGAACGTTATAACTTTTTCCCAGTTTAATGGAGATAAGTATGAGCAGAGTGGTTGACTGAGTGATGGTAATGGTGGCGATGGAGGAGTTTTGGTGTTCAGTTGGTTATTCCATATGGTTGTTTTTAGTTTCACTTTAACGCTAGTTTTCTTTATAATTACTTTCTATGGAGACTGTGGCTTACGGACAACAGGTCGCCATCTTAAATACGCTGACATATTAAATATTACTGAGGATTCCATTTAATAATTTCAGCTTAGTTTAACAGTTTTTACGGATTATTATCTAAATTAGTTATTTTATTTTTGTATACTAATTTACGAAAGCAAACATTTAGTAGTTTAAAAGAAGCGGTTATCTATTGTATACATAAGAATTCATATAAATATTTCATTTTAATATTAAGTTTAAAGTCAAAATGTTTAAAGCTAGTGACAAGATGCTGCACGCACTGTTTAATTGTTTTCAGTTTAATTTCACGGATGACCTGACAAACATCTGAATGGTATTCGGATTAAGTAGAAACGATTTTTATAGAGAATTTAAATTGCTGTGGAGCAAAGAAAACGCACAACGACATATCAGACAACAACAACAGTGTAGCAGAACTATCAGACAGACATGTTACGTTGTTACACAAATGTTGACGTTATGGTCAGGAACTACGGTGGCTTAAATTCTGCGGCATTCACTGAGCAGCAAATGTGAGCGTGTAATTCGAATCATGCTGTAATGACGAATATGCTGTGCGAAGCAATTATACACAGTTTGCGTGAAATGCACTACGAGAAAAACAAAGCAAGTTGTTAATATGTGAAATAAAAAAAAAAACAGAATTCCCAGTAATATTTACGCAGCAAATGCATCCAAAATATTTCGTATGTTGAATAAACAGGAAAAAATAATTCACTGCTATCCTGTTCCGTATTTTTTCAGAGCAACATACGCGCTCGCATTAGTCTACAGACTAATGTTGCAGTTAGTTTATTATCTTGCTTAGCCGCTACTTCATCAACAACAATTCTAGCTGCTAGATAATATAAAAATAATACAATGATTGCAGAAAAAAAAAAAAAATGCAACTGTTTCTGACCGCTGCCTATTAGTCTTGTATGGTGGAAGCAAAAATAATAATAATAATGAAAACATGTAGTCAGATGTTTCTGAACGCTCGAGTGCATCGCAACTTTTAAATTAACTCCGTGGATACACGGCATTAAACGGTCATCGCGGCCATTTGCCTTTTTATATCCGATTCACTCACTGTTGATGTGCATGTGCTGTTCATATGACCCACGGACCATCATAATTGAAGGTGTGTGATGCAGTGATCACCCATACGATGAACCAACGACATGTTGTGCTATTATGTTAACTTCCACACGGAGAAAAATTAACCATGGAAATAACGTAGATACGAACAATGTTTTTCATATTGACGAACTCTTAATTTGAGTTGATAAAACTTTTGTCAGTATAGAGTCAACAAAAGTGTCTGTCAAGGTTTTTTCTTTGAGTTTAGAATTTTTCTTATAAATTAAACTCACATGTTTACTATAAGATTCACAAGCTTTCTAGTGTTTCTTTCATGAATATCTCTATTATACACAATAGGACTGTTTCTGTAACCACTTCAAGTAACTACTCGAACGTGTTTCTTTACACATTTTTCCAGCACGAGAGAGAAGAAGAACAAGCAAAATGTCACTCTCTATTACTCGAACTTTACTTGAAAAATATCTTCGAGCACGAATCTCGAGCTTCAAACAGCTGATTGTTAAAGTAAAAAAAATAAATTGTTGTGCTGTTTGTTGTGCTGTGGAAAAAATTAATGCAATTGTTTCGCAAATTTATAATAATAACGTTAAAACATGTGAAATGAACGGGAATGGCAGTGTTGATCTTTTAAATATACTGCTACCAGATGCTTCCAGCTCATCTGAAAGTATTTTAATTTAGAATTTTTTAAATATGCCAACAAGCCAATTAAATTTTTATTTACATTCAAATATCAGCTGTTGTGCTTGGAACTTACTTGAAGTCGTTTTCGTACTTTTTGACAAATTTTCTCAATTTGACAGATAATCAAATTACTCTCTATTACTACTCGAACTTTACTCGAAGTTTACTTGAAGTGAGTACAGAAACAGACCTAATATCATTGCCTTAATATTCAGGTAAATAACCATTTTGAATATTAAAAATGAAAACCATTACATAATAAAGAATACCCTGTTTGACGCTAAGCCACTGTAGTTCGTTTAACATTACACTTGTCGGAGTATCATATGCTTTTTCCAATATAAATCTCAAAGCCTTATTTTGTATTTTCTGTAAATGATTTATACGGCTATCTGCCACTTTAACCCTAATCCTACTGCGTCCTTATGTGACATATCCTACTGCGATATGATTTTGGGTCACACATGTTTAATATTTTTATTAATATTTTCGATAATTTTATTGCTACCAACCAAGCAGGACTTGATTAATTCACTAGAAATTTTCAGTAGAAATAGCTTGAATATTTGCAATCCAAATGTCATAACTCATTTTTGCAATTTCTAAAGTTTTTGCTGGCCCTCTTTGCAGCGTTGAGCAACAATACAAAGAATGCTCTTATTTCTAGTGCATCTGTGATCTTCCATTTGTCTCACAGAAAATGAAAAGCACATGATCGCATTAGTTTGCGCTGAAAAAAGCAGACTTCTTATCGAATATGTAGATAGTAAAGATAGTAATGTGAGCACAAGTGCAACACAGCTTTCCTCAACCAATTTAACTCTTTAACGTCCAAATGTTCTGATTTTTACCTTAGCTTTCAACCTCGTTTAGCATGGTGAACAAAATTTAATACAATTTAAAAAAGCCGCATAATTGGTTATTTGAACATCGCTCTTTCGAATGGGGTGCATAAAATTTTAAAAAATTGCAATTTACCCCTCATTTTTGCAGAAATACACCAAAAAATGCAAATTTATTTTTTTTTTTCAGTAGTGATTTTCTCGATGATACTGGATCTTGAGTGAATTGAAATGCACTTATAACGTGTTCCCGATGGTTTGACTTCAAAGATATGCAATGAGATATTTTTTTCATCCCTCTAATTGGAAAAATGGCGTCCGAAAGCAATTTAATTTTTTTTTATTTTTCATTGTTTCTTAATTTTTTGAGTAATGATAAAAAATTAACACTGAAATCATTTCATACATTTTAATTATAATAAAATAATTTAAATATTTTAAATAAATATCCCACTGAACCATAAGCGAAGGTTTTCAGTAAGGTGAGAGTTTTGCGAACGTTTTTGGTTAGAATTTTTTTTTTTTAATTTTTTCTTTTTTATTTTGTTGCTTAATAAAATATGTACATCTTATTTTGCGAAATTCATTAAAAACTTATTTTGAGTCGAAAATGAATCATTTTTGTATCATTTCAGTAGGTAAGACTTCCTTGCAAATGAACCATTTTTTGTTCATAAATGAGTTCGGAAATGAATCATTTATGTTTCTTTTTTGCATTCTGAAATGAGTTCAGAAAGAATAATTTTTTTATCATATCAGTAGGAAACAATTTCTCATAAACGAACCAGTTTTTGTTCATAAATGAGTTCACAAATGAATCATAAATGTTACTTTTTATATTCTAAAATCAGTCAAATAAAGGAACTTAAATGTTAACCTTCGTACAAACGTCATATGAACTTTTTTACCAGTGCGAGATGG
Source organism: Coremacera marginata (assembly GCA_914767935.1). Taxonomy (NCBI): domain Eukaryota; kingdom Metazoa; phylum Arthropoda; class Insecta; order Diptera; family Sciomyzidae; genus Coremacera; species Coremacera marginata. Next base: position 193,081,908 of record OU612043.1, read on the forward strand.
ATGTACTGCTATACGTATGAAAATTTTCAACATTTCTATCAAAAATTAAAATCAGGCCCAAATAGAATGAAAACTACAATAATAATAAATTCCCAAATTAATAGCTTAACTATTTTGATATTTCATATATAATTTGGAAGTTTGTCAAATTGAAAAACAATCACGCCTTTCCCCTTTGAAACATCAATATCATGAAAAACACATTGCGTGAATTCCAGCCCAGGTATATTAATTCTATTAACCCAATGAATAATATGATCTCTAATTTTAGCAATAATCATTTCTTCTTTAACAAAATATCGATATGTAATAACAAATAGTATTATGCAATAATAAAATTTATAATTCAAAAATGTTCTTTTGCAACTCATTACTGAACAAAAAAAGGTTTGTTTTTGAGAGGCAATTCAGTCCAAAGATTGATACTAAAAGGGCTCATTTTCGAGTGCCGAAAAATTACTTTTTATGGTTCTTTTTTTAACTCATTTCCGAACAAAAAAAAAGATAATTTATGGTTCTTTTTTTAACTCATTTGCGAACAAAATAAGATTCGTTTTTGAGAGGCATTTTAGTCCGACGAATGATACAAAAAGGGTTCATTTATGAGTGCCGAAAATGAACGTTTCTACCCGAAAAGGTTCATAAATGAATTCAAAAATGGTAGTTTTGGTTCATTGGGATATTAATCATTAATTATAAATATTTATTAATTATTTATAAACTATTTTTTTTTTTTTACCTATTCAGTTCAGTTAGTTTGAGAACATACCATTTGTTCATGAGTTTCACTTCTATTCATTTCTCAAAAGTTAAAATTGCATTGCATGAATTGATCTTTCATTATTTGCTTGAGTTCTTTCTTCAAGCTGTAGACTATTTATCACACTCAAGTCATAATTTCTGTAGAATTAAGAAGATTATCTGCATTGTAATATTGCCACGAAGTTATGTTTTTTGTTATACGCATTTGGTATTTTTTCTTAGATAATAAATTAAAACCAATTATTTCATGGTCGAAGATTTTATTTTCTTCAAGACTTTTAAGATTAAAGGTATTATTGTTTGAGTACAGTAAATCAATCATCGTTTGGGAGTGATCAGTGATACGAGTATCAACATTTATTTTCTGAGTCCTGCATACGTTTGCTAAAATGTCGATTAAATTATTTCTGATGTTTGTGTTACTGTTAATTTCTATATTGAAATCCCCTAAAAGTTTGTTACTTCCACTAGGTCCAAGCTTGTCTTAGAAAATTTAGAAAATCGATGTCAATACTATTTGGAGAATGATATAATACTCCAATATGCCATTTTGTGCCACTGTTCTTTATTTTTATTATTATGCTGCCGTCATAAGGAAGAGCGCCTCATCCGGCATTTAGTCATCTAAAGCGCGGCATGAAAATCAAAAATGATTTTATTTTGTTTTCCTTATTTGTCATCTAACCTCTTTAAGATAACTAAATAAAAATTGCGAATTTTTGGCCTGAAGTCTTAATGTTTTAACCTTAGTTGTCGTATATTTAAAGACTGTAGGTATCATTCCAAGATAAAACGTAGTATATACAGAAACAAAGTCAAAAATATCGTATCTACATGTAAATGTCGCAATTTGCCTTTATTCTTTTTTTCATAAGCTCAATTATTTTCAGTGATATAAAATAGAGTTTGCGTCAAATAAATCGTTTTCATTAATTGATTGTACATATTAATTATACATTCGCTTTTACCCTTATAATATAGATCCTATGAATCGGTTAGATGGTTTTGATGATATTTTGAATAAAAAGTAGCAAACTTTTTTCCTTATAGATGCGAAAAGTGATGTAGATACAGCTTTTTTAAATTTTTGCAATTGCCTGAATTCGAAGAAGAAATAAGCATCGAGCGGCAACTGTTGTGTTGCACTGAAATGACTTTATAATAAATATTGTACTGGTTTTTTTCTATTTTTACCAACTATATTCTTAGAATTATTCCATCCCATATATAATATTTATGTTCATAAAATACTGACTTTTAATTTTTAGGCAGTTTTCTGAGAATTTAAAAAAAAAATGTAGATGCTGCACTCTTCCTTATGACGGCAGTAGGCTTCACAAATTTCTGTTAATACAGTTGTTGTATATCACTTTGTACTCGATTCTTTCATGTATGTACATTAAGACTCCGCCTGTGTGACGACTAAAGTCGCCTGTGTGACGACTTAAAGTCACATCTAATTGTATTATAGTTAATAACACTGGGTAACAACCAAAAAAAAGTCATGGGTTTCTCAGCTGATTTAGACTAATTTTGGTGTTCTGAGTCCGAATATCACATTGATTTTGCTGTATCAGGTCAACTTTTTGAGATACAGCCATAGGCCTAAATGACCATTTTTCCCTGAAATGTAAGCCCTGAAATAAATTCCTAATTTAATAATACGCTAACTTAGTAACCCTAATTCATCTTTTGCTATTAAATGATAACGTCATTATCCGGCAACTCTGTCATTGTATATATAGTAGTATGTAAGTCTAATTAAGTATGTAATCAATAAAAGAGTTCAGTTGCTTATCATCTTCAATCGTCAACACTTGTGTTTCTCTTCGTTCGATCTCTATCCACACATAAGTATACACACACACAAGAAACAAATTTAACAAACAGTGAACAAACATAACAAAAACAAAAGAAGCCTTTAAGATTGTAACAGTTAATCATTCCAATAGGTGCCTTTTATTCTTATTATTGTATAAAATTTATTCTAATTTTTATTGTCTGACAGTACACTGCATATTTCTATCTATTTCAGATTGATATGGCTTCTGCGCGACGTTCATGCATGAATAATCCTGACGTTTTCTGCTACATCTGCGGAGAATACACGCTTTCAGTGGACAGGAAGAACATCACGGGATTTGTGAAGAACGCCTACCAGGCTTACTTTAAAGTCAAGCTGGGTGACCAAGATAAGCCCTGGGCACCGCACACGGTCTGCAAGAACTGCGTGGAATACCTCCGGCGGTGGACGAAGGGCACGAAAACTTCACTGAAGTTTGGGATTCCGATGGTTTGGAGGGAGCCCTTAGACCATGCATCGGATTGTTACTTCTGCGCTATCAATACTACTGGCATCAACCGGAAGAACCGGCACAGCCTCCAGTACCCCGACCTTCCATCTGCCCGCCGTCCAGTTGCTCACTGCGAAGAAATTCCTGTACCAGCGTTCACAGAGCTTCCTGACATCCACGACGAGGCCACCACTGCAGACGAGGGAGGATATATAACAGACGAGGAGTATGAAGCACAAGATGGTCGGCAGCCCTTTTCACAATGTGAGCTTAATGATCTTGTTCGGGATCTCAGCTTGTCGAAGACTTCATCCGAGCTGTTGGCCTCCAGACTGAAACAGAAAAATCTACTTGGCGAGGACGCGCGTATCACTTTCTTTCGTAGAAGGCATGAGGACTACATGGGCTACTTCTGCCAGGAGGAAGACCTAGTGTACTGCCGAGATGTCGCCGGTCTTCTTGTTAAACTCGGGGCTCCTACATACGATCCGAGAGATTGGCGACTCTTTATTGACAGCTGCAAGCGCTCTTTGAAGTGTGTGCTCCTCCACAACGGGAACGAGTTCGCCTCAATCCCTCTTGCTCACTCCACAACTCTCGTAGAGAAATATGAAGCAGTGAAGTACGTGCTCGACAAAATCCAATATGAGCAGCACCAATGGTTAATCTGCGTCGACCTCAAGATGGTGAACTTTCTACTTGGTCAGCAGTCCGGGTTCACGAAATACCCATGCTTTATATGTAAGTGGGACAGTCGAGACAGAGCCCAGCACTATGTAAAGAAAGTGTGGCCGCCACGAGAGCAGTTAGTACCTGGTGCGGGAAACATCATAAACGAACCTCTTGTTGACCGGGAGAAGATATTGATTCCACCGCTACACTTGAAGCTTGGGTTAATGAAACAGTTCACGCGTGCTCTGGACAAGGATGGGAGGTGCTTCAACTACCTGTGCCGAGCCTTTCCGCGACTGACCATTGAGAAGCTGAAGGCCGGCATTTTCGATGGGCCACAGATACGGCAGCTCATAAAGGACACAGAGTTCGAAAAGTCCATGAACACGTTACAGTGCGCCGCGTGGAAATCGTTTGTGCAGGTGGTGAAGAACTTCCTGGGGAACACGAAGGCAGCAAACCACGCCAGACTCATCACCAACATGATAGAGGCCTTTCAAAAGCTCGGGTGTTTGATGAGTATAAAGATGCACTTCCTGTTCTCACACATGGAGAAGTTTCCTGAAAACCTTGGGGCGATGAGCGACGAGCAGGGAGAAAGGTTCCATCAGGACATGCGCCAAATGGAGGATAGGTACCAGGGGAGGTGGGACGCAGTCATGATGGCGGACTACTGCTGGATGCTGAAGAGAGAAAACCCAGCAGCTGCTCACAAACGGGAATCGAAGAAACGCCGATTTATGCCGTGAACTCTGAACTTTTGTGTCACGTAACGCTCATTGTTATACTAATATTATGATAAATATGCTTATTTAATTTGATGGAGTAAATAAAAACTTAATAAATTTGCATACGTTGACTTTTATTTCTTGAGGAAAACGGAAAAAATCTTCCGGGGTTTCTCAGCAGATGATCCAAAGAAATGTTTTTTTACGAAAAATCGATTTTTAAAAATTTCTGTAGCAAAATCCTGACCTGATAGAACAAAACCAAGGTCATTTTCGGACTCAGGGCGTCTAAATTAGTCTAATTCAGCAGGAAAACCCTAGACTTTTTAAAAAAAAAATTGTTTTGTTGCTCAGTGTAATTTTTAATTCTCGATCTTCAATTTCACTTTTACTTCTAGATTCCGAGCACAGCAGAATGATAGGGTTTTTAGCATTTATCAAAACTTCAAGCTCTTTTTTTTTTTTTTTGTTTTTTTTTTTTGTTATTATACCATTTATATTCAGATACACACAAGATATTTCATATGAAGTTTTTTGTTGCTATTTTCGATTTTTCTTCTTTAGATGGTAGTGTTTTACCTATGCCGGACATTTAGCACTAAATACGTATGATTTCACATCATGTTCATAACAGTTTACACATCTTATTATTTCGGATTTACATTATTTTTTCTCATGTATACCACTTTGTACAAGCAATTTTATTTATATATTCACTGGCTTTGTGCTGAAAGCATAACCATTTGAAACATCTTAGTATATTAAAATATTCGAAGACTCTACAACTGTCATACTCTATTTTAATTCTATATTTAGAAGTAAACAACTCGCATGTATCCATATCGGTTTCTACCAGCACATTGTAGTTTTCTTCGCTCCTATCCTCATAAATTTTCACTATGTTCATTTCTTTACTGTTATGAATTTCTTACATTCAATCAGCCTCTCTTCACTATGTTTTGATGTTAAGCCCATTCATTATCTTAATCATTCTCTGTTTAAGTTGCTCTTTTATTTTTTCAATTTCATAGATTGCACCAATTTAATCGTTGATTTTGTTTTTTTAATTGTTTTTAGAGCATTACCGTCTCTTTAACTTAATTTATTAAGCTTCTATAGGCTCTATCACTGATTTTATCAATTTTCAATATCTGCCTTGTCTTCGTATGGGCACTACCACGGGATACTATAAAGTAAATAAGAGAAATACATTCTGCGAAAAGCTACTCCAGAAAATTTTTTGCAAAAAAATGTGTAATGCCTCTACTAATGTGATAACAAATTTGTTGAAAAGATTAGCTCTTTTCCCAAGGCAGAAGAAAAGGCTAGAACTAGAAAGAAGAAAATTTAAATTTTGAATGCTCACAATAATCAGTGTTTAAATATTGGAAAAATTAACTGTGACATCACTCGCTCATATCACAACTCCTCTGGATGTATTCACTGAATAGGTCGTTATACGTCCGACGACCTCGGCGAAGTCGAGGGTAACATAGGAAGCATTGTCATAGTTATTGAGACCAATAAGTTTAAACATCCTCTTGCAAACCAATAAGCTTACGATGTATCTATGTTTCCAAAACTTTTTGAAACATTACTGCTCACGAAGTTAGAGTAACATATGGTACAAACAGGAATTATCCCAAGCCACCAATTGAAAAAGGAAGTGCATCGTATTACAAACGAAATAAGAAGAAAAGCTTATGAAAAAAAAATATTTTTCTGCGATTTTTTTAGATGTTGCTCACGCATTTCATAGGGTGTGGCATGAGGGATTATTATACAAAATAAAACTTTTGTTACATGTTTACTGCCATAAAATTCTAGAATCATATCTCTGTGATTCGGATGAAAAGTTAGTGTAAAATGTTAAAACTATATTACATCTAATTTCCAATATTATCAGATGTTCCTCAAGGTAGCGTTCTCAATCATGTTTTGTATCTAATATTTACAGGGGTCACTTTAACATTTGCCAATAGTACAGCTATTTTGAGTGAGCACCCATTCAAACCATTTAATTGCATCCAAAAACCTAAATGAATATTTGGAAGCTCTGAAAACATGGTTGAGAAACTGAAGAATATGAATTAATGAGCTGAAAAGTACGCACGTTACATTTACTTTGTGGGCTAAAACATGTCCTACAGTCATGTTCAATCAAATGTCTATTCTTTAAGCAAATAACGTTACATATTTGGGTGTTCATCCTGACAGAAGGCTTCAACTGGAACATAAGGTACTGTACAATTCTAATATTGAACCAATTTGAACGTACGAAGCGCAGCTTTGGAGAAAAGCCAGTTCTTCTAATATTGAGCTAGTACAGCGTTCACAATCGAAAATCTTACGAACTATTACGAATGCACCTTGGATTGTAAATAGTGAAAATATTCAAAAAGATCTAAACGTTCTTTTAGGTAAAAACAGTTTTATTGCATTCAATCAAAAATACAAAGTACGACTTCAACATCATCCGAATTCTTTGGTAAAAAAACTTGCTCAAACCACAAATGCCACGCGCCGACGATTTACCGTCGTACTATCCAGTAAGCTATGGCAGGTGTTCGAAACACTACTAACAGCCCTGGAAATGGATGTCGGAGGCCTACCCAACTCGTAGCCAAGCCCATTTACTTTTTTTATATCAAATGGGAAAATTTTTTTATGCCTTCCTGCTCTAAAGAGGCCTACTAGAAGCACTCCTTTAGAATGGTTAAAAGAAGGGGTTAACAAAACAAATTGAATAAAATTTCTCTGGCTCTGAATTTTTTTTGGTGCATAACAAGCATCAAGCAGCGTGGACCTTTTATTATGAAGCCTCAGCGCCTACTGATTGAAATAACTTCTTGTCAGTGTTTATATATGTGAACAACGAGATCGAGTTCGTAAACGAGTCTGTGTTACTCGAAAAAAATATTTTTTCCATTTGTTTGGTTCACCCCTTCTTTTAACCATTCTTAAGGAGTGCTTCTAGCAGGCCTCTTTAGAGCAGGGAGAGCGGAAGTTATGAACAATTTTCCCATTTCATATAAAAATGTAAATCGGCTTGGCTACTAGTAGGGTAGGCCTCCGACATCCATCAAAGCCTGCTTGTAGCCCTTCGAAAACCTGATAATGCCTACTGGGAAGTAGAACCAGTTTTTGCAGGAAAATTATAGCTGTGGTACTGCCTTGGTTAGCGAAAAACCAGGCCTTACAAAAGCGGTCGCCGTAGCAACGAGGATATCATGTGTCTTGCGGCCAAAAGTAGCAATAAATTCATGCTTCCTCTTTCAAAGAGGCCTAGCCTATTGGGATAGATATAAATTATAAATATGGATAAACGAAACCAGATATTTCAAAGTGAGATCACGCCCGTCTGGTCTGGTATATGCTGTAGCTAGACCACGTCCGTCTAGGTTTGTGAGCACAGCTCTAATGAATAGTTTTATTTATTACCAAAGAAGATATCCACAACACCTCGTGCATCTTAACTAAAAAGTTTTATAATTATGTTTAGAGATTAACAAAATGGAAACCATTACAGTTTTGTTGTATATTTTGTTATTATATTATATCTAAGCATTGGTTAATCAATTGCATATATTTATTTAAGTTAAAACTTGATAAATAATTCTTAGTTTCTAAAACAAAGATCCAATAAATAAATCCAATAATAGTTAAAAAAAAAATTGTTTTTGCAAAATATATTTAAAAATATTGGGTTGGCAACTAAATAATTGCGGATTTCACTCATAGATGGCTTTAGTTGAATTTTTAAGTTTGCTGACGTAATCGAAATGTCAAACTCATTTTGTTATTTGATAGTTGGTACTTCAACTGTCAATCAGTAAAACAATTTTTTGATCGGTTGTGTAGTTTTTGTTTGGCGTCTGTTGAAAAATGGAAAATCAAAACGAACATTTTCGTCATATTTTGCTTTTTTATTTCTGGAAAGGAAAATACGCATCGCAAGCTTACAAAAAGTTATGTGCTGTTAATGGTGACGAAGCTGTAAAAGAACGGCAGTGTCAAAATTGGTCTGCCAAATTTCGTTCTGGTGATTTTTGACTCAAAGATGAAAAACGCTCTGGTCGTCCAGTTGAAGTTGATGACAACCAAATCAAAGCAATAATCGATTCGGATCGTCACAGTTCAACACGTGAGATTGCAGGGAACCTTCATGTATCACATACATGCATTGGAAATCGCTTAAAACAACTTTGCTATGTACGAAAACTCGATATATGGGTTCCTCATGAACTGAAAGAAAATCATTTAACACAACGCATTAACATCTGCGATTTGTTAAAGAACGTAATGAAAATGATCCATTTTTAAAACGATTGATAACTGGTGATGAAAAATGGGTTGTTTACAACAATGTCAATCGGAAAAGATTGTGGAGCAAGCCAGGTGAATCAACTCAAACAACATCAAAAGCTGATATTCATCAAAAGAAAATTATGTTATCAGTTTGGTGGGATTACAAAGGAATTGTCTACTTTGAACTCTTACCACCCAACCGAACGATCAATTCAGATGTCTACATTTAACAACTAACAAAATTGAACAACGCTTAAAGGCCTCCGGGAGTTTTTTCGGAAAAAAAATAGAAACCGTTTTACATTTTTTTTTTTAAGCTGTATTTCGTATTAGACCAAACATTTTTTGCATTATTAAAGTATGACTATTGAAGATTTATCCTTGAAATTTTGGTCTAAAAATATTTTTCGATAAGGAAGAAAAGAGCAATGCCGCAAAAGTCCTTAAAAATTTGCGGTGAGCAAGATATTTTTTTCGACTATTAAACGCCCAGAACTCTTTAACAAACCGAAAAAAAAAATTGTTTTTTTTTTGTCAACCAGTCCTCAGATACTCGTATCTTGCTCACCGCAAATTTATCAATCCTCAATAGTTGTGCTTTAATAATGTAAAAATAATGCTGGTCTAAAATAAAACAGAGCTTAAAAAAGTTTTAAAATGGTATTTTTTTCTTCGAAAAACTCCCGGAGGCCCTTAAATGACAGTTATAGCGCACTTAACAAAAGTTCTATCGAGTGCATTCAGTGTTGACGCTTGTGTCATTCTGTATACTAGGTACGCCTTTGTGTAATTATGTGCACTTGGCTTAGCATTCACCCAATCAAGTATGTTTGTAAGTGTGTGTAGAAATTTGCTTAACTGCAGCTCAATTTCACTTGACATTGCCCAGGGTAGCTGTCATAATTTGTTTTGCTTGCTGCTGGCAACTCCATAATTAGCTGTATAATTATGCAAGCTACTCGCTTTTGTCAAAACCAATTTAAATTTCGAATATTATTTTATATGATTATGTGCGTCATTCAATTCAGTTGTATTTTGTGCCAAACCATAGCAAAGAGCTAGGTTAAAATTGAAACAATCAAGACTGGTGAAGAGCTTCTGGGTATGCTATTAATTGGATGTATATCAAGCTTAATTAAGTGAGCTAACAATGAATGAGCTACCTATGCACTGAAGATATTTTGACAGATTTGTTGAATGTGGTTTGTAAGTTGGGCCAGAAATGTTTTTGGAACGATGAAATATGAATGGCTGCTAGAAGTCGATATGGATTTAAAAACCAGTAGTAGCTAAGATAAACTAAGATTGAGAGAATTAATTAACTTGTGTGAATATAGTAGCCATCAACACTTGAAGAGTAAAATAAACACAAAATCTACAACAATAACGAATGAATCTTCATTAGTTTAGGTGATGGGTGTCTAAGATGTTTCAGAAAACTTTTGTTTTGGTAGTAAAAAAAACAAAAAGGATATAGTTGCGGACCCGTCAATAACTAAACCAAACTTCTTAAAGCTAGCTTAGAATTTGACTTAGGTTACATTGTATCCTTTATTTTTGTACCCTACTTAAAGCCCATAAAGTAATTTCAAACAAGCAATTAACATTTCAGTTAACCACAACAACAATTGGCAAAAAAAAAAAAAACCAAAGCAATCCTTATTGTTGTACTTTTAACTTTAACTCTTTTTATTGCTTGCCGACTGAAACCAATTAAAAAATATCCCACCTAATTGCCAATCGAGCAATAAGAAACCACTTGCAAAAAAACCGCTTCAAATCGTTTATAAACTGGATTCACTTTTGTAATTACTGCAACGTTTTAAAGCGCTCCACACTGTTTTTTTTTCCTTCTGGTATTTCTTTGGTAAGCAGTTAGCGTTTTTTCTTTTGTCGCCCAACAAACTTCTGTTCAATAATGAAAGCAACTTCAGTGAGAAAAAAAATAGAAGTAAAAATAAAAAAATTGTCATTCTAGAACCATCATCAGCTAAGGCGTAATTTAAAAACTTTTAACCGGACGTAGAAACTGAAAACAAAGCTAAATTGCCATGAAAAGCTAAACAGCAGCGCTTAGAAGCACGAGCATGAACGCCGAGAACAACTGAAAGGCAGAAAGACAAGCCAAGCAGTTAAAAAAAAAAAAAAAATAACAGAAATCCTTTTTTCAATTATGCACCATTTAATAGATTTGGCCAGAAGTTGTTGCGCAACAAAGCTTTGGGTAGCTGCTGCTTCAGGTTTTATTTTACTTTCGTCTTTACGCTTGTCTTAAGTTGACGGGGAGTCTTGAATATTAAAACAACAACAACAATAGCAAGGAATCACATTACAACATAAAAGTGAAGTGGAATTTTTTTCGAGCAGTAAAAAGTCTGAGAAAAGTAAGGTTAAGATAATATTATGTGCAAAAAAATAAATAATAGGACAAAAACGTTGAAACGATAGAGCAAAAGATCAAGTGAATTTGCTGCTAATGTGCCTTTTGGGTTGGCCTTCTTCACTGAATTGAACACACACAAAAAATTCAAGCAAAGACAAAAAGTTAATTCAAATAAATAATCATTAAAAGTACTCAACGGCTGCATACAAGATAAATTCGTGCAATTACCCAATTAGCACAAAAACTATTATTTTTTTAAAGTGTTTTCATTGTTCAGTTTAGTATTTGCTATTTTAGTTGGCTTCAACAAGGTTGAGCTAATTAGTACGTCTTCCCAGAGTGAGGAGGAAGTAGTTGTCAGATTCATATTTGACCTAACATTTTTTTTTTATGAACTGGAACTTCTCAATTAAATTTTTGCCAATAGTCTGCCTTAAGACTTAATGAGTTTTATATGTCGTCGCTCGTATGACTAGCTAACATTTTTTTGCGAAATTGACTTAAAGATGCCGATATATTTCCTTAGTCATACTGTATCATGTCAAAAAATATTATTACTATAAATAACACCGTTGAGTTAAAAAACGTAAATGGCTTTGAGTCGTAACTTACATACTGCTTAAACCCAATCGTCACTAAGTGGCGTAAGTTAATAAAGGGCACTAAGTGGTGCACATTGGCAATGACTGAATGGCCGCAATCATGGTTTTATTTACAGATACGCTCTTTGCATACTCTTAAATTTATCATAACTTGTAAATGTATTGGGAATAAAGTGAGAGAATAAGTGCAGCATTTTAATTATTGTTTGTTTACTTTAAACCCATTAAACTTTAAACGAGTTGTTAGTTGCAAAAATCTAATTTTGACCTTAAAAAGTTCTCATTATTTTCAGAGAAAATTTCTACGTTTTTATTTTAATGTTCAAACATAGGTAAGCATATTTATATTTATTTATTTATTTATTTATCTCCATTCATCTATGGATACATTTCTTACACACTAGATTTATATGGTATGATTTTAAATTACTTAATTAATAAAGCAAAAATATTCAATATCGAAGATTTTAAGAAGCATTAGGTAAATAAAAAAATTATGATTTCTAGAGAAGGAATTGAAATCAGTCATGGCCCTAGTAAGTGGCTCATTGACTGCATAATTGCTGCTATGAAATGGAATAGAAAAAATATTATGCTGGCTTAACTGACGAAATGGAAAAGAGAAATTTACCAGATCAAATAACGCAGAACAATCAATGTGTCCAGAAATAATATCAAAAATTATCATTACTGAGCGAATCCTTCTTCTGCTTTCAAGCGATTGAAGACGTATTAGCAAACAACGTTCATTATATGAGGGAAGAGGTTTAACAAAATTTAAAGCCCTAAGCGAGAACATTTAAAACTTTTTTTGAACTAGTTCAAGTCGCACAGAGTGTGTGGATTAGAAAGGATTACAAATAAATGAAGCATATTCAAGCTTCGATCGAACACATGTGGTATAAAGCAATTTGTGTGTATAAGAATCCGAGAATTCAGAGCTGTTACGACGAAAAAAAGCATGCAAGGAATAAGCTTTCGGTATGATATAATTAATATGTGGTATAAAAGAGTATTTAGAATCAAAAACTACTCTCAAGTCGAGAATTTCATCAACAGTATTAAACATACTGTTATCAAACTTATAGGAAGAATCAAAAATATTTTTTGATTTAGCAAAAGTTGCATGATAACATTTGGAAATGTTTAAAGATAATCTATTAGCTTTGCTCCAAGTTAGAAGATTATTAATATCCAACTGAAGTTAACAAATATCTGAAGGACTCTCAATTCTAGAGAAAATTTTTAAATCATCAAAATGCGTTCAGCAAAAAGTTAGTATTATTGAAACAACCAGAGATATCAATTATAACCGAAGTCGCGATAAAAGAGTATGAACGTATATTACGAGTATAAACACAAATATAACAAAGTCTGTTTCTAAGATATGATTCAAGCCATTTTAAAAAGCTAGAATGGAAACTAAACTTGAAAAGTTTACTAATTAAAATTGTGTGAGAGACCTTGTCGAAGGCTTTAGAAAAGTATGTGTATATAGCAACAACTTGACACCCAGATTGAAAATAATTTATATAATACCCTGTGAATAGAGCTAGATTAGTAACCGTCGAGCGACCAGAAACAAACTGGCTTGGAATAATAATGGAGAAGAAAATATAATTTTTCTTTAATGATTCTTTCAAAGAGCTTAGAGACGGTAGATAGCTTAGAGATGGGTCTATAATTTGTGACATCATTCTTGACACCAGACTTAAAGATAGGAGAGATACATGCTATTTTTGAAGTGTCGACAAATTCACCGGATAAAGATTTATTAAAAATAGTTAATTGCGGCTGTGAGAGTGAAGTCAGACAGCTTTTTAAGAAAAAGGAAAATTTCTCTACTTAATACTGTACCATTCTTTTAAACTCCGCCAGGGGAGGGTCTTCGGACGCAAACCTGCCTGTCCCAAGCCAGGATAAAGGAGAAGAGTTGGTTATGGGATACGTCCCATACCGTAAAAGGTGAAAAAAGCCTGCGATGGAATAGCAATGGTCCATATAACTTGTTAGCACGGGGATAGTCAAACCCGTCGAATGACTTATCTATCCACGGCATTGAGACATGGTCTATATGGCCAACAAAAGGCAAAAATGGGTGTCTTAGGGCACAAGGAGAGATGGTGACCTCGTGACGTTTAGGCACGGGTCAAAAATCGTAGGCACTTCGTTCAGGGTATGGTAATCTTACCATGCCTTGGATTGAGGTGCCAGTCAAATGCGAAACAGTGCTATGTGCACAGTCAAAAGCAAAAATTCATATATATAAATATATGAATTTTTTGTCTCTTTGCTGGGATTTCGACGGGACCGAGTTGCCCAGGTGACTATCATGGGTTGGCCCTTCGGGGAGACTCGTGCTGACTGTGGCTTGTGCACATCGCTTGCACAGGTCTAGATTGACTGGCGGGGTCGCGCAGTAGTACGACCGGGCTGGCATACCTGCTTAGTATGCAAGAGAGTGGATAGGTCTCGTCTTGACCAGTAGATGGTAATGAAGGTACGCCATCTACCGGTAGCCAAACTGGTACTATTAAGGGCAGTATGGAATTCTTACTGCATACTGCTTTTACAGAATAGGGCACAGGGTAATGCTTTTGTGTTTATGAATGTGACATCTAGTACGTGGTTGCTTTTCTAGTGTCACTTGTATAATACAGGTCTGTGAAGAGTACTTCAGGTGCACATCCTGTTTGGATGTGCATTTTTTAATACTATATGTTCATTCATGAATTATAACTCCAATGTCTGTGGACCCAGAGGAATTAAGCCTTAACGGCAGGGGTCCTCTATAAACACATAGCGGATTTTTGTGCCATTCTTTAACTCCGCCCGGTCTAGCTTGCGCCTGCCTATCCCAAGCCAGGATAAAGGAGGAGGGTTGTTTGTAGGATACGTCCTGCAAACGTAAAAACTAATAGGGCCAACCAAGAGCTCAGGGTGGCGCCCATCTTGGTAGCAGGTCATATTCGGTATATCGATATGAAACAAGCCTGCGAAGGTATAGCAATTGACCTTAAAACTTCTTAGTACGGGGACAGTCTTTACCCGTCAGATGGGGTAGACCCTATCTATCCACCGCATGGAGACCTTTTAATTCGGCTGGAAACAATGGTTGTGAAGTGTTGGCATGCGTGCATAAAAGTGCCAACTCTTCGGCTTTCCGAAGTGCTGCTTCTCAAGAGTTTGACTCGCACCCTCAAACTGGCACGGCAGTCACTGAGGGAAGTGTTGAAATGGTTGTTATAACTAAGGGTTCTCATACTGAGCACGGCAGTACCTGAGAACAGTGGCCAATACTCTATGTCTGGATGTTGAAATCCAAACGGCCAGAGTAAGAGTGGCAATTGCAAAGGTCCTCCAGAGTAGGTACCAGTCATGTGCAATAGTTTCCAGCTGAGTCGGCAACTGCAAATTGTTAGCCTAGCTCTTAAGTGCTCATTGAGTACGGTCATGAGTAAGAATGCACTTTTTCGTAATTGCATTTGTGTGTTCCTGGTCTTTTTGCGGGGATGTTGTGGATCCTCATTTGACGGGATCGAGTTGCCCAGATGACTGTCGTGGGCTGGTTGTGGTTGTGTAAATGCTACACAGGTCTAGATTGACCGGCGGGGACGCGCAATGGTACGACCGGGCTGAAATATCTGTCTTAATATGCAAAAGATTGGGTAGGTCTCGTCTCCACCAGTAGATGGATGGTAAGTACGTCACTACTGAAGTCTAAACTGGTACTGCTATTACGGGCAGTATGTAATTTATTACATAATGCTCCTAGTTAGCAGGGCACTGGGTAATGCTTTGCGTTTGTGAAACAGCTTCCATTTTCGTGTTGCCACACCGGATGCCCCGTATGTTTTACTTGTTTAAAACATAAACGGGTCCGTGTTGTGGTACAGCACAAAGTTCTGGTTGTCTGTTTCATGAACTATTACCCTAGGTTTTTGATGACCCAAGTTGATTAAGCCTTACGGCAGGAGCAACTTGTTAATCAAATACTCGTCTGTCTGTACCATTCTTTAACACTGAAGAATAAATTATTTTATTTTCGGTTTTTTTATAAATAATTTAATATATCTTTAGTGCTAAACTATACATTTCTTAATTAAAAATAACTGTTCAAAACCTTAAATTATAGCAAAATTTGTGGTAGTTCTTTCATTTTCGATCAAAGAATTAATTTTTTACTTTCTGTTCTTGTACAAATATACAAAATGATTTTAATTTCATTTACTATTTAACTATACACTGTTTTCAAATAAAACTCATCAATTTTGTTTCGTCAACGAAGACTGTTTAAGATTAATTATTAAATTATTTTCGTTTTTATCTGAAATAAAGTTATTTTTTAATGTTAATTTGTCCATTTACTTAAATTTTTTAATGATCGTATCTGCAAAAAACTATTAAAAAATATTTCATAAACTGGCGTATCTTTTCAAACACGAATTACACAAATTATACAATTATCAATTCTTTATTTCGTACAACCATATTTAATATTAAGTATTTAAATACACAAATACAAAAAAGTTTCTTACTATTCAAGCACATACGTCCGTGAAATGAGAAAACACATAACCGAAAAGTAAAAAATTAGATACGTCAGATACGTTAGACTTACAGATACGTCAGTTAGTCATACGACCGACGAATATGTGTGATATGGTGACGAAATTAGAAAACTAGATATATAAATTTTTTAATTTTATATTTTTCTTAATTTTTTTTATGTATTTTCGGTTTTAAGTATAAAGGGTCTTGTCATTGGTTTTAAATAATTTCGACAAAATTAATTTCGTAGGCACTATGAAATTATTACATCAAGATAGTGAAATATATTTCATTTAATATTTTGCTTCTCCTCATTTCTATATCGCTATTTTTCGAACTGAGGAATATAGGAATATATTCTATAGACCCATTTTATGAGTTCTCTGCGGCACCATTATTAACTGTAGTTCTGATAACATCAAATTCAATAAAGATAAATTGAAATTCAGAAATCCAATTTAAAATACGGTAAACATCAAATGCAATTTAAATCAAATGTAAAGAAATTCTTCTTATTATAACTTTCTTATTAATGTTGAAATAAATAAAAGAAATTAAAAAATTGAAATTCACCATATAGGCACTTTTTTCACAATAAAAATTAAAAAGTAATATTCAAGATGAATTAAATAGCAACTTCATCTCAATACGCTTCAAGTACTTTCGATGTGGTGCAACTAGGATACCAAACTTAGAAGTGTGGTGATAGATTAAAAAACAGATGCTCAGATTTTGCGGTGAAATGAAGTTTTGTCAAACACAAATTTTTTTTCATTCTTTGGAGTTATAAGCAGGTAAGGTACCACCACGCTGTTCCATTTTAACTCTTTAAAATGTTTTTCAATTTCAAGTAATGTTTCTAAGTTTGAAATTAATGTGGCCTGCTAGTTATATTATAAAACTACAAAGTTTATCTTGTGTTGGGGCTGTTTGGAGTAAAGGTGAAATAATATTCAGTTGTGTTCAATTACAATGCGTACAATTAGTGTCACCTCGTTTTCTTTAATCAAACAATTCTTTACTTAATTACAATTTATAATATTTTGGCTCAAACACTGTTTAAAACGAAGTTAGCAAAAAGCAAACTTTTATTTTACTCAGCCAAAAAATGGCTTACCTTTTAAAAAAACTGAAATAGCAAATTTTGATTTGATTTAGTTTTAGTAATTTGCTAAGATATAAGCTGAAATAAGAATTCTAAAAACTAGCAAAGTGGGTGAGAATAATTCTTAAGTTTTGATGCATTCATCAAAATTTAGAAAACAATTTTCATTGGGGAGATTATTGACATTGAAATCATGAAACAAAACTTTTTTATGGAAAATAGCACATTTGTGGCGTAAATATAAAATTACCTCTAATATTAAATACCTAAAACATCGATTGAGCACGTAAAAAAAAACACATTAGCCTTAGACTTTTGTCATCTATCACATATCCATAAATCACTTAAATCGGCGAGTGCAACCTAGGGACCTTCCCTTGGAAGTAGCATTTTTTGAAAATTTGTTAAATTTTAATTTTTTACTATTAATTAATTAATGCTGTATTCGAGCTCGTATCGAATAGCTGATCGTGAAATTGGCAAATCAAAATTTTCTATTGATTTGTGAAAATATGTAAACAAAAATATATTCCCCAAATTTAAGTGCTAGTATGTATTTTAAATATGTTGCTATAGTGTTTTTTATTAAAAAAAAACCATTAATTTCAAGCAAACAATCAATTGCCTTCAATTGGAAAATTATGTGGACACTTATGATTGAAACTTGCTTAAGGCGGTCTTCTCATTCAAAACCCGTTTTTTGGACCCTTTTTAAAAAAATTCTTATTTGAAAACGCAAAGAATAATTGAAAACTTTTTTTATTTATTGTATTACAAAAGGTTCAAAGTAAATAAAAAAATTTTTTTTGCCTCGATACGTGGGCTGTTCAAAAAGTAATGAGACTTCAAAGTTGGTGGTGAAAAAAAAGGTGTCGTCACGGCGGCCACGATTCCGGGTCTCCGGAGCGTCTGAAATGAAAAAAAAAGGGGTTATAATCAGTATAGATGTAATTCTTGGGTGAACCTCAAGCTTAATTTTGTGATTTTTTTTGACAAAATGGCGGCTATTCAAAAAAAAAATTTCAATTTCGGGTTTTTTTTTTGTAGTTTTGTGTAAAAAAAAAATAGTAAACAATTTTTTAAAATTATGGTCGAGGTTCACCCGAGAATGGTGACAATTCTGCGTCGATTCCATTTTGTTTCATGAAAATCGGTTCAGTTGAACTGGAGATATCATGGCCGCCAGTTCGAAAAACGTGGGTTCGAGATAAACGCGTTTAAAGTTTGAAGTAATTTTTTTGGGAAAAAAAAAAAAAAATCAAAAATGTTTAAATGCAGTTTTAAAGAGCTGACAATTTTTACTTACAAATATTAGTCGGCGATGCCAGCTCCATACAGGCCACCTTCCTCTTTTTCGTAGAAACTGCTTTCTGCTGCCCTCTCTGCTCTGCGAGCAGTTCTATTGCCGTTCTAGTGCGAGTATAGTACAGATTGTTGGACAAACTTTGTCCGAGGTCCATGAGGCCACAAAACATGGTTATACCTTTTGGCCCAATCCCTAAAAGCCGCATGGCAACAACCAAGCGTCGATTAATTTCATATGATTTTCAGATCATAGGTGACGAAGGAATATATGTTGTGCGTGGGCAGGCGCAGTTCAAAGCGATTTTAAATCCAACTCCATTTGGTGAGGCTTCTGAGAACTCAATTTTTTGCTTGCATGAGGCACAAATTACCAACGCTGACAACGTGGTAAACACAGAACAGAACTCGAGAATGCAATACTTCAAATTGTTTTTGATTGATACTTCGTCGTCTTCGTTATTCTTGAATTTCTTGGCCGATGTACTGGTATATTCAGAATCCTCTGGTCTAAGATGCTGATTTCCACTAAACCCGCGTTTTTTAGCACGATTCTGACGCTCACTTGGGCGTTTTTTTTTTTTTATTACTTTTCCGATCCATTTTACAAAAATCACAATAAATTTATGAAAAATTTACTTTTCCGTTCACTGAAGCGCACGCGTCTGTTGCTCAACTCGATACAAACTGAACTAAATGGTGCTTTCAGTTGAACACTTGGACTCAAAAAATGCTTCAACCCCTAAAATAAGCAGACATGTGTATTCGTATGTTTGTATGAATATGTGTGCAAACACGTTTTTACCTAACAATAAACATTTTCAACGGAATTCGGTGGTTACTTTATGCCGCTTCGTTCGAAAATGAGTCGAAAAAAAATAGCTCATTTTGACGAAGACCTTGCTTCACAAAAAAGGCTGTATCTTCTAAAGTATTTCGAATTTCTAAAAATCCTTTTAGGGGCATATTCAGAACTACCAAAGCTATAAATAAATGCAAAAAGCCGAAAAAAAAGTTGCTCAATGAGAAGACCCCCTTAAAGTCGTTACCGTACTTTTTGAAATCTTTTGAAATAAAATCTCTTGTTTTGACAGATAATTCGATTAATCTCACAGCTTCAACTTTATTTGAATTTAATACGAAAATAAACGTAATGATACATATATTCTTATATTACCAAATTTTTTTTCCATCGTCAAATGGTCCAAAAATTGAAATTTTTAAAAACCATTTTTAATTAGAAACAATTGTTAGAAGAAACGGAACCAAATGAAAAAAACACAGGTGAATCTTTGGACACACGAGAGAAGCGAAGTTTTTTTCGCAGTCTCATAGATTTGATAACTTAAATTCAAAAATATAAAATAACATCAAATAAGTAAAATTATATATTAAAGTACACACACGAACCAAAATATAACAAACATTTTTGATACCTTGCCGATGTCATGCATGCGTTCGTTAATTCTATATTAATTAATATTGCCTATTTTTCTGAGACTTAAAAAACGCTCTTGTGGGCATTGCTAATATTTCCTTGTACCAACAACACCACAAACGAATTCACAACGCAAACACACCGATGTTGGTGACATCTTGTGGCAAGTAGAAACAAATTGCTTGTTGTAGTATAACAAATA
This sequence comes from Coremacera marginata, assembly GCA_914767935.1. NCBI lineage: Eukaryota > Metazoa > Arthropoda > Insecta > Diptera > Sciomyzidae > Coremacera > Coremacera marginata. The sequence continues at coordinate 193,102,255 of OU612043.1, forward strand.
CATAATCCTCTATCAATTGATAGATGGTGACGATCTACTGCAGCATAGTATCTGTTATATTTAACATTGAATTAACAACTCTTTTTAACAAGACTGTGTGGCCTGGTGGATATTGTATTGAACTCTTAATCAGTGCGTACGGGTTCAATCGCTCACGGTGGGCCGAAAAATATTTTTAATATATAATAATATAGTATTAAATTTTCTTGTTGTAATAAGCGCTAGCAACAAAAAACCATCAAATTTCCAAAAAAAAAATCAATCGAAAGTTTTTCAGATTTCACTCAAGCAAATCACAGGACGAAGCGTAAAAAGCTTCGCTTAAAAAAAAAAAAAAAAATCATTTGAAATTCTGATAAAATTCTCTTCCCTTATGCAATTTTTTATTTTGTAAATGTTTGACCATTTCCATATCATACCAAATAAATAGCTTCAAGTCAGAATTATTTTGAACTAGCCCAAATGTTATCTACAAACAACCACTAAAGAGTTTTTAATATGACTTTTTTGTTGTTCTGTGGTGTCATATAAACTGTTTTCCAATGCTTAACTTCAACTTTTAGTCTGCATCAGCACATAGCAAAGTGGTAGAAGTTTTTTTGCCTTCTACTCCTTCGTCTCCTTCTCTTTTCTTAATTTTTTCCACACAGTTCTGTTTTGAAAATGTCTCAAATTACTTTAATGATGATTTTCCTAAGCTATTAAATGCTTTTTTTAATTTCAAGAAAAAATGTGTTCCGTTATTACTTTGTTTGTTGGTGTAATTATTTTAATGCATTCGATTCATTTTATTTAACTGTTTCTAATCTTCCATGAGTTGCCATGCTTGAGTTAATTAAAATTGGTCAATTAAAAAAATAGTGTAAAACTCTCTTAATAGTTATTAAGAAATTTTTGCCTTTGGCTAATTTTTGCCACTTAATTTTTGTTTTTGTTATATAGCAAACATTTTTGTTACTGAAATAATATATTTCCTTTATATTTTGTATTTTTTGTAGCAAAAGCAACAAGAGTTTAATACCAAAGCATGTAATGAAGGAATTAAGTTTTTGCTTTAATTGTTATGGAGATTTTGTGCCATTGATCTCTATGAGATAAATAAAGCTTTTGCGGGATTTCTTGTCACAAATCCTTCAAAAGCTTAAGAATATAAACTAAAATTGCTTGTAATGATTTTGTGAAGAAATGAAGGAGTCAGGTTAGAGTGAAAAAAACCATTCGTTATACTTATGTTTCTTTCAATAAAAAAAAACAATTATCACCTACAATTTATTAAATATTAATTTTCGAAAACAGTTTCTCTGCTGAAAAAATTTTATAAAACAATATTGTGCAATGGTTCTTATAGACAATTGAATGATTTTTTTTTCAATAACTTTTTTTGAGTTTTCTCGAAAAATCTTAAATATATCGAAGTTAAAAAAAAATTTATTTTAAACTATATCTTCTATGTTTATATCACTCTAATAATTTTTCAATTATTTAATTAATTGAGTTACTTTTTTATTTAATGATTTTTCCAATTATTAATTGAGTATTAAAAAGCTTCGACCTATCTTCGAAAGATACACTAAAGGCAAAAATAAAAAATTTAGTTCTCACAATTAGTTATATAAAAAGTTCAATGAACCCTAGTGATATCTCTTTTGGTTGCGCAAAAAAAAAGCACGCTTAAAAATAATTTTAAATGTAAATGATTTTTGAAGTAAAAAGTTTTTTAGGCGCGTTGCGCTCTTTTTGGTTGGGGTAAAAGTTATGAATTCGCGCCTGCACTGCTAACGTCAATATTGTTAACGTCAGCAATGATGTATTGTCCCCACTGTTAATGTCATCACTGCTAATGTTAGCACTGTTAATGCTTGCATTGATAATGCCTTCATTTCTGATTCAGCTTCCACGCAAGCAGAAACATGAAAACAGCAACTTTTTGTGTTTTTTAAAAAAGGACCCCAGAATGGTGGCAGAAAGAGGGTAGTGTGTTCAGAAGAAATACGGGAAGGCAAAAAATAAAAGGATCAGCTGATATATTTTACCCCTCTCGGTTGTTTTTTGTACTGCGACCCACAGAAGGCATGCAGATAGCGGGTATATATATGAGGAGTAAATTTCTAAAAGATTTGGTAGTGCCGTGAACTATAATCGACAGATTTTGAGCATATTACATGGGGACCCCCAGAAGATTGGTAGATACAGGGTAAGTGGGTTAAAAAATATGTTAAATTTTTATAAATAAAAGTACAAAAATAATAGGACCACTTCACATATTTGAACCGTCTAGGGTTAATTCGGAATTAGGATTGTGCTTAATCATTCCGGAGCCGGAATGAACATGGAGTGATTCTTTCGTACAGCGGAACTAGTTCCCGGAAGCATGTCCATGGAGCCATTTAGTTCCTTTGATCTGTAGAAGAGAAAAATGTGTTTGTGTACTAAATTTGTAATATAATCAATCTGCTAAGGATATGATAATATAATGAACCGCATATTTACTCATATGCATAATATAATGAACAATATTCTATATTCTCTATATTAAATTTTATCCTACATATTTTAATTGTTTAAACAATGTTCATAAATAGCAGCTCTCTTGGAGCCAAAACTTGTCCCGGAGCTATCTAGTTCTATGACCTGCGCCATTAGTATCTATGACAAGAAAGGCGATATATCTTGTAACAGTTTTATTTGCCATTTCTTTCATTATTTTTTCCAAAAAGGGAGAAATATATATTTTATTTCTATCAGTTTTACAATCAACTCGGCCAAGCAGTAACAAGTACGAAAGAGATGTCGGTTCATATTGCTTAAGAGAAAAAAAAAAAACATTGCAGCCGGAACTATTTGGATATGTTAAGAATGGATCGAAGGAATGATTGGAACCATGTCCGACTGTGAACATGGCTCCATGAACTATACATGTTCGGAGCGACTCATCTATATTCGGAATAGATATGAACTATAATCGGCAGTTTTTGTGCTTTTTTATGCTTAACCCCAGAAGGGTTGCTGATAGGTGTGTTTAGAAGAAATGTTGAAGGGCAAATACTAATAGTATCAGCTCATAATTTTGATCTCACCAGGAGTATATTTAGGAGAGATTGAAACTATAATTGTCTATTTTACGTTTTATTTTTTTTTTTTTTATTGGGACCCACAGAAGGGTGGTAGATAGAGGATAGGTGTGTTCAGAAGAAATGCTGAAGGACAAAAATAATAGGACTAGCTCATATATATGACCCTTTAGGAGTAAATGCACGAAAGATTTATTGTTTATTTGAAAATTTGATGCTTTATTCTAAAGGAGGTTAAAAAAACTCAAAAAAGATTAACCAAAAAATTGTATGACGTACTTATGAAATCTTAACTTTGAAGATGATGAAAATTTAACACTTATTAAATTTTTGAATTAAACATTTGTTTTGACTTATGACCAAAAACTCAGTACAACTACATATAAAATGATGGTTGATTTGGTTTTTACACGAAACTTACGGAAATTCAAATCATTTTTTCTTCTGTAAGTTACCATTAGAACTTTGTAGCCTTTTTAAATAAAATAAATTGATTGAAATATGACTGATTTAAATAATTATTAATCAAAAAACATTCACTTTTTTCATAGCTCTAAGTTTTTCATAGATTTAAGTGTTCACTTCGGTTGGCACTCCCCCATTACCGAGTTTTTACTGGTACTTTCAGATTTTTTTATTTTTATCAAAACACCCTCCATCGAAAAATCTGACACGGTCCTGCTTTATCTAAAGAAAGGTTAAAATGTCAACTCTTAAGTTAAAAAAAAAAATAATTTTATATTGAAATACTGATTTCAAGTACAACAAAAAATTTCAGTAAAGCTTAGTATCCTGTAGGAACGACAATATTTGGGCATTTAATTCTACACGCGAAATTTTGGTGTAGAGTCACAATTTTTGTGTGCAGAAAAAACACTAGCTGTTCTGGTTGGCAGATTCATACTTTTATTGTTGCATTTTTATAATGTATAAAAAGCAAGACTACACATTAATAAACTAAATAAATTAGTCAATTAACAAATTCCACACCAACACATACTTGCTGCTTATTTTTTTAATGTTGAATGTCAAATTTCCGCCGCAATTAAATTACGGACATACAAATGCTAGCGAAACTTTTAGCGAAACTCTCCACACATGATTGCAAACTTGGTAGCACTGAACGAATTTTTTCCGTCAACAGAGTACTATCTAGCGGAAAAAAATCCTCTGCCTGTTCGCTGTCAAAAAACTCAATGTACTTCTTATGGAAATTTTGATTTCGTTTCTACAGCATAATGAGCGAAGGCGAAAAATTTAGACCTGAATTTTTAACTGTGTAAAATAGCTATCGATTTAGCTAATAGGTTTTAATATATCTTGTTTTATGTTCATCAGCTTCAGTTTTCTCTCCGATTAATGCCAAACTAATATACGTTTCCACTTCATACATTATAATTTATCGTCGTTGCTAAAAAAAAAAAATACTCTAGCAACGTGAAAGGGTTAAATCTACTCTTCATCCTAGCTTACCAAAACTTTAGAAGCAGTTTTTACGTAAGCAACATTCAATACTGCTCAATAACAACATCTACCGATAATTTACAAATAACATGAAAAAAAGAAAAAAATCCACTTTACGAGGCTGGCGCAGGTAATTGAATGATAACCGAAAGAGCCACGCTGTAATCAACTGCGAACGAATTCAATTTAAGGCGACATAAAAATAAATTTCAATTCAAAATTTGCATGTTAACGAGTTGATTAACAACACTAACGAAATTATTTCATTAAAAAGTTATCCTTATGATCCTGAACGATAATAGTAAAGTTTTTTCGCCTTTATAATATTTTTTTCTTTATGTGTTTTTTTCTGAACATACAAACTGGGCGATGTGTACGTAAACGAACCAAAGAGGACAAAATTAAATTTCAAAATAATTGCAATAAATTGAATCAGGGTAAATGGTTTCGTAATGTCATGAATATAAATAAGCATGAGCGTACTGCGTAAATGTTGAGGAAGAGGCTGTGTTGAAAATATTGTTTATTTAAAGAGTTGAGTCTTGTTGGAAAACGGGATACATAATGCTGATAATTGTATTTGTTGACATTCAATGAAGCGTTACAGTTGTTATGAAAACATTTTTCGTCTAACTGAGTGAAATGTTGCTAAATATTTGGCTTTTACCCCTAAATTGAAGCAAGACGAGAGAAGCATTACTTTATTCCATACAAAATCTATTGCTTCTTGTATCTTCCTTATAGTTAGTGTGTTTTTGTTTTTGGTTTTTAACATGAAGGGGTAACTCTGTTACAGTAATAGTTGCAAAAGAATTTTTAATCTTACTGTTCGCTCTACCGACCCTCATTCCCAGTATTTATTGAAACCATTTTTGCTGGTATTAAACGTTTTGTGCCTATTCGGTGTTGCAGTTGTTGAAATGTAATTCGTTCTAATGATCAAATTCAAAATGTACCAAATGGGACCAGAGTGGACAAATTTTTGGAAATTTTCTGCCTCTGTCAATAGAGGCACTAGCGCTGAAGGTTGCCACATTGGCGGCATGAATTTGTGTTTCCACATCATGGTGTTTGTATTTATTCCCATTTCTAGACCTTTTTTTTATTTTGATTTTTTTATTGCTACTATTTGCCACTGAGCAACACTGAATTGGCACCACTAGCAAGGAATAATTTGTTTTTTTTTTTAGTACTGCTGCTGTTGCACACTTCAGCACAGTTACTCGTACGGATGTCCGTTCACTTCAATGTTGGCTTAAAAGCTTGTGTTTGTGTTAGAAAATGTTTATATTATATTGTGCAAGTATTTGTTCCAGTTTCAAATATTGTTGTTTTCGTTGTTTTTGTTGCTGTTGTTGTTGATGCTACTGTCACTCTTCCACAACATTTTGTTGCATTGGGAGCTCATCAGTCTTTTAATTGGTATAAATAACAATGTGTGCGAATTGCGTACAAATGGCAGCATTGTTTTCGTTACCGTCGTTGTTGTTGTTGTTATTTTATACCCATGGGTAGTACTCGTAGCAGTGTTAGTTGACAGCTTACAGCTACAAAAACAAGTGACTGGCAAACCGTTGTCAACGCGCTGAATGAATGAATGGCTTCATAGTCTCAGAACAATTATTTTTGTCAGCAGCTGTCGTGTTAAACATTGGCCCACACTGGCAACTCTGGTATCAGGCAGTAATAGCCGAGCATCAGCTGGCCATTAAGAGTTGCTACAATAAGTTATCATTATAACGTCATTGTGTTAAATTAACTACAAATTTATCAAATAATTCATATAATTTATGTATTTTAGGCTAAGCCATTGAATATTTTTGTATTTTGTTACGAAAATTTAAATAAGGTTTCAAACTTTTTCATTAAGTTTGGAAATTCTGAAATTTATGATATGAGGCAAGAAGAATTTTCATTCCGGTTTCGTTCAAGATCTATGGTGTTTATTTTAAAAGAAGGGAAGAAGCGGTTTTATAGATCTAAAAAAAATTGTTTATAGACCACGTATCACAGATGAAAAAAAAGTAGAGTGTTAAATGCAATAAAATATACAGATGCATAGCTTAATTTTAAGATTCGGAAAAGTCAGTAATGTAAAAGCTACGTGATATTCTATACAAAATAAATTAAATATAAGTTGGTCGGTTACGAAGTATCCAAAATTTAAATGGTGAAAAAAAAATCAATTGCCTTGAGCTTGTAGAAAGCTATGGGCTCTGGGAAGGTCCGTAAAAACAAATTACTTTAAACAATTTATTTTTAAATACCGAATTGCCTGAATGTTTTGTGACGCCGAATGTCATGTCTCACAGCCTAACATTGTTTAAGGAGGGACACGACATTCGCGGCAAAGAAAACAGACCTTTTTTAAAAATTCATAACTCAGTCAAAAACAAAAATTTTTCCAAAATTTTGTTTTTATTATTGTAGAGAATTGAACAAATTACAAGAAAAACGATGCAAAAAATATATTTTTCACTCCAACATGGTTTTATAGAGCTCCAAGCTGGCGGCAGAGAAAAAAACGGGGCTGGGAGTTGCAAAAATTGTCCGATCTGGAAAAAATATGACTTTTTTAAATCTTAACAAAATTGGTTATCGTATGACACGAGTTTTTTTTTTTAATATTTTTTCAATTATTGGTGATGTTCCAAATTTGAAAGTGTGTTTTTTCGAAAAAAATATTGACTTTAAAAATTCATAAAAAATCGGGAAAAAAATTAAAAAAAGCACGTGTCATACGACAGCGAATCAAGTTTAAAAAAATACAAAAAAAAAAAAATACATTTTCGTCAAAAAATAAACCCGCTCGTGCCGCAACCAGTACGAAAAACATGGTTTCGAGATAAACGCGTTCAAAGTTTGTGAACAAAGAAAAAAAGGTTTTACCTTCAATCTACCATGCCTGCTTCGTACTGTATGCCTTCGTTATCTTGTGTTGTGCTGTTTCTTATAGTTTTTCGCAATCGTTTAGCAATTCGGGCTTCTTTTGAAGCTTCATATGCCTTCACTCTGGCGCATTTCAAACGATTTGCATCATTTCCTTTGGAAAAATACAATGCTGTAGCTCCTATGGTGATACCAAGTAGTTGAAACATTTGCAAATAACTATACTATAAGGTACGAAATAACAACCACCAAAAGTCAGGTAGCAAGTAAAACAAGTATATACCAGCTGCCGTACGTAGGTAGCGCAAAAATTAAAAATGCGCTCTCACTAATCCGGCTGTAACTTTTGAACCCGTAGAAATTTTTCCATGAAATTTTTTTTCTTAGAATCTTAAGAATATTTACTAAAATACAAAGTTATTAAAAAAAAGTCGATTTAAAAAAACTGCCAATGTCATGTCCGCCCTTAAACGTTGAAAAACTTTGAAAGAATACGCTTTGGCATGTCGACTAAGTTGTGATTTTAACATATATATATCTTTATTTTGGGCTTAGTTGAAAATAAAGGTGATCATTTTCTTCAGTATGTCATATGCGAACTACATAAATAATCAACCTACTAAATTTTTTTGAAATTCTGTAGAATATTTCCTTGTCTGCCATTTTAAAACAAATAAATTCCGCGATTTCAAAGAAAAAAATTTCAGTCTGCGACGAACTGCTCTAAGCAAAAAACGACAGCAACTGCTACGACATCCACAACAATAGTCGCACAATCGACTGCGACAACTCTTCTTGAACTCTTGCTTCGATTCATCTTAATATTTTAAAGGCAAGCATAATGCTCTGCACCCACTATCGCTCAACTTGTAATTATTTTTTGCGATTATTACAGTTTCTTCCCAAAATGTATTGTCCTGAAAAATGTTCAGCCTGAAAGGCATTCATTTCATACTTATCAGTGACATGCTTGCTTGCTCGGGTGAAATTACCGCCATTAGATTCTTTGAATGTTTCCATGTGTTTTGCTGGATTGAAGGTCGACCAGCAAGAGCTTCGGGTTCTATATGAACTGAATATTGCTTAATTCTAGTAGGTAGTCCAGTGTTATCATGATCAAAATCCGCTTTAAGCTTAATGCTATTACTTGGTAAATATAAAAGAGATTTGAGTTTGGATACTGTCGGACTAGATTTTGCTTTTGGAGTTTTAAGTTGTGTTCAAAATTCCTATGTAAAGCAAAAAAGCTCACATTGATATGTGAACAAAAGGAAGCAAGATTTACTATCTCTGTGATGTTTTTGTTGTTCGATCGACGAAATCAGAGTGTAATTAAGATACTATAATTACCGTTATAAATACTAAAATTTTATTTTATTTTCGTACGACTCGTCACTTCTTTTTAGTATATTATCAAAGTAAGACACAATTCGAAATTCATAAAACTATGAATTTAAATAAATCAAATGCAAAGCAAATAAAATGCAGACTCTGTATTGCACAATCCCGCTAACGCATATGCATGTTTGCAAGGTCTGCAAGGTGTTCGTCGGATAGGATATCATCTTTGGTACTCCAACTCAGGCATGGAAGAGAAACTCGAAAAAAAACCTGGTTTTGGAGTTTAATCAACACCTTTTTCTTTAACGTACTTGCAAATTTCAATTTCATTTCATTTTTAATCAAACTGTCAAATTCAATTTCCAAAACTGGTCTTAAATCTTTCGTAGCTATCATTTTTTTTAAAGTTATTGCGTAAAATGTGATATTGCCTTAAAAATCGACTTTTTTACATTCTTATAACTAGAAGGGAATGAGAATAGACCCCCCTCCCATACGATTTTTTCTTGTCTTGAACTAAGGAATCACCAGCTTTTGGATTGACCTTGCTATACGGTTCACCTAGTATATAGTATGGCTTTTCAACTTTGCCTCTATCTTTGCATGAGCACTGAACCACTGAATTTGTGTGTGTCCTTTCTCTAAGTATTTTTGTTCTATGATTTTGTTGTTTTCTATTACTTTCTAGAAGCAGCATGAAATTAAAAAAAAAAAGATACATACACATACATTAATGTGCCTCCACCCCTATAAAAAAAAGTTGTCGATGCCACCGACTAAAAATGAACTTTGGTCTATTTTATGATGATTCCAAAAATATTTTAGCTGTCACAATAACCGCCAGTGAGCTAAACCATATTTAAATAACCTCAAAAAACCCGGTTTTTCATGAAAATTGAAAATCTTTACCGTTTAACCAAAGATAATGCTGATTTTCTTACACTTTTTTGATATTTTTGTTTTTACTAAAACTTAAATAACTTAATTATTTTTTTATGCTATCCTAATTTTGAAGATATCGTTGGAAAGGTTTTGACTGCCTCTATTTATTCCTGATCAGGAATAATCGATTTAATTAACTTTTTAACTAAACTATTTAAAAAAATCTTATATTATGCAACAACACCTTCTGCAAAAATATTGTAAGCAATGATAAATGATTAATAGTTAAGTTTAAATGATAATTAAATTGATTAGCTCTGTCCAAGAATAAATTACTTTTAACTTTCTAATACTTCCCGTTAGCAGGCATTAATTTAATTTGCATTGTACTGACAAAAACAATAAAATCATCAGTTACACGTATTTTTCCCCTTAACCCTTTCGACTCTTTCGTTGTATTTGTTCAACAAGTGTATTGGTAAAATATCAAGTTGTCATGCCCATCCGTATGGGCGCTAGAATAAGTTACTTTTACTATGAAAATTTTTTAAAACTAAACTTTTAAAAGTCCAACTTATCTTTGCTGAAAAGTATTTAATTAAAACATTTATCAAATTTAATATTATTATTATTAAAAAAGTTAAATATTAATTATGTCTTTATAAATTTACAAGCATATTTTCGAAGACACAGCTGCAGTCTTTTGAAAATAAGTTTGCTAAATGATTCACAAATGAGCTCTTATTTAGTTGCACTTCGTGTAGACACATGTACTTGCCGTTATCATTACGACTTAGCAATCAAAAACAAAAATAACGATCGTATGCCGACAAACAAGCGAAGTTGCACTCAGGCAACTTTTGGGGTCGAAAGGGTTAAGGCAATATTCTAGTGTAGAATTTTGAACAAATCGAAATTTTTTTCATATTTTGGAAGTTTAGACATTAAAAATATGCCCTTGAAAGGATTTTTGAAAATTTCAATTATTTAATGAGTTGAAGCCATCTAATATATTACGGCCGAAACTCAAATCTTTAAACGCTTTTTTTTTTTGAAACTACTTTTTCTAACACGTTTTACATAATACCTCAAGTTCTAATGGGCCGAATAACTTAAAATTTGATATGGGCCTTTTTTATATATTCCTATATGACCCAGACTAGATTTATATAAAAATTTTGTTTTTTAATATGTATATTTAGAAAATTCGAAACTTTCAAAACAAGGCTGAAAAATTATTTTTTTTTTAAAAACAGTCGCTTTCCCGCGCAAATTTATATTTTTCTGCCTAAATATGCTAATAATAAAACTAAATAATAATATCCAAAGAATGTAAGAATGTAAGCCATATAAGAATGCAAGCTCTTTGCGTACGCTGATAATATTGATATTGTCGGTGGTATTGATGATCGAAAAGGAATCAGCCAAAGTGGGATTGACGATAAATGAGGGTAAAACAAAGTATTTACTGTCTTCAAACAAGGGAGCGCGGAGTCTAGACTCCCACTTATCATCCGGTAGCTATAACTTTGAAGTAGTGAAGGAGTTCATATACCTTGACACTGCCATTGACAATAACAACGATGTTAGCCTGCAGATAAAGCGAAGAACAATTGCTTATAGGTGCTACTACGGGCGAGTTAGTTCCAGAGCCTTCTCTCGATTTACAAAACTAACACTTTACAAGACGCTCGTTCTACCTGTGCTTCTTTATGGCACTGAGGCATGGGTTGTTTCGCAAACTGACGCAGCTACTCTGCGAGTGTTCGAGAGAAAAGTTCTTCGCAAAATCTTCGGTCCTGTTCGAGTCGGCGATGACTATCGCATCCGAATGAACCCCGAGCAGTATGAGCTCCACGAAGACATTGACGTAGTTCAGTGTATAACGGTGTAGCGACTACGCTGGATGGGTTATGTCTATTTTATGCACGACGGAGCTCCAGCGAAAAAGGTGCTCAAGGCAATGGTCGTTGGTCAACGACGACGAGGGAGACGATGGATGGACCAGGCCAAGGAAGCCCTAACCGCACTTGGTGTATCCGATTGGAGAAGGCGCGCGCAAAGCAGAGGCGCCTGGCGAGAGCTGATGAGGTCGGCCGAAACCCGAACACGGGTTCTTATGGCCAACTAAGGAAGTAAGTAACAGGTTACAGTGGCCCGCGACTTTACCACGGACTTGGTTTTAATCAATAAAGAGCGTTTACACATTTTTTTACTCCAATAAACACTTTTGAACGCCGTTCAAACGATCACCGTGTAATGTTAGCCATCAAGACAATGCATGTCAAACGAAATAAAAAACATTTTTTTTTCTTTTGTTTTGCTTTGTCTTGCAGCTAAGCATTGCATTTATATGTATCTTTCATATCGCCTTACGCGTGGCTCATCTGTTTTTTATGTTGTGCTGCGCTAGCTGACCAGAAAAAACGAAGAGAAGAGAAGTGAAGAGAAGAGAACAACATAGAGTTTATTGAAATTCTCACAACACAAACACGTGAAGAGAAAACGATCAAGCTATTCGTGGCATCGGGGATGATTTGTTTCAAAACTCAACACTTTAATTAAACATTAAAATTTTGAAATAAAAATACCCCTATGCTCTGCTGTAAAATAAATATATGACATTTTGGAACGTATTTCATAAAAATCGACCCAGTACTTTTAGAGTTCACCTGGAAACAAAAACTTCCACTTCAATTTTATATAATAGCATCGATATCAATATATTTTAAAAATTTTTAATTCTAAAATTTAAGTTGATTTTCCCAAATTTTTGTTCGAAACCTAGTTGCTTTTGAAAGGAAATTTTGTTAATGTTATGCTTGTCCTTGGTCACAGCAGAAGTTTTTTCTTTTGGGTTATTATGATTTAATTATGCAAAACATTACATTTTTAGTATGTTTTTTAAAGTATTGAATTTGGAATCATATTGAAATTATATAAAATTTAACAGTACCTTAGCTCAAATTCCCCCTTGAGTTATTGAAGAAACTTTTGTAGTTATCCATCTGGGCTAGATATTGCCATTTGTTATTATCGAATTTATTAATTAACTCATTCTCAATGTAGTTCAAGTGTTCTAAATAATACTCAAACAAAAAGCACGGATTGAATTCAATTCAAAAATTTGCAAACCAAAATATTTCATTAATATTAATGTTATAAATAAATAGGTAGAAACTTAAATATAATCAAACAAACTATATACCAGCCTAGTTATTTAAATTGTTTGCTTTTAATTAATGCAAATTTTTTAATTTGTTGCAAGCCTCTACAAAATTGGGTACAATAAAATCTAATCAAAAATGCAAATTTATTAATTGTGTATGTAAATTTGTAACGGCAGCACAAGTCGCTTGCAATCATAATTACAACGCAACAACAACGACAACAACAACAGCAACAATAATGACTTCATTATAAACAGCCGAAAATTACATACATACAATTTAAAACAGAGCAAATGCATCAGGAATTAACGTTGCAAACCTGAACATCGATTGCATTAGAAATCATGTCACCCATAATGAAATCCGATAAAATTTAATTCAGTTCAATAGTTTTGAAATAGCATGGCTGAAACACATGAACATTGTTGAAATTTCTCAACTCTTTATTCTAATGCAGCTTGAATTTAAATTTTTATATCGCTGAATTTAATTTTTTATATCGCTGCTGTTTAATATTCGTACCTGTACACGCAGAGAAATTTTTCGTTTAGCGCAACTGAAAAATTAGCCAATTATACTACGTTTGCGAGCTGTAGTAGCTGCAAACGAATATTCAGTTGTAACTAACGAAAAAATAGCGAAAATATCGAAAAAATAAAAATAAAAAATAGCAACGCAATTCGCTTTACTAAATATAGCATTTTTATTGGATTTTAATATTCAAATCTTTATTTTATTATAAACATTTCTTCTAACACATAAATTCAATATGAATTGAAATAATTGATATTTTATCTTACTTCAAATCATTGGAATTCGAACCCGGACTCGTCGATGTCTGGTTTACTGCGCGCTCTGCTTAACGTGTTGCACCACCGTCAATTGAATTTTCAGTCGGCTAATATTCGCCTAGTGCTGGTGCTTGGAGTTCAATTGTATTGAAGTAAAGTTACAAAATTTTTTTCCGTTTATGGCAAAAGTTAAACATTTGTCATGGACAGAAGCTCGACAGAAGCGCGACAAAAACGAAAACTTTCCACCAGATTTTTGTGGTGGCCGTGGCATAGTGGTTAAGGTTCTTAATTTGTATGCGAAATAGCCTAGATTCGAGTCCCCAGCTGACACAAATTTGTTTCTCGTTTTTTGTTTGGTTTTATTAGAAATTGAATTGAATTGAACTAAATTGAATTGAATTGAATTGAAATAGAAATTGAATAGAAATAGAAATGCAACAAACAAATTCTTTATTTGCCGCAATTAAAAAATTGCACGCGCTTATAGCAAACGAAATTCTTTTCCTGCAACTAAATAACCCGTTTTCCGCAATTTTTTCCGTTTCTCGTAACTGTTGAAACGTTTGCAAAAAACGTTTCCAAGCACGATAAACGAAGTTCGATTACTGCAAATTGGCGATAAAGGTTTTTTTCTCTGCGTGTAGAACTCTACATTTATATCAGTGCTCGGCATCTCGCGGCAACGCGGGTAAAGAACTTTCTCTACCGCCCAGTGCTGCCAGATTTTTTTTCAAAAAACTGTAAGCTAAAAAAAAAGCTGTATTTTCAACAAAAAAAAAAAGAAAATATAACTTAAAAAATTTTGCAAATAAATTTTTTTACTTTTATAACTCATAAATACATAACAATTTATTTAAAATAAAATAACATAAACAGCTTAAGTAATTTTTTAATAAAGAGAAAAAATAATATTATGTATGGAACAGTTATGTCACAAAAGTTATAACGAAATTAAATTTCATTATTTTTACACCCCAACGCGTACTGCGTAAAGGGTATATTTACTTTGTCATTCCGTTTGTAACGCCAAAAAGGAGGCGTGGCAGATATAAAAAAGTATATATATTTTTGATCACCATCACTTCCTGAGTCGATTTCCGAGTGTCCGTCTGTCTGTCCGTCTGTGATCGCGTTTACAGCCGTAATTTTAAAGTTATCGCGATGAAATTCAAAATATTAGCTTGTTTTCAAAAAATGGAAAGCAAGTTCGAGAATGAGCCAAATTGGATGAAAACCACGCCTACCTCCCATACAAAGTGACTTTATTTTAACAGTAAAATCTCTTAAAAATCTACAAAAACTAATGAAATGCCTTGAAATTTAGCACATAGGCTTTGATAAATAAAATAAACCACCTATATGCTATTTGGCAAAATCGGAAGAAAACCACGCCTACTTCCCATACAAAGTGGCTTTATTCTAAACGTAAAACCTCTCAAAAATCCACAATTAAAGAAATTTCTTGAAATTTTGCACATAAGCTTTGATATACCTCTACCTCTATACGCCTACTTCTCATACAAAATGACGTCATCAAAATAGAAAAACTTTCGTAAATGTATAAAACTGAATGACATCGGGTCTGTATGTACCCAAATTGCGCCCACATCGTTTATCCAACCCATACATATATTCTTCGGCATAATATGGAGTCTTTACATTAGAAAAGTGGGTGTGGCATTTTACTTTTGATCGAACTTCTGTTCTACCGTGTGTCTTTCAAACTAATTTTACAAACATAATCCTTGGTAGTTTAAGCAATCTTAAGTTTATAAAATTGGGTGGTAATAGGCAGGGGTCGTGGCACTTTATATTTAGAGTAGCTCTATCTACACTGTTTGCTTGATTTCAACCAAATTTCTTACATATATTCTTTAGAACAATGAGAAGATTTAAGCTTACAAAAGTGGGTGGGATTAAGCAAGGGGCGTGTTTAATTCAATTATAATCGAATTCTTTCTACACCGTTTGTCCGACTTAAACCAAATTATGCTCACATATTATTTGGCATAAGAATCAGTCTATAGTTCATAAAAGTGGGCGTACCAGACAGGGAAGTGGCACTTTATTTTTAATAAATTTCCATCTACACCGTTTCTCTGATTTTAACCAAATTTCGCACATATATTCTTTAGTATAATGAGAAGTTTTAAGCATACAAAAGTTGGTGGGATTCGACAAGGGGCGTGTCAATTTATTTCTAATCAAACTCCTTCTACACCATTTCTGTGACTTCAATTAAATTTCGCAAATATATTCTTTGGAATAATGAGCAGTGATTAGTCTAAAAATTTGGGCGGAATAAGACAAGGGCGTGCCACTTTAATTTAAATCGAACTCCTTCTATTGTCTTTGTCCGACTTCTTCGAAATTTTCCATATTCTTTAGAATAATGAGCAGTCAGTAGTCAAGAAATTTGGGCGGAATTGAACGGTGGTGTGACACTTTAATATTAAGCGAAATTATTTTACACCGTTGGCATGAATTTGCACATACTACCAACAAAATTTTGCACATATATTCTTTAACATAATGAGCAGTGCACAAATTGCTCTATGTGGCAGCTAAGGGTAAAATAAAATTAAGCGTATGGCACAAATTTGTTTGCAGATTATGCATAAACATTTTAAAGATGGCTAAAGATTTTGAATATACTTCAATACGGCTGCGAGGGGGTATTTTAGCTTCGGTACCCTGACGAAGCTCCATTCCATACTAGTTTTTTTATGACACAGTTTTTTTCTTCTTTTGCCATGGCTTGTGCGTGCTTCGATTGACAGCTCAGAAATGACTCGGTCTTCCTAAACCTTCTTACATACTGACGCTTTAGTAGTTTTTCGCGTATTTTTAAAAGATTTGTAGTACAGTGCGCTCTACATATTCATATTCGTTTTACCCTAAAACCACTTTATACATATTTTTTTACTTATCGGATAAGTGGTTTAGTAGTCTTTAACGTATTTCAACACAGTTTGTGCTTCCCATTAGCAGGCATTAAGCTTGCATCTGAAGTTCGAGATAGAGCAAAATATATATCTCCTGAGCACTTACCGTATCCTAAAATCGGCCTGATATCGGCCAAGATATCATGTTTGAGGTGTTTGATTTGTATGGGAGATGCCATGCCCCATTGTCTTATTCTACCATTCATTATTTTTAAACCATTTTCTACACAAAATATATTTACTGCTAAAATTTCAACTCAATCGATCCTGTCTTATTCAAGTTTAAGCAAGGCAAACGCACAACAATTAATTTTTAAATATAAAAATTACAGAAAGTTTCATTAAAATGCCGATAACTCATGAACCAATACACAAACAAAGACCATATATTCATAAGACTTTGGTATTGTCATCACCTTTCAATGAAAATTTTTAGAAAAAAAATCGGTTCACGCATTACATAGAACTCCTTCAAATTGAATAAGATTACTTGTCACAATTTTTAAATAATAATTATAAGTGAACAAGTTACATGTGAAAATAAAAGACTATTTAAGTTAAATACTTTTTTCTTACATATTTTTAAATATTTTTACATATTTTTATAATTTTGTATTTAGCGTAAATCTGTCTCAAATTTGCATTACTTATTTGCATATTCGTATCCGAAAAAAATGAAAAAAGCTATTCGCATTTTTGAGAGGAATTTCACACGAAAACGGGTCCATGACGAATCTGAAACACAATCCGTTTCGGATAAAATGTACGCAGAAGTGAGTCCGAATTCGGAATGGATCCGTTCGGCACACCACAACAACATCTCCACATTATTCAACTGTATTACCAAAATCAGCTTTGTGTGAAAAATGTTTTTCCGTTGGCTTCAAGCAATATATGCTGTGCATCATAGACCTTCTTATATTCTCAGTGTACGTTATTGCATAATACGCAACCGAATAGACCACATCCAGCCCATTGTGACGAAAATAGTGGGGCTGTAGTGGATAGTGGGGCTGAAGACCGTAACCATTCGATTCGATGCCGTACGCAGCATCGTGGCCTCTTATATGCAAAAACTTGGAAAATTTTTAACCAGAATTTTGATTTAAAGGCTTACAAAATTCAGCTCGCTGTTTTCGTGCCGAGTTTTGCTCAGTGACGAGGCACATTTATGGTTCACTGGATACTTCAATTTAGGCCGATGAGCAACCAGAAGAGATTCCCGAACTACCGTTAAATCCACAAAAAATATTGCGGTCGGGAGACCCCGGTCAGGAACGAAGTTCCTTACGCTTTTTCTTCAACTCCGAATGTAATTCGAAATAAAAGTTGTATATTATATTTTTAATTAAACATTAAAACCTCTATTTGGTTTAATATATATTTGTATAAATGGTCAACGAGAACTAGTTTTTCTAAATATCTGAATTCCCAACCGGTTTTATTTGTATTTAAGAAAATTGGTGCTGTGACAATGTCCTAATTTATCGAAATGCTTCGCCCAAGACAGAACAATACTTATCAGTGTGCATACTTACCTTGTTTATTTGGAATTCAGACTCTGTATACCACACACAGTTTGAGGCAGCTATCATGATGTGTAAAGTGTGGTCAACTTGACCTATTAAGTGTCTGTCAACACAAAGCTGCTATGTCATCATTATCCATATTATCCATATTTTTTGATGTATATCAACCAATAATTACTTTTGATATTGTCATTACTTTTTTAATTAATAATCTTAATATTGTATCGTTGAATTGTTAATGAATTTTTGTTTTCTTTCTATGTAAAAAGCCAGCTTTAAAAAAATACCAACCAGATACAAACCAACAAAAAAAAAATAACATTTTTGATTTGAGACTTTTTTTAAAGCAAGCGAAAACGCACACTTGTATTTTTGATATAAGATTATCTCTGATCGCAAATTTCATCATCCAGCATTTAAACTAAGATGAAGTCGTTGCAATTTTTTAATTTTTCAAGAGCTTGATAAACGGACTGCTTAGCATACTGATTGATGCGGTACTTTTTTGACTGGTGCAAAAATGGCAAATGCGACCCCACAATGACGACCACGATGCCAATGGAAAATTATGTGCACACCATTTATTTAAAATAAGCGCAACGACGTCAAAGCAGTGATTCTTACTCCCGATATATACAAAATTGTTCACCACTCATTGTGTGTGGTTCGCCTCCTGGACTGTCTGTGGGTGTGAGGGATAAAATTAAGAAAAATTACTCAACATTTTGTCAGATGTTCTGCCGACAAATGACGATGCATATTAGTGAAAACAGTAAATTTTGGCCCCTAGAATGACATGAGAAATTTTTTACAATTTTTCATATTTATTATATGAGTTTTCAGGAATTGCAAAATATTTTGATTTCTGTTTATAATGGCTTGAATTATGTTGTAAACGGAGTGAAAAAAGTAATAAAAAAAGTTAAAACATTATTATCAAAACTAAGTTCATTTCATTATTAAAGAATTATTTTTACAAAAAATATAATTTCAAAATAACTACCAAAAACTCTTATGCAAAAACATAAACACTCGAATTCATAGCCAAAAATTTTTATCTGTACAATACTATACAATATAAGCGCAATAACATTTTTAGTCTCCAATTCTATTCTAAAGCTCTTAAGCGTGAACTAGTTTAAATCTTTGATTTAATTATATTCTTAGGTTAAATTTGAAGACTTGATTTTGAGAAAATCTCTTAAAAGTCTTGGTTTAACGAGCAACAAGACAGAAACAGCGAAAGTGCGAGAGTAAACGACACAAAAACTAAATACAAAACAAGGAGAAAAAACATGCAACAATGATTACGCACAATTTAAAGAATGCATTTCTAGCAGTTACGGATATTTTACACAGATTATACAGATATCATCTATAATGGCATTTTACATTCTTTAATATAAGCATGGACAAAGGGAGTGTGCACAGCGCATGATAGATGACAAATGCAGATAAATCAGTGCAAAGGCAGATTGTTGCAATATGTTTTCTTGTTTATGTCTGTATCAGTTAAGCACACTTGAGTGAAGCGAGGCATAGCTTAGCTTAGTTTAATATTTGCAGCAAGCATGAAGAAGAGTTATACAACAGGAGATTACTTGTGCTGTCGTAAATGCAATTTTGCAGGCCATAACTATAATACACACTTAGTTATTGCAATGCTACAAATTATATTTATTTTCTTATTTACCATTTTTTATTGTTCCTAGTAAAGCATGAAATATCCTTAAATTGCTTTTATGACCGAAATTGAATGCAAGATGTCAAATCCCATGGCATTAAGTCTCAACAAATTTGAAAGAGCTCAGCCTTGTGACTTCATTCTAACAAGAGCCCGGATTATATGAAATTTCCAAACAAAAAGGATTAAACATTTATCTGTAAAATGTTGAAAGTCACTTAAAAGATAGCATGTCAGTTGGTTTGAGCAAAAACTTGGGGGGAGGGGGGAAGGCCTTTTTCACGTAGCATGTTTAAAAAAAGAACTTTGTTTTGGAAATATGGACAAAGGCAGTATTTTGTCATCTCTATTCAAGTTATGTATGTAAAGCAGAGAACAGCTTGAGTGCATTCAAATGGCGTTTGGAATGTCTCGTCAATATACAAGCTACGAATGTGCCTTCTGCATTAAAATTAATGCGCGCATACATGTACCAATCACTGTGGATACGAATGCCATAGAATACGAGCTGTAGAATTTGCAACAAGGAAAAAATGATAACTGCATAAAGAATGTTTATTGAAAGCAGAACAATATTTGTTCGTTTACCGACAAACACTCAATAATAGTTTGTTTATCAATCGCTGCTAGAAAACAGAATGGAAACGAAAGGGAGTACGAAAACAACCAAAATTCATGCAGCAGCACACTCGAGCTTTAAGCGAATGATCCGAATGTCTGCATTATGTAGATGATGCCTTTCCCATGATACAATAATAAGGTAGGGTAAGGAGATTCACCACACCGACCTCGAATATCAAAATATATTTTAGCACTGCCACTTTTCTGTATTATTGATAAAAGTGGGACAAATAATAAGAAAGGAAATTTTTTGTAGGGTAAATAGGATAAATTAGAACAAATGTATATGCTATGAAATAAATAGCTGTTTTGTTTTTAGTAAATTATTATTGCCCATTGGCTCTTGTTTACCTTTTTGTGTTCTTAATTTTTTTATATAAAATTTTTATACTAATGTCCACTATAAATGTAATGCATAGTTTTTTATTGCCGCAGAGAAAGTGTTGATCATAAATCAAAAATTTGTTTTTTAAAATTGGCACATTGCCTTTATTTTATCTTTTTAGTCTTTTTATTTAACCTGTTGGAACTGGTTATGTATGACCGAAGGTAGAACTTTTTCTTGACATTATTAAAAATTTTTGATTAATAATAAATATTTATTTAATATATTCACAAATCGCAAATACTTAAGTGCACTACTGTATCAGAGAACGAATTTAAAGCTTATGGTCTAATAGCGAATGGAAAAAAACCCCAAAAAATTTCAAAACTTTTCTTACAATAAAATAATATACTTCTCCGTTTTTCAGTGGCTACATGTTTTTTAAGTGATGTAATACTTTCACAGCGAATGTCGAAGAGAAATATCAATATTAAAGTATTTAGTACGTTAAAAGAAATTAATAGAATTGCCTGAAAAAAGGAAAAAAAAAATCGATATTTTATTAAAATTATAGCCTGTCGATTGTGTTATAAGATAGCAATTTTCGACAAATTGTAGAACATCGAAGCTTACAAAGTTAAAAAATGTCGCCGCAGCTAAGTAATTCATCAAAAACACACAGAACAATCATGGATTTTTCGTGAGCATTTTTTAAGATACGGCAGCACTATATTTTATAATTTTGACATTAGAGGTCGGTGTGGTGAATCTCCTTACCCTACCTTATAATTGTATCATGGCCTTTCCACCTTTTTTATTAAAAAGTTGCCTGGCTTTGGTGGCATTTAATTTCAATGACGAATTCGTTTGCATTTTTTTTTTATCTCTTACATTATATAAAAATTGGACTGCTAGTTTTGTTATTTAATGATAACTTTAATGATTTTACGGGAAACTGAAGAAGAAAGTGTAATTGAAAAGCTTATTGCATTAACATGATAAGCCACAAAATAAAAATTTTGAAATAATCGCATTTGAATCTCTAAAAAAATTTATTAAATGGACATTCCATGTAATCGTACTTTTAATACTTTTAGTTTTTGGCTATAGAAGCCTTCTGAAGCATGACCAAAATTTAACCAAGGAAGGAGAGTGGAAACCAATAAAAAATAAAAAACCTGTGGCTTATCATGTTTTTGCATAAAATTTATTTTTTAAATTCTGCCATTTCCTCCTCGTTTTCTTTGTTTGTTGATTTTACATGGTAAGACCGGTTTCTTTTCAAATAAGATAAACAATAAAAAATACCTGACTGGTTTCTGGTTGCACTTCTGAATCTTCGTTATGCAATTCAATGGTACATTCTCCTAAGCCATTTTCCTATAAGTCAAATGCATAAAGCAAAGAAATTTCAATTTGACTATCTTTTTTATTGTGATAATGTAATAAGCCACTTTATGAAAATAAATATACCACACTGGTTTTTAATATGCCTTCATCATCCGATTGTATTACCTGATTTACACTGATCCAGAATTGACGTCAATTCTTTGCTATTCCCTTTTAAATTTACCCTCTCTCACGCGTCTCTCATGCAAGACTTTCACAAATGCAAGACTTGATCGTCAATTCTTGAGCGGCTATTAAGTCTTCGTCTAATATACTATCATTGCTGTTTTCAAAGCAGTCTTCAATATTGGTGGTAATTATTTTTGAGTTCATAATTTTGCTCGAAATGAAAGCTTAGGTTGGTATGTGGCATTCAAAGAAAAATTTTATACGTAAAAATTGACTTTAACGGCCAACAAAATTTCATGGAAAAACGCTAAAGTGTTCTTATTAAGTGTTACAATAGTATCTAATTATAGATAGGACACAAACATCGGTGTTTCTTGTACTACCTGGTATGCAAAAAAATGTAAACATCAAATTAATCATCTGTTTTAGGCTAATAGAACGTTTTGATTTTAGAAGCCTCTACAGAATTCTACTGTATTGACAAGCCATGATAAGCTACTACAAATTTAAAAGTAAAAATTATTTCTGTAAAAACATGATAAGCCATACAATTTTTAAAACACGTTTTCTTAGAAACAACATGTATATGTATCAACAGAAATAAAAAAAGGAAATATGTCTCGTTGGTTCTTAAACTACTTTATCAGTAGTTTTAGGTTATTTATGTTTACAAGCTTCCAAACCAAATATGAAAGTAAAAACTATTTGCGTAAAAACATGATAAGCCACTTAAATTAAAATAAATATAGCTCAATGTTTTTTGATATAATTCAATTAGTGGTTAATAAGAAATCTTCGCCTATCATACCGTCATCGCTTTAGCCAATAAAATCTTAAATTTTGATATTACTAGCAGTTAAATACACCGTTTCTATTTGAAGGATAGCTTTTGTGTGTGGTTTATCGAGTTTTTGAGTATAAAAATTTAATAAAATATTTAATTGTAAGAATATACTTATACATATAAGCTCGCAATTTATCGAAAATAAGCCCTAATCTTTTCAGCAGGTGTTTCTGTGGTACAATGTAGTAGAAATAACAAAAAATACCAGCTTTTGAAATTATGTGGCTTATCATGTTTCTGCAATAAGCCCTTTAATTGTGACATTCATTTAAATTTGAATTTGAATAACTTTTCCTACAGGTAGATTTATCAAAAAAATTATAAGAAATATTTTCGTAGAACGTTCAATTTCCTATTAGATACGATTCAGTCATTTACATCCAACTATTGGTTTTTAAGATATAATTATCAGAAAATGAATAATAGTTTTTCCCATGTTATTTACATCGAAAATAAAAAATTGCGATGCGCAACCTCTAAATATTAATATTAAGAGGTCCGTCCGGTTTGTACAGGGCCTCTGAATCTATTTTAGAGGCGATTTTGAAAAAGAAAATATTCGACAATTGTTTAAATTTTTCTAATAAATATTTTATAAACAACGGTTCTTTAGCCATTACAGAAGCTCAGACAACTGTAAATGTTTACATCGACATTATTTTTTTAAAACAATCCCTATCAATTTTGCATAAGACTTATGCTTTATTTTCACATAAAAGTCTGACAGATTTTCCTTAACTATGAACTATGCTTAGCAACCAAAATCCGCACAATACTTAACAGCTTCTTCTTATATTGAAGAGCTTTTGTTTGGAACGGAACAGAAGAGCAGCAGCAGTTTTAGTATTCCCACCATATTTAAGCTACCAGCACATGATGGTCCTTGCTCTGAGCCGGGTGTATCCAGCAATGTTTATTAATGAAATTTTTTTGTGATTTGCATTTTAATTTATACAACAACTGATTTGCATTTGCTAAGAATTTCGGTGAAAATATTTTTTTTTGTTTTCTTCAACACTAACAATGATGAAAACAATAAGAATTACAAGTAGAACAATACGGCCCAACTCAGTCCAACCAGGCATTCTTCATTCACTGTTAAAAACAAAAACAAACTAAATTTATAAACAAACACAAACTTGACGTTTTGTTGTTGCTGTAGTTCTTATTTCTTTATGTGAATTGAATGCATAGCAGAGAAAAATACGTGTAATTAACATACAAAATGAAGGCGTATTTTAAAAATATTTTGACTTAAGAATAATTCGGAAGTTTTGCTTTAAATTGTCTTCAGTTTTAGCTGAGTTTCTAATCGTAAAAGAAATGTGCCGAGAATGTTTTAGTAAACTTAAGGGGGGACATGACATTGGCAGTTTTTTGAAATCAAAAGTTTTTTGAAATGATAAATTCCTATGGGTTCAAAAGTTACAGCCGGATTAGTGAGAGCGCATTTTTAATTTTTGCGCTACCTACGTACGGCAGCTGGTATATACTTGTTTTACTTGCTACCTGACTTTTGGTGGTTGTTATTTCGTACCATATAGTATAGTTATTTGCAAATGTTTCAACTACTTGGTATCACCATTGCAGCTACAGCATTGAATTTTTCCCAAGGAAATGATGCAAATCGTTTGAAATGCGCCAGAGTGAAAAAACTATAAGAAACAGCACAACACAAGATAACGAAGGCATACAGTACGAAGCAGGCATGGCAGATTGAAGGTAACCTTTTTTTTCTTTGTTCACAAACTTTGAACGCGTTTATCTCGAAACCATGTTTTTCGTACTGGTTGCGGCACTAGCGGCTACAATTTTTGATGATTTTTTTTTTTTTTTTTTAATTTTTTTAAACTTGATTCGCTATCGTATGACACGAGCTTTTTTAAATTTTTTTTCGATTTTTTATGAATTTTTAAAGTCAATATTTTTTTCGAAGAAACACACTTTCAAATTTGGAACATCACCAAAAATTGAAAAAAAATTTAAAAAAAAGCTCGTGTCATACGATAACCAATTTTGTTAAAACTTAAAAGTCATATTTTTTCCAGATCGGACAATTTTTGCAACTCCCAGCGCTGCAACCACGAGGCCCTGTTTTTTTTTCTGCCGCCAGTTTGGAACTCTATAAAATCATGTTGGAGTGAAAAATATATTGTTTTGAATTTTTTTTTCTTGTAATTTGTTCAATTCTCTTGTAGAAATTTTGTAGAAATGGTTGTTTTTGACTGAGTTATGAATTTTTAAAAAAGGTCTGTTTTACTCTGCCGCGAATGTCTTGTCCCACCTTAATTGAATTTCAAGAGCGAGCATGTGGATTCATTTTAAGTAATAATCACATAAGGGAACAAAATGGTACTTTGCAAAAGATAGGAGACAGACTAAGATCCATTCTAGTCGAATTTGGGATGCAAATTTTAGAAACGATATTTATTCGAGTTTAGTAGTTATAGGTAAAAATCTGAAAATAGGTTACTTTTCTGATAATTTGACTACTTCTTTTTGAGGCATTGACCAATTTCGGGGATTTTTAACGAATTATGACTGTTTTAAAAATTCATAAATATATTTCTTTTAAATTTTGGAAAAAACCCTGTTTTGTTCTTGTTTATAATAAATTTATTTTGTTTTAATTAAATTTATTTATGTTTTATAGTTTTTAAGATATTTGGCAATAACTAAATATTCTGTATACTCCGAAGTTTTGTTTTGATTAATAATTATTTGCTCTAAATATTTAAACTCAAATACATTTTATACTTATAAATATTTGTTTTTACAATTTTTACATATTTTTCAATTGAAGTAGTGATCACATTTCATCATTTATGTAACTATTTATGTAGAAATTTATGTACGGATATTCCTCGTATACCTTTTTAATATATTTGCTCTTTCTCTGAGAATACAAAAACGGATCTAATGATATGAACAAATGTGTCATAAGAACCATGGTTGCATTATAAGGTTGTTGCAGGGCGGACCGTACTCTCTTCTCAGTATCCATAGTTGTCAAATGCAGCAAATTTTTCGAATAAATACGAACAGATGAAAAAGAGAGCATTTGCAGATTTTCTAAGCTGTCAACTTCGATTTGACAATTATGGATACTCGCTCTCTCGCTCTCTCCCTTGCAACAACCTTATAATTCAACCATGATAAGATCCATATTTGCATTTTCTCTCGAGCTCTTTCGTATGTGCTTAAGACGAGCATATGTTTGTGGTTGCATTCTAAAAGTTTCTTTAGATAAAGCGTCTTCAAGAGAGAATTATTTTGAAAAAAGTTCGAAAAATGAGATATACATTTTTTTTTTACAAAATTCAAAGTAAGTCACCTATAGGTAAATCGAAATATTTTATTACTTCCCATCCATGAACTAATACTTTGTGTACTAAGCAAGGCATATAGTACCAATTGTAGCACTCTATGTATAAGTCTCTCGTATGTTTCAGTAACCTACCGAATTCTTCCATTTTGTTTTGCCACAAGATAAAATCCTTAAAACTAATCCAAAGTTGTATATAATATCTTTGTTGAGACCTGTTATATCCGTGGATACTTCATAGTTTAAAAAAAAAAACCTACTTGTATGACACTTTTGGACCATTTTTCAAAATTCGATTTCTCAAAGAATCGGAAAAACTCGATGGATTTTTTTACAGATTCTGAAATATAAAGAACAATACTTGCAAGTTATGATAATGTCAAACTGAAATTATGGGAAATGTTTAAGTTTTTTTCCAATAAAGTTGAACAAATTTTTCAACTTAACCCAAATTTTAACAATTATTAAAAAATTGCCAAAAATTAAATTTTTATTTTGTCTTCTAAATAACAAAACACATTTTTTAATTATTTTTTCTTTAAATAAAATCGAAAATAAATTAATATCTGAAAAAAATAACTAAACAAACAAAAATTTGTCTAAAAGCTCTTAACCAAAAATTTTACCATAAAAAAAATTTAAAAAGTGTCGACTTTGAACAGGTGTAGTGTCTACAAAAATAACTTTATTGGCCTAAAAAATTTTAATTCTTCAAATTTTGAATACTTCATTTCAAGTGATTCATTTCCAGTGATTCATTTCCAGTGTATGTTTTTTGACAACAAAATTTTTGATTTTTTTCCACTGGACAATCTTATGTGCGCCGCATTGCAGCTGCGTAGAAGTGAGTAAGAAGCCGGAGTATATGTCACCGACATATACTCACTAGTGTCACTAGTGGGTATATGTCAGATATTGGCAAAAAATTAAATTTTTATTAAAATTTCAAAGTTAGTTCTACAAACAATAGAAATTTTTTGAGAATATTTTTTAATAACTTTTTTATTTTTTTTTTAAGGAAAAATTATAAATTTTTTTTTTTTTTTAGACTAAGTCAGCACTCAGGGGATGCTCCCTAAAAATGCGAAAGCATTATGTTGATTCGGAAGACGGTGATAGTTAGTTGGAGGGGGGAAAGATGGAGTAGTGTAGGTGAAGATTTGATTTAGATTTACACAGACTGAAACTGCCGGGAAATACGATCGCAGGGAGATTGTTCCACAATTTTACTGAGCGACCGAAGAACGAATAATCTCGGTAATGCGATGTTCTATTGGGCAAAGTTGGAATGGTAAAGGGATGGGCTTGGAGAGCTGCCCAAGTCGACCTAGGAAACACACGAGCTGGTGGCGTCAGGCCACGTATCTCCCTTAACAACTTCCCATGGTAGTGCCTGTACAGAAGGCTTAGGCAATCTAAGGCATTGTCCACGCAAAATCGGTACACAATAAAAGCTCGTTACTTTTCACCCTGTGGCCCTTCTATCAGCTGTTTCCGTTAAGATTTGTAGTTTTTAGAGAAGATGGAAAAAGCACGTCGCGAAAAAATTGTGCACACATTTCTGCAAAATCCAACATGGTCGTACTCGAGTATAGCAAAAGTTTTAAAATTTCCAAAAACTACTGTTGCAGCAGTAATGAAAAGATTTAAACTAACTAAGTCTACAAATCGGGCAAAGAAAAAATCGAAAAAATTAAGTTATGGAAATGTGCAGCTCAGGAAAAATATTATAAAGTCAATTAGGCAAAACCCGCAATTATCGGACAATGATCGAGCAAAAAAATGTAATACTAGCAGAAGTACGGCTAGAAGAATCCGCATCGAGAATGGATTTAAGTCCTATCGTGCCGTTAAGTGTGCCAATCGGTCAATAAAGAAAAATATTGATGCCAAAAAGAGAGCTCGATTGCTTTATGCTAAAGTGCTGACAAAATTTAAAGGGTGCATTTTAATGGACGACGAAACATATGTCAAAATGGATTTTAATCAGCTTCCAGGAGCAAAAAATTATCTTGCCAAGAAACGTGGGATGTTGCGCGTAAATTTAAGTACATTGGAGTTGACAAATATGGCAAGCAGATTTTAATTTGGCAAGGCATTTGTAGTTGTGGATTAAATACCCGAGCTTTTGTTACCTCCTCGAATATTACTTCAGCCAACCTACATTAAAGAGTGCTTAAAAAATCGCGTTTTGCCCTTTATTCGGCAGCACCAAGGTCCAGTAAAATTTTGGCCAGACTTGGCTTCCTGTCATTACTCCAAAGCGACGCGGGAGTGGTATAAAGCAAACAAGGTCGACGTTATACCGCAAGAAATGAATCCACCGAACTGTCCACATCTTCGCCCTATCGAAAGATATTGGGCCCTTGTTAAATATAGGTTAAGAAAATATGGCCGGCTAATAAAAAATAATAAAACATTAATAGTTAACTATAATAAAATATCATCTCAGGTAAACCGAAAATGTGTGCAGAATCTTATGGCGACTATCAAGCGAAACACCCGCCACTTTATTCGTAGCAGCCAAAACTGACCTTTACGACATTTTGTTTTTAAGAAGAATAAACAA
Organism: Coremacera marginata; assembly: GCA_914767935.1. Classification (NCBI taxonomy): domain Eukaryota; kingdom Metazoa; phylum Arthropoda; class Insecta; order Diptera; family Sciomyzidae; genus Coremacera; species Coremacera marginata. Next base: position 193,131,226 of record OU612043.1, read on the forward strand.
GTTTTAAAAAACACTCCATTTGTTTAAATCGGGTGGGAAACTAAAAAATTATGGTTCATCAATTGCGTACCGATTTTGCGTGGACAATGCCTTACATTGCGACGATGCCCAAGAGAGTTCAGAGAAGATGAAATATTTCCATCACCTATCAAATATATCGCACGTCTTTGAATCCGGTCCAGAAGCTCCATATATGATCTTGAAGCCCCTGCCCAAATGTGCGAATTGTACTCCATTTTCGGCCTAATATATGAGGTATAGATCAAACGAAGATCAGATGGAGAGAAGTATTTCTTACACCGTTTCAAAAAACCAAGGCACTTGGCTGCTTCTTTTGACACATCAAAAATGTGATCATTCCACCGAAGATTTGCTTGTATTGAAATGCCTAGAACGTCAAGGGCATCTGGCTCCGTAAGATCTACACAGTTCATATTGTGGGGAGCTAAGGGGCAATTGATTCGCTTGTGGGTTATCAGACAACACTGGGTCTTGCTAGCATTAAACTCTACTCTATTAGCAAGACCCCACTCGGAGATTTTTCCCAAGTCATTATTAAGTGTGTCATTCATATGTTGCCTATTCCTATCAATCTCCAAAGAGCTCGGGCGTTTTTTAAATGAATATGAATGGCAAATGCCGCTGTCATCCGCAAACAAATGAATTCGGATATGAGTGAACGATAGAAGGTCGTTGATAAAAACTAGAAAAAAAGTTGGCTAGAGAACTGAGCCCTGCGGTACACCTGCGTTGATGGCGTGCTCTCTGGACGATATGCCATCGACTACAACATGGATCGAACATCAGAAAGCACGTGATCCACCGAGCAAAGCTACCACCGACACCATATGCAATTAGTTTAGACACGAGCGCTTTATGCCACACTCAGTCAAATGCCTTAGAAATATCCAGAGCAACAACTCTGCTCTCACCGAATAAGTGAACGCATTGGTTCCATTTTTCAGTAAGGAACGCCATAAGGTAGTTAGAGCGTAGCCCTATGAAAACCATATTGACGGTCACTAAGCAATTCATTGTACTCCAGATAGTTCATAAGGTTGAAGTTAATTACGCTCTCCATGACTTTGGCGAGCGAAGAGCATATCGATATGGGTCGGTAGTTTGCAGGGTTCGTGGCATCGTCCTTTTTTGGTACCGGTTGGACCCTTGCGACCTTCCAACAAGATGGAAATACACCTGTCCTGTAGGAGTATTAAACAGGTTACAGGTAACAGATTGCTTACTGGGATTGTTGAGTTATGTGCAAACAATCCGGCCAACAGGTTCGCTTTATCAGCCGAGTCCGTGAAGAATTGATCATCTCTTAAAAGAGTTGCAATAGTCGATGACGTCTGATTCTTAACTTGTTTAACAAATGACCAAAAGTTTTTGCTCCCTTTGGGGCAGAGAAGAACCTGTTCTCTGATGAGAGTTTCGTGAAGAAACTTTTCACGTTTTGCATTACAGCTATTCCTAGCCTCAATGCGAAGTCTTTTTGTATTGGCATTCTTATCAGAGCGCCAATTCTAATAGGCTCCTCTTTGGGCCTGACTGCAATTCTGCAAGTCTCATTAAACCATGAGTGGTCTTTTGGTTTGATGCTTCTCATCATATTGGTGATGAAAGACCGCATACACAATAAGATAATTTCTTGCACCATAACAGCCGCGGCATTCACATTCTGTCAGCGAAACATAATTTCCAATTGAAGTTGCGATAAGAATTATTTAGCGCAGTCCAATTTGCTCTTCCATAAAGCCTTAAAATACCGAAAGAAGTACAAAAAACACTAAAAATCCCATTTTTAATTAAAAATTCTAGTATTTTGTACTCGTTTGTAAAATTTGTGTAGGCATTTTTAAAAACTCATTTAATAGAGTAATAATATTAATAAAACTCAAGAAGCTAAATTGAAGTATTTTTAAACCAAAGAAGTTTAGGTGTGATATATGATGTAGTTGTGAAACAAATATATGCTAGCGATAGGAATGTGCATTGCGCATTGGCTTTTTTGCAAAAAGTTAAAATCAAAAAAATTCGGCTTGCAGAATTTTGCATTAAGAGAGTAACAAATTGAAATAGAGGTTAGTTTTAAAACCGAGATCAACAAAATAATGAGCTGTAACTTATACCTCAAAATACTACTAACTACTCTAAATATTTGGAACAATTTAAGGTACTTTACTTTATATGGAACTTAATTAATCCAGCTTTTAATAAAAAGCCAAAATATGTTCTGGAAACCTTTTATTTTTTTTAGACATACATATATGTCTAGAATTATAAAACTTTTACACTTTTTTGACCAAAACTGAAATTAAGTCCCAAAAGTTGTTGGTGATGGTTGCTAGCGTTAGAAATATTTTACTGGCAGTCAGCTTAAAAAATATTGCTAGATTGTTTTGTTGCGCTGTTAAAATTCGTTTCACTCCGGTTGTTTATTTCCCTATGGGGGGGGAGGGGGGAGGGTTGAAAGTTATAGCAGCAACAAAACTACAACAGCAGCGCAGCAACATCAACAAAATCTCTATTAGTTAGTGAGATACAACACAAAATGAAGCAACACTGGTTTCCGTGCGGAAAATAAGTTCCAAATTAAAAAACTTTTGCAAACATTTTGAACATTTTGTGTGATAGAATGTTCGCACTGATGTGAATGAGATACAGTAATGTGTTTGCTAACGATTCCACTAACAAAATTGCTAGCGATTTTAAAATTTACAGTATGATTTGATATTATAAGGCTCTTAAACTGATAAACAGTATTATATGACTAATTTTCAATATAATTAACTGCAAGAACAATTTCTGAAGTGCTTTCTCCTAAACAATTTATATAAAAATATGTTACCAAGATTATAGTTGGAATATTTAAACATACAATATATTATAATGCGCTTCTAGGAGCAATTTCAGACACGATTATATAAGCATCTGTTCCAATGGTTCTTTATTAACAGAGAATTTGTCCGAAAGAATAGAGCGCTGACTGAAATGCGTTGGGTGATGCCTTTAAGTTCAGACGCTTCTCTACACAATTATTTCATTATTCCTTGAAAAAAAAAACCTAACGATTTTAAGATTAATCCAATTTGCTTAGAAATAACCACTCAATGATTAAGTTTAAATCTCAACAATGAATGCAGTGCTTTTAAGCCGGATTAACAGCTCAAAATAAGACAAAACGAACAATGTTTACTTCGAAATATGCAGAGTTCCTATAAATACTGGAAAAAAACTGTAACATGCAAATCTAACAAACGAACATCACATCCATTTAATCGAGGCTTAAAATCTAAAATGCAAATAATGCGGCACACTTTATTGTTTTATGTTGCCCCAATGCCACCACGCAACGAACTCCATCTACTCGTACACATTGAATGCCACACTCTGTCTTCCATTTCTTCGCTTGTGAATTATGCTGCCAACAGCTGCGAGAACAAAAATATTTTTAATTGAAAGTGGATTAATATAAATCCAATAAGTGGCAGTTTTGCCAGCGTATCGCATCACCACCGCCTTGGCCTGCACACTGCTTTCCACGTCAAAAACACTAGTTTTTGTTGTTCCAGCTTAGCGCAAAATTGCATTTATTCCATTACATGCCTTGGCAGCCCTAAGATATGTATACTCTCACGAAATTTTGAAGACAACGCGCACAAATATCTATACAGAAATATTCGTTTTTGTTTTTTTTTAACGGTTAGATTGTTTTAACGGTTCGAATAGAGTTTACTCTGAAATGGCATACGCGGCACTCATTAATGCATCCATGCTGGCTACAGCTCAGAATGAACATAGAACTACGTTGACAGTAAAGCAGTAACAATGAATTGTGTCAATAAAACCGTCTGTTCGGGCTCGATTCATAGACAAACTTTTAACCATTTCGTGGTGCTTTTGATTGAATTCCACCAGCCGCACGCATTTAATTCAAATAAATTTTTAATAAATTGTCTTAAGTGGTTCGAACTGTAGTTTAAGCAATCAAATAATGGTATTTATTTATTTTTTTTTTTTTTTTTTGTGAATAGATAATAATTCAAGTATGTAGGATGATGCGTAATATTTTATTACAGAACTTCTTACTTTCAATACTTAATTTATAAATTAAATAAATTTTTTTTTTCAAAGTTTCAATACTAACAAAACTAGTATTATATTTCAATCTAAGCGTTATTTTTCCAACTTGAAGTCGTGATTAGCGATATGAATTTTCTGACACAAGCAAATCTTAGAATTAAATAGTATAACAATTTAAGTAAATATTGTAAATAAAAATCAAAAACAATCGAATTCATGCAACAAAGATGCTCTAGATTTTTGTCTTTAATATTTTGCATTTTTTTTTTTTTTTTTTTTGTCTACTGTGAATTTGCGACATCAGTAACATAAAATGTTATAATGCATATATCAAATACTCATAAAATTCACGTTCGTGCAGCTTTTTTATGAATGCTTGTAGTTTATGTGATTGTATTTACAGTGGTCGGCATAATTATTTTGACGAACAGGTAATGCAAATATTTCGAGTTTTTGAAATAAACGAATTAATAAACATATTTTAGTTTGCCTTAAATGTAACCATATTATATATATATATATATATATATATATATATATTTTACATATGTAATAACATATTACAAAAAACTTAATTTTAAAGAAAGCATTGTTATTTTGACAGTTCAATTTTATGCAAAACTAAACTTAAAAATTAGAAAAATTAATGCGAAAACTGAACAATTTAATAAAAAATATATTCGCCATCAGCTTCTATTGCTTTTTAAAGGCGTTTAGGTACCGACTCCACAAGATTTTTCAAAATATCCCAAAGACTTTTTATTTCAGAAATAGTCTCATTCATAGTCCGAGTCAAGCAAATGCGTCGCTTTCCTTGAATATAAGCCCAAAATTTTCATTAACGTTTAAATCAAGACTTATTGGTGGTCAGTTTAAAACATCTACACCAGTTCGATTCAAAAAGTTCTTACTCTTATGACATGGTGCATTATCTTGATGAAAAATAAATGACTCCCCAGAAAGATTTTCACCAGATGGAAATGTATGATCATTTAAAACATCCAAATATTTGTATTGGTTCATCGTTCCATCAATTGGAAACAAATTACCATGACCACAAGAGGAAATGCATCCCCCGAACATTACCGATCCGCCACCAAGGCTATTTGTTTGTAAGACTGGAGCTACTTCTTTTCGTGTTTTCTTTGGAATTCAAACAAATCTCTTTTAAGGTGAGCCGTGATATTCAAACGTACTCTTATCAGTCCACAAAACTCGGTTCCAAAAGCTCATAGTCTAGCAGAGAAAATATTTGGGAAATTTGAGTCGTTTGATTTTATTTGCCGGCGTTATATACGGTATTTTTCTAACGGAATGTGTACCGAATTGGATTTTTTAAACGTCTGCAAATTGTGCATTCGCTATTTGGATTCTGAGAAAAAATTTTCATCTGAAATTCATGGATTTTTGGAGTTAAGTCAGGGTTCTTTGCGAACTACCGTACAATAAGCTGGCCTTCGTTACGTGTTGTTTTACGTTTTCTGTCAGAACGTGGCAAATTACCGAATTTGTTTCTTTGTGCTTATTTATTTGACAGTGAATGGTCTGTTTTGACATATGTAACTCGGAGCATATTTCTTTGACAGAAATACCACAATTATGCTTCTCTACGATTGCACATCTCATTTCATTACTTAGTTCTAACTTTGTTTGCATTTTTTTTATAAAAAAATAATAATTGTTATTTACTTTGATATTAATTACCAAATCGTAACTTGCATATAACTTCGTAACTTCATTTATTCAGATTTTAATTCCTCATACCATGTTCTTACAATAATTTATCACAATAAGAAAGAATCATTTACCATTTGATTTTATTCAGAGAGCACGTGTGATGCCAGCTTCAGTCAAAATATTTATGCCGACCACAGTATATGTATGCAGTTATTATGTGTGTGGGTGTGTCTACAAGTTTGTTTGATGCATGATTTTAATTTCAACCTGACGCATTCAACTGAAAAATTGAATTCAGTTCAATGAAATGCATACTAATGGCAAAAAGCGATATGCATCCGTTCAACAAGAACCGAAGTGCAATTGTGTAAATTTGTGTAAGTAATTTCAACAGTCTTTAACTGAGCAAATAAACACGAGTGCACAAATATTAAGATTGCCAATGATTTTTTCATAATCTTGTTTAAGAATTAGGAACGAAGGGAATAGTAAATTTTTAGGTAAGATTAATATATATTAACCCTACAATGCATGAGTTTTTATTTAGTTTTAAAAAAAATATTTTCTAAAGAGATTTACTTCTCTAAGCACAGTAAACATTAGAAAAGGTTGAAAAAATCACAATCATACACGATTTTGTAAAATTATTGTATGTATCACCAGTGATACACTATGCAGTAACAGGTAATTGAGTTGATCCAAAATAACAAAAAAAAAAATAATAATTATTAAGTCGCAAAAAATCAAATAATTTAATTTTATTCAAATGTAAAATAAATTTACTTAGCTACAGTATGTACATATATAAAAATAAATTATAAATTCAGTTTGTCGAAAATATTGAGTTGTACATTTATGAATTGTGAGCATGAATTATGAATAATGAGCAAAATTTACTTGTTGGAATGAAATTCTGTGAAGCAATTCCTGTTTTTTTGGAAACACAAATTAACGTTACATTTCTCACATACGACAAATGTAAGCGAGGAGCATTTTGGATTTATACATCTTTGTCTGTCATCTTTCCATGCTGGCCAATGAGCAACGTTATCCAAACGAATATCAGCGGGTGGATAGTGAGTTGAAGATGCCTTCTGCCTTTTCGAATCGATTGCAGTCTCTATTTTGGCAAGGGATAGTCTGCCTTTTCGTTTCACAGTACCAACCTTACACAAGCTTTCAGCTACTTCTACTCGAAAATCCAACAATGGCAGAGGTTTTTCTTTGTTTTTTTCTGCAAATGATCGCTTATATAATAGCCATGAATTTACTAAAGTAACATCTAACAAGTGGTAGAATATTCGTATGTACCATTTTTTTGACCTAATTTGGATTTTATATCTGCCAATAAGACTATCAGTCATATCAACTCCGCCCATAAACTTGTTGTATTCTTTTATTATATTTGGGCAATCCAAAGTTACAATTTTCTTAGATTTTTTATCAAATCGTTCAGCTGTTTGTAAGGGGTCTATCCCTATGAATGTTGAAAGTAAATGTACGAGTTTATTGTTTCCATACAACAGATGCAATCTCAACATCATCTACACAAGTACAAAATTGATCAGAAGCGCCGCGTTTTTTATTTTTCATTTCCACATCAGTAGGGAGTTTGCAATTTGGAAGACGATTTCTTCGAACTGTTCCAACGGTGTATATTCCCTTTTTAGCCAACTCGACAACCAAAGGTAAACTTGTATAATAGTTGTCGAAATATATGCGATAATTCTCATTTCTTGGGACATGGCGCAGTAATCTGACAACAATATTCGCTGAACAGCCAAGATCTGGTTCATTAGAAAGTCGTTTATCAAGATCATTCTCCTGACCAGTATAAATTTCAAAATTATATGTGAATCCTGATATTTCACTTAAAACAAATAACTTATAGCCCCACTTATGAGGTTTGTCGGGTAAATATTGTTTTAGATAGCTTCTGGCTTTTGTTGAACACAACTGCTCATCAATTGACATACACTCTTCATATGGCACTCTTTGAAATGCTTTTATTAGCGACGTTACAAGTGGTCGTATTTTAAATAACCGATCATGTTCTGAATGATTTGAATTAATCATTTTAGTGTTGTCGTTAAAATGAATGAATTTCCTAATTTTTTCAAAATGGTTAACTGTCATTGTTTCTTTTATCAAATCATTCCCAATGACTGGCGACCAATATTTCCTGGTATTCGAAATGTGAGTAACAGACATCAGTACACAAATGCCAATGTACTGACTAACTTCAGCCTTTGTTATTTTGATGGGATGAGCTGGATCCAATTGTGATGAATATAGCATAGATTGTTCGACAATACTTTCCATCAATTTGTTACTCCAAAAATACTTAAAAAAATCAAATGGCGTTTCTAAATTTAATATATCAGGCGGAAGAGTAGAATTTCCTCTGAAAGCTAGCTCATTTGTTTTATTTGGAAAATCTTTACGTTTCCATACGATTTTCGCGAACTTATTTTTTAAATCTTTTGCAGCTGTTCTAAGGTCCACATAAATATTTGTATCATCTTCATCGCTATCGGTATCATCTTCGATCGGTGGCAACATTTGAGAATCCACATTAAGTTCACACTCCGAGTCAAAATCATCGAAGTCATCTTCGCTATCGTCCCATTTTGCCAAAATATCCTCAATATCTTTATTATTCTTCTTATACATTACACTGAAAACCAGAACAAAATTACAATACTTTTTGCAACACACTGCATGGTGTATCAACTATGATACATAATCTTCTTTATGATTTACAATGCAAATAAAAACGAATAATACAACAAAAAGTTATATTATTATCAAAACAGTACTTTTTTAATAAGGTTCTTTTTACTAACCTTTTATATTTATCCACAATTTAATTGAAATGATAGCTTTGCTTCTGCACTTTCAACACTTTTATCGCTACTAAAAAAATTTATTGTTTTGTCACCTCGCACTGCTACACTACAAAATAGTTTTAACGGGCCTCTTTTTTTTGTTGCGTAAAGAACTGTTATAATACGAACAAAAGAGAAACTTTAACGAAATTTACAGCGGTACTCATATTAATTCAATTAAGCAATTATGTATCACTGGTGATACACTATGCAGTGTAGGGTTAAGGTGGGCTAACATTTTTTTGCAGTCTGGCTCAGCGAAAATCACAAAAAAAACATATTATTTAAAGTATCTTTTGCGAAGAAACCATAAACTTCAGATGAATTTCGACCTTGCAACTTTTCAAAAAGAAAAAGCTAGATTTCTTATATTAAGTTTTTATTTTTTATTAAGATTCTTTCAAGCAGTCGCTATAAATGTTGAAAAAATTGTAGTAGAACTATGACCTTTGGCTTGTTGGGTTGGAAATTTCGAAAGTTTTCAGCACCATTATTCCAAACAGGTGTTTTTGTATTATACAGTAGGCTGGGCCGATGCTATATGGAAATTTTTTTTTTTTTTTGTTGTTTCGAAACACAATATGAACTAAACGTTGCTTATTTTTACGTAGTTTCAAAACAAGCTAACTGTCTTTTAATTCCATATAGCTTTTGGCCCCCATTCAGAGCTTTTATGACTGAAACTTCTCTTGTTTGTACTGCCTTTCCACATAATAACAGAGGTATGTTTGCGAACTTTTTTCTTAATACTTTTAGGACGCTTAGTGCACCAATCATTATTAAAATTTTCTTTGCTTAAAATTAAACACAATAAACATAATAATTAAACAAAATAACCTACGATATAAAAAATAATCACTCATACGCCTCGAAAACAAAACATTTCGAATTCTTCAAAAACAGTGCTTTTTAAGGTGATTATTGAATGAAGTGACTCAAATTAGTTAGTTGGCTGCAAATATGGGCCCAATTTTTTTTTACAAAATACCTAATAAGAATTTAAAAAATTTCAATCTGAAAAGCACTGGAAGAGAGCCAAAAGTTACATTCATTTAAAAAATGGTAACCGTATGTAAAAATGTATAAATAAAGTACATCAGGCAAAAACTCGACAGAACAACATTAAGAGAGTACAAAAAAAAACGTATGCTTTGGTGAAATACGTAATTTGTTGAAATCAACTAATTAACATCACAGTGCATTGCTCCTTTAGTTATATCGTCGCCTGAGAAATTAAGTGTCGTATGTGCCTTTCGATAGTTTTGAGTAAATTAAATTCAAAGTTTGAGGGCTATTAACTATGTTTATAGCAGACCGATTTTCTACAAACTTAGACAGGATACGCATGGGGAATTTCATTATATAATTATTAAAGATTGAACCTTATTTCGGTAAAAACTTAATGTAATATTTGCTTAGGGTTGGTTTGTCGTAAGAGTCGTATGTCTTTTAAATACGACACTTAATTCCCAAATTTGATAATAAGTTGTGACATACGACAAACGACAAAATAAGTCCTCTGAATCTCGGTAACGACTTAAGATATTCTAACTCAAAACCGACAAAATGTCACACACGACACTTAGTTTCGCAGGCGAGGATATGTAGAACTCCTTTACAATTTTCACTTCTTACAAATTATCATTATATACTTGCTTTAATCATTTTACTGGCACTAAAACATAATATCTTTATTAGCCCTGTGATTCTTCTTTAAAATCTTTAAAGTTTTTTAAAATGTTTGCTTGCTAAAAAAGAATATACTTGAAATAATAATATAATCTTACGTTTTTTGCTGAGCCAGAATGCGAAAAAATTTTTCTAATAATTTGGCCAACCTTAATATACATATATAAGATTTCAATTGCAATGACACAGTTACGCATTAAAATGATTTAATTTTTCATTGACTAATTAACATATTGAATTTATCAATAAGTAAATTTTGACATTGACCATTGACAATTGACGATTGACTTTTAACTATTAACGATTAACAATTCACGATCGACGATTGATTATTGAATATTGGCAATAACGATTGACGATTTACATAGACGATATTGATATTGATATTGATATTGACAGTGATATTGATATTGATATTGATATTGATATTGATATTGATATTGATATTGATATTGATATTGATATTGATATTGATATTGATATTGATATGATATTGATATTGATATTGACAGTGATATTGATATTGATATTGATATTTATATTGGTATTGAAATTGACATTGATATTGATATTGATATTGATATTGATATTGATATTGATATTGATATTGATATTGATATTGATATTGATATTGATATTGATATTGATATTGATATTGATATTGATATTGATATTGATATTGATATTGATATTGATATTGATATTGATATTGATATTGATGTTGATATTGATATTGATATTGATATTGATATTGATATTGATATTGATATTGATATTGATATTGATATTGATATTGATATTGATATTGATATTGATATTGATATTGATATTGATATTGATATTGATATTGATATTGATATTGATATTGATATTGATATTGATATTGATATTGATATTGATATTGATATTGATATTGATATTGATATTGATATTGATATTGATATTGATATTGATATTGATATTGATATTGATATTGATATTGATATTGATATTGATATTGATATTGATATTGATATTGATATTGATATTGATATTGATATTGATATTGATATTGATATTGATATTGATATTGATATTGATATTGATATTGATATTGATATTGATATTGATATTGATATTGATATTGATATTGATATTGATATTGATATTGATATTGATATTGATATTGATATTGATATTGATATTGATATTGATATTGATATTGATATTGATATTGATATTGATATTGATATTGATATTGATATTGATATTGATATTGATATTGATATTGATATTGATATTGATATTGATATTGATATTGATATTGATATTGATATTGATATTGATATTGATATTGATATTGATATTGATATTGATATTGATATTGATATTGATATATTGATATTGATATTGATATTGATATTGATATTGATATTGATATTGATATTGATATTGATATTGATATTGATATTGATATTGATATTGATATTGATATTGATATTGATATTGATATTGATATTGATATTGATATTGATATTGATATTGATATTGATATTGATATTGATATTGATATTGATATTGATATTGATATTGATATTGATATTGATATTGATATTGATATTGATATTGATATTGATATTGATATTGATATTGATATTGATATTGATATTGATATTGATATTGATATTGATATTGATATTGATATTGATATTGATATTGATATTGATATTGATATTGATATTGATATTGATATTGATATTGATATTGATATTGATATTGATATTGATATTGATATTGATATTGATATTGATATTGATATTGATATTGATATTGATATTGATATTGATATTGATATTGATATTGATATTGATATCGATATTGATATTGATATTGATATTGATATTGATATTGATATTGATATTGACATTGATATTGATATCGACATTGATATTGATATTGATATTGATATTGATGTTGATATTGATATTGATATTGATATTGATATTGATATTGATATTGATATTGATATTGATATTGATATTGATATTGATATTGATATTGATATTGATATTGATATTGATATTGATATTGATATTGATATTGATATTGATATTGATATTGATATTGATATTGATATTGATATTGATATTGATATTGATATTGATATTGATATTGATATTGATATTGATATTGATATTGATATTGATATTGATATTGATATTGATATTGATATTGATATTGATATTGATATTGATATTGATATATTGATATTGATATTGATATTGATATTGATATTGATATTGATATTGATATTGATATTGATATTGATATTGATATTGATATTGATATTGATATTGATATTGATATTGATATTGATATTGATATTGATATTGATATTGATATTGATATTGATATTGATATTGATATTGATATTGATATTGATATTGATATTGATATTGATATTGATATTGATATTGATATTGATATTGATATTGATATTGATATTGATATTGATATTGATATTGATATTGATATTGATATTGATATTGATATTGATATTGATATTGATATTGATATTGATATTGATATTGATATTGATATTGATATTGATATTGATATTGATATTGATATTGATATTGATATTGATATTGATATTGATATTGATATTGATATTGATATTGATATTGATATTGATATTGATATTGATATTGATATTGATATTGATATTGATATTGATATTGATATTGATATTGATATTGATATTGATATTGATATTGATATTGATATTGATATTGATATTGATATTGATATTGATATTGATATTGATATTGATATTGATATTGATATTGATATTGATATTGATATTGATATTGATATTGATATTGATATTGATATTGATATTGATATTGATATTGATATTGATATTGATATTGATATTGATATTGATATTGATATTGATATTGATATTGATATTGATATTGATATTGATATTGATATTGATATTGATATTGATATTGATATTGATATTGATATTGATATTGATATTGATATTGATATTGATATTGATATTGATATTGATATTGATATTGATATTGATATTGATATTGATATTGATATTGATATTGATATTGATATTGATATTGATATTGATATTGATATTGATATTGATATTGATATTGATATTGATATTGATATTGATATTGATATTGATATTGATATTGATATTGATATTGATATTGATATTGATATTGATATTGATATTGATATTGATATTGATATTGATATTGATATTGATATTGATATTGATATTGATATTGATATTGATATTGATATTGATATTGATATTGATATTGATATTGATATTGATATTGATATTGATATTGATATTGATATTGATATTGATATTGATATTGATATTGATATTGATATTGATATTGATATTGATATTGATATTGATATTGATATTGATATTGATATTGATATTGATATTGATATTGATATTGATATTGATATTGATATTGATATTGATATTGATATTGATATTGATATTGATATTGATATTGATATTGATATTGATATTGATATTGATATTGAAATTCACATTGACATTCTCATTGACATTGACATTGACATTAACATGGACATTGAAATTGAGATTGGCTTTGCCATTGGCATTTACATTCGCATTTACATTCGTATTGATATTGACATTTACATTGACGTTGACATTGACATTGAAAATGACAATGACATTACATTGATATTGACCACTAACAATTGATATTTGACATTTGACAATTTTCTTTTGACTTCGACATCGAAATTAAATTTAACATTGTTTAACTCTTGACTTGACATGATTTCGGTTTATTTGATTTTATTTTCAGTTCAATTTAATTTGAGTAGTCAATTTTTCCTGCTTTGTTTTCATGGTTTTTTTATACCCTTAGCACCACCCTATTTTCAAATATTTTTAATTAAATTTCTACGACCAGTCTTTGAAGTGCTGCCACTTCATGGTGGCTCTTCAATATTCTCAACAGTTCCACTTCTTTGTCTTGCTTCAACTGCATGATAAATAATTGCCCAGCTTTGTTAGGTGAGCAAAAACAAAAGCATTCCTCAAAGTTTATCTGATCAACCACAACAATTGTCCAACATCCTGCCACGACAGCAAACAATCCGCACCTAGAAAGTTGTTGGTTTTTGTTTTTTGTTAGCGCGTAGTTTAAAGGACTTACTTAAAGAATCCACTTCATAAAACTTGACTGGCTTTTGTTACGCTAAAACAGCTTTCAACTGCTGTTATTTTAGATATTTCTTTGTTTTAGTTGTTATTGTTGTTTTTGGTGTTGTTGTTGTTGTTACTGTCGTTAAACATTTCGAGTACTTTTAATCGTTGAATAAATTCAAGTCAAATAAAAAATATGGCACTCCGCAAAAATCATCTGATATTGCAAGATAAGAGCGGGGGAGGGGAGATGGGGGGGAGGGGGCAGAGAAGAAAGCAATTCTTGACAATTTCATTATCGAAATGAATGCTTAGACATTTTGTTGTGTACGCATGCGAAATCGTTACATAATGATAAGTATTAACTTTGAAAATAATGGTTGGCACTGGCGTTTAAAGGGAATAAAGCCTATGGAAAGTTGCTTTTATCAGATTAGAACGGCCAGCTATCGAGTAGACGTGATTTGCGACCTGTAACTCTCAAAGGGTGAAAGGAACTCAGCAAGGGTTTTTCAATATTAAAATTTCAACACTGTTTCCTTGCAATTTTATCCTCCTTGGTAGAAAACTACAAGTAGGTAAATACAACTTTGTACTTAAACTACCAAGAATCGGTTGATTGTATGCATTCACGAACTGAATACTTTATTTAGATTAATAATTTCAAAATTGACATTAATTTAATTTAATTGAAAATAGTTTTATAAATTTGAAAACGATTTTAAGGAAGTTAATTTTTGGAAGTGCATGTTATGTAATGGATACAAGCAAGCAGAAGTAATCAGTAATGCTTTCCTTCAAAAAATTGATCAGTTTTCACTCAACTTAAAGCCTTAAAAGATCCAGTTTTCGAAAAAGCCTTCAAGAAATTAAGATCTTATCACACATGTATTTCTCATATTTCTTATAACTATTTATTACTAAATAACAAAGATTATTTATTTTGCTGCAACAATGTTACTCCAAATTTTTGGTTTTTTCTATAGTCAAAACTAAAAAAAAGTTCATAATTGTGTAAAGCTCTCGAAGTCAGCTTTAAAAAAAGGTGGTAGACTTTCTCGAACCTCTTTTTTCGACCAAATCTATAATTTTTTTTTTTTTGCAATAAATATCAATTTCTAAGAAAACGCTGTCAGAAAACAGTGTCGGTTTTGAAATTTCACTAAAACAAATCACAGGACGGGGCGTAAGCAGATTTGCTTAAAAAATTTTTCTGATATAGCTTAGCATTTGGTGGCGATACATAAATGTAATTAAGCTACTCCGAAATAGTTTCAAAAGTTACATAAATTATTTTTCGCACCATACAAATACCGAACTTGTGAGACGAAACCAAAACTTTGTATGTTGCTTCCTTGAGCCGAGAACACACAGAAAAATACCTACAGTGTCTTGCCTAAAACGACTTGGGTAACTATTTTTGTATGAAACCTAAGAAATTTGTGTGAATTTCATAAGTTGATTGAAAATTGTATAATATGCCAAAGATACTTGGGCAAAAGCAAATTTGGCGTTTTTACAATCTTTTCTCTCATTGTTACTCTATCTGTCATACGCGATTATTATTTGTTTTCCTTGTCTTATCATTTGTACTAATGTGCATGTATTTCGAAGTAATTTAAGGCCTCTGCCCACTTACGGCACGTAACGAAACTACATAATATAACTACCCTGTGTTCTTATATATTTATGCACACCAACCGGTGACGAAACTTCAATGCCAGACGAATAAGCCGGTGGCTTTAAAACCATAGAATTCTGAACGGCTTGTCGTTTCGTTTCGTTACATGCCGTAAGTGGGCAGAGGCATGTAAGAGGCAAAGAGATGACTATTTTTTAGAATCTTTCATCTTTCCATATCGTAGGCGTTAAGGTTAATAAGATGGTCAAATTATTTTTTCTAAAATGTTTTTCCATGCTTATACAATGATAATACTGCGTTTGAGTTCATCAAGGCCCCATTTTTCCGGCTTCATTGTAGAAGACTTGGTGTGATTGCGAAAAATATATACAAATTTCTGATAAGAGCCACAAATTGTCCTTAAGACATTAAAAAATTTGAGAGCGTAGCAAAGAGTTGAAAATCTGTTGCACTTTGTAATGATTAAAGTCCGGGCCAATTAAATTACTTGTAAAAAGTCTCTGTTGATTGTAAATTTTCCGTTGAAAAAAATGAATACACCCACGAAGGAGTTTACAGACGCTACAATTGCTAGCGTAAGAATATTATTTCCGCGTGTTATTGTTTGCCATACGCACACCCACTGGTGCGCTATCAGAGCTGCCAATGTCTTTCAAGTCATACCGCTGGCATGTGAATGTGCCAAAACTGCAAGAAGCTAGCAGTTTCGATGTTGCTTGTAATAAGTTTTGCTAATAATCCTCCTTTACATCTCCCCGCTTCTCCACGCAATGGTACCTTGCTGTTGTTTCGCCAATTGTTTTATTTAGTCATGTACCACGAGAAAACTACAAACATAACAAAAACTTGTACAATTATTACAACAACAACAATTTTTTTTCAGGAGTTGTAGTCTTCAGCGAATTGATAAACAGCAAGAAGTTTTGTAATTTAGCAGAAATATTCATAAGCAGCGCATAAATATATTAACTATTCACACATTAAGGAAGCAATAGAAGTGCGTAGTAGCCAGGGCAGAAAATTGTGGTAGATACAGTCAGATATAAGCCAGTGTGGTATGGGTGTGTGTCAGAAAGGAAATGGCAAACTGTACTAATTATTGAATTTATTGTTTATTATTCTATGAGCATAATATTTACGATAAAATGTGTACGTTTTCCCATAAGTATAAACTTAAAGGCAGGTTGATAATCGAGAAAGTTTAGCTTTTAGAAAAGTAAGTTCAACAAAAAATAAGCGACTCAAATTGCTAAAACAATTCGCAGTCGTTGCAGTATTTTAACATATAATGAATAACTTATTTTAAATCATGGATTCAAAGATATTTAAAATATTTTATGTTGTACATCTATATAATTGTCTCATTTTGAAAAAAAATATTCCGTAAATGCTCAAGCATAAGAATCAGAAAATATTAGCTAATAGATTAAAGAGCAGACTATAATTATAAAAAAAAAAAAAAAAATGTTTTTCAAATTTTGCGATACTTGAATTAACGCCGTTTGAGCCAAGCGAAAAAGTACCCATCTAGTGTACTCTACAGTGCACTGTCTGCCCATTAACATACCAGTTCAACGTACTTTTGTGCACTCCGTTTTGGCCATCAACTGCTGCAACAATGTTACTCCAAATTTTTTGTTTCTTATGTTTTTATCTTTTGTTTATTTTTTGTTATTTTCCGCTAACATTGGCGCTGGGAATTCCGTGTAAAACTTTCTAATTATGTGATGCACTCAGACAATGGACGTTGTTGTAGTGTTTGCGCTACATTGCCAACAATAGTATATCTAGCTATTTGTGTGTCTATATATCCGTCCAGCTGCCTGTCTATCCCATTTGTCGCGTCTGGTTTCCATCACAGGCTATACTGACGACTGCCGACTGACGTCTTGATTTAGTGCAAATAGCGAACGAAGTGAATAAAATGCTGCTGCGCCAATTGTGCTGATAAATTGTAGTTGACAGCATGATTTGATGTCACTGCAGAAATATGGGTCTGGAAGAGACAGAGGAGGAGGAAGAGGAGGAGAAAGTGGAGGAGGTGGTTTGATGTTGGTAGCCTGGTGCAAATGATTGATAAGGCTTTTCTTTTAAGCGAGATTTGAAAGTTATATCCATAAAGTTATATCCAAAAAATAGCAGGTTAAAAAAAATGCCACGGTGTTAATTTTCTTTAACTGTTAATAGATTCTTTATAATTTCTTAAATTAAAAAATAAAAATATTTGATAAATTAGTGTGGTTCGTTTTATTTTACTCTAAATAATATCCATATAATTTCTAAATTTTGAAATAAAAATTTTTGATAACTTAGAGCTTTAAATGGGGAAGTTTTACCATGGAGAATCATCTTAATTTTTTGTACAATAAAGTCATCTTTTGTCGAATTGACGACAACATAACTCAAACGCAGTTATCACAGGATTCGTGCACAATATGTGTTTAAAATTTAAACTATTATTGAACTTATTTAAATTATTATTATTAATAACTTATGTGGTGGCCATGGCGCAGTGGGTAGAGTGTGTCGCCCATACGCCATAAAACCCTGGTTTGAATCGCACCTGACACGGACGTCACGTCTTTGCAGAAAATGGCAAGCCTCAGAGAGCAAATACTGCCATGAAAAGCTTCTTGAAAACATAAGCCGCTCGAAGTCGGCATTAAACTTGCAAGCCCAGCTCTCGATCATTTGTGTTCAAAACATTTCACAATACGAACAACACAATTGATCATAAGAAGCTCGACTATAGTCCTTTCAAATGGCCATTTGGTCTTTTTTTTAATACTTAGATTATTTTTAAATACTGCCTCGGAGTATTTTGCCACGGTATTAGCCACGGTATTTGCCACGCACTAGTTTTTGTTATTTTTACTATTTAATGTGGTTTGACAATCTGAAGTTTATCTTGAGTAAAATTAAATCAATCTGAATATTAAACTAGTAAGAATGGAGCTTCGTCAGGGTACCGAAGCTAAAATACCCCCCCGCGGCCATATTGAAGTATATTCGAAGTCTTTAGCCACGACAAACACGATGACATTCAGTTTTATATATAAACGACAGTTTTCCTATTTTGATGACGTCACTTTGTATGGGAGGTAGGCGTGGTTTTGATCCGATATTGCCATATATTGTAGGGATGATTCATATTATATATCAAAGCTAATGTGCAAAATTTTAAAACATTTCTTTAATTTTTGCAGATTTTGAAGAGATTTTACGTTTATAATTAAGCCAATTCGTATGGGAGGTAGGCGTGGTTTTCATTAGACTTTGCCAAATATCATGGTGATGGTCTATATTATATATCAAAATTTCTATATATTTCTTTAATTTGAACAGATATTTAAAAGATTTTACTTTTAAAATAAAGCTATTTTGTATAGGAGGTAGGCGTGGTTTCCATCCGTTTTGGCCCATTCTCGAACTTGATCTTCCTTTTTTAAAAATAAACTTATATTTTGAATTTCAGCGCGATAGCTTTAAAATTGCGGCTGTAATCGGGTCGACAGACGGACAGACGGACAGACAGACGGACACACGGAAATCGACTTAGGAGATGATGCTTATCAAAAATATATATATTGTTCTATACCTGCCACGCCTCCTTCTTGGCATTACAAACGGAATGACAAAGTTAATATACCCCTTGCGCAGTACGCTTTTAATTTTCAGTTTGTAATTAATTTTCTAAGTGGCTTTTTATTAGCAGTTATATGTATTTATTAAGCGGTTCAATGAACTTTGTACAACAGACCAAAACAAGAAAATTTATAATGCTATTATATTTTCCCAAAACCATGCGCGGATTATTCAGTTGACAAGCTTCCAATGAGTAAAACTATTGATTTATAAAATAAAGTATTACTATAGTATTACAGTGGTTCAGAAATCAGGTAAAAGGCTGTACTATTTCATGTAGTTAATCAGTCCTATTATGAATAATTTTTCACACAGAATTGGGAGGGAAGTTTCTGTTTTAAATAAAGCAGATACAAATATCATATTTAAAGGACATACTTAGGTTGTTATGTTTAATATTAATACTGTAATTTAATGTTAAGTTTTTCTCAGTATTTAGTGAAAAAGATAAAATAAAATTTATACTTACTACTCTCATGAATATTGAAGGGTTAGGAACAAATTTGCCTTAACAATTTCCAGAATGTTCTGGAGCTTTATCTGGAAAACGGAAACTCTCTTTTCCGATTCCGCGTGAAAAATTTTTCATGATAGGGCTGAATATTTCCGATTTCGGAAAAGTTAGGAAGTTGGGATATAATTATGAGTTTGTTTTCTTAGAAAAGTAAAAACATAGGTATACATAGGTGTAAATACAAAAATTAAACAATTGTCATAGAGGCAATAGTGTTTTAATTTTTAAAGGGAAATTATATTACCGAATGATATCGTATGGTAACTACAACAAAAAAATCTTAACAGGGAACCAGGTTGAGTTTTAATAAGTTATTAACAGCCGTAAAGATGACTTCATTCTCAATTGGTCTATTATGACTGATTACTCCTAAAAGACCTCAATGCAATTTGAAAACTGTTAAAGGAGTTTTTATTAAAAAAAGTTCAACCACCAAAAAAGATAGAATACTTCCTTCTAAAGCAAATTTTTAACCATAATATTTTTAAAAAAAATTTTTTTAAAATTAAACTCAATTTTTAATTTAATTTATTTTTTTTTTTAAGCCTACGATACTTTTGAAAACATAATTAAAAGGCCGATGAAATCAATAATCAAAATAATTTTTTAAAAAACTTTTTCGTCAACACATTTTACCTTTGCTAAATAAACACGTGTATGAGTACGCACAAACACTCCAATTCAAATGAAAGGTCGTGATTTTTAATTGTGGAACTATTGAAAACGTTCAAATAAATGTCAAGTTTGATTGATCAAGTATGTGTGTGCAGGCCAACGTTATCAACTGTTTAAAAAGCTACGGTGAATATTGGTGGTATCTATGATGATGTTTCTGCTTGTATTATTTTGTGTTTTATATGAAATAAACTCGATGAATAAACTGCAACTACAACTGTATCGATTTTAGAATTTTAACACACGTTCGCCCACAACAACTCGTTCACTATGGTTTATATAATTTTTGATTTTATACTACTGACGTATTTTATTTGGCAGCTAGAGCAGCAAGAGCACAGAACAACATTCAAGTGTCAAGTGAGTGACAGTGCAGTTTGGTTTTTGTTGTTATTGCTGGTGCTGTACACACATTTTACTGCTTCGCACTGACAGCATTCACTTTATTCTGTGAATATTGGTGATTGACATGAAGTCCACTTTGTTGGTTGTAGCTTAGCACATCCTGCATTCTCATTGACGTTTGACGACAGTGATTTGCATGCATGAATGCAGTTTGCCGACACTTTGTGCCCAATATGTTAGAATGATTTGAAAAATCTAATATGTACCTATATAAACTTTTTGCAAACCTTTTATTAAATATATGAAAATTTGTTTGTTGCCTTGTTTGCTTTGTGCTTCAACAAATTGGTACACCTAAATAACCACCAATCACTTTAGCTTTGACTTTCAGCTTGACTTTAAGGATAGTCAGTAGTATTTTACGTTTTTAGCTTTGACTTTGGTATCGACATCGTAGTGATAGCAACAATTTCAACATGTTTTCTTTAAAATTATAGGCACACGTATTTAAAAGATATAAGCAATACGAAAAGCAATACGAAGATTGTTAAACAAGAAATCGTCTTATTCATTTTCTCCCCACGATCATTGAATTGCTTGGCTTTTCATTGATGATTCATATATCTGAGATGCCGATTAATTTTATATAGAAGCAGACAAAGTAGATATTAAGTTCTCGGGAAATATTTTTACTTTAAATATTACGCTATGAAGCTTTCGACAAACAAATGTTGCACTATCTTATGTTTTTCATATGTAAAGCTTTCATTTCTAGAATCATTCTCGGAAATCTTACCCAAAATAATAACGAATATGTTAGGACCATAGAAGTAAGCCTCTGTAAAGGTGTAAGCAGAAAAAAAAATCAGAATCATAGGCAGTGATTAGGATAAAAAGAAAACGTCAACCCGTCTTAATTTAAGTAAAGGTAGGAACATCCAAGCTCAGGGCCAACAAGTTTGCTTTGTTGTGTATCTGCCTAACTTTCTAAGTAAGCTAATGATAAAATTGGAAGAGAAGACGAACTTTTTTCCAAAATTTCACCAACATATTTGACTAAAAGAAAACATTTCCGATGAATGAAACCTCAGCATTGTTCTTAAATTTAGAGTTTCTATAAAATTTTCCGTTACGTTTATAAAAAGAATTGTCTCAATAGAAGCCAATGCATTCTATATAAATAACTATCTAGTGCGCATTTTCTAGAAAACAGTTACTGTCAGTACTTAGAGCCATGAACGCATGATAATCAGTTTTTTTGTCTTGAAATTGCAGACATCGGTCTCGACCAGGCCCATTGAGAGAATTTCCCTTGGGAGGGGTTTTGATCATCAAAAATATGTTGGTGTTGACAGGCCCGTAGCTAGAATTTTTTATGGGGGTTTTAATACAAAAAAAAGTAGCCAGAGGGGGGACTGCAAACCGAAGTGAAAACTTAAAGCTATGTAATAACATAGTGGTTATAAATTTCCAAAGTAGCAAGAGTCGGCAAATCAGACACGTTCTACTTTATTAACTCATTTTATCAATTTATGCGCTATTGAATGTATAAACTGCTATTTTTTAATGTTTATATATAATATATTTGTAATTTCGGTCAGATATCGCTTCGGTAATTGGTAATCGGTTGGCAATCGATTCGGTATTCGCTAATTGGTTCGGTTATCGGTTGGTAACTGCTTCGGTAATCGGTAATTGGTTTGGTAATCGCCTAGATAATCGATAATTGGTTCGATAATCGGTTGGAAATCGCTTCAGTAATCGGTAATTGGTTCGGTAATTTGTTGGTAGTCGCTTCGGTAATCGGTAATTGGTTTGGTATTCTGTTGGTAATCGCCTCGGTAATCGGTAATCGGTTGGTAATTCGCCAAGTAATCAGTTCGGTAATCGCTTCTGCCGTCGGCTTCGTTGATGCTAGATAACCCATGAAAAGGAATGCTGTACACCAATAATTCTGTTACGCTAACAGCGTAATGACATCGCTAACAGCGTGATGATATCGCTAACAGCGTGATGATATCGCGAATTCATAGATTTCCTCTCTACCAAAAAGTGCTTAACGTGCCTAAAGAAGTTTTCACTTCAAAAAACTGTAGTTATCTGTATACAAATGTACTAAGTTTTTGATTTTTGTCTATAACTTCTTGAGAAATAATTAATTGGTACTTAAATATCTCTTATAAAATATAAGTGCAAAAATGAACAACAAAAGTTAAAATTAATTAATTTCATTAAAACAATAAAATTACTTTAAAACAAAAAATATTAAAAAGAAAATAGTAATACAGCATTTATTTATTTCTTAATATATATTTCCATTCTTAAACTTTATTTTAAAAAAAAAATTTATATAAATATTTTTGTAAAGGTTTTTTACGGTATATTAACATCAAAATTAAAATTATCAATGCAAAATTCATATTTTTTAACACAGTTAAAACCATAAATCACTGTATGACATTGATTTATATAAATATTATTTTGGAACCGTTTTCGATAAAGGTCATCTTTGAATTTAAGAAAATTTTACAAAAAACCTATTTTTGAAAACGAAAATTCGCACAGGACTATTATTTAATACACAAGTTGGGGTGCTACAGAGGTATAATCAGCTAAAGTTAAATTGTTACTTTTTTGTAAAAGCAATTCCTCAGCTGAATAAGTTTTTCTATATAAGTAACAGGAATATATAAGAATAAGTCTTTTTGTAAAAAGACATGGTAATTTTTGTGCTAACTTGATAGATGATTCAGAAGTTGATTCAAATTTTAAATTATTTACAAAAATAAAATTAAAAAGAAAAAAAAAATGTATATTGATTTTTTTTTATTCTTTCATTAATTTTTTGATATAATAAAAAAAAAATTAAAAAAATTTGATACCATGACTACAAAGACATTCAATTACCCTGGAGAAAGTATTTTCTAAAGATTTTCTCAACTGAGAAACTTTCTTCGAAAAAAATCATCTTTCAGGTGATTTTACTAATCCTATAATTTGTTAAACCGACTTTGCACAGGACCAAATTTTTATACACAGCGTGGAGAGTAAAGCTATCTAACATACTAAAAAAGTAACATACTAAAAGCGCTCCACCAATAATTTTTATACCCCAACGCGTACTGCGTAAGGGGTATATTAACTTTGTCATTCCGTTTGTAACGCCAAGAAGGAGGCGTGGCAGGTATATCTCATATATATCTCATCTCCTGAGTCGATTTCCGTGTGTCCGTATGTCTGTCCGTCTATCCGTCTGTCGACACGATTACAGCCGCAATTTTAAAGCTATCGCGCTGAAATTCAAAATATAAACTTATTTTTAAAAAAGGAAGATCAAGTTCGAGAATGTGCCAAATCGGATGAAAACCACGCTAACCTCCAACACAAAGTGACTTCATTTTTATTAACCGTAAAATGTCTTTAAAATCCACAAAAATTAAAGAAATGCCTCGAAATTTGGCAGGTAAGCTTTGCTCTTCAGTCTTAATCCTGGCTATAAAATTTCCGAATCATCCAAAAAATCGGATGGAAACCACGCCTACCTCCCATACAAAGTGGCTTTATTTTAAAAGTAAAATCTCTTAAAAATCTGCTCAAATTAAAAAATGTCTTGAAATTTTGCATATAGGCTTTGATATATAATATAGACCATCACTATGATATTTGGCAAATTCGAATGAAAACCACGCCTACCTCTCATACAAAGTGAAGTCATCAAAATAGGAAAACTTTCGTTAATATATAAAACTGAATGTCATCGTGTATGTTGTGGCTAAAGGCCCTTAGTAATAAAGAAATTCTAAGTCGAATCTTTCTTAAACTCGACTTTAGCTTTCAATCGGTAGTAATAATAACAAAAAAGTCACTTCTAAGTTAGAAAACATCTAGTTGTGAAATTGACATTTGAAACAATTATAGTGAATATGGACGATGAAATATTTCGGGATCTAGAAATAATAAATGATGCCAGAAGCACAAGTGCAAAGAAAAACTACAAAAGCCGTTTAAACGCTTTATTCTACAATAATGTAGAATTTAAAAAAAACTACAGGTAGACATACTATATTATATAATAAGCAATTAAATAAATAAGCAATACAGTTAGCAAACAATAGTATAAGCACACAAAAGAAGAAACTTACTTTTATAGCGGCTTCCATTTATTTTGCTTTGTGTTTAAAAAATAAGCAAATAATAAAATCAGCTGTTAAGCAAGCCGAACAAAGGGTACGTTCAGACATAAAATTTAAGAACAGTTGACAGTAGAAGCACTGAAGCACTTTAGTTAGATTTGTTTTATTACTACGAAATCTTAAAAGTAGCTTAGAATCACCTAAGTTTGAGTTTAGAAGTGAGTTTTTACGTTTCTATTACTAAGGGCCAAAGACTTCGGACATACTCCAATATGGCAGCGGGGGGGTATTTTAGCTTCGGTACCCTGCCGAAGCTCCATCCTTTCTAGTTTTTAAATATATTTGCTGTAACATGTGATTAATATATTCATGACATTCAGTTTTCTATATTAACGACGTCACTTTGTATGGGAGGTAGGAGTGGTTTTGATCCGATTTCGCCAAATTTCATAGAGATGGTTCATATTGTATATCAAGCTTATGCGCAAAATTTCAAGACATTTCTTTATTTTTTGTGGATTTTTAAGAGATTTTACGTTTAAAATAAAGCCACTTTGTAAGGGAAGTGGGCGTGGTTTTCATCCGAATTTTAAAAAATTTTACTTTTAAAATAAAGACACTCTGTATGGGAGGTAGGCGTGGTTTTCATCCAATTTTTTCAAATTTCATAGCCAGGATTAAGATTGAAGATCAAATTGAAAAATTTCAAGGCATTTATTTAAGTTTTGTGAATTGTAAAAACATTTTACGGTTAAAATAAAGTCACTTTGTATGGGAGATAGGCGTGGTTTTCATCCGATTTTTCCCATTTTCGAACTTGATCTTCCTTTTTTAAAAATAAACTTATATTTTGAATTTCATCGCGATAGTTTTGAAATTACGGCTGTAATCGTGTCTCAGGAGGTGATGCTGATCAAAAATATATGTATTTACATGTAAATATATGTAAATATACTCCTTCTTCTTGGCGTTACAAACGGAATGACAAAGTTAATAAACCCCTTACGCAGTACGCGTTGGGGTATAAATATCGCGCTAATGCTTGAAAACCTCCTGGAAGGACATTGGGCTTATCCAAGTTAAGACTGTTCCTACACTGTGTTATTTTCCCTTGTACGAGAGAATTGGGAAAGGTCCTTCCGAGAACATTTCGCACAAGCAGTGTTGCAATGAACAAATTATCATACTGTAGCTTTTTCACTCAGATCGTCGGATTCTTGTCTGATTTGTGAAACTCTGAAATGCAGCAAAAACATTGATTTTGCATAGAGAAAATTTTGTTATTTTTGGCCAGCTAAATGTACAAAAATATAAGATGTCAGTTAAAAAGATTATATCGGCCTCTTTTTTGTGCAACCAGCTAACAATTTATTTAATTTCCCATTGGCGTTTTTTTCCAGGGTACTACCATATATATGGAAAAATATTATTATACATATAAATATATGCAAAATCGGACATCAAATTTATTTTTCCTCAAATTGGAATATTTTGCCCAAGTATTGGATCATCGGATTTAAGACTGAAAATTGTAACAACCGATATATCCGGCCATATGGCAATACTATATACAGGGGTATAATTATTCCTTTCAAATTTGAATTATTCTCATATTTTAAAAATAAATTTTAGCAATAAATTAAGTTGATATATAGAACATAGAATTAATAGAAATATGAGGAAACCATTATAAAAAAACTATTATTTATGCACAAATTTGTTGAAAGCATGAGTTTTAATGTAATAAAATAACTCCCAAAAATATGGAATAACTCTCAAATGAAATTGATATTCAAAAAGAGTGCAATGCAATAAGTCCCAAAAATAATAAAATAAATTAAATATTAATAATAAAATAATAAATTAATTAATTGGGAATTATTTCGTGACGCCTAAATTCTGTTCGTCTAGAGAGAAATCTATTTTCTCAATACAAGGCAATAAGACAAAAGTTTTTTTTAAGCTATAGAGAAAAAAAGATGTGTACAAAATGTATTTGATGTATAACAGTCAAAGTATATGATCACTATGAATAGTTTTATATTAAAAAGTAAAAATTTGTAAATTTTGTGTTGTGCCTGTTTTGTATTTAGTATGCGATATATTCTTCCGACTATATAAAAACTCGTAGTATCTACTACTTAGTTTTATAAAAAAGTTTTAGTACATTTCGTCTTTCTGTATATTCCAGCGGTCAAAAGTTTGAACAAGCGCTTTTAAATACCCACATTAAGCCAATCAGTTAATAAAACTTTCCGCTAAAGAGCACATCCACAGTGATTGCCAGATGATAAGCAATCTTTGAATCATGTTCACATCGTTTCTCTAAGCGTTGGCCCACTTTTGTTGGCTATCAATGTGATAGAGAAGAAGTTGCACTGTAGGACAAATGACAATTGCGCAGCGTTATTTGTATACCGAATATATTGTAGGAATGTTTGTCAAAAGCATTCCATTTAACGCAATCTCGGTAAAACGACAACAACAATAGCCATAGCAATAGCAATAGCAACAGCAGCAGTCACCGCGAGCTAAGATATAAAATATTGACACAACGTGTGGCTACCACGTCGCTATTTTGCCGTTTTGTCATTTTGCAATTTTACCGTAATGCCGCAATCAACGATGACTGAGCGCATAGCACAGCGTCATTGGCATTGTCGTCTCCATCGTTATCCGCATCCTCCACGTGATTCGCATTCTCGTGCCGTGTTCTCGTTGTCATCGATGTTTGTTGTTATTTGTGGCACCCGCGCGCATTTAGTTGCGGCAACGCAAGCGACACCTTGAGGCTGCCTTGGCAAGTAGAGCTACGGCATTGGCAGCAGCATAAATCTGTAGGATTTAAGGATTTTTATAAATTCGATGCTATTTCTGCTGTTTTTGTTGTTGTTGTATTAGATTATTTACAGCTTTTGTTATAGCTACTTGCTGTTACGTTTACCTTTACAAACAGTACAAAGCGTGATGGTTTTGTTGTAGCTGCTATTGTTGTTGTTATTGTTTTTGTTGTTTAGATTTAAAATGGTCCCCAGGTCTAGCACTGCTACAATCAGTGCTTTGTTTGAAAAAGGAAACAGTTTATATTTGTTTTATGTATTTTGCTCTATTGCCACATTCTTTTTACCACATTCTGTCACACACAGCGTTTGTGTCGCGATTTCGTTGTGCGATTTTATTGACGAATGCTTTTCCAAGCCATGTCATACCATGCCATGCCAACCACACCACTGTTGCTGTTGCATTTTGGCCAGCACACCAACCAGCTCATCTATTTCAGCACTTCTAGCTTGCATATCGTGCTTTCGTTCGAGTTTTATTTGCCGCTGGATATGCGGGAGCATGATTTGCTCTATTTCACTTTTATGTGCTTCACGATTAGCTTGCAGGGATTTGAGTTGCGCTTAGATTTCGTTTGTTTTACTGCGAAAACATGGTGGTCTTTATAAAATGCCACCGAAACTATTGACTTTGATTGTATTGTTGTTGTTATTGCTATCGTCGTGCTCAAGCGTATCATTTTACAGTTTTTTAAATCATAGAGAAACTTTGGTGGTTAATATGCCGCGTAATGTCAAAAGAAAAAGATTTATTATATAAGAAACGATCGCTAAAAGGTGTGATTTGCTCTGAATAGTTTCATGGTACGTATGAGTAACTTTTATTTAAAAATTCAAATTTTAACGATTTCATTACAAATACTAAAAGATCTTATATTGTAGGTTGAAAGTGGTTGTCATCTTATTTCAGTTTTCCAATAGTTAGTCGGAACACAAACCGGAGACATTTATTTACTAACTTATGTATGAAAAGTTGAAATATGGCAAAAAAAAATAAACATTAAAAAGAGGCCAAAACAAATTTTACAGAAAGCAACAACAAAACAATTTTGGGTGTTATATCATATTTGGGGACATATTTAATTTTTTTCTGTGGGGTAATATTTCATAATAAATAAAATTAGGCCCCAAAAAACTTATATATGTATTTGTATTGAGATATGTTTCTCTTGTTCAAAATTAATACGATTATAGGAACTGCAAGACCATTTAATCTAAACGGATACCGATTGAAAAATTTATTAAAACGATCGTACATAGTGTTTTCTTTTTTGTTTTTGTTTTTTGCTTACAACTTAGTCTGTAATCTTTTTAGTCCTCATTCTTGGTTTCTGGAACGTCCACCAAGAGCACACCAATTGTAACAAATGGTATTTTTAAAACCCTTTTTTTATATAAGAATTTTGAGTTTTTCACTCATAATTGCAAAACTACTTTCGGACTCGGTATAGGGTTTAAACATTTGTGATTTGTGACGTAGTGGGACATGGGGAGGGGGGAGAGGGGGAGAGGGGGAGAGAGGTCGTGCGTCACGTCACAAAGAAAATGTATGAATTCAGTTTTCAAAATTTTAAATTTTATTACAATTTATTTTATTAAAAATATTGCTTGCATTTTTAATCAAAAAAAAAACGCACCAAATAAATTGAACGACTCTCAAACCAAAAAATACAGTTAAAACTATGTTTAAGTCGAGCAAAAGTATAAAAGGCATTTGAAACACCTTCACCAAGTGAAGCAGCTTCAAAAAACAGTTTTTTAGCTAAACTTAAGTGTGAATTCTTACTCTAAAACAATCATAGAAAATTGCTGTTAATACTTTACGTTCAAAGTGAACATCTAAAGTAATAAAAAAACTAAAACAAAAAAAAACAAAAAAACCAGCATCCAAGTAATAACATATAACGTTGGTGTTCTTGTTAACATCAGAAAAGCTGGAATTTGTGTTTAGCTCTGTTCACATGGTCAAATTTTTCATAAAATTCTTGGTCAAACACAATCGAACAATGTGAAATTTTCATGTTATTATCATAACAATAAAACTTATAATAAATGTAACGTGTTCTATTTTTTTTTTATCATAACTGTAAAAATATAAAAAAAAAAATTAGAAAAAAAATTTAAAAAGTAAAAGTGTGTATACTATACGACAACGTTTGGCATATGAGGCCGGAAGGAATCAAAAATTGGCAAAAAATATGTTACGTAATTTAGGAACAGCCCCTTTAGTGTAAAATTAAATATAATGTTTATTGAAAGAATAACGAGCACACAGTTTTAAGTTCTAAATTTTTATTTTTTAAGTTTATTAAGGGGGAAATCTAAGTTGCTCACAAAAAATAGGCGTATTTTCAGGAATATTTTTTGGCTCAAAAAAAGGTCAATAAAAAATCTGTAAAGTACGTTTTATAATATAGGTATTGACATACAAAATGTAATTTAAAAAATTTCAGTACAAAATGGCTGCTGTGCAGCATTTGTTTGAAGGTGCCTATTTTTTGAAGAGGTCCATGGAGGTCCAATTTTTGATCTGGAACAAAAAAAAAATTTGGTCAGTTTCTATACATCAACAGCTATCGACACACTTAGGATTTTTACGATATTTTGATTTTTCGCGAAATGGTGCGTGATCGATCAAAGCAGTAACAATTTTCACAATTTTTGACAAAACAAAAAGTGAGCAATAAAAAAAAGTCATCGATAGATAAAGGTCTTCTAAGCATACTGACAAAACTTCAAATCGATCGATGAAGATTTGCTCGAGTAATGTGTCCGGCCGTCTCAAAAAAAGTGGTTTCGATTTTTGGTTTCGAAAATTTTGAATAATATTTTTATATACCTCTAATCTGCAATGCCTTCAAAATGGAATATTTGAGCATTTAGACACATTTGCTGGACTCCATCTCTTCGTATATTATTTTAAAGACCCTAAAGCATATTTTAAGCGAAAAACTTTTTTAGATTTTTTTGAAATTTCACTAAGATTTCCCCCCTTAATAAAATTGATAACAAAAAAAGCTTCAACAGCAACAGATGTGTATGTTTTACATACGTACTCACGGATAGCACTTTTGTTAACAAATTTTTTTTTTTCGATCATTTACCCTCAATCTTTGTCTGTGTCAGCACTTGGTTTAGGAAATCACTAAAAGAACTTTTGTTGACTTTTGAAAACGCTTGTTAACTTTTCATTTTAATCTCAGCTCGTATAAATAACTTCGCTAAAGAAGCTAACGCTTCATAAAACATAGCATAGTGGCAGATTTTGTATGAGCTGTCAACTTCGTTTTGACATTGCTGTCGCCCATGCGCACAACTTATTAACTACACCATGAGTTTAACAGCTTATGGTACAACAATGGCTGGCATGAGTAAGGTCATGATATAATAGGTCTGTTCCCGTACTAGCGAGTTTGTGAAAACTTTCGCTACTTTTTACTAATTCCTGTTCCGGTGCACGAAAAACTTGCAAAAGAGTGTGATAATAAGAGAGTGAGTCATTTCCCCTCCTTGAGAAAAGGTGCAAGTTCTGCTACACAAATTTCGTGCAAATAAAACTTGCAAGTTGTCATGTGTTGACAGAAATGTCAAAATTTGCGAAGTCAAAAAAGATTTTTATAATAATCAGATAGCTCGAATCTTGAATAAAGATTTTCAAAAAGCATTTTCGATATTCTGAAATGCCTTCGGAACTCTTCTTTGGAATATGAGGGAACAACTTCACTTAAATAGTTTTCAACGCAGTTCCTTTTTTTCTGGAACACAGTGAGAAGTATATCCTTTAAGTTTTCATTTTCATATTTATTAACAATATTAAACATTTCCGCATCACTTAAATCAATTAATGCAGCTACTTTTTCAGACATTTTCAACACATTTTTCGTCAAATTTACAACATATGTTTTTGAAGTTTGATTAAAAGTTGCAAGTTTTTACTAAAGAGCGTTCCAGTATTTTTCGCAACATTTATTGCTCAAAGACAATCTTTTTTGCTTACTCTCTCAAATTTTGTAACTTGCAAGTTTTTGCTACAAAAGTACGGGAACAGACTTTATAAGACTTAAGGGTAGATGCATGACTGAGAGCCGACTGCCATAACTTTCAAGAAAACGCAAGTTCTTCAGTTTGCCAAGTGACAGAAAATTATTTGCATTGATTTTGATAATTATGGTACGAGTAGCTAAGAAAGAGAGCATGATCAGCTAAGATGATATATTCTTTCTTCTATCACGAGCAAGGCTTAATCTGGATTTTATCACTCTTGCTGTTGCAGCACCAGCTGAGCGGTGATTTTTTTCTTGCTATATAATGCATTTATATTTATTTATTTACAAAAACTTATGTTTACATATTTATTAATTTTTATCATTTTAAGAGAATTTCATCAAAACATAAACAGATTCTGTCTATTTTACAAGTTGCATTAGTGGAGCTCAAGAATAAAGAAAAGAAAATCGGAAATATTGCACCTATTAGGTGTGTTTCCGTACTCTACACTGTGTAAGATTTGTGTAAGTTCAAACTGAGAGAGTAAAAATGAAATGTGAGAATAGTTGCAAAAGTACGGAAACAGCTTCTAGTAAGTTTCAAGCACAAAACAGCTGATTTTGACTGCAGACATGTCAAACGTAAATTGCGCCAATTAAAATTATCGTAAATTTGTTTGTGAAGTTGATGCTTGTTCTTCTTGATGCTTGTTCTTACTTTACTCGGAGTCTTGAGGTCTAGCACTCTCTGTGCACTTTGTGTGCTCGAGAGAGCGGTTTTATGCTTGTTCTTCTTCTCCCATTTTAAGCACACAAAGTACGGAAACAGAAAATAGTGTACGTACAAAGTACGGAAACAGAAAATAGTGTCCCACAAGTTACACAGTGTGAGTACGGAAACACACCTCCTTATAGGAACAAACTAACTTGTTTTTAAAAACAACTAATTAAAAAACTAGTTTAAGATAAATCAGTATATGAACTAATTTGAATTATATTAAGCTGTCATCCACTTCAATTCTTAATAGTTTGTATTGATATATATATAAGAAATTGAAATACTACTTAAAAAACAAGTGATTGATAATTTACTTTGAATTATATTAAGGCGGCAACTGCTCTGATTTTGACATGTTTTAATTACAAATTTTTATTAGATTACAAGTTTATATATATTTAACCATGTTATTTCATCAAATATTATTAACTTTAGGCCATCAGTAATAGTTTTCAATTGGTTATTTAAAAGTAATTAAAAAAATAATTTATATATAACTAATTTAACAAGTAGTTGAAAATATATGCAGGCGAAAGTCAATTGACTTATTTAGCGGACATCACCATACAATAGATGTTAGTTTGTTCTATGGAAAAAAGTCAGAATTTCAACTAGTTGTGGTTGACAAAAAACTACTTTATCAACTACTTTTAAATTAGTTGATTTTCCTACAGGGCTATTACAAAATAAAAACACAAACAACATTCATTGCGTACGAATTTCTAGTCCACCAACAAAATGCACATGCAAAAACAATTCTTTAGCGATCGCAGATAGTAGCGATGCTATAAGCATTGTCGAGAGAGGGTTGTTTTTTTATTCCGTTTGCATATATTTGTAGTTGTTTAAGCTGGTTGGAAAATGTGCTGGCTATCAAGAGCGACTTGTGTTGTTGCTGTTTGTATATATTTTTGTTTATGCATAAACAAAAAAATAAAAAAAGAAATATAACTGACGCTTGTTTACTTTCATTTATTAAAGGAGCTTCATTATATAAAAAAAATAAATTTATATAAAATATCTTCCGACAAATAAAAGATAAACAAAACCATGAATTACATTTATAAAAATTGGGAATTTTGAAGTATGATAATGGTTAAATTTTTAAAACTCCTATCATCCTTTTAAAACTCCTATCACGCGTGCACGCGCACGAAAGGGTTTGCAGTTCCAGCGGTAGCTCTGCTTTAAGTTTGCCTGTGTCAACATTAGTCAACATTAGAAAATAAAAAAAAAAAAATAATCATATATATAACGTATTAAAGTGAAAAAAAACACAGAATGCAATTTTTCCGGCCAAAAAATGGGTAAAAGTGAGGAAAAAAATAAATAACAAAGGTTTTCAAAAAGACTTTACGCAGGCGAACTCGTCAACATAATTTTTGAAAAATTATCGAAAAATTTTAGTAAATACAAGTTTTGTAAAATATTATAAATGACATTTTCACCCATATATCTGTCAAGCTATCTGAATAACGTAAACTGCCATGGTGTGAGTTAAAGACACTAATACAAAATACATAGAGAGATTATTTATTTTATTGATAAAAAGAAAGTAATTAAATATATGTGACTTAGAAACACTTATACAAAATACATAAATAGATAACTCATTAGTTTAATTGGAAATAAATAAGAAAATTTAACAAAAATAATATGGCGATTTTAACTTAACTATTTTCTATGCATGTTAGGCAAACCAGGCTTTTCTGTGAATGCTCGTTACATATGGGCTTCTGACAAATACCACGGCATTGCTTAAGAGATCGTCCTTTTTCGTAAGGGCAGCAGTAACATCGTTGTCTTTTTTTTTAATTGTAAGCCGTCGTATAGTGTCTCAGAGTCACTACGTAACAGTCAATGTTATTTTTGAATATTTTGTGTAATTAGTAAATATTATGAAATCATAAAAGAAAATTATTTGTGTATTATCATTTATATTGTTTTGAAATTGAATAGTGACCCAAAGACACAGCCTGACTTGAATAGGGTTAAGAAGAAGACTTTTAAAGATTTTTTTACTAAATCGTATCGTTTTATAAAACATAATTAATTTCGATATTATTACACATACTAGGAAGTAAATATAAAAAAGCAAAAAAAAAAATTTAAATTTAATAAATTGAAATTCAGAAGAACGCCTCAAATAAGACACTTTTTGCGTTAGCTAAAGCGTTCTGAATGCACTCAGCACTAGAAACAAGTTCTTAATGCGTTTTGCTGATATGCCGACTGTTTGCGTAGCAAAGCAGGGAAACCAAAATAGAATTGGACTCAGTAGTTTGAGATGTAGACGAGAATAAAAAAGCAATGTTAAGTTAAATTTACTATGCTAGTCGAAAGGGACTTGGGCTTTATTCAAACTTACTTCGGTCAGGTTAAGCAAAAATGAGGCGAAAGTAACAAAAGTTGGTATTAAGTTGAGTATATTACAGACTTAGCTTAGTACTAAAGATATAATATTAATTTAAAATGTTGGTACTCATTAAGCTGAAGTGCATTAAGTACTACAGTGTATATAAAACTTTTTCAAATTTAAGCTTCCGGTTAATGACAACTTTTGGCTTAAACACCGACTATAAACACCATTTTGTGCTTAAAAACCAATTCTTTTAATTCAACTCATGGAAGAGTGACTGAAATATATGATATTGAAATAAATTGAATTAACTTTTTGAGCTCAATAATAACACTAATATTTGTTAAAGCTTCACAACCATTCTGCAATACTTAAAACAATAGTAACAACAACAACAACAATTAAGTCACTTATTTACCACCCACTTGAAATTTGTGTATTACCATAGAGATATAAAAAAAAAAAACTAACAAAATTAGAGTCTTGCCTTACACTTGATGAGAATTAGTAACAAAAAGAAACAACAACAAATACGTCAATGTCAACTGTGTGCTGCTGCTGCTGCTGCTGCTATGTGCTGTCAGCCTGTATATGTATCTGTGCATGTGCCTGTATCAGAGCCTGAGCGAGTAAAGCAACAAAAAAGATTCACTTCCCTTTACAAATTATTTTAACTTTTTAATCAATCATAGCTAATTTGCATTTTACTGCATATGTATTGGTGTGTGTGTGTGTGTTTTTGTGTGTATTTTTATAAATTTGTATTTGTGATGGTGCACGTACAAACAATAGCTGGAACTAGCATTAAGTGGCAGCAGGAAGACATAATTGAAACAGTGGAATGGTTGTACAAGCGTAGCATAGAAATAAAGTTGGAGATGTGCGCCTCATCAAAATTAGCTGGTTGTTTTTGTTTTATTTTTTTTTTTCTTTCTTTTTTCAACTCTTGCTATCCTTGGCATTTCTTGACTTTTAATGATTCTTACCTTGTGCTTAAATCGTGCTAAGGATGCAGAAAATTGAAACATTTTACAACAATTTCTTTTGTTTATTTATTGAAATTTGCATAAACAATTTTAAGCACAAACAACAATAACAACAAAAACAATAATAGCAACATCAACAATAACTACAGCAACAAAGACAAGAGTAATAAACAAAACATTAACCCAAACGTTGCTTCATCAAGTGCGGCCTCCGCTGCCACTCATTTGCCTGGTTAACTTTCCGCCTCTGGACCACATCGGCTTGTACACATAACCAAACACAGGCACACACACACACACAGATAAACCAATTTCCAAAAGATGAAAGGGGTGTTCTTCTTCACTTCGCTTTGTGGAATGTCATGGTTTTGGTATTTAAATGAATTCGTTTCGTAGTTGATCAACGTTTTTAATGTTTACTCATTTACTTAAATGAGTTAAAATAAATTTCATGTTAAAGAAGTTGCTCTATTTGGGTGTGTATGCGTGTTTGTGTTTGAGTGTGAGTGTGTGTGTTCAAAATTAAGCATATTTGCATATTTATGTACAGCGTGTGTGTTTATGTCGCTTGATGAAATCCATAAAGATGAATATTTAAATAAAATTATTTTTCAACGCAGCACTCAATCTTATTCAGTCAAGTGGCTTTATTCTTCAAAACAACAACAACAATTACTAGTACTACAGCAACAACAACAATATGTAACATGCTGCCACTGTATCTATGCCACGAATTCTTCACCCTTGTGTATAAATCGAGTGTATTATTTTATAAATTGCCATTATTAATAAGTAACATTTTTACTTTATTACCCGCGAGTTTTTGAGCAGGAACGTGGGCTTTTGAAATCTTCCAAAAATTTAACTTTGTACATCTCTTCACTTTTCCTTCGCCACTTTTTGGTTAATAAACCATTTTTTGTTAAATGTTTTAAAAATCAAAATTGCACACAGGATGTTTTGCTGTCTAGCTGAGAGTGACTGAAGTGAATTAATGTGCTTAACTTTATGAATGCAAAATTTATGTAGTTAAAATATTTTTTTTTTTTTTTTCTAATGGACTTTATAATAAATTTGATAAATTTGAACTGCGATCGCTTAATTTTGCTAACAGCTATTAAAATATTTTATACATTAAAACTTGTAGACTTGAAAATTGATTAAATAAAACTTTATGTGTTAAAAAATATTGAACTGAGTGTTGCAAATATGAATCGTATCAATCAGTTTTCTAACTTGCCTCTTTACCATCTTTAAAGTTATCAAAGCGCTGAATGAGATTATTTAGAATATCATGATTTATAAGTATAGCAAAAAATTATTGTATTATAAAGGGTGGTTAAATTTTAAGGGCCGATGTTGATGTTGAATAAAACACAAATTATTTAGAAAATTATTGTCTTATCTTTTTATTATGATAATATTGGTATGGCGGCACACCTCCATCCGATGGTCCAAATTTTCGATGACGCTGAGGCATAAGTGAGGTTCTATGCCTTTAATGTGCAGAATTATTTTATCCTTTAGCTCTTGAATTGTTGCTGGCTTATCGACGTACACCTTTTATTTCAAATAACCCCAAAGAAAGAAGTCCAACGGTGTCAAATCACATTACGTTGGCGGCCAATTGACATCGCCACCACGTGAGATAACACGGCCGTTGAATTTGTCGCGCAAAAGAGCCGTTGTATCGTTAGCTGTGTGGCAAGTGGCACCGTCCTGCTGAAAACACATATCGTCCACATTCATATCTTCCAATTCGGGCCATAAAAAGTTCGTTATCATCTCACGATAGCGAACATCATTCACAGTATCTGCCTGACCGGCCTCTTTTTGGAAAAAATACGGCTCGATGATGCCGCCACCCCATAAACCGCACCAAACAGTCACTTTTTGTGGGTGCATTGGTTTTTCGACAATCACTCTTGGATTATCATTCGCCCAAATGCGGCAATTCTGCTTATTGACGAATCCACTGAGGTGAAAATGTGCCTCATCACTGAAGATGAATTTCTTCGAAAATTGATCATCCACTGTTGCCATTTCTTGCCACCATTCTGACCATTGACGACGTTGAAATGGTCAAGAGGCTTTAGTTCTTAAGTCAATTGCACCTTGTATCCGTGTAAATACAAGTCTTTATGCATAATGTTCATCAACGACGAGCGTGAGAGGTGCAATTGTTGGGCACGACGACGAGTTGAGGTGGACGGCTCTTCAGCCACACTATCGCAAACAGTAGCAATATTTTCTGCAGTACGAGCTGTACGAGCATGCACTGGTTTTTTCACATCTCCTACAGACCCGGTTTGCTCAAATTTTTGCACGATTTCCCCGATTGTACGCACATTTGGACGATTAAATTGACCGAAAAAATCACGAAGTGCACGATATGCATTTTGATTTGAACGCCCATTTTCATAATAAGCCTGAATAACTTTATCGCATTGTTCGATTGTGTAGCTTTCCATGGTTCAAATTGAGTTAGTCTGAAATTGAGAAATGTCAAATGAAATGCAGAAAAAACTTGACGTTTAGGTGTGGTTCACATTCAACATCCGCCCTTAAAATTTAACCACCCTTAAGAAAACTAAGAGATCGATCGATATTGCTTGTATGCAAGGAATACAAAATTCATTACAACCATTTTCTGCCATTTCGTTATGATGCAATTTTGAAGTAATGTGTTATATATTTCGATATGTCAATCGTTAAAAGCATTCAATTTTTTAAATGTGTACGAGTATAAGGCAGGCTCATAGCCTGCATTTTCCATGGATGTGTGGAGTTTTGAAAAAAAATCTATTAAATTAAATTTAAAATTAAAATTAAAAATTAAAAACAAGTATACGGCAATCAACCAAAATCCCTTATTTTTCAAGATTATTCTTGCATGTGGCCTTTTTAAATAACCAAAATAGAGATAAAATAAGCAAACGAGATATCTTTAATATAATTAACCCATTAAAGCCTGCCCATAGATCGGCTAGTACGATTTTGATGCAGTTCTGTAATATGTGCCTGGGGGACCATAGAAGTTGATAGAAAAAATAAAAAAAATTTACCTGAGCATACACCTGAGATATGACATGGGTAAGGTTACAGGTGAAATTTCCAGGAATGTCGAAAAACCGCTGTCGAGTTTTTTTACTTCCATAGAAGACACCTTAGGCTATCTAGAAAAGGTACGCGTTTTCCGTTTTTCCCATTTACCTATTTCTGGCAGGACTTTTCCTGAGCTATTTTCGACACAAAAAAACTGTGATCTTTCACCTGTCAAACTAAAGGTAAGCTTACTTATTTGAAAAATATATTTTGTTTAATACATATATGAACATAACATATATTGCAGCAAATTAATTTAGTTCCCTCAAGAATAATGAATGTTTACAAAATATATTTATTGCAACAAACTAGTATAGTTGCCAGTGAACATTATTTATTACTGGCTACAAATTAATGTGCTTACGACAAACAATTCATGGTTACCGTAAAAAAGAAATATGTTTCTTGTAGAAATGAACTTGTTTGCTATCAACAAGTCTTCAAACATAATAGTATCCTCTGCTATTATGTTTCAGGTAAATACATATATATATATGTATATATATATATATTCTTTTTCTGCCGTTAAAAGCTGTACAGACGATTATTTTGGAAACAATTTTCTCAATTTCTATATGTTGCTTGCGTGTGAGTTCTTCCATGTTAATACACGTCTCCCATCTGACAGCTGATTTAACAGATATCTCTGCTGGAAATTTCATACCTCAAAAAAACACCCGTTATTAATGATAGTGTTTAATAGTTTTGTGTAAAACCAGACGTAGGATATATACGTATATTGTCTGAAAGAGTAATATTTTGAAAAGTCTTAGAAAAATATCGGACCATCAGATTTAGGTCAAGAAATCGTATCAAATACGATATATCGGACTATTTGGCAACATTGGGTATTGTAGTTATATTGTTCCAAAGAAGGAGTGAGCATAAATCTTACTCGTGCTGCGACTGCGTGTAAGCAGAGAGCAAGCAGAGTGCAAAAGCAATTGCTTGATGAATTCGGTGGTGAATCCGATTGCGGGACTCAAAATTGTTAGAGCACACTTGAGATTGTGTTAGTGCAAACAACATGTATTAATCTCACGCACAGGAAGATCCTAGCTTCAGTCTTCAAGCGAAAGTCAATGTGTTGCTTGAATATATGACGAAAAGGAGTAGGAAAAGTATACGAGATTGTACACGGCATAAAATTTTATTTGTTTATGAATTTAAGGAAAAAAAACAATAGTTTTATTTTTTTACTACACGACACTATTTTAAAAATAGTTTTTGAACACACGACACAAAGCGATCCTACATTTTTTTTTGTGCTTATTTGCATTATGCGGAAAATAAACCCATGTTCCCATCACTGTCCTATTATGAAGTTTTGTGAAATTTTAGCTGAAAAATATAGAAACCAGATAAATTAAAAAGAGTTTAAAATGGATTAATATTTTTATTTACAAAATTTAAAAAGTTAAAAATTGAAATGTTAAATTAAAATATTTAACAATGAAATAGATACTTAAAATATTTCCAGATTTTTTTTTTTTTTTTTGTTATTAGTTTTAAAAGTGCCCAAAATTATTCCCTCTAGACTAGAAAACTGTCTTAACGTTGGTTAATTTCAAATGGACTGTCCCAATAAACAAAATTTTTCATTCCTAAAAACAACAGCATGGCGCCTTCCATGGAGTGTCGAAAAGATGTAAAGTTAAAAAATTTCTGCACAGAAGCGTATGCCAGTTTTATTTTCCGCATAAGACAAATTTGAACTTTTCACTATTCGTCTGGCTTTTTACATATCCGTCTGCTTATCAGTATTTTACATTATCCGTCTATCAGTCTGTTTACTATTGATAATCCGATCACTACACATTTATTTCATTTCCCAGTATATATATCAGAGTACAAACGCTTTTAAGATTTCGGCGAAATACTGCTTTAGCACTTCCTTGTTTCCAGTGTTTGTTATAGAAACCGTAAGAGCGAGAGAATGCTGCTGTGAAAAGCAAGTGTTGCATATACAGCATTTATGAAGATTGTTTATAAAAAGGGAGTTTTTAGATTATGTTACTACCAGCAGCTATAAAATTGCTTTGGAAAAATCAAGGTATATTTAACAAGATAGCGTCGTCTCGGAGTGGAGGGTACAGCAGCTGTCAAACACATAGAATTACACAATTTGTAAATTTTGTTATTTGTTTTGCTTTTATTCGTAAAAACCTGATTTCGACAGGTGTTATACCCACCACAAGAGTGAATTTTAACTACCAACACTGCCTTGTCTTATTAACCTCTCTGTTACCTTAAGAAAAACTCACACATGTGACTCTTAGGTCACGAGATGACCTGATACATATTTTATTGAAATTTATATGGAAACTCAAATCTTATTTTAATTTTTTAAGGTATATAAGTTATAAGGCTCTTTAATTACTTATTTTCTGAAACAGTTATCAATATTTTTATAGAATTTATTTGGTATGTTCATGACAATAAGTTGTTGAGATTGTAATTGTAGTGCGATGTTGCGGGCATACCGGCTTCTTGCAAACGGTGCAGTGTTCGTATGTTTTGCGACAAATTGATGATGGACAGACGGCACATGTGGCTCGTTGACTGGCTTCCCTTTTTTTTTTTTACAGCTCCTGTAGAGGTATAGTAGGTTATTCAGCTTCTGTCCGCACTGATTGAACAATAGCTACAGATGCTTGAGTTCTTGGCAATCGTTCTCTCCGTCGAATTAAATCGTGCACAATATCACTTCCAAGCTGTTCAAGGTAAATTCTGCGTTTGAATGTCTTTGAAGCATTCCGATTTGGTGCTGTTTCCGCCCATAGTACGTAGCCGTTGAGTGTAGAATGTCAATAATATTTGAAAATAGCGCTACTGGCCAACGACTGGTCTGCCTCTTGCACGTGTACGTTTCCACTAGCTGATCAATTGTGTCGACTCCCGCTTTTGTAGAATTATAATAGTCTATAATCTCTGGCAACTTTTTTGAATGATTTTCAAGTACATTTTTATTGTGATGCAGCGAGCTTAAAACTGTAACCATCTTGTATTTTTTTGGAACATACTGAACAATGGTAATATTTTCGTTGAAAAAAAAAAATCTGCTCGTTAGCACAGGCGAACGTCGTAATACTTGCTTAGTTCCACAAACCGGAAGGAATCGCTTATTACTTCTCACGGTTCCAACCAAAGTCATGTTTTTCCTCAATAATTCTAATGCAAGATCTCTTGTAGTAAAAAAATTATCCATTGTAATATTCCGTTCACTATACTCGCCTACAAGATCCAGCACGACTCTTTGGCCTTGATTACGCTCCGGCGGAGCAGATGCGCATTCTTTCCCCAAATAAATTTGAAAATTGAGACAAAATTTTGTTCGCATATCAGCAGGTACCCATGTTTTCATTCCGTTTTTGCTTGGCTTGCTTGGCATGTACACTAAAAATGGACACTAAAAATCAACTGAAATATTTTCATAAGGATTAAATAACAGTTGAAGGTTCGCAACCCATTTGTCGTACAAATCGCGAATTGGGGCAAGTTTATCGTTGCTTCTACTAATTCTGCAATTTTCTCAGTTATCAAATCTCAAAACACGACTTATTTCCAAAAATTTTCGCAGCGACATTACAGCACGAAATATTGGTCTACCACGAGCTTCATCGCAAAGACTGCGGACACTTTCTCCATGGGAACGATATACTCCTGCAATCGATGTAATTTAAGCATATGGATATTATTACAAAATACGTATTGTTATGAATGCAAAAATTAAATTACCTGCTAAAATCAAAATTCCGAGATATCCATTCAATTCAATTTCGTCTAAGTGTTTGAAGCTTTCACCGATTTTTTTTTACTCCCTCTATGTTAGTGGACTGCATGATTGTTTTTTTTATTTGCGTTGTAAAACATATATTGAATGAGTTCTTGATGTAGGAAATACGATAAACGGCATAAGTTTTTATTCGACACCGGT
This sequence comes from Coremacera marginata, assembly GCA_914767935.1. Taxonomy (NCBI): domain Eukaryota; kingdom Metazoa; phylum Arthropoda; class Insecta; order Diptera; family Sciomyzidae; genus Coremacera; species Coremacera marginata. Next base: position 193,174,721 of record OU612043.1, read on the forward strand.
TGCGAATTAAATTTTCTGTCCTTGCTCTTGAATTAGAGGTGCTTGTTAGTTCCGTTGACCACACAACATCTCTATCTTTATCCCAATAAGTTGACAGTGGGACTTCATTCATATCAAGCGCTCCATCAATACTGCTCTCGATATCAGCATCGCTATCAATATACCCTTCAGAGCTTTCATAGTCCCAAAGCTCTTCTGCCACGTAGACATCATCCCCATCATCAGAAAAATCATCATATTCTTCATCTTCCTCAATGATTTCCTGAATTTGGCTTTCGGTGAGCCGCTGCGACCGCTTCCAAAAATTTGATTTCTTAGCGAAATTCAACAAAAATATCAAATACTTACCGAATGATGTTCGTTTTGCATTTTGCAATTGTTTTTAATTAATGTGTTTACACAAAATAAGGCGGGAAATATACTATGGTCATCAGCTGACCTTATGGTGTATACACGTAAGTGTTGGAATTGCCACCTAGTTGAAAATGTTAAACAGTTTTTTTTGCTATTTTTAACAGACTTCAAAAAATTCGGAAAAATAAGTTCTTGGCATATTTACTTTCTTTGGCATACCACCGAACATATTTTTAACTAAAATTTTTTTAGAACTGAATCGCAAAAATAAATATATACTTATACTTTGCGCATAACATAAAATTGTTGTATACAAACATGGTTAAATGCAAAAAATTTTACAGTAAGATTATAAAATGCCCTTTTATATATCAATAGGATGCTACATTGCTTTTGAACAGCTCTGAGCACATTGAGTGCAATTATGACTTTTGCAATGCAGACCCAAATAATAGAGTTGCCACGCCACTATTTTTCTGGTTTTTAAATATCTATTATATTTTGAATTAAAGATTTTAATATACTCGTATAAGTAATAATGTAAGTAGCAGAATTGTATGCCGTTATTGACCAAATTAGGATTATTGTCATAACTTCATATGATTACATATTATTACAATATATGAAATGTATGAAACATTTACCTATAAAACAACTAACTGCCAATTTCTGTTATTTGTAACATTTTTTGGTTTTAAAGTTTTTCTCCTCGCTTCACAAGAATTCACAAGAATCATTTAGTTTTCACTTTGTTTTAGAATTTCGACGAATGATAGCTTGTCAACTGAACTTTAATTCTTTTTGAAAAAACAACAATTTGTTTTTGGTAAAAATTGGTATATTTATTACTTTTACATAAAAACAAACGACTCTTCGTCCAGTCATCTTCTGAAAACTTATTTAGAAAGGCATCCTTACTTTCATACTTTCCAGGTCAATTTTAAACATTTATATATGTAACATGTAAACATTTACAAAATGTAAAACATGTAACAACATGTAAAAATTTATAATATTCTGAAATTTTAACAATTTATTTTTGTAATCTTAAGTTCTGCCTCTTAAAAAGCAGCAGAGTCAGAGCTGCATAGGCTCACAATAATATCGGATGGTGAGCTTATTTTTCTTTTCTTTCGCAAGCTCATTCATTGTGGAATCACGCTTTTATTTCAACTAAGTGGCAGGAAATTAAAGAGAGTTACAGTAGTTTAAAAAATATTGAAATGTGGTATTAATTTCAATTTGATTTCACACAGTATTTGCCAATTCTAAACAATTTTGCCAACAATTTATTAATACATAAGTGTTTAAAAAATTGCAACCCTATACATATCACGATCGATATTTCGCTCTATCTCAATATATTTTCTTATGTCCCTCGTTTCCTTTACCATCGAATTTATGAAGCAAATGCTGTCGCCCGTGAGGCAAGCAGCGTACATACAAAGTACACGTAAGGCTGAATTGCACGTACGAGCAAATTTGCCCACCCCTATTCTTCAGGATCATCTCTTCCGTTGGCTTTAAAGCTATTTTTTTCCAGTGCCTTTCATAGCGCTCTTCTTGCTGTCTGTAAGTCTTATTCAGAAGTCTTGATGAAGCACTCTGTTTAGCAATAACAGTGTCTAATTCCCACAGTGGCGGCCGTGGCGTAGTGGGTAGAGTGTGTGACTCATACTCCAGAGAACCCAGGTTCGAATCCTCCATTTGACTCAGAAGTTTTTTTTTTTCAATTGAATTAATTTTTCTGTTCAGCCGTCACCTCTCTGCAGACAATGGCAAATCTCAGAGAGTAAAAAACTGTCGTGAAAAGCTTCTTGAGAACATAAACCGTTCGGAGTCGGCATAAAACATGTAGGGCCAGTTCACGATCATTTGTGTTCAAACATTTCACAACACACACAACACAATTGATCATAAGAAGCTCGGTCAAAGTCCTTTCAAGGGCTGAAATGGCCATTTTCGATCGTTTCGTCGTGTCTAATTCCCTCAAGAGTCTCTAAGAATTCTTTATCAGAAAACTAATTATGCCTTTCATGTATCACAAACCTTTTAGTTATCTTACTTACTTACTTAGTTGGTAGTAACAACCCGTGTCCGGGTTTCAACCGACCTCATCAGCTCTCGCCAGGCGCCCCTGCTTTGCGCGCGCCTTCTCCAATCGGATACACCAAGTGCGGTTAGGGCTTCCTCAGCCTGGTCCATCCATCGGAGGCATGGTCTCCCTCGTCGTCGTTGACCAGCGACCCTCGCCTCGAGCACCTTTTTCGCTGGAGCTTCGTCGTTCATACGATGGACATGACCCAGCCAGCGTAGTCGCTGCAAAGTTATACGCCGAACTACGTCAATGTCATCGTAGAGCTCATACAGCTCGTGGTTCATTCGGATGCGATAGTCATCGCCGACTCGAACAGGACCGAAGATTTTGCGAAGAACTTTTCTCTCGAACACCCCCAGAGCGGCTGCGTCAGTTTGCGAAACTACCCATGCCTCAGCGCCATAAAGCAGCACAGGTAGAACGAGCGTCTTGTAGAGTGTTAGTTTTGTCGATCGAGAGAGGGCTCTGGAACTTAGTTGCTTACTGAGCCCGTAGTAGCACCTATTAGCAATTATTGTTCTTCGCTTTATCTCCAGGCTGATTTCGTTGTTAGTGTTACTGGCGGTGCCAAGGTAAACGAACTCCTTGACTACTTCAAAGTTATAGCTGCCGGATGAAACGTGGGAGTCTAAACGCCGAGCTCCCTTGTTTGTAGACAGCATATATTTTGTTTTGCCCTCATTTATCGTCAAACCCACTTTGGCTGATTCCTTTTCGATAGCGGCGAAAGCAGCGGTAACATCTCTCTTGGTTCTGCCGACAATATCAATATCATCAGCGTACCCAAGGAGCTGGACACCTTTGTAGAAAATGGTGCCATTACGATGCACACCGGTCTTTCGTACGATCCCCTCCATGATGATGTTGAAGAGATCGCAAGACAGTGGATCGCCTTGCCTGAAACCTCTTTCGGTATTGAAGGTTTCGGAGAGGTCATTTCCTACCTTGACGGAGCTGCGTGTGTTGCTCAACGTCATTCTGCAAAGTCTAATCAACTTTGCAGGTATACCGAACTCAGACATTGTTGCGTATAGGCAATCCCTTCTCGGGCTATCGAACGCAGCTTTAAAATCGACAAAGAGATGGTGTGTGTCAATTTGATTTTCGTGGGTTTTCTCCAGGATTTGTCGTAGCGTGAAAATCTGGTCTATGGTGGACTTACCAGGTCGAAAGCCACACTGACAAGGTCCAATCAGTGTTTTTGTAATCGGCTTTAATCTTTCACATAGTACGCTTGAGAGAACCTTATATGCGATTGAAATAAGACTGATACCTCTATAACTTGCGCAGATTGTTGGGTCTCCTTTCTTAAGTATAGGGCACAGTACGCTGAGGTTCCAATCGTCGGGAATGCTTTCTTCTAGCCATATTTTGCTGATGAGCTGATGCATGCGCCTTATCAATTCATCGCCGCCGGTTTTAAACAATTCAGCTGACAGGCCGTCAGCACCCGCTGCTTTGTTGTTTTTGAGTCGTTGGATAGCAACTCGAACCTCATCATGGCTAGGTGGTGATACTTCCACTCCGTCATCGTCGATTGGTAGCTCTGGACTGCGCTCTCCATGGGCGGCATTGGTGAAATCGTCGCCAGTAAGTAAATTGGAGAAGTGCTGTCTCCACAATCTCAGCACACACTGCGTATCCGTATTCAGATCTCCATTTTCGTCTCTACAAGTGGATGCTCCGGGCTTGAAACCTTGGGTTAGACGCTTAACCTGTTGATAGAATTTTCGTGCATCCTTCTTGCCCTGGTATACCTCTAGTTCCTCACGCTCACGCTTTTCCTGCTCTCTTTTCTTGCGTCTGAAAAGGCGCCTCTCTTCCTTCCTCTTTTCGCGGTAGTTTTCTCGCACGGCTCGCGTTGCAGCTGACTGCAGCGTTTTTCTATATGCGGCGTTTTTTACTGCAGTCGCAATGCGACACTCCTGATCATACCATTGGTTCCGAGGTTGCGGGCGCCGGAAACCAATGACTTCTTCAGCGGCAGCGCGCATGGAGTGGGATATATGCGCCCAAAGTCCGCCGGCGTCGTCGGGTCCAGAGGTTGGTTGGTTGAGCTTAACCGAGAGTTGAGCGGAGTAGGCTTCGGCAGTCCGTTGTAATTGCAGCTTAGCGACATCTAGCTTTCGTTGCATTCCTGTGCGTATGTTCTTCGCATTGCATAATCGTCTGCGGATCTTGGCTGCAACAAGATAATGGTCGGAGTCAATGTTGACCCCCCGAAATGTACGCACATCTAGAACACTAGAGGCATGCCTTCCGTCGATTACAACATGATCAATTTGGTTTCGCGTTTTTTGATCCGGGGACAGCCAGGTGGCCTTGTGGATTTCGAGGTGCTTAAATCTGGTGCTACTAACTACCATTTTTCTCGCCGCGGCGAAGTCAATCAGTCTTAGACCATTGTTCGTGGAGGTCTCATGAAGACTGAACTGACCGACAGTGGGGCCAAAGATGCCTTCCCTTCCGACTTTCGCATTAAAATCGCCGAGGACTATTTTCACGTCATGGACCGGAAGGTGGTCGTATATGTCCTCAAGGCTAGCGTAGAAAGCGTCTTTGACGGCTTCGTCCTTTTCCTCCGTCGGGGCGTGAGCGCAAATAAGGCTGATGGAGAAAAATTTTGCCTTGATGCGGATCGTGGCCAATCTTTCGTTGACAGGTGTGAACCGGGAAACAAGGTGACGTAGTTTCCGGCTAACAACGAATCCACATCCAAATTCGCGCCTCTCCGCATGGCAGCTGTAGTAGATATCACAGTGTGCTTGTTTAGAGCAGCCTTGCCCTTTCCATCGCATTTCCTGGATGGCGGTGATGTCAGCCTTTATCGTTTTGAGGGCTTTCGCCAGTTGGATAATGGCACCTTCCCTATAAAGGGTTCGGACATTCCAGGTGCATATCCGTAAATCATTGCCCGTTTTTCGTTTGCGGTGGTCGTCAACGTAATTGGGGTTCTTATCCGAGGCTGGTTTAGTTTTCATTGGGCAGAAGTAATGTGGCGGGACCCAAACCCTGCGCACATTCCATGTTTAAGGTCTATGGAGTGACCCGCCGCTCAAATTAGCCGTCAAACTGACGGATGCCAGTTTGCCGTTGCCCAGGGAACACCACGTGGAGGTTTGAGTCGACTTGAGACGATTTCGACATGGATAATGCTGGCCTCGCCAGGTTGAGGCGGTCAGACACGTTGCCATGTGAAGGTTCGCCCCCTGTTCTTTTAGTTATCTGCCGTTTTTAAATCTAAGGCGATTTTTTCTAATTCAGGCAATGCTTGAATTTTGTAGAGGGAAATTTTATGAAGGTGAACTTCGATGCGAGAAGGTTAAGAAAATGGAATTTCTTTCCGTTCCCAGGTTTTAAAGCCACTACAGGAAAAGTTAAGAAATCACATGGACCAATAAAACCTGCATTTTCTTCTGTACTCCTGTATAATTATAACATAAAACACATAAACTTAATTCAAAATTATTAAATTACCCTGTTTTTGCACTTATATTCTTGTTGAAATTTTTTGAAACATTCTCCAAATAAGCCCTTGTTTGCAAAGTGTTTTAATTGCCCGAAAAGCTGAACTTTTCTTCAAAAACTCTTTGAAAAACTGAAAAGTTTTATATTTACTCCCTTTACATTTTTAGAAAAGCATTTAACTTTGCTTTGACGGAAAAAAACTCGTCACATGAATTTCACATCTCTCAAACCTAAAATAAAATACAAAAATATCTACAAACAGTAAAATTAGGCATACACATATATGCAAACATCTCGCTGCAACTGAGTTGGTGTAAATTTTGTTGGCATTTAAATTTTTGGCAAATATTAGACATAAACTTTGTCACATTCAAAGAAGCAAAGCGAAGTACGTCAAACACAAAGAAGAACAAAAAAATAAAGAAATGACAAACACAAACCGATTTTGCAGCGGCATTAAGAACGACATGTTTTGTTTGTCAAAAAATAATGTTCAGTACATGTTTGTAATTACGAAATGACAGTTTGAATTACACGCCTATCTTATATCATAAAAGCGCGATTTATTATCCTGCGGCAATGTCTTGTTTACGCATTCCTGTTTGTCTCTATGTGTCTGTTTTTTGCGTTTGTTCTGTGTGTGTGTGTGTGTGTGTGCATGAGAATGCTTATTTATTTCATTTATTTCGTGTCTGTAAGTTCGTGTGTGTTTTCATAAATAAAAATCGTTTGTAGCCGTTGTGCATACATAGCAGTTCATATACTGACATATATAAAGAAAATTCTTAAAAGCTTTTAAATGTTTACTTTTTCGACACGTAAAAGTTTCTTTTGAATGGGCTCAACGAGCATGTCCCTTGCTTGTTTATGTGCTGAAACAGAATAAATAAGCATTATTAATTAATGAAATTATTTTTAATAAAAAAATCTGTTTGCTGAGGCTAAAAAGTTGTGACAGAGTTAAATAGCTAGGATATGAATGAGTAGATGACATGCAGTAGCAGAAAGGGTGAAATGAATGACTTTCTCACGTGGCAAAAACAGCCTTCATGAGCTCAGAAATCAAATTTAGTAAATGGGAGAATATAACTTATAATTAGATCAGGTTTTACTTATGTGGCCATAAACAATTTTCTTTATTTTTTGTTAGTTTGCTCGAGTAAAATTGGTACCAATATTGGTATAATCAAAACTAGAAATATTAAAAATAGTACATTGCATATCATGTTAGCACCCCCATATTTTATTAATAATTTATTTTTGTAATTTATTTAAGTATTTATTTCTTATATTTATTTATTTTCTCATATTATTATATTTAAATAAAAAAAAAACGAAATGGCCATTTCAGCAGCCTTTGAAAGGACATTGACTGAGCTTCTTATGATCAATATTGTTGTGTGTGTTGTGAAATGTTTGAACACAAATGATCGAGAACTGGACCTACATGTTTTATGCCGACTCTGAACGGCTTATGTTCTCAAGAAGCATTTCATGGCAGTTTTTACTCTCTGAGGTTTGAAAAAATTTTCTTTGTCAGGATTCGAACCTGGGTTCTCTGCCGTATAAGTCACACACTCTGCCCACTACGCCACGGCTGCCACGTAATAGCCAATAATATTTGTTTAAATTCGTATAAGACCAGCTACTAATGGTGCATAGAAGCAAACCTTAGCACGTTATCACACCTTCACGTTTTTGTGCCTGAAATAAATAGGAATACCATTTAAAAAAAAAAAATTTATTGAATCATTTCAGATTTCAATACTCATGTAATTTGAATATTTCTACACAATCCCGTAGCCATTATTCTTCCCGGTGGTGGAGGGACGGATCAACAAAAGTGTTCAGGTTTTCATATAAAATGTGAAACATCTATATAAGGCATTAACCACGCCAAAGCCATTACTTTAAAAATTGTTTTTCAATGTGGCTATTCCTAAGCACGATAAAAGAACCCAGCATACCAAAAAAGTTACCAAAATTGTAATGAATTCGTTACGAATATTTGGGAATCTTTCCAATTTTGAAATTCAATTTCGGTGCGAAATCATAAAGAAAATCGTATGAACTGTTTAACACGATATCGTTACGAAGTGTCGTAGGGATTTAGTAACAAATAATAACGATTCTGTTACGAATAAGATAAGACTTTATTCAGACAGTTCGAAATATTTGAAGACATGAATGAATGACTGAAGGTGATTAATAAGTTGAAGCACTTCAATGCGTTACTGCGTTGATACACTTGTTTTAATAAAACTAACGCAATAGCGCAGTAATTCAAATGACGCACACAAAGCAAAAGTACCAAATATTTATACAGCGAGCAAAACTTGCATATGTTGTACGGCGCATTGAACATAAAAACAAAAACTTGAAAGCGAACATTATAACTCTGTATAAATAAGGACAAGGGGTTGCAGGGAATATGCTTGGAGTGCGTTTGACTATCGTTTTTACTTTTATATTTAACACACAAAAGTATTTTGAACCTAGTTTGTAGTCGAAAGCTTAGCCCATCTATTTATTTATTCCTTTATTGACTACAAATTTTGTGAAAATTGAAAATAAAATAAAACGCGAATTTAAACTTCTTAGCGAACAATTTTATTTTTCAATTAAAAGCGTATGCATTTCTAGCAGACATGCTGCTCATCATCAGCGCTCACACGAAACTAAAATTTAATTAGACATATTACAGACATATTAATTTCTACAATACAAAAAATAATAAACAAACAATGAGAACAAATTTGTGACGATATTAGACGAGTGCGAATAGAGGAGAGGAAATGTTCCCGTTATCCGTATTCATAACAATGCTGGTTTTGGAAATCATAAGTGATTCGTATGCGTCCAGTAATCTCTCGTTCTGAATATTTTTGAGCAGTCGCACATTCTCTTCAAAGCTGCCTATTCTGTGTGGTGGATTACCTTCCAATCCAATCCAGAGGTTCCGAAAATGTATGGCTTGCCTAAAGTACATAAGCCAGGTGACAAGATGCGAAAAATTGTTTCCAATATAAAATCACCTTTAGTCAAGGTTTCTAAATGGTTGGTTAACGAAATTAAAAAGTATAGAAAATTTGACAGCTCAAGTGTATCAAATACTTTCGATTTCGTGAAACAAGCAGAGAAGATAACATTTGGTAAAAGTGAAACAATGGTCTCATTCGATGTCCAAGCTTTGTTTCCTAGTATTCCGGTAGAAGTTGCCATCGACTCACTCAAAACTCATATTGAAAAACATGAACTGAATAAAGAAAAAATCGACGTGTACTTGAAAGCAGCTAGAATTTGCATGTCACACAACTGTTTTGTTTTTCGTAATGAATTTTACAAAAATGATTTTGGAACGGCCATGGGTAATCCGCTCTCTCCACTCATTGCAGAAGCATTCATGTGCAAATTCGAAAATGATTTAAAAAATGAAAATTTGTTACCACGCATATGGTTACGCTACGTAGACGACGTTTTTAGTGTTATTACAAAAAACACAGCTAACAATATCATTCACACAATAAATAACCGATATAAAAGCATAAAATTCACTTATGAAGAAGAAGATGACCAACAGTCATTACCCTTTTTGGACGTATTATGTACTAGAGTTAAGAATAAAATCGAATTCGAAATTTACAAAAAGAATACTGCAACAGATCGTTATATCACGAAAGACTCCTTCTGTTCATACCAGCATAAAATAGCAGCATTTCACTCCATGGCACATCGGTTATGCAAAATCCCATTGTCCATTGCGAGTTTCAAAAAAGAATTCGATTTCATGGTTCATTTAGCTTGTGTCAATGGATTTGATAGGTCATTAGTCGAAAAAGTAGTACTCAAGCAATCAAAAAAGATTCGAAGGGATGAAGTTTCGACACTGTTTAGCCAAAACGAAGCAAATAAAACCGAAAACAAGTGTCGTATATCTTTTACATATATTCCAGCAATCACCAACCTGATACGTAAGACGTTAGAAAAAGAAAACATTCACATTGTTTATAACAACAACAACAAACTAATAAACATTCTCGGCTCCACCAAAGATGTGTCACCTATCAGCGAAAAAAGTGGAATATACCAAATCAGCTGTTGCGACTGTGAAGCAAAATATATCGGACAAACGAAACGAAGCATAGGGACACGATTTAAAGAACACATGAACTGTGTGAGACTTAAACAATTGAATCGGTCTTCAGTAGCCGCCCACGTCTTTACAGCATGCGACGAAGGTAATCCACCACACAGAATAGGCAGCTTTGAAGAGAATGTGCGACTGCTCAAAAATATTCAGAACGAGAGATTACTGGACGCATACGAATCACTTATGATTTCCAAAACCAGCATTGTTATGAATACGGATAACGGGAACATTTCCTCTCCTCTATTCGCACTCGTCTAATATCGTCACAAATTTGTTCTCATTGTTTGTTTATTATTTTTTGTATTGTAGAAATTAATATGTCTGTAATATGTCTAATTAAATTTTAGTTTCGTGTGAGCGCTGATGATGAGCAGCATGTCTGCTAGAAATGCATACGCTTTTAATTGAAAAATAAAATTGTTCGCTAAGAAGTTTAAATTCGCGTTTTATTTTATTTTCAATTTTCACAAAATTTGTAGTCAATAAAGGAATAAATAAATAGATGGGCTATGCGTTTGACTGTTATTAATGTTTTGCCATTCACAGAATGGTTTTGTCAATTTAATAAACTGTTGGATGTGTTCATGTTCGAAGCAGAAGTAAATTTGGATTTGAACTTGTTTTGCATACCAGGTACGCGTATGTATCTGTTTGATGGCTCTCATCAAATTTTAAACGAAATACAGCATGCTTGAAGTTTAATATTTCTTCAGTTTTGGTGGATGCTTTAATCAGCTATTCCTTTAGTTATATTTCCTATTTATTACTTATAGATTTAATAATCTTTAATGAGTCTATTAGCAGTAAAATTTTTTTATATGAGATATATTGATTAAAGATTTTTATTTGACTTCATTTATTTTTTCTAAGTGAACCCAATTTGCACTTAGCATTCCACCACAAAATTCACCACATTCGAAAAATTAACCATATAACGCAACGCGTTGGTCCTCACTGTGTGGATTAAATTCTTGTTGATACAGGAATCATAGCATTTCAAACCTACGCTATGGCGCAATTGCGTTAACGCATTCCGCTGATACAGCAAACTGCGTTTGAGTTGGTGTACCAACGCAGCGATTTTTGCCCATGTTACCCATGTCTAAAGGTGATATGTCGCATTTTCGGATTTTTCGTGTTCTTTGCATGGATGATTTTCTTATGTGTATACAAACAATTTAAAAACTAAAAAAAAACCATGTTATTGACTATTTTAGAAATTAACTTCTTGACAAAGTTTGATATAATTTACATAAATTTCAGTACAAATGTGTAACTTTGAACTCAATTTTCCTGAAACTAGATAATTGCGATATATCACCTTTTATGTCTTCATTTATATTAAATTTCTCTATGTTAAATAAATAAAATAAAATAAAATACATACAAATTCGTAAAAAAATCAAAACTGTTGCTGTTACTGAAAAAGTGACGAATAATCAATGAATTAATATACAGGGTGTCCCGCAATTGAGTGCAACTATTTACGAAGCTGAAAGGTTATGTCGAGCTGAGCAAAAAATCGTATGGGAGGGGGGGGGGCTATTTTCATACTATTAGGAGCTAAAGGGTTAATTAATATTTTATGGCTTTGATTCACGTTATTGTTTCTAGCAGAAAAACTAAATTGCATAAAACTTATTTTGATAGCTTATTTTAAAGGCAATGAAATCACCTTTCCAACAGTAGATCAACAAACCCCACCAACTTAACCGTTACCGAGCTGTGATCCTGTGAAGATGAAATCAATCGGTTGAAACTACCAAATTTCAACTTTAAGTGCAAATTTTTTATAATTTTGCGTAATAAATGATATATGTTTTTTTTTCAATTCTATAATCAGTTTTGTAATTTATTTAATTTTCTTTTCAATGACACCAAAAACATAAACATATCTCTAAAAATAAAAAAGTTGGCTGCACTTAAAAAATTATACTTATTAAAAAACAATGATAAATAATGACATTACAATTAGTTATGCAATAGATTGTTTTCTAATAAGTATAATTTTTTTAGTACAGTCAACTTTTTTATTTTTTAAGATATGTTTATGTTTTTGGTGTCATTGAAAAGAAAATTGAATAAATTACAAAATTATTCCTAAAAAAAAATTTCATTTATTACGCGAAATTCTGAGAAATATGCACTTAAAACTGAAATTTGGTAGTTTCAATGGATTGACTTCATCTTCACACGAGCACAGCTCAGTAACGGTTAAGTTAGTGGGGTTGTGATGGAGGCTGGCACTCTAAAATTTTTGGAGTTTTGAATTTTTATGTGCAGTAAAACGCGTGGAAAATCTTTAACTTTGTGTTCCATGCCCATGTTCTGTACATCTATACTATACAAACTGCTATAGGTATAAACACAAAATAAAATTACTTCATAGAAATTGTGCCATGTACAGAAAATATACGTAGGACACAAAATTAAAGTTTATTTATTTAAAATTTTTGAAAATCTAAATTTCATGAAATCAATAAGAAAAAAATAATAAAAAAAGCTCCAGTTTTCCAGTTGTCGCAAAAATGAACAAAATTTAGGTTCGGCCAGTACAACTAGCAGGTTTCATGCCTGGAATTATTTTAATTGCTGAAATCAAATAACAAATTGCTTGAAGAAATTACTAAGAAAGACACAGAACTTTTCGGTTATAACGAACCCGTTTAAAGCGAACTTTCACCTGAAACGAACCCATTTCAAAAGGATGCGCTTTAATTCTAATAAACCATACATTATTTTTCGCTTATTACGAACCCGTTTAAAACGAACTTTCGGTTATAAGGAACTTTATTTCATGCAAAACTTGTTAATTTTTCGGTTAAAACGAACAAAAAGAGGCAATATGAACAAAAAATAATAATTTTTAACTGGCAATACTGTAAGACGCCATGTTTTATTTTCCTATGTTCTCGAATCCTGGAATTTCCCAAAAGATTAATGTTTGGTTGTGTTCTGGGATTTTCCAGAATTTTAGCTAATAGCCGCAATACGAAGCTATCTTGTAGTCTCTTTGCAGTGTTGATGTCGGATCTTGATGACGATAGGTAACAAAGGGCCAATCCGAGACGCAACTGCACTCCACAACAAATTCTTAATTCTTGAAATGAAACTAATGTTGGTACTAAGCAAACTAAAATGGCTGCTTTTTCTGCGAGTTAATATTTTTATATTGAACTAGCTTTTACCCGGCGCGCTTCGCTGCACTCCGCGCTAGTCCCCTGAAAAGTGAGCGTATTGTGCGGCCACGCCCTTATCCAATTATTTCCAACTATTGTTGTGTGTCTGTTTGTTTGATGGTAATTTATAAAATGTCCATATTTGTACTTACAGTGACTGCCGTTAATATTTATTATTTTTTACAGATAATTATTTTTTACAAATAATTACAGTATTTTAGTAAACCAAGTATCAAAGCATGTACAATTTTAATGATTTTTGAAAAAGTTTGTGCGACTATAGTCCGACCATTCCCATTTTTTATGAACTTTCCATTTAAGCAAAATTTTGAGAAATTTCAGTTGGGTGAGAAACTAAATTCTGACCAAGTGGTAATTCAATTCTGAGTATCAATTTTCTCTGACTTTTACTTCCATAGCTATTCGATATCCAAAATTTGGCTGGTATGGGTGGAACCGCACCCCTTGTCCAATGTCTAAGTCTTCTATTAGAAAGACATCACCAAGTGGTTACTCCATTCAGAGTTTCAATGCTATGTAACGTTTACTTCCATAGCTATTCGATATCAAAAAAAAAATTGTAATTATATGGGCGGAGCCACACCCCCTCCTCTCCTGCCCAATGCCTTTTCAGGTTTTATATTAGAAAGACATCACCAAATGGTAACTTCATTCTGAGTTTCAATGTTCTGTGATTTTTACTTCCATAGCTATTCGATATCAAAAATTTGGCTGGTAAGGGTGGAGCCACACCTCCTTGTCCAGCCCCCGTGCAAATTTTTAATTAGAAAGACATCACCAACTCGTAACTCTATTCTGAGCTTAAATGTTGTGTAACTTTTACTTCCAAAGTTAATCGATATAAAAAATCTGGCTTGTATGGGCGCAGCCACACCCCCATGTCCAATGCCCGTCCAAGTTTTTCATTAAAAGGCCATCACCAAATGGTACCTCCATTCTGATTTTCAATGTTCTGTGACTTTTACTGCCACAGTTATTCTGTATCGAAAATGTGACTTGTATGGTCAAAGCCACGCCCGTTTAGCATAGGAGGATGAAAAGTACTTTACAACCTATTCTCATACCTACCAAACATACAAAAAAAATTTCATTAAAATCGGTCGAGCCGTTTCGGAGGAGTTTGGCCACAAACATTGTGACACGATATTTTTATATATTAGATTTAAATCACTTAATTAACTGATTCGTGCGAATTACACTCAAAATAAATAATTTTATTAGTTATTAATAATTAAGTATATTCAATAATATTAGTTATTAATAAATAAATAATAAAGTTACTTGAGAATATATTTGATATGAGAGTTACACTGAGATAGTAAAAATGTTTAACTACTACACTTGACGCATAAACACTAATAATAGCAGAAAATTGTAGAGGGAGTGAGAGAAGGCTTCTTCGTTGTCATCCCTACTCCGTGCTGTTTACTGGGTGAGAAGTGACACCGATACACACATGGAGGGGATAACTTACCAAGTGAAAATAATTGATGTTATCGAGCGGGATAAAAAATGATAAAATTATGAAAATGACTATTGAAAAGCAGGGGTTTGGTGATAGAAAAGTAAAAATTTAGGGTTGTATGTATTTTTTAATGCCACATAATATAAAACTTTAAAAAAAAAATTTATCAAAAAAATAAAAAAAAAATTGTTTGGGGTAGACACCCCTTATCAGTTAGAGGTTTGAAAAATAGATAGTAGCCGATTCTCAGACTTACTGAATATGCATAAACAATTTCATAAGAATCGGTCAAGCCGTTTCGGAGGAGTATGGGAACGAACATTGTGACACGATAATTTTATATATTAGAAGATTATCCAAACATTTCTTTTTTAATAAATCAAGGGAGTTAATACATGCATGTGTACATACACATACTATTTTGTTTAGGTCTTCATTGAAAGCGAACTTCATTTAACACGAACCCTTTTGCCCAGTCCATTGAAAATCGCTTTAGGCGAAAACTACTGTTAATACAGCTTCAAAACGAAAAATAAGGCCGATACCAATATTTTTGCTAGTACTTCTTCTTTAAGTGTAGTTTTGTCAAACATCGGAGATGATTATTTTTAACTTTTGATATATACTCGCACATTTTTTTTAATTTCTAACTTAACCAACACTCAGGGGATGCCCCCTATAAATGCGAAAGCATTATGTTGATTCGGAAGACGGGTGATAGCTAGTTGGAGGGTGGAAAGATGAAGTAGAGTCGGTGAAGATTTGATTTAAATTTACACAGATTGACACTGTTGGGAAACACGCTCACAGGGAGATTGTTCCTCAATTTTACTGAGCGACTGAAGAACGAATTATCTCGGTAATGCGATGTTCGAGTAAGCGAATAGGCAATTTTAAAGGGATCGTCTTAATGCGCTGCCCGTGTGGACCTAGGAAACACACGAGCTGGTGGCGTCAGGCCATGTATCTCCCTTGAACACTTCCCATGGTAGTACCTGCACAGAAGGTACTAGAAGGTTGGTGCGTTGAACCAACATCGCAACGATGCCCAAGAGAGTTGAGAGAAGATTAAATATTTTCGTCCCCTAGCGAATATAGCGCATATGATCTTGAAGCCCCTGTCCAAATGTGTTTTGTTCTTTTAAATTACATTAAAACCAGAAAAGTTGTCAAATTGATGAATTAAAATACTTGTATGTCATTCCGAAATTCCGAAATAAAATGTGCTTAAAACTAATAAAGTCAATAGTATTAAATATTGAGCTATTATAAAAGATAACGTGATGCATGTACTGTACTGTAGTACTAAGTACCGTATGTACGGTACTGTAGCTAAGGTTTGAAATGACAGAACTTAACATTATATTTCGTAGATGACTTCACTTATTATTATGTAGCGTTAAAGTTTGTATATTCGAAAGCAAACATAATAATACATAACGATACCATGGATTTCAGCACACACATTATCATTCCGTGGCGTTAGCTACTCTAAAATAACCGTATGAGTAGCGGTTTTTGAGAGACAAAGAAAGCGGAGAGCTAATACTTTTATCGTTTTAGTTCTTTCTCGATAATTTTATCTTTTTAATTACCGCGAACTATGTTAATAACGATAATTTCTATATTATAAAAACTCCTCTGAGCCATAGATCGGTGCCGTAGCACAGTGGTCCAATTTTACAATTTAGTCGGAAAAAAATCATAGTATGGTCTTAAGAGGACGTAGCGTCATGAAATTTTGCACGCTGATCACTTTTATAAGAATTAAGATTCACACCAAATTTGGACGGATTTGGTCAAATAGGCGTGTCACAATTGAAAGAAGAAGAAAAATAGCTAATGTTTAAATATAACGTAAGACTTTATTTTAAAGTATTTTGTCTAAATAAAAAAAAATAACTATTAAATATTAATTTAAAGATGTTAATCAGAATCCTCGGAACTCTCTGAATCGTCTTGTATGTCAGAGATTACCGCTTCAGAGGCTTCTGAAAGCAATGAAATTACTTCTTTAGATAAAGGTTCTGCACTGCGATTATGAAGAGAAGCTTTTGTTGAAAGAGATGACACAAGCGGATCTGAAGACAAAAGAAGATATTGAAACAGATCATACATTGTTTTCTCTCGGGACATTTTTCTTGTGTGGTTTTCGCGTATATTCCTAAAATCCTTGTTGCGCGATTCCAGGGCTTCTTCCGACAAAATTCCAATAGGTTGTGCAGCATATTGTATAATATCTGCACCATGCAATAGAATTTTGTGAACACTCGCTGGCATGTAATACCAAGAATATAATTTAATATATAGCCTTGCTGTGTCCATCGTATACGCTCGAAAAGCTTCCACATTTATAGCAAATCCGCAAGACATAGTTCTTAAGATCACTGCAAACCTATTTATAAAATCTTCATCTATACCAGTTATTACTGAAGCGAGAGTTGGTTGTTGGAAAAACCTTCTAGCAGTGTTGCCATCGTTCGTTGTACCACATCCTGGCTTAGGAATATCAACTAGCAAACCCATCTCTTTCTTCAGACGCTCAATAATTGTTTTCTTTCTTGCGTCCTTTATGGCCTTATCGGAATCCGATCTAGTTTGCCATTTTCGAACGTTCAATTTGTAAGCTATATGAAGCACACATTCGAAACACCTTATCCAAGCGTGCAGTGTTGACAGACCATACTCATATAGGCTTTCTTTCGGCTTTAATTTTTCTAGCGCGCTTAAATCGTTCATAATTTTTGGCGAAGCTCCACAATTTCCACAACATTGTGAAGAAGTATTTGCTATTGTTGAGAATATTTTCCCATCAATCATCGTCATATAAAATTTATGGGTAACATTTATTGCTTCCCCTTCTTGACATATTTGTGTAGGAAGTATTGCAGCTATTTGGCTTTTTAAAGCATCTATTTCTTTTTCAACTAACGACTTAGTCTCTTTTTCAAAAACTAGTTTTATTGGCCTACAAAACCTTACAGAAGATGGGCGTGGATTGTGCCAAATAAGTTTATCATCATCTTTGAGCTGCAGAGGCACCAAACAAATTGCAAACAAATATTCATCAGTTTTTTCCTCGTACGTATTATCAAACTTCTGTTTATATCGGGAATGCCCGCTGCTACCATCGCATCCCCATTTATAGGATAAAGTAAGATTACAACATATGTGTTGACTTAAAACTTCTTTTAGATGCTTTAAAAGTCTTCTTGTAGTGTGATCCACCAAATTTTGCAAAGACACTTCCGCCGATGTGTCGGAAACATTAATACCATCTTTTGGATAACACTCCATTTTGGCAGCTAACAGTTTGTGGTAGGATGGGTAAATATCTGCATTACAAGTTTTTGCCCCTGTACGCATAAGATTATATGAATATTTCGTGTATGAACCATCAATAAACAAAACTAAAGCCTTTTCGCTCGTATAAGGAATTGTCTCTTTAGGAAACTTCAATTTCTTTTTCATTGTTGTTGCTTCCGATGCAGAAGAGCCTTAAGCTTTCACAATATTTGCAGCATCTCTCATCCCGCAGCATAACTTAATTCCTCTGGTGACCAAGTTTCCAATAAAGGAGCTACTTTCATTCGATTTGTCCTCTCGCCTTGATCTAAAAATTCCCTTGGAGGCCTTCCACGCTTTGATGTTGACGGCTTATCATATTCCAAAGAACTTGATGATGTTTTATCAGGAACTAAAAACATCCCACTTAACCAATTTTGATTGGAAGCCTCAAACACGAGCTTTGTTCGATTGGCTTCTATCCACTTTTTTTTTAAATTATGTATAAAATTATGGACAGCCTGGTGCACATCTTTAAAACGCCTATCGCCAGCTCTTCTTCCAAGACCAATTTTAGCCAAAACGTACGTTAAAACACCATCTGTTTTTTTACTTTGCTGTTTTTCATCGTACCAAACGTTATAAAGCTCCTCTCTTGAAATCTGCATTTTTCACTGTTAGGCAAAAAAAAATTGTTTAGGCAAAAACTGGTGGCTGATTTATGAAACATTGAAAAGCTGACACCTTACACTTCACAAAAAGCTAAAAGTTATAGCTAAAGTCGGATAAAGTAGTAACTAAAACACTAATGCAAAATGGACATAGACGAAATTTTAACGCACTAGATGGACGGACAACAAAACAAGATTTTAACAATAAAAAATGACACTTAGAACACATATATACAACAGGAATTACTCATACCTGTACCCTTATTAATTTTAGTAACAAAAATAAATTTTTAAAAATGTTTTTACCACTTTGTGATCACTCGACTTTTACATTCATAAATTGACTATATTCTGAATTTCACAGCACCTGCACAATCAGCTGTTTTTCAAACAACGAAAAGAAGCTTAAAATGCGTATAAGAGCAAAACAAACGCAGAGTTAATTACAGTGGACACTATATAACTTATTACGAAAAATAAATATGGCTTTTTACTAAGTCGACAAAATGACTTTTTTCCGACTAGATTGGTGCTTGGGACCACAGTGCGTAGGTTTTAAAAGAGCGTAACATAGGCTAAAAGTTGTTGTTGTCTGCCGTTTGTGATAAGTAGTTGCGCAGGAACACAACAAACGGGACTGTATGTTTTTCTTTCGAACGGCACAGAATGATGTTTGTGTTCATTTTTTGTGCGATTGGAATGTCTGTGCTTGTGCTATTGTACACACACATATACACTTCATAATGATGTCATTTATTAAAATATCGTACCGTTTATTTTCGTTCACTGCGATATAATGTTTACCTGCTCATCATGCATAAGCAAGGCAGCTGCATCAGACATTTGCAGTTTCTGAATATCTTTGAGCACATAACTTCAGATAATTACATCATTTTCGAGTTTTTGGTACTTAATAATGAATGCATGTTGAAGGTATTTTTTTTTTTACACAAACAGATTAGCTGCTCGTCTCAGCAGCAAATCCTGGGCGCATAATCAAAACTCATACCTGCCTCAATGTTTTGTTTCTAGTGCAAAAAAAAAAAAAAAACAAAAAATAACATAACACACACTCCCATGTACATTGCAACATACTGTTTGCTTTTTGCAAATAAAACTAATAGGGCCCTGTACGCCATGTGCGTTTATATGTTTCAATTTATACGTGTGTGTGTAAAACTTACTCAATTCAAAATTTCGTTGCAAAAAGCGTTTATTTTTCAGTAACTTCGCCTTATGGTGCGTTGAATTTTCTATCTCTGGCTAACTGCTATACGCTGTCTTCCTTATGCACATACACACACACTCCCACCTACAAATAAGCATTCATACAAACTTCGTGTTATCTTTGTCACAATAAATCACAAGCAAATAAAGACACAAGACGGAAGCCATTGCACCGGATACAAAAACACCAGAAGACAATAGATAAAAAAAAAACCACCAAAATAAAATGGAAAAATGAAAAAAGACAAAAAAGAACAAAAAAAAGAAAAGAAATAAAAAAGGAGAATAAAAAGTCACATGGAGACAAACGACATATGAAGTTCATAAAAATGGCGTATAGTTCATAGTCATATAGTAATAAATATGAATGACACACACACACGCACACAAACAACGACATACATTCCCTCTCTTGTGCACTCATACTAACACACAGAATACGTTGCTTAGCCAGCAGCTCCAAATGAAACATGAAAAAAGTCACACGTCCAGATTTATGCATGAAGTTTATTTTTGGTGAACTTTTAGTGAAAGTTTTAGATTTCCAGTAAAAGATAGAGAATTAAATCGTCACAGAATATGCAAATTTATATTCTTGATGTTTATAAATCTAACTAAAACGAGTATCAGCCAAATTTTTACACAATATATATAAAAAAAAAAAAAATATATAAAATTTTGCCAAACTCAGAAGCTTCAAAAATATTATATTTCGTAGAGATTAAAATAAAAACCAGCTCACCGTAGAACTAAGGTAAAGGGTCCTAGAAGGCACAAAAAGCAGACAATAAAAAAAATTTTAACTGTCGCAATCCTAGAGATAAGCGAATATACAACAAGGCAGCAAAGGACCTAAAGTTACGATTATCTGAACTATGTAATGAAGATCTATCTGGATTTCTCAAAAAATGTTAAAAACACGTTTATAACAATTGCAGAGCAACTAAATATTTAAAACGGCCAGCTAAAAGAAAAGTTCCCGTCAAAGACTGCAGTGGTGTTTGGTGTAGAAGTGATCAACATAGAGCAGAAGCATTTGGGCAGCATCTGCACCAAACATCTCAGCCTTTTGCTCTAAAAAGCACTTGTGGCCTTAAAGAAGTCTTGACATTTGACATTTGAACAAATTATAAGTTTTCAGGAATTGACAAAAATGTTTTTAATGGCGCATTTAGAGCCATTTGATTTCGATTTCCCATTTTTTGGCGTAAGAGACTTAAAGAAATTTGCCTGTCTATATACGCCAGAGCATTTTTAACGATAGTATGACAATATATATTTGACGCTTACAACTTTATTCGCATCGACGCTTTATTTCTTGATGTACCTTGTCAAATGCTCTGGCCAATTCAACATATTACTCATTAAGAAGTAGAAGCAGAAATAAGCAGGTTAAATACTAAAAACTCTCCAGGTATTGATTTGATCGTCGACCATGCTATAAAAGCCTTAACGCGGAAATGTGTTATACTCTTGACAGCTTTGAAAAAAAATAACATACAATTAGATGAGTTTTGGGTAAAAAATCCAATTTGAATCAGTGACAAATTTTAATTATTGGTTATAATTCAAAACTGTTTTTTTTTTATTATTATGTATTAACTCTTAACATTGCTTTTTGTTGCGGGATGAAAAGGAAAAATTTTTTTGTTGCAAGGAAATGGTTGTCCAAGTTGATTTGAAACCAATTTTGATATCCTTTAAATAGTCAAAGAGAGCTTGACTTTGCTTGAGACTCAAGCAAAACCCACACAAAATGACGGTGTTTGCTTGGAGCTGTCTCAGTTTATAAAAATCGGAATCTCGCTAAAAAAATGACGCAAACAAAAGTTGTATAATATAAAAGATTCAATATAAAAATAATAAACTGCCAAGAAAAATAAAATATTTTTAATAATATGCAAAAAAATTATGCAAGATAAAATGCGATGGTGTTTTCTAATCGAAACCATCGGAATTCTTTAAATCTGGCCTCAAATGCGTCTTCAGTAACAAACCCAATAGGAATACTGAAATGATTTATTACATCACACCCATGAACTTGAATTTTATGAACAGTCATTGGCATATAATACCATGAGTAATGCTCAATGTAAATTGAATGAGTTTCTTTTAAAAGTTTACTAAAACTTTTTTTATTTATTTTTTCCCCACTAGCTTATGTGCATAAAATTAATACTAATTTCTATACCCATTTTCTATTTTTCTTTTAATTGCTTTTGAAACTTTGTAAAATTTTGGTTATTTTTCCATATAAATATGCTTATTTTCGCCAAAACGTGCTCTAGAAAAAATGTTATAAAATCAGTAATTTTCAATGTATCCAGCAAAAAATTTAAGAAATGTGTTTAGATCAACCGTTCTTCTGCGATAAGTGATTTGCATACAGCGAGTTTGTATGTATGTACATCATTGTCTAAGTTTGTATGATGCTGCACATACATTGTGACTGACTGACCAGCTCTGTTCCAACGTAGAACTGACTGACTGTCTTAACTGTTATTTATATGCAATATACAATCTATATAACAGTTTTCAGCCTTTTTAAATCCAAATAATTGGTACATAAAACTTGACATGTTTGATAGCATACATGACCCGCCTGTTCTAAAGTTCGCTTGACTGACCGCAGTATATGTGTGTACACAACTACGATAATCAATGCCAAACAAAAACCAACCTTTTTAAACGAAAACAATTTTTAAAGCGCTGGATCTCCGTCTATTACATCATCAGTTTAACCTTTTGGCAATTTAATGCTTGATGGAAATAGCAGCCAAGTTTTTCAATGATTTGCGAAGGTAACTTTGGATAATTTTGAGTTTTGAGAATGATCGTTCGCCACTAGCAACCAAAACAGGTGTTTTCAACCAAATTTGTAATTCGCCATGACAACGACATGATTCTGGTCGAACAGTAACGCACACTGACTGTCGATTTGTGCTCTTGCTTGGTTCCTCTCTTTGCTGTTTTTGTAAACAATACTCTTCTAAGGATTGTCATTAAATATTCGGATTAGTATTGCCAATTTAGTAATTTTTATGTACAGATGCTTCTTATATATGGACATTTCAACTTTGCACAGATAAATATAATGAAATATTGATATAATTTTCTTTTCTTTAGCGCTCTTGCATTTACATTAATTTTCTAAATTAAAAACAAGTGCTCCCTTATTCTAACAAAAACTTTATTCTAATAAAATCGCACTCGAGCGCCCTCCAGAAGCTCGCTCCCGGGTGCGTTGCACTCCTTACACCCACGTTCGGGCAGGCCCTGCATACGATTATACCAGTTTGCTGTATGCCAGTTTGTCAAATGCTTAAAAATTTTCTTTTGAACTTGGTCTTAATGAAATGCCATGCCGCAGCAGCTAGTCCATCATGTAACCCAAGCTATAATTAATTTTAAGGTGTACCATCATTATAATAAACCATATAAACAGTATATTTAAGCCACTACGCTGCAACGTCACGTCCCCCTCGCTGGCAATATAAATCTTTATAAAATAACATATTGCAGCTTATGAGATTTATTAACACCAGCATAAAAATAATGTCGATGAAATATTACAACACGCACACACACACACATGCACAATGATAATACATATAATATGCTAGCAATTAGATAACATTGTTTGGGGGTTCATGACCCTGATGCATAAAAATAAATTGAAAATGTGTTGGAAGAAAAAAAACTTATATAAATAAAATACCTAGAAGAAGGAAAACAGGATGCTAGCACGGACATTTGCTGTATTAGTAGCATTAAAATCTCTAATGATAAAATAAAAGATTCTAACAAAGGTATACGAGCACACACACACACACACACACACACACACAAACACACACATGCAATACATACGTTAACAAGGCACCGCACCAGGCATGCGGAGACACACTTAATGCACTCTAATATGATTAAGCACGTTCTCAGCTATGAAATAAATCATCCGGAAGCTTTATTCGCGAGGCGAGTTACGAAAAACCAGGTGGATTTTTGGTCCATCATAAATGCCAGCAGTAAGAAGCAGAAGACCCAGAGCGCAGTTAGTATAGAAGTGAGTGTGTGAATGAGTGCGAGTGTGTATTTTAGAGCATGTGTTAGTGTATGAGTTTAGTGTGTGGGTGTGTGTGTGTATGTGGTTTTTTTTTTTTGTTTTTTTTTTGTGTTCATTGTTTTTCATTGTAGTGCGAACATATTTCAGGAAGGTGTGACATACATGCACATTAACTACTTTTCTCCAGCGTTGTATTTTTTAGCACTGTTCTTTTTGTTTCGCTACATACACATACATTCAAAGAAAAATATAAAGAGATCTAGATAAGATACTCGTATACTTTCATAGCTTCTGGCAACTATTATCTGAATTCCAAACCTAAGCTCAACTGTAGAAACAATGCCAACTTTTAAAGTTATAAATCTTGGAAAGTATCTCTTGTGCATATATTGTACAATGGACCACAAGCGAATGTTTTGCAAAACAAACAAACCAAAACTTCATAAAATCTGTTTTAAACCCAAAAATTTCAATATCATATGAGTTAAAATTCGTAAAACTATTCATTATTTAATCGCAAAAGAAATTTTTTACCATTAACGTGGTCGCAAATGATACCTTTTTTACATAAAATAGCTTATAACCGAATCATAAATGGTTCTTTTTTATTAAAAAAAATATAAATAATTCGCAAATTTGAAAAATAGTTTAGTAGTATTTTGTTTTTAAATAATTCCTCAAAAGAATGCTTCGATTTTTTTTTAATACATTTTTATAATAAATTTCGATAGTTTTTTTTAATTCTTAAAATAGAAAATTTTATAAACAACTGCGAAGTATGCGAGTCATATGCGCAGTCATATTCCGCAATTGTAAATATTTCCGGTGGAAAGTTTTTATAAGTTTTTGTTTTCGAACTTAGATTTTTCGCTGTTGTGCCGAAGAGATAATATATCGTTAAGAGGCTTTTATTTTTTTCTTTTTTTTTTTTCTTTTGTTAAATAAGTTCTTAAATGAATCGTTAATGATGCTTTTCTATATACAAGGACTTTACGCTATATTCTTATAGTTGAATTGATCGATTTGTAGAACAACCGGACGTGTACCACGGTAGCCAATGTAGCCACTTATTGATGTGCACATATATTAGAATGACCCAAAATAATTTTTATTTCGCGTTGACATTTTCTAATAAGATTTTGTTTTCGAACATATATTTTTCTCTGTTTTATCAAAGAGATAACATTGCGCTAAGATGATTTAATCCTCATTTTTATTATTTTTTTTTTATAAGTTCTCATTCTCTCAAAAAATCATCAATGATGCTTTTTTTATTTTACACAAGAACTGTGCATTATATTGAAATAATTAAAATGATCGATTTTTCGAACAAACGGACATGTGCCAAAGGGGTCATGAGTTCATTCTGTATAAATCTAAATTTTTTTGATTTCTTAGGCTGAGGTCAGACGATGATCGTTTGAACGACAATCAATGAACTATTTTTACTCTCTTTCACATTTTGATTGCTGGTCGGTCAGACGGCAGCGAATTGATTGGCGTCAATTTTTTACATTTCATAAATTTCATTACTTTTTCTTCTCCCTTTTTATTTCATTCTATAAAAAATTGCTCTTACATGACCAGTTGTGCTTGGAAGATATTAGTGAGCTCATGCAAGATGTAATCAATAAGATAGTAGTCATAGTGGAATAAATATAAGGTTTTCTCATCCGGAAAATCAGTAAAAATCGGTTGCCTTATTTTGACATTTTCATTGAATCATATATCAAACCACATATGAAACCTGTCAAAATAAGGCAGCATGTCAAAAAACATATCGAACAATTTAAAGGGGTGAGAACACCTTGTAATAATTCCACTACGGTAGTAGTGACAGTTGGCTTCACGAATGGCTGTACATTTTATTCTTTTTTTTCCAATTTTTTCGTTTTCTACTTTGTACCATTTTTGACAACCTTTTATTGTCAAAAGAACTGTAACTACCACCTTTTTTGGATCATGCAATTATATTCACAGAATCGGCTACCATAGGTTGTAATTTGGTTGTATATATAACTTTTTATTTTTTTTTCATTTTCTACTTTGTACCATTTTTGACATTTTATGATCGCCAAAAGAACCGCCACTACCACCTTGTCAGTTGCATCATGCAATTATATTCACACAAACGATGACCATAGGTTATTTTTTTTTTTACTTGTTTTTGTTCTCGACTTTGTACGATTTTTGACAATCTATGAAAAATGTAAACAAAAATACAAGCAAATGACAAGCAATGGTCGCCGTTTGTGTGAGTATGCCAAGAGTCTTATTTTTATACAACTCTTTTTTTATTATGTTGTAGTATAAAAGTACTATTTTTTCTCAAAAAAGTTCGTTTTAACTACTAAAAGTCAGAATATTCGTTATTTTGTCACCTAGGAACACTGTCCTGAACGATGTTGCTGTCATGTGCAGCGTTCAAAAATTAGCAAATTTTGATTGCTCTACAATGTGTTCATCCGCTCTCGCTCTCACTGATTTTGGATAGTTTTGCCTTGAAAGCAACAACAAAACATATCGAACGCCGTTCAAACCGTTCGTTCAAATCATCGTCTGACCTCAGCCTTACTGATGTACATACATATCAGTGATAAGTACAAAAAACCTTAGCGCACGTCACTCGACTCATACTCTCTTCTACGCAGCTACAATGAGGCAGGTGAAAAAAATATGAGTATCCTCATAGTCAAAGTCATGAGTCGGATCGGGAGAGATCGGGTTTTTGGTTCATAAATACTTATGGTTGTTGTCGTCTTGCTGATACTTTTCCTACTTACCGAAATAATCATAAGCGACACAAGCAGCCGAATCACTCGGCTCAACTGCCACAGATATGAAGCAGTAGAGCGCAATAGAGCGCAGTAGAGCGCAGTAGAGCGCAGTATTATTTTTTTTGCTGAGTATTAAGATAGCAACAGAAAAACACGTGTTCTTCTTATGTCGCTTTTTGTTTTTATTTTACACTGTGAAAGCAGCGCATGAGGTAAAGTGGTTGGGGCTTAAAAAAGTACGCAGTTGACGTAGAATTATTTGATTGATATGTTTGGTGGTAAATTTGCTGTTCTTGTTCATTTTAATGTTGATTGCAAATAAATGTTATTCAATGTCATTTTTAACCGACTTCAAAAAGGAGGAGGTTCTCAAGTTCGTCGGTTTCTCTGGTTTTTTTTTTTTTTTAAATGTATGTACATCGATAACCATATGCCTGATTGCCATAATTTTTGGGGAACAGATAGATATCATAAGCATGGAGGTGCCCGTACAAAAGTGGGCGGAATTCGAGAACTGGGCGGGGCAATAATAGATCTCGCAATACTAGATACTACTGTATCTCGAATAATATTGACACTAGGGTACTGCAATTTAGTGTAGGCATAGGCACAATTGTTACAAATCACGGGCAAGAAAATTGGAGTAATTCGACAAATGGGCGTGGCAATATTAGGAAAACAGTGTATCTTGAATAATTTTGAGGCTAGAGTACTGCAATTTAGTATAAGGGTAGGCATTACTATTACAAGTTATGGCCAATAAAGTGGGCGTTATCCGATAAATGGGCGTGACAATATTATAAAAACACTGTATCTCGAATAATATGGACACTAGGGTACTGAAATTTAGAGTAGTGGTAGGCACAATTATTACAAATTGCCGTCAACAAAATGAGCGTTATTTGACAAATGGGCGTGGCAATATAAGAAAAATATTATATCTCGAATAATATTGATACTATGGTACTGCAATTTGGTATAGGGGTAGGCATTATAAGTAAAAATTACGGTGAATAAAGTGGACGGATTTCGACTACTGGGCGTGGCAATATTAGAAAAACAGTGTATCTCGAATAATATTGACACTAGGGCACTGAAATTTCTTGTAGTACAGGGGTAGGCAGAACTATTAAAAATTATGGTCAATAAAGTAGGCGCTATTCGATAAATAGGCGTGGCAATACTAGATAAACACTATCGCAGTTAATATTGACGCTGGGGTACTGAAATAAAGTACAGGGGTAGGCACAATTATTGGAAATAACGCTCCAGAAAGTGGGCGCTTATTTAACAAAGGGGCGTGGCAATATTTGAAAAACACTATATCTCGAATAATATTGACACTAGGGTAATAAAACTCGTTACAATAATGGGTATAATAATTTCAAAACAGGTGACATCTAATTTAAATTTAAGAGGCAGATATTTGAAATAACCAACAAACTTTCAGATTTTAATAGAACAAATTTTTTTGGAACAATTTTATTTATGTTGTTTATACACTTTTTTCGAAAATTTACCATATTCTCTAAAAAGGAAGAAATAAAAATTTAAAAAAAAAAAACAACCGACTACAAAATCACTACAAAGTAAAAAATAATTTTAAAAATACTTTTCCTTTTAATTTCTTGGTCATCTATGATAATTTATTTAAACATATTATATGAAATCTTATTATATATGAAATCTTATTATCTTAATTTTTTTTCTTATTTGTTTTATTATCATAAATATATTAATTTCTTGATGAATACAAATGCTTTGAAGTTGGCGCTTCTGATTAAAAGTCTGATTATATTAGCGCCAACCTTAAAAGCTTTTGTATTCATCAAGAAATTAATATATTTATGATAATAAAACAAATAAGAAAAAAATTAAGAAAATAAGATTTCATATATAATAATATGTTTAAAAAAATTATCAAATATGACCAAGAAAATAAAAGGAAAAGTATTTTTAAAATTATTTTTTACTTTGTAGTGATTTTGTAGTCGGTTGTTTTTTTTTTTTAATTTTTTTAATAATGGGAAATAAATATTTTTGGAATATTTTAATTTATTATTTGTCCTGCAGTAAAGAATATATATTTTTAATTTAATAGAAACAATAAATTTTAGCAGAGAAAATACATATTTTTAGAATGTAATTAATATTTCAAATTTATTATGCTATAAAAAATAAATGGAGTTTTCATAGCACATCGAGCACAATGGAGCTCTTACCTTTCCATTTTTACGTTAGTTTAAAGCTTCCATTAGCAATTTTTAATTTATTTCTTGAGTATTAATTTTCTGCAATCAGCAATTATAATCAAATTTTTAAAGTTGTAATTTTTTATTTTTCTGTCACCTCTATTTTACTTGTTCATTTGCACACAAGAATCAAACGGTCACTGGAGCAGGCCTTTGTTTTTGTTTTGCTTATGCGTAACGAAAAAAAAAATCACAAGGGTTGGTTGTTATTGTTTTCTTTTCCGTAGAGTGCAACAATAAAATACAAACAACAAGTTTTCGAGGAAAAACAAACATAAAATGAGAGCCGACATTGCCTGCAGACAGGTGCTTACAAAAAGTGCATACGCAAAAAAAAAACATGCAAATAACCAGCAGTTGCGATCTATTGTGCATTGAAAGCAATTACAAGACATTGAAATTTTAAAATTCCAAAAAAAAATTGAAAAAACCCAACCATAAAATGAGTTTGCATGAGTTTGCACTAATGACCGCTCAGAGACGTTGACAGAGAAAGAGCAGTACTCAGAGTACACTCAAAATACATTCGGATCGAGCGCCTATGTAATAAATTTAATCTACGCACTCATTAAAAACGGCTCGAAGTGGTTCGGGTCACGCCGCGCTCGGATATAAGAATGTACTTATACTCGAAAATATGCTAATGAGCCGAATGCGAATAAGTATTTTACATATTTCATAGAGTTGAGAAGAACAAGAAACTCGGATATGATTTGAGTATCTGATTTCGGTTGGATACTCATTGCAGTTCTCTGATACATATATCGGTGATTCCATGTCTAATCGGATGCTTTTATCCAAAAACTGATTTTGATGATAGCGTTTTTTCAAATTTTTTCAAATTTGCATATTTTTCTAAAAAATGTTTTTTCTTTTTCAAGTTATGATCTATACTGTCGAAAATTAAGAAAAAAATCAAAAATTGTGATTTGGACATGTAGGGAAAAAACTATATCTTCAAATCCATTAGTCCTCAAAAAAAATGTGCAGCACATATTTTAAAGACCTTGAATTGATATTCTGTGTCCCCTTAAATTTTTTACCAACACTGTCAAGAAAAATTTTTAATTTTTTGGGCCACTAAAAATTTCCTTCGCATGTTTTAAGGTGAGAACCACTATTTTTTTTTTTTTTTTTTGTGTGTTTTGAAACACAATTTTTCAATACAACTTTATAAAATAGTGCCACTGTGAAGATTTTACGAAAAAACGTTTTTTAAAAAATGCTTTCGGGCTTATATGATAGATTTGATCTTGCTAAAAACAACAAATGAGCTGCTTACTCTTAATGTAAAAAGCTCAAGAAATACGTGAGAAATTTTAAAAATATCAATTTTTAAAAAAACATCAATCTCTGAAAAAAAGATTTGAATTAAAGCAAAAATTAACAGAAATTTCTTTAACAATTTTAAACATTTTGCAGCATTATAACGTATTTCTCTTCTAAACCTAATACAGAAGCTTCAATTAAAATTTGGAATCAATAAATGAAAATCGTTTCAGTTAAGCCGATTTACAAAAGCAAATTTTTTAAAAGCTGCTCTTTGTTCCTATTTTGTAAGACTTATGATATTAGAAAAAAAATATGTGTAACTTAAAACATATCACTACCTTAAGGGTAGTCGGGAGTTTTTCGAAGAAAAAAAGACACCTTTTTAAAATTTTTTTTATGAAGCTGTATTTTATTTTAGACCAACATTTTTTTTAAATTATTAGAGTGTAACTCTTCAAAAATATTAGCCGATAAGGTAGAAAAGCACAATGCCGCGAAAGACCTTAAATTTGCCGTGAGCAAGGTATCTGAAGACTGGTACACCTAAAAAAAAAACCTTTTCCGTTTTATAAAGAGTTTTTGGGTGGTTAATCGTTGATTTTTAAAAAATATAAATTTTTGATAAAATGGCGGGCGTAGAAAGAAATATTTCATTTTTTATTCAAGAAATTGAGGTCGTTTTAGGTTATAAAGCAACCGAATATGTAATGGTATGTAATGGACACATACCAAAACAAAAATCAAACGATTAAACGCCCAAGATTAAAGAGCTCGAAAAAAAAATTTTTTTATATGAACTAGTCTCCAGATATCTTGTTCAACGCAAATTTTAAGGTCTCTCGCGCTTTTGTTTTTTTTCCAATAACCAAATTTTTAGGAATAAATCTTGAATAGTTAAACATTAATAATGTAAAAAAATTTTGGCCTAAAATAAAATTAAGCTCCAAAAAAAAAACATTTTCAAAAAGACCAATTTTTTTTCTTCAAAAAACTCCCGGAGGCCTTTAATATAGAACGGCCCTATCTTAAAATGCCCTAACTCAATAGTAAAAGAAAAAATCTTTATAAAAAATAAAAGTCTGTTGTTTAGAATTCTTTGTGAACGAAATTTTTTATTAAAAACTATAAGTGATGCAATGATGTTATAATATTTTTTTACCGCAGAAATTGCAGTACTTTGTTTTTTACGAGTAACAACACGCAGAGAAAAAAAACGTTTATTGCCAATTTACAGTAAACGAACTTCGTTTAACGTGCTTGGAAACGTTTTTTGCAAACGTTTTAACAGTTACGGGAAACAAAAAAAGTTGCGGAAAACAGGTTATTTAGCTGCAGGAAAAGAATTTCGTTTGTTATAAGCGCGTGCAATTTTTTAATTGCGGCAAATAAAGAATTTGTATGTTGCATTTATATTTCTATTCAATTTCTATTTCAATTCAATTCACTTCAATTTAATCTATATATATAAAAATGAATGTATGTATGTGGGTATGTGGGTATGTGGGTATGTGGATATGTGTGTATATCACGTATAGACTCCAAAACCACCGAACCAAACTTTATGAAATTTTTAGGGATACTGAAGCAACATTCGGGAAGTGTTCCTGTGAAGTTTGGTGTTGATTGGGCAAATGGGCGTGGTACCTCCCATACAACCCAAATTGGCTCTATCGCCCACAAACCAAAAAAATTGCTATATATCAGACGGTTTAATTCATATAAAACTTAAATTTGGTAATTTTGTTCAGATGGTTACTTTCGGTGACTGTACAAGAAATGGGCGTGGTCACACTATATATACGCCCACTTTTCAGCACTAATTTTAATTCCTGATATTTTCAAGTTTTGACAGTGAATCTTGATATGCAGGTGCTATGCATACACGTGGCAGTCACTATGTAAATATAAACATTGTCACGCCCACTTTTACCGCCCACAAATAAGTAAAAATGCTTTATATCAGACGGCTTTTGCCGTAGAAGACTAAGATTTGGTAATTAAGTTCGTGTGGTTACTCTCGGCCAATATACAAAAAATGGGCGTGCACGCACTATATATACGCCCACTTTATCGGAATCATGCTTATTCCTGAGTTGTACACGTTTTGATAGTGAATCTTGGTATGCAGGTTCTAAAGGTCCAAGTGGCAGGCACTATGTAAATAGAAATGTTTTCACGCCCACTTTTACCGCCCACAAATAAGTAAAAATGCTTTATATCAGACGGCTTTTGCCGTAGAAGACTAAGATTTGGTAATTAAGTTCGTGTGGTTACTCTCGGCCAATATACAAAAAATGGGCGTGCCCGCATTATATCTACGCCCACTTTATTGGAATCATGCTTATTGCTGAGTTGTACACGTTTTGATAGTGAATCTTGGTATGCAGGTTCTAAAGGTACCAGTGGCAGGCACTATGTAAATAGAAAGGTTTTCACACCCACTTTTACCGCCCCCAAATTAGTAAAAATGCTTTATATCAGACGGATTTTGCCGTACAAGACTAAGACTTGGTAATTTAGTTTGTATGGTTACTGTCGGCCAATATACAAAAAATGGGCGTGCACGCACTATATATACGCCAACTTTATCGGAATCATGCTTATTCCTGAGTTGTACACATTTTGATAGTGAATCTTGGTATGCAGGTTCTAAAGGTCCAAGTGGCAGGCACTTTGTAAATAGAAATGTTTTCACGCCCACTTTTACCGCCCACAAATAAGTAAAAATGCTTTATATCAGACGGCTTTTGCCGTAGAAGACTAAGATTTGGTAATTAAGTTCGTATGGTTACTCTCGGCCAATATACAAAAAATGGGCGTGCCCGCACTATATCTACGCCCACTTTATCGGAATCATGCTTATTCCTGAGTTGTACACGTTTTGATAGTGAATCTTGGTATGCAGGTTCTAAAGGTACCAGTGGCAGGCACTATGTAAATAGAAAGGTTTTCACACCCACTTTTACCGCCCCCAAATTAGTAAAAATGCTTTATATCAGACGGATTTTGCCGTAGAAGACTAAGATTTGGTAATTTAGTTCGTATGGTTACTGTCGGCCAATGTACATAAAATGGGCATGGCCGCACCATATATACGCCCACTTTATCGAAATCATGCTTATTTCTGAGTTGTACACGTTTTGATAGTGAATCTTGGTATGCAGGTTCTAAAGGTCCAAGTGGCAGGCACTATGTAAATAGAAATGTTTTCACGCCCACTTTTACCGCCCCCAAATTAGTAAAAATGCTTTATATCAGACGGTTTTCGCCGTAGAAGACTAAGATTTGGTAATATAGTTCGTATGGTTACTGTCGGCCAATATACAAAAAATG
The DNA here is from genome assembly GCA_914767935.1 of Coremacera marginata. NCBI lineage: Eukaryota > Metazoa > Arthropoda > Insecta > Diptera > Sciomyzidae > Coremacera > Coremacera marginata. Next base: position 193,208,339 of record OU612043.1, read on the forward strand.
GGCATGGCCGCACTATATCTACGCCCACTTTATCAAAAGCATGCTTATTCCTGAGTTGTACACGTTTTGATAGTGAATCTTGGTATGCCGGTTCTATAGGTCCAAGTGGCAGTCACTATGTAAATATAAATGTTATCACGCCCACTTTTACCGCCCACAAATCAGTAAAAATGCTTTATATCAGACGAATTTTGCCGTAGAAGACTAAGATTTGGTAATTTAGTTCATATGGTCACTGTCGGCAACTGCTAAAAAAGGGCCGTGGTCGCACCATATCTACGCCCACTTTTTCGAAATCATGCTTATTCCTGAGTTGCACAAGTTTGATAGTAACACTTGATATGCAGGTGCTCTAAGTGGCAGTCAATATATATATATAAAATTTGCCACGCCCAATTGTACCACCCACAAAAAAAAACAAAACGAAATGGCCAATTTCAGCCCTTGAAAGCACTTTGACCGAGCTTCTTATGATCAATTGTGTTGTGAGTGTTGTGGAATGTTTGAACACAAATGATCGAGAACTGGACCTACATGTTTTATGTCGACTCCGAACGGCTTATGTTCTCAAGAAGCTTTTCATGGCAGTTTTTATTCTCTGAGGTCTGTCATTGTCTGCAGAGAGGTGACGGCCGAACAGAAAAATTAATTCAATTGAAAAACTTTCCGTGTCAGGTGGGATTCGGACCAGGGTGTTCTCGCGTATGGGCCACACACTCTACCCACTACGCCACGGCCGCCACTTGGTTTTTTTTTTCATCCACAAATTAATAGAACTTCTTTAAATCAGACGATTATCATCGTTAAATACTAAAATTTGGTAATTAAGTTCATACGCTTACTCTCGACAGCTTTGCAAAAAATGTGCAGGGTAGCACTATATCTGTGCCCACTCTTCAGAAATAATTTTATTTAATTTATTTATTTACTTATTTTTTTAATGTACTATAGTTAATTACAATTTCAAAATTATAACTAAGTCAGCACTAGCTGCCAGGGCTATCGGTTAGAAATAATTTTAATTCCTGAGATGTGAACGTTTTGATAGACAAACTTGGTATGTAGGTGCTATGGGTCAAATTGGCGTTCACTTTATATATAAATGTTGACACGCCTACTTTTAACGCCCACAAATCTATAAAAAGGATGTATATCAGACTTTTCTTAGAGTAAAAGACTAAAATTTGGTAGATTAGTTCATATGGTTACTGCCAGAATCCTTAAAAAATGGGCGTTTCGCACGTTATCTACGACGACTTTTCAAAAATCATTCTAATTTCTGAGCTGTACGTGTTTTGATAGTGAAACTTGGTATGTAGGTGCAATGGGACCAAGTGGCGGTCACTATATATATAAATGTTGCCATGACTACTTTTTCTGCTCATCTATCTATCTGTAAAAAATGTATGTATGTATAATAAGGCTCCTCACAAAAAAAAAGGTGAACAAGTCGGTTCCTCAAAATAATGCTTAATGTTATAATATTAATGCCAAATATTTCGACTGTAGGAATAGCCATCCGAGAGCTGGAATAGTTTGAAATAAAAAAGAAAAAAAAACAAAAACGAAATGGCCATTTCAGCCCTTGAAAATACTTCGACCGTTTGAACACAAATGATCGAGAACTGAATCTACAAGTTTTATGCCGACTCCGAACGGCTTATGTTCTCAAGAAGCTTTTCATGCCAGTTTTTACTCTCTGAGGTTTGCCATTGTCTGCATAGAGATGACGGCCGAACAGAAAAATTAATTTAATTGAAAAAACTTCCTATGTCAGGTGGTATTCGAACCTGGGTTCTATGGCATTCAAGCCACGCACCTCAACCAGTATGCCACGTAATGGTTTGAATATGCTCTAAAAATCGAGTTTTTTATAAAAATATTTAATGGTGTGTTAGTTAAAAATAACAAACGGTCAGAAATAATAGTAATAAAAAAGTTCTTCCAATCTGCACCAATAAATTTAAAATTTTTACAGTCGGACGAGAGATAATGCAGATTTTCATTACTTTTTTAACTTTTTTTTTAATTACTTTCACTAAAATTCAAATTAATTTTTTTTTTGTTTTGCCATGTTACTTTTAGTCAAATAAATTATCTATTGATGATAAAATATAGTGTAAAGTGAAGAACTAAATTGAATGAAATTACAAAAAAATTTACACATTTTTTACATTTTACAATTTATTTGACTTAAGGTAGTATAGGAAAAAATTCGTTTGAATTTTAGTGAAAATAATATGGAAAAAGTTAAAACAATCCATAAAAATCCGCATTATCTTTGGCCCAACGGGAAAAATGTAAGATTTTTTGATGCAAAAGAACTTTATCATAACTCTTATTTCTGACCGTTTTTTTTTAACTACCATACCAGCCAATATTTTTCTTCGAAATATTTTGGGGATCATCATAACATACGCCATGGTTTATTTTGAAGAACCGGACTGAACAATTTTTTTTCCTAAAGAGCGTGAGGCGACTGAATGTATATACGTGTGTGGGTATATATGTATATCACGTAAAGAGTTCGAAACCGCTAAGCCAATTTTTATACCAAAGCCTTGAGAGGGTTCCTGTGAAGTCTGGTGCCGATCGTAGAAGGCACCTTACATACACCTAAAATGTTCGATATCAAACAGTTTTGGAATTATAGGTCGCACAGCCTAGGAATTTAGTATTCGACCTCAATTTACACATGCCGTTCCACAGGTAACATATTATGGGTGTTGGGCGAGGGGCGAGGGGCGAGGGGCGAGGGGCGCGGTCTTATTACGCACCCAAAATTTTCGGTATAGCTTTCGAAATAAGTCACACATCAATGAAACTCGGTACGAACTTACTATAAAAGCATGGCTTCACTGAAGCTACGCCCTCTTTTAGGGAATAAGCGCTGAGCGCAGCGAAGCGCGCCGGGTATAAGCTAGTTTCTAATAAAACCAAACAAAAAAACTAAAAACAAATTTGTGTCAGCTGGGTACTCTAACCTAGGCTGTTTCGCATACAAATCAAGCACCTTAACCACTATGCCACGGCCACCACAAAAATCTGGTGGAAACTTTTCGTTTTTGCCAGGCTTCTGTCGATGACAAATGTTTAACTTTTGCCATAAACGAAAAAAAATTGTGTAACTTTACTTCAATACAATTGAACTCCAAGCAGCAGCACTAGGCGAATATTAGCCGACTGAAAATTCAATTGACGATGGAGGAACACGTTAAGCAGAGCGCGCAGTAACCAGACATCGACGAGTCCGGGACGAGTCAAATTCCAATGATTGATGTAAGATAAAATATCAATTATTTCAAATCATATTGAATTTATGTGTTGGAAGAAATGTTTATAATAAAATAACGATTTGAATATTAGAATCCAATAAAAATGCTATTTTTAGTAAAGCGAATTGCGTTGTTCGATAGCCCGAGAGGGATTGCCTACACGCAACAATGCCTGAGTTCGGTATACCTGCAAGGTTGGTAAGATTTTGCAGGATGACGTTGATCAACACATGCAGCTCCATCAAGGTAGTAAATAATCTCTTCGAAACCTTCAATGCCAAAAGAGGTTTTAGACAAGGCGATCCACTGTCTTGCGATCTCTTCAACATCATCATGGAGGGGATCATACGAAAGGCCGGTGTGCATCATAATGGCACCATTTTCTACAAAGGTGTCCAGCTCCTTGCGAACGCTGCTGATATTGTCGGCAGAACCAAGAGAGATGTTACCGCTGTTTTCACCGCTATCGAAAAGAAATCAGCCAAAGTGGGTTTGACGATAAATGAGGGTAAAACAAAATATATGCCGTCTACAATCAAGGGAGCGCGGTTTCATTCGGCAGCTATTGAAGAAGTCAAGGAGTCTGTATACCTTGACACCGCCACTAGTAACATTAACGAAGTCAACCTGGAGCTAAAGCGAAAAACAATAATGGCGAATAGGTGGTACGAATAAGTTTCAGAGCCCTTTATCGATCGACAAAACTAACACTCTACAAGACGCTCCGTCTACCTGTGTTTCTTTATGGCGCTGAGGCATGGGTTGTTTCGCAAACGGACAAAGCTGCTTTGGGGGTGTTCGAGAGAAAAAGTTCTTCGCAAAATCTTCGGTCCTGTTCGAGTCAGCGATGACTATCGCATCCGTATGAACCACTAGCTGTATGAGCTCTACGAAGACATTCACGTAGTTCGGCGTATAACTGTGCAGCGACTACCCAGGCTGGGTCATGTCCATCATATGGACGATGAAGCTCCAGCAAAAGAGGTGCTCGAGGCGTTATTTTAAAATTTTAGCCCAAAAACTGGTAACGAAAAAGGCAACAGCAACTTTTTTGCAATTTTAAGTAATAAATTAAAGCATTTATAGAATCTACTACCTTATAATTTTTGCTGCAAGCAAATTTTGAGTGTCTGAAGTAGTGAAACCTTCGATGATGGTAAGAATGCGCTGCGTACTTATTTCTTTATTATTCAAGTAAAGTTTTCAAGCTGTCAATATAGTGGAATAGTCTTTATATCACATAACTGGCCGTGTGTGAAAATATAGTTATTTAGGCATAGGCGTAGCGAAAATATCAGAATTTTTTATTTATATTGGTAGAATTATAAATTACATTTCTCTACGTCATAATTTGCTCTTCCTACCAAAAACTGCCTTATCCCATTACTTATTCTTTTTAAGAACAAGTTTGTTTACAAAAGTAAAAAACACTTTAGTTTTCAGACATAGCTTCTAATAGAACAGCTGATTTTTTTTTAGTGATGGCAAACTTTGTTGCTTGATATTCGATTATGTACTCTTTAGACAGTAATATGTTAATCAGTATAACAAGAGGATACAGGTTATAGACTTCAAAATTAAACTATTGAATTTAAGATTGAACTTTTTTTAAATCAAATTCAACCTTTACATTTCAAATAAAACCTTTTAATACTCAACTTTAACTTTTTATATATACTTAAAATATTAACTTTAGAACTCCTAATTCAGCATTAGCAAGAAAAAGCACTATTTTTATATTGTGATGATATTGTGATGACTAGGCGAATACAATAATTCATATATTTTTACATTAAAAATCACAACCTTGTGTTCAAACCAATTTTTTCTAACGTCTTTAATAATTAATCTATGTTTTATGAATATTAAAAACAACAAAAGCAACAAAATAATTGCAGTTTTCTTCTAATAATAATGTTGTCAACTCTCATCATGTAATAAATAATATTCTCTATATTTTACCAAATACACCCTTTTGCTCACTTTCTCGCTAAATTCTCTGTGGTAGCTACTTTTGTAACGACTTACTTTTGCGATGTGATTGCGTACGTTCAACAAAATGACTAACCACCGCACGCTACCACAGTTGGCAGCATCCCACCCACTCTCAGACACTTAAACATTCAAACACAAAAACACGCACGCTTAGTTCATATAAAGTCATCAACAACCTCCACACTGCTATTCAGACAGACAGATACAGTCGCACACATATGATAGAGGACTCCTTTATGCTGGCAAAAAGGATAACGAGCCATAACCAGCAACGAGGGATGCATACGAACGCAGTCGTCAGCAACAACACCAGCAGCAGGAGCATCAGCAACAAGGAATGGCGGCGGAAACAAGTTATGTTTATGATATATGTTTGGAATGCTAATCACAGCCACGGACATAAACAGCAAGGCCACATACAAATACACACTCACACACAACCAGCTTCAATGGATATCCATCTCTAACCACTAGGTTCATACCGTTCAACTACCAACATCAACACTACCACCACCGCATTTGCAAATAGGGATGAAGATCATCTTATAGGGATTTGCAACTTAGCAAAAAGGAATGCGTCTTGCATACGTAAACATTTTAACGCAACGCTTAAACGTGGTCTTCTATTACAACATTACTACGGAACGTTATAGTATTTATGTGTGTTGATTTATTTTTTTTTTTTTGCATTTTTTTTCCAATATATATTATATTTTGTTATTTTGTTGTTATTGTATTTTTTTGTTATGGTATCTTTGATATTGTTGCTCTTGTCACTCATTCAATGCCGATTACTATGTAGGAAATCTGATGAAAAACATTAAAAAAAATGTAAATAGCTCTGAAAGCTTAATTGCACAGTGCAGCAAAAAATTTTGTTCTGAGAATAAATCTGAAGTTAATTTTCTTCCAGACATCTAGTTCTTATACAGTTAAGGCCTGAAAACGTGAAAACTTCCTTGAAGCAAGCTGTGCTGATAACAAATAACAACTAAAGTATGACCGTTGTTTTTTCAGACTTAATCTTGCTTTCAGATTTAAGACTTTTCAAACTTTCAATCCTCACCTTCAAACCCTACCCATCCAAAATTTGGTTATATATCCAAATTATTCAATTGTTACATACAGCTTAGAAAAGTATCGACTAATTGAATGTAGCTGTAACTAAACGTAACTAAATGCATCAAACGAATTCTGAGTAATGTAAAAACACATGCTTTTGTTTTTTAACCAAAGTAAGAAACATTATTATTTGTTTTTACAATTTAACTCTGTGTGCTTCAGAAATTTCTTCATTTCCTCATCTTTCATATTATGTGCATTATATTATACTAGTAATCTCGTCTGGCGTTAAGACGCCAAAATAAAAAATGTCTAGTGATAGGTAATTTTGTTTTAACAATAACCCAATATAGCCTGCCCATAGATCGGCTCATACGATTTTGATGCAGTTCTGAAATATGTGAAGTTAAAGAAAAAATAAAAAAAATTTGAGATTGTTTTTTTGAGAAAGAAAGAATTTTGAGAACCTGAGATATGACATGGATGAGATTGCCAGGCATGTCGAAAAATCGCTGTCGGTTTTTTTAGTTCCATAGAAGACACCTTAGGCTATCTGGAAAAGATGTGTGTTTTCTTTTCAGCACTTTCCCTGAGCAATTTCCGACACAAAAAAACTCAGATTTTCACCTGTGAAGTTTCACCTGTCAAACTAAAGGTAAATCACGGAAAATTAGACTGTACCATATTTTTTTGCTTAGACCCATTTTTTTTCTTTACTATGAAAATAAATTAGCGCAATATCTCTCATCTTGCCTACGCTAGAATAATTTAAGTGTCAAAACTTTCTTGGGTATTTTAATACCCATTAGGCAGTAATGAGTTAGGCTGCGACCATAGTCCAGACAGGCAGGCAGATCAGATCAGAAAACACATTAGAGTAAAATATCTGAATGACTTGGTTTCTTTATTGCTCCAATGTGAAAATCTGGTCTGATCTGCATGTCTGAACCAGCGGTCACTATGTTCGCAACCTAAAGGACTATTTTTTCGCTTGAGCCAAGGATTTCATAGTATCATTCAGTTTCTGTTGACTTGTTAAGTAGCGCAGTTATTACTTATCTAGCATTATAATAAAAATCTATCACAAACTTGTAGGCATCTTAACCCTTCGGAGGTCGCGCCGCGGCAAATTAGCCGCAAACTGTTTCATTCGTGTTTTTTAAGTACTTATCTTAGTATCGCGGCGCGACCTATCGAGTTTCTTTTCAGGAAGCGACCTCCCAAGGGATATATTGATGTTTCAAACTTATACCGAGGCGAACCAGCTGCGCAACAACGGCCAAAATCAGGAATATGCTAAATTTGTGGGCCGCACAAAAATAATAGAACAAAAGTAACATATTTTGCATTAATTGTAATAAAAATGTCTGCAAAAAACATTATTAGCAAATTTTCAGAATGAGTGAAATGCATTAATGCTTCTGTTAACGATAACGAATAAGCATCAAAAACTAAATGATTAAAATAAATTTCCATATCACTAGAAAACAATCGCTTGTTTTATTTTAATGATTTTTGGCTATAAATAAAAAAATTGCAGTCGATATTATACTCGTAAGATCACCTTGCGGCTAATTTGCCGCAGCGCGACCTACCGTCTAACTTTTCGGAGCGCGACCTCCAAAGGGTTAAAAAAGTGTAGTTTATTTCATAAAAAATTGTTTCAGCTTTTTTTAAAAAATACACAATATTAAAGAAAACATAAGACCTTATTGCATATCTACAGAGCAAGACCTATCAATTGCTACCCTATTTATGAAAATCGCGTCTAACGTATAGTATAGATTTGATAGTCATCACAAAAAATGCGCTTGCGTAATAATAATATAGAAGATAGATTGTATTATATTGAATTGAAGTATGTTTTCTATAGTTAATGTGTGTTTTTCCCAGTTCTTGAAGATTCCATTTCCTGACTTCGAATCCAGATAATGAGCCCAGCCCAGACTATGAATAAGTCAGATGTGATTGAGAACATTCAACTTCAGATTCATGATCAGCGTTATTCATACTTTTCTACTCGTAAAGTACTCCAAAACCTTTGGAAATTTTTTATATTTTTGTCCAAATTATTTTTGAGTTAGCATTTTTTAACAATATTCTCTATAGAGCCTGTAGGATATTTACTGATAAAGCATGTTGAACAAATGAATATTCTTCACAAATAGTTTTCAAATTTTAAGCATGCAGTAATAAAACAGATATGTGAAATATTTGATTAAACTTCCAAACAAAAAGGAAATTAGGGATTTCTAGGACGTATTTTGGACAGTTCTTTTTAATTGCAGTCAAACAAGTAATCCAATTTTGTTCAAAATATTTCTTCGCTTATTTAGTGACTCCTTCGAGGAATTTTTATACCCCAACGCGTACTGCGTTAGGGGTATATTAACTTTGTCATTCCGTTTGTAATGCCAAGAAGGAGGCGTGGCAGGTATAGAAAAATATATATATTTTTGATCAGCATCATCTCCTGAGTCGATTTCCGTGTGTCCGTCTGTCCGTCTGTAGACACGATTACAGCCGCAATTTTAATGCTGTCGCGATGAAATGATCAAATATAAGTTTATTTTGAAAAAAGAAAGATCAAGTTCGAAAATGGGCCAAATCGGATGAAAACCACGCCTACCTCCCATACAAAGTTACTTTATATTAACCGTAAAATGTCTTTAAAATCCACAAAAATTAAAGAAATGCCTTGAAATTTGGCAGGTGAGCTTTGCTCTTCAGTCCTAATCCTGGCTATAAAATCGAAAATGGAAAAATCGAATGAAAACCACGCCTACCTCCCATACAAAGTGGCTTTATTTTAAAAGTAAAATCTCTTAAAAATCTGCTCAAATTAAAGAAATGTCTTGAAATTTTGCATATAGGCTTTGATATATAACATAAACCACTACTATGATATTTGGCAAAATTGAAAGAAAACCACGCCTACCTCCCATACAAATTGGCTTTATTTTAAACGTAAAATCTCTTAAAAATCCACAAAAACTAATGAAATGTCTTGAAATGTTGCACTTTAGCTTTGATATATAATTTGAACCATCTCTATGATATACGGCGAAATCGAATCAAAACCACACCTACCTCCCATACAAAGTGACGTCATCAAAATAGGAAAACTTTCGTTAATATATAAAACTTGATGTCGTCGTGTATGTCGTGGCTAAAAGCTTCGAATACACTTTAATATGGCCGCGGTGGGGTATTTTAGCTTCGGTACTCTGCCAAAGCTTCACCTTTACTAGTTTTATAGCTTAAGAAAACAATAATTATTTTTTCAGCAACAACATTAAATTACATATGACAAATTTTGCTAAAATTAATTCGTATACAAAAATAAACTTTATTGAATTATTGACTTACATTTGTTTGCTGTTTGTGATGTTGTTTATAACATCATTGAAAGTTTTGCAAAAATTTTAAATTTTAATATTACGCACATTTTATATAAAACACATTACAATGAAAACATTATAGTAATATATGTTATAGTTCTTCGATTTTTTCTTTCTCTCCTAGATGCGTTGACTTTCCAACGTCAGTCTTTTGTTGTAATTTTTCTCCATGTCTATAATTCTTACTTTGTCAAAATCAGCTGTGTGCTCAGCATTTACAGAGCTGGGTAGTAATAATTTCTTTTGAAATTAATTCCGCCTCAATCCCAATTCCTTGGAATTAGGAATTAATCAGTGGTCATCTCAATTCCTCAAGAATGGAATTCGAAAAAATGGTAAATTCCATTACAAGAATTGTAATTGGTAATTGAACATATCAATTCCTCAGGAATTGGCATTTCCAAATGAATTACAAGAATTATTATTGAAGGTTACTGTAATTGTAATTGGATTAATGTAATTGTAATTGGATTAATGTAATTGTATTTTGAGTACTGTAACTGTAACTGTATTAAAGTATCCTCCAATTACAATTCCTGTAATGGACTGAAAATTTCAATTCATGAGGAATTGAGATGATCAATAATCAATTACAATTCTTTTAATGGAATTGACGATTTTTTTCCAATTCCATTTCCAAGGAATTGAAACGTTCAATTACCAATTACAATTCCTGTAATGGAATTGACGATTTTTTTCCAATTCCATTCCTGAGGAATTGAAATGTTGAATTAATTACCAATTACAATTCCTGTAATGGAATTGACGATTTTTTTCCAATTCCATTTCTGAGAAATTGAAACTTTCAACTACCAACTACAATTCCTGTTGTGGTATTAACTATTTTTTCCAATTCCATTCCTAAAAAATGTAGATTGCCAATTACCAATTCCTTATGCCAAGTAATTGGAATAGAATTCTAATGAATACTTTTTGACTCAGCTCTGAGCATTTGAAGGCTTAACCCAAATAGACGAGATGAAACAACACGAACGTCTGACGAGTTGAGACGCTAAAAATTTGTTTCTGACGGAACAAAACATATTGACAAACTGTTTCGTCGTTTCGTCTCATAACACAGATGAAGGATTGCACTTAATACAATTTTTGAAAGAAGAAGTTCATTTATATTTTGTTTCTGGTAAAACACTGGGAATGGCCAGATATGGTACAACCATTGATGCGGTGTTTTCACGATTCGTAAATCCAATGTTCACTTATAATATTTTAGCTACCACAAACCTATTGATACAGTATTTAATAATGACATTATTCTTAATGAAATTCATCAATTTACCTCATAACGAATTTATGTTATATATTTAAGTAATATATTTTAAAATTTAAAAAGTATACAATTCTATGAGATATATAATACATGCCTTTATTCATCCCCTTTGCCTTTTATATACATTTCAAATTCCCAGGTAATCGATCTAGAGGAGTAAGCTCCAGTCGCGCGTCGAAGCTGACACGCACACATCTTTTTTTTTTTTTTTGAAGCTGTATTTTATTTTAGACCAAAATTTTTTTTACATTATTAAAGTATAACTATTCAAGATTTATCTCTGAAATGTTGGTCAAAAAATATTCGTCGATAAGGTAGAAAAGAGCAGTGCCGCGAAAAACCTTACATTTTGCGGTGAGCAAGATATTTGGATACTGGATCATCTGAGAAAATAAAAATGTTCGGCTTTGTAAGAGCTCTTGGGCGTTTAATCGTTAGATTTTTTTATTTGTGGATACATACTTTTTGATTTATAACCCAAAAGACCTCAATTTTGTAAACACAAAATAAACATTTTTTTCTACGACCGCCATTTTGTCAAAAATTAATATTTTTCAAAACTCAACAATGAAACGCCCAAAAACTCTTTACTAAACCGAAAAAGGATTTTTCTTTTTAGGTCAACCAGTCTCCAGATATCTTGCTCATCGAAAATTTAAGGTCTTTCGCAGCATTGTACTTTTCTACTTTATCGACCAATATTTTTGGACCAAAATGTCGGTGATAAATCTTGAATGGTTACATTTTAATAATGTAAAAAAAATATTGGTCTTAAATATAATACAGGTTCAAAAAACAAATTTTTTAAAAAATTTTCTGTTTCTCTTCGAAAAACTCCCGAAGGCCCTTAAAGCGATGCAATAAAACTGAATGAAAAATAAATATTTTGTGTTTTATTCCCGGTACTTTTTTAACAGAATGTATATTAAAGAGAAAATGTAGTGCAAACTTATTGTTCACTGGCGTGTATTAACAACAACAAGCCAACCTTTCTCTTGAAGTTAACCTTTGAGTCAATTTGCTAAAACGTCAAAGGACAGGACAATCTCAGTAGCATCCTGTGACAAGTACTCGTTAAGTGCTGCACCGGAAACATTCTGCCAAATTCTAGTTAAGCAATTCATAACCGAAGAACGAAGTCAATGAGAAAGAAGAAAGAAAAATCCACTTATTCAAGCACACACACATTGTGTGTCTCACAAATAAGCGAAAAAGCATTACCAGCTTAAATTGTAAAAAAATTCGATTTAGATGCAAAGAAGTGAACGCGCAGCAGCAGCAGCAGTGACAAAAATATGATGAGTTCCACACCAACTGCCACCGTAGCTGCGACTAACTTAAGCAATATCGTCACGTTGCGTTTTTTAGTGCTGCGCTATTTTAAGTTATTGTCTCACATGGCATGGCCAACACCTTCTTCAAGCAGCCAATATCCTTTTCTCAACACTGACATTGCCAACGCCGTCGCCTTCTGCTCAGATACTTTTCTGCGTCATTGCCATAAAGTGTTTCAGTATGCTTTTTTATAAGTTTTTTGTATGTTTTTATTTTGTTTGTAGGAAGTTTTTCTTTATTTTTTTAAGTTATTCTTAAATTTTGTGTATATGGCTCTTCGAAATTGAAGACATGCATAAAGTGAGCGATGTGAGATGTGTCTTCTTTTTTGTTTTTTTCTTGATTTTATTGTTATTTTTTGTTTATCTTTTTATGTCTTTTAAGTTTTGCTCAAATCGTCTAGTATTTGAAATGTTTCACGTAAAGTTACGTTAAGTTAGGATGCAATCCTTAACTTTGCATTGCGTTGCTTTACTTTGCCTTGGCTTGTACTGCTGCCGCTGCACTAGCTTTGAAAATGTGATGCGAGAAGTCCTTGCTAAAAATGTCCTTGCTTGCTCTATATGAGTCGTTGTTCTTTTAGTTTCATCATTGTTGGTGTTACTGTTCTTGTTGTTGTTGCAACTATAAAACAACATACGACTACGTGTTGTTCCTTCTCTGTCATTATTCTTGGCTTAAAATATCCTGGCTTTGTACCGAAACGTGATAAGCCATTGTACGTGCACTTATGCTGTTGTATTTGTTGTTATCGTTGTTGATGTTGCTTTTGTTGCTGTTGTTGTTTGTCGTGTTGTGGGCGTTTGGTATTTCTTTGCATGCCTTGTAGACACACTCTTTTTAAATGCATGCATAAAATTTTGTATGCATACGTTACTTAGAAGTTTTTTTCCCCTGTCTTAACGAGAAAAAAAAAAAGATCATTGATGAACTCCTGAGAGTACACTGAGAAAACAAATACATCATCAAATCTCATAAAATCAAAGAGAATTTAATCAAAAAGAAATTTTAAGAAAACTTTTGCTTGTTTTAACGCCAATAAAAGTTATTTTTTTATTATCAAAGTGAAATATTTCTCTAAAAGAAAAAATAAAACTATTTTCTAAGACAAAAAGGAGTATTTTAGAATTATAAAAAATTAATTTTTTAAATATTGAATATAATATCGAAAAAATCCATTCAAGATCAAGTTAACGACAATGCGTTCATGTAGGTTAGGTTAGGTAAGTAGGGTCGTGCACCGTTACAGGCGCTTCCGCGGGGGCCTGTAGATCCATTACGAATCCTTTTTTATGTTTGTGGTACCATTTTAAAACCATTGTTCCTATTTATTCCTCAAACCATCCTGTGCTATTTATGAACCTCCAGACGTCTAGCAGTGGTGTGTTCATTAACTCTTCCAAGTCTGTGAAAAATCTGTTCCCCAAATATCGGAGTCGACGATTCTGTAGAATTGGACATTCACATAGGAGATGAGTTATTGTTTCTGTTTCTTCCTGATCCTTGCAGCTCCGACAAAAGTCTGGCGCTGCTATGCCCATTCTATTAGCCATTACCCCGTATTGGCGTTCATGTAAGTTTGAAAAATTTGTGAATGTATAGTATCAAAGAGTTTAAGAAAATTGTTATTTTTACAGACATACTCAATTTTAAAGTCCCACAGCGGGAATTGAACCAGGTCTTCTCGCCCACTAGTCTGTCGATTTTCCTATGCACCAGCTCAGTTATTATTGAACGGTGGTTAGTCATACAAAACGAAGTTGACAGAGCGTTTGTTTTAAAAATTTTGCCATCGTCTTTTCCGTTTTTTTTTTATTTTTGTAAAAAAAATAAGTAAATTTCTAGGCAAGTTAATTTTTTTTTTTTTTTTTGTTTGACTTAAAATATTGGCCATTGGCTTCTACACATTTCACCCATTTTTCAGGTAATTTATGAATAGTTTCAAATTTTCAAAACAATTAAATTTTGATTTTAAGATAAAAAGGAGTGATATTGAGGTGATGGTTTTTATTAGAAAAAATTTGTTTAGAGTTCTCAAAATTTACCTAAAACTACATGCATTTTTTAAAAAAAAATAGTTTTTTTTTCAAAAACAAAGATGGCACTGGCTACTTTGATTGCAGTGAAAGACCTCTTATTGCACTGCGGACATTCTCCAGGCTCCTAGGTAGACCGGAAACAAAAAAAATTGTAAAATTATAATACTTTTTCAAAATATTTCCAGAGTGAATGAGACAGAATTTTTAAAAAGTCTTTTTTAAATATGAATTTTTCACTTTTTTTGTTTTAAATTCTTAACGAAATGATTTAAATTTGAATCTATTTGAAAAATCAGTTCCTTTCACCTTGGTTAAAATGTTATTCAAAAATATGCCTCCAAATATCGTAAGGATGGGTCAAGTAGTTTTTGAACTAAGTTGCCCGCATCTTGGAAAAACGTAGTTTTGAGAAAAAATACTTTAAAGTTATACGCAACAAATAATACAAAGACGTTAGTCTTCAAAACTTAATTAAATAACTATGTATGCACACAAAAAATTATTGTTATACATTCTTTGGAGTGTTCTCTTTCTCAAAAATACCCGTTTAAGCAGATAAAATAAATAATATATGAAATAGTAGCTGTAGTAACTTAAGTTAACTTAAGCTTATAACTTTCTTAATATTGAAGATATTTTTATAAATTTTTTTTTTTGCATATTTTTGAGATGTTTTTAAGTCATTTAAAATAAAAAACAAATCGTTTCTAGAATGCCTCTAATTGTATTGCAGGCCTTTAGCTTAATTTTATCTGAGTGTATGAGAAGATTGTACCAAGCAGAAGTATTTTAGTGCTCTAAGCTCAAGTGTCATGTGCTTTTAAGTGTTCTAGAATTTTTACTTGTGTCTTCCACCGATGCACTGAGGGCCAGCAACGCCATTCGGTGGCTATAAGTCAGAATAAAAAACTTTAGTAATTGCAAAAATGAGTTATGGCATTTGGATTGAAAATATTCAAGCTATCTCTACTGAAAATTTCAAGTGGATTGATCAAGTCCTGCTTGGTTGGCAGCAATAAAATTATCGGAAATATTAATAAAAATGGCACATACCTTGCATAAAACTTAATTTTATTGTAAATTTGAAGGGCCATATACAATACTTCTTAATTTTTCTAATATATCCTTAGATATATGCAAGCCCAACACAAAAAATTGAAGCTTCGAAAATATTTTGCTTTTGTGGTGCAAAAAAATTAATGCATAAAATATTCTTAGTTTTTTTGATAAGTTACTATTTTGATTCAAAAGTTCCCCAAGCTTACGAAAATGTAAGCATGGCAAAATATTCTTTGGAATATCTATTTTAGCAAAAATTCCCTCATAAAACATTGAATTCGAAAACTTTTTATAAAATCTTCTAATTTCGTAGCCAATGCAATGAAGTTCCAGTGTATACGCAAAAAGATTACAATATGCATACGTAAATAGACCCTATTCTATTACATTTTTCCACGGAGGGTATTTTTCTAAGGTTTCAAAAGTTTTAAATGCTAAAATATTTTTAAAGATATGTTCTTAAATTAGAAAATGCGCAAAATATAATTTTTAAAAAGTTAAAATTTTATCTATTTTTATCTATATTAATAAAAATCATTTTCTGATTTGATTTTTATACAAATCTAAACGGCTGAACGGATTTTGCTAAAAAATAAAACATGTATTACTCGCATCCTATATAAGGTTATTGCATATTTAATTTCAGGTCCCCTTTTACCGCCCACAAATCAATAAAAATGCAATATTTCCGACTGTTTCGATTGTATGAAACGAAAATTTAGTAAATTGGTTTGTATGGCTACTTTCGGCAATTTTGTCAAAAATGGGTTTTCACGCCCTCTTTTAGCGCCCATAAATCAATGAAAATGTAATATTTCAGATGATTTTAGTAGTATAAGACTGAAACTTACAACTGTACTAAAAATGGGCGTGGTGGCACTATAATTACGCCCATTTTTAATAAATCATTTGGACTCCAAAACCTCTGGAACGATTGCACTGAAATTTTGGCAGTATCTTGTTTTTGAACACGAGATGGTTTACGGAAAAAAATGTTTGCCACACCCCCTTTCACCACCCACAAATAAAAAAAGTATGGTTGCTGAAACGAGGCGAAGCCGCGGACAACTGGGTCCTGCTAATAAAATTATAAGAAACAAATAAAAAATTATATTTTAAAAAAAAACAAAAAGAAATAAACAAAAACAATAAAAAAAAATAAACAACAATGAAAATTATTTAAAAAAAAAGTATTAAAACCATTAAAAAAAATTAAAAAATTAAAAAACATGGTCTGTCAAATATCGCCACCTCCGCGCGGTAGACTCTGGAAACTACACTGGATTTTGTAGGCTATTGATAGGAATTCTTTTTTATCCATATAAATCCAATGCTACTTTCCAAAGAGTAGTGTTCTAAATTTTTGAGTTATATGGGATATAGGCGTGGTTGAAGGCGAATTTGCAAATATTTTTGTCAGTTATTTACAATTTATACAATTTATATACAATAAAATACAATTTATATACCAAATTTTATTGGTATAAGTTGACTTATTCTTATTGCTATGCAAATTTTGTATTAAAATTAGGGGCGTGGCAATTTTTTTAATCCACGCACACATTTCATATTTTGAGTGAGTTATTTTAGTATAATTTCAATACGAAAGAAAAAATGAAATGTTTTAAATTTTTGTTTTATATGGGGGGTAGGCGTGGTTGTGGGCGGATTTACAAATATTTTCGTCTGTGATCATATATAGCTGATTTCAACTTATATACCAAATTTTATTGGTATATGACGACTCCTTCTTAATGCTATGCAAATTTCGTGTAAAAAGTGTTTGAGGTGGGCGTGGCAAAATAATTTTTGTTAATCCAAACGTATATTACATATACAGGGTGTCCCGCAATTGAGTGCAACTATTTACGGAGCTCAAAGGTTATGTCGAGCTGAGCAAAAAATCGTATGGGAGAGGGGGGTCTATTTTCACATTCTTAGGAGCTACAGGGTTATTTAATATTTTACGACTTTGATTCACGTTATTGTTTCTATCAGAAAAACTAACTTACATAAAACTTATTTTGATAGCTCATTATAATGAAATCACCTTTCCAACGATATATCAACAAACCCCACCAACTTAACTGTCACCGAGCTGTGCGCGTCTGATCATGAAACCAATCGATTGAAACTACCAAATTTCAATTTTGAGTGCAAATTTCTCAGAATTTCGCGTAATAAATGAAATTTTTTTTTAGAATCAATTTTGTAATTTATTCAATTTTCTTTTCAATGACACCAACAACATAAACATATCTGAAAACATAAAAAAGTTGGAAGTACTAAAAAAATTATACTTATTAGAAGATAATGATAAATAATGACATTACAATTAATTATGCAGTAGATAATATCATTGTTTTGTAATAAGTATAATTTTTTTAGTACAGCCAACTTTTTTATGTTTTAAGATATGTTTATGTTTTTGGTGTCATTGAAAAGAAAATTGAATAAATTACAAAATTGATTCTAAAAAAAATTTTATTTATTACGCAAAATTCTGAGAAATTTGAACTCAAATTTCAAATTTGGTAATTTCAACCGATTGATTTCTTCTTCACACAATCACAGCTCGGTAATGGTTAAGTTGGTGGGGCTTATTGATATACCATTGAAAAGGTGATTTCATTGCCTTTAAGTAATAAAATAAGTTTTATGTAAGTTAATTTTTCTGCTAGAAACAATAACGTGGATCAAAGTCGTGAAATATTAATTAACCCTGTAGCTCCTAAAAATGTGAAAATAGACACACCCCCCCCCCCCCTCCCATACAAATGTTTGCTCAGCTTGACATAATATTTCAGCTCCATAAATAGTTGCACTCAATAGCGGGACACCCTGTATATTATAGATTTTATAGTGAGATATTTTGATATAATACAAAAAATATAGCGAAAAAAGTTAGCGTTTAATTTTTTATGTGTCATATAAGAGGTAGGCGTGGTTGTTGATCAACTACGTCCATTTTCGTTCTCTACAAGGTATATTATTTATATACTCCATGTACAAATTGTCGGCCATCTATCATTGTGTTAAGCAGAGATATTGACTTCTGGCTACAAAACAGAACTGGCTGGCCCACTGTGCGATGTTAATATTTTATTCTATTTCATTTTTATATATTTTATTTTAATATTATATTTTATGATATAAATATTTTAATATTTTTTTTCTACCTTTTGTAAGCTTTTTGGAAATGTTTTATCTCTGGAAGCTTAAATAATTTATAAAATTCAGTTTAAAAAATAGAATCAAATATTTTATAAGTACCCCAATAATTTTTTAGCTAAACGTAAAGGAATACTCCTTCTGAGAATCACTATTATGAAATCCAGACATGCATCATAGCTCTTCAAAGATTAGTGGATGAATTTGTCTTCCCATAAATTCATAAATTCAATAAACTTTTCACAACTTTATAGATTTTCAAAAAATATAACATTAGTGTGACTTTTAACATTATCTGAAAACTGACTTTTTTCTTAATAGAATAAGCTACTGACAAATTTCTCTGTTTATCACTAAGTGACTTATAGTGATGTTTTACAAGAAACATTTTTATAGAATAGAATTTATACAATTTTTTGAAATTTTTTCTATTAAATTATATCAAGACAGTTAAAGTGCTTAAATATCTTACAAAAATATTCCTCATAATTTTATTTTACGTTTGTGAACACAACATCTAAAAAGTTTCTTGGTGTTTATTTTAATAAGCTGCCAAATTTTGTATGCATAAACTCAATCCATATTAAATATTATAAGACTTAAACCTTCAAGCCTACCAAAATTCATTGATAGAACTTTGTAGTTTCCGAAAAATTTTGAAATTGTCGTACAGTGTTGCTTTCATATAAGCAAATATTTACTAATTATTTAAGTTAAAAAAAAATTTGATAGTCTCAGAATAAAAAAAAAAAAAAATAATACAAACAATTGGCAATTTCAGCCCTCGAAAGCACAACAAAAACAAACTTCCATATTAGAAAAATACATTAAAAGACTAGAATAAAAATTAATCTTGTGATGATAATGGCTTTGTTTTTTTGTTTTTCTTTTTTATAGCAAAAGACACAAACTCTTTTATTTTCAATTTGAGTAAAGCGTCATAAAATGGATATGGAAGAAGTTTTATTATAAAATGGATCTATTACTTTAATCAGTGGAAAACTTTTAACGTGCTATTTTATGCTAAGCATATTTTTCTTTTAAGAATTATTTTAAAAGACACACAGTTTTGTGATATCTATAGCCATCGATGTTTTCATAAAGCAATTATTAAATAAACAAAACTCTACAAGTTTTTAAAACTTAATTATCATAAACATACCTTGTATTAATCAATTTAAAAGACAAAAATGTACGCATATGGAATATATGTGAAAAAAGTTATACCAGATCGTATCCAGTGTTGGATACGATTGACTTTGAAGTCACATACCCTATAGGAACAAACTAACTTGTTTTTAAAAAAAACTTTTTAAAAAATTAAATCACTAATTTAAAATAAACCAGTATATGAACTACTTTGGATTATATTAAGGCGGCATCCACTTCAATTCTAAATAGTTTTTATTGCATTATATATGAAGTAATTGAAATACTACTTAAAAACAAGTGATTGATAAACTACTTTGAATTATATTAAGGCGGAAACTACTCTGATTTTGACATGTTTTAATTGCAAATTTTTATTAGATTAAAAGTTTATATATAATATTTAACTATGTTTTTTCATCAAATATTATTAACTTTAGGCCATCAGTAATAGTTTTCAATTGGTTATTTTAAAGTAATTAAAAAAATTATTTAAATATAACTAGTTTAACAAGTAGTTGAAAATATATACAGACGAAAGTCAATTGACTTATTTAGCGGACATCACCATACAAAAAATGTTAGTTCGTTCTATGGAAAAAAGTCAGAATTTCAACTAGTTGTGGTTGGCAAAAAACTACTTTATCAGCTACTTTTAAATTAGTTGATTTTCCTACAGGGTAGCTTCCCTTACACAGTAACCTTTATATGTATGTATCTAAGAAGGCATGTGTATGTCGGGTGCGTAGGTTTCGCTCCTGAAAAAGACAAAGACTTGGACTTAAATAACATGCAGTCAGAAATCCAAATACGCATTTCTTTGACAGAGCTTAACATCAGTCAAAATGTGCGTTTATGCGTGTTAACACTTAATCTGTTTGAGTGCATTCGTTATGCATTTATATAAACTGTCAAAACATATTTTACACATGTGATTGCAATATTTCTCAAAATTTTCGAATAAAGTACTCGAATATATGAATACACGATTTTGTTTTGTTTTTTTAAATTTTCCAGGGTTTTTTCTTTTTTTTTTTTAATGCAACAAATCATTTAAGCAGTACTTGTTAAAAAGATTTTTGACCAAGTTATTATTTTTCTGCTTTGTTTTTATTTTTGTTGTGTTCTTGCAGGGGCGAACATAGGGGCAAGTTCTGGGGTTAAGCCTTCTCCCCACAAAATTAACGAATAAAAATAAAACATCATATATAAACATATATTACAATATAAACTTTTTTGTATACATTTGTGTATTATATATTTTATTGCTTTGCATGCTTTATCTCTGAGTAGTTGCTAGTTGGCAAGCGAAAACTGCTCAAACAACAACTAATACTATCAAACAATACAAGATCTCATAAGCTTGTCAGAAGTCAGAAGGGCGAAGTGTGAAAATTTTGTTGTTTGAACAATTGTAATCGTGAGTTTCGCCAGCAAATTCAAACCAAAAGTCAGGAACGCACAAAAGAATGCATAATCTAAACAAAAAAGCAGTACAACCAAAATCGTTATTATTAACCCTACATTTTTCGATTTATTATAAGCTATAACACAAAAATAAATTCTTATATTTACGAGTATTAAAGTATCTTTCATAACTAAGAGGTTTTTAAATTTGTTTTTATAAATTTTTGTCTTTTATTTTTTAAATTACATTATTTTATTAGAGAACGAATTTAGACAACGTTATTCCTAAAAATCGCATACTAGTTGTTTTACATTTATTTTTTCTTAAAAAAATTATTTGCAGAAAAAAGGAAAAAACTTTCTTCAAAATATTTTTTGTAATAGATATTATATAAATAATGTTTATTTGGGTTAAATAAAATAAGGTTACTTTAATGAAGGTTTATTAAACTATAAACATAATCAATACTGTAAACAATACGTAAAATTATCTTTCTTCAGTACTGTAATTCCATCAACATTCATTTTAAGATTTCTTATAATGTTTTGTATCGCATATTTATATCCACTGTATGAATTAGACAAATCGGCTTTCATCATTTATTAATCTCAATTTGTAGTAAAAATTAAGGATATTCGCATCAGTCAGTGTATTTGTGCGAATAACACGGTCGAAATTTTAAGTTTGAATTTTAAACATCAAGAGTTTCTATATTTACCCAAAGTTTTATAAGATTTGAAGTAAAACATTCTAGTTTGAAATCATATATAAAAAATTGTTTTAACATCTACTAAGCCACGAAGTTTGTTTTTTAAACCATTGCGACTATTACGTAAACTTATACCGTTTAGGATCCAAAATTTTAAAAATGAACTTTTGAGCCTAAGTTATACAATGTTCGTGATTTATTGTCATAATATACACACTTCTCTTAACTTCTTCGATTTACTTTTTCATCGTTAAAATTTAAAAAGATTTTCAAAAATAAAATCTATATAATTAACTTTTCTGATTTTATTCTCTCAAATTATATATAAATAAAACTTTTGTTTTTTAAAGCGCTAAGTTTGAAATATTTAAATCACTTGAAAGCAAATTTTAAAATATTTCAAAAGTGTGAAAAAAAGATATTTACTCAAGTTGAAGTTTAAACAAAGATATTTACACAAAAATAGTTTTTAAAAAAAGTATAGAAAAAAGTGAATAAGAAGTAAAACTTAAGGAAAGAGGCTCAGATGTCTAGCTCTCTTAAATGTTTACAGGGATGTGGAAGTGCAAGCAGAAGAAAATTAAAGTTCAACTGCCGGAAAAAATTAAGAAATACCCTCATTTTTATATTGTCCATTAAAAAACTGACATTAACCTCTAAAAATTATATATTGTAAAGGGTATCCAAAAGTCACTAACGTTTTGATCGGCACTAATTTCTTTCCGACAAGCGAAGAGTACAATCATGGAGGCGTAGTCATGGAGAAATTCACGGTCGAACAACACGTAGAAATTGTTAAAATTCACTACAAAAATAGTAAAAATTTTGTGGAGACGGTGCGCAAAATCCCTACTTCTTGGTCATCATAACGCAAGCACCATCTCACAACAATGTCGTCAATTTTATCAATACACTTGACTCCACTGTCTCTTTTGTGGACATAAAAAGGAGTAGTCGTTCCCGTTGCGCTCGTTCGGACAAAAATAGAAATGCAAATGGTCATTGCAGCAGTTGATCAAGAATTTTACTAGAACGTCATGGAAAATTTCATGAAAACGGCTCACGTATGCAAGCGACGTCGAGGCGGCCATTCGAAATGCGATTTATGAAAAAATTTTAATGTCAGTGACTTTTGGGACACCTTTTATAAAAAAATTTGCACAAGTCTATAAATTAAAACCTTAAAACTCCTCCAAATATTTTACAAAAAGACAACCCTAAAAATATGCTACAGACTTACTGCAATACCTGTTAAGTCTTTCTTATATGCAGGGCTGGAGCTTTGGCTAAAATGTCTGCGCCCTATTTATATAGAATCATATTGGGGGTTGGAATTAATTTGAAAGGTTTTTTTTCGGTTTTTGAGCATTTATTTAGAAACAACGGTACAATGTATATTATTCAAAGTATTGTCCATCGTTAGCTACAACATTTTCCCATCTTTTTGGCAGCATATGGATTCCGCGCCGGAAGAACGACTCGTCTTTTGAGGCAATCCACGAATCGACCTATTTTTTGGTATCCTCGTAAGAAGTGAAGCGCTGCTCAGCCAAGCCATGCGTCATCGATCTGAATAGGTGGTAGTCGGAAGGGGTTATGTCTGGGCTATAAGGCGGGTGGGGTAGCACATCCCAATTCAGCGCCTCCAACGTTTCCTTGACGGTTCTTGCAACATGTGGCCGTGCGTTGTCATGTTGAAAAACCACTTTGTCGTGTCTTTTGCCATATTCCGGCCGTTTAACCTTTAATGCTCGGCTTAATTGCATCAATTGTTGTTGGTAGCGTTCCCCAGTGATGGTTTCGTTAGGTTTTAGCAGCTCATAGTACACGACACCCTTCTGATCCCACCAAATACACAGCATAAGCTTGGCGCCATGAATATTCGGCTTGGCCGTCGATGTTGATGCATGGCCGGGTGGTCCCCACGATTTTTTTCGCTTAGGATTATCGTAATGGATCCACTTTTCATCGCCAGTGACAATACGATGCAAAAAACTCTTCCTTTTATGCCGTTGAAGCAGTTGTTCGCACATGCAAAATCGCCGTTCAACGTCTCTCGGCTTCAACTCGTACGGCACCCAATTTCCTTGCTTTTGAATCATTCCCATGGCCTTCAGGCGTTTGCCGACCGTTGATAAGTCGACTCCCAATGATTCTGACAATTCTTGAAGGGTTTGACACGGGTCTTCATCGAACAAAGCCTCCAATTCCTCATCTTCAAACTTTTTCGGCTGGCCCGGACGCTCTTTGTCTTCCGTATCAAAATCACCACTTTTAAACCGACGGAACCAGTACTCACAAGTAGAAATCGATGGAGCATAGTCCCCGTAAGCCTCAGTAAGCGTGCGTTGTGCTTCAACCGCTTTTTTCTTCAAATGGAAGCACAAAAGTAAACCTTCCCGCAAATTGCGTTTTGTTGGAACGAAAGTCGACATGTTCACAGAGAAAAAAATATATGTTATTTACACTTCAGTGGAATGACACATACTGAAAAATGAAGCTTAGACAATGTGCTTTGAAATGAATATAGTCACAGGTGTGCCCGATGCGATCTATTGATAGTTACGCCATCTCTTAGAAAACCTTTAAAACTAATTCCAACCCCCAATAAATAAGCTTCACAGCATTTAAATTATTTACATCAAATGTAAACAAGTAATAACTGTAATCATAATTCGGGAATCGGGAAATGAACGCTTTTATTACACTTTAATACAAATGCAAGTAATTAAAACTTAAAAATCCAGTTTTTTAGATTTCATAGACGCAAATTCGTAATTACTTTATCAAAGTCAATTTTGCGCGCTCTTCTATATTCAGTAAAAAGTAGTGATAGGTTGACCAGTCTATCTTTTTTAATAAATTTTGTCCGGATTATCCGGATAAAAAAATGAGCTAATTCTTTAACGTCTTTTATAAAACTGATATCTTTCACAACATAATCAACTGAGATAAAAAATAAGATGATATATTATTTGAATAAGTTTTTGAAAACTTATCACCTTTTTGCACACAGTCACTGTTCAAAGATCAATCAATAACCCAATTTCGCCTCTTATATTTTGTTGATTTCCCCCCCCCCCCTTTTTAAAATTAATATAGATTTTACTTTCCTTTTTCTTAAATAATGCATTAGTTGCCTTCATTATATTAAAATTTGTTCCATTTTTTTCTGAATCCCCTACGCCAGTGTCTTTCGATAGTTTTTATTTTTTTCGATATTAACTAATATTAGCATTAAAGTACATCCCAAAACCTTTGCTTCAAAGCATGGACTGCCTCATATCTCCCATAAAAGTAAATTGGATTCAAAGTTTTCAAAGTAGGTGCACCGTATTCGTAATTGCTTCCATTGATTTATACTCTAGCCAAAAAAACAAAAAAAAATCATAGACATATTGAACAGTTTAGAAGAATTCCTCGATGCTTTTATTGCAATATACTGCGCCTTTTAAAATAAGATTCAAGTCAGACACATCAATGACAAATTACCAATAACGAAAAACATACAAAAAAAAAAAAACAACAATGCGCTTGCTGGCAGAGCTTGCGTCAGTACACAAGTTCAAATTATTAAACACACTAAATTCGGCGAATTATAACACGTTGTCAAATACTGAAGTTGTTGTTATGATTTACATTACCAACCTATGGGATATGATTTTTATTTTATTTTTTTATTGAATTTATTGTAATTTTAAAGCCTTGAGGGCTAATTAATCAAAAAAACATAAACATAATAGTATATAGAATGGTTGAATAAACTAGGTAGCAGCAATAAAGAGAGTAGCTGAACTCTAATCTCAAATGAAGAGTCAATACATAAAATAACTTGCAATCAGTTGTTTGAAAAATGTAAACATTTAAATAAACACATTAGCTGAATTTAACAGTCATGGTCAGAGCAAAGAAAGCACTGTCAAAATTGCTCCGAATTAGTATAAGGTGCGAGTGACGAATAATTTAAGTTGAAGTTAATATAAATGAGAAGTGAGAAAGAAAAAATGGGAAAAAGAAACAAAAGAGAAATTCAAATGAAATAAAAATTAATCAACTTAAATTTAAATTCAAATTTAAAGCGGCTAACCCTAATTAAACGGGTCAAAAGTAAAGACGTGGTACCAGCAGCAACAAAAAATTAAGGTAAAGAACCAAAAAAGAATATAAAGGTTAATTACTTTAAAACTGATTAAATTTACTTTTGAAAGCGCTTTTTTATGCAGATAAATTTGAAAATCAAATTTTTTGGGAAGCCATTCCAGAGTCTAGTTTTCCTAATTAGAAATGATCTTTCAAATTGTGATGAGGTGATTGAAGAGTAAACAATCTAGCAGACCGAGAGAAAGTGAAAATCTGTACAATGTACTCAGGAGCAATGTACTAACAAAAGTCTAAGAAGGACAAAGTGCAAATCTTTACGCCGAACGGTATATACAAAGCTTACAACACTATTAAGCAGTAGTTGAATTTTACGCATATTGTATGACATATGGTGCCAGAAAAAGCTTCTAAGCCATAAGTAATTCAAGATATGCACAAACTTAAGCTTAACTCGTGAAACTATACAACTTAAAGTAAGATTGACTGAAGAAATAAAGATATCTATATGAGACTTGAATGACAAATTATTGTCAATGATCAGTCTTACGCATATAATTTCGTTGACAAAATCAATAAGCACTTCGTTTGAAGATATGAAGAGATCAACAGACTTCTTCCAAGAAGGCTTAAAGAGCATGGTTAAGTTTTTATGACGTTGATACGGAACGAATTATAAGCAATTCACGAGAAGATACAGAAAAGAGTGTAGTTAACACCAGCCTCAAGAGAATCGAGAATTTGAGAGTCACTAATGAAAACGAGTTAAATATTATCAGCATAAATGAAAATACTACACCCACCAAGTCAATGAATGACGTCATTAAGATACTCATATAACATGAAATATATAGGTCTTAAAATCAAACTTGCTGAAGGTAGCAGATAACATAAAGCAACTCAGAGGTATATATTACCATTGAAAACAAACAAACTGTTTGCGTATGAATGGGTAAGATAAAATAACCTTGCAAAATGAGAGGGAAAAATTGAAGTCATTACGAAGTTTTTCGACCAATTACAGTGATTTATGATGTAAAACCCTTTGCTTAAATCTAAAGACAGAAAAATGCAAGCCTTGGAGTTGATGTAGCATTTCCTCACAGAAAAAAATAATGGTGGTGAATATGAAGAAAAGAAAAAGAAACGAGATGGCCATTTTAGCCCTTGAATGGACTTTGACTGAGCTTCTTATGGATCAATTGTGATGTACGTGTTGTTAAATGTTTGAACACGAAATGATCGAGAACTGGACCTACAAGTTTAATGCCGACTCCGAACTGCTTAAGTCCTCAAGAAGCTTTTCATGGCATGGCAGTTTTTACTCTCTGAGGTTTTCCATTCTCTGCAGAGAGGTGACTGCCGAACAGAAAAATGAAAATAAGTGGGATTTAAAGAATTGGGTGGGTTCTGAAAGTGGGTTCTATCGTATACAAGCCACGCACCTTAACCAGTATGCCACGACCCTCACAATGAAGAAAAAGGATGTTAACTGTTAATAGAAAATAAAGAAAAAGGATGTTAATCCTGGGTGTTAAAAAAACCAATTTTTTGTTAACTAGAATAAATTTTGTAACTTTGACGAAATTTCACTGCGACATTATTTTTGTAAAATTTTGTTGTACTGAATAAAATTATAAAATTAATATTATACATTATATCATACAATATTACCCACTGCTTTTTTTAAGAAATATCTCAAGTTTGAATAAATTTCATTAAATTGAAGAATTATATTTAATCAAGAAGTAGAAATTATTCAAATTAAAGAAACTTTTTAATCAAATTGTAGAAATTTCTTCAATGATATAAAACTTAAAACAAATTTCAAAATGAAGAAATTTCTTCAATGTCACACAGATAAAGAATTTTAATCAAATTAAAGAAACTTTTTCAAAACGACTGCATCATACTAAATGAAATTATTTTAAATCAAAAAATTTAATAAATTAAAGAAGAAACATTATTCAAGTTCAAGAAAATTTGTCGATCTTACAAAATTGTAGAAACTTCTTCAATATGACTCAAATATGTTTAGTAAATTTCTTCAAATCAACAAACTTTTTTGTAAATTCAATGAGTTAAACTTTGTTATCTTAAGAAAATTTGATAAATTAAAATTGCTTGTATTTGAAAATATTTTATTAGTTTAACAAATCCTTCTTCAATATAAATATAAATTTGATGATATTTTTTCAATCTGAGTAAAATTCGCTTCAAGCAATAACAACATTTTTTCGTTAAATACCAGACTTTTGTAAATATGAGGAAATTTTTTGTTAAAATAACAAATCTTTCTTCAATATGAATAAAAATTTGTTAATAAGTCACAAAATATTTTTGTCAAATTAACCTACCAGAATTTTTTGAGCGCTGATACAATCAGTAAGACCAATCAGAAGCGAGGTAGTGTTATCGCCATTACGGAAACCTTATTGACAACAATGGATTTTGCTAATAACATGATTCATAATATGGTGCATAATAAGATTTTCAACCACCTCAGTAAGGAATGGCAGAACACTTATAAGTCTGATCGAACTGGAATCACCGCGCTTCTTTAAAGGAACAACCTTTGCTATTTTTCATGCTTCAGGGAAATGAGATGTAGTAGAGATAGTGTTAACAAAATGGAGGATATGACGCTGAACTGAAGCAGTGAAAAGGATTTTAGTACAACTTTTGAATTTCAAAGATCGGGTTAAATAATTTTTCATTATCATTCCCTGTCAGGAGGCCCCGGAGCATTGCCCCGATTGCCTCAGTGTAGATCCGGCCCTGCTTTATATCTATTTTTATGTCAGTTCTTACAACAACAATGACAACTTTGTACTTTCCTCATTATTGCTTTTATCAGCTGCTCCTTCATCGAAGCAGTCGTCAGTTTCTTGACTTGGCTGAAAACCAAAAATTTTACCCACTTTTGTTTGATGACCCGCAAAGAGTTTCTGCCATGCGCCACAAAGATTTGAATTGCTACCAACACCAGCACGAAAATGAACCACACCAGTTCTACCACTAACAGCAAAGCTGAAGTGGTTACCATCATTCAGTATTGTTGTTGTTTGTGCTGTTGCTGTTACAACTTGTTGTAGCTTTTGTGGCTGCTTCGAGCAAAGCATCCAACATCTACTTACTTGAAAAGTATTTTTTTCCAGCTACAAGGAGCTGCACACAAACATCACCCGCTTATTTCATTCTTAATACTGCACATAAGCCTCAACTTAAACTTGAAGTCTCCCACCAAGGCAGACTATATTCCAGCATCACGTTTGGCATTTCTACAAATTTATCAATTTTATGCAACCGTAAACGAAGATTTAGATTCAAGTGTTGCCAAAAAAAAAAACAGCGATGTTGCTTTTTCTATCTTAAGATGCATTTTTAGAAGCATTTGTTGATAAGCCGAATTTACTAGAGTTGCCAAATGCAAGTTTCAACTAGGCTATGTTTATTAGTATTTATTGCTTAAGTTAATAGTTAGTCCGAATTTATGATTCAGTGTACGAATATATTGATGAAAAAACTGATCTTTGTCAATTCTTTTGGAGCCTACTGAAATAAAGCTAAAACTAAAACGTCAAAGAGGTGAATAAGAAAATAAAATAAGATGTATTTTATGACATTCAAAGCTTATATTAACTTGTATAAAAGCCCGTCCTACGATGGGTTGAAAGCATTAAGACAAAAACTGCAATTATTTGTTGCCATTACTACAGTGCTTTTACAACATCTAATGTTCTGAAGAATGTTCAGCCTGAAAGTATGCACATACATAAAAGGCAAGTATTCTACTTTGTCACTAATAAGCATCAAATGAGTTTTCTGTGCATACTTTCAAGCTGAACATTTTTCTGGACTGTATTTGTTGGGAAGGCACTGTAGTAATGGCAAAAAATGATTACAATTTGAGCAATATTAGGTGCAGAGCATTGTGCTTGCCTTTTATATATTAAGATTATGCTACAATCTCATTGAGAACTCTTGTAAAAACATACCTTATATCCAAAGACGCTTCACGAAATTATGTTCTTTATTTATAAATTGTCCTGTTTATAATTCTTATTCAATATATAAGACCAATTCATAAGTCCCTGTTCTTAAAATGCTTATAGATATAAAAATATTTCAATCAAACGATCTCTATGAAATCTCACGATTATTTTTTTATTTCTTAATTAATAAGGAATGACGATAAGCTAGAATTTTAATAAAGAATGCAAAATATAAGGAATGCAACCAGATGTACTATTATTTATATAGTATAGTAATATATATTTTTCAATTAACGATTTTTCATAACTGGAAAAAAAACTATAGCTAACACATTTTAAAATATTTAAATCATCGTATCTAGTTAAGGCAAACATAAAACCAAAATAAAAATATTCGATTTCTTAAAGATAAAAAATATATACATTATTTTCACACAATGAACAAATCAAATATTTTTTTAAAGAGAAAAGAAGTTTTAATGAACCCTTAACGTTTCTATAAAAAAAAAAATATTTGACTATATAACATAACCTCAAAGTCCTCAAAAATCGTCATTTTGGCTATTTTAGGTTAGAATATCTCGAAAAACAGAGCCAGCAGACAAATTCTGACCTTGCATTTAAGTTCAGTGGATCAAAAACCTTTGAAAAAATATAGATTGTGTTGTTTGATGTGCCATACAGGAGTAGCAATAATTCTCAAAATTGATTTGGGCGTTATGGCCGAAATTTTTTTTCGTCATAGTCCCTTAATCAATTTTGGGCATTATGAATGTGGGTACTATCACAAGAGCAGTAAATTATATACAAGTGTTGGAATCCTCGCAGCTTTATTGAATTTTTAATTGAATAATTACTGCAATCCAAAATTTTACTTATTATTTGCGACTTCAAAGAATGCAACTCCAAATGATTGCAACCCTTCACAGCTGTGATATTTGTAAATTAAATTATATTTTGAATTGGCAATTTTTTCAATTTTTAAAATGTTTCTTCCTTAAAAGCTCTGTGTGGAAACCTTATAACCATAAAAACAACATTTTTATAAGTTTTCATTTATAAAACAAATTATTTCACCTCTTCTCAATATGATGCAATGACAGATAGTTTAAGCTGCAGAAAATATTAAATTTGATGATGAAAATTTCAATGTCGATTTATAGCATGTGGTTGCAATTATATTTGGGAAGTAACAAAAAACTTATTTTTTATCGAATACAGTTGGTAGAACACTGTTGGTGCTTTTTAGGCAACAAAAAAATAGTACCTCTTTTAGTGTATGTTTTTAAGCTGAGACACATTTGGTGCCATCGATATTACAAAAAAAGCACCAAAAAAAAACCACCAGGAATCCACAAACATAATATTTTTGCGCCGAAATTTTCAAAATGCGACAAATCTGGTGGAAAAAGCAGCAAGTTCAACAGCACTGGCGGGGTGACAAGTTCATTCTGCTCAGGCTATTGGTGTGTTCGAAGAGAGAGAAATTAAGAGAAGGCAGCAGCAACATTCCATACCATTTTTGTTGTGGGTCGTTTCAGAAAACCGACTCCAAGGACCGCTTAATATGTTAAATAAAATATTGTCAGATGTCTCGTATTTAACGGGACGGTCCTTATATCATATAAAAATTTAAAATGTCCCAGAAGATATGTCCTGTATTTTTAAAAGTTTTATTATTTGGCCATTATTTTCAAATACACATTTTCAATTGTATCGTTATCTGAAAACTGTAAAAACATTCTTTATATCTCTACAGCAGTTGCCGAAATCGCTATAAAATGATAAATGTTTTAGATTTAAAAGTAATTTTATGTTTTGAATATTGTTAATTTAATAGATGTTTTTAGACATAAGAAAAAAAAAACGAAATGGCCATTTCAGCCCTTGAAAGGACTTTAACCGAACTTCTTCTGATCAAATGTGTTGTGCGTACTGTGAAATGTTTGATCAAATGATCGAGAACTGGACTTACCAGCTTTGTGCCTACTCCGAACAGCTTATGTTCTCAAGAAGGTTTTCATGGCAGTTTTTTTCTCTCTGAGGCTTGCCATTGTCTGCAGAGAGGTGACGGCTGTACAGAAAAATTAATTCAATTGGAAAAACTTTCCGTATCAGATGGGATTCGAACCTGGGATCTTTGGCGTATAAGCCGCAGACTCTACCCACTACGCCACGGCCGCCAAGACATTTAAGAGACAAGACATATTAGACATTCAAATTTTAAAATTTGTAGAACATTAAGTTAGGTCAATAAATCATTTCAAAATGAAACTCGACATTATTTTTTTTTAACTGCTTTTGGAATTTTAGCTGCCGATATTTTGCTTTATGTGTTTTAATATGAAATACCATTAAAAATTTTGTGGTAATGCAATTTTTTTCCATTATCATTAAAATATTTCATTGCAGCTAAATTTTAGTGGTAATGCAATTTTTTCTTCCATTGCCATTACATATTGGTGGTAATGCAATTTTTTTCCATAACCATTGCATATTAATGGTAATGGCATTTTTTCTTCCATTACCATTACATATTAATGGTAATGCAATTTTAATTTGCATTACCACTAGGTGGATAGTGATAATGGAAATTTAATGGTAATGAAAAATGCCCATGTAAGATCGATAACATTAGATAAAAAATGTTTCAATGCAATTAAATATTGTTGAAAAGATTTTTATGATCGTAAGACTTGGTTTTAGCCACTATCGATTCAAATCTTTCATATTTAATATTAATTTCGTAGAAACTTAATTTTTATGTCATTAAAATAATTCATTACATCAATTGATTAGATGTACTTGGTAACCCTGGAACTTCTCAAATTAGGTTATTTTTTTTTTGCAAACTTTCAGTCTGTATTTTGTGACTTTAATGCATGTCTGTGTTCTTAGTTTGCTCGCTGCTGGAGTTCATTACTTGGTTTGGCTCCGTCGCATTGTTTTCCCTAATAATTCCAGCTCAATGCGCTTGTACTGCAACAACAACAATCATAGAAATGAAATAACAAGTACAAAACTTGTACACAATTTGTTTCGAGTTATTTTTAATAAACTGTTTTGATAGTGCTTCATACTTGCATACTTTTAGGCAAGTTGTAAGCAACTTTCATAGGCAAAATATATTTCGCAGAAGACCCAAGGCAAAAGAGAATGAGAGAAAATTTGTTGGCCTTGCCAAGAATATGTTACAAGATGGGGTGACAAAGTGTTGGCAGAGGGAAATTGGGGAACCACGAAAAACTTTGCGCTTCTATTTTTTCAATCTTTTTTTTCATAAGGATTTCATGGTTTATTTTCAACTACTTCTTTGAATTTTTTATGTTTTCTATTTTTATTTTGGTTGAATTTTTGAACATAACATTTTGCCAAGGAATTCGTAATGAACAATGAATGGACAGGCTCAAAAAACAGCAGTAAGCTTAAAAATAAAAACAAAAGAAAAGAAATAAGGAAAAACAAATGAATTTTTTTTCCACATAGTTTTGCAGATCATTAAATGCTGAGGGGCACGAAAAACTTTTCACCAGATGACTGGAAGATTGGGTGGGTGAGTGAGCGAGAGTCAGTGAGTGACGCATTCGTAGGCAACCGGAAATGAAAAAATTGTTCTGTCAGTTTTGACTTTAGCTGAATTTTGATTTGTTGACGTTGGCAAACGAATACATTAAAAAAAATTTGTATAACAACAAATAAGTTTGGCACTCGTCAGGAAAAATTGTGATATTTGTTGCAGCAAAACGAAGAAATTCACTTGTTGAGTTGTTGTTGTTTTTGCGTTTTGTTGCTGCTTTGTTTTTTTAGCAGTATTTATTTTGCAGAATATGCAAATCATTTGATAGTTACGGATATTAATGTCGATATATTTTGTTTGAGATTATTGTATAGTTAAGTAAATTCATAGTATTAAAGATTTTTTGATTAATAATGTTGTTTGCTGATTTTTTTGCTTTTTTATTTCGTTAAAAAGGAAACTTATTGAAGAAAAAGCTCCTTAATTGGTTATATGCGTTTGATTGAGTTAAAAATTCGAGTTTCAATTACACTCTACGAAATTTGCAATTTTTTTCACAATTACAGACTAACAACCTATTCTGGTAGAAGAGACAACAAAATAAATATTACAATTATATCGGCATTTCAAAACCCTCAATCTGAGTTATATATAATATGGGATTTAATCTTTCACTTAATTTAGCCATTTACTGATATAAAGATTAAAATCTTCTAACTTAATGCCCCTGAAATTATTATTGCGTTCACAGACCTTAAAGAAATTGTATGATGACTATTTATTTCTGGTTATTTTAACCCACAAGCTCCCTTTTATGAGCTTTTTTAATATATGGGTCTTTTTTGACCATTTCTAAAAAGAGTTTTAATAATAGGGTTTTAATTACTGAATACAAAAAGTTCAATAAACAGACAGTCCCATCGAAAGAAATTTATCTATTCGGTGAGTATTTCCAAACTGAACTGGATTTTCTTTGAACGAAATCACTGTTATGGTCGAAATAATGAAAGCATCTCATCACCATTTCAAAATATGAATAAAACTAGTAAGGAATGGAGCTTCGGCTGGGTGCCGAAGCTAAAATACCCCCCGCAAAGGCTATGTGCAAAATTGCAAAACATTTCTTTAATTTGAGCAGATTTTGAAGAGATTTTACTTTTACAATAAATCCGCTTTATATGGATTTCATTAAAGCCAGTCCAAAATTCATAGCCAGTATATATATTGAAGATCAAGGCTTACGTGCCAAATTAAGGTATTTGTTTAATTTTTGTGTATTTAAAAGGCATTAAACGGTTAAAATAAAGTCACTTTGTATGAGAGGAAGGCGTGGTTTTCATCCGATTTGACCCATTTTCAAGCTTGATCTTTCTTTTTTAAAAACAAGCTTATCTTTTGAATTCCATTGCGATGGCCTTAAAATTGCGACTGTAATCGAATCAACAGACGGACAGACAGACGGACACACGGAAATCGACTCAGGTGGTGATGCTGATCAAAAATATATGTATTTTTCTTTACTTGCCACACCTCCTTCTTGGCGTTACAAACGGAATGACAAAGTTAATATGCCCCTTACGCAGTACGAGTTGAGGTATAAATATGAACAAGTAATCCCGTCTAGCGTTGAAACGATGGTCTAGTGGTAGGAAATTTTGTTTTTATATTAAGGACTATTTTTACCTTTGAACCAAGGATTTCGTAGAAACTTTTTATGTTTCTGGTAAATTGTTAAGTAGTTATTACTTATCACAGCATTACAATAAAAATCTATCATATACTTTTAGGCATCACAAAGAAATTTGGCTTGATGATAGAAAATTGTTTCAGCTTTTTTTTTTAAAAATACATAATATTTAAGAAAAAATAAGAACTTATTGCACATCTACAAAGCAAGACCTTTCAACTGCTACCCTATTTATGAAAATCGCGTCAACAATATAGATTTGATAGTCATCACAAAAAATGCCCTTGCGTAATAATAATATAGATAGAAAGATAACCGAGTCGAAATTCCTGGTAGGTAGTACTCCTTTAGTCTAGTTTAGTAGTATCCTTTAGTCATGATAATTTTATTGATGTATCTAAAAAAAAATATATAAAAAAAAAGTATTTTATTTATTTTAATTAAAAATGTTTTGTGACAATGCACTTAAATGAGAATAACATAAACTTAGATCAAGAGTCAATTTTAGGTTGGCGAAAATAATAACAGGAAGCTGTAATATAGAAAAATGTTAAAAATTATGATTCGTTTATTAAAATTTGAAAAGACAGCACGTAGCTGAAGGTATCAGTATTCCGTTGTTTACCCTCTATTCTTAAGAATCGCCTCACATCTTCTTGGCATTGAATCAATTAGTTTTTGACAGGTCTCCACAGGTTTGGCATACCAAGATCTCTTTATTTCTCCCAAAGGGCCTTTTTAATAGTTGTTTTTTTACTTAAGACTCTTGAGACTTGAGTTAATATTATTTTGCTTAAAGCAACTGTTGGAAAGTACACCGTAATGCATATTGTCATCTGCATACATTTTAAAAGATTTCCAGGTACGATTCCTTGCATATATTTTTTTTTTTATCCAATAAATTGAACCGACTCATACGACACAGGAAAATCATCCCCAAACTTTAAGGTTCCATCGCCGTATTTAATCGTGTTACTGGTGTTCCTAGGTTTAAGTCTTTGGTTTGTGCTTCTTCGTACAAAATTTCTTTAGGAAATATTTTTAGACAAAAGTATTACAAGTCGAACGAGATTTTATTTGGAAGTGAAAAATATTGGATTACAAATTATATTTGAAAAAACAAAATATCAAAGTTAAACAGATTTAAATATATTTTAAAAGCAAAGTAGTGTTTAAACATTACATTTAAAATCATAATCCAGAAAGCTATCAAAATTAAATAATTTTAATTCGTGCTAAAGTCTTTGTAAACATGTCAGCCACTATGTTTTTAGTTGGACAATAAAGAAAGTTAATAGCTCCGGACCGCATCTTGATTGGTTGATTTTCGATCTTTCATGTCACCCAATCCGCATCATGATGCCCAATCCGCATCAGAAAATCCAATCTACTTCCGTTCCAACACACAACTTGAGGTCTTGAGTTCCTTTCAGGTACTTGCTTTCAGGTACTAGGTTACTTGTCTTGCGAGACAATATCGAAATTGCTATGAAAATATTCAGCCTTGTGTTCCCGGCGAGAAATAACAAGGATTCGATTGCTTTGCGATATTTATGATTGTTATACATAAGTTATTCATTCTCGGAATCCCTTATATAACCAGTATCTAGAGGGATTTCAGAAGCATGTACATTTTCGAAACTATATCCTATAAGTAATTTATTTATATAATCTTTTTGGTGCATAAAGAAGATACCATCATCACTTCTAATAAATTCAATTCGCAAATATAATAAAATATTACCAAGATCGGAAGTTTCAAAATGTTGTTGAAAATAATTTTTAATTTCTTAAATAGGCTTATCATCTTCAATGGCAATTATTATGAAGTCAACATAAATCAGTACATCTCCACTTTTCTTCACCTAGCTTAATTTTTCTTCACAAACAAGCAATTGTCAGCATTTCAAGTACGCCAACTTGGAGGTTGGAAAAGCACCTTCAGTTTTATATATGTTTCGTTATAGTGCTATCATTAGTTTGGATACAGGGTACCAAATACTCCAAACTGTAAAAGATAATTTCATGAAATATTAAATATTGTAGCAAACCAATTTTTAGAATTCTTTTAAGGATGAAAATTTGAAGAATAACAACGAAACTTAATTTTGATATTTTGTTTAGTTTTCATTTGAATTTGGGAATTTTTAAATTTTTTTTGTTATGCAAAATAGTTGGTTTATATAGGAGCTATATCTTTAACCCTTTTTTGCCAGCGCACCATGGGGGAAATAGTGCGATTTACTAGCATTAACCTTATTTTTGTATGAACCTTACCTTACCTTACATGAAAAAATACAATTTGAAAATGATAACATTGTAATCAATTTTAAAACATGTCGATTTTTTTTCGGTGTGCGATTAATCTTGCGACGGATTCGCACGTTACACAAAGAGTTTTGTAAATAGTATAAATGAAAAATATTAGTCTAAATGTAACAATGATCTGCAACGGATAGCTTTTTGCGACTCAGTATATCCGAAAAAATTAGTACAAAAACCTACTCATCCCTTAGCGCACGCAACCCGACTCATACTCTATTCTACGAAGCTACAATGCGGCGTCTCAAATAAACATGAGTATCCTAAATCATGAGTCGGATCGGGTAGAGATCGGGTTTCTTCGGCTCATAAATACTTATGGTTGTTGTTGTCTTGCTGATAGTCATCCTACTCACCGCAAGACTCATGATCGACACAAAAACCCGAATCACTTCTTGTTCTTCTTGCGTTGTTTTTTGTTTTAAGGTCTGTTTCCGTACTCACTTCAAGTAACTTGAAGTTACTCGAACGCGTTTCTTTACACATTTTTCCAGCACGCGAGAGAATAAGAACAAGCAAAATGTCATTCTCTATTACTCGAACTTTACTTGAAAAATTTTTTCGAGCACGAATCTCAAGCTTCAAACAGCTGACTGTTAAAGTAAAAAAAAATGTATTGTTGTGCTGTGCTGTGCTGTGTTGTGAAAAAAAATGAATGCATTGGTTAGCAAATTAAAAAGAACATCGTTAAAACATGCAAAATGAACGCAAATAGAATTGTTGATCTTTTAAATATACTGCTACCAGCTGCTTCCAGCTCATCTGAAAGTATTTTAATTTTTCATTTTATAAATAAATCAAATACCGATTTCAATTTTTATTTAATTTCAACTATCAGCTGTTGTGCTTGCAACTTACTTGAAGTCGTTTCCGTACTTTTATTTTTGACAAATTTTCTCATTTTGACAGATAATCAAGTTACTCTCTATTACTCGAACTTTACTCGAAGTTTACTTGAAGTGAGTGCGGAAACAGACTTTTCATTTTACGCTGTGTGACCTTCACATAAACAAAAAAACGACATGCAAACAAATAACCAGCGGTCGCATTTGATTGTGCGTAGAAAAAAATAACAAAAAATTGCAGTTTTCAAATTTAAACATAAATTATAATTGGGCATTCCAAAATTATTTTATATTTTTAATATCATTTTATTTCAATAAAAGCCTTAGATTTTGCTAATAGACGCTTAGAGGCGTTGGCAGAGAAAGATCAGTACTCAGAGTACACTCAAAATGCATTTGGATCAAGCGCCTTTGCAATACACATACTCAACGTACACATTAAAAGGAATCGAAGTGGCTCTAGCTATGCCGCGCTCGAATATAACTACATATATACTTATACCAGAAAATATGGCAATGAGCCGAATGCGTATTTTACATATTTCATTGAGTATGAATAGGGTAGAGAACAGCAAGAAACTTGGGTATGATTTGAGTATCCGACATAGTTAGTTAGTGAATTAAGTGAGGAGAGAGCAAGTCACATAGTTACTGCGGCCTCAAAGCCTATTGTAACAAACCTCTATAAGTTATAGTTCATCCTTAATCGTTAAGTGCGTTAGGAACCGAGCGATTTCCTTGGGTGAACTATCCGCTATTAGATGCGGTTCTAGGTACAATGCACCTAAGTAACGAAGACGGGTCCTGATAAGACCGTTACAGTGACACAAGATGTGCTCTGCTGTTTCTTCATCTTGATTACATAGTCTACACAGATCTTCCTGGACTATACCCATGGTTGATAAGTGTTTATTTACCTTACAATGTCCAGTTAGGAAACCTGTGACAAGTCTGATAGATCTTCCACTTAGAGTCAGGAATTGTTTCATTCTTTGGAGCGAGGTGGTTGGCATGAATGTTTTCGCCAGTCTGTTACCTTCAGTTTCCCTCCAGTAATGAAGTGCCTCTCTGTTAAGCCACATTTTAATGTTATGGCGCATAGTGCCCCATGGTATCCCGCAGAATGGTTCTGGGCCTATGAAGGACCTTGCAGCCCCTTTCCTGGCTAGTTCGTTCGCGATTTCGTTACCTAAATAGCCGCTATGACCTGGTACCCAAATAAGATGGACTCTGTTATGTGTAGATACCTTGATAAGTAGCTGTAGGCAATCCCATACGAGTTTGGACGTGATTTTATATGCGCTAAGTGCAAGTAGAGCTGCTTTACTATCAGAGTGAATGTAAATGTTTTTGTTCCAAGTGGGACTGATTACATACTCTCTTAGGCAGATCTCAATGGCGTGGACTTCAGCTTGGAAGACTGAATTACCTGTGTCCATGCTGGCATAAATACATTTTCCCTATCTTAAGGCAAAAACTCCAGCTCCCACCCCTTCATCTGTCTTTGAGCCGTCA
This sequence comes from Coremacera marginata, assembly GCA_914767935.1. Taxonomy (NCBI): domain Eukaryota; kingdom Metazoa; phylum Arthropoda; class Insecta; order Diptera; family Sciomyzidae; genus Coremacera; species Coremacera marginata. Next base: position 193,248,209 of record OU612043.1, read on the forward strand.
GTATACCAGGCTTGAAAGTCACCAGTGAACCGTGGCCTCTCTTTCTCCCATGTGGTTCTGTTTGGGAAGGAGTCTTGGAAGTTTTTGTAGAAGTTGAATTTTGGAAGGCAGAGATCGCAGGGTAATAACCTTAGATTCTCGTCCTTGGTTATTTCGTCTAACAGCGCTGAGTGAGTATTACTTGGTATAATCAAATTGTTGTCAATAATGAGCCTGACTGTGAAGAGCAGAGCTTCTTTCTTAACAAGAAGATGTAACGGTGGTATACCAAGCAAAACCTCCAAAGCAGCAGTTGGAGCAGAACGCATCGCTCGTGTGATACATACACAAGCTAGTCGTTGCAATTTGCTAAGCTTGGCTTGAGCTATTTTTTGGATCGTTTTACTCCACCATACTGGTGCGGCATATAAGACGATAGGTCCGACATATGTCAGATACTCATTGTTGTTCTCTGAAATGTAACTTCAAATTTGGGTCATTTCTCGGCTGGTCTCTCGTAGACTTTTTCATAAGCTCATCAAGTTTTGTCTGGCCAACAAAAATCGCCTGCAAGTTAACTATGTTTTTTTCCAACAGTATGATTCATAAAGGAATCCAACTAGATTCGATGGAGTTAAAGTCGATCAAAATCCAAAGAAATGGTAATGGTAATAGTAATTGCTTTTAAAAATGGCCGAAAAAAATCACTTTTCCTAGAATTCGGTCGCATGTAACTCCAACTCTTCTGAATCGTACTGGAGGAATAAAACATGGTGATCTTGAAAGGTTATACAATGTGCGCAAGCTGGTTAAAGTTAGATGAAAATATGGATAACTTACTTATGTTTTAAAACTTCAGTATGTATACGATCTCTTATTGTTTTTTTTTTTATACGTATATCAGTTGAAAACTAAAAAATTACTGTAGCTAGATTACTTTTGCGCTTTTTTATTATATGTATATATTGAAGGAGTAAACAGCAATTTAATTGCTATTTAATTTAAAACTAAAATAAGCTCAAGCGTACCTTTTATTATAAGTTTTTTAATATACAAATAAATATTTTAAGAAATATTTAAAATAAATACTCTAATTTTTCCTTTAAAAACTTGTTCCATATGCAATAGTAAATATGCATATTCTATTTGAATATTATTTTTATATAATATTCAGTTTCTTAAACATTTGCAAAAATACAAAATTTAAAACAATTTCATTCAGTCCAAATTAACACATTCGTTGTTAAAATCGCAAAGCACACTTGAAATTAACTGATAAAATCAAGCACTGTAAGCAAACTAATTGACAGAATACGCTTAATTTTCACGTCAGGATAGAGGACATAAATTATCATAACCCGGTATTTTTTTGAGAAAATGTATTTAGAAGTATTGCTATTAATTTTTATAAGTGCTTAATTTAGTGTAAGCTTAAAAGTCATATGAAATATTACTCAGGCGTAAATTTTAAAAACGTCTATACACAAATAATTTTTTTTCCCACCGGAAACCGTTGACAGAAGTCTGAAATTTGGGAAGAAATTGTACATTTTCATTTAGTGTTAAGATTCGTCGTTCAGAATTATCAAGACAAGTTCTCCAAGAGGCATGTTAGCAAAAATGTTAAAAGTCTCCAAAAAATGTATGTAAATATTAATAACAGTTTTGAATTAAAACAATAAAAATTCCCATAAAATGACTTCTAACATGAAATGTTAGCGAAATGTGACCATTTTTAACAAGAGAATTTATAACAGAAATGTTAAAGAAACCTACACACATGTTTACCATCAACAAAACGTTGCAGCATCACTCAGAGAGTGTGTGTGTGACAATGTTTTGCTCTCAAAAAACATAGAATATAAACAGAAATTATTAAAAGGACTACAAAATTGAGACAACATGCTACAAAACAACTACACTCAGTCACTCTCTTGTGCTCTGTCTAATATGCTCATGAGCACGTTTTCAATTATGGTTGTTACTGTTCTCTTGATTACAAGTTTACACAATTCTCATACAACCCTTCAAAACGCTGATGCCTGGACATCTTTACCGAAATTGTAAAAGGAATGCGTTGAATTTTTTTTTCAATAAAATTCTATTAAATACCAACAGATCGGCGCGCCCAAAAACTTCGGCATTTTGAATAGAAAATCCGAAGCTGCCAACGAAGAGATGAAAGCTTAAATATTTTAAGGACGAACCAAAAGGGATAAAATCACGAGAGTGTTGGTATCGGTGGCGAAGAGCTGCTGTGGCTGCGACAAAATGTAGATGCTGTTGTTGTTGTTGTCGTCTGAGCTGTTTATGTTGCTGGTGTTGTTTTTGTTGTTGTTATTGGTGTTGTTGTAGTTGTCGTTTAATGTATGGAGAAACATGAATTTAGGACATTGCGTTGCAGCAAGGATGCCTCGTCGCGGCACATCAGTGTGATTACAAAGTTCTCGGTGCCACAAGCCAGAGAACAGAATATTATCAACAATCCAACAAATAAAAGTTGAAAATATTTAAGCAATAAAACGAGAAAACTGTAAAGAAAGCAAAGCATAATTATAAAAGGAGAGACAATAAAGTGTAAAACGTGTTTGAAAAGTGTAAAAGTGCAGCCGGAAGTTTGTGTTGACAGTAAGAAGAACCATTTAAAGTACTTTACTTAAAATTAAATAACTTAAAAGAAAGTAAAATAATTTTTAAATCTTAACAAAAGCTTGTATAAAATTGTTCTTTAGGGTAAATTTAAACAACGCTCCAAGGTATGTTTGTGTGCCTAAGTCAAGCACTAAATTAAGTTGTGATTCCCTTTTTCTTATTGTGCTCTCTAATACACACTCATGCAATAAGCTATTCAGCAACAACAACAGCAAAAAAACAAAAAAAATTGCTTCCTTTGACTGTCATTGTTTTTGTTGTGGCAACAATAGCAACGCGTCTTTGTGACAACAAAGAAGTGATTGCAGGACTCAAGCAACAATAACAAAAATAACGCTAGTAATTTTATGAGCATTAAAGACAACAACAACAACAACAACAAACGGAACCAAAAGCTCAATACCAACAACAGTACACTTTAAGCCAAAGCCAGCGAAGCAACAAAGCCATTTAAACAGTCACACGACAGACACACAAACAAGCAAACAGACACACACATTCACATATATTATCGCATCGCAATCACAACGTGGACACTCAAGCAAACGAGAACGATTGCTTAAAAGCTTTAATGTTTATGCGAGATTTCATGCATGTGTATGGGTTTTTATGTTGGTATGCATACATGCATGTGTGTGTGTATTTTCGTAAGTATGTCTACTCCGCTAAGTGTTGCTGCTCGTCTAAATGTTGCGACAGATTATTAAGGATTTCCTTGGCACAATCGTACACAATAAAAGTTTAGCATCGTTCATTATTGTCTTTGGTGCAAGATCACATACACACACACACACATATATATACTTCTCTGAAGTCAACAAAAACGGACACAGCGACAAACCTTATTATCACCAAAATCTGTGAGTTCGCTTTCTGTTTAAGTTTTATTTTATTTTTTTCAAGCTTTTGTTGTGGTTTTTTTATTTTTTCCTTTTTTTTTTTTGCCTTTTTTTTTTGTTCTTGCAAAAACACACTCCAAAAAATCTGCTGTAAATAGAAAAATAAATAAAAAGTAAACCCAAAGAAGAAGCGAAAATGCAATAAATGTCGTCATAAATGGTGATAAAAACCTTATAAATGCGTCGAATGATAACAGCTCAAGTAATAATAAAACTATTATCTTGATTTAAAGGCTTATTCCACTTTGTTGCACTGCTGTTTTGATGCCTTTTGTTCTATCTGCAATATGTTTTTTTCCAATTGTTGCCGCAATTAATTAGCCATAATATTAATTATTATAGTAAAATATACTGATAATAAAATTAATTATATTATGATAGTATTATAAGATATAAATATAGTAATAACAACGATTATTAACGAGTATTTATGATTACTTCAATTAAATGTCTTTCAAAAAATATTAATGTAATATGAACAAAAAAACACGAATTAATAAGTAATAACACATAAGATTTCAACAAAGTTAATAAAATGAGTAATTTTAATCATTGAATAATTATAATTAGGAATGGACCCCGTGCGCATTAGCCACTCTAATGTTCTAATAGTGTTGCAATCGATTCGTATATCATCAATGTTTAAAACTAGGTTAATGCACATAGTTAAAAATTATCCCCAAATGATTCCAAAATAAACAGAAATAATTCCAACATTTTTCAAGCTTAGTGACTAAAAGCTAGTTTTCACTATGTCAGTTTTATGACGATATACAAATTAATCAATTGAAATTACACCTAAATAAATCTATTCTATATTTTCTGTATAGCTTAATTCGATAATTCAGTTATTTGTAATTTTTCAACATTGTCAAAGGTAGAAAAAATTCCAACGTGTTCTCATTTTTCATTTAATTAACATCAACAGACCACTGAAAATGATATCGTGAAAAACAAGCATAATACAATGCTGGCATAAGTTTTCCTTTTTATGTATTTATCTTAGTCCTAGATTGATTTTTTGCATATTGTAAAATCTTATGAAAATTAAAATGCAATATAAATAAGTTGTTATGATTTATTGTTGGCAGCTTTGCAGTACAAACAGGTTTAACTAACAAAATAATAATGTTTAATTAACATGCATTCATAAATGTTGTGTTCGGGTATATTTTTTATGAAATAATTAAGAGCGTTGAAGAAATATCCATAAAGTTTTAATTGAGATATAATGCGCTACACATAATATAATAGGGTGAAGTGAGGTAATGTGTAACACGTTTAAATGTGCTCAAATTAAACTGTTCAAGAATTTAATTTTTGATTGGTTTGAAGTCCTATCCCTTGCAGAAGAACCAATTCGAAGTGAGTGTTTTCATGGCTGTTGAATATTTTGAGAAATGGATGAAGTAGAAGAAAATTTTTAAATATGACTTTTTTATCTTTTCTAATCGGTGGGGTGATATGTAACACACACAAACTGTTGGTTTAAAGACCAGGAACTTTAATTTTTGACTTCTTTTGACTTTTCTGTTTAGTCAAATAATTATGATGAAACTTAAAGATATAATAGTAGTATCTCGTACATCTATCTGATTCTCAATGCACACACACATACGTTTAAACTAAAAAAAATTATCGTTAACTTCACTAAAATATATGAGTGGCTTTATTAATTTCAAAAAAAAAAAATTACAATTCACATGTGAAATGATTAATTGCCAGAAATATCCATATCGGAGTGACAATTCTCACAAATAAAAAGGCTCACAAAAAAATAAACAAGGGCACTTGCAGTTGTTGAATTCAAGTGACTTTTTATAATTTAAATATTTCGGCCCAAAATCGAAACAAATCATGCAAAAATCTCGGCCTTCTTCGGATAACGACGAAAAACGCCGGTTTCTGGTCCGAGCACCTGCAGTTATTTTTGTTGTTTGTTTGGTTTTCTTTTTCATAATATTTTTTTTTTCACGTCTGCAATTGTAAACGTTTCTGATGCGTTGTTAGAACACAACTTTTCATTGGCTTTCTGCCACGATTGGATTTTGGTCTGGGCTGAGATGAACTGTACTGATAGTATGAACTGGGTCGATCTCTTTTAATAACGTTGATGTCGATGGAATTTCAGAGTTTGACGTCTTTAGTGGCATTTATAATGTGTAAGATGTGTTACACATCACCCCAATATAAGTCACTTGATAGTATATCTCATTGATGGTATTTTACAACAACATGAAAAAATGCAAAATTGTTTGTTATATTTAAGGACATTAAATAATACCACATTTTACATCTACTCGCTTTTAAAATCTAAAGGAAATTTTATCCAAAACGCTATTTTTTGTAAATTTAAAAAAAAAAGTTTCTCGCAAAAATTGTTCACACTTTTTAGGAACTATAATGAAATGTATGTCTGCATACTTTCAACACTTATGAAAAGCCAAATGCTGTCAAAAGAAACTTATCACAGTTGTTCATTCATTACTAAGTCAGAATTTTGTACGAAAAATCGCCGTGTTACACATCACCCCAAGCTACACATTACCCCACCTCATCTTTCTTATATCAACTTTTTTATTTTTTTATTTTTTTTTTTTTTTTTTCTTTGAGCTTTTTGGCCTTGATTATTTGTTTTAGTTTTTATTATTATTATGACTTTTATAGCTTTATATTCCTCAACGGACCAGGAAAGTGACAATTACACTGTATGACGAAATCGACAAAATAAAAGTACAGCCAAACTTTAAAGAAATTCTGCAAGAGGGATATGTTGGGAGTCTATCGCACCTAGTCTGACCTCTCAATATCGTCACAATTTATTTTTAATTAACTTTTAAAGTTAAAGTGTTAACATTTTGTTGTGCCGACATTTATTGATGGTCATTTATTTAGCTTGTTGGAAATGAAAAATAAAATCCGCTTTTTTTTAGTAGAATTTCACGTAAAATGAGGATATGTCAAAAGAAGTCAAATTTTTGTTGGACAAACGTAAAATCCATGTAATTTCCATAATAATAAATCATAAAAAAAGAAAACCCAAAAAATTTAAAGTATGTCGTTACATGGGGAGGGGGATTCAAGACTTTGTGGCAAAGTGTGACATAGGGGGGGGGGGGGCGGTCTTAAATTGGCCAAACACATGTAACGTAATATATGAAAAGATCCTTGAGATGAGTTTAATCACATACACACGTACAGAAGAATTATACAGGGTGTCCGGAAGTGGTGTGTAAATATTTACCGAAATGAAAGGGGAAGTCGAGTTGAGTAAAAAATCGTATCGGAGGGGGCCTATTTTCACATTCTTAGGAGTTACAGTGTTAATTAGTATTTCAGAGAAACTAACCCACGGGCTTAATATGCTTATGATTTTAATGTCATTAAAAAGAAAATTCAAAAAAATACAAAATTTATTATAAAACCTAATTCGATTTGTTAAGCGAAATTCTAAGAAAATTGAGCTTAAAGTTGAAATTTAGTAATTTCAACTGATTGATTTCATGTTCACACGAGAACAGCTCGGGAACAGGCAAGACCGGTATGTTCGTTTATACATCGTTAGAAAGGTAATTTTATTGCCTTTCAAATGAGAAAATAAGTTCTCTGTGGGTTAGTTTTTATCCAAAAAGCAATAATGTGAATTAAAGTCGTGAAATTATAATTAACCTTGTAACTCCTAGGGGTGTGAAAAACCCCTCTCCCAAACGATTTTGTGCCCAACTTTGACTTCTCGTTTTAACTCCGTAAATATTCGTAATCTGTGTATATATTATATATATATTAATACTTTTACAACTTTTTTTTTTTGCGTTTTTTTGTAAGAGTTTAGCAGGTACATAAGGAACCTATTTGTCGAATTTTATTTCAATCCATTATTGGTTTTCGCATTTCTATTGATATGATCTTTTCAGCAAGCCTAAATTGGTCCAAGTCGGAGAATTGCATCATATGAAAATTTGAAAGTTTTTACAAAAATGCCACAGACAATAATTTTAAATACGTATATACATTAGACCTTTTAATTTTTTTAGCATTTTCAAAATATTCGCGGGATACACTGATTTCTGATTCTACTCTTAAAAACATGAATTTTGGTATATAACACTTTAATGTTAACAAACGGTAAATGGTCGCGCAAAGGGCTTAAGGCTTGAGTTTCAATTTTTTGAGTAAAAAAGCGGGCTTTTTTGAGTGACTGTATTTTTTTATTTTATTAAATATCGAAATAACTTTTTTCATTTTTAGTTAAGTCGTAAATTAAAGATTTTATTTATTTTTTTTTTCATCAATACTTATTGTTATATAGTTATTGTTATCTCCTCTCCAGAGAGTGAAAAACAACAAAGATTGTTTATAGAACTGTTTTGCTTTGTGAGTGAATCAACAAAAAGTTTTAAATTAAAAAAAAATAAAAAATGCCGCATAAATTAAAAAAAAAAAAACATTTTTCATGCATGAAATCGGACATTATAAATTAAATAAAAAGCAAAAAAATGTTTTTTAAAAATAATAAAAGAAGATTTGAGTTAATTGGACGAATACTTTTCGAATTAGAGTGCAAGTTGTTTCAAAAAAATGTCATTTCGAGAAAAACTCGTTTAAAGTTTATGTTTTCCTTATTCTATGAGCGTTTACTACTCATGAAAACTTAAACATCTCTTAAACAGCTTCGAAGTTTTTATTTCAAAATTTTTTTTATACATTCTGAAGATGTTTTTCAAAACAATAAAATAAAACAAAAAATTCCAAAATTTTTCTAAAAATATTTAAACTGGGCCTCAAAGAATTTTTTGCTAAAAATTTCGAAAAAACAAGAAATTTCATCTTCAGTATTTTGCATATAACTAAGAAACCATTAAACTATTTTTACCATTAGCCTTTGTTTAAAAGATAATAAAATTTTTCCATCTTTTAAATATACAAAAAATTGCATTTTGTTACTTACATTTTTTTCTTGCAACTCTCTAAATTGAAATTATAAAGAAAATCACCCAGTGTTAAAAGAGCATGAGGAAGAACTTTTCGATTTAATGAATTTTGTATTTTGAGGAATTTTAAACCAACAATTTTAGAGTATATTCGAAGATTTTTGGTACGGCATTTTTTTCAAAAGCCAACCCAACTCCACAGTATATTTTTTTGAAAGATATAAAATTTTATTTTTATTAAATGGACAGTGCGAATAAAACAACATCGGTTAATTCTTCTTCAATATTTATTTTATTACCTTCAAAGTAATCACCATTGGAGGCGATACACAAATGCCAACGTATTTTTCATTATTGAAAGCATTTTTGGTAGGCTGATTTCGGAATGGCGTTTAGATCACTCTTTGATGACTTCAATCGTCTCAAAATGTTTTCCACGAAGCGACAATTTGTGTTTGGAGAATAGGACAAAAATCACACTGGGCCATATCTGGCGAATATGGTGCTTGTTGAACGATATTAACATGATTTTGGTCAAATAATTGCGTACAATGCGTGATGTGTGAGCATCATGTTGCTGGTGCATTATTTTGGTGAAAAAACCATGAATTGTCCTCGCATAATTCTAACTGGCTAAAGTCGCGATGCAACCCACTGAATGCCTAAAACATCATGTTAAATAGTGTGCGCCAATCCAGTCGATATGCAAGCTCACCAGCTATATCTCTCACGGTCACACGACGATTTTCGAACACAATTTCTTTTACTTTTTTGATATTTTCATCGATTATTGATCGTGCTCGATGAAAAGGGTGAGTCAAGTTGTACAACCCTCTTTTAGACAATTTTTACCACTCAAATGCCTGCGTACGTGACAGAGTAGACTCCCCACAGGACTCCTTACATTTTCAATGCGTTTGGACAAGAAATTCCGTTGGAAAAACAGGATTTCAAACACACTCTTTGCTTAACTGTTTTTCATTTAGAAATTCGATCAGACCCGAGGTGAACTTGGTTAAAATGTAATAAGAAAGAAACTACGTAAAAGATTGCGCTAAAAATTAACACCCAAAACTATAACATTGTAACAAGCCTTAAAAAAAATTATGAGCTTTATGACAACTGTTGTTATTTCATTCGCAAAGTCCGGTTCAATTTTGAACATAGAAAATTCACAGTATAATTGAGTTAATTTTTGGAAAAAAACCCTTTCAAAAATCTTTGAATTATACATCAAAACTGTTGGTTTGAAATACCTCAAAATACAAAATTCATAACATTAAAAAATTATTCGTCATCTCCTTTTAACACGGGGTAATGTACTAAGTTGAAGTCATCACATTTTTGTAATAATTTTCTGGGAAATTTCAATTTGGTGAGTTTTATAAAAAAATGTTATTAGCAAAATGCAATGTTTTGTACAATTAAATTGGCAAATTTTATAAGCTTTTAAACAAAAGCAAATTGGTAAAAATCGTTTTAATCGTTTCTTAGTTATATTTTTTTTTTTAGACTTAACCAGCACTCAGGGGATGCCCCCTATAAATGCGAAAGCATTGTGTTGATACGGAAGACGGGTGACAGTTAGTTGGAGGATGGAGTTATATGCAAAATACTGAAGAAGAATATCTTGTTTTCTCGAAATAATGAACTTTTAGCCAAAAATTCTTTAAGCGCTTTGCGCGACCATTTACTTACTTCCTTAGGTGGCCGTAACAACCCATGTCCGGATTTCGACCGACCTCATCAGCTCTCGCCAGGCGCCTCTGCTTTGCACGCACCTTCTCCAATCGGATACACCAAGTGCGGTTAGGTCTTCCTCAGCCTGGTCCATCCATCCATCCACCAGCGACCCTCGCCTCGAGCACCTTTTTCGCTGGAGCTTCGTCGCCCATACGATGGACATGACCCAGCCAGCGTAGTCGCTGCACAGTTGTACGCCGAACTACGTCAACGTCTTCGTAGAGCTCATACAGCTTGTGGTTCATTCGGATGCGATAGTCATCGCCGACTCGAACAGGACCGAAGATTTTGCGAAGAACTTCTCTCTCGAACACCCCCAGAGCGGCTGCGTCAGTTTGCGAAACTACCCATGCCTCAGCGCCATAAAGCAGCACAGGTAGAACGAGAGTCTTGTAGAGTGTTAGTTTTGTCGATCGAGAGAGGGCTCTGGAACTTAGTTGCTTAGTTGCTGATTTCGTTGTTAGTATTAATGGCGGTGCCAAGGTATACAAACTCCTTGACTACATCAAAGTTATAGCCTCCGAATTAAACGTGGGAGCCTAAACGCCGCGCTCCCTTGTTTGTAGACAGCATATACTTTGTTTAACCCTCATTTATCGTCAAACCCACTTTGGCTGATTCCTTTTCGATAGCGGTGTAAGCAGCGGTAACATCTCTCTTGGTTCTGCCAACAATATCAATATCATCAGCGTACGCAAGGAGCTGGACACCTTTATTGAAAATGGTGCCATTACGATGCACACCGGCCTTTCGTACGATCCCCTCTATGATGATGTTGAAGAGATCGCAAGACAGTGGATCGCCTTGCCTGAAACCTCTTTCGGTATTGAAGGTTTCGGAGAGGTCATTTCCTACCTTGACGGAGCTGCGTGTGGTGCTCAACGTCATTCTAATCAACTTTGCAGGTATACCGAACTCAGACATTGTTGCGTATAGGCAATCCCTTCTCGGGCTATCGAACGCAGCTTTAAAATCGACAAAGAGATGGTGTGTGTCAATTTGATTTTCGTGGGTTTCTCCAGGATTTGTCGCAGCGTGAAAATCTGGTCTATGGTGGATTTACCAGGTCGAAAGCCACACTGATAAGGTCCAATCAGTGTTTTTGTAATCGGCTTTAATCTTTCACACAGTACGCTTGAGAGAACCTTATATGCGATGGAAATAAGACTGATACCTCAACAACTGGCGCAGATTGTTGGGTCTCCTTTCTTAAGGGCACAGTACGCTGAGGTTCCGATCGTCGGGCATGCTTTCTGCTAGCCATATTTTGCTGATGAGCTGATGCATGCGCCTTATCAATTCATCGCCGCCGGTTTTAAACAATTCAGCTGACAGGCCGTCAGCACCCGCTGTTTTATTGTTTTTGAGTCGTTGGATAGCAACTCAAACCTCTTCATGGCTAGGTAGTGATACTTCCACTCCGTCATCGTCGATTGGTAGCACTGAACTGCGCTCTCGATGGGCGGCATTGGTGGAATCGTCGCCAGTAAGTAAATTGGAGAAGTGCTGTCTCCACAATCTAAGCACACACTGTGTATCCGTATTCAGATCTCCATTTTCGTCTCTGCAAGTGGATGCTCCTGGCTTGAAACCTTGGGTTAGACGCTTAACCTGTTGATAGAATTTTCGTGCATCCTTCTTGCCCTGGTATACCTGTAGTTCCTCACGCTTTTCCTGCTCTCTTTCCTTGCGTCTGAAAAGGCGCCTCTCTTCCTTCCTTCCTTTTGTCGCTGTAGCTTTCTCGCACGGCTCGCGTTGCAGCTGACTGCAGCGTATTTCTATATGCGGCGTTTTTTACAGCAGTCGCGATGCGACACTCCTGATCGTACAATTCGTCCGAGGTTGCGGGCGCCGGAAACCAATGACTTCTTCAGCGGCACCGCGCATGGAGTGGGATATATGCGCCCAAAGTCCGCCGGCGTCATCGGGTTGGTTGAGCTTAACCGAGAGTTGAGCGGAGTAGGCTTCGGCAGTCCGTTGTAATTGCAGCTTAGCGACATCTAGCTTTCGTTGCATTCCTGTGCGTATGTTCTTCGCATTGCATAATCGCATGCGACCATTTACTGTTTGTTAATATTGAAGTGTTATATACCAAAATTAATTTTTTTAAGAGTAGAATCAGAAGCCATCGTATCCTGGGAACTTATCGAAAAAGTTGAAAAAATTAAACAGTCTAATATACATATGACAAAAATAGTATTTTTAAGAATTTACGCTTAAAAAAGTTTATGTGAAGCCAGTTAATGTTCAGTGTTTACTATTGTAATAAGATGAATTCTTAAGTTTTAATCATTTTTTTTTTTTTGGTTTTTTTTTTTTAATTTTTCTATGAATTAAAATGAATTGAAAGTGGCTGCCAAAAAGTTTCCTATTTTTACATGCTCAATACTTCAGCTTATTATTTTTGGTTTTGAATATACAAAGCATTATTGATGTTTTTGTTATACTAAGAAGAGCTATTATAAAAGCAGTCATTAATTGTTAAAACCTTTAATGTTGAAGTTAATTGTTGAAAACATTAAAGGCATTAATTGTTTGTTTACAATGCCTGCAGCATGCTAAAAAAACATATCGTCATTAAACTTATGCGGCGTAAAGCTTTTATGCAGCATGTAGGGATTAAAATTGAGATGAAAGTATGTTTGAAGCAACGATACTAAATATTAGTAAACGACATGTTTATGGAGTTGTAAAGTAAAAAATATAAAAATCTTTTAATGGAATACTAAGTGCCTAAGTAAGACATTAATTATATCCATAATGGAATATGTTTTAGGCTATGCTTTTGGGTAAACACTGAAAAATTTTCCTCGAACCATTATAGGTTGTATATAAAATCTATCTTAAGAATTTATCGAATTCTATATAACCACTCAAAATATTTTCAAATAAATTCATAAAATTTTCAACGTATACATTTCAATTGGCTCAAACTTTTCGCCACTTTCAAGTATCAATTCGGCTAAAGAGTGTCATTGAAAATTTAAATTAAAAACTTCAAACATCATCGACTATCTTAAGATCTACTTAATTTTCTTGGAAATAATTTAAACTTTTACTACAATGCCATTATTTTTCGATGCATTTAGAAAAAAAAAAAAGAGGAAACAAAAAAAACTCCAAGTTTTTGGAAGCCAAACTACGGCTTCCTTAATGACTTCACGCCGCATACCGAACCACAAAACCGAGAGTAGCCACCCACACGCACTGCCACAATTTGATTTGGAGCAGCACAACGCTTTAAACATGCTTCATGCTGACAAAGGCGGCGTCTGTCCACTGTTGAGGATGGGGGGTCAATTAAACGAGGCACACTCTTTTAGTCGCAGTTACTGGTAATGTTGTTGTTGTTGTTGTTGTTGTTGTTGTTGTTGTTGTTGTTGTTGTTGTTGTTGTTGTTGTTGTTGTTGTTGTTGTTGTTGTTGTTGTTGTTGTTGTTTTTGGTGTTGTTGTTATATTGATGTTGTTGTTGTTGTTGTTGTACAGGATTGTCCGCCAAAGTTGGTGCCAAAAAACTTTTCAAATTTAATGTCCTTTAAATAAAAAGCGTATTTTTCGTTTATGGCTATAGACAGGATATTGTCAACGACTTAAAGCCAACAACGACAAAAGCAGCAGCAACAACAATCAAACAACAACGAGCACGAAGGATGACAGTTTTTCACTGCTTGTAAATGACAGCAATTGTTTTTTGTTGTTGTAGATTGTTTGTTTGTTTGTTTTTTCTACTTTTTTCGTTACGTAAACTGTTTAAGTCACGGTCTGAGAATTTGAGGCGCAACGCTCTCGAATTCTGCTATTGGTGCTATTGGTGTTGATGATGTTGAAATCCTGAAAAATTAAGAGGACGAAAAAAACTTAAAAAAAAAAAAAAACTAAAACAAAATACATAACAAACGAATCGGTTTTGTCAGTACGTTGGCAAGCGGGCGAACGTTTGGCTTACTGACGCGTTTTCACATCCAATTGAATTGGAAAATGGTGGAAAATCCGTTTTGTGCGCAACGGAACTCAATTTATTTAAACCTTACAAATGCATAAATGAATTTAAATGGCGCGCTTAAAATTTAACGGTAAATGCCTAGCAAGCACGCCAGCGACGATGGCAACTACAACGACGTCGCGATAAATGAAATAAATATTACAATTAAATGCGTATCCTTTCGTGTTTCGGCGTCGACAACGATAACGACGATAACGACAACGATATCAAGGACGATGCGGCTTTCAAAGTTTTGAACTTCATTCAACTAAAGGACATAGAATTTCTGGGATTAACATTATTAAAACGATACTACAACAGAAACAGCGGCAGCAGCAGCAAGAGAAGAGCAGATATAACAACAACTTTGCTTGAGTCGGGATAACAGCATGGATTATTGGCTGACACTGACAGTCCTTCTAGGACTTCTGGGTAAGTTTTAATTATGCATACTAACATTCTTATTAGCCACCATTTTTTGTTAAGTTTTGTTTTGGCTTTTTTAGATAGGTAACGCCTTAGGTAACGCCTTATAAGCAAGTCTTAATTTTCGCTTAAGGCTCGACCAAAAGTGTGGCCAATCTTTTAAAGGTCACTGGGCAGACAGGTTGTGTAACTGTTACAAAAAAAATGACTCAAATATTAACCTTTTGATCCGTTCATTGCCCACTACTGCTATCATTAAATATTTTAACAATGTTGCCATTTGTTCTTTTAACAAAAACACAAAGTATGGCAGCTCTTAAATATATGCTAATTTTAAGCAAGCAACTGCTTTAAATTTTATTTTAATTCCTATATAATTTATGCTTAATTTTTAATGGGCTATCAAATTATTTTTATTATCTCGTTCTGTATTCCATTCACACTTTATTGCCGTGTTTGAAACATGGCAGCTACACCAGCATTGGCAATAAAAAAAGGTTGCCAACAAAAGTATTTAACATTTGACTCGTATTTGCAGAAGGTGCATAAAGTAGATTTTATACGCGTGAAAGATGCGAGCCAAGAATTTGAGTATAAATTTAAATTGAATATTAAAATGTTTTAATGCAGCTTTTATTCGTTGACGAGTTATAAAAGGATCCATATTTTATTTCAGTTAACTTTATGGCTTTTTATATACTACCTTGCTAGTGTGGTTAATATGCAGTCTCTAATAAACTGAGTTTCAAATCAAAGATCAGAAGCAGAAGGTGAGTTTTACTAGCAATCAATATTAGAGCAGTTTATAAACATGTGAATAAAGTTCTTTTAAGCACATCTAAAGTTCGAGGATAATTTCGTAAAAGTTATTACATGAATAAATTTTGAATAAATTTTTTAAATAAACGATGTACGTATCTAAAAGGTTTTACGGTCAAATCTAATTTTAACTCCAACTAGGTCATACAAAAAACAATTTTGACCCATTGCAATTTTTTTTTTTTTTTGTATTAATTCATACTTCTTAAAACACCATCATGCATTGCTTAGCATCATCCCCTAATGCATAACGATATCCTGATGAATTTTGTTGTTCTGACGTTTAAGAGTTAACTTTTCCAATTTACAATGATTTTGCCTTTCTCTTCCTGATTCTCTGCAAACCAAACTATATAAGATAGTATCGTAAAAGTTACACATAACATTAAATAATTTCCTTTTACTTGTAGTAGAGTTTACTTTTTTTTTTTCATTTGCACTAAAAAGTTTTGTGGGGTGGATGGTGGGACGCCCAAATACAAAGGGTTGAAGATAAGAAACGAAATAGAACTTGCAAATATTATATGTACATACCAGGCCCGTAGCCAGGATTTACCTTAGGGGGCGGGGTTTTCATAAAAAATATATCGGTAATTTTTGATATAGATGAATCACAGGAATTTACTATAAAACTTTAATGAATTTTTAATGAAACTCACTTCAATATTATTATTATTCGGTTATTAACCGTTGTGTCGATCGTAGAGCCCACGGGTACATTTGCAACTTTAATTTTCCTGTATCTTCCAAACGGTTAGTCCGATTGACCTGAAATTTCATGATATCCTCAACCATACACTTTTGCATCATGTGGAAAAGTTTCATCAAGATTGGAGCAGCAGTTCAGTCGATACAGCCCAAATTCAAGTTAGTGGAATGGCGTCGACTGCTGATGTACCCGGGTACTTGTATGAAAATTCATACAAATATATAGAAATAAATGGCAAAGTTCACTTTATATTGCTATATCTTCCAAGCGGCTGGTCCAATCTTGATGAAACTTCGTATCATAGCTTGGAAATATGTAATTGATATTGGTGTGAAATTTCAGGTCAATTGGACCAACCGTTTGGAAAATATAACCCAGTTACTAGAAAATGACCTAGCGTCAACAGCTGATGTTCTATGAAAATTCATACAAATATATAGAAATAAATGGAAATATTTAGTTTATTTTATGGAAATTTGTTTATTTATTTATAGAAAATCATTATAATGAAAGTAAAAAATATATTTTATGAATTTTAGCAGCATCTGAGGCATTGTGGATGATCCTTCGAGTGCTCTGCGCACACAGGCTTATTACAAATTGCACCATCCATTTTATTTTCACTTTTTATATATTTACCGCACAAAATAAATTTTTAGGTCTTTACACTTCAAAAATCGCACATAAACTGACTTATGCATACAAAACTACTCAAAACGAAACCTGCGCAAAAAATCATGTTTCTGCCTGCAAAACTGGTTGTGCAAGGGTAGGTAGGCAAGATATTCCCAAATACCCTTTTGTTCCTGTTAGTAGACGTGTTTTCCTACACATTCCAAAAAAAAAATGTTTACATTGAACAAATATTTTATGAGTTATAATTATTCTGCGCAGGTACTAAAAATAGCACTATGAGCAAGAGGGGTTGATTTTCAGTTCAAATATAACGGAATTTTGCGAATGAAAATTCAATGTTAATTATTTTTCTTGGTAAAAAGGGATCAAATTACAAGGATTAAAAAAGAATTTGGAAATTGTTAAATTTTTATGGATTTTGGCAATTCCCATTTTTGGTAAAAATGGATTATTTAGGTACCAAATTTTTTTTTCCCCAAATTATGATAAAAGTTTTGTTAACTAGACAATATTTCCAATAAATAAAAAAAAAAAAAACCAGAAAATTACAAGAATCCAGGTAGTAGTTAATATTTGTATATCAAAAGCAACTATCTGCCATACAAAACGTATGAAGTACCCGGGTACATCTACTGTCGATGTGGATAAAACCCAACAGCTGTTGACACAACGGTTAAACATTATTCGTATAATAAGGAACCAGTTCTTTTATAATACAAAACAGTTGGTATACAAAAATAAGCGTACATACTTAAGTCTAAAAATAGTTTCATGCTTATGGAGTAAAAAAAACTAAAACTAAACACACTTAAAGCAACTTAAAATGAAATAAATATGAAATTGGTAGAGAGAGCAAGGTAAAATTGAGAGAAACAAGAGTTAGAAATATGAAGAAAATGTAGTGGACAGTGGGGATAGAATGATTAATTAGAAATAAGTGAATAAATGGTTGCAAAATACATTACCTAGAGAAATAGGAAAAAATGGCTTGTCTAAACATTCTGACTCCATCAATAGCTTTAAGATGATTTGGTAGACTATTCCACAACCTTATGGCATTGACAAAGAATAATCTAGAGGAATTCAAAAAGTTATATTTAGGGATAATAAGCATACGACTTCTTTGTAGTTGACTAAACTGTAATTTCTCATATAGATAAGACGGTGTTTTTGAATGTATCAGCTTGTGTAAGAAAATGCAGTTTCTGAAACTAAGGTAGTTTATTAAATCACAGCCAAGGACGCTTCTATTGAATTGGGATATATGGTCAAACTCGCGAAGTCCATATACATATCGGATGGCATGATTGAAGGCCAGCTGAAGCTTTAGCTGAGAACTAGAATCCAGCTTACTGTAGACTAGCTCAGAATAAGTGATTATAGGAACAATAAGTTGAACCACTAGTTTGCTTCTGGTGCTGTGGGGTGTAAATTCGGATGTAACTCTCAGATTGCCTAAAACATAATGCATCTTTCGTACCACATTATTAATGTGTTCAGTGCATGTCAGAGAGGAATTTATATAAAAGCCAAGATTTTTTACACTATTAGTAAAATTCAGCTTGTCAAACCCTAAAAACAAATCAGGAATATCCTCATGAAAAACTTTACCCTTCGCTATAGGTAAAACAACAGATTTCGAAGCATTAAGCTTAAGGCAGTTACTGATTGCCCATCTATTGATAGAATCTAGATACTCATTTAGTTTGCAGGCTAAGTCATCTAGAAGGCCAACTCTATTGGAAAGATAAATTTGCACGTCACCTGCATAGGCATGCATTGTTGAATGCTTGCAGACTCTAAATATATCGTTGATAAAAATTACAAACAGCAGTGGACCAAGAACTGATCCCTGGGGAACACCAGTAGACAGAAATGTATACTCGGAATATTTATTGAAGCGAAGCTTTTTACTCCTCGTACTGTGATTTGCTTGGAGCGAAATCTGAAAAATTTTCGACAGATTTTTTCTTGGAAATTTGATGGTTTCTTTGTTGCTAACGCTTATTACAACAAGAAAATGTAATACTTTAATATTAAATACTAAAAATATTTTTTGGCCCGCCCGTGGGGATCGAACCTACGCCCTCTTGAACGAGAGTCCAATGCACTATCCACTAGGCTACAAAGACTTGTTAGAAATGGTTGTTAATTCAATCCTAATTATAACAGAAGCTATGCTGTAGTAGATCGTCACCATCTATCAATAGATAGAGGATTGTGTATTTGCTATGCTACAACTATCAAAAATTTGCTTTTATTTGCCACAAGGTGTCTCCAGAATCGGTTTGTTTGTATTGTGAATGCGATTGTGGTGCTGTTGGCATAGAGTGTAAATTATTATCTAGAGATTGCATCAACTCTGCTAAATCTCTGGCATGTGTTAACAGAGTAATTTTACTTAAAAACGTGAAGGAAAAAAATTCTGTTAACCTATGTTAACACATGCCAGAGATTTAGCAGAGTTGATGCAATCTCTAGATAATAGGTGTGTTTCCGTACTCTACACTGTGTAAGATTTGTGTAAGCTCAAATTGAGAGAGTAAAAATGAAATGTGAGAATAGTTGCAAAAGTACGTAAACAGCTTCTAGTAAGTTTCAAGAACAAAACAGCTGATTTTGACTGCAGACATGTCAAACGTAAATTGCGCCGATTAAAATTATCGTAAATTTGTTTGTGAAGTTGATGCTTGTTCTTGAGTTGAGTCTTGAGTTCTAGCACTCTCTGTGCACTTTGTGTGCTCGAGAGAGCGGTTTTATGCTTGTTCTTCTTCTCCCATTTTAAGCACAGAAAGTACGGAAACAGAAAATAGTGGCCCACAAGTTACACAGTGTGTGTACGGAAACACACCTATTAATTTACACTCTATGCTGTTGGTACGAAGAAAATTAGCAATGCCCACAAGTGCGTTTTTAAGTGTCAAAAAAATATTTGCAAATGCATGAGTCAGTGCAGCCAAGTTCACAACCATGTATGGAGACTTAAAATGGAGAGTCGCTGGCATTATATGCCCGTATATGTAATTGGCGTGGAAATTTGACATTCAACAATAAAAAATAAGCAGTAAATATGTTTTCTGTATATATGTAATTTATTTTATGTTATTTAAAATTTTTGAATTTAAAAGTTAATTTATTAAAAAAAAAAAATTATTAAGCTATCAAATCTATGTAACTGCGAAAAAGCTTCGCTTCTCTCGTGTGTCCAACGACGCACCTGTGTTTTTTTCCAACCTTGACTCGTTGAACCCGATTTGACAAGTAGCTACTCAGGAGCCGTAAAGCACTATCACTGTATCCATATATAAACTTAAGTTTCCAACAGAGTAAAGAATGATTCACTCTATCGAATGCTTTCGAGAAGTCAAGCAAGCAAAGAAGTGTTATATTTCCTTCATCATAACAACTCCTTATATCATCAAACATTGTTACAGTGGCAGTGGCACAACTGTGAAAAGCTCTAAATCCAGATTGCATTGGAGATAAAAAATTACTCTCATTAAGAAAATTTCTTATTTGATGTGCCATAAGTGCCTCACATACTTTGGCCAGGCAAGATAGGATGCTGATACGCCTATAATCATTAGGACTTTTTGCGGTTGGTTTTTTAGCCACCGGCGTTACAAGCGCAATTTTTCAAGAAGAGGGAAATGAAGACGTAGTAATACAATGGTTTACGATGTGCGTAAGGGGGCTAAGGACTTGCAAGAGAATAAGTTTTATGAATTTTAATGAAATGTGATCCTCACCTATTGCATTGGACTTAATTTTCACTATTGACTTTCTTACATCATTCACACTTACTGTAGAGAATTGAAAACGTACGTGTTCTACGTAATCAGAGAAATCAGAGATGTTGCTAGGAGTAGGTACAGTGTTAGAGAGAAAGTAATCATTTAAGATATTTGGGTCGACATTACATCCATTAGAACGTTTCTCACCAATGCCCTTTGCTTTCAAGTTCCTCCACAACACCTTTGAGGGAAGTGAAGCATTTAATTTCGACGAACAAAATTTTTCTTTCGACTGCCTAATGAGCCGAACTGATGTATTTCTAGCAATTCTAAATTTTTCCCAATTATAAGCAGTAGGACACCTTTTCCACAAGTTGTGTAGCTTGTTACGTTTTTTAATAGCTTTTTGTACATTAGAAGTAAACCATGGGCATGCCGTATTTTTTACCATCACCGAGCATTTAGGAACATGTTTTTCAAAAAGACTATTCACAATATTGGTAAAAACATTCAATTTATCATCAACTGATTCAACATACCATACATCATTCCAGGCAATTAGCAATAAGTCATCATAGAGAGCCCAGTAATTAATCGACTTAAAGTCCCGATAGGTGAAGATATCAGTGTTGCCACTTCGAAACAAATTAACATTCATACAGCAAAACAAAAGATCGTGATCGGACAAAAAATACAGTTGATCATATAACATGACAGATGCAAGGTCTGACACAATAAAATAGTCTAGAAGACTGGGGCTAGCATTACTGGCAAATCGTGTTGGGACAGTTTCATTGACTATTGACAATCCTGTAGTACAAACATTTTCATAAAACGATTTTGATGAGTTATCTCGACAGAATTTATAACACTTTTATTTATTGTTTCATGTTTGTATTAAGTTTTCTCTTTTTTTTTGCCAATTTTGACAGTACATCATCCTCTGTGACTTTGCTATCCCTATGTATTCTTAAGGAAGCACAATCATTTCATTACTTACTTACTTACTTACTTAGGTGGTCGTAACAACCCGTGTCCGGGTTTCAGCCGACCTCATCAGCTCTCGCCAGGCGCCTCTGCTTTGCGCGCGCCTTCTCCAATCGGATACACCAAGTGCGGTTAGGGCTTCCTCAGCTTGGTCCATCCATCGGACGCATGGTCTCCCTCGTCGTCGTTGCCCAGCGACCCTCGCCTCGAGCACCTTTTTCGCTGGAGCTTCGTCGTTCACACGATGGACATGACCTAGCCAGCGTAGTCGCTGCACAGTTATACGCTGAACAACGTCAATGTCATCGTAGAGCTCATACAGCTCGTGGTTCATTCGGATGCGATAGTCATCGCCGACTCGAACACCCCCAGAGCGGCTGCGTCAGTTTGCGAAACTACCCATGCCTCAGCGCCATAAAGCAGCACAGGTAGAACGAACGTCTTGTAGAGTGTTAGTTTTGTCGATCGAGAGAGGGGTCTGGAAATTAGTTGCTTACTGAGCCCGTAGTAGCACCTATTAGCAATTATTGTTCTTCGCTTTATCTCCAGGCTGATTTCGTTTTTGGTATTAATGGCGGTGCCAAGGTAAACGAACTCCTTGACTACTTCAAAGTTATAGATGCCGGATGAAACGTGGGAGTCTAAACGCCGCGCTCCCTTGTTTGTAGACAGCATATACTTTGTTTTGCCCTCATTTTTCGTCAAACCCACTTTGGCTGATTCCTTTTCGATAGCGGCGAAAGCAGCGGTAACATCTCTCTTGGTTCTGCCGACAATATCAATATCATCAGCGTACGCAAGGAGCTGGACGCCTTTGTAGAAAATGGTGCCATTATGATGTACACCGGCCTTTCGTACGATCCCCTCCATGATGATGTTGAAGAGATCGCAAGACAGTGGATCGCCATTCCTGTAACCTCTTTCGGTATTGAAGGTTTCGGAGAGGTCATTTCCTACCTTGACGGAGCTGCGTGTGTTGCTCAACGTCATTCTGCAAAGTCTTATCAACTTTGCAGGTATACCGAACTCAGACATTGTTGCGTATAGGCAATCCCTTCTCGGGCTATCGAACGCAGCTTTAAAATCGACAAAGAGATGGTGTGTGTCAATTTGATTTTCGTGGGTTTTCTCCAGGATTTGTCGTAGCGTGAATATCTGGTCTATGGTGGACTTACCAGGTCGAAAGCCACACTGATAAGGTCCAATCAGTGTTTTTGTACATTTCATTATTATCTTATTTATTTCATTAAGTGCTGCATTCATTGTTATTTCAATACACTTGTGGGCAATTCTCACTTTTTACCTAGGCTGATGACCCCTTCTATGTAGCAAGTAGTAGCAACATATTTGTTATATTTGGATAGCTGTTAAATAAGTTGGATATGTAGAAAAGCCAATACGCAATCCTTTTAATATAAAGATTTTTCAATCTGCTGCAACATAGCTTAATTTGTACTTTATTAAAACACCGATGCTGGAGACATCTTGTAGCAAGTAGAAGCACATTTGATGTGGAATGTATTTATATGTAGAATAGCCAATACACAATCCTTTGTACTGTATCCTTAATACTGCAACATAGCTTTAGTAATACATACTTGATATTGAATCAACAACTGTGCTTAGCAGAGGCTTTTGGATCAGTGAATAGTGTGTTGGAATCCTGATCGCAACGGTGCGAGTTCATTTTACCGCGGAGAATTGCAGAAATATTTTAAATATGCATTTTCTTGTTATAATAGACGCAAGGAACAAGGAAACATTTGTTCCTTTGAGATTTCACTCAAGCAAATCAAAGAACGAGGCGAAAAAAGCTTCGTTTCAAAAAAATTAAAAATCTCCCAATAATTTTTCATACAAATTTGGGTGGTTTTTCATATAAAATTTTGCGCGAATTTTTATGAAAACTTTTCACCTGTGGCGTCTTGTTTTGACGGTGTAGTCTTTTACGAAATAACTAACCAATGAAAAATTTTTGTCTGCGGAGCTTTTTTTGACGGTTCACCAGTTAACGGAATAACCAAACCATGCATTTTTTTTTTTTGTTAACCAAACCAGAATATTTCGAAGTATACAAGAAATATTCAAAGGGACATACAAATTGGTCATACCTCAAGCGTTGTGAGTACAAAACTAGTTATGTCTTCAAAAGTAATGCATGGATTTTTATGGTTAATGGTCCATAACGCCTACTTTTATAGAAAAATTTAAAAATAAATCACAAGTTTTTAGGCCAATTTCACCAATTATAACCGAATATCTAATATTACTTAGCTACTTGAGAGCGGCCTGAAATTTTTTCACCATTAGCTTTTTTAGCTCCAAATGCACATTCTGATAAGCAAAAATAAAAAAGACCATTTTAGTTAAAAGAAAGTTGCTCCTACGCAATGCTTTTTATAGATTTTTGAGCATGATTCATGGAATTGAAATTGGCCTTGATAAAATGGAATGGGCCTTGAAAACTCTGCTCATTTCGCACAAGACAAGCTTATCTCCTGGGAACAATGCAAAAAATTGGTATTCTGTATGTAGATTTTTTTGCAAAATAGATTTATTCACGATCTGGTGGATCGTGACCTGGTCTTTGGGATGTAGAATAATAGGCTAGCTTATGGCAAGAAACTGAATATATTTGCACAAGTTGATAAATAATAGGAAGCCATTAGGACGATGGCTTCAATAAAACGTATTATTTAAATAATACCAAATTATTCGTGTCCACATTCTAAGCGGCTCTTTTTCATCAAAGCAATTAAGCTCTGGAATTCAATTATTTTAGTAATGTCCTTGTTCTCTTATCAATAATTTTCTTCTCCTTTCATTTACATAACTTTTTTTTCGCTTTAACTCTTTAACGCCCAAATCTTCTTAATTTTACCTTGGCTTTCAACCTCGTGTAACATGATGAAAAAATCTAATACAATTTGAAAAAGCCACATACTTTGTTATTTGAACATCGCTCGTTTGAAAGGGGTGCATAAAATTTCAAAAAAATTGCAATTCACCCCTCATTTGTGCAGAAATACCCCAAAAAATGCGAATTGGATTTTTTTTTAATGGTAATTTTCTGGATGATATCGGATCTGGAGTGCATTGAAATGCACGTATAACGTGTTCCCAATGGTTCGACTTCAAAGATATGCAATGAATTTTTTTTTTATCCCTCAAATTGAAAAAATGGCGTCTGAAAGAATTTTTTTTTTTTTTAATGATAAGAATGAGAAAAAATTAACACTTCAATCATTTCTTACTTTTTTGTTAACGTTTTTTGTTAATAGTAAAGAAAAATTTTAAAAAAGTTGAAACGAAAAAATGATTTCTAATACCGTTCCACCTCCTCGTGGTAGAAATCGAACAACTTTGAAGAATCAAAGGCAAAGAACGGGGTTGTAATAAATTTGTAATAATTTTTTATAGCAACAAAATTTATTTTTTGATAAATTTATAATTTTTCGAACAATATACGTTAACAAAAAACGTAAGCAATGATTTTAGTGTTCATTTTTAATCATTACTCGAAAAATTGTGAGACAATGAAATTTCAAAAAAAATTTTGCTTTCGGTCGGCATTATTTCAATTTGAGGGATGAAAAAATTTCTCTTTGCATATGTTTAAAGTCGAACCATCGGGAACACATTATACGTGCATTTCAATGTACTCAAGAACCGGTATCATCGAGAAAATCACGATTAAAAAAAAAAATTAAATTTGCATTTTTTTACCCCTGCACAAATGAGGGGTAAATTCTTTTGAAATTTTATGCACCCCCAATCGAAAGAGCGATCGATGTTCATCATGTTACACGAGGTTGAAAGCCAAGGTAAAAATCAGAACATTTGGGTGTTAAAGAGTTAAGGCAATATTCTAGTCTAAAGGGAAAAATGTTGGGCGTTTTTTTAAATTTAATAAAAAAGTATTTCTAGTATCCATTTGTTTATTATATGTTTATTAATATTTTAATAACACATAAAAAAAATTTTAAAAAAAATAAATTTCTTAATTAAAGATTCTTAATTAGCGAAAATGCTGCTATTTCCCAGACTAGGGAAAGAATAAGAAAATTTTTTTTTCGAAACGGTGACTGTCTGAATAAAATAAATTATTTTTGGATACATAAAAAAGACCCACACCAACTTTTAAGTTCATCGGTGCAATATAACATTAGATATCATGCCAAACGGGTTGGAAAAAGTACTCGTAGTAACGAAAAAACTTCTAGCTTTCTTAGGCTGAGGTCAGACGATGATTGTTTGAACGGCGTTCGATATCTTCTGTTGTTGCTTTCAATGCAAAACTGTACAAAATCAGTGAGAGCAAGAGCGGATAAACACTTTCTAGAGCAATCAAAGTTTGTTCATTTTTGAACGCTGCACTTGACAGCAATCATCGTTCTGGACAGTGTTTCAGGTGGCAAAATAACAGATATGCTGGCTTTTAGTAGGTAAAACTACTTTTTGAAAAAAAGTAGTACTTTTCTACTACAACATAATAAAAAAAGAGTTGCATGTAACCCTTACTCTTGGCAGGTTAATTTGCAAAATATATTCATTAGCAGCAGACGACAACAAATAAAACAAAAAATTGGTAAGCAATATTAAGTATTTATAAATGTTAAATGTAAATCGCAGTTACATTTTTCGCTAATATTATTAATTTTTCAGATTTAAATATAAAGAACAGAAGACACACACAATAAAAGTAACACAACAAAACAAGACCTCAGAACAAACACTACGAATTGGTAAGCATAAACAAAGTATTTATAAATGCAAGCTGCATTTATAATTTAAGTTTCTATTAACTTTCAGATTGCAATGAGTGCGTGCAAGAGAAACGAAGTAGAAATACTTATTAACCTGCTGCAACAAAAGAGAGAGCTGTGGGATATAAAAGATCCTGGATACCAGAACCGGAGCAGGCAGGAAAGTGCATTGCATTCCATTTTGGTTGACCTCCAAGCATCTGTCGCAAACACGCAGCTTACTACAGTTAAAGATGTACACAACAAGATACAGAGCTTGAGAGGTCAATACAAGCAAACCTATGGTCGCCGAGTATGTGAATATAATTGAATGATCCAACTAACAAGGTGGTAGTGACAGTTCTTTTGGCAATAATAGGTTGTCAAAAATGGTACAAAGAAGAAAACGAAAAAATTAACAATAAAATGTAAAATATACATGCAAATGACAATATATGATAACCATTTTGTGACTATAGTGGGATTATTATAAGGTGTTCTCATCCCATGAAATTGTTCAATATGTTTTTTGGCATGCTGCCTTATCTTAACAATTTTTATACATGGTTTGATACGTGATACAATTACAAGGTAGGCTCAAATGTAAATGGCTGCTCAAACAACAAGTTTTGCAACAACAAAGCTGTGAGAACGCTGAACGTCAAATGATAAAGGCAAAACAACAATAAGAAAACTACAATCAGACCAGCCGATTTTGACACACGGCTTCCTTTTTACTCCAACTTGAGACTACCTTATAATTCTGCCATGGATTCTATGAAAATGCGAAAATAAGGCAGCCTATTTTTTTCTAATTTTTCGGATGACAACACCTTATATTTATTCCACTATGACTATTACCTTATTGATTACATCCTGCATGAGCTCACAATGGTCATGTAAGAGCAATTTTTTTATAGTACGAAATAAAAAGGGAGGAGAAAAAGTAATGAAATTTATGGAATGTCAAAAACTGAACGCCATTCAATTCGCTGCCGTCTGACCGACCAAGAATCAAAATGCGAAAGAGAGTAAAAATAGTTCATATAATGCCGTTCAAACGATCATCGTCTGACCTCAGCCTTATAGCCCGAACACAACACTCGCGACGAGCGGCAAGCTTTTCACTTTTTATTTACATGTATTTCTTATGGGACGAATTTTGGAGACTTGTCGCGCAACATTGTCGCTTGTCGTTGCCGTCGGCTTCAATTTAATTTTAATTTGACAGGCAGCAAAAGCAAGTTTCTGCCATTGTTTACATTTGTTATTGCTGGTCGCATTCAGCACACTGTGTGTTGTAAAATTTCTGGTGAGTAAGGGATGTTTTGCTTGAACTTCACAATTTTAAGTACAACTCAGCATAATGGCATAAGAATCCGTGACTTTTTGTTTGAACTGATGCATAATTGATTCACCAAAACTGCGCAACTAGATTATTATTTTTAAGCACTCTTTAGTTGCGCTGTTTTGATAAATCAACTAAGCACCAATTCAAAGAAAAAGTCACTGATGCTTTGCATAAATGCATTTAGGAACTCAGCCATACTTTTGGCAGGCGATAATTTCGATAAAATATCACTTTCCTTTCATTTTTTCACACAATTTTGTTGTTTTTTATAACATGCTGCCACATCGATAATTCGAAAAAAAGTGAAGTTACAACATGTCGCCACAGAATAATGAATGAATTTTTTTTTATCATATGAATGCTATTCACAAAGAATTTCAGAATTTTCTGATATTCTTTTTTTATCCATCTATCCATCTATACTATTATTACGCAATCGCATTTTTTGTGATGACTATCAAATCTATTCTATAGACGCGATTTTTATAAATAGGGTAGCAATTGAAAGGTCTTGCTTTGTATATGAGCAATAAGGTCTTATTTTTTCTTAAATATTGTGTTTTTTTTTTTAAATGCTGAAACAATTTTCTATGAAAACCAACCAAATTTCTTTGTGATGCCTTAAAGTATGTGATAGATTTTTATTATTTCTCAACAATTCAACAGAAACATAGAAAGTTTCTAAGAAATCCTTGGTTCATAGGTAAAAATAGTCCTCAATATAAAAACAAAATTACCTGTCACTAGATATTTTTTTTTTTGCGCTTAGCCGCCACACGGCATTACTAGTTATTCATATTTCATTCACTATTCATTTGATACTAATTATTCATTTGTTATTAATTATTCATTGGTTATTCATTGTTCATTTGTTATTTTTTACTAATTTCTTATTCATTATTGATTTTTATTTATTAATTGATATAAATGAAACGAACAATTATTGAATTTTTAAAACTTAATGTGAATTAACACTTTTATTTATGAATAAGTCTTGCATTCATTGAATCAATTCTTATTTCGTCATTCACTCATTCATCTCTTTGAAAATAAAATTAAATTGTACAGTGCACGGTCGGTTTGCCTTCCGTTTTGATTATATTTCAGTGTTTTATTTTGTGGTTACGTTTTAATTATTTTAATTTATTTAGGCGTTATTTAGTAATCAAAATTTATTTTGTTTCGATAAAAGATTTTAAAAACAAATAAATTTAACAAATTTATATTTTTAATTTTAAAAATTTGCCGACGTTTCTCAAATTGTTTGTCTGCTTCATCGGGGCGTCTTTTATTAACTATAAAACTATAAAAGAAGCCCTGATGAAGCAATTTGCGCAACGTCGACAACTTTTTAATAAAATTAAAAAAAAATTAAATTTAAATTTGTTAAATTTATTTTTTTCTTAAATCTTTTTTTAAAAAACAATAAATTTTGGTTATTTAATAGCGTCTTAATAAATTGAAATTAATTTGAATGTATTTCTTTTTTAGCTCAGTGTTGTTATTCAAAACGGCAAACTGTTGAGTCGGCTGAATGCAGCCATTGTTTTTTTTTACTATTGTTTGGCTGTTGAAGTGCTCGTATTTTTGTTTACTTTGTAAAAGAAGTGTTTTGAGATAAAGTTTTGAAGGTAAGTTCATAAATTATAACTTAAAGAATTTAATATGTATTATGTTTCTTCTATTGCAATATGGACTGAGATAAACAAATAGTTGAAGAGCAGCTTAAGTTTGCTGCTGTCGCGTTTATTATAATCAAGTCGCTCAACATTTCTCTACAACGACAGAGTGGAGACATGTTGCTTGCCGCTCGTCGCGCGTATTGTGTTTGGGCTATTAGAAGCATCAGAAGCTCGTGCTTCTAATGCCGTGGTTATGCTAGCCAAACATGATTGCCGAATATTTTTGTTGTTATTGTTTCTCGTGTAAAGTGAGAAATTAACTTTTTCTCAAATTCATTCTCTCGCTCTCAGACCAAACATTTTTGATTGCTGATTGGAACAGCAAACATGCCGAACTTTCCGGTGTAGCCTGCAGTGAAATTCCATAAAAGCATCAAAAAAGAAAAAAAGGTAGTAAAAATTTAAATAAGTTATAAATCAACTTTAAAAACATTGTTATTTATAAAGCAACCTTAAAAACAAAGAACAGACATTAAGAAAAAGTCGAACAACATGTGTTGAGCAAAAATTTTCAGTATTTATTGTCACTTCAAATAAACATTAACAATTCTGTGCCTTAACAAGTTTACTACAAAAAAAAAAAAGTCTTAAATCAAATTGCACATTATTTACCATCAATTCGTATTTTTGTGTTGTATTTAATTTAATATATTTTATGTAGGAATGGCATTTATTTGGAGACGCAGTTTGATCGAAGTGTTAAAAAAAGTGTATGAAAAAGTGTATACATAAGGGTTGTTTAACTTGTGTTTTCGAATATTATAACATTGATGCAACTGTGCAGCAAACAGAAGCATAACCACGAAACAAACATTTCAGCGAAGAGAATAAATAAACGAAAATGAATAAATCGGCAATCATGTGTGGCGAGCATAACCACGGCATCAGCGACGTTTTCGAGATTCATCCCGTCTGCCTGCGTCACTAAATAGATATTTATCCATTTATAATTGAAATTTTGAAAATTTCTTTGAAAGATATATTTTCAAAGGTCCGATCCTTAAAAATATGCAAAAAAATTCAAAAATTTGCACTAGAATACTGCCTTAATACGTCAAGAGTTCATAAAGTATCTCACTTTACCAAATTTTTAATTTGAATGAATAAAAAAATAAATAGTTTTGGTTTTTAAAGCCTATTGTATAACATGAAATAAACTTAAAAATGCAATTCAAATATTTGTTTTAATAATTTTTCTAAAATAACATATTTTTTACCTAAAAATTTATTTTAATTTTTTGTGCGAAAATTTGTTATTCCAAAGCAAAATTTAATCAGCTGTTTCTGATAAGCCAACCATCAAACTACTTACTGAGTTGCATATTCAGACAGTAATGACGTTAAATAAATATACCTTTTTTAGACTTAAAAGGGCGATAATAGTTGAGAATAGTTGAAAAAATGGTTGATTGGTCCCGGGTTTCTCGACGACTAATCCCGTGATTTTCGGGATTTAAAAATACCCGGGATTGCCATTCCTATTCTCTACCCCCGCCCCCCTTGATTACAAGTGGGACATATCCCCCTAATTTTTCCCCTGCTGAGCCACTAGGGAACCTTATCATTTTAATGCAAATCACTTTACCTTACAATTCTTACTTTTCTCTTATTTCTTATTTTCATTAATATAGAATCATTCTCAGAAATGTTCTTAGCATAAAGCATAATTTACATTTTTAAAGAATTCAAAATATCTAATAACATTTATTTATTTCATAATAAAGTGCAAAGAGTAAAGTTTAAATATATCCTATTGAGTTAACCTTAATAAATGGTATTGTAAATATTTTAAACAAATGAACTGGAAGTGAAATAGAGCATAAGCCAGCTGAAAACATGTTTTATAATTTCAAGGCCATCATACTTTCCTGGCAGTAATATGCGTAGGTTACAATTTTTATTACCGCTGCATATACATATATTTCCATTTTCTAATTTTAAATATAAAAATATAAATTTTTATCCACACCTTATTGTTTGTTGCCTCTGCAATATTATGAGCCCAAGATACAGCCAATAAAAATACTACATTAAAAATCAAAATCATAAAATATTGTAAATACTTCCCACACGCTATCTACTGCTTCACGGTAATACAAGCAATGTATCACGATGTTATATGGTACATTTTTTATTGCCCATGTTAGTTAGAAAATCTATGTTAGTAAAATTTACACTAAAAAAAGCACAACAGTAGCTTTATTTTCAAGAACGCATAAAATATTTAAATGTATGCAGACTAGTAAAAAAAAAAAAATTATATACAAATTTTGAGAAAATAACAAATTTATATGCTTATTTTGCGTTACGACTCTCCACCCACAATACTTGTCATACCCACTCATGATATTTGTAGAAGGGCATCAAATTTTAAAAACATTCAGACACATATACACACAAACTCATACACACACACACACACACTTAGTCACAGTACTTTAGAGACGGACATAGAGATTGCCAGCAGCACTTTGTAATGCTACAAAAAATGACGATACATAAATAAATTTTTTTTTAAGCTATCGTGGTAGTCAGTGACTTCCTTCCTGTTCTTATAGTTTGCTTAACCAAATCGACTTACTTGCTGTTTTCTATAAAACGATTCACATAAAATTGACAAAATTGCAGAGAAAAACTGTTCAACACTTTTATTGTATTTCCTCTTAAGTGTAGTAAAAAAAAAATGCCTTCAAACTTTTATTTCCTCGCCTTTGGCCTCAACCACTTCGTCTTGAAGAAATCTCTTAAAAATTTGAAACTACAAACAACAACACCAAAACAAAAAAACGGTTAAAGCAGCGACCAGAACGATAAGGCATGAAATTCGAAAGAAGCCAGTATTTCGATGGCTGTTTATGGCTAACATGAGTCAAACAGCCACCAAAAACAGCCAACCAAGCGCTTTACTATTAAAGGATATGTAGAAAAATGAAAGGATGTGGCAGCCGGAAACATTGAATCAGTTATTGTCTCTTCGAAAAAATAAGTTTTCAGACATTATAGGGCGGGAGAGTGATGATCGAAGGGAACAAATCATATATCTATGCCAGCCAAATCTATGTTAGCCAAAAGACATGAATTTTTTTCTGTGCTTTATGTAACGTTATGGCTTAAAATGCAAAGTCTAAATAATATTTAAAATTTACAAAAAAAAATTCAGAAGTAAAGGTATATTTATTTAATGGCATTAAAGAGATATATGTACATAAACTATTTATGATTGAGAAAGTTTTTATTTAATACAATGAGATCATTGAAATTATATGCGAACTAAAAATGAGCAGAGTTTCACCCTAAAAAATTGATTGCACATTTCAATTAGAATTTTTGACCCATGGGATTCATATATTATTGAAAAATATGCAAACAATTTGAATAAAATATAGTGGAAATATTTTCTTAAGCTATATCTAATATAGATCAGGGGTGCGCAAAATAATTCATTCACATTTTTGTGATTGTGTTGCAAAGCTTTTATTTTAAGAGTTTGCACTGAACGAAAAGCACGAGTTTGTTCTTCGTACGATCACGGCGTTACACGAGAATGATAGCTTTTCGTGTTCTATACAGTTGCGAAGAACACATTGGAGAAAAAGATGCATGACTTGGTTTCTTTATTGCTCCAATGTGTTTTTTGGCTCGGCTCAGCAATAAGCGTTCACCATAGACAACGCAGAATAGAGCGGCCGCAACTTAACAGCATGAAATTCGTACAACAACTGATCGTATCGAATGAAAGAACAAACGCGCTGTTTCATAAATATAACGCCACTGCCAAATTTGACATATTTTTGTAACGGCCAGTTTAAACAATAGATAATGTTTTGAGAATTTGGTCATCTATGCACAACAA
The DNA here is from genome assembly GCA_914767935.1 of Coremacera marginata. Taxonomy (NCBI): domain Eukaryota; kingdom Metazoa; phylum Arthropoda; class Insecta; order Diptera; family Sciomyzidae; genus Coremacera; species Coremacera marginata. The sequence goes on from OU612043.1 coordinate 193,281,337, forward strand.
CAATAGTGAGCAAAAGTGAACTCTTTTCTAATAACGGTACATTGTTTATTGCTTAATATCACACTCGATGCTGTCTCATATTTGTAACGCCATTTCAAAATTTTTAATAAAAACAATTTTTATTGAATTCATTAAAAAAAACATATTAAATTACTGTTCCATTGGCTCCAATAATATTGTAAATGCGATTTGGCATACTTGCAATTCAATTTTTTAATGTGTTTGAATCAATTTTACTCCATTCCTCGAAAATTACTGATTTCCGTTCTTTCACGTTGCCAAATTGTCTGTTATCTTTATACACCTGGCGTACAAGTTCTCCCCATAAATTCTCGATGGGATTACAATCTAAAGAGTACGCCGGCAACTCCAATAAATCAATGTTATTGGCCTGAAACCATCTCGATTTACGTAGATTGCCGCATTATCTTGCTGGAAAACTAGTTGTGTCTGTCCGTTTTTTTTCCGAAAGTGGAGTCAAACTGGTCTCCAGCACACGAGTGTAGTCAGCGCTCTTCATGCTTGAACTTTCAATTTTAGAAAAACCGCCCCACACCATCACTTTCTCTTTACCAAAACTTCTTTTTGAAAACGGAAGTGGTTCGCGGCGTATGTCGTATTAATAATGTCAAAATCCACCCTGGCCATCAAGATTCCATTTTTTCTCAGCGGAAAAAATGGCATGTAAAATTTAAACTTCAACGTGGGACCCTTTTTAACCGACTTCAAAAAGGAGGAGGTTCTCAAGTTCGTCGGTTTCTCTGTTTTTTTTTTTTTTTTTTTTTTTTTTTTTTTTAAATGTATGATAGAGTATTAGATAGATATCATAAGCATGGAGGTGCCCGTACAAAAATGGGCGTTATTCGACAAATGGGCGTGGCAATATTAGAAAAACAGTGTATCGTAAATAATTTTGAGGCTAGAGTACTGCAATTTAGTATAGGGGTAGGCATTATTATTACAAATTATCGTCAATAAAGTGGGCGTTATTCGAAAAATGGGCGTGGCAGTATTATAAAATCACTGTATCTCGAATAATATGGACACTAGGGTACTGAAATTAAATGTAGTGGTAGACACAGTCAATACAAATAACGGGCAAGAAAATGGCCGTAATTCGACAAATGGGCGTGGCAATATTAGAAAACAGTGTATCTTGAACAATTTTGAACCTAGAGTACTGCAATTTAGTATAGGGGTAGGCATTATTATTACAAATTTTGGTCAATAAAGTGGGCGTTATTCGACAAATGGGCGTGTCAATACTATAAAAATACTGTATCTCGAATAATATGGACACTAGGGAACTGAAATTTAGTGCATGGGTAGACACAGCCTATACAAATTACGGGCAAGAAAATGGGCGTTATTTGGCAAATGGGCGTGGCAATATTAGAAAAAGAGTATATCTCGAATAATATTGATACTATGGTACTGCAATTTGGTATAGGGGTAGGCATTATTAGTAAAAATTACGGTGAAGAAAGTGGGCGGATTTCGACTACTGGACGTGGCAATATATTTAAATATTCATCAAGAAATTAATATACTTATGATAATAAAACATATAAGAAAAAAAATTAAGATAATAAGATTTCATATATAATAATATGTTTAAATAAATTATCAAATATGACCAAGAAATTAAAAGGAAAAGTATTTTTAAAATTATTTTTTAAAACATTATTGAAAAGCTGACCGGTAGTCGATTTGTTCCTATGTTCCTTCTTGCAAATTGCAAGCTCGTTCTCATATGTTTGCTAGCAATAGCAGAAGCACACTTCATAAGTTCACTACGGATATGTTTACACTGATGTAGCACTCTCCATACCGGTGTTCGGGAAACTTTTTCAGCAACAAAACTCCGCAATTCTTTTAAACTGTGTGTAGTGTTGCTCGCAGCTCGGATTATTTTCCGCTGATCGCGGTAAGAGGATTTTTTATCTTGCCCGAACATTTTGGTTTGCCGTAATTTTGAGGTTTGTTAAAAAAATGTTGAATCACTCTATGGCTGCCCGATTTCCTAAATTCCATAGCCTTCTTCTTTAAGAATTTTTATTTTTTCCATTTTTTCGCAAGTATATTGGGTTGCACGAGGTATACGATCTAAATTTTTTTCTATTGTTAAGGTCTTGAAAACTAACTACACAATTTATTAATCACTACACTTCAAACGCAGCAGAAGGAATATTTGCAAGTGGCGTTATAAATATGAAACGGCATTAAAAGTAATATTTAGCAATAAACAATGTGCCGTTATTAGAATAGACTTTGGTCTTGCTCACTATTGTTGTTGTGCATAGATGACCAAATTCGCAAAACATTCTCTTTTGTTTAAGCTGGACGTTACAAAAATATTTAAAATTTCGAAGTGGCGTTATATATATGAAACACACCTTATTGTTGTGTTCAATAAGGCAACGCAGAGGCGAGCGGCTGCAATCTCACAGCATGAAGTTCGCACAGCTACTGATCCTATTATTTTATTCAGTGTAATAAGTTCTCACCTGGACTAAAAAGCCTGAAAACTGTCGTATGCATGTGAAAGCTATCCGCCCATGGGCGGCCTTTTGGGCACTCCTGATATAGATGCAAAAATTGTGTAATTATGTTGAATAACCTGTGCGTTATGAATTTTTTACGAAAAAATCCCAAAAAATCCAAAATTTTAAAAAACAATAGCATGGATGGTTTAAACATATTCCTGTGCTATTTTAAAGTAATAACTATTAAAACTTAACTTTTTTCCAAAATTTTTAGCATTTCGATGACAAAAAAAAAAATGTAAATGTAAAATGTAAAAATGTAAAAAATATCTCACTCGGAGTAACTTTAATAACACAGTACAACACATAATTTTAGGACTCAATTCTGACAATTGCACGTGATAGTAGGCCCAAAATGAAGAACTTGTGCATCATTCGTTTTGTCTTCTTGCCTGCCAAAATATTTTTAATATTGATTTAAAGTTAGTAACTATTGTATAGGGGAATTTTTCACGTTTTAGGCTCTTTTGTTTGACATAACTCGAGAACCACTAGTCCGATTTAGCTGAAACAAATTTAGAAAAATTAAGAATTACAATTCCTCTTATTTGTTCTTATACTATTTTCCTATGTGTGCAACACTTTCGAAGTTAAAAATGAATGTATGAATGGAAAAAAGTATTTTTTGCCTAAAAATTAAAATTTTTTTTTTTTAAAATTCATAAAAAATCCAAAATGAAAAAAAGTGTCAAATCTAATTACTTTCACGTAAATTTACATAACCTATGAGCAAAATAAGGCATAGGTCATGAAAATCGATGCACGCGTTTCTCATTTATTCACAATTAAGTAAATGTATAAATAAAGCCACGTAACCTGTAAGTAAAGTGAGACATTTTTTGAAAAAATAGATGAATACATTTATTTCAATTCCAATAATGTTATGAATGAATATACACAAAACATAAAATAAAAATTCTGATTTGTATTGCAGCTATTCTTACACAGAAAATATGGAATTTATGGAATCTATTCATAAAAACAAAATTTAGAACATTTTCAATTATAACTATAATTATTGTCAATATCCATTCTCGTTGAAGTTGACGCTTGTGGTTCTGATAGGTTCTGTGGTAGGTTGTTGATATTCGTGGTCTGAGTTTGCGTCGTCATCCATTTCGATTTCTGTTATCGGTTGTGGTGCATTATTTTCAATATTGGGTGTCCAATCTGCATCATTCACATTGGTCGGATTGGTGAAAACGGTTTCGGCTTGCAGTGACACAGTATCCATACTCGGAGGTTTAGGTGCATCGATATCAGCAAGGCGGTTAACTGGAAGGGTGGCAGTAAATTTAGCAGTGTATAGTTTTGTTTTCAATTGTTGCCTGCTTAATCCAGGACGAAAATTTATGCATGCGTAGCATCTGTATTCATCATGTCCAGTTGTGTCTTCCACCCAAATTACTGGCTTCATAAAAGACAACGTTGCACCTCTTCCATGTATCCAATTTACAAGGGTATTATAACACATTTTGCACACAGTGTTCGGCGTAAAATTTGAACCACTTAAATCTGCTTCATCAAAAAAATCACAATACGCTTTTTTGAGTTCCTCAGTAAACAAGTTTTTTCGATAGTGTTTGTTTTTTTTTAGGACGATATGACCACAAATGTAACAAAAATTATCCAATTTTGGGCACTTGTTATTTTCCATATTTATATATTTTATGTTTTGTTGTTATTCACTTTTAAAAAAAAACTGGAGAAAAATCACTTTTACTGTTCGCGTTCGTCGACTCTGGCTTAAGGGGTCTCTCATTGAGCAACTTTTTTTTTCAACTTTTTTTTTTGCATTTATTTATAGCTTGGGTAGTTGCGAATATGCCCCTAAAAGGATTTTTAGAAATTCGAAATACTTTAGAAGATACAGCCTTTTTTGTGAAGCAAGGTCTGATGGACAAGAAGGTGATGGAGGTAATAAAACCAGCTTACGAAGCGCTGTCGGCAGATAATTTGCTTGAAAGATGCCTTGGATCTGAAACTCAGAATTCCAATGAGTCCTACAATTCTGTTCTTTGGTCACTTTCGCCCAAACACATCAACTCAGGCGCACGCACCATCGAAGTGGCCAATTTCATTGCAACGTGCCTCTTCAACGACGGTTTTATACCCATACTTAAAATTATGGGTTTGATGGGTATTGCGATTGGCAAAAACGCATACGAATACGCACTATCTCGCAATGAAGACAGATTGAACCGATCAGAGACTCGAGCTGCGGCATCATCAAAAGCTGGCAGAACGGCTCGCAGAGCAGAGAGGGCAGCAGAAAGCAGTTTCTACGAAAAAGAGGAAGGTGGCCTGTATGGAGCTGGCATCGCCGACTAATATTTGTAAGTAAAAATTGTCAGCTCTTTAAAACTGCATTTAAACATTTTTGATTTTTTTTTTTTTTCCCAAAAAAATTAGTTCAAACTTTAAACGCGTTTATCTCGAACCCACGTTTTTCGAACTGGCGGCCATGATATCTCCAGTTCAACTGAACCGATTTTCATGAAACAAAATGGAATCGACGCAGAATTGTCACCATTCTCGGGTAAACCTCGACCATAATTTTAAAAAATTTTTTACTATTTTTTTTTTTACACTAAACTACAAAAAAAAAACCCAAAATTGAAATTTTTTTTTTAATGGCCGCCATTTTGTCAAAAAAAATCACAAAATTAAGCTTGAAGTTCACCCGAGAATTACATCTATACTGATTATAACCCCGTTTTTTTTTTTCATTTCAGACGCTCCGGAGACCAGGAATCGTGGCCGCCGTGACGACACCTTTTTTTTCACCACCAACTTTGAAGTCTCATTACTTTTTGAACAGCCCACGTATCGAGGCAAAAAAAAATTTTTTTATTTACTTTGAATTTTTTGTAATACAATAAATAAAAAAAGTTTTCAATTATTCTTTGCGTTTTCAAATAAGAATTTTTTTAAAAAGGGTCCAAAAAACGGGTTTTGAATGAGAAGACCGCCTTAATGACAAAAAATCGATCAATGCACACATATAAGTATTACGTATTTTTCAATATTTTACTGACAGGTACTTATAAATGGGCGCATATTTTAAGGGTGCCTGGCTATACACCTGATTCACCACTTGTACGTTTCAAATTGTGCAAAACTTTCCAAATAATGATCACCCTTAAATGAGGGTGCAATTTCTGTAAAAAAATCATACAGGTAGTTATCATACATTTATTAGCGTTTATTGCTTCGCAATCATAAGAATCAAATAGCCTTTTGTTTATTCCTTTTTTTAATTCTCAGAATCATAAAAAAAGTGTCAATGTTTTCTCCAAATAATGTTGTGCATATCTCGAGGAAATTTTTGAAATTCAGACATTTACTTAATTGTGAATAAATGAGAAACGCGTGCATCGATTTTCATGATCTATGCCTTATTTTGCTCATATGGTATATGACTTTTCGTGAAAGTAATTAGATTTGACACTTTTTTCCATTTTGGATTATTTATGAATTTTTAAAAAAAACAAAATTTTAATTTTAAGGCAAAAAATACTTTTTTCCCTTCATACATTCATTTTTAACTTCGAAAGTGTTGCACACATAGGAAAACGGTATAAGAACAGATTAGAGGAATTGTAATTTTTAATTTTTCTAAGTTTGTTTCAGCTAAATCGGACTAGTGGTTCTCGAGTTATGTCAAACAAAAAAGCCTAAAACGTGAAAAATTCCCCCATATGAAAGTTACTAACTTCAAATCGATATTAAAAATATTTTGGCAGGCAAGAAGACAAAACGAATGATGCACAAGTTCTTCATTTTGGGCCTACTTTCACGTGCAATTGTCAGAATTGAGTCCTAAAATTATGTGTTCAAAAATGTTGGACTGTGTAATGCTAAAAAATATTTCTGATTTTTATTCGAAAAACTTTGTTTTGCCAACACATTGTTTTTTTCAATTCCGTTGTATTAAGATATTTTTACGAAACGAAAAACTTCCCAAAAGTAAAAAAAAAACGCTCTTATTTTTTAACACTTAGGCCCTTATTTTATTTATTTATCCCTAAAATACTCGAAAACTACGGCTTCTACGTAACTTGTATGAACATGTTTCGATGAATGTCGGCACGAGTTGTTGTGCTCCAAATGAAGCACGTTCTCATAACTTCAAATTTTTATTTCAATAAAATGATTTTTTAAATTGCTTCTTTTAATCATTTTAGTATAAAATATGGCATTTGATTTTAGTACTCGGTCTAGCGAAAAAATCGATTTAACTAATTGCCCTGACAAATACTGCATTCGTCAAATCGGAAAACTACTCTATTTAGAGGTTTTAGGTTAAAGCTGTTGCATTTTTCACAACAATTTTAAACAGTGTGTTTCCTTGTAAATTTGATCATGTCGAACTTTTGCGGAATAAACTTGAACGCAGTTAAAAATTTGCACTGAATTTTCAAATTTTCACGATTTTTATGGTTCGAGATGGTTTAGGAAACCATTCCAGATTGACAAAATTTTATTTCACCCATAGGCTTAGGAGACCCATATACTACATATAATAAAAGTAAGAAAAGAATATTTAATAGTGGGCCCCAAAATAAAATTATGCCATACTTCGTAACACACTATCAACATTTTTAACTCTAACAGATAGATTCTGTGAGTTATCGGTAATAGTAATCTTGCTACCTAAATTCGTTACCGGTCTAAGTTATCGGTATTCTGTGCACTCGGTTACGCTATCAAATGTAGTTAACTCGTTTACACAGAAATGAAGCTCTTTTTTTGCGTATGGCTGTTTTGCTTGTTACCACCTTAGGAGATGGTAACAATATTTACTGGTAACGCTTGGTTGTAGAATACCAAAAGGGTGTAAAAGTTACCAAAAGGTGAATTTCTTTGGTCATAAGATTAACGTTACCGCAACAGAATCGATGTGTAATTGTGTTAAGCTAAAAACATAAATGCTTACAACATTAGTGTAAATATGTAAAAATTGTATAGAACGCGCTTTCACACAATTTGAAGTAATAATTCAATAATAAACAATAAACATCACATTACTGATGAATTCAACTAGTAAATTTGTTACTGATGTGCAGTTTTATTACTACTAAATGTAAGACATCAAGTTAAAGCAACCGTTGTCCAAATTGTTTTCAGTTTCGGGAGCCGTGAACATATTTTGTCGGTTGCTTGGAAATGTTCGGATGAATGAGAAGCTCTTTCAAATTCCAGTTTTTTCTTTTAACCGCCAAAACAACAAAAAATTTGTCCGTGTCGGCTAAGTGGATGCACCATACACGAGGAAGAGTAGAATGGTAGAGTGACTCAGACACTTCAACAGAAAACACACTGATAGCAGTGATGATATTTGATAATTTTGAAGATAACTTTTTTTACTCTCGAGTAGTACTTTTTCGGACGCTAGAGTAGTTTTTATTATTATGATAAAGTAGGGAGTTTGCACTTTTGAAAAAACAATATTTTTTATTATAGTTAAACATCTAAGGGATTTAGTCCCAAAATTTAAAGTCAATCAAAGCAAAACTCTCGAAGTAATTGACTAATTAGTCCCCTCTACTTTTACACCATAGTTCCGACAGCAAAATTTTAGATGCGTTTTTCTCGAAACCACCTTTTAAAAGTGCGTATTTACTGCCATTTAAAAACTGCATTACTTATTCATTCCACATTTGGTACACACTTTCTACCTACAAAATACATCCCCCAATGATAAATTTTAGAATTGTTTTTTAAATAAAGGGGGTATTCCACTTGCGGAATTTTACGTGAAAAATAGCAATTTTTACTTCAAATGACCACAAAAAATTTAAAAATTAAAGAAATTGTAATCAGAGAAGATTGAGAGAAGGATTTGATGATACTTCGAATAAATTTTAATGTTTTTGATTTCAGATAATTTCCAGCTGAGATACAGTGAACACCGAAAATCGTCTTTTTCCAAAGACGTTCTGAGAAAATTTTTGTCACCGGGTTGCTTGTCGATATATTTGCATAAAATAATTACAGAATGTTATTAAGCTGATACTTTATAATGTACAAAAGGTATCAATGAACTTGCTCTATCCATATTTCTAAAAAAAATTCGCAAATAGACGGTTTTTTTACGCTGAAACCCTTTTTTCCCTTTAAATAAGCATAGTATTAAACTTTGAAATTAAGAATGGGTCATTTTACTGCAATTTTTTCAAAAGTTTATTAATATTTTTTTCCTTTAAATAGAGGAAATAACCTTTCCAATGATACTTTATTTACGAAAACCAGATTTCAATTGTCTATGCTATGTTGTCTCAAATTAGACCCTATTTTGATCGCGAAAAATGATTCTAAAAGTTTATTACTTCGGATTTGGTTTTCTAATAAAAAAAAAAAAACCAAACCAAGAACAAAATTTGAGCCAAATCGGAGATGATCAGTGCAACTGCAACTGATATTAGACTGCAATGTGAAATGGACGTTATACATTACAATAATTCCGTTAAGTTTACCTGGCACACAAAATTGTAAAATGTGTTGTATTCACCAACCTCTCACATAAAATTTGGTGAATCAAATATGAAAGTATTTTTTTTTTTTGTGGTAAATTATATCCGAAAGTACTTTTTTTTTGTGGGCCGAAAGGAGTTGGGGAGTTAAAATCGAAAGGCGGTAAAAAAGTTCTTGTCCACTACAAATATCATCGTTGACTGATAGCATGGACAGTCAGCATCAAAAAAACTAGTAAAAACGTATGGAATCAACCCAACTTTGTATTAAAATAACACATACAAAAACATTTATAATAGTTGTTTATTTTGTTCAAACCTTTTTAACAAATAATGTATGCGCAAGTAACGTTCATCGTGGTGTTTATATATCGAGCTGACGCTACACTATTTATTATGTGGAGGCTATGAATTGGTGCGTTTATACAATTACACAATTTTAAAATTCTGGCAACGGATTTTGATTCAGCGACCCATTTTTACCTATTGTTTGCTCCAGCACCGAATTCGTGAAAAAAAAAAACATTTTAGGTGGCAATACTATTAACCATCTTGTATTTTAAAATTCTGACATCAGATTCGAAATCAGCGACCCCTTATACTTTCAAAACATGAAGTAATACTAAAAACCAAAAAAAAAAAACATTTCAGGGCCCACACTAATATCAAATTATTTTTAAAATTTTGGCATAAGATTTGAAATCAGCGACCCTCTTTTACAACCAGAACATGTACTAAACTTGAAAACAAAACAAATAATTTTTATAGGTTCAGCCATAAACAGAATTAGTATCAACGGTCATTTTAATACTCTAAGTAGTTCAATATATTACGAATACTCGAAATCAAAACATAAAAAAATCTAATATTAATGAGCTTTGAGCTGTTTTGAATGAAACAAATATGAATACTACTTTCGAAACTACTTATACTTATTCATACTCATTTTTGAGTAAGTGGCTCATGATTCAAAAATTTTGTTCACTTTGTTTTAAATCAATCACATCCGAATAATGCTTTGGAAACTACTTATACTCATTCATACTCAGTTTTGAGTAAGTGGCGCATTGATGCAAAACTGTGACTCGTTGCAGATCTCTGAGACTAGTGTATTTTAATCCCCTATGGATATTAGGGTAGCAATATAGGAACATTTTTTGGAGACCGGCATATAGCTTTATTGGCTAAGTGAAGTCTGATGTAATGCATAAGCACCATATTTATGTTGCTTATTTTTTTCTTTACTAGCTATCTTCAATGACAAAAATTAGCTGACTTTTGCTTTCCACGGCATAGCTTTTTTTGAGAGGAGTATCAATTTTTGATGGCTATTCTGTTATTTTATGTATGCCTTTTCAAGGTAAGGGGCTGTTCATAAATTACATAACATTTTTAGCGGTGGGGGTCGAAAATTTGTGAAAAAGCTTGGCATTGGGGGGATCGGTCGTGCGTGACGTCACAAAAAATATTTGAAATTCGATTTTCAACATTTTAAATTTTATTAAAATTCAATTTACTTGTAAGTATTGCTTTAATTTTTATCAATAAAAAAACGCAGCTAATAAAACAAACGAATCACAAGCCGAAAAAGACTGCTAAGACTATGTTTAAATCGAGCATCTGAAACACCTTTGGGTTTCACCTTTGGGGGTAAAGGCTTTGTGACGAAGTATGACATAGGGGGGAGGGTCCAAAATTGACCAAAAACATGTTACGTAATTTATGAACAGCCCCTTAACCGCATACAAAACTAATTTTGCCAATATCTAATAATTTGGCATATAAATACACCATATTTCTTCATAATTACATGAACACTATCATTTCTTTACATGATAGTGTTCACCAAATACGGGTTTCTATTATTTCATCCTTTAAGTCAGAACTAAACATTTATTGGTAGAATAATTTACATTTATAGCATTATAAACAAAAAATTTCTAATAATAAATCTATTAAATTGAATTGAACTGAACAATTTTATAACATTGAATTGAAATATCTCCTTCCTGCATTCAAGCATTTAATTAAATTTTAATTAATATTAGAACTAAAGAAGCTTAGCTGGTCTTTCTACTGAAGGGCTCTGTTTATATTGCATCTAAGGCTTAACTTCCACAACTGTAAAGATATCAAACACTCAAGCCAAACCAAGTCACACATAATGGGAACTATATAATAATTCGAAGCTTTAGCGTTAATCTGATAATAATTCTCTTTGTTGTAATTTTTGTTTTGTCTTTTCTATTCATGCTTTTGTTAAGTGTACAAGATGCTTTGTATTTGTGCAAATATGCAAAACCATCCAGTATACAAACACCCAATATAATAACACCCAATAACGAACGCCCACCATTCAAGCATTTGCTTAGACGTTTCTTCTTAATCGAAAGCGAACTGAAAGTCACTGACGACAATAACAAAAAAGTATCACATAAATGAAATTGCGACATATACTATCTTCTTCCGGTAAATGGAAAATCAGTTATTTGGTGTACATTTATTTAAATTGTTTCTTTGCTCAGGGCTCAAGCTATGTTGCCTTTATATTTTTGTTGTCTTTACAGCTCTAAGTACGCCCAAAATTTATGTTTATATGTTGATATAGCTTAAGTTTGGCATTTGTATGGTTTTATATACAAATATGTGTTTGTTTATTTGCTTTAACAATGAAGCTTTTTTTAAAACGGAAATGAAAAGGGGAACGGAAGTGCTGGAAATTGTCACGCACAGTTTAAAAAGCATTAGTTCTGAATAAATCTAGGGACCAAGATAAGAGATAAAAAGTTACTGAAAGCTCTTCAACACTTTAGTGCAAGCAGTGAAACTTGAGCAGCTTTAATGCAGAGCTTTACATATCCACTTGCATAACTTTGCATAGCTAATATATTAATATACATGGTATATTTTCTATTTAATTAAAACAAAAAATAAATGTGTACTTATTAAGCTCATTTAGAGTTAAAAGTCGAAAAAACTTTTAATCACTGTTTTGTCCAAATTATCAACAAACATCAACATTCCGGTTACTTGATGAAAGCTTTCGTTTTACTTGTGCTTTTAGCATAAAACTTTCACTGACCAAAAGTTTGCAATTGGCTAAACTTTTTGAAATTGAAAAGTTTTTGAAATGAGTAATGGAAAAAAAAAAATCAGCAACAACAACAAAAAAACAAGCTCAGCAGTGGTAGTTAGTGCCAACTATAAATTGTTTTGTTGTTGTTAACCAAACTTTAACACACACACCAATCAGCTGTTTAACTTTGCCACGCTTCTGTTTACATATTAGAAACTTGCATTTCGTATAACATTTTTTTCTTCACCATTTATGTGTTTTTGCACAAAATAAAGTTTTTCAGTTTCTTTCATTTATTATCATCCGGTTTCTTTTATAAGTTGTTTGTATCTTCTTTTATTTTACTTGATCATTGTAAGAATTGCCCACAATTTCCATGACAATCTCGTCGCCTTTTCAATTAAATATTTTTTTTTCAAGCATTTTTCTTTTGTAATGCAAAAATGCACTTTTTTCCTTTCTTTTCCCTTAAAAGAAAAAGTTGTTTAACTCATTTACTTCGTCGTCGTTTTCTATTTTACAAGTCAATATAATTCATTGAAATGTAAGCAAAACTGGCAATCATGAGCTGGCTGCACTTTAAAGTACCTTTTTGATTCGCTCTGATTCGATTTATTTCTTTAGTTTTTATATAAAAAATTATTTTATTTTCTTGTGTTTCTTTTTTGTTTCTATATGTATTTTATAGTCCTTAAACAAAATTATTCGAGTTATTTTATATTTTCCTGTTATATAGATAAGGAACTTCCTAACGCAGTTAAATTATAATATCATTAAAAAGATATTATTAAAAAGAAATTAAAAAATAAATAAATACAAAAAAAAGGGACATAAAACAAAGCACAAATTTCAGCAAAAATAAATATGAAATAAGAAAATACATATATATGGGTCGTTGTTCTCTGTCAACCGAATCCGTTCCCTAGCCCATCTCAGTTTTTGAGTATAAATATTAAGTAGAAATTTGCAATTTTTGTTGAAGTGTATATTTTGTGTGTCCTCTTTTAATTTAAGATGGCTGTCACAATAAACAACTATAACGAGAAGACTACCCAAAAATCATCATTGAAGTCAAAGTTCAATTATTTGTAAAATGAGATATTCTTATGCAAAAATAATCTGTTGAGCCTTAAAAATGTTGGTGAAGTGTCTTATTTTGAAATCCACTTTTAAATAAAAGATGGCTGTACCAATATGGCGGCTAAGACAAGAAACTACTCAAAATTTGTTTTTTATTAGGGTATATTTTTATCTTTGAACCAAGGATTTCATAGAATATTTCTATGTTTCTGTTGAACTTTTAAGTAGCCCAGTTATTACTTATCATAGCATTATAATAAAAATCGATCACATACTTTTAGGCATCACAAAGAAATGTGGTTGTTTTTAATAGAAAGTTTGTTTTAGCTTTTTTTTAAAAAAATAAACAATACATATTTAAGAACAAATAAGACCTTCGCAGAAAACCCCAAATCGGGGTTTTAACAATCGTTTTCTCTCATTGCTACTCTTTCTGTCATACGTGGTCATTATTTGCTTTCCTCCTCTTATCATTTGTACTAAAGTGCATGCACTATATTTCGACGTAATTTATTCCTAACATTGACGAAACAAACAAAACATAAAACAGCTTTGTGGATCACAGCGAGAATCACGGAAGGCTGATGAGTTTTATATGTGATGAGTTGACATTATTTAATGAAATTATTAATTTATTATTCAATAATTAAAAAGTGTCAAACATAACTGAAAAGATGAAGAAACAAGCAAATCCTAAGATAACAACGCAAGCGCTTGTTGCAAAGGTTTTAGGAAATCTTCACTAGTATAAGTATAACTTACCTAAGGTTATGTTACCCAAGTTCCTATTTTAGTAATAGCTAGAATCTACGGCAACACATTTTAGCAGAAAGTTACCTAAATTTCCTTTGTTGTATTATACAAATACTTAGATAACCCATTCTGGCCAAAGGTCTTAGGTAAATTATACCCGAAAATTTTATAATTTCACACATTTTTTTCACTATGTGTATATCGCAAAACTAACACTCTACAAGACGCTCGTTCTACCTGTGCTGCTTTATGGCTCTGAGGCATGGGTAGTTTCGCAAACTGACGCAGCCGCTCTGGGGGTGTTCGAGAGAAAAGTTCTTCGCAAAATCTTCGGTCCTGTTCGAGTCGGCGATGTTTATCGCATCCGAATGAACCACCAGCTGTATGAGCTCTACGAAGACATTGACGTAGTTCGGCGTATAACTGTGCAGCAACTACGCTGGCTGGGTTATGTCCATCGTATGGGCGACGAAGCTCCAGCGAAAAAGGTGCTCGGGGCGAGGGTCGCTGGTCAACGACGACGAGGGAGACCATGCCTCCGATGGATGGACCAGGCTGAGGAAGCCCTAACCGCACTTGGTGTAACCGATTGGAGAAGGCGCGCGCAAAGCAGGGGCGCCTGGCGAGAGCTGATGATGTCGGCCGAAACCCGGAAACGGGTTGTTACGGCCACCTATGTATGTAAGTAAGTATATCGCATACACTGTCATCATCATCAAAACCATGGCACATTTCATCTTCATCTGTACTTAACTCCAAATCCATTATGGAATCCACAAACACCCGGATTTTTTCATCACTCATTTCTTAAATAAATAAATTGTTTAAAAAGTTTAAATGAATTTACAATAACTAATTAATGGCAAAATAAGTTATTTTTATATCAGAGATCCCCACATCATGGTTTCCCATAGCTCGCGAAAGTCATGTGTTTCATATAATTGCTGACGAAGTAGTCTGCAAGAAAGGGACACAATTTTTTTTATTGTTTTTTGCACCACCACAATCTCCGTTTTGTAGGCATAAAAATATGTATGTTGATTACATATTACGTATTACGTATACATCAATCTACTTTCTTTGCATTCAAGTGGCAAATTTTACGTGAACATAGACAAGGGTCAATTGCTACCTTTTACATTACCATTCCACTAGTCACTTCAATAGTGCTACAGGCATAGCTGGGTCGCAAAGTATTCATTACAATTCAATTCAAATTCCTTGGAATTAAGAATTGGTAATTTGTCATCTCAATTCCTCAGGAATGCAATTGAAAAAATTCGTCAATTACAGTAAAGGAATGGATATTGGTAATTGGATACCTCAATTCCTCAGAAATGTAATTGACGAATAAAAAACAAAAAACCGTAGGTCTTCAGTTAAAGAATTTAGACTTTTTCATCACAATATTTTTCTTCATGTTCTTTAATGAAACTGAAACACCTTTTATATCGTATATTCTTGAAAAAATTACTTCGAACTATATAAGCCATTGTTACAAAATCAAGACGTCAGAAAAACAAACAATATGTAATACAAGCCAGAAGTTGAGTGAACTGACCCTTTTATGTATTACCTTGGGTCAAAAAAGGAGCTAATTTGTGTAGAACTAGTAAAATAGCTAACGAGAAAGACGGTTAAAAATTGTAAATTATCTACTTTCGATACTTGCGGGACTACTTTTCACTTAACCGTAGAACTCATAACCGGGTACCCGTGTGTCCACTCGCAACTTTAAACTGCTGTCGCTGAAGAACTACTTATAGTAGAGCATTGAAACTTCGGGTCTAAGAAATTAAAGTTTTTCTGCGTCGTATGAGTAGTCACCTATGGAATTTGGTTCAGTGGTTCCGCAGCTATAAGCTCCTAAAGACAACACTCAAGCAAACACATAATCGGGGTACCCGTGTACCCCATATGAAAAAATAAGTGAATAACTTCTGTTCATAGGTATCTTGAAATTTTTATTAAGAATATGTAAAAAAAGCATTAAGAAATAACAATATAAAATTCCTGAAAATATTATGTTAAAATATACTAACTATTACGGTCACGAAGGATGCAAAAACAATTTGTCACCGAGCGCTCCAGGCACATAGATTTTTTTGCAGTTGATGCATGCTTTTCGCGTTTTTTTTTCTACGTTTTGATTCCTGCATGTAGCATAAGTAGCCACTACATGCAGGAAACAAAACGTAATGGACCACTGTAGTTTCAAGTGGTCGGTTCAGATAACTTTCTATAGCTTATCTAGCCGTGAAGTGTCGAGTGATTTCTCGATTAAGTGCACGTTCCTCAATGATAGACATGCACATTTCTTCAGCCACTTTCCGAAGGAATAGTTTTCGCCTATTGGCAGTATGCGGGATCACGTTGTTGTTCATGTAGTATAATTTATAAGCTGCCAAGGCCGTTATGTCCAAGATGTTGAAAAAAGTGGCCAACGGCTTGTCGCTCGCTTGGTTGTGTACTCTGAGAACAACTAGTCCATAATGTCGACGCACCTTTGGTATTATTATAAAATTCAATTATAGCAGGCTTACCACTCTCAGCTATCTCGTCATCATAGTACATGACGATAGTACATAGACGAAAGCAGTAGCACAGCTTTGTTTTTGCGAGGAACAAAGGAACAGATTGTCACATTTTTTTGGAAACCAAACAACGTTGAACCAATGGGTTTATCTATCTGCGCTCTCATTTCTGCCGGATTATATGTTTTGTTTTTCCTGAGCGTTCCAACCAGCGTTAAGTCCCAGGACAGTCAATGCTGTGCTAGCGGCAATATTGTAAAAAAGTTGTCCATTGCTATATTTCGGCCGGTTCCTTTATATTTGACAGCCAGATCCTTCACCACTCGTTCGCCTTACCTAGTTTCTCTTCTAGATTCCGCTTGGCCGGTTATATTTGTCCATGCAGTGGAAAAGAATTCTTAGCGTCGCAAATCCACCAAACCTTTATCCCATATTTTGCAGGTTTTGAAGGGATGTACTGCGTGAAAAGAGTGCGGCCATGATAGAGAAAAAGTTGTTCGTCAATAGTCAAATGCTCACTGGGCTTGTAGAAGGAAGCTCGATTGCTGTTCATCATCGTCCATATGTTCCTTATCGGTGCAGCTTTATCCGTTTGTATACGTGCAGCTCGAGTGTCTGCGTTATCAAATCGTATAAAACGCTACAGTGCACAAAAGCGGTTGTATCCCATTACTGCGCGATACAGTGGAAAACTTCTGGCGCCCAATGAGTCCCGAACGCTTTCATTGCTGCTGCGGTTTGTGCCTGCCATAATTAATATTCAAAAAAAGGCATATAACTCTGCTACCGTCACTTCTTTCCATATCTTTGGAGTTGCATTGAGGTGGCTTGCATTCCATGCGTTGTAAGAATTTCTTGCCTTTTTATTGGTATAACGCATAATAATATCCATCATTTTGGTGTATCTCGATGGACCACGGCGTTGTCGAACAATGTTCTGCCTCAATGCTTGAGGAGCGACATTTGGTTGGAACCTCCATTCAGTGCCGTCACGCGCCACAAATTAATCGGCCCCCAGATTTATTGTTCCCGCTTCTTCTTCTTCTTCTTTATTTTCGTCATTCGATTCGTTGTCAAACGCTACTTCTAACTCTAACTCTTCATTATCAGGAGGCTCTTCCGCATCAGACAATTCTTCACCCTCTGAAAACTATTCTTCTCCATCGTCGAGAACGTTGTCAAAAATAGCCTGAATGTAAGCCTCTTTCTCAGCATCACTCAATCTATAAAAGAAAAATCATTAAAAACTTAAATTTGTGGGAATATTTCTGTTCTGTTCCCTTATATATGCAATGGAAGATAGATTTTCATTATATTTTGATGACACTTTTTTAAAAATATTTACTTTAATCGTCGCGATTAAAAATATTGCAATGTTCACTTGCACTAGCATTCAAGATGTAATGATTTGAATCGATAACAATTGCAATTATAACTGTTAATCATTAAAAACTAGTAAAGGGTACTCGCGTACCCCGGTTATGTGTTTGCGTGGTATTTTTTGGTTATGTGTTCTACGGTTAAACTTTAGACGTGCACTAAGCCACATGAAATTTTGATTGGCAAACTGAAAACAACTTCGAATTTAAAGAATGTAATGCTTTCAAATAAATATCAATAAACAATTCTTATATTTATTTGTGTATAGAATTTTTTACCGACTTAGGTGTTACAGTTTTTAATAGATGATTTAATAAAATTTTTCTATTACCCGTCTCTAAGCTGTATTGGGCAGCAGAGAGTGAAAGGATCTTACAAGTGATTTTTAAACAAGACTAGGACTAGATCTGGCCCCATATGGCTTCCTTTTACTCTTTTTGAAATCTTACTAGATCTATTACTTTGATAAATATATTGCTTATTATAAAATTAAAACTTTTGCATTGGAATATTAGAAGTAAATGTACAATAGAATTTACAATAGCAGAATATAAAATACACTTAGTGTACGTGACTTGATATCATCATCAATTTGGAAAATAGATTTTATTGTAAATTTTTATGAAAAATTTAAGTTTTTATTTTTAAAATAATTACTTTTTACATAATAAATTATAATAAACAAAATGGTAAAAAACACGAAAAACAATGAAAATTAAGGCAACTTTTGTATACTCACTGCATGAATTGAATTCTATTAACTTTTTATTCATTAACATAGTTAAAGCTCTAAACTATCTAGCCAAAATTCGCTAAATTACTTTTAACCCAAATTCTAATGCGTACCTTTAACGATACAAACGCTTTTCGTTTGCTTTCTTTTTATACCACAAACTTTCTTCATTAAAGTTTAGAATATTTCTAATACCTAGTCGAAAACTTTATGAACGAAAACAATGCGAAAAGCAAGCACGAAGGAATAACGTATGTATGTATGTATGTATGGAAACGGTAAGACGGAGAGAGAGTGAGAAAGAAAGAAATGATTTCAACAAACAAGAGTAGCTTGGAATAATATAAAAGGTTTCTTTTTAACCATTTAAAGTTAAGAACTTTATTTAAAGCAATATACCAACAGAGACAATTTGTTATTTGTCATTCGGGTCACCCTAAAAATGCGTGATATGTGTGTGTTTGTGTGTGTGTGTGCATGCAAGTAGCTAGACAAAAGTTTTCATTTATATAGGCCAAAACTTTTTAAGTCTATTGCTTATAATCTGTACACACAAAGAAGAGGTTCATAAATAAAACCGAAAAACTTAATCAATGATTCATTAGTTGTTTCAAAATGAAAATGATTCTCGTTGTTAAAGCTAAATATTTATAAATATTTTAATGTGAAAATATTGCAATATAAATCAATTAATTCGACACTTGCTGCAGACAGTTTTGTGCAGCAATTTATATGCAAAATTTGCAAAAGTATTCTTAGTCTCGCAACTCTTTAAATGATACGAGTAGAGTAAATTAGAAATATGTTTCTAGAGAATTGTTGTCTTTACAGTAGACATATTGTAGTGCTTGACTTCTCAGTGAATGTTTGAATACTATGGGGATTATATCTGTCAGTCTGAATGTTTGACAGGAAACGAAAAGCTCTTCATCATTTGGTGAAACTTAAAATAATTCATTTGTATATATGTTGCCATTATAAGCCGACATTCAATTGGCAGCAGACAGACAGCATAATATAGCTTCTGCCTTTACAATTTCAATTGGTATGAAGGTTATTTTTAGAGAATATTATAGTTCTTTTATACATATATGTTTTTTCATTTTATATATATATATTTATTTGCTTCATATTTATTAAAAATTATGCATCAATATATCAAGACTCTATATATTTTAATGAAGAATTGGCATACATATATACTTATATATATAACAATTGGCAATGACAATAACAATATATACAACAATGAACAGGTTGTTGTTTGACACTTTATAAATTAAAGGAAACTTTTAAATAGGCATACATATTAAAAGACTTAGAGGAGATATACATGTTTAGACAACAATTAACAATTTAATACTTGTATTAATATAAACAAGACGACTAATAATAATAAATTTATAGAAATTTAAATGCTTTGATTAAGATATATTAAAAATAAATAATAAAAAGACACAGTTTTGATAGTATCGTAAGTGTGGACGTAGAATTTTTTGTTTGATATATTTGTTGATGGATTTCTTGTTTTTTTTCATTTTTATGTTGGTTCAAAATACATATAATTAATTCAACCTTTTATTTAATAAATTGAAATAAATATTTCAGAATAATATGAATTTATTATATGATATATATATTAAATTTAATTTAAAATTTAAATTTGAACAAACAAAATATATTTTTAATATGCAATTTAATGTTTAATAAATAATTCAAACTTATTATGATATTTTAAAAATAAATGGAGTTTTTAATAGCATACCAACCACGCACAGTCTCCGTATATGTAAATCTGCACAATAGTAATATCATTTTTTGAATTATTTATGTATTATATGTTGTATTAATCTTGGCGAAGATTAAAAAAAAACAATAACAAACTGCAAAAACGAAAGAAACATATATATGCAAATATTTAATACAAACGTATTAATAACAACAACACAAGCAGTTACTGCAAAATACAAGTAAAACGATTCTTGATTCATATAATGATTTATATGTAGTAGCGCTGCGTTTTAGAAAAATCTAATATAAACTAATATAATCAACTATGCATCGCTTCTACGTGTTGAAACGTCTTATTTTCTGTGTGTATTAGGCAGGCAAAGCGACGTTATCCTAACTAATTGGAGTCTGGAGTCTTTTATATACGAAATACGAATATATTGCTCTTAAAGCTCTGATAAATTCATAAAACGATTCTATTCAACAAACAACATAACGTTTCATTCGAGATTTCGGCACGAACTAAAGCAACAAGCATAAGAACGTCAGCAGCAGCTGAAGTAGCAATGCATAATTTCTCAATGCATAAAAAAAAATGTGTATTTTTCTTCTTTTCTTTTGCCATCTTGTGGCTTTAATTAAGAAGTGATAAAGTTCAAAAATAGATACTCTTTTTATTGACGATATAACTGATACTTCGGCATAAATTTTATCTTTGTACGATGCATATTAAAGGCTGCATGTATGCCCTAAAGTGTTCCCCAAAAACGTTAGCATGACCTTGAAAAATTTATGAAAATAACCTAATACAAACCAAGCTGTAAGACGTAATTCTACGTCATAAGTATGTTAATAATAATTAGTTCGAAAATTAATAATAAAAAGTAATTAATAATAATTAATGAATAATATAAAATAAATAAAAAAATTTATAAAATTCAATAAAGTAGAGAAAAGAAGATAATATAATTAAGAAAAGTTGGCAAATATATAACAATTTATACGATAGAAATAGAGTAATAAAGTAATAGTGTGTAGATGTTTGAGAAAAATGGCATAACAGAGAGTGTTGAATTTATTCGTATTGACAATAGATTTTATGGAAAAACGTTATGATTTCCAGGCCATTTTTTTGCGTTGACTTAGGGTCAGTTTTTCACTACGAGTGTAAACTTTAGTCAAATTAAACCGAGCTTAACTCGCCAAAAGTAGGCATTTAAACTCGTTTTAACAAGATATTTTATCATTCGTAGAAGTTAAATTGACTTAAATTATTATGTAATGTGTTGCTTTTTTGCCTTAACTGAGTTAAAACATTAAATTTTGGTGAGTTAAACTCGATTTAATTTGACTAGACTTTGAACTCGTACTGAAAAACTGGCCCTTAGTGTTAATTAAATTACATGCAAGGGTTGAATTACACTGTGGAACAAATTCAGGTTAGCAAAAGTTAGGTCGATTCTGAGAGTGAGGGGTGAAAATAGAGGCTAAATTAAAAGACCTGTATAGCGGCGTTTGTTTATGTTAGTTCGAATTTTTTTTTGATCGGCCTTCGAACTTTGCAGTCAAATGCCGATTTTCAGCATATTGTTTATATGGTTTTTTGGCTATAACTCGTCGACTAACTGATATTTTTTCAATCTGTAAAAGCCAAATTATTGCTAGAGACCTGTGCAACAATTAAAAAAAATTGATTTAGAAAATTTTTGTGGTGCTTATGAAGAAAAATGTTGGAAAAAAAATTTTTTTTTTCATGCTTTTTGAAAATATTTTCCACAAAACTAAGTGATTTTTGCTTTCTGTTTGATCTATAATATGCTTCTCAGTTTCTTCAATAAATTTCATTTGAAAACAAAACAATCATAATTTAAAGCTTGCGTTTTCCAGCTTAATATTTATTTACTTCTCATTTTTTATGTACCAATTTTGTTCAGTGTTGGTTTTGAAGAAACATTGAAAAAGAAATTATAAAAATATGGAAAAAAATATAATTTTGAAATGTTAGTTATGAAAAGTTTTATAACAAAAAAAAATTTTGTGAAATATGTTGAAAACTAGCGGAGATATTTACACCGAAAGTCGTATTTTTAAATTTCCGATGTTTTTTTCTCATTCCTTCAGGCAAACAAGTTAAAAGCACAAAGTTGTATAGAAGCCCTGTTAAATATAAACTTTTCCGATCAAATATTTACACATACGGAAATTTGGAGAAAAAACAAAATTTTTGATACCCATATTGTGGTTTTCATCTCTAAAAACAAAATTTTTTTAAAAAAATAAATGCATATTTTAATAAAGAAAATTTTAATATAAATAGTTAAAAATTTAAAAAACCAAAAAAAGTTAACTTTTAGAATTCTCTTAAATAAAATATAAATGAAAATGAAACATTTTCGAATATGCGCTCCATATAAAATCGACTAAATACTGTTAAAAATTACAACAACAAAATTACAATGAAATTTACTTCTCCAAAATGGATGCCAGCATATGTGGCTTTAAAATACCTTTCGTTTGATACCAAATTTGTATATATTTCTATGGGAAATAGTGAAATTGTGGCAAAAAAACGAAATTTTCGCTGATTTTAAAACGCCATTTTGAAACCGTAACCCATCGATTACCATCGTCGTCGTTGACCAGCGACCCTCGCCTCGAGCACCTTTTTCGCTGGAGCTTCGTCGTCCATACGATGGACATGACCCAGCCAGCGTAGTCGCTGCACAGTTATACGCCGAACTACGTCAATGTCTCCGTAGAGCTCATACAGCTCGTGGTTCATTCGGATGCGATAGTCATCGCCGACTCGAACAGGACCGAAGATTTTGCGAAGAACTTTTCTCTCGAACACCCCCAGAGCGGCTGCGTCAGTTTGCGAAACTACCCATGCCTCAGCGCCATAAAGCAGCACAGGTAGAACGAGCGTCTTGTAGAGTGTTAGTTTTGTCGATCGAGAGAGGGCTCTGGAACTTACTGAGCCCGTAGTAGCACCTATTAGCAATTATTGTTCTTCGCTTTATCTCCAGGCTGATTTCGTTGTTAGTATTAATGGCGGTGCCAAGGTATACAAACTCCTTGACTACTTCAAAGTTATAGCTGCCGGATGAAACGTGGGAGTCTAAACGCCGAGCTCCCTTGTTTGTAGACAGCATATACTTTGTTTTACCCTCATTTATCGTCAAACCCACTTTGGCTGATTCCTTTTCGATAGCGGCGAAAGCAGCGGTAACATCTCTCTTGGTTCTGCCAACAATATCAATATCATCAGCGTAAGCAAGGAGCTGGACACCTTTATAAAAAATGGTGCCATTACGATGCACACCGGCCTTTCGTACGATCCCCTCCATGATGATGTTGAAGAGATCGGAAGACAGTGGATCGCCTTGCCTGAAACCTCTTTCGGTATTGAAGGTTTCGGAGGTTTTCGGAGAGGTCATTTCCTACCTTGACGGAGCTGCGTGTGTTGCTCAACGTCATTCTGCAAAGTCTAATCAACTTTGCAGGTATACCGAACTCAGACATTGTTGCGTATAGGCAATCCCTTCTCGGGCTATCGAACGCAGCTTTAAAGTCGACAAAGAGATGGTGTGTGTCAATTTGATTTTCGTGGGTTTTCTCCAGGATTTGTCGTAACGTGAAAATCTGGTCTATGGTGGACTTACCAGGTCGAAAGCCACACTGATAAGGTCCAATCAGTGTTTTTGTAATCGGCTTTAATCTTTCACACAGTACGCTTGAGAGAACCTTATATGCGATGGAAATAAGACTGATACCTCTATAACTAGCGCAGATTGTAGGGTCTCCTTTCTTAAGTATCCAGTACGCCACGATACAGGTCTTCTAGTTTAGCCTCTATTTTCACCCCTCACTCTCAGAATCGACCTAACTTTTGCTAACCCGAATTTGTTCCACAGTGTTATCAGCAGAGATTAAACAAAATCGAACATAAATTATGCCGAAAAACGACCGATTCATAGCTAGGACAACTTTTATTGAATTTAATATTTATGAATTTAATATTACTAAACCATTCTCATTTTATTGTCAATTCTTTTGAAATAAAACTTCAAAAAATTATTTCAGCTCGAATTAGTTGTAATTTAGACTACATAAGCTATGCTAAAATTATAACAGAGTACGTTCGAATTGGAAAGCATCATTAAGAATTCTCATGCATATTGTTGACTCCACGTCAAATCGGACACCTTCGTTCAAAAATTGATTTTGACAATTTCACTTTTTTTTCAAATTTTGCACTTCGTACAGAGGGCTGAAATCGAAAAAAGTGGAGATTGATTAAGAAATTAAAATTGTTTTTTTTTTAAATACTTACTATTCGATTAAAGAGTACAAAATTAAGTTAAAGAGTTGTTTAGCTTTTCCGATGCATAGTCTAAAAGTTAGAAATTTGTGTTTTTATACGCCAAAAGTGATCTTTTTATTATTGATTCTTCAACTTCAGGTATTTAAACGCGATTTAAAAAAGTGGATTTTTTTTATGTCAAAATTTGTGCTATTTTCGAAGTTGATGTGGAGTTTTAAATAAGAGTTCAGTAAAATCAAGTAGAAATGAAAATTTTGTATTAAACAAGAATATGTAGCCTTCCATATTCAGTAATAAAAAGGTGCGCGTTTTAGCGCAAATTACTTTTATTAAATAAATTGTTAAATAGTGACTCTTACAAAAACAAATGCTCTTGTCTTTAATTTGTTTTGTCATATTTTTCATTGTGTTTTTGTTGTTATTTTTCTACTGAATTTTCGTTCTGTGTGTTGATTTGTGCTTATATGTACTATACTAGCAGTGTAAAAGGATTTGTATTGATGTCAGATATTAAATTATAACAATCTGACATTATATTTATATTAACACAGTCTTATTGTGGTAATAATTCGAAGATATGATAATTTTGCCAATCAGAAGGCGCAAATGATATAGATGACGATGCTGAATATAACGAGGTAGATGAAGAGGAGTATGACAAATTTGGGCATCAGAAGGAATATTAACAAATTTATCAAAGTGACTATGTATGGTAGGTATGCGTAGAATTCATCCAATTTGATTGAATTTTATACGCAGAGTGGATATTAAATATAAAAGCTCTCATACGAAATTTCAAGTCCATATATTTAGCTTTGGGGAATTTATAGAGATTTTTCTGTTCTAATACAGCCACTTTGTATGGGAGGTAGGCGTGGTATTCGTGGTATTTATACAACTATAACTGTTTGTAAATTTACGACTGTAATCATGAGGACAGACGAGCAGAATTTTTATACCACAACGCGTACTGCTTAAGGGGTATATTAACTTTGTTTTTCCGTTTGCAACGCCAACAAGGAGGCGGAGCAGGTATAGAAAAGTATAAATATTTTTGATCAGCATCGCCACCTGAGTCGATTTCTGTGCGTCCGTCTGTCTGTCCGTCTGTCGATACGATTACAGCCGTTATTTTAAAGCTATCGCAATGAAATTCAAAACATAAGCTTCTTTTTAAAAAATGAAGATCAAGTTCTGAAATAAGCCAAGCCGGATGAAAACCACGCCTACCTCCCATACAGAGTGACATTATGTTAACTTTCAAATCTCTAAAAAATCCATAAAAATTAAAGAAATGCCTTGAAATTTTGCACATAACATTTGATCTTTATTATAAATCCTGCCTATGAAATTTGGAAAAATCGAACGAAAACCACGCCTACCTCCCATGCAAATGGCTTTATATTAAAATTAAAGTCTCTTAAAAACCTGCTCAAATCAAAGAAATGTCTTGAAATTTTGCACATTAACTTCGATATTTAATATAAGCCATCTCTACAATATTTGGCAAAATCGGATGAAAACCGTGCCCACTTCCCATACACAGTGCCTTTATTTTAAAAGTAAAATCTCCTAAAAATCCACAAAAATTTAGGAAATGTCTTGAAATTTTGCACATAAGCTTTGATATATAATATAAACTAGGGCTGTTCCTGTTTGCTTTTTTCGATGCTTCGAAGTAATTAAATATTCAAAGGTTCGAAGCAAGCTTAGGAACTTCGAAGGTTTTGAGGCGAAGCTTCGAAGGTTACTATTCAAATAAGAAAAACTCTGAACAATTCAAAACTTCGAAGCTTCGATGATACGCAGTTTAAGGTACATATTTTGTTACTATTTATTTATTTATTTTAATTTGACATATAATTTTGGATCACTTTCTGAATGATGGTTAATTTATAATTGTAGCAAGAAAATACTGTTACTTATTTCAGTCAATTTTCAATGCAACATTGAACGCGTTCTATAAACGTAAGTTCTCTGCAATGTACTTTACATGGACACATGGACAAAATTAAAGTTTAAAGTCAGTGCTGATACTACAAGAAAATATTCTAATATTTTACTAACTAAATTGATAGCTGAAATTGCGTAGAAAGTTTTTTTAATACATTTGCTATAAATATAAAAAAAAATCCAACTTTATGAACAAAACCATAACTCGTTCTTATTATTTCCAATCATAACAAGACTCTTCAACTGGAACCTCTCGACTTTGCACAGCTTATTATAGTAATGCCTTTAAATCCACCATTAATAACGTGCTTAATTCTAAGCTAAAAGGTGTGAAAATGTTTTACTTTTTTTTTATAAAAGCTTAACGTGCCGAACTTACAAAAAACTAAAACAAAACAAAAAACTCAACTTGAATATAAGAGAACCTTGCCGGCCCCCTCTTTTCCTTGTCAACCACGAATAACTTATTCATTATGGTACTTGGCTGTTTTAACAACAAGTGCAACAACAACAACAGCAACAACATAATAATCATTTCACTTAAGAAGCCGCCCAAGTGCAGCAGCACCCTTTTCAGCGCGGAGTGGCCAATATAAAAAAGCACAGTGAACAGCAAACGGCAGAAAAAAAAAATATATATTAAAACGTGGGAAACAAACATTTAAAACGTGCAGCTTGCTAAATGCACAAAAAAAAACAATCTTATGAAAGAAAGTCAGCGGCCTAGCGTAGGCGACAAACTGCTTTGGCCAACGGAGCGCAGCGCATGTGAATGAGTTTAGAACACATGACGACAACGGTGACAAACAAGCCAAGCAACATACTAACACACATATTTCAATGGATGTGTAGCATTGTGTGTAAGTGGGTGGGTATGTTTGTGTGTAATGCTCTGTGTATGTTTGAGTGGCTGTTTAAAATGCTTGAAAATTCATTAACATAGCGTAGGTTTCAAGTACTTTGAGGTTGTGGAAGTGGCAACGACGCCTGGCGGACATAATCAGTTAAAAGCAATTAGAATTAACATTGATGTGTTTATTAATGAAAGAAATCTGAGGGGAATTAAAATAATATGTGAAAGCGCAGCAAAAAAATAAAAGTCTGGTACGTAATTGTTGTAAAGAACAAATTTACAAATTTGTATTGTAAAAAGAAGTATATGAAATATAAATTAAATTAATGATTCGCCATTGGATACATTTGAAGGATGAAATGGAATAAACATGAAAGTCCATAGATTTTTGTTTATATGTTTTGTAAACAGTAGGTCGGGTCGATTTGTATGGCGGTCGAAAAACCTATGTTGCCTGAGCGATTTGTCTGAGCGCACCTTCCACTTTGTGCATTTTTTTTTTTGCAGGGATTTTTTACGATGAGTTTTTTTATAAAAACGTATTAATGCAAGATAGGTGCGAGAATAGGTGCATTTTTGGCACCACTTTTTCTACAGCAGTACTCTAAAAACAGATCGTAAATTTCAGAATATGCTAAATTTTTTATACATATATTTCAATTTCTCTTTTACAAGTTGTAGGAAGAAAAACAATCAATTATATCAAAAAGAGACTGTATAACATAAAAAAAAACACATATATAAGTTTCTTAAACAATGCTTTTCAGTATTCTCCTAAAATTTGTTTGAAGAAAATAACAAACACAGAATTTATTTCTAGAGCACGTTTTTGCCAAAAATTTAAAAACTTGTATGGAAAAAATGTAATAATTCCCAAAAGTGTAAAACGCAATTAAAAACTAGTAAGGAATTGGCAGGGTACCGATGCGAAAATAGTCCTCCGCGGCCATATTCAAGTATATTCGAAGTCTTTAGCCACGACAGACACGATGACATTCAGTTTTATATGCTTACGAAAGCTTCCCTTTTTTGATGACGTTACTTTGTATGGAAGGTAGGCTTGGTCTTGATTCGATTTCGCCAAATATCTTAGAGATGGTTTATATTATATATCAAAGCTAATGTGCAAAATTTCAAGACATATCGTTAATTTTTGTGGATTTTTAAGAAATTTTACGTTTAAAATAATGCCACTTTGCATAATAAGTGGGCGTGATTTTCACTCAATTTTGCCAAAAATCATAGAGATGGTTCATATTATATATCAAAGTAAATGTATAAAATTTTAAGACATTTCTTTAATTTTTGCAGATTTTTAACAGATTTTACGTTTAAAATACGGCCAATTTTGGTTTTATCCGATTTTGCCAAATATCATAGTCATATTCTATATTAATGAATGAATTTTTTCTACTAGTATAAGTTTTACTTTGTAAATAGTACGAAACCATTACGTAAGAATTTACGAAGTAATTCGTATGAGAAATTTACAAATGTTATTATTTATATGTGCACAATAATTTTACGTTGCATTCATACAAATCGTTCTATATTTTTGTTAACGCATATAATTAGTATACAAAGCGAATAAATTGTTGAATACTACAACAGGCATTAGTAACAGTTTACGAATGAATTCGTAAAGATATGACGATAAAACCATGTCGTTTATGCACGAATATCATTCGTAGCCATTTTACTAATAAATTTTTTGAGTGTATATTTAAATGTATATACTGAATCCAATCCCGAAGTCGAACTCACGTCCACGCGTTTTCAAGGAGGACGTACTTTCTATTGTACTATAGCAGCTGATTGCAAGACTTAGCTTTGTTTACTTGACATTAAAATATCGCGATAGAAACGCGTCACCCTAGTGACTAAGCGGATGATCCGATATGCTTCGATTTTTGAAGTGAATCTTCTTTAGCCATGTTTACAACAACACGGTGAACTATATGGGGAGTTAAACCGATGTAACGAAAAGTGATTCCTATACAAACAACAACAGCAATTCGTCGCACTGGCAGTAGAAAAGTCAAAAAAAAAATTATTAAAAATTAAAAATTTAAAAAATGTTCATATTCCCTGTTTCTAACGGAAAATACTGAACTCACTAAAATTCTTTCTTTAGTTGGATGTTCTCCTCACTGCTTCACATAGCCATATTATAATATTAGGTTATTAACAAGGTACAGTTGAATGTTGTATGTTGTAAGTGAAAGGTTTTCTCATTTTCTTCCTCTCCAAAAGTGAGGTACAAGAAATAACTTTGTTTGGGAGGTAGGCGTAGTTATTTCTGTTCCAATCACGCCAATTGTATACACATCATACAAGCAATGTAAACAAAATATGCAACCAAAATTTTTAAAAAAAAAATCGCTTTACTTATAAGGAAGAAAATGAGAAAAACTTTCACTTATCACACCTTGTGAATGGCCTATATATATACACTAGTTGCTCATACTCGCATTAAATTAAGAATTAGTTTATCTCTTCTTCCTTGTCTGAAGGTCTTGGATTGTGTCTTGTCTAATTAATATTAATGCTCAAGCCACAAAGAATAATTAAAATATAGAAATGGTATCGCAAACATTCACGACTACGCTACTGAAATAGCCGTGCAGTCGATTTGCATAACATCAATGTGTAAAACCAGTTTCATGCATAATGTCAAAAACTATCCCGAAATCATTTAAAATGTCAATCAATTGCGTTGCCGGTATTTTGTAAATGGTAAGTGTAATGAAATATGAAATAATCTACATTTTTAAAACATTTATTAAAAATGTTTTCTTTTTAGACTCAACACTCAGTGGATGCCATTATATTTTTGAAAGCATTAACCCTAAAAGACACACCCGGGTACAAACGTACGACATTTGCGACTTTAAACCGCTGTATCTTTTTAACTATTTGCTATAAGGAAATTAAAACTTTGGATCTAGGAAGAACCTTTGATCTATATGTCATTTGAATGTTAGTTAACTTTCCTGTGGCTAATGGTAAAGGAGCTATAAGCCTCCAAATTTGACACCCACGATTTACACAACCGGGGTACGTTTGTATTCGCGCACTGAAACAAAGTGGTAAATTGTGAAATGAAAAGATTTTTTATGTATTTTTTTTTTTTAATTTTATTAATAAATTCTTGCTTGAATTAGTAAATGCTAAAAAAAGCTAAATCTTGACAAAATTATTTATAATTTTTACAGAGCATATTAGTTTATACACGAACCAGCATATATGGAGTTTATGCTGAAACGACATTTGTTGCCTATTATTTTTGATAGGTGGCATAAAATATTTACAAACTGTAACTTAAAATACTTGTTGATGCTTAAACTAACGATATTAATTAAAAAATTAAGAATATTTGAAAAACACACGCAAAAAATCGAAATATTATTAGTGGATACATTTGTACCACGGGTGTGTATTCTCGTAGTATTTGTTGGGTGTGCCTATTAGAGTTAAACGAATTGCACCGTATAATGTACGATTGAATAGCAAGAGCATTTGTAAATATTACAATAATATCAGTACAATATATGAATTCAACTGCATAATGCACGAGTGAATAACAAGAGTATTAGTAAATATTACAATAATATTCGTACAATATACGCATTGCACAGTACAAAATACGAATGATAGTAGGAGCATGAGTATATGTAACTATATTAATCGTACAATACACGTATGTTTTTGTATGAATACGGATAAAGTATTCGTAATACATACCAAACAGCGTACATTCTACGAATCCTATTTGTGGCTGAAAATCATGAATAAAATTAGTAGAATGTACGCAGTTCTTAGTAAAATTTACACATAAAATTTTTTGAGTGTATTGTAGTATTCCTGCAAGTAATTAAGAAGCGCTGCCTGATTCCACTATAATATCCACGATATAAAAATGGATTGTTTTTTTTTTAATTTTAATGCGATATATCCTGTGCATAATCTAAGTGCAAAGTACACCTGATTCATAAACATTTTGGTAATACAGCTTACACCAGTTGCTTATGCATCACTATTTGCTCTTGCTGACAGATTATTCATGAAACTAAAAAAAAATCTTTTGCTCCGAATTTATGCCCACAAATGCTTATTTCAAGATCAGTTCTTAAAAGTCCCCATAGCGCATAAGTTATGGGCATAGCAAGTAATATCTGAGCCGAATTCTTTCCGTGTAGTTAATCAACAACTTTGTTAATCATGTTTGCGAGGCTTAGAGTATAGAATATACGTCTCAAGATCTATAGGTCACGAGTTCGAGTTGCGTTGCGACTTGGAATATTTTTGCAATTACAGTTATGTTGGTGAAATAGAAGAAATAAGCAAGAAGTAACAAAAATTTTGGAGAAGGTGTGGTTTGGTTTCGCTTCAAAAACTTATCGCACATTAAAAATTCGGTAATTCAAATGTTGATGTCTTAATTGAAAATATCTGGAGTGGCAATTGCCCTCCTTTCTTCGTTTCCAGCGTCACTGGAATGAAACATTGAAACCTAAAGTTACCGCAAATATTAAGATTGCTTTCCATAATTAGTAATTCAGCAGTATTAACTCTATAATACAAAATCCTCCAACCACTGAAAAAAAGTACATTTTAAAAAACAAACCTAATTGTTTTGTCAAAGAGAAATGTGTTGGCATTGTTTCCAAATTGAATTAAATGCAGATAAATTTTTACCTATTACGATAATTTACTTTGGCACGAATGGAATGTTAACCTTGCAACAAACATACACTTATAATTTCAGTCATTAACATATAAATCGGCAAGTGTTGCCAACTTGAAGTAAGTTAATAACATGTTACAACAAAACGTTGACATATGATTTGTCATTGTTGTGACAAATGAAGATTTTCATACGGCAAACAAAGACATCTGCTGAAATGAAACAAACACATGTACAAATTTCAACAGACATCTTTGCATCAATGTCTGTGGCATGCAAATTTTGTGTGTTTGTTTGTGGCTATGAACAAATGTATGCATGAATGTGTGCTATGAGTGTGAGTGTGTTCAGCGTGTAAGCAAACACCTTAATCAAGTCGAGTGTGTTGCTGAATTTGATTACATGTCAAAGCAATTTATGCAAATTATATGTTTAAGAGATATCAGCCAGCAGCAAAAATAACCTAAAGTAAAAAGAACAAACTGAACATTGAATGAGCATGAAAACTTTTGAAATTTCTTGCGGCAAAGTCAACTCAAAAAAAAAAAAAAAAAGAAATGAAAAAAAATTCCAATTCAATGAGTTTATATATTAAACTCAAGACGCATTTTTCCACCTTTTGCACCAGTTGGCCCCAAGGAATACACCGAAAGAACAGAAGAACAGATTTAATTAAAATGCTAAATGAAAGGCAAAGTATTCCAACAGCGAGCAGCCAGCAGCTAGCAGCCTGAGTGCTCTGTTTTAATATACATATATTTTATTTTTATTTAAATAATATTCTGCATACTGACTTAAAACAGCAGACTTAAATATTAGCATATGAAAAGTGCGTGTAAAAAATCTCTTAAATGGGTAAACATAATGTGAAAAAAGGATAAGGAAAAAAGAAAAAATACGGCATAATCTTTTTCCTAGTAACTTCGAGAAAAGACACACCACCGTGTAGTTCAAACTATCTTTGCTGCCAACAACTGAGATTTTTATCTCTAGCCGGCTGTTTAAGCTAAGGACCAAAGAATTTCCATAGATACGATGTAAAAACAGAATAACCTCAGATGAGAAATCAGTGTCGGGGATATCAGTGGATGGCATCCACAACAGCAGGAAAGAGAAACAAACACTTCGCTGGCATCATTCAGTGATCCACTGTCTGGTGCGTTATAGCCACCTACACCCTAACGACGCCAGTGGACAGGCAATGCAGCAATTTTCTATACGTATATTGTATATATTGAGAACAGCTGATCTGGGACATACGTTTTTTTTTTTCTTTTTTTCTCTTTAAAAGAACACAATACAAACACTCACACTCACACCCACATATTTACACTAGTTACACATATATTCTTATAAATGGAAAAATCTTTCCAACAGCAAATTCAATTTGCATAATTTAAGGAAAACCAAAGCAGCACCTGTTCGCATGAGCTGAAATGAGGTGAGGTGGTATACAAAGAAGAGAATAAGAAGCAGTAGCAGAAAAAGTAGACATGGACGAGGTAAACTTAAAAGCACTGAACATCTGAAATTTCCAAAGTACTGTTGATGCTTATGCTGCTGCTGATGCTGTTGTTTATACTTGAGTAATTCACACAACATACAGCATAAATATGAAAAATAAACCATTTTACTCAACGAAGTTGTAGAGCATTCCGTTTAAGTAGAAACAACATGCAAGAATGTGTTTGCAACACACAGAAGTCCGTATTCAGTGCACTGTAGCAAAATCTACTCAGAATTTACTTTTTTTCTAGCCACTGTGCGTTTTGTCGTAATGCATTCTGATATGTGCTCAAAATATTATTCGTCTTATTTCAGAGCAACAACATTACAAACTAACAAACATTACATAAGGCGATTTTACTCTTATGAACCACTTAGTGGAGTAGTTGCAACCATTTCTGGAATTATTTCGTATTAAATGCATTTATAGCTTTACTTAGCATCTATGCCTTTAATATTTTGAGTGAAAGGAAGTGTAGAAAAGAATATTTCAATTACTCTCGTATTCATTGCAATAAAATGGCCTATTTAGAAAATTGAACCAACTTTTATTTGTTTTTAACTTATTTGCAATACTGCCTCCACTACACAGTGATAATATTTGTTAGGAGATTTGTTTTCCGCTTAAGAGAATGATGTTAGAAGCAAGTAATATTAAGCGACCGAGGAAATGTGTAAAATGTCTACCTACATTTGGAAAGAATTATGGGTTAGGATAATTTCTCGTATTTATCGACTATTAGCAACTGATTAAGAAATAAGTATTTGTGCTCATAAAGTCGTAGCAAGATAAAATTGTTTTGTATGAGCTACTGGTGTAAGATGTACCATAATACCAAAGAATCATACGCACTTTCCACATAGATAATACTCAGGACATATCGCATTAAAATTTAAAAAAAAAAAAATATTTTTTTATAGAGGATAATTATTATTGAATCAGGCAGCGCTATTTATTGTTGGCAGTTTATTACTACAGTATTGAATAAATATTTTTAAAATATTTAATTTTTTTTAGCTCTAGAATGGGCAACTGGGTCTGGCCAGACCAAATTTGTCTTTGTCGTTGCAAATCTTTATTTTCAAGTCAAATCAACAGGTAACAGCTTCCTAAATTATATGACCTTGCAATTCTGGATCCAAGGAAGACTTTTGAATCCTACAGTGATAAGATGTCCTACTGTTAAAGTATTTACCTATGAACTTTTAACATTCGCCTATATGCTAAAATATTTTATTCAAAACCATGCTTATTCATGAAAAATCTTAATTTCTTGTGGCGGTCGGCACTATGCCTTATTTTATATTAATCTGCTGGTGTTGTTTTGGTTGCTCACGCAGCTAAATATGCAATTAGCAATGGACACACGCACATACTTTCAATTGCTATATACAATACAAATAAAGACATTTTTTGCATACCGGATCATCCGTCTAGCCATTAGGATACTTTGAACAAAACTACTCAATCTATTGGTCTGACCAGACCCACTTGGCTAGCTTAAATATATTTTGTCACATAAACCTGATCTTTTGTTAGTAGTCCGTGCAACTTAGCCCGGAAGACAAAATTTTAGGGTCGGAAAAAATTTTCTAGGACTATTTAAAAAAAAGAAATTATGTATTTATAAATTTGTGTTTATAATTAACAAATAATTTAACACGAATGTTTTACTGTTACCATTTTATCATAGCTTGTATTAAGACTTTTATAAATAAGAGTTTTGTGTTGTTATTATAATGTTAAAAATCTCATCTTTAATAACAAGAAGAGATTCTTATATAATCGCCTAACGCTTAATTGCATGTAACATGTTGACTGTTAATTACACGTTACACCGAGAAAAAAAGCAATAGGTAAATCACCTAAGCCGGCTTGGGTAATGAGAATTGTATGGAAATTATACACTTATGCTTATTCACCTAAGCAATTTATTGTTTAATACATTGCTTTGAAAGCACAAACGATGTAAAGAGCGAATGACTGTAGAAAGAGCTGAAATAACTGCAAAAGGAAAATCCCGGCGCGACATTTTTTTTGCAAAAAGTCAAGTCAATTCAGAATAATCTGAGACTCTCAGATGCTGATCGTGCAAAACAATTTAATACATCCATGAGTACGACAAGACGCATTCGTATTGAGGCAGGATATAAATCTTTTCGTACAATAAAGTAACCAAACCGATCTGATAAGCAAAATTCTATTGCCAATCAAAGAGCGCGCCGGTTGTACACGTTCACCAAATCTAAGAACTGCGCTGAAATGGATGACGAAAAATACTCTATGTAAAACAATTACCGGGACGAAAGTTTTATGCATCAAAACAACGTGGCGATGTTGCCACGAAATACAAATATGACAAAATTGACAAATTTGCGAAAAAAGTAATGTTTTGGCAAGCTATATGCAGTTGCGGTTTAAAGAGTCGTGTGTTCGTTACATCTGCAAAAGCAATGACTGCAAATTTATTTATGAAAGAATGCTTGGAGAAGCGTTTGCTGCCTTTTATTAGACATCACGGATCACCACCTGTGTTTTGGCCCGATTTGGCCACCTGCCATTATTCGAACATGACAATGCAGTGGTATCAAAGATATAACGTCTCAATTATCCCTAAAGACCTAAGTCCACCGAATTGTCCACAGCTTCGCCCAATCGAAACATTTTTGGGCGATTGTAAAAGTAAAACTTAAAAAAAGTGGGAGAGCAGCAAAAAACCCTCAACATATGCTTCTGAAGTGGAATCGATTTGCTGCTACGCTTCAAAGAAAAGATGTACAAAAGTTAATTTCAGAAATCAAAAGAAAACTGCGAAATTTTATTAATAATAAAGAAATTTAACAAAATTTTTTTTTTTTTTTTTTTTGTTTCTTACTTGTTAATAACCGACATTTCAAGTTATGTAAGTCTTTTGTTCCAATGTTTTTGCTTTTGGATACTGGAAACGCTTTTATGCGTACAGATTTAATGTGAATGATGATTTAGTAAAGGATCTGAATAAGAATCGACCATCACCCATTTTTCACCCATGAAAAGTATTTTATATCAAATTTAGTATGTTAAAAAATATATCGCCAGTCGATTGATAAAAAATTTCTGTCAAAACTATGATTAATTAAAAATACAAAAATGCATTTTTTTTTAAGTTGCACACATTTGTTTACGCAACAAACTATATACTAATCGAAAGTATTAATCGTGTGGAGTAGAAAACGTTGGGTTGCCTATTTTTTCCACGTCTTAACTATGGGTTGCCAGGTATAAACAGCTAAGTCAAAACTAGTAAATTGCACTCATCTGTTTACTCAAAAATCCTTATATCAAAATAAAGATAATCTTATTGCAAGGTTGCCTGCGAAAAAGCTGATTTGCAAACGGTTGGGTGAAGGTAGTTTCCCATTCGGATCTTAAACTATAAGCTTTTATTTTCTTATTCTGTGAAAAATAAAAAAAAGGGTGGTTTACTTTTCCTTGCCCAGGGACGGCATCTAGTTTTATTACGGCCTTGGTCCTCCGTCATGAACATATGATCATAATGTATGAACAATGCGTATAGCATGTAGTCGCTTCATGAAGAATTTGTTCATAATGAAGCAATAGGTGCGTTTTTTTTGGCATCGCTATATACGCTTAACCCAAAAAACGCTCGTTTTATTTCGCTTAAAATTTTTTGTCAAAATTTGGCAGCATTGCGAGTCACTTGTCACTTTTCTTTCCAAATAGCTGCATTGTTGTACCCGCGGGTAAAAGAAAAAAACTGAAATTTAAGAGAGCTTCTCTTTCATCCGAACACTTCCAGGCAACCGACAGGTTTAAGGTGCGAAGCTGAAAATAGTTCCGACAACTGCCGGAAAACAGGCTTTTAACAGACATAAAAAAGAAATGTTGCCTACAGTCTTACCAAATAGGAAATTAAGTGTAGCGTACCACAGAAACAAAAGAAAACAGATGGCAAAACTTTAAAAATTTTACCAGCATGTGTCTGTCCGTAATGTAGCATGCAGTATACCAGCATAAAAATATTGTTAAAGCGGATATAGCGATACCTAAAAACACACCTAATATTGTTGATCATAACAATAGTTTAATTTTAAAATCTGCTTGTAAGATGTGATCAGTGTTTTATACAAAATCATTGCAAAAAATTTGAGCACAGCACATAATACATGATGAAAACTTATACATGATACAAAAAAAAGATTTCTTTATGTTATGAACGGCTCGAGTTTGAATCGTGCGCAGAGAATTTTCTTCGTGTCGATCTATTTTGTATCAGTTACTGTTTTTTCCAACTAGCAGACAAGTCTAAATTGATTGATGGAAGTTCAAGCGAAGCTTTAAAACTAAAAACAAAAGAATTGTCATAGGAGTATTGCAATTACAACATTTCCCCAGTTTAGACCAAACCAAAAAAAATTAAAGGTTTTTTTGTCTCCGTGAAAAAAATAAAAAGATGTTCGTTGATTTGCAGTTTAAAATCTTAATGTTCTTTATTTTCAAAAAAGGTAGGTAGAGCTCAGCAAGCCATTTCGATAACTTTACTTTTAAATCGAAATTAAAGTTATCGAAACCGGCATGATATGCGCAGGGCTGACATACTTAAGGTGTTTACACGATACTACAACAGCATGTTTTTTTAGAGCATGTTGAAAAATAGCTTCAGTTGGGTACATGTAAAAAGCACTTTCTGAAACTCTTCCCCCCAAAAATATTTACCCTTACTCTAGTCTCCGTTTGTGTTTTTTTTTAATTTTGGCCACATTAATAAAGGCTGTTTCAAAAATATATCAAATGAGAATGTGCAATGTATGATTCAACTTACTTTATATTTTCAAGGTCACTAAACACAATGGGACTATTTTTGGTTTTATCCGATCAAGATTTCTAGCAAGATTCAAGCCCCACGAAAAAAAGCTCAAAGAAAGTCAAATTACAGGACCTAAGCTGCTAATTGATAAGTCCATATCCTTAGTTGATTCGCCCCCCAAAATGTTTGTTCAAATAAAGTGATATTTTAAACCACTCTATGACAAGTTGTGCGTTTCTGCTGGAAAAATTTGTCTTCTATATGATTGGTTCTAGTTTTCAAAAGTACAGAGCACAGAAATGTTAAAGACATGTGTCAATACCGACACTATTTTGACAAATATCCCTGTAGGAAATTCTATTCTTAAAAAAAAACATCCTTTATTTGAAGGGAAAACCTTATCAAAAACCTTTAACTTCTCTCTTATTATTGGGAATACTCAATAAAGTTATGTGTGCAAACATATACACACATAGACACAAATGTACATATAATGTACAAAAACATAAACTTATACACAAATCTATATAAAAAAGGCAAAAAATAATAAAAATGACAAAAAGAAATGTTTCGACAAGCAGAAATCAAAAATTTTTTAGTTGGGTAAAAGATTGATGTAGCTTTCCATACATTTAATATGATGTCTACATTTGTCTACATTTTTGTGGCTTTTTTTATGTCAATAACGGCCAAAACTCCTTAGATGTGTAATTTTATTTTTATTCAACTTGTTCAGCAAAAATTCTAAAAATATACACTACCGAGCACATGAAAGTAAAATAGTGCCACGTAGACCGGTGTACACCGCCCCTGCCCCGTAGCTAACTTGCTGTTTGTTTACTTTATATTTGTTGCTTTTGCAAAATTACTGATGTTGTCGCAGAGTTGCTGTTTTTTCTGCCATTTCAAAATGATGCAAAGCAACATAAATGAGGTTAAGTCAAAAGTACTCGCAGAAATACGAGATATGCATATAAAAATAAGAAACATCAACGAAACGAAACGCGCCTGCAACTCCAGCTGCAACTGTTGCAATAGTGCAAAGTGTTGCTTAACCAAATTTACATAATCTTCAAGTTGAAATAGTGAAGAGCATGATAAGAAACAAACACAACAAAATCAACAACAATATAGCATAAGTTCTAGTAAAAAAAAAAAAAACACGGATAAAAAATAAAAATAATAGCCAACAACCATAAGTTTGCGCATTTGTGCAAATCGCATTACGTACTCATCTTTAGCTAGCGCATCCGCGCTCAGCAGCAAGAAAAGCCATCGACAAAGTGTTGTTTAAAATGTTTAACTTTGTTTAAATGTTTTGGAATCCGTTGTATAAACAGAGAGATGGTGATGATGACGATGATGACGATTTGCAGCGGATGTG
Organism: Coremacera marginata; assembly: GCA_914767935.1. Classification (NCBI taxonomy): domain Eukaryota; kingdom Metazoa; phylum Arthropoda; class Insecta; order Diptera; family Sciomyzidae; genus Coremacera; species Coremacera marginata. Next base: position 193,321,161 of record OU612043.1, read on the forward strand.
CAAAGCCAAAGTAGAAATCTGATTAAAATTCTATAAAATTAGTTTCTGATTGCAGGCGTCAACATTTTAATTAAATTGTGCCACTGATGTAAAAAGGTTTTTTTTATTATTCATTCAAGAATTAAGATTTTGAACAAATTAAACTTACATACAATTTTTCAAGCGCCCTTAACAAAAAATTACTATTGAGCTGCAAGTACCGCGCAGATTTCTATAAATGAAAGAAGGTTAATTTGATTAAGAAGCCGTTGTCCAGTTTTGTCATTATTTCTTACAGATATTTTCATGTTGGATAATATTTAACCTCGTTCTTAATAATACCAATTTAGCTTCTCTGATAATATTAACTCCATTTTCACTTATTAACTTTCATTATTCATAGAAAGTTAACGCATTTTGGCACATCTAATTGTCTAATCTTACTCATATACTATGCAGTGATTTTGCTTGCATTTTAAAACTCACATTTGTATGGCAGTTGCCAATAACCATTACTCAATTTTAACCATATTTTTTGCAGTGATTATGTCGGATATTATTAACTCCTATTCTTAGTTTTCAGACTGCAGCTTTTATACGTAGCAATCTATCGCATTTTCAACTTTAGAAATGTATTGGAGATGATGCGCCTCGTTGTTCATACTTAAACGTATTTCTTGTGGGAGATATGTCAGATATTTTACAAATAATAACTGTGTTAATAATACGCTGAAACATTTTTTCTACTATAGCTAACGAAAAAATTTACGGAATTAGTAATTTTTTTATCTAACAATATACTATAAATCAATATTTCAGGATTTGTTATTATATATTTTAAGAATAAAACAAAAATATTTTTCGGAAAATAACAGGAAATATTATATTTTTATGAGCTATCGATCATGTACATATTTTTTTTTCTTTCTCATTCTTGTACAGAAATATGAAGAAAGTTATATGAGAAAAACGTGATAAATATTCATAACCAGCACTTTACGGAAAGCAGCTATAACTCCGAAAATAGTTTGGAGTTTTGAGAATTTATCTATAAAAAAGCAAAAAAAAAAAGAAAAAAATTAAGATTAGATCAGGATTTACATCAACCTATAGAATTTTCGTTCTAATGATCTGATCACCTACCTTGTGCACTTTTATTACTGCGAAAGTAGTTTAAATTTAAAGATATCTTGTGGTAACAATATTTTGTGATACAATGAAATACGAGTATGTCTATAAAGAAATGCAAAAAAAATGTTGAGTTAATTGACAGTAGATTGCCTCTTAAGATCACAACTTACATGTGGAGGTGCAACGCACCGTCATTTAATTTTAAGCATATTGCTTTAAATATTTGTGTGTGGTAGTATATAATTTCGATCCTCATTTTTAAAACCCTAGCTTCCATATGTAATATATTTAGTGTTTTCATATTTAATTATTGCATTTTAAGTTTCTGAATTATATGGGACGTATCACTCCCCATTGTGCACACTCAACAATATTTCTGGGATTGATTAAATGTGATAGTATGTACTTTCCTTCTCACTTTTAAGACTACAGCTTATATTGGTGGTAAACTACCGCATTTAAGATTTGCAAGATGTATGGGAGGTACCACGCACCATAGTATACAAGAGATCACTGAATATATCTAAGGCGGTTGTTGAAAGCCGCATCCATTCATTGGTTCCGTAGATATTTTGAACAAGCAAAAATTGCTGCCCATTGCAATTGTATTTAATGTATAACACGTTAACATCAGAGCAGCAAGATGCACGCTTCACGTTTCAAATTTGCTTTAAATTTTGGGGAAAGGGGTCAAAAGGCAAACATAAAGAACGAAGAAATTTCAGTTTTTTAATGTATACATACTAGAGCACCCATAAAATATATGAAATGTGCAAAAGAAATTTTTTTTTGTTCCCCGCGAATTTTCATAAGGAATGATGATAAAAAATAGTAGTAAAGTAACTATTATAAAAAATATTGAAGGTGGTTAATTTTTGTAACGAACAATGAAAAATAAATAGGTGGAAGTTTTAAGTATAATTTGCCTAATTTCTCGATATTTTAAGAGGTTTAAAGTTGAATTTTACAAACATTTTTTTTACTATTTTTGCTTTAATAATATCCATAAATTTGCAAAGGGCGATAAAATTGGTATCTTTGCAACATCATTAAACTAGACTTGTTCCAAAATATAAAAACACAGTAAACAGCATTAATAAAATGGTTTTTTGTCAAGTAATTTCATTGAAATTTTTAAAAAATGCACTTTTTGAACTTTGAACTTTGCAATTGAACTTTTCGAAATTTATTGAAAAACAAACATTCCTTCGAACAAACAAGTAAGAAGCACACAGTTTGTATGGAAGCCCTGTTAAATATAAACTTTTCGGATCAAATATCTATTCATAAGTAAAGTTCGATAAAAAACCAAATTATTAATACCCGAAATGTCGTCTTTATCTAAAGTAAAAATATAAGCTTTAAGAAAATAAGTGCCTTTTATAATACAGAAATTTTTATTATAAAATGCTAAAAATTAAAAATATAAAAAAAGTAACTTTTAAAATTAGCTTAAATTAAAGATAAATGAAAATAAAACGAATTTTTAACGAATGTTATGATGAAAAAAAAACGAAATTTCCGCTGTTTTTGAAACGCCATTTTGAAACCTTAAACAATCGATTGAGCACGTATAAAAAAATAACTTAACCTTCATCATTCAAATTGGCGAGTGTCACCTAGGGACCATTCCTTGTTAGTAATATTCGTGCTAATACATTGCTTTATATACTCTACTATAGGGGCGTAATATTACTGCTAATACATTGCTTTTATATAATCTACTGAAACGAAAAATGAAGAATGCAGTAATTTTCATAAGTTCAGTTTATTTCCCTTAACGTCATATTATTATTATATTATTATTTTTATACAAAGTACAAAGAAAGAAACACACACCTTTGTTTACTTTCTATTATTCAAAGACTGTAGTTTATGTATAAAAATTCACACATACGCGTCAAAAAATTGTCTTTTAAAAATTTTTTAAACAAATTGATTTTTAGGAAAACCACAATTTTTAAAAATCTGAAAAAATTCCAAATAATAGCCCAAAGTATTGCATATACTGTTCGAGATATGGATTTTTTTGCTTAAGCAAAACGTATGGAAAATCATTCACTTTAAATGGAAGGTGGCTTAGTTCTAGTCTGATCACGCCCATGTTTTATACATCGTTCTAGTAATATTATGTTGGGCTACAACCAAAATTTCAATAACATCGCTTTACTCACAAGGGAAAAAAAAATAAATAGATAGCTTTTCACTTTGCAAAGGTTGGAGCACGCTTATTTTCAAATTATCCTACAGTGTTGTAGGAAACCCCCCTATGGGTTTTTGAGATCGGTAAGACGTAAGACTTTAGTGGATTTAGTTTAAGTTGGTTTGCTTTAGCCCATTCTGCCACAGTAATTAAGTCATCATTCATTCTGACACAAAGATCTTCTATTAACCCGACAGGTCTGGGCAAATACAGCTGAAGGTCGTCAGCATATGCATGCATTGCCACGTTACTGCACTTGTTGAATATATCATTGATGAACATAGAGAAAAGAAGTGGACCAAGAACCGAGCCTTGAGGAACTCCATTATAAGTATGCCTATACGATGAAAAATTGGTGCCCACTTTCACTCTCTGTGTTCTACCGCAAAGATAACTATTTAAAAGCCGGACTGAATTGTTAGAAAATCCAAAGTTATACTTAAGTTTCTTACATGGTATGTTGTGGTTCACGGTGTCGAAAGGTTTGGAAAAGTCTAGTAGACAGAGCAGAGTCACATGTCCATTATCGAATGGTATTCTAACATCATCCATTATTTTTACCATAGCAGTAGAACAGCTATGGCCAGGACGAAAACCAGACTGATGATCTGACATAAGACCAAATGTGCATAGTGGTTGGAGATTTGCTTCACCATTATAGACTCACAAACCTTAGATATTGATGACAACAAACTAATGGGTCTAAATCAGTGTCGGGCAAAATTGAAAAACCTATTCACATGTGATTGAGCTAGATTTGCTGCCGACGTCAATGTTTTCACATGTACACAATAAAAATTTCGTGTGGCGTACGAACAGTAGCCGAGTTATGACTTTGGTTCGTGCTTATGAGAAGCTGTGAGCTTAATTTTGCTATTCAAATCATGTCAGTTGACGTTAAGCATTCAAGAAGGCAAGAACTCGCTTCTGCTCGCTTCGCAACGGCGCTGTCGCTTTCTCTTGGACACACACACAAGCTTGCATGTTTATGTATTGTTTTGCCCGACACTGGTCTAAATTCTTGATTCTTGACTAAAAAATTTTCAAAAAAATTATTTTAAGGTAGACTTTCAATGCGTTTGGTGATTTTTTTCAGAATTTTCCCTTAATTCAGTATCGAAATAAATGAAAACTTTTTTTTCTCTATTTACAGTATCTTTGGATTTCTTCGTTTTTATATTTATATAGCGACCCCCAAAATTTGAAGCAAACCGAAGAGATGAAGTGTAAATCATGGCTGATCAAACGCTCTACAGAAAAAAGATTGATAATTTTCTCTATCGATCGATTGATAAATATATAGACAATGGCTGTAAAGAATTGCGATCTGTTTATTGCACATTTAGAAGAACGAACTTTACTTAAATTTTCACCCTCCAGTGGTCAAAAGTTTAATCCAATGGAACTTAAATGCTTTGTAAAGTTAAAGTGAAGAACCAAAAAGTTTACTATTAAATGAATGGAAGCAAATAGTATGATAAATAGGCTTTCATATTTCATTATTACTGCATAGAATAAAATTCCATATAAAAAATGTTACTCATACGCTCAGGTGGCTTTCTTTATGTGTTACTCATACGCCCCGTTGTATTTTTTATGCTTGAACAAAAGCTTGAATTGAAGCGACGCATCTTCTCTCAAATATGTATTAATTTGTGAATTTTAATAATTTTACTGTTATTTATGATGCATCATTCATAAATTTAGTAGCATACTATATACTACAAAGCTCATAAAGCTAAAAAATATCGTCTGTTAAATGAAGCGCTTTCTTAGCTACCGCCATATGTTTGCTGCCATATATTTTTGGCACATTTTGTTACAATTGCCATCATCATCATCATCTTCAAAAAATTGTGTCTTAGGGAGCTAAAACAACTTAAGATACAGGGACAAACACAGACACAGCTAGCACATACATACAGACATAAGCACAGATTGTCATTGTCATTGTCAGTATACGCCAAAATGAAGATTTTTGCGCTAATATGCTACAAAGTAAGCGCGCTTTATGCGTCTTATAGCGGTATGTGTTTTTGTCGAGGGTCTTTTGTGTGTGTGTGTGTGTGTGTGTGTGTGTGTGTGTCGAATGTCTTGCTATCTTCTATTGCTGTCTGTACTGTTTTGGTTTGACAGCTGCACTAAAACCACACCTCATGACATACTTACTTAACGTGTATGTTTGTGTGAGTGTTTGTTTGTGTGTGTGTGTTTCCTTGTCTGACTGTTGTTTGTTTTCTTCCTTTTTTTTTTTTTTTTGATTTTCAAGTACACGCCATTATTGTGTAGTGTTGATGTCTCACTTGTATTTGTTCATACGTTTGTATATCTATGCATTAACACAAACATATACATGCACGTTAGTGTGTGTGTATTTTTGTTTCCTTTGCTACCACTGCATGTCCCTTTGTTTCTGTAAATTCGTGTTTGTTTATTTGTTTTGAAATTTGTTTGGTCGTCTTGTTTGTTTGATTAAATTTGAAGCCTTAACAAGTTGTTTGTTTTATTGTTATTTACACTTTAGCACAATTTGCGCTGTTTCGCGTGTGCATAATTTTCGCAGATTCTAGCTAGTTTCTCAGAAAAATTTTCTATCATGCAATAGTTATGTTTACGTTTTCTGGTATTTATTTTTCCAAATAAATTTATGAATTTTTAAAAGCACTTTGTTCTGACCAAAAACAAAAAATATTTCATTCCATGAATAGTTTTAAAATGTCTTACCTATTTGTATTTTACTACAGAATGATATTTTTTTTTTATAATTTGGGAAAAAGTGTAAAAACCTTGTTGAATGGTTTTTTGGGACTGAGACAAAAAAAAATGCAAAACAAAAAAGTATAACACTATGCGACAAATTCCAGATCAATCTCTGAGGATGAAATGATTAAATGACTTAAGCGCCTAGTGAAAGTAGACGTATGTTGGAGTAGACGTACATAAATCCACAAAAAGTTTAGTAAAGCTAGCTAAAAACTATTGTTTATAGATATTTCTATTTCTATTTGAGGTTCAATTATATTTATACTGCTTGTAACTTGAAAGAGGTTGAGAATTTGTTTATACTTCCTTCGGCAAAGTAGTTCCAATTCACTTGGTCTACAACTTTTGGCTTAACAATACAAAAAATGCCTTAATTAAAGTTATTTAAAATGTTTATACAATTTTGCAAAGTAAAACACTGGAAGCATTAACACTGGAATGTGTAACATATTTTCTTCGTTTGAGATTACTGTTAGTATTCACTTGACGTAAGTGCAAATTATTTGAGGTGTTGTTTGATTACGTGAAATAGTTCCGAAACTATTGAAATGTAGCTAAAATATACCAATTTGCAGGTACCGTGGAAAAAAATCACCCGGTGCAATAGTAGCGGAAAATAAATTGGAAATCCTGTTGATTCGTGCTAAAATGTTGAAAGCGATGATAGCGATGATTTTAGATACGAACCATCAACACAAAGAGTTCGTACAATGTAAATTTTTTTAAAATAAACAGTACTAACGCACAACACCCTACAAAGTGTTTATCTTTGGTACTGCATAAACGAAAATAACGGCAAAAATACAAAAAAGTCATCAATGTGATTCTAGACATAGTTTTTTTAAAAAAGTAATAGTTAGTCAATCAGAACAACATTGCCGGAGGAAGTATGAGCAAATTTGCAACCACCTTCAAGTTAAAACCAGTACAAGATAAAAATTTCGCTTGAACCTGAAAAATTTTAAATGATCATAAAACAAAATTTTTAGTTAACTTTACCAAATTTTTTATGATTTAGAATACCTTCCTATGTCTTCTTAAGCTGGGTGCTTAAATCATTCCATCCTGAAATATGTGTTGCACAGTGTAATCTATAACATAAACCAAATCAAGATAGCTACATGTGCAATAAATCGCTTGAGATTTTTAATTTAATTATTAAGTACTCAGCTTATCTAGCCACATGCAAACACACCTCCTACTAGGAAACTAACGCATACTCGTAAGCACACTCAATTAACTATATATATATATATTTCGCTTTGAGCTTCTTGACTACATTCGGATGTTCATGTGTGCTAGTCTCTGTATATTTTATTTCTTAACTTATAGGTGTGTGTAACACATCATTAACTCAACGTAACCTCAACGTAACACAGTCGCATACTGCCTAGATTAGAACCTTATATTTATAAACACAATTACTTCTCTTAGACACGCTCCTACCTTGCACACGCAAACAAGCTCAGCTGAGTGAACGAGACAGCGATAATTACTTGATGCTAATTACAGGCAGGGCTGTTGCCATGATGTTGATTAACTCACGCCGCGACATAACCATCACATGCACGAGATCAAAGTGAAAAACAGTCCCAATTTAACAGGTTGGCTTGCTGAAATGAAAGAGTTTTCGAAACCCCACTCGATATGCTATACTTCTTATTATTATAGGTATATTTGTTTATTTTTAGAAGCAAATTTTTGATACTACAAAATTTTTTTTTTTTTTTTTGTATATCAAGAAAGTTGTCTTTGAAACTGTTTTTAACACGCTATATTATTTATTCACACAAGAAAATCTCGCAAGGCTTAAATTTTAAAAAAGAAATAGTTTATTTCTGATAACTTCTTTAATACATTGAACTATTAGTGTCATCAAATTGATTTGAACAGTTGTTCAATCGAAAATTTTTAGATAAAAATAAAAACTAAATCAATATGTTTTAATTGAGTTGATCATTAATTATGATTTGTATGCACAGAAAATTATTATTGTTGTTAATTGTTAATTGAAAATCTCAGGTCGATATGATAAAACGCAACAGCTATGACCTCAACAGCTATGGTCTATAACGCCATAGTTTAAATATCAATGGAAGTAGCTTAAGAAAGTCGTTCTGAGAAACAAAGTTTTCGAAAGTGAAATAAAGCATGATATATAATGTTTTATGCATGAAAGGAATGTTTTTTAAAGACAAAATGACAACTTGACAAAGTTTTTCATTAAAAACTTATAATATTGCCTCAAAGTACTCGTGAATAACCTTAGTCCTAACATTTGCATCTAATATAAGTTATATGACAAAAGTTGTTAGTGTGCCATAAAATAGACGGCCAGATCTCTGCAGTGAAAAATCTTACTAGTTTACTTATGTTTAAGACTTCAATCTTTTCCGTTTTCTTGGAAAACAGCTAAAGTTGTGCCCATTCCAAGACCGGGAAAAATTCTTAATCAACTTTCTAGCTATAGACCAATAAGTCTTTGTAAATTGCTAGAAGATGTACTTAAAGATAAGTTATGGAATTTTATAGATAAAAATAGAATCATTTCAATGGAGCTATCGGCTTCAAAAGATTCTACAGTAAAGCACACCAAATAAAACGTATAAACGACTATGTTATAAGAATTTTTGACTCTTAAAAAATTGACCGCTCTCGTTCTGCTCGACGTTGGAAAAGATTTTGACACTGTACTGCACAATGGACTTATTTATATCTTTTTCACTAAAAAAAGAAGTCCTTGCTTTCTCTTTCAAAAACTCCTTTACCTTTTTTTTACCTGCTGTTTAAATCATTACAAGAATATTTTCACTTATTGCCTAATAAAAAATGTGAACTTCAGGAATATATTCATGGCACCCTAAAAATTGACATTGGCATAACAAGAAAAAAAAAAAAGAAGTGTGCGTGTCAGCTCCGACGCGCGACTGGAGTTTACTCCTCTAGATCGATTACCTTGGAATTTGAGATGTATATTAAAGGTAAAGGGGGTGAATAAAGGCAACTCTTATATTAGTAAAAGGATTGTATACTTTTTAAAATTTAAAATATATTTATTACATTAATTCATTATGAAGTGAATTGATGAATTTCATTAATAGTATCGTCATTATTAAATAGTGTAATATTAGGTTCGTGGTAATCGTGAAAACATAGCATCAATAATTGTACCATATCTAGTCGTTCCCTTTGTTCTTCCAGAAACTAAATCTAAATAAACTTCTTCTTTCAAAAATTGTATCAAGCGCAATCCTTCATCTGTATGATGAAACAGTTAAAAATTTCCTTAAATTTTTCATTTTTTTTTTTTCTATTTTAGATCAATTTGTGGACATATTCTGTATTAAATGTCCCGTTATGTCAATAAGCAATAAAAATTCTAGCTAATTCTAAATCCAGCAAGTTTTATTTAATTGAAATCGGTTGAAAATTCGTCGACTTATTCAATTTGAAGTATTTCTACTTCACTACAAAATGACTAAAATAACTCTGTTTTGCTTGATATTATTTGCGAAAAACTCAGTTTAGCCAAAGCAGTATGAAAAACAACGATTTTGTGCTGTTTTTAAAAGATTAATGCTTAAAATTTAAATAACTCGACGAATTTGTAACTAATTTCAGTGAAATAAAACTTGTTGGATTTATAATTAAGCAAGCTTTTATATTAATGTGAATTATAATAAAAGCGCACTTTAATATAAACTAATCGTATTAGCAACGGCAACATTGCAAATGCATACATATTCAAACACACAATTTTTTTGTTTACTAGCTCAACATAAAAAGAGAAGAGTAGAGAGCAACATTGAGTTTTTTGAATCTCTCTCTACTGTGATTATGTATTTTGTTGGTATTTCTTTGTTGTTGGTATTTCTCTGCATACTCACATGTATTTTATTGGTATAACGCTGACTGCGTAACGCTTAATTTTTTAGATAACGCTCGATTTCACTCGCCATGAAATTTTCATACCGCGGACAATATATGAAATCGATTCTAAAGAAGTAAACTCCAAAAAAAGTTTACAATGTTATGCTATATTATTTTTGAGTTTACGATAAAAAAAATAATCCACATATTCCAATCCGTTCAGTCATTATGAACTATATCATCAAAAATGCCAGAACACGCTCAATGCAAGTTCAACTACAAGAGCATGAAAAAAGTCACAGGTCCCGACAATAAAATTATTTGCATTGTGTTAAGAATTGTTCAAAGAATTTTGTGTTTGTAGTCGGAACTTGACTACAAATTCGAAGTTGATAAAATGAGTAAAAATAGTGTTTCGGAAAATTACAGTAACCTCCTACATAAAAAAAAAAATCACTTATTTTTAGTATTATATGAAAAAAAAACTTTTTCTTCATAACTTGAAGAAAAATTTGAGCCTCATCTTGAACAACAAAAAAAAAAATAATAATAACATAAAAAAATTCGAAAAAACCATCAACTTTCAACAGCCCTACAAAGCGAACAATTTCTCCAAAAAAGTTAAAATTCTACATTCGCGAGTTTAAAGCAATTGTTTGTCAAACTGCATAATTAGATTTGTGAATTTTTACCATACCAAAACTGATTTTCGCAACAAATTTTTACGAATGTCGCTACTGTGCTATGGCTGCATTAAGGCAGCCTTGCTGGTTAAAGGAGTAACCATCTGTCTCTTTTTTATTTAGTCCAGTGTTTAGAGATATAGTAACATGTAGTAAATAAGTTAAATTTTGTACTAAAACTCAAAAGTGTTTCTGATCCATGCACGCAGTAGAAATTAAGAAAGGTGATGCTAAGAGCATGAAGAATCTCCAAATTTCAATTTAATGTTTCAAAAACTGAGACAACTCAAAGCCAAATCCGTTATTTTGTGAGAAATTTTTTGGTCTCACGTTTGATTATTAAGGGGGTCTTCTCATTGAGCAACTTTTTTTTCGACTTTTTTTTTGCATTTATTTATAGCTTGGGTAGTTGTGAATATGCCCCTAAAAGGATTTTTAGAAATTCGAAATACTTTAGAAGATACAGTCTTTTTTGTGAAGCAAGGTCTTCGTCAAAATGAGCTATTTTTTTTCGACTCATTTTCGAACGAAGCGGCATAAAGTAACCACCGAATTCCGTTGAAAATGTTTATTGTTAGGTAAAAACGTGTTTGCACACATATTCATACAAACATACGAATACACATTTCTGCTTATTTTAGGGGTTGAAGCATTTTTTGAGTCCAGGTGTTCAACTGAAAGCATCATTTAGTTCAGTTTGTATTGAGTTGAGCAACAGACGCGTGCGCTTCAGTGAACGGAAAAGTAAATTTTTCATAAATTTATTGTGATTTTTGTAAAATGGATCGGAAAAGTAATAAAAAAAAAAAAACGCCCAAGTGAGCGTCAGAATCGTGCTAAAAAACGCGGGTTTAGTGGAAATCAGCATCCACCAGAGGATTCTGAATATACCAGTACATCGGCCAAGAAATTCAAGAATAACGAAGACGACGAAGTATCAATCAAAAACAATTTGAAGTATTGCATTCTCGAGTTCTGTTCTGTGCTTACCACGTTGTCAGCGTTGGTAATTTGTGCCTCATGCAAGCAAAAAATTGAGTTCTCAGAAGCCTCACCAAATGGAGTTGGATTTAAAATCGCTTTGAACTGCGCCTGCCCACGCACAACATATATTCCTTCGTCACCTATGATCGGAAAATCATATGAAATTAATCGACGCTTGGTTGTTGCCATGCGGCTTTTAGGGATTGGGCCAAAAGGTATAACCATGTTTTGTGGTCTCATGGACCTCGGACAAAGTTTGTCCAACAATCTGTACTATACTATCCTACAAAATTTGTACGTTGCTGGAAAAGCCATGTACGAACATGTCATTTCAAATGCTATTGGAGAAGAAAAAGAGGCTATGATCGAAGCGAATCCAGAGTGCGATCCCACTTTATTTACTGTGTCGGGGGATGGGACTTGGAAGAAGCGTGGCTTTGCTTCCCTTTATGGTGTCACAACTTTGATTGCCAAGCATACCAAAAAAATTGTTGACACTGTCGTAAAATCTCGTCTGTGTAACAGCTGCAAATATTGGGAAGCCAAGAAGGAAGAAGAGCCAGAGGCTTACCAAATTTGGCTTGATACTCATGACGAAGAATGCACCATAAACCATGAAGGAAGCTCTGGGAAAATGGAGGTGGACGCTGTAATAGAGATGTTCTCCAGATCGTTTGAAACACACGGCATAAAATATGTAAAGTATATCGGCGATGGTGATTCGCAGACCTTCAAAGGTGTATTAGATGTCGACCCCTATGACGGTGACCCTATAGTGGAAAAGAAAGAATGCATTGGGCATGTGCAGAAGCGAATGGGCACGCGAAAAAGGAAATTTGGGCCACTTTTTACCATAAGTGCTCCACCGATGATAAACCGCAACACCAAAATTGCCCCACCGGTGCGTCAAGCTGGTGCGCATGGCAGAAAGCAGCTGCTGAAGGTACGTTAGATAGCTTTCACCACACGTATGCACCTCTCGACAAGAAGGTGATGGAGGTAATAAAACCAGCTTACGAAGCGCTGTCGGCAGATAATTTGCTTGAAAGATGCCTTGGATCTGAAACTCAGAATTCCAATGAGTCCTACAATTCTGTTCTTTGGTCACTTTCGCCCAAACACATCAACTCAGGCGCACGCACCATCGAAGTGGCCAATTTCATTGCAACGTGCCTCTTCAACGACGGTTTTATACCCATACTTAAAATTATGGGTTTGATGGGTATTGCGATTGGCAAAAACGCATACGAATACGCACTATCTCGCAATGAAGACAGATTGAACCGATCAGAGACTCGAGCTGCGGCATCATCAAAAGCTGGCAGAACGGCTCGCAGAGCAGAGAGGGCAGCAGAAAGCAGTTTCTACGAAAAAGAGGAAGGTGGCCTGTATGGAGCTGGCATCGCCGACTAATATTTGTAAGTAAAAATTGTCAGCTCTTTAAAACTGCATTTAAACATTTTTGATTTTTTTTTTTTTCCCAAAAAAATTACTTCAAACTTTAAACGCGTTTATCTCGAAGCCACGTTTTTCGAACTGGCGGCCATGATATCTCCAGTTCAACTGAATCGAATTTCATGAAACAAAGTGGAATCGACGCAGAATTGTCACCATTCTCGGGTGAACCTCGACCATAATTTTAAAAAATTTTTTACTATTTTTTTTACACTAAACTACAAAAAAAAAACCCGAAATTGAAATTTTTTTTTGAATGGCCGCCATTTTGTCAAAAAAAATCACAAAATTAAGCTTGAGGTTCACCCGAGAATTACATCTATACTGATTATAACCCCGTTTTCTTTTTTTAATTTCAGACTCTCCGGAGACCCGGAATCGTGGCCGCCGTGACGACACCTTTTTTTTCACCACCAACTTTGAAGTCTCATTACTTTTTGAACAGCCCCACGTATCGAGGCAAAAAAAATTTTTTTATTTACTTTGAACCTTTTGTAATACAATAAATAAAAAAAGTTTTCAATTATTCTTTGCGTTTTCAAATAAGAATTTTTTTAAAAAGGGTCCAAAAAACGGGTTTTGAATGAGAAGACCGCCTTAAAAGGAAATTAAAATTGGTTTTAAACCAAGTTGGACAACCATTTCCTTGCAACGAAAAAATTGCCCTGCCATCCAACAAACAAAATAAAAAAAAATCAATAATTGTTAAAAAAAATAACAGAATTAAAATAGTTTTTGAATTATTACCAATAATTAAAATATTGTACTGATTCAAAGTGAATTTTTTTACCCAAAACTCATTCGATTGTAATTCTTTTTTTTTAATTATCTAAGTAAAATTTACTAAAACCCTATACTATTCCTGTTTTACTACAGTATATCCTCAGCGTGTAGTTCGTTGGAGGATGTGAAAACAAACATGACAAAAAAAAAATTTGTGAATTTGCATAGCGCTGGAAGCTCAAGAGCTAATTTTTTTACAAATTCTTATGAAAGCATTCTATTCACCGGCATATTTAACACTTGAAATGATTGACCAAGTTGATTAACAACTTATTTTAATATCCTTTAAATAATCAAACATCAGACTCTTAAAAGTCCAACAAAATAACGGTTTTTGCTTTGACTGTCTCAGTTTTTGAGATATTAAACTGAAATTTCGAGATTTTTCATTCCCTTACCATTACCATTCAATTACAATTCCATTGTCAAATAACCTGTCAGGAATCAATTGCCTTTTCCCGCTCCGTGCTCGTATTGAACCGCGCAACATACGGCTTCAAGTTCAATACGCTACCATCGCACCATTGGCACTGTTGTTTTAAAGCAAACAAAATATGAACAAAGCCGGGAGTATGCATTGTATACGTACAAAATTCATTAACATACTTAACTTAGCGTATGATATACTAAAGAAAATTGTTCCCTCTTTTCAACTACACCCACAATAAAAATAAACACTCAACTCTATTTTTACACGGTAGACACGTGCTTAAGTAAAACGTGTAAAAAAAAAAAAAAAAAATCTTGTAAGAAAATACAAGCGACATATGGTAAATTAAGGGATGTGTTCCAAAACTATGAAAAATCGTGTAAGTTAAAAAATTTTTAAATTTTTGGCCACAAAACCGGTAAAAAATGTACGATTTCAATTGAACATGCAATTATAGTAAACATAAAAAAAAGTTTATTTTTATTAAAAAATCATAAGAAAATAGAAGTAAGAGCACAGTGAAAAAAAAAAATTCAGTGTACAACGAAAATCCTAATCAATATGTGGAATACAAATTAATTTCACAAATTTTCATAAGCGTGCATGTTTGTTACAAATTTGACTAATAATGTTATTATCAGTAGATACGTCTAATTTATCTTGCATATCTATCGAGTTGGATACAAAAGAGGAGACTTCTTCAATATTTATGAAAATTGTTGGTGAAAAGCAATTTATATTTGTAATCGTGTAAAACAAAAAAATTCGTGTAAAAACTAGTAAGGGTTTAGCTTCGGCAGAGTATCGAAGCTAAAATAAACCCCCCCCCCCCCGCTTCCCAGGGTATATTCGAAGTCTTTAGCCACGACATACACGATAACATTCAGTTTTATATATTAACGAAAGTTTTCCTATTTTGATGACGTCACTTTTTATGGGAATAGGCGTGATTTTGATCCGATTTTGCCATATATCATAGAGATGGTTCATATTATATATCAAAGCTAAAGTGCAATATTTCCAGGCCTTTCATTAATTTTTGTGGATTTTTAAGAGATTTAACGTTTAAAATAAAGTCAATTTGTATGGGAGGTAGGCGTGGTTTTCATTCAATTTTGCCAAATATCATAGTGGTGGTCAATGTTATATATCGAAGCCTATATGCAAAATTTCAAGACATTTCTTTAATTTGAGCAAATTTTTAAGAGATTTTACTTTTAAAATAAATCCACTTTGTATGGGAGGTAGGCGTGGTTTTCATCAGATTTTTCATAATTCCAAATTTCATAGCCAGGGTTAAGACTGAAGAGCAAAGCTCATCTGCCAAATTTCAAGGTATTTCTTTAGTTTTTGTGGATTTTAAAGACATTTTACGGTTAATATAAAGTTACTTTGCATGGGAGGTAGGCGTGGTTTTCATCAGATTTTTCCAAATTTCATAGCCAGGGTTAAGACTGAAGAGCAAAGCTCATCTGCCAAATTTCAAGGTATTTCTTTAGTTTTTGTGGATTTTAAAGACATTTTACGGTTAATATAAAGTTACTTTGCATGGGAGGTAGGCGTGGTTTTCATCCGATTTGGCCCATTTTCGAACTTGATCTTCCTTTTTTAAAAATATATTATATAAATATATTATCTTATATTTTGAATTTCATCGCGATAGCTTTAAAATTGCGGCTGTAATCGTGTCGACAGACGGACAGACGGACACACGGAAATCGACTCAGAAGATGATGCTGATCAAAAATATATATATTTTTCTATATCTGCCACGCCTTCTTCTTGGCGTTACAAACGGAATGACAAAGTTAATATACCCCTTACGCAGTACGCGTTGGGCCAAATTTAAGTACCCGCACATATGGCAAATAAAGAATGCACAAATATTGCTGAAAATATAAATAATAGTCAATTTATTTCATATTTTTAATTTTATCTTGTCTCTCACAAACATACTTAAAATCAAAACACACGCGCACACACACATGCGCAGAATAAAGTGGTTACACAAGCAACGCATGTCGTCAAAATCATGCTGAAATCACGGCGACAGAAAAAATTGATGAGCTTTCCTCCTTGTTTCGACACGCATTTCATTAACTTTGTCACTTAATTTAATAAGTTGCAGTGAAATAAAAACAGGTTTGCACACCATGGCTTGCAGGCAGACAAAAGTCACAATATCGGCAACATGTTGCTATTGTTGTTGTTTTTTTTTATGATGTTGCGCTGTCACAGCAAAAGTAAAATAAACTGTACAAAATTTGCAATCATTTATTTATTTTTTGTTATCATTGCAATATTTTACCTGTATATTTTTTAAATTGTTGCTTTTTTTTATCTTGATATTGTATAAAAACCGCAGAAGCAGACACAAACACATACTCAATCATACACACACACTTTTGAGTGTATGTGTGTGTTTGAGCTGCGCGCATTCATACTCTTCGGTTGTTCCTTATTGTTGTCTTTTGTATGTGTTTGTGAGTTTTTCTCATTATTACTCGAAAAATATAAAAAACATGTTTGCTTACTTATTTTTATATGTACGAGTATGTGTATGAATATAATTTTTTTTTTTTTCTGTTTGCACTCTTTACAGATTTACGTGATGTTGCTTGCCTGGATGTGACTGACATCAATGTTCCGGAAATTGTTGACTTTCGAGATAACGTGACTTTATCCTGCAGCTACGACATGAGTGGCCACACATTAAACTCTGTCAAATGGTACAAGGACGAGATGGAATTTTTCAGGTGAGTGGTGTGTGTAACCCACAAGAACGACGGAGCTTATAAATGGTTGTTGCTGTTGTTGTTGATATTGTTGTTGCTGTCATGACTGTTATTACGCTCTGTTGTTGGCTTTATTTGTATGACAAATTGAACAAACACACGCAAGCCAACAGAAGTTGCTTCAAATAGGTAACTATTCAAGTATCTGGGTGTGTGTATGTGTGTGTGTGTGTGTTTTGTGTATGCGTGTATAACTCAAATCCCTGTTTGTGCATAATATTAAAAAAAAATTTTACAATTTCATAAAATGCTAGGCGTGCGTGTGTATGTGTGTTTTTTGGGTGGGTGAGTGTCTCTGAGCGCCCTTGCTTCGTTTGCCTTTTTCAGCTCATTACATGCATATCACTCAATGTCAGCGATATAAGCGGAAATGAAAATCTGTATCCTTACCATTATTCCCATTGCATGAATTTCTGAGTTTAAAGTTTAACATGCTTTACTTTTCTGAAGTTATTAAAGTCGAATTTGTACAGTTTTAAGACAAAACTCCAATTTATATTGGGGGTTCCAAAAGTTTCCACCCTCTTATGCAATCCGTTTTCAACCCACCTGCACAGCAAATCCACCCTACTTGCCGGAATTGCGTGCAAAAAAGCACACAAGTCATTCAATCTGTCTGAATTTAAAAAGGATTGCTAAGGGTTGCGCCCTTATTTTTTATTGAATTTACTAGCACATAAAACCTCCACATGACCTATTCGCCATGCCATCCCGTATCCGTTTCACTTTACGAACTGATACAAATATTTTGCGAAATTTCCAAAAAATATTAAATTTTTTATTTTCATGCCTCTCCAATAAATCGCTATTCTTACAAATAAAAAGCTCTTTAAATTCTTTGAGTCATGTCCTTTAAAAGTCAGAAATTACAGCGTGACAAAATTGTAAGGTCAAGTATTTATAAATTAGAGAAGGATTCTTTTCACAAATGGATTACTTATTTTTTGTGACCTTTCTCATCATAAGCCTTTTTCTGCTATTAGTGTGTGTCTAGCTGTACATAGCGAATGGAAAATTTGCATTTCCTGTACAGTTAAAGGCCAAAAAATTTTTTTTTTTTTTTTGTCAAAAAAAGGCAAACATAGTGGCCACCAGATAATGTGCCTAGAATTGTTTATTAAGTTTAAGCCGTCGGATGAGTGCTAAGCTGCCAAAAACTTTATTGTTGACGGACATTTTAAGTTTGTGTATGCTTTCCAGAAGGCTAGTTCTTATGTACTTTCCAGAGTTAAATCATCCATCAGTACTACTTTTGCTATTTGAAACATTTCCTTAGATAAACTTGCAACAATCATATCGTTACAAAAGTAAAATAAATAATTAGAAATAAATAATTATATTTGTACAATATAAAAAATACAAATATAAAACTGCAAATATATCTAAAAAAGTAAAACATCAAAAAAAAAAAATTACAAGAACACAACATGCCGACGGTGATGTAATGCGGTCCCCTCTCATTCTACTAAATATCACAAGATTTATTAATGCTACTTAATACTTAAAACCGGTAATTGTAAGCAATATGAGTGCAATTTGCATTGAGTAACCATTTGCAGAATTACAGTTCCCATGTTGTTTATGTATAGATAGATATTAATATCACACAAAATGTAACAACTGGGAGTCAAGTCTGCTTGATCATCCATAGGCTTACGCAAATAAGGTAACTTTCTAGTGAATAAGAATAATAAAAAAACCGAATAAATCAACAAACAAAAAATATTAATTTCCGGTTTTTCGACTTTCGCCAAGCTCAAGCTTCGGCTTTAGCCACGCTATTTAAAGTGTTTTAAGTACAACCGTGGCATGCTGATTAAGGTGCGCGGCTAGTACGCGATAGAACCAGGTCTGCCCATTGGGGTGACTTTAGACCCGATGGGGTAGTGGGGGAATGAGTTAATTTTTGGAGGGAAAATATTAAATTTGTCGCTTAATTCATTTAGAAATAATATTAAACTACAAAATTTTTATTTAATTTTATATAATTTTATATTGATATGCTTACAAACCTTTGCTAAGTTTCTGTATTAATGAACATACCAAAGCATAGTTATCAACTTATATTTCATTGGTTTTCTTTTTTTGACATTCACTTTGACTGGTTTCGACTGTTGCTTCACATGCTGGTTGAAGTTTGTTATATTTTTGCGCGGTATTAAATTAAAATATATTTAAACAATTCTATCAATTGTCTAAGAGACACATGCCCAAAGAAACCAAATACGCAAGATATCAACAATTTTGGGAGGAAAATCCTAAATGTAAGAGCTGGCTTGAGCCTAGTAGACGTATTAAGGAATATTATTATTGCTCTATTTGCGACTCTTATAGTAAGTCTCACCTTTCTAAAGTCCTAAGACACGCCGACTCCAAAAGTCATAAGACAAATAAAAAAATTGCTGCAAAATATCTCATTTTCCTTGCTCAGGTAGTCTCAGATCTGTGATAGTTGCACCTTCGATAGCAATTACGTCTAAGCGAGGTAAGTGCAGGATGATGTTTAACGCATCCGTGGGAGTAGACCGCAAGGCTCCTGTTATGCATAGTTCTGCACTTGTACTTTGAGAAGCTTGTTTAGTACGGAAGACTTACTTACGAGTGGCTGGCCACCAGACAATTACTCCATGGAGTATAATTGGTCGGACGATAGCAGTGTAAATCCAGTGAACTATGCTGGGATAATATCCCCACTTTTTGCCTTTTGATTTCCTACATGCGAAGAGCGCTATGTTTGCCTTCTTGATGCGAAGTTTCCTGTCTAGGATTACTCTCAGAAACTTGGCACTGTTACTGAAGTTAAGCCTGACGTTGTTAAGATTCGGGGGTGTTAATATACACCGAGAAAAAAGCTTATGTTAAATTAAAAAAAAAATAATTATTATGTTGCCTTTGGCACTTTTTAGCCACCCAAGTACTTGATAAATTATGGGTGATAAATTAACCAAGTATTTTGTAATTTTTTATACACTACTTCAAAAATATAATTGAATTTCAAAAATATTACTTTACTTCGCGCTTTGGTTTTTTTTATTTTTCTTTTTTTGAAGCTGCCACCTCTCGTTCTTTGATTTGCGTGACTGAAATCGGCAACAACACAAATTTTTCTTTTATCAACACCGTTTTTTTCTTAGAAATTAATGACTTCTCCGCTTTTCTTGCTGCTTGACGTATATTATAACAAGAACATTAAATTAAATTAAATTACATTAAATTAAATTAAATTAAATTAAATTAAATTAAATTAAATTAAATTAAATTAAATTAAATTAAATTAAATTAAATTAAATTAAATTAAATTAAATTAAATTAAATTAAATTAAATTAAATTAAATTAAATTAAATTAAATTAAATTAAATTAAATTAAATTAAATTAAATTAAATTAAATTAAATTAAATTAAATTAAATTAAATTAAATTAAATTAAATTAAATTAAATTAAATTAAATTAAATTAAATTAAATTAAATTAAATTAAATTAAATTAAATTAAATTAAATTAAATTAAATTAAATTAAATTAAATTAAATTAAATTAAATTAAATTAAATTAAATTAAATTAAATTAAATTAAATTAAATTAAATTAAATTAAATTAAATTAAATTAAATTAAATTAAATTAAATTAAAATAAATTAAATTAAATTAAATTAAATAAAATTAAATTAAATTAAATTAAATTAAATTAAATTAAATTAAATTAAATTAAATTAAATTAAATAAAATTAAATTAAATTAAATTAAATTAAATTAAATTAATTTAAATTAAATTAAATCAAATAAAATTAAATTAAATTAAATTAAATTAAATTAAATTAAATTAAATTAAATTAAATTAAATTAAATTAAATTAAATTAAATTAAATTAAATTAAATTAAATTAAATTAAATTAAATTAAATTAAATTAAATTAAATTAAATTAAATTAAATTAAATTAAATTAAATTAAATTAAATTAAATTAAATTAAATTAAATTAAATTAAATTAAATTAAATTAAATTAAATTAAATTAAATTAAATTAAATTAAATTAAATTAAATTAAATTAAATTAAATTAAATTAAATTAAATTAAATTAAATTAAATTAAATTAAATTAAATTAAATTAAATTAAATTAAATTAAATTAAATTAAATTAAATTAAATTAAATTAAATTAAATTAAATTAAATTAAATTAAATTAAATTAAATTAAATTAAATTAAATTAAATTAAATTAAATTAAATTAAATTAAATTAAATTAAATTAAATTAAATTAAATTAAATTAAATTAAATTAAATTAAATTAAATTAAATTAAATTAAATTAAATTAAATTAAATTAAATTAAATTAAATTAAATTAAATTAAATTAAATTAAATTAAATTAAATTAAATTAAATTAAATTAAATTAAATTAAATTAAATTAAATTAAATTAAATTAAATTAAATTAAATATCAAATACAAAAATTGTACCTTCGCATGCCGTTGAGGTTCGAACCCACACCCACCGACACCACTTTGTATGAAGCCACTATAATAGCTTCGAGCCAAACTCCTTCTTTGCGCTGAGTGATTTATTCAATATTAATTAGAACTGAAGCTATGCTGCAGCTATCAACAGAATACTGCAACATACTGCATCTATTAATACAGCATCTGTTAACATGTGCGAATCAAAATATTTTTTTTGCAGGGTATCGAAGTATGGCATGTGCTTTCAAAGTAATGTATTAAACAACAAATTAACTTAAGCGAATTAACGTAGCTGCAGTTATGTCAGCAAACAGCAGCAAAGCTGCTTTGATCAGTTGGTGGAGCAATGGACTGGCACCTAAAGTTCCAGGGTTCGAGTCCGCGCGGCGGGCGAAGAAATTTATTTTTCTTTTTTTCTTTTTTTCTTTCCTTTTTGTTGATGAAATGTAATAAAATTTACTGGTGTGATTATTAACGTGTGTTTTTGTTTTTGTTTGTTTTTTTGTTTTATGTTATTTTTGAATTTAAAAGTGGGTTTATTAAAAAAAAGAAAACCATTAAATTATCAAATCTATCCATCTCTCGTGTGTCTAATGACGCAGCTGTGTTTTTTTTTTTGCTAGTTGTTTTTTTATTTCGTATTTTTGGATTTTGGGCTTAAGTGAATAAAATATTTTTTTTTTTGGCAAGGTATCGAAGCATGTGCTTACAAAGCAATGTATTAAACAATAAATTGCTTAGGTGAATAAGCATAAGTTTATAATTCCGAAACAATTCTCTTTACCCAAGCCGACTTAGGTGATTTACCTATTGTTTTTTCTCGGTGTAGGAATTTTGTATTTCCTAGTAAAGAGAACCAGTTCCGTCTTTGCCGGGTTCACGCAGAGCCCGCAGGTTCCAGCCCAGATGGATAGCGACCAAAGCACGGTCTTCCCCTCTTCTTCTTCTTCTTCTTCTTCATCTTCTCAAATTTCAAAAATGTCTTATCAAAAAAATATATCCTATATTTCTCAAGGTCTAGTCTTTGTATTTGTATTTTGTATTTATTGATTCAATTATTAGTACAGTAAGATCTAATAAGGTCTTTTGGCGTACAACAATTTTAAAAATTTAACAATTTAAAAAATTTAAAATTTAAAGAAGTAATAATCAACTTTTAATTTAAATTATGGCTTAAAACTAACAATGAAAAAAAAAGTAGCAAAATTTAAAAAATTAATAATCAACTTTTAATTTAAATTATGGCTTAAAGCTAACAATGAAAAATGTAGCAAAACATAGTAATTAAAAAAAAAAGAGATAAAAAAAAAAAAAATTTAGCATTACATTTTAATCAACAAAATTAACTTAACTAAAAGAAAGAAGGAGTAATTAAAAATGAAGCAGAAGAGAGAAGGAAGAGATTTAAAGGTTAGAAAATATGAAAAAAAATCGACTTTTTCACAATTCTGCACTATAACGCTGAGTTAAAAAGTTAGAATTAAATTCTATTTCATATCAGAGTATAAGATTTATTTATTGTTATACTTTTACACTATAATTTTGAAATTATCTCGAATTGTAGGTTTCGAACTCATGTCATCATTGGAATGAAAGTAATAAGCGTTGCTTGTGCACCGTAATCAAATAAATAATATTTCGCAGAACTTGTATTACACAGCTTTGTTTACCAAAAAATTTACACTGAATCATAAAAATTTTGAATCTAAAGGATGTAAAAAATAACACGAAAGCTATTAAAATATAATACAGCAGGGCTAAGAATTCCAATATTATTTTCATTATAGTATCAAATGTATTCCAAAGGGTATTAAATATCGTTGTAATATGAACTGTATTAAAATTGAGATCAAAATTTATTTAAAAATTTCGTAATACGTTCTTTTTAATCGTGAAAAAAACAATGAGACAAATACCGAAAGCCTTCAAAATTTGGCTACGTATTGTAACTGCCTTAATGCCATTCTTACTTTTAAAATGTTATTCTTGAAGGTCGCCAAAGGGCTGGCATGTTGAAAGTGTCTTCTCCCAAACTCAACACTTAAACTCCCAGAATTTTAAGCCGAAGCCGAAAATTGTTTATATACGTATTTTATAAAGTCTACCTTAGCTAATAATGAAAGCCATACATTTACAATTACAGCAGCAACTACTACGTACGCATCATCTTACTTAAGCTACACTGCAGCACATTATTAACTCAAACTACTTGCCACCAACACATTTACATTAACATTTAAATCCATTTTACTTACATGTTAAGTAGCTCAAACACGAGCATGTATGTGTCTGCAAATGCATGGAAATATACAGCAGAAGCAACACTATTTTAACAACACCAGTAGCAGCAACATACTTTGACCTCTCAGTCAAGCTTTTATAAGTGTATGTGTATGTGTGCGTTAATGTGTGTATATTTGTAAACGCGTAAAGCCTTCACTTCGAGTACATGTAAGTACAGAGCCACATATGACTGTGTGCGTGTCTGTGCGTGTACTTTACTGTTTTAATGCACGCCAAACATGAGAACTACATTAAAATTATTTATTTTACCTTTATTGTTCTTTTTCGTAGCGCTGTCAGAGCAACGAAATCTCATTTCCTTTATTTAACAACGCGCGTTGTTGGTTGTTGTTGTCGTGACTCATTTTTTCGCTGTGTTTTATTTCTTTATTAAAATTTTCAACAGCACTGTACAGTGCGGTTCAGTTCAGCACTCAATGTTATTATTTAATTTATATTATTTATTTTTTTGTTGCTTTTCCTCGTATATCTCACTTCATTTTGTCCCTTAAGCAGTACGTAATCAGTTGTTACAATAAATCATGCAGCATACAAGCTTGGTCTTTATGCTGTTTTAATGTTATGTTAATATTTTAAATAAAGTACACTAAAATATCTGACAGCGTGTTTTTGTCCTCTGTTACGGAGATCCGAACGCATATCAAATGTTGTTAATGCTCTTTTGTTCGAGGGAAAACTGCATACAACCTGCATCAATTCAGGAAATTCAACAACTTTTCTTTACGACCATTCCAAGCCTAACGCAAGCCGAGCTTTTGTGCACCCGTTTTAATTAATTAAATAAATTTTTTTTTACTTTCGTATAGGAACCGACACATAGAGTTGTAGACTTAGAAATTAAATGAGGTGCACTCAAACTCGTCTTGTGTTAGGCTTGAAATGGCCATATAGAACTATTTTTATCTCTGTTCGTTATTATTAGCTGCGTTTTTTGCGGTCTGTGATCAGATTAGATTTAACTTTTACGAAAAAAAAATATTAAGATCATATTTTGTTTCACGCTGATACTCAATAGATGGCTATTTAAAGTTTTGTTATCTTTAATGTGACAGCTGTTATATTATTATTACGCAAGAGCATTTTCTTTTATGACTTTCAAATCTATACTGTAGACGTGATTTTCATAAATTGGGTAGCAATTGAAAGGTCTTGCTATGTAGATGTGCAATAATAAGGTCTTGTTTCTTAAATATTGTTAAATATCATATTATGTTCTATGCAGCAAACCAATTTTTTTTAAGATGCCTATAAGTATGTGAAAGATTTTTATTATAATGCTATGCTAACTAATAACTGGGCTACTTAACAATTCAACAGAAACATTGAAAGTTTTTATGAAATCCTTGGCTCAAACGAAAAAATAGTACTTCCCTATAGGAACAAACTAACTTGTTTTTAAAAACAACTAATTATAAAACTAATTTAAAATAAAGCAGTATATGAACTACTCCGAATTATATTAAGGCGGCATCCACTTCAATTCTAAATAGTGTTCATTGCATTATATATGAAGTAATTGAAATACTACTTAAAGACAAGTGATTGATAAGCTACTTTGAATTATATTAAGGCGGCAACTACTCTGATTTTGACATGTATTCATTGCAAATTTTTATTAGATAACAAGTTTATATATATTTAACCATGTTATTTCATCAAATATTATTAACTTTAGGCCATCAGTAATAGTTTTCAATTGGTTATTTTAAAGTAATTAAAAAAATTATTTAAATATAACTAGTTTAACAAGTAGTTGAAAATATATACAGACGAAAGTCAATTGACTTATTTAGCGGACATCACCATACAAAAAATGTTAGTTCGATCTATGGAAAAAAGTCAGAATTTCAACTAGTTGTGGTTGACAAAAAACTACTTTATCAGCTACTTTTAAATTAGTTGATTTTCCTACAGGGTATCTTCCCTTACACAGTAACCTTTATATGTATGTATCTAAGAAGGCATGTGTATGTCGGGTGCGTAGGTTTCGCTCCTGAAAAAGACAAAGACTTGGACTTAAATAACATGCAGTCAGAAATCCAAATACGCATTTCTTTGACGGAGCTTAACATCAGTCAAAATGTGCGTTTATGCGTGTAAACACTTAATCTGTTTGAGCGCATTCGTTGTGCATTTATATAAACTGTCAAAACATATTTTACACATGTGATTGCAATATTTCTCAAAATTTTCAAATAAAGTACTCGAATATATGAATACACGATTTTGTTTTGTTTTTTTAAATTTTCCAGGGTTTTTTCTTTTTTTTTTTTTAATGCAACAAATCATTTAAGCAGTACTTGTTAAAAAGATTTTTGACCAAGTTATTATTTTTCTGCTGTTTTTATTTTTGTTGTGTTCTTGCAGGGGCGAACATAGGGGAAAGTTTTGGGGTTAAGCCTTCTTCTCCCCACAAAATTAACGAATAAAAATAAAACATCATATATAAACATATATTACAATATAAGCTTTTTTGTATACATTTGTGTATTATATATTTTATTGCTTTGCACGCTTTATCTCTGAGTAGTTGCTTGTTGGCAAGCGAAAACTGCTCAAACAACAACTAATACTATCAAACAATGCAAGATCTCATAAGCTTGTCAGAAGTCAGAAGGGCGAAGTGTGAAAATTTTGTTGATTGAACAATTGTAATCGTCAGTTTCGCCAACAAACTCAAACCAAAAGTCAGGAATGCACAAAAGAATGCATAATCTAAACAAAAAAGCAGTGCAACCAAAATCGATATTATTAACCAAAATCGAATTTAACACAAAAATTAATTCTTATATTTACAAGTATTAAAGTATCTTTCAAAACTAAGGGGTTTTTAAATTTGTTTTTATAAATTTTTGTCTTTTATTTTTTTAATTACATTATTTTATTAGAGAACGAATTTCTTTTTTCTTGAAAAAATTATTTCTAGAAAAAAGGAAACAACTTCCTTCAAAATATTTTTTATAATAGATATTATATAAATAATGTTTATTTGGGTTAAATAAAATAAGGTTACTTTAATGAAGGTTTATTAAACTATAAACATAATCAATACTGTAAACAATACGTAAAATTATCTTTCTTCAGTACTGTAATTCCATCAACATTCATTTTAAGATTTCTTATAATGTTTTGTATCGCATATTTCTATCCACTGTATGAATAAGAAATATCGGCTTTCATCATTTATTAATCTCAATTTGTAGTAAAAATTAAGGATATTCGCATTAGGCAGTGTATTTGTGCGAATAACACGGTCGAAATTTTATGTTTGATTTTTAAACATCAAGAGTTTCTATATTTACTCAAACTTTTATAAGTTTTGAAGTAAAACATTCGAGTTTGCAATCGTACATAAAAAATTGTTTTAACATCTACTAAGCCACGAAGTTTATTTTTTAAACCATTGCGACTATTACGTAAACTTATACCGTTTAGGATCCAAAATTTTAAAAATGAACTTTTGAGCCTAAGTTATACAATGTTCGTGATTTATTGTCATAATATACACACTTCTCTTAACTTCTTCGATTTACTTTTTCATCGTTAAAATTTAAAAAGATTTTCAAAAATAAAATCTATATAATTAACTTTTCTGATTTTATTCTCTCAAATTATATATAAATAAAACTTTTGTGTTTTTAAAGCGCTAAGTTTGAAATATTTAAATCACTTGAAAGCAAATTTTAAAATATTTCAAAAGTGTGAAAAAAAGATATTTACACAAGTTGAAGTTTGAACAAAGATATTTACACAAAAATAGTTTTTAAAAAAAGTATAGAAAAAAAGTGAATAAGAAGTAAAACTTAAGGAAAGAGGCTCAGATGTCTAACTCTCTTAAATGTTTACAGGGATGTGGAAATGCAAGCAGAAGAAAATTAAAGTTCAACTGCCTAAAAAAATTAAGAAATACCCTCATTTTTATATTGTCCATTAAAAAACTGACATTAACCTCTAAAAATTATGTATTGTAAAGGGTATCCAAAAGTCACTAACGTTTTGATCGGCACTAATTTCTTTCCGACAAGCGAAGAGTACAATCATGGAGGCGTAGTCATGGAGAAATTCACGGACGAACATCACATAGAAATTGTTAAAATTTACTACAAAAATAGTAAAAATTTTGTGGAGACGGTGCGCAAAATCCCTACTTCTTGGTCATCATAACGCAAGCACCATCTCACAACAATGTCGTCAATTTTATCAATACATTTGACTCCATTGGCTCTTTTGTGGACACAAAAAGGAGTAGTCGTTCCCGTTGCGCCCGTTCGGACAAAAACAGAAATGCAAACGGTCATTGCAGCAGTTGATCAAGAATTTTACTAAAACGTCATGGAAAATTTCATGAAAACGGCTCACGTATCCAAGCGACGTCGAGGCGGTCATTCGAAATGCGATTTATGAAAAAATTTTAATGTCAGTGACTTTTGGGACACCTTTTATAAAAAAATTTGCACAAGTCTATAAATTAAATCCTTAAAACTCCACCCAAATTTTTTTTCTGGGTGCACCCCTGTGTTCTTGCCTTGTTCAAAAAAGTGGCTGAATATTTTCTGCAGATTGAAAAGTAAAGACGTTGGCAAGTCAGTCTGTCACATGATGTAGAAAATTAAATTTTGTTGCAAACGAAAAACTGAAATCTTGCCTATTATTGCAAATATTTGACAAAAAGACAACCCTAAAAATATGCTACAGCCTTACTGCAATACCTGTTAAGTCTTTCTTATATGCAGGGCCGGAGCTTTGGCTAAAATGTGGGCGCCCTATTTATATAGAATCATAAATAAGCTTCACAGCATTTAAATTATTTACATCAAATGTAAACAAGTAATAACTGTAATCATAATTCAGGAATCGGGAAGTGAACGCTTTTATTACACTTTAATACAAATGCAAGTAATTAAAACTTAAAAATCCAGTTTTTTAGATTTCACAGACGCAAATTCGTAATTACTTTATCAAAGTCAATTTTTCGCGCTCTTCTATGTTCAATACAAAGTTGTGATAGGTTGCCTAGTCTATCTTTTTTAATAAATTTTGTATTAAGAAAACGTGCATTCAGCTTTTGCATTGGTTACCTATCACTAGATATTTTTTATTTTGGCATTTTAACGCCAGACCGGATTACTAGTTGAATTTATTTTGTTTAACTTTGATTCCAATATAAAATTAATTTTCAACTTAATCGAGTAGTAAAATAAAGCCAACGCATAAGGAAAACGTATTTTCGGCCACAAAGCAACTGCTACCGCTCTTACTTATACCAACGTGAACGCTCTTACTTATACCAACGTAACCGTGATCACGGAATCAAAAACTTTGGAACTGCTGCAAGAACCACTGCTGTTGGTTGGTTTAGGTCTGTCGTGATCATTCCGAAGACTGCGGCTGAGAATAGATTATTGTAGAGTCAGCAGTATTGCATGACAAAGGTTCTTCATGTGACTTATCCGTATTCATCTATATACAGTGAAGTCGGGGTGGCGTGAACATAGGATAACATGAACATCCCGCTCGTGTGAACGGTCTCTTTTATATTGAGCTGTGCAACATAAACATCCAAATTCGCGAAAACAAAAACAAGAGAAAGGAAATGCTAGCTCATAAGCTCTTGGTTTTTGGCTTAATTGTAAGCTAGTCTCAGGTCCCTTTTGCGAACTGTAGCAGATTTTTTAAAAAAATCTATAAGTTCACACTAGTCAAAAATTAAAAGCTATGGAATTTGCTCCAAAACAAAATCGTTTTATTTTAACCCTTAAATGCCTAGTGGTACCGCGAAGATCCAACCACTTCTACTATTTTTTTTTTTCGCATCTTTTCCATATTTTTGTTAATTTTGTTGTATGTTATTGTTCTATGATCTAAGCGCCATCATTAACTGACTTCAAAAAGGAGGAGATTCTCAAGTTCGCCGGTTTCTGTTTTTTTTTTTTAAAATCTATGTACATCGATAACTCCTAAACCATAGGGTTTAGGCACTTCAATTTAGTATACGGGTAGGCAATATTATTACAAATTACGGTATATAAAGTGGGCGGTATTCTATAATTGGGCGTGGCAATATTAGAAAACAGTGTATCTTGAATAATATTGACGCTAGGGTGCGGAAATTTTGTACAGGGGTAGGCAGAATTATAAAAGATTACAGTCAATAAAGTAGGCTTTATTCGACAAATGGGCGTGGCAATACTAGAAAAACACTGTATCTCAGTTAATATTGACGCTGGCGTACTGAAATGAAATTCAGGGAGAGGCACTTATGCCACAAAAGGGCGTTGACCCTAATAATATTGGCACTAGGGTAATAAAATTCGTTACAAAAATGGGTATAATTATTACAAAATACGTGACATCTAATTTAAATTTAAGAGACAGATATTTGAAATAACCAACAAACTTTCAGAATTTAATAGATCTCATTTCTTAAGAACAATTATATTTATGTAGTTTATACACTTTTTTTTAATATATTATTTTATATTCATAAAAAACTTAATATATTTATGATAATAAAACAAATTAGAAAAAAAATTAAAATAATAAGATTTCCAATGTAATAATATGTTAAAATAAATTATCATATATGACCAAGAAATTAAAAGGAAAAGATATTTAAAAATTATTTTTTACTTTGTAGTGATTTTGTAGTTTTTTTCTAAGAAAAAATTTCAAATTTCAATAAAAATTTCATTAACAAAATAACATTAGTTTTAAATGTTACATTTAATGGTTACTTGCAGTTTATCAAAATAAAAATTTAAGTAAAATATGGCACATTCCAGAAAAAGCGATACCAAGGTGTGTTGAAAAAAATTGAAAGTATCGGTACAATTTTTTCGTTATTTTGATAGTCAAACTCTTCTAACTTAATGCTCCATTGTCAACATTTATTCAAAAATCTAAAAATTCTTTTTTTTTCCAACTCAAATTCGATGATATTCATTGAGTCTATGTGAGCAATATAAACAATCACTTTAAAAACATTTTTCCATATAAAAAAAATTATGGCGAAAGAAACTTTGGCTAATGCAAAATTCAATGCAATTATTTTACGAAAATTAAAGTTCAACTTCAAAAACATACACTGAAAACAAACAAATCGTTTCATCGATGAGACTTACGTGATGAAAAACAATAAAAGAAATTTTCTCAAATTCCTGATCTCCAATTTCAACAAAACTTCTCAAAAGTAAAATTCAGCATGCCAGCTAATGGTTTTCCACTCTTTTAGATTTTAAAAAAATGCTGTGCACGTCACCAGGGTGACCCAAAGTTTAAAACGTACGTGACACTTGTAGCTAAATTTTTGAGTCAAATATGGGTGGAAAATATTTGGCTATTAAAATTAAGCTGGAAAATAAGATTTGAATATATATTTTTTTTTTTTTTAATAATTTAATGGAAAATTACATCTAACACTTATCTCAAATGTTCATTCTGACACCCTGTATTGCAATGGCTCTTCCGAAATAATTCAAATAATGCAACGCTAAATGCAACTCTGGATGAAACCTCATAGAACCCTCTAGTTCTCACGTCGCGAAAATCTTTGAGATTTTAGTTTCTTTTTTTTTTTTTTGATTTTTTATAATTGATTTTTTTTTTTTTTTTAAAATTCTCAAGATTTAATAAAATGCTGTTTTAATATTACCCGAAAAAGGTAGTGGTAGGAGGTTTTAGTTCCATTTTGCTGGATGTAAGGAACTTTTTTTTTTTAAAGAGGATGACATTTTCAGTGAACCATTATGTGTGGATGGTTTTCGCAAATTTTATTCTAATTTTACTTATTTTTTACCCTCAGATAAGTTTGAAATAAAAAGGATTTCTACAAAATTTTAGCTCAATGTCTCTTTTCAGTAGGATTTTTTTTAAATTTTTGCCATCTCGGTGTTCGCAGTTAAAACTCACAAAATACATAAAAAAAATTGTTCACATAGAAAATGCTATATTCATATAAAAATTTACTACGATGTTGGTACATCATAATAAAAAAAAAAATTAAATAATTAAAAAATGTAGCGTCACGTACGCTTCTTTAAAAAATTTTTCAAAATAACTCGAACAATTTTTCTAACTTTTTCTTACGCAGAAGTGACCAAAATGCATTCTTTCAATAGAAAATAAGCTTTTCGCTATCGAAAATTTTTGTTTGTGGCATAATTGTGAAAAAACGTAAGTCATCCTCTGAATTTCACATGAGTACGAAAACGTACGTGACGCCCTTTAAAGTTAAATAAATAAATACATATACACATTTTTCAAATTTTTTTCTTTAGAATTATATAGAATGACTTAATATGCATTTTCTCGGTCTATCAAATATATTTATACCCCCACCGTTTCTTGTACAGCCACGATTTAATTAGTAAAAACGCAAAAAACGACAAAATGGAATGTGTTCACCGGTTAAAACTTGACTTATAACTTTTATTGAGCATTTGATCCTAACGGGACAACCAAAAATTTCTATACTTCAGATTTGGTTTCGTTTCACCTATCTTACGCCTCTATTGGTCCATAGCTTGTGCACAACTACTTGGACCTATGTGAAGCCTAGTTCGAGTTATCACTACTAATAACCAAAATATTTTTTTCACAAAAATTATTTTAAAGATTTAAATTATATTCAAAAGGAAATATTTTCAAATATTTAAAAATTAAATTTTTTCGAACTTCAACATTTTGAAAATTAAAATTCGATATAATAAAAAAAAAATTGATATTATGATTAAAAAAAAAAATCATAAAATTCCCAATAAGAAGCAATGTATAATTTTTTTATAAAATATTTCGAGCAGAGGAATCGTCTCTAACAAAAATCATATTTAAATTTTAGATGGTTTTAAAAACCCGTAATTCGAAAACAATTCTTTGCAAAGAACCACAAGTTTTTCATACACAAGGTTTTGAGTCATCACATCAAAATATGACTTTGTTAGAAAATCATTGCTCAACTGGATACTTTTTTTTAAAAAGTAGTTAATGTAAGTTCAAATTATTTGCAGAATAAAAAGTTTAAAACACAAATTAAAAAACCAAAATTTTTTGATCCATCCATTTTAATTTTTTACCAGAGCAAAATTTCTATGAAAAGTTGGAGAGTTTAGATGTCTAACATAACAAGAAAGCAACAAAATAGAATGAGCAATTTTTTTAGTTATCCGCTTCACGTATTAAATTGCACTCTACAGCTTTTTAAAATAAAAAAAAAAAATCTATTCAAACAAAAGCTTACTCAAAAGTTACAGGTCTAATAAGTTTAGAAATTGCAAAAAAATGTGAATCTAATTTTTTATAAGTTATAAAATTGTATTCGTTCATAATTTCGTAATAAATTTTTTTATCCAAATATATAGGCATAATTTCAAATATTAGGATATCAGGACTTTTAAAGCATTGAAATCCATAATTAAAAATGGTTCTGTAAAATACAAACTTCTCGCAGTTAAATTCAAATATGACAAATGTGACTTTTATAAGCAAAGTTAACTTTCACTTGGCCAACAAATATTTCATTGATGAAGCGAAATTTCTTAAATTTTGCGTCGAAAATGATGAAATTATTGCATCTCTATTGAAATAAATTTTCTTAAAAAAAGAAAAAAAAGATAACGTTTTGATTTAAATAGTCTCATTTGTATTATTTTTCATACTTGCTGGACCCTATGGGTGGGGGCTTAAACCTCTAAAATCTTCCTATCTACCACTTTCTATCTACCATATTTCTAAGTGTTACCTTCATCATTCTTGATTCATATAAAAAAAAATAAATAATTTCCAGAAAAAATAATGAAATGCCAAAGTTCCGATTTTCCGGAGCATTGAGTTTTAATTATAAGGTTCGAAATTATTGAGTTCCGCAAAAAAAGTTTTACTATACTTCATCTTATTAAACACCACAGAGTAAACAGACCAACAGAATAAGATTCTGCTGAAAAAAAATATTTTTTCTTTGTGTTTTGTATTTGCGGATACAATTATAATATAGTATTTTTTTAAATATAATTTTATGATATATTATACAATAAATTGTATCCAGAAAACAATCACAATATTATGTGAAAAAAATCCCAAGGATTCTTATTATAACCATAGGGAAACGACGGCATGGCTTGTTCCAAATAATTATTCAAGTTCAAATATTGGAATCCATCCACTTTAAATAAAAAACGAGCATTAAATTAAAGTAAAAAAATTATTGTTCTTAAAAGCACAACTTGCAATTATGTCTCACTACACTTCGTTGACTTTAATAAGAATCAATTCTGCACATCAATTAATTATAGTAAACAATACGAGTACAATAGTCCGCATTTAAATTTTGTGTCGTTTTTAATACGATGGAAAATTTTGAATCAGATAAAAACTGAATGCAGCCATCAAGCAATTGGATGCGACATACAGTCAACTACATATGTGCAACAGTATTTAAATACAACCACACCCAAACACTCACACACGCATACTTTTCCACGTCGTTACGCTTAATGTTAAGCATTAAATTTCGTCCATAATGTAATCTCCAAAATTACAAAGAACATAAATATCCAAGAAAATCTTAGCTTCTTGACATACGCTTAAAATATAAGTATATAAATATGTGGCAAAGCGTGTCGAAGTATATCTGTGCATGTGAGCGTTTGCAATTTGTGCTGCCAAAAACGACGACGATGATGTTAATCATAAAATTGCGTACAATCAAGAGACTGAGTGTGTTCTTGTTGAAGTACTATACGCACCCATAAATGTATGTATGTATGTCTGAATGTAGTCGTGTTTTAACTTGTAAGTATGGATATATAAGGTACTTCAGATTTCTGCTATTGTCGTTTTCGTTGTCCTTATCGTTGCGGTTGTTAGAAGTACTACTTTGTTTATTTATTGAAATTGATGGCTTAAACTTCTGCTTGAGTAGACAATTTATGAAATTGAGTTCAATTAATATGAGCTGTAAAGTTTCTCGGTCATTTTGAGTGGTGCATCTGTTGGCATTTGTGTGCGAAATTAAGTATGAGTGTGTGTGCATTTTTATGCAATTGACACTGCTACTTGTCATTTACTTATCATTAATTATGCAATAAATTAATTAGTTAATGGCTTTTCAGTAAATTTGCGAAATTAATTTAAATGTTACGTAAATGTTTCTGCGCTGGCTTCAATTCTACAAAATCACTCAAATTTATAAAACAAATTACTGCGTATCGATGAGTGTGTGTATGTGTGCGAATGTAATTGTATGCAGTGTAATTTATAGCAAAATAATTAAACATTATTCAGCCAATGAACATAAGCAGTAAACTGAATCAATAATTGTAAAATGTGCGACAATCATTTTAAAATCTGAACGACATGGCGTATGAGTGACATATTAATTGCTCATTGATCTATTATAAATCATGTGCACGGACATTTCACACCTCCAGTCATGTGTCAAGGCAAATGATAAATTAATCAAAATGTCCGAAAAATTATATCCTAGATAGATTTTTCCGCTTTGTTCTGTTATGAATATTGAATATTGAATATTGAATACTGAATATTGAATATTGAATATTGAATATTGAATATTGAATATTGAATATTGAATATTGAATATTGAATATTGAATATTGAATATTGAATATTGAATATTGAATATTGAATATTGAATATTGAATATTGAATATTGAATATTGAATATTGAATATTGAATATTGAATATTGAATATTGAATATTGAATATTGAATATTGAATATTGAATATTGAATATTGAATATTGAATATTGAATATTGAATATTGAATATTGAATATTGAATATTGAATATTGAATATTGAATATTGAATATTGAATATTGAATATTGAATATTGAATATTGAATATTGAATATTGAATATTGAATATTGAATATTGAATATTGAATATTGAATATTGAATATTGAATATTGAATATTGAATATTGAATATTGAATATTGAATATTGAATATTGAATATTGAATATTGAATATTGAATATTGAATATTGAATATTGAATATTGAATACTAGATACTGAATATTGAATACTGAGTACTATTGAGTATTGAATTATTATTATTATTAATTATTGGGAATATTTTTATTCAATATTTAATATTCAGTACTGAGTATTTAATATTGAATGTCGATGAAAACTTTAAGCCTGATAGCTCACTTCTCACTTTTCATGCATGTCAATGCTTCCAAATGCTTTAAGAAACGTGATGACACCAGGCAATAAGAAACAGGGCTCTATTTATCTAGGAACATTTATCTTAGTAACAGCCAAATACAAACTTAAATTCACATGAAAAAAAAACCTATTCTATTCAAACAAACATTTGCTCTGGCAACACTGTGCAAATACATTGGCATATATGTATAAATATATATAAATAAATTCGACCTGGCAATCGTATCAAGATTACTTCTTAATGATTTTGGATTTATTTGTTGCTGTAAACATTGGATTTTTTTTTCTTGCTACTGGCCATGGCCATATAACTGCCACTACTTACTATCATGCATTCCTTCAATCATTTGTACATTCATCCATTCATCCTGCCATTCATCCACTCATCTAACCAGCAAACAAAGCTGGCCAAAACAACAACAACGAAATGGCCAACACACTGCCTGCCACAATCATCGCAGCAAAGATAGAAACAACGATGTAAGATAAACGCTCAATTGGTCAAATAAACGTTTTTTGACCGGCTGCCTCTACTCTATTCGGGTAGGATTTAGTGTTTCTTGTTTTGAAAAGGACTCAAATTCCCAAATACTCCTTTCTTAACCTAACCCAATGGCCAGCTGCACCCTCTTGACTATCGCAAATCGTTTAATTTGTTGTGGTCCTCTTTAGATGGTCGTTAATCCTTCAACAAAGTTCGTTGAAGGAAATAAATAAAGCGAAGGAGGCAAAATATCACACAAAAAAAAACAATGTCGCAACGTCATTGCAGGATATTGAAGGCCACTAAAGTCGCCTCAAATCCCAAGCGTGGCTTTCAGTGATAAACGTAGGCAGCAGGATATCGTATGCGAGCAGATCAATATGTGAAGGCGTTGATGTGGAATCCCATTAACAGCAAAATCAACAATTTTGACAACAACAAATTTAATCGATGGCATGAAACGATGAGCAGAGCAAAAACAAAAAAAAATACATATCCAACAAGGATGTGCGAATGAGCAAAGGATTTACACGATAAGATTAGCTGCAATGCTATGGAAAAAGTAAAGGCGTTGCGCGTGTGTGTGTGCGTGTAAGTATGTGTGTGTGTGTGTGTGTGTGTGTGTGTGTGTGGAGTGTGTCAAGATAGATGCTGATATACAACAAATTGCAAAATTAGGCATTCTTTAGGCAGGAAGTGATTCTGTTAATGAGCGGGAAAGTGTTGAATGTTTGAAATTGATTAGCTATAAATTGTAGTGGATGTGAATCCTTTTGAGGTTGACCGAACGAGGTGGAAATTAATGAGTAGGAACTTGGAATTATTTACCTGTGCTGCAACATTTGTATTATTTATTTCTGTGTGAGTAGATGTGTATTTCTCGGCCTTGCTTCTATTTAATCCTTAATTTAATTGTGGCTATTAATTGTTTTACGTGTGTATTTGTGATATGATCTCGTCGGTGAGAAACGATTAATTAGTTATGATAAAACCAAAAGGTACAAGTATTTAATTGATTTAGATATCTAAAACAAAACCCATAATTTGTGGTGATGTTTAATCAGTGAGATATTGAAGAATTCATTTGTTGTAACTGCTTCAACAGTTAATTAAAGCTGATGGCTGTCTGACGCACAAGTTAATGTTGCATTAGAATAAATGTTTAAGATTTATCCTTCAACCAATATTTATAATGTCTATCCTCAAGTATTTTAGTTTCTTGGTTTCTTGTGAAAAGAGCGAAGACATTTTTGTAAATTATATTTCATTTTATATTTATTTTTTCTTTTTTTTTTTTTTTTTTTGACTTGACTGGCAACATAGTAAAATTTTGATGCAGCATTTTTAAGATAACCTATGATGTTCAAACATTATGTTTCATTGATATAAATGTCTGATTTCTTCTAGGCTTCAGAGATATTAACATCAATAGAATGAAACGTTTAAAAACAAAATGAAACGCATAGCAAAGCAACAATCTCATACAAAATCTAAAAGAGATGAGAAAGCTTTAATTGTCAAAATGTAAACAAAAAAGTTATTTATATTGATTTTGACAATTGTGGATACTGAGAAGAGAGTACGATCAGCTCTACGACAGCCTTATAGCTCAGCAAATGTACCGTGGCTCAACAAAGGCAATTTCACTAATTTGCGGTTTATTTCAAATCGATCGTGGAATCGGGGAATGGAATCTTTTAAGCAGAGAATTTAATGATCAATCTGATTTCTGCTTATAATTTTTTTTTTAATTTTGTAATTATACTAAAATTGGTAAGTCAATTTTTTTATCTTACTTTAATTTTAGCAAAAAACCTTGTTGAAAAATTTATTTCAGTTTTCATCCCTGAAAAATGCTTTTTACTTACTTCTCGACGACTGCAATAAATTTTTCGCTATTTACACTTTTCATATTTGACATATGTCATTTGTACAATTATTTCATCCATGTTTGAAAGTTTCTTTGCTGAGCAAGCGGTACTTACCATAAGTAAAAATCAGTTGCTTATTTATATTAATTTAAGCGAAGAAACTTGCATATCAAAAATCTTTTGAAGATCTTTATGAAGTGAATTAAGGCTAGCAAATATAGCACTGAATACTACCACTGCAGTATTTGCGACATTCACGCCAATGCCCATTTATGCGAAAGACACGAAGACTCAGAGAGTATAAAAAGAACTGTAAAGCTATTGCGCATCAGCGACCGATTTCATTTTCAACCGGCCTTCACCAGGTAAAAAAAAAATAAAAAGAGCTGCATTTATTACAAAACACCATTTGCCGTTTAATTTGCCACCTGATTTATGCGACTTAATTCAAAAGCTTAGTCAAGACGTGGATTAGAGTGCAAAGGAGATCACTATGGGATACACAAGAGTACGAGTAACGATGCTTATAGAGCACGTTCTTTGAAAAAAAAATGCGAGAAAATATAATAAAAATATATGAAAAGCAACCAATTATCAGTTTCTTGGGATGAAAGCACTGACAGGTGCAATACAAAAACACTTGTACGCAGTTTTACGTTTTGTGAACTTTTCAAGTTTCCTAAGGATAGCTTTCTATTTGTTAAAGTGCTAGAAAATATTGCTACTGACGGATACCATTCTCTAATTACACTGATAATCAATTGTTACTTATAACAAAAATTGTTTCCAAACTATTTAAAAGAACTCATGTGTTTGACGCATAACTACATATTTGAGGCATAGTCCAAAGCAGGCATTTGATATAGGAGGCTTTCTGAAACTCTGGGATGTCAATCAGTTAAAATTAATACATCTGTCTTTTACACGATACATCCTCTTACACGATGGATGGTTGGGTGTAAAAAAATATACAATGAAACTTCAATGCCATTATCGAACCGATAAGACGAGTACTCACTTCAAACCAATTAATAGATAAAAATATTCAAGAGCCAATAACAAAATTATATTTTGATTTTTAAAATTACATTCTACCATTTATCACTAATCTTAATTTAGAAATGCATTGCGCAAATTAAGAATTCATTTGACATGTTCAAAAATTAAAATTTTTTTCAATTAAATATTTTCGACTAGGAATTTAAGGGCACACGAATATTATAAAAACTAATGCATTTATTAAATTAATATATGGAATATGAATCTTCTGAAAACATTTTTTTTAAAGAGCTCTAATAACTGAGGAATAAATCAATGTTTTTTAAATATGTTTTTAATATGAACGCACAAGTTAAAAATGTTAAACTTAATATTCTCTATTGGTATTATTTTACGCCTCCAAAACGGAAAAATTGGGTTCAATTAAGCAGTTTAAGCTGTTCAATAATTACAAATGAAAAAATATCTTAATAATAAAAAAATTATTTAATTTTTTTTTTTTTGTTCAAAACGTGATATTTTGCAACTTTAAGAATTTCGTTTTTTCATAGAAAGCAGTAAGTTGCAGTCATCAATTTTTTTTTATATAGCCGTTAAAGTGGTGTTTAAGCATAAAATTAACGTTCTGACTCAACAACTTTTTGTTTACAAAAAAAATTTGAATTTTGAGAAATTTGCTGACTTTGGCATCAAATATCTCTGGTGGGCACTAGTAAAAAAAAATGAAATTTATTTACAATAAACAACCTAACAGCATTTTATTACAATTAAAATTTAAAGTTTCATATGGGCATAGTAGATAGGATATGGCGATTCTGGACCAGGAGGAGCGGAGGAGCAAGCCGATGACGTCACGCCCGCACCCCAGCGCCATCTTGTGGGGGCTTTTTTCTAAAATGTGCAAAGGTGTATGTCTTTGCTAAAAGCTATTATGATGTATGTCTTTGCTAAAAGCTATTTTGGTGTATGTCTTTGCTAAAATGTATTAAAAATCGGCAAGTTTGGTGTATGTCTTTGCTGTGAGCTTTTAAAAATTGGCAAGTTTGGGGTATGTCTTCGCTTTAAACTTTTAAATTGGCAAGTTTGAGGTATGTCTTTGCTTTAAACTTTTAAATTGGCAAGTTTGGGGTATGTCTTTGCTTTGAGCGTTGGTCATAATTTTATACACTACATTATCGGTAGTGGTAGTCAAGCGAGTTCTTATCAGTGTTTGCATGTTTTGTTTTTTCTTAACCCTTAACCCATTCGTTATAGCAATGACTCAAATTCTGCTGGCTGACTTTAGCTGAAGTGATATGACTTGCTATATGAAAATATATGCATTAATATGGGTTGAAGCAATTTAGATACGGCGAAGGTTGAAGGGTTAAAGAATTGTTTATAAATTTATCATAATGGTGCTAAGTATTAGGTGCGTGCATTAGATTTGTATAAGTAGTTTGTATATAAGATGACAACCATTAAAAAACATAGGCGTATATAAATATCTATTCGTCAGTTGGGGGACATCGGGGTAACAAGCCCCCGCTTAATAACCACCGGCCAAGTCACTTACACCCAGCAACTTCTCCGCCTCTGGCTTATATTTTAAGTAAACGAAATACACCGCAACCAAGAAGAGTCAGGAAGTTTCTAGAAGCTTCGAGATGCAGAAACGTCGAGAACATTTTAGAAGCCGACTTATGATATTGTATGCCGATGACGTCACCCATCCCCATCCCGATACGGATTTTAATTTTATTTAATTTCAATTTCAATACTAATTTCAAGGTTAAAGTGATAAGAGCCAAGTTTCATAGTAAGCGCACTCATAACCCGCAAGTTCAAGATAAGGCAGCAATGTAGAAGTTCGACATTTTTTTTTTAGTTACTTCTAAAATAATTTTGGCGTGTTACATCAACAACAATAAGTGGTGCAATAGCCTTGAATCCAACGACATCTAGCAATGGTTGAGATTCCTGCATATAATAACTTTGTTGAAATTTTGTATACATATCATTTAGTACAAAATACTGTCCCATTTCAAAGCGACTATTTAAATCATCATAGGGATATGATTCAGAGTTTGTATATATATATACTTTTAAATTAGATATATTACAATAATCAAATTTATTTCCTTCCTGTTTACTTTTTTCTCTTTGTAAGCCGATTATAAGAAATCATGGTCTTTCATTTTGTGGTGAAAGCTTTACATTCTATAAAACATTTGTTTCCTTTGATAGTATAGGATTTATATATGATAGTCCCAACTCTAAACGCCATTGGTATTACCAAATTTTCGGTTTTAATTATCTTGTACATTTCCAATTTTGCAAAGTAACCCAACCATCGTTTCTTAATGCGCCACTTTCAGCTTTATTCAATGATACGAAATTTTTCATGATTGATGAAAGTGCAAGATTACGTGTACGATCAACTTCAAAACCATTAATTTCATATCGAATTTCATCGAACAGATATGAAACAAAGTTGTTTTTAAATTTCACACCTGTTGTTTCTACATCATTTCCTCCTCCCTGTTTTACTATAAACCCATGAATGTAAATCATACTCTAACTTGGTGAGACAAAGAGATCCTGATTTTGAATGGGTATACGAATCTCATCGTTATTGTTAAACGATTTTTGGTATGGATAGTAACTATGATCAGTACAGATCAGTTTTAGTCGGTAGATGTAGAACAGTACAGATCAGTTTAAGCCGGTAGCTGTTGAACAGTACAGATCAGTTTTAGCCGGTAGCTGTTGAATAGTACAAGCTGTTTAAATCATGAAGCTACCGGCTTAAACTGGTCTGTACTGTTAAACAGCTAACGGCTTAAACTGGTCTGTACTGTTCTACATCTACCGACTAAAACTGATCTGTACTGTTCAACAGCTACCGGCTTAAACTGGTCTGTACTGTTAAACAGCTAACGGCTTAAACTGATCGATAATCAATTAGTTAAGTAATCAATAAGTTATTATATGCGGGAATCTCAACCATTGCTAGATGTCGTTGGATTCAAGGCTATTGCACCACTTATTGTTGTTGATGTAACACGCCAAAATTATTTTAGAAGTAACACGAATGGGTTAAGGGTTAAGAAAAAACAAAACATGCAAACACTGATAAGAACTCGCTTGACTACCACTACCGATAATGTAGTGTATAAAATTATGACCAACGCTCAAAGCAAAGACATACCCCAAACTTGCTAATTTAAAAGTTTAAAGCAAAGACATACCTCAAACTTGCCAATTTAAAAGTTTAAAGCAAAGACATACCCCAAACTTGCCAATTTTTAAAAGCTTACAGCAAAGACATACACCAAACTTGCCGATTTTTAATACATTTTAGCAAAGACATACACAATAATAGCTTTTAGCAAAGACATACATCATAATAGCTTT
Source organism: Coremacera marginata (assembly GCA_914767935.1). Taxonomy (NCBI): domain Eukaryota; kingdom Metazoa; phylum Arthropoda; class Insecta; order Diptera; family Sciomyzidae; genus Coremacera; species Coremacera marginata. The sequence continues at coordinate 193,363,935 of OU612043.1, forward strand.
TAGCAAAGACATACACCTTTGCACATTTTAGCAAAAAGCCCCCACAAGATGGCGCTGGGGTGCGGGCGTGACGTCATCGGCTTGCTACTCCGCTCCTCCTGGTCCAGAATCGCCATGTCCTATCTACTGGGCATTTCCGCCGAAAAGTCCACCGTGACAAGAAAATTAAAAGTTATTTAAAACTTATTATTTTATGATATTATCTTAGGGAAACACTTTTATTTTATTGATTTAAGCAATTTAAACATAAATTCATTTACCATGATGATCAAATCGTCTGCACTGTTCCACAAATGTAATTTTTCTTTTTAGTAAATGTTTTGTAAATGTTTCGTAAACGTTTTTGTTTTAGTAAAAATGGAGGGCATTGGCTAAAAATAATAATAAAATACTAAAAAAAAAATAATAATTTTTTGCTGTAGATGAGTGTTTTTTATTAAAGTTAGAAAAAGTTTAAAATTTTATTTTTAAAGAGTTTTTTGAACTGGAAAAGTTAAAAGGAAAAACTTATATATAAAATTTAAAATTTGTATGGTTAGAGTTTTAGTTTTTCATGAACATTTTTTTTTACCAGACACATGTGCTGTTATGAAATTGCAGAACTTTAAGAATTGTTTGCAACATTATTTTATTGTTTTAATTTTTTTTTTTATGTCTAGCGAGGGCAGCTGTCCCCCTTACTCACCCTTGCTACGTATTTGATGTCAATAATTCTTAACTAAATAACAAGATCAAATCTTGTTTAGTTACCAGCGTACGTATATACGTATTTAATGTATGATTAAAGCTTAATTCTCGATTTGCCTTATTCTGGAAATATAAAAATTAAAATTATAATAACACTGAAAATATAATTTTCTTTAGCAATACAAAGAATGACTTTTCTGTTGGGAATAATATGTATTAAAAGCACGCTGAAGGAGCACATTAAAGGAGCATGCATACATTGTAGCCTTTGACATTTATTGGCATGACAACATTTTAAGACTCATAGGATGGTAACATACACGTACATACACACACACATATTTTTATGTTAGCTGTAGGCTACAAACTGCTTTAAAAAGTAAGGCTTGTTTCATCTTAAAGACAACCACCGCCACCCTTCAAAGAAATATGAGCTCGCCGTTTTAATATTTTATGCTCATACCGCACAGCTAATCAAAGTAAACACACATATAAAACACCCCCACTCACACACAAACATACACTCGTAAAAAACAACACTAATACGCAGCACCATTATTCTGCTTTGTTATGTATGTAAATCTAAGTCGAATCTTGTGTTAAAGTGTGTGCGTATATTTTTAATTTTTTTTAACATCGCTCAGAATTGATTATGAACAACACCATCATCAGCAACATCGTTGTGATAATCATTATCATCAGTGCCAGTAGCAACAACAGAATCATCTTAAAATAGCATCAAAATAGATGGAATAGAATTTAGATAAACCTAAAAAGTTGTCTTCATTGCTACATAGGAATGTTGTGTTAGGAGTGGGCGTGGGGATTGGGAAGAGATGATTGGGAGTTGGCTGTTATCAAAGTTATTGCATGTGAAACAATGAACTGTAATTAACATAATTAATAATAAGTGTTTTTTGTTTTCATTTTTTCCACCCCACTAACAGCGTTGGGGCAAAATTAGTAAAATAATAATTTATAGGTTGATGGGTGTGTGTGCATGTGTTTGTGTATGCGGCAAATATACAATGGAGAGATTGCTGTGTTTATTTTGTACGCTTCTGCACATGTTTTCTTTATTCAGTTCATTTTCACTTAATAAAGATTAATTAAATTTAATGAGACTTTGATATTATTGAATTATACAAACATACATATTACCTGAGGTATCTTATTTAATTAAGTATAGTCTGGGTCTGCCTTGCATATGCTGGCATCGTTCCAGCACCTGAAGCTTGTAATTTTGTTTTAACACTCAAAGCTGGATGTTTTTTTTTTTCTATTATTTTTGCTGCATGAGGTACTTTTGTGGCAAATTTTTTCAATGCCATTAAATAAAGAAAAATATTCAAACAAACAGATATAAGACAGCCATGATGAGGAGAAAATTAATTGATTGCATTTCTTTCAATTTACTGAATTAAATTTATGGAAATGAAATATTGAGATTCATCGACTACTGACCAGCAGTAGTGTGTGGTTCTTTCAATTTGAAATGAATAATACATAATAAATAAGTACTAAAAAGATAACAAGAAACATAATATAGCAAAGTTAGGAGCGGTTCAGAAATTAGGAAAAAGATAGTTGTAGCGATAAAATAAAATTTTAATACAAAATATTGGTTACTTAAGTTTTACTTTTATTTTCTTGTTTTTAACAGATATTCACCCATGATGCATCCGGTTTATATGAAATTCCCCGTCGATGGTGTTCAAGTGCTGGACGGTAAAAATTTCTGTAATGAATCAACGTGCCGCGTGGAGTTGAGTTTGCAGGGCATCAATTCGTCTGGTGTCTATCGCTGCGAGGTTTCCGGTGATGCGCCCCACTTTAAACTAACAGCGCGTACGGCCAACATGACAGTAGCTGGTGAGTCAAATGAACAAAATTTTTATCTCATACAAACACTTAGTCAAATCATAAATCTTCAAGTATATTAACTAGTAAGCCTATTAAAATGCCAAAATACAAAAAATGTCTAGTGTAATGTTATTTAATTTTTATTTTAACGACTATTTGTTTGAATTTTAACCAAGGATTTCAGATGTTGCACCTATACTAAACTGGTACACTCAAAAAAGAGAGTGTCTGTCAAAAGCAATAAATGACGAAAACATTTGAAGTGTTCGGAATAATATTACTTTTATTCTATCAACAGAGTTTATGACAAACAGTAAAAATATTCTATGTTGCTTACTTCAACTGAAATCATTTCATATATGCACTTAATTAGACGGCCAAAAATTGCTTCGGTAGCGCTGTGGTCTAAGTAAGAAGATTATCAGTCAAGAGTTCCGTGGTTCGACGCCGGGCAAAGACAAGCTTTTTTATTATTTTTGAAGTGAAACTCCTTAGGCGGCGATGTGACGATTTTTATTGAGGGAAAAATTTTAAAAAAAAACATATACATGTTTATAAACATGTAACAAAAAAGTGAAACGATTTTGATTGTAAACAGTGAAAAAGCTTTTTTTAAAGGCATTGTATAAAAACACGTACAATGTATATAAGCGCTGCCTTAAAGAGACACCGTAATTGGCAGTTTTGGGGGATCGCTGGTTTCGAATCTGATGTTACAATTTTAAAATTTAAAATGGCAGATAGGGTTGCCACATCGATTTTTTGTATTTTTTCGAATCCTTCTGAATGGATTTGATAGAGTTGCCACCTTAAATTTTTCTTTTTACGATTTTAGTGCTGGGGCGAATACTAGATAAGATTGGGTAGCTGAATCCAAATCCGTTGTCAGAATTTCAAAAATATTTAATCAAATATGTTTTTAAGACTTTTAAACATAATCTAACGGTTTAAGGAAGTCTTTGATTTCGAATTCAATATAGCGAATAGGGCTGCCACCTAGATAATTTTGTATTTTTGCAAATTTTTGTAATTTGGAAAATTTGACAACGGATTTGATTTCGAATGTGACATTACAGTTTTAAATTCAATATAGCGGTTAGGATTGCCACCACTTTTTGTTATTTTTACGAATTCTTGTAATTTTGAAATTCTGACAACGGATTCGGATTAAGCAACGCATTTTTACCAAGCGTTCGCCACAGCACTGAGCTCGTAAAAATACAAAAAATTCAGGTGGAATGCCTATCCGCCAATTTTCTTTTTATTTAATTTCATAGATTGTGCCTTACTGATTTACAGTCAAACAGGTGTTGATGCTCATGATAGAAGCGAAAATAAAATCTCTTTAAAGATCGGGAAAGATTTTAACGTAAAATTTGCATCAAATCAAATCAAATTGCTAAATAATTTTCTTCACGAAAACATTAAAAAAAAAAAAAATTAAAAAATTTTGCACATAAATAACAATCCCAATTCTTCAAATATGTGATCAAGTCCCTAAAGCCGTGCTTATTGTGATAATATTGTGCTTATTATGTCTTATGAAATGTCTTACGAAGTGGCGGTCGTGGCGTAGTGGGTAGAGTGTGTGACTCTTGCGCCAGAGAAACCAGGTTTGAATCCTCCATCTGACACAGAAAATTGTTTCAATTGAATTAATTTTTCTGTTCGGCCGTCACCTCTCTGCAGACAATGGCAAACCTCAGAGAGTAAAAACTGCCATGAAAAGCTTCTTGAGAACATAAGCCGTTCGGAGTCGGCGTAAAACATGTAGGTCCAGTTCTCGATCATTTGTGTGCAAACACAAATCACATCACACACAACACAATTGGTCATAAGAAGCTCGGTCAAAGTCCTTTCAAGGGCTGAAATGGCCATTTCGTTTTTTGTTTTTTTATGTCTTACGAAGTGTGGAACTATTTTTTCAAATTCACAAGCTATGCATTTTAATACTCTGCGAAAATTATTATCATTACACTAGTCTTGTAACTTTTTACATATGCATATACGTAAACTCCGATTATTATACGAAAGCATTTTGCGTCAGTACACATTTACATTTTAAAACATTATTTTTCATCCCACTTAACGAAAAACATTTTATCAAATTAATTCAAAAACGTTAAAAATAATGTGATCCAAAATGCTTAAAATTTTTTAATATATACTCATATACAATGTAAATGGTGCAGTTCAAGGTAAAATAATGGTAATAAAAAGCAAACCCTGCACAGGTAAACACAAATGCACACACACACACATGCGATAAAAAACCAGCACGGCATTTTTCAAAGAAACACACATGCAAGCAGCCATGGGCGTAGCTAGGCAGATGCCGGGTGACGGTTGCCCTCCCCCCTATACATCAGAAAAACTGAAACAATAAAATAATATTGTCAAAAATTCTCAAAGTGCTCCGATATCATATTAAGATATTTGTATGGCAAAAAATGTAATTAAAAACTATAACTATAAAGATTTTAAACTTGAAATGCATCTTTCTCTACTTGATATTTAACTTTTGAGTTAAAGATACTTCTCACAAATATTTAAACATTTTTTAACTTCATATTCAAACTTAGTTTACATTTAAAAGTACCTTTAGACTCTTATATTTAGGCTGTAAGCTTTTAACACTAGTCTACAACAAAAAATATCCATTTATGCAACCGGTTTTATAGTTTGGGCTCTACTCACTTTTACCGAAGTGGTTCGACTGGTTTACCTATAAATTGAGTAAAATAAAGCATATATCATTAAATACATTCAACTTACAAAAAAAATCTTGTTGCTTTACAAACAAAAGAAGCTATGAAAATAATGTGAAAGTTAATCCTACTCTGTATGACTTTATTTCACGGTCACTTCTTTCATATTTTTCTTTATAATCAAATTGATAAACTTCAATTTAGGAACTTTAGCAAAACATTCTTCGTATCTACTTCAATATTGTACTATAGATTTTCATCATATTACCTGGTTTCATTTGTGGCTATACAAACAAGCTTTACGACAACAACTATCCTGATTTTTAAATTATATTTTCTGTTTAAACAAAAAAGTGCTAAGATGTTTAAAAATTTTGGTCCATTGCACAGTGATTCAGATATCGATTTTTTTTTTTTGCATAAAGTCGCAGGAGTGAGATATTCGTTTGAAATATTGTACATATGTTTTTGGTACTATAGATATAATAATATACAAAAATGGATAAAATCAGTTAAGAACCACGCCTACCACCCATACAAAGTGATGTGATCAATATGGTAAAACAAAAATAAAGCACTTGACTTGATATTTTGCTCATAGACTTCGCCCTTATAGCAATCCTTTAGTTTGAGTTTTCAATTAGTCCGAAATCGGATGAAAACTTCGCTCACCTCCCATAGAAAGTGACAAAATATTACCTTGATATTTTGTATAAAGCCATCCTTTGAGCATCAAGATAGAAAATAGGAAAAATCAAGCAAGTACCACGCCTACCTTCCATATACAGTGAAGTCATCAAAATAGAAACCTACTTAGGTAAATATATAATGATTGATATGTATGAATATTTCAAATTTGGGCAAAAAAGGGCAAAAGTTTCACATACCACATTAAGAGTGTGTGCGAATTGAACTAAATTGCCAACTAAACTAAATTAAGGTAAAGCAGTTAAGGTTTATTAAGGTTAATTAAGGCTATTTACAAATAGGTTTAAGGTTAAGAAATGTCATTATTCTCTTCTCTTAAGAAATGTCAATAATTTAGCAAGCATGTAGGTAGCTCGGAATTTTCTAAATTAATTTAGGAAACACTGCTTTATCGACACAATTTAGTTAAGGTAGCAATTTAGTTCAATTCGCACACACTCTAAAGTACACATTATCATCTTTGACCTGATATACTACTCATGAACAATTCAGGTCAATCCACGTTACTTTTACTCCACGGAAATAAAATTAAATTTTTAATTTTTTGTAAAAATAGATAGTTCAACAAATCACGAAATTATAAAATATTATTTAAAAAAATGATATAAAGTTTTCACATTTTCCTTGTTAAAGTGCCTTTAATTTTATTACTCCTTGAACATTTTTAATTTTAGGTTATTTGTAGATGTAGCACACGATTTTTGTTGTATTACTTATTGGTATTACTTACAGCTGAGTACAATGATATTGACGCAAACTTAAGCCAACTTTTGTAGCTCGTATAAAACTGTTATAGCGATCTCAGATTTTTTTTTTTTTTATTAGAATTATATGCTCTGAAGCTTTGTAAATAAACTTACATACTTATTTTTTTAAACTAATAGAAAAATTTATGCTAAATAGAAGACTTTATGGTTAAAAAAAAAACCCTTTGCTGGACCATACTGCATTGCACAAACATTAATGTCGGTTCCTGTTTGGTTTAATTTTACTCGAAATATAGTTAAACTTGTTCAATGAGTTGAAATTACTACTCGAAAACAAAAAGTGCTTAAGAATTTAGATTAATACTTTCGTAAAAACTTGAAAGATCTTTTAAGAAACTCTCAGGTCACTTGGCCATGCTTATCACCATTTCCGTAGATCTTCCAATAGCCAAATGTTAGTGGACGTTTTTGATAATGTCTTTATTAGTTGAGTATGATAATTAAAAATTGTTTGCTTTAAATCGTATGGAAGGGTTTAATGTTATGTTTCTTATGTTCAAGCCATTTTTACAAAACTGTGAACAGTGGTATGAAAACTTTTAAATTGTTTTTAAATAAATAAACAACGCCTATTCAAAATATAGAAAAAAAAAATGAATTCAACCCTTGAAAAGACTTTGACCGAGCTTCTTATGATCAATTGTGTTGGGCGTGTTGTGAAATGTTTGAACACAAATGATAGAGAACTGGAGCTACAAGCTTTATGCCGACTCCGAATGGCTCATGTTCTAAAGAAGATTTTCATGGCAGTTTTTACTTTCTGAGGTTTGCCATTGTCTGCAAAGAGGTGACGGCCGAACAGAAAAATTAATTCAATTAAAAGAACATTCTGTGTCAGATGGGATTTGAACCTAGGTTCTATCACATACAAGCCACGCACCTTAACCAGTATGTCACGGCCACCAAAAGCTTCAAAACATAGCTTTAGTTGAAATTATTACCACTTCAATAATAGTAACGATTAAAAACTAAAATCTTACAAAAAAAATTTCTCTCCCTCCTGGCTGATATTCTGGCTACACCCATGACTTCTACACATACTGTAAAAAACAAGAGCGGCATTATTCAAACAAACACGCATACAAACATCATCAAAAACAACTACAACAAAAAGTCGAGTTTCCTGTGTGTAATGTTTAAATAGTAAATAGCACAGTAATAGAAAATACACAACCATTTTAGCATCTCACTTTGAGTTAGAGCATAATTTTTGCAAACTCATACAAAGCATCAAAAAACAAAAAAAAAAAAAAAAAAACATGATAGAAGTAAAAAGGATTCAATGCAGGATGCAGCCACTTAGAAGCACACCGATGCACTCTCATGCAGCGAAAAAAGAAAAATCCAGGCAAGTCAAGTCCAAGGGAAAGCGCAGCAAACAGCACACAGGATACTGCTGGATATAAAAACGGTACATTACATACACAGCATCTGTGATTTATGAGAATTCTTAATATTACAAATTTGTCAGGATATGCAAGGATATGGCAAGTAAGCAGGCACACAAGCAACGAAAGCTCACAAAACATTCTCACTTTTTTTTTCGCTTGGCTGCAAGTTTTGAGTGCTTTACCTCAACCCACATCCTACGAAAAGATGCAACTTTCTATTGCTTTCCTTTCTGGTAACTTGCTACCTTAGTTTACATATTATGCATTATTTTGATGCAATTTCATTCGTAAGGACCTCAACCTCCTTCTATACGTATACTAAACAATTTTTTTTTTTTCTTCTTTTTGTTGATCATCTTGAGAAGATAAAGATTCTGCGCCAATGCAAATAATGGATTCATTTGAGAGAATTTAAAGAAAATTGGAAAATCCGAAAAATTGCTCCTTTTTCACTTAATGCACCTTACCGTGGTTCGGAAACATTTTCTATCAGCCAAATGTTTCTGATATTCTTGCATGAGTTTAAAAATTTTTCTTTAATATTAGCAAAAGAATTAGTTTAAAATTATCTGAATTTTAAGCAAAATCAGATATTATTACTGACACTCATGCTCGGATAAATTGTATCAGAATGAGTTCAAAACTTTTATTATGATGAGAAAGAAAATTTTATTAACTTTTCAGGTGCATTTTTAGTTTTCCGAATTTTCTCAAAAAAAAAAAGGAAGGTGTATTAAAACTTAAAATCAAACTTGACAAAATTTTTTCACTTAATCTTCCACAAGATAACAGATACAAAAGTTGCATTGGAAAAAAAAAATTCAATTTATTTAGCTAATGGTTAGTAAAATCAGTTTTCTCACATCATTTACCGCATCACATCATTTGTTCCAAGCCAAAATTTCTTTAGAAAATGTTATTTTTCAAATATACTCGTACTATAACATAACAACTAAAAAACTTGGAACAATAATTCAAAGCAGTGTTCAAGTCAATAAACCATTTATTATAATCGAAATAATAGCTTCATCCTGTGTTCTTGTTCCGAATAGGCTTCTACACCGTTCTTATATAATTTCCACGCATTCATTACATTAACAGAATACTCAAAGCACCTTAAAGATTGCGAAATGGAAAGACTTAAATTGTTGTGTGAGTAAAATTTTCCTTGGCTGACATCAATTTTATAAAAAAATGGTAGATAAGGATTCTTGTGAAATTAATAATTTTTCAATCAGTTATATCAAAATCAATTATTCTCAAAATTATTATCAAAAAAATATGCTGAAGTTTAAAAAATTTTATTTTAAATTATTATATAATTTTTACTTATTATTTCTTTTTAATTTTTTTATTTTTAAACTTATATTATTGTATTAGCGAAATTTGGAAGGGAAATTTTTACTTTATGTGTTCATTTTTGCAACTATATTTCTTAAAAGACATTTAAAAATTCTCAATTCCCAATTTGAATTTTTAAAAAGCAAACGATTTTGCAATTTTTAAATTTTTGTTTTTCATTCTTTACTGATACTTACAACTAATTTGTTTATGAAAATCTCCACAACAATAACATCTCCGTTCAGCATGCCTCAATACTCCTTGAAGCTATTTACAAGTATTTTCAAATCTCTTTATAATCACATTCATACCATATAATCAAAAGTTTAAAATGGTACTATCAAGAAAATTGTCAAAATATAATCAAAAGGAAAATCTGATTTTGCAGATATTTTATAATTTTTTAACTGTAAGTTTTCCCTAATTCAAACCAACTATTTCTGAACCCACTATTACTGCACAATTCAAGCATACTCAACCGTGAGCGTTTAAGTGTAAAACTGATGCAGCATAACCCTATAGGAACAAACTAACTTGTTTCTAAAAACAACTAACTAAAAAACTAATTTAAAATAAACCAGTATATGAACTACTTTGAATTATATTAAGGCGGCATCCACTTCAATTCTAAATAGTTTTTATTGCATTATATATGAAGTAATTGAAATACTACTTAAAAACAAGTGATTGATAAACTACTTTGAATTATTTTAAAGCGGCAACTACTATGATTTTGGCATGTTTTAATTGCAAATTTTTATTAGATTACAAGTTTATATATATTTAACAATGTTATTTCATCAAATATTATTAACTTTACGCCATCAGTAATAGTTTTCAATTGGTTATTTTAAAGCAATTAAAAAATTATTTAAATGTAACTAATTTAACAAGTAGTTGAAAATATATGCAGACGAAAGTCAATTGACTTATTTAGTGGACATCCCCATACAAAATTTGTTAGTTCGTTCTATGGAAAAAAGTCAGAATTTCAACTAGTTGTGGTTGACAAAAAACTACTTTATCAACTACTTTTAAATTAGTTGAATTTCCTACAGGGAACTTATACAAGTAGCTTTATTTTTATTTATTTGAACTATTTGTTTAGAAAATATGTGCACAGCTAAATTTTTATTATTATGTTCATGAACCCTTAAATGACCCAACATTGTTGATTTCTTGTTATGCTTGCAGCGCTGCCGCAGAACAATCCACTTATCAGCAGCTTTAAGACGATGTATCATGAAGATGAATTCGTTAGCGCAAATTGCAGCTCAGACTATGCCAGTCTGCCGGTGCAACTGAGCTGGCTCATCAATGATGCGCAGGTAAGTCACGTCGTCAAAGCATATGGCTTATTATAGCCATCATTTAACTAGCCTCTTGTTCATATCGGATGTAGGCGTTGCATGTTTAAATATAAATGGCAACTCGTGCCAGACAACCAGACCGTTTCGTAGTTGTTTGCATTGTGCGGCATTATAACTAATCACAGCTTTATCGATTATTCTTTGCTTGATTTTTTGCAGGCCTCTAACTACTTGGATCTACAGCCATGCATTGAAACAATAATTCCTGCTCATGCATACAATTTGCGCCGCCAATCGCTGCAACTGAACTTCTATGCTAATGATCCACGCTTCCTTGGCAACGTTAGGCAGAACTTACAGCTAAAATGTGTAGCGGAAATTGAGAACTTCCCTGAGCTGCGGCGTGAAACGACACTTAAGGCAATTCTATTGCACGCAGATGATGATGATCTTAGTAACCAGAAGCTTATCAACTCAGGTGAGTTGTAGAGTGTAAAGATTTCAAGCCGGAAGCTTGTTTAATTCTACCGTCTTAAATACAGATACGTCTTTAATTTTCAGCTTGACTGAAATAATTGAAAATATAATAATAACGTAAATAACCAACCTGTCAGAATTCAGCTTACTGAAATTATTGTGCCACATGCACACTCACATATCTTTCTTTAAGTTGAGGCAACCCACACAAAACATTGGCATTCCAAATATTTTTTAAATATTTTTGTTTTTTCGTTTTTAAATATATATATATATTTATTTATTTTAGCCAATCCATTTAATTGAGTTTTTTTTTTTTTAATTGTTGCTGCAACATTTGTTCGCTGCAGCAGTAGCTGCATATTTGTGGTCTAGCAAAGGTTTTTAATTAAAGCGTTCAGCTGCCCTGCATACTTTCACATATATGATTCTTCCCATGTTCCATTAATTATTTTTTTTTTTTTTGTAATTGTAGTTGTGCTTATTAATAACTTAATGCTTTGCTAGTGCACATTTACAGCATTTAATGTCTTTAACCACAAAAATGTTCACCACATTAATGTGGCATTCGTTGGAAAAAATCAATTATTTTGAAATAAAATTGGTAGCTGTAAATAAATAAATAACTTTTTTAAAAGTGGCACATATATTTTTTAAATTCAGTTAAATTTTCTAAATGAAAATTCAAAAATAATAATTTATAATTATAACTTGCACTTATATTTAAAAAATTCTGAATATATTTCCCTTCGTCTTTTGGCCTGTAGTCAGCAGTTCTATAACGCGGTATACTTATAACTCGGTTCCTATATAACGCAGTATAGATCCATCATAAAGAAAAGGTTTTTGGAACTTTGAGTTGGAAAATAATGTCGCACATTTGTGTAACTTGGACTTTTGGTGATAAAACATTGTCTTATTAAGTTCGACTCTCTTTCGAATTTTATTAAAAAAACTAGCTGAATACCCGGCTTAACTCGGGAGTTGATACAAATAATTTTCGATTTCATTCGTAGATTTGAAAAAACTTTTCACAAACTTTATAAGGAATTTTATGTGCATATTTCGAACCGGTAATCTTGGCGAAATTAGCAAAATGTAGCTTCAACAACTGAAAATTATAAGAAAAAGTTAGGGAAATCGTGATTTATAAAGATATATTTTCAAGTTTTATATTATATTCGATAGATTCCACATTTTTGAAAAAAATCAGAGCAAAAACGAATTCTTGGCAATTCGTGAGGAGATTGGACAAAAATTAAATAAGCATTGAAAATAGAAATTGCAATGTCAAAAAAACGCCAACTTATGACGCAACTGACTTGCGCATGTGTTGATGCGTACTCAAATATCACAGAATTCGGCGTCAGCTGTCCTGATTTGCGAAAAAAGGAAGTGGAATATAAATACACATAAAGAAGAAAAGAAGTTATATATCAACCTTCGCGATTTGCTACACCTTACTGTATTTTGTAGTACAGCGCACTGTGTGGTTCAAGATATAACAAAAAACACAGCGCCAAAAGACTCGCCGCACCCGAAAACCCCTTTTAGAAATCATACTTATCGGATGAGTTGTTTAGAGTTTTGTGCGGTATTTGTACAACAGCGCCCTCTGGTTTTCGAGATAGAATAAAAAAATAACGCCAAAGCCCTTTCCATACTCGATAGTAAAATCCTATATATCCGACATCCAAATTTGTATCTAAATCGGATGAGCGGTTTTTGAGTTTTTCACGATTTTCACGATTTGTACCACAGCACCATCTGGTGTTTTAGATAGCGCAGAAAAAAAAGTCCAAGATACCCACCGTATCCGAAAACTCCTATGTAAAAATTTTCACGCAAATCGGATGTACAGCTAGGAGTTTTTCGACATATTTAAAACATTTGAACTGCAGTGCCCTCTGCTGTTCAATATAGAACAAAATAGATAAGTCATAAAAACCTCCGTACCCGAAAACCCTAAATAAAAATTTTCATGTAAATCGGATGAATGGTTTCGGAGACACGCTATAAAAAAAAAATTCGTGGAACCCGATCGCAGCGCCAACCGGGTCCAATTGCAAATCTGGACCATACAGGGATCCACTTAAAAACACTCAAAAAATTTCATCAAAATCGGTGCAGCCGTTTAGGAACAGTTTAATAACATGCACAAGTACAAATTGTACAACAGCGCCCTCTAGTTTTCGAAACAGAGCAAGAGAGATAACGCCAAAACAGTTGACCTACACAAAAATCCTTTAATAAAATTTTTTATCCAAATCGGATGAGCGGCTTTCTATTTTTTCACGATTTCTTAAGAGATTTGTACTACAGCGCCCTCTGGTGTTCGATAAAGTACAAAAAAGATAAGTCCAAAACAGTCACCATATTAGAAACCCCTATATACTAATTCTCATTCAAATCGGATAAACAACTTAGAAGTTTTTTAAAATATTTGTACACAGCGCCCTCTGGTGTTCAAGATAGAACAGAGTAGATAAGTCATAAAAACTCACCATATCCGAAAACCTCTATATAAAAATTTTCATGCAAATCGGATGAACGGTTTCGGAGATAAACTTTAAAACAAAAGGCCTTAAATACGTTCGTAGCGCCACCTACCGGGTCCAATTATGAATCTGAACCATCCAGGGATCCACTCAAACACACACAAAAAATTAAATCAAAATCAGTGCATCCGTTAAGGAACAATTTAATAACGTACACACGTACAAATTGGACAGCACAGCCCTCTAGTTTCGAGAAAGAGCAAAAAGATGACACCAGAACCCTTGCCGTACTCGAAAATCGCTATTTACAAATTTTCATCCAAATCGGATGAGCAGTTTTGGAGTTTTTCACGATTTCCTAATATTTGTACTAAAGCGCCCTCTGGATTTCAAGATAGCACAAAAACGATAAGTCCAAAACACTCACCGTATTAGAAAACCCCTATTTTTTAATTTTCATGTTATTCGGATGCACGGCTTAGAAGTTTTTCGAGGTTTTTCAAAATCTTTGTACTACAACGCCCTATGCTGCTCGAGAGAGGAAAAAGAAGATAAACCAAAAAAACTCAACGTGTCCGAGAACCTTTACATACAAAATTTCATGCAAATCGGATGAACGGTTTTGGACTTGTTCGACTTTTTTAAAATATTTGTACTACAGCGCCCTCTGGTGTTCAAGATAGAACCTAGTTTATAAGTCATGGAAATTCACAGTATCCGAAAACCTCTATAAAGCAATTTTCATGCAAATCGGATAAACGGCTTAGGAATTTTTTAATGTTTTTTAATATCCGTATCCGAAAACCTCTACACACAAATTTTCATCCAAATCGGATGAACAGTTTCGGAGGTAAGCTAACAAAAAAAATGCCTGGAACCCGATCGCAGCGCCCCCTAAGGGGTCCAACCTTTTTTTCTGAATAAAAAGTATCCTATATGTTGACCGGGGATATAAGGAACCTGGATGTCAATTTTCATTTAAATCCATCCAGTGGTTTTCGCGTGATGATTTAACAGACAGACAGACAAAAATTTTAAAAATGCGATTTTCGGACTCATTCAAAATGCCTATCGCAAAAGGAATTTCAAAAAAATATTTCATGTACCGATTTTTTTTTTTCAATTTTATATATATATAGATAATATGTGTAATAGTTATTAATTAAAAATTAATAAAAAATTAAATTAGAAATTATATTGAATTTTTTTTTTAGTTAGCCTCGGTTTTCTTGGGATTTCTTTCGAATCCAAACCACTTAATGCAGAGCAAAAAGAAAAACCTGATAGAAAACTAAACAAGCTTTTCACTGAGGTATTTTTTATTTTTCTGCCATGTTTAGTCTGTGAGATATGTAGGTACAAAATAAAATTTTTAAAAAATTTTGACTTTTAAAAGTATTTCTTTTTTTTTTATATTTCAGGCCATATTTCAAAACGTTTTTAGTTTTATCGTATTATATATTGAATTCCCATAATTTTGAATTCAAAAGCATGAACATTCTTCGAGAGGAACAATTAAAATAAATTTATATTTTATATTTTAATATATTTTAATTTATTTTAAAGCCCTCACAGCTTGAAAATTGCTTGCTTAATGCGGTTTGACAGCATGTAGGATCGTTTGGCCGCAATACTTAATTTACAGTTATGCCAGTCATCACTCCATATAGGACAAAAATCCAAAACTGCTCACAAAACCTCAAATTGCAAGCTATTTATTTAAGCATGAAAATCGACTGTGGAATCGCGATTTAAGCAAAATTTGTGATCACATTTGTTTTTTACATAATTGTAAAAATGTGAAAATATTTCTTTGACATTTTTGTGACATATATTGTAAACAATAGATAAAAATCTTAATTAAATAATATTCAACATAACCCAAGCCAAGCAAACTGCTTTAACATAGCAATATCACAGTTACCATTTTTCTATGCGAAAGCGGAGCCTCTTTCCATCCAATTTATGATTTCTTTTAATACTTTTCGCTTAGTTTAATGAGGCAGCAAATAGAGATAGCAAAAAATATTTTCTGATTTTGACAGATGTGGTTCAGAGAATGGAGAAAATTTTCATGGATGTTTCAACCTTATATTAACTCTGGTTTGACGCTCATGTCAAGTGAGTCCGATGCGCTGCACAAAATTTTAGTGCAAATATTTGCACTACACTAACAATATATACAGATTTCAGATTCATAGCAAATGTTTGCAGTGTTGCATAATTTTGCAACACGATCGTGAACTCCGCTAATGTTAAAAGAATGTAAAAAAAAGTTCGAGTTTTAAGTAAGTTGTTTGTATAAGTTCTCCGTTAGTAACCACGTGCTATCCTCCAATAGATTTTTCTAATACATGGACTTTATCACACGTGTAAATTGGCCTTTAGTATTCAGGAGGTATTCCCACACCATGGTTTTTTCTAAACTTAATTCATTTTCTAACTAATTTTAACGAATATTTGCAAAAAGTTTTTATATAATTTTTTTTTTGTAAACTAATTTCGACCTCTTTTCATAAGCTTATTTAATTTTTTTTTTAATCCCGAAATCCCGGGATATTCTTTGCTAAATTCCGGAGCTTTCGGGACTTCGAAATGTCCGGGATCCCGCGATCGACAACCCTAATAGCTATGTATATATAGTTTAAAGAGTCTGTGAAGCTTCTGTTAAGCTTCTGTATTCAGAAGAGCTGGTTTGAGCCTGTCTATATGAACTGTAGATGTAGTGCTTTTTTTTTTTAAATTGCAGAGAATTTCGGTGTTTTTCATTCACCAGCAAATTCGTAAAACTAAAAAAAATTAGGTTGCCACTCTAAGAAAAATAAGTACAGAATTTTTAAATTCTGACAATGGATGCTGTTTTAGTGACCCATTTGGACCTAGTGTTCGCCAACCGAATTTGTTAAAATAAAAAAATCCAGGTTGCATCCCTGTTTCCTTTTTAGCCTATAACCTTTGCATCATAACTATCTACATTTAAAAAAAAATCAGCTGAATTGGTTCAAAATTACAGGCAGCAGAGGGAAACAAACGCTTTTTTTCACTTTGCTTTATATATATTTGTAGATAGATATAGATTCTTAAGCATAAAAAAATCTAGATGGCAGCCCTATTTTCTTTTCAGCCTGTGCACTTCGCATCCTAGGTATCTACATTTTAAAAAAAATTAACTGAATTGGTTCAAAGTAACGGGCAGCAGAGGGAAACAAACGCGTTTTTCCACTTTGTTTTATATACATATATAGATTTACCAGCCGATATTACTCCATCCCAAGAATGACAGAAACTAGATTACGCGTTCCGCAAAAGAAAGAGAGAGAGAGCATGACGTCACCCAGCGCGATTATTGGCATTCACTGCATATATTTATATACTATTCTAAAATTTCTATGTAATTTTAAAAGAAATACTGGTTTATTTTGTTTTTAAAACGAAAAAATTTTATTATTATTTAATCATTCATAGAATTATTTAATTTCTTTTTCATCTAATAAGTGTTATTTACTATTTCTCGGTTCTGTTTTCGTATACAAAAAACACTCTAGTTCGGAAAAATAGTTTTTTCACTTTAATATCGCTATCAATATTGGACGCTTGCTCAAAATATTCATTAATGCACTGCCTGGAAAATAATTTTGAAGTGGCATAAATTGTTCATTCAATTGTTCTGAAGGCTTTGACAACCCACCCTCATATAAATGATTCTTCCACGTATATGTGCGGTCATAACTAAGCTGGACATAAATATTCTCAACAGCATTCTTAAGTTTATAACAAATCTACCTATATCCGACCAAATATACTAAGCCATCGTATGTCAAAGGGTCGAGTTCTTTCATCTCTTCGTCCTTTTCTTCGGTTGGCTGAACCTTTCCACTGGCCGCATTTAAAATAACGCCGTGTGCAGCGTTAACACAGGCACGATCTTACGTGCGTTTTCCGCACGCACAGCAATTATTTATGGGGAACGCGGAAAGTGTCAAATTATAACACGATAATTCGTTAATTCGGGTGGCTACAAAAAAGCTTGTTATTCGGTGCGAAATGGCCTCGGTTTCAGCAAGTTATGTTTTTTTAATAGAAAACAGTTTATTGAAAATAAAAATATTGAATAATTAAAAAAAAACAACGCGTATTTTGAAATGCTTTCAAGTATTTTTCGCACGATATTGCGGACAAAATCAAACAAGTTTGATTTTTAAACAATGCGTGCAATGCGGGGACGTCGCAACGCACGCATTTATCGCAAAATCGTGCATACGTTGGGCATCTACATTTACCAATATAAGTTTGATTTTGAAATCTGCCCGCATTGAACGCACCGCAACGCACGCAACGCACGCAACGCATTTCTCGTATCTACTCTGAACACAGCGTAAGCCCTATATAATTTATTAATAAAATATAATTTTTTACCATGCCCTCCATTTTTACTTCAATTTCATACAAGAAGACGTTTCATACAGAAGCGCTGGGTGACGTCATTCAGTGAAATGAACCCGTAATCTTGTTTACATCATTCTTGACTCCATCCAACTCGAGGTTCGCTGGCTCACTAACCTTTAAAATAGTTTCTGAGAGGAAATAAAAACATTTTCTTTCTCAAAAAGAAAAATCTGTCCGATCACACAATCAATGCTTTAAAGTTGTTTTGCAGAAAGATCAACACATATGTGGTGTATGAAAATTAAGTAGGATTTTAGACGGGAAAATAAAAATATAGTTAGTTTTCCTTACAAACCATCACACATAATATTTTATTACAAATTTGTTATTTTTTAAAAACAGCTTCCAAACAAAAACTTTTCCCAATTACGTCAATTCTGTTGTAGCCCATATCTTGACTACTTGGCTTCAACGAAAACAAAAAAATGTGTGTTTATTCTTATCCACTAGAATTACAACTAGGACTAATGAACAAGGACTAGAACTAGGACTAGAACTAGGACTAATGAACAAGTTTTAGAACCTTACATTTTGTTCGCTGATCGCTTCACATGAAACGCTCCATATATCAAACAAGTTTTTTATATATTTCTTAATCAAAATATCTTGACCACTAGTTCAGAGCGATATATTTTCGAGGTAAATCTCTAGAGCGCTATTGTTTTATTGGCTAACGAGTAACCACAGTATGGCCTATATGTTATGTGAGAGAGGTGTGGCAGACAAGAATTAATCAAATTTCATTTCATCATAAAAGATCATTTAAAGGTTTTCGCATATATACATTTTTGTTTTTTTTTTTCACTTCCAGGTGCTGGTAAACCCGTCTCATGCTACTGTTCACTGCTACTAATGGTATTCATAACAACATCTGTCATCCGGTCAACAACGAAATTTCAAGATGACAACCAAAACTTAAAAATCCTAACCAACTTTAACATATATGTCGACAGGTAGTAAGCTGAAAAAACCTTTTTAAATGCTTACGAAAAAAAGGGAAAACTTAGAAACTTATCAGCACTACATCTAAAATTAAAAATTACTTTAATATTAAGAGATTAATTAAAAAAACAATATTGGGTTTGGGTAAATGCAAACTGAAATTATCATGTTCAACACAAAAATAAATTAAGACAATTTTTAGCACCAGGTAAATTTAATGTCAACTGCAAACTAGTTTACTTCAAGCCTAGAATAAGAAGAGTGCAAATGTGAAAATTAAATGCATGAAAAAAGTGAAACTCTGTTTGAGTTCAATTAAACTTAAGTTTTAATAAAATAATTTACAATTTTTCCAAAAATAATATTTTTATGCAATTTTAATACGTATCTATAAATTAAATAAACACATTTGTATGTATGTAAATTTCGTTGTTAATAATATAATATTTGATATGTGTAAAATTTATTTGAACATTAATTAAATTTATTGGATTGCTACGCTTTATTTTTTATAGCTTCGTTTTTTTGTTCAGCATAATATTAATAAATGGAAATTAATTATTAAATGTGGCTATTATTAACTTCTTTGAAACCCAATCAATGCAACTGATTTTTATTTCAACCTTTTTCCACATGAATGCTTGGTATTTCAGAATGCATAAATATTTGCACAAATTTTATAAATTCAAAATAATTTTCCTGCTACCTCAAAATATCCATACAAACATACGAACACACAAATTTGTGTTACTTATGCTTTTGTTGCTATGTGAGTGATATCTATTGTTGTTTATCTCAAATTGGCAAATTAATATTCATCCATTTAGCCAATTTGTGGTATACTATGTGTAACAATATTTGACGTTTAACAAATTGATAAATTGCAACTGAGGCCACTGAAATACAAATCGATTTATGTGCATAAAGTTTAACCTATCTTAAATTTTAAAGCTTTTTCAAATTAAAGATTTTTCAAATTAAAGGTATATATATGAGTTGTGTTGCCTGCAGTGATGCCTTGTGTTGTGTTGTGTGGTGTTGTGTTGTGTTGTGTTGTGTTGTGTTGTGTTGTGTTGTATTGTGTTGTGTTGTGTTGTGTTGTGTTGTGTTGTGTTGTGTTGTGTTGTGTTGTGTTGTGTTGTGTTGTGTTGTGTTGTGTTGTGTTGTGTTGTGTTGTGTTGTGTTGTGTTGTGTTGTGTTGTGTTGTGTTGTGTTGTGTTGTGTTGTGTTGTGTTGTGTTGTGTTGTGTTGCGTTGTGTTGTGCTGTGTTGTGTTGTGCTGTATTGTGTTGTGTTGTTGTGTTGTGTTGTGTTGTGTTGTGTTGTGTTGTGTTGTGTTGTGTTGTGTTGTGTTGTGTTGTGTTGTGTTATGTTGTGTTGTGTTGTGTTGTGTTGTGTTGTGTTGTGTTGTGTTGTGTTGTGTTTTGTTGTGATGTGTTGTGTTGTGTTGTGTTGTGTTGTGTTGTGTTGTGTTGTGTTGTGTTGTGTTGTGCTGTGCTGTGCTGTGCTGTGTTGTGTTGTGTTGTGTTGTGTTGTGTTGTGTTGTGTTGTGTTGTGCTGTGTTGTGCTGTGCTGTGTTGTGTTGTGTTGTGTTGTGTTGTGTTGTGTTGTGTTGTGTTGTGTTGTGTTGTGTTGTGTTGTGTTGTGCTGTGCTGTGCTGTGCTGTGTTGTGTTGTGTTGTGTTGTGTTGTGTTGTGTTGTGTTGTGTTGTGTTGTGTTGTGTTGTGTTGTGTTGTGTTGTGTTGTGTTGTGTTGTGTTGTGTTGTGTTGTGTTGTGTTGTGTTGTGTTGTGTTGTGTTGTGTTGTGTTGTGTTGTGTTGTGTTGTGTTGTGTTGTGTTGTGTTGTGTTGTGTTGTGTTGTGTTGTGTTGTGTTGTGTTGTGTTGTGTTGTGTTGTGTTGTGTTGTGATGTGTTGTGTTGTGTTGTGTTGTGTTGTGTTGTGTTGTGTTGTGTTGTGTTGTGTTGTGCTGTGCTGTGCTGTGCTGTGTTGTGCTGTGTTGTGTTGTGTTGTGTTGTGTTGTGTTGTGTTGTGTTGTGTTGTGTTGTGTTGTGTTGTGTTGTGTTGTGTTGTGTTGTGTTGTGTTGTGTTGTGTTGTGTTGTGTTGTGTTGTGTTCTGTTGTGTTGTGTTGTGTTGTGTTGTGTTGTGTTGTGTTGTGTTGTGTTGTGTTGTGTTGTGTTGTGTTGTGTTTGTGTTTGTGTTTGTGTTTGTGTTTGTGTTTGTGTTTGTGTTTGTGTTTGTGTTTGTGTTTGTGTTTGTGTTTGTGTTTGTGTTTGTGTTTGTGTTTGTGTTTGTGTTTGTGTTTGTGTTTGTGTTTGTGTTTGTGTTTGTGTTTGTGTTTGTGTTTGTGTTTGTGTTTGTGTTTGTGTTTGTGTTTGTGTTTGTGTTTGTGTTTGTGTTTGTGTTTGTGTTTGTGTTTGTGTTTGTGTTTGTGTTTGTGTTTGTGTTTGTGTTTGTGTTTGTGTTTGTGTTTGTGTTTGTGTTTGTGTTTGTGTTTGTGTTTGTGTTTGTGTTTGTGTTTGTGTTTGTGTTTGTGTTTGTGTTTGTGTTTGTGTTTGTGTTTGTGTTGTGTTTGTGTTGTGTTTGTGTTTGTGTTTGTGTTTGTGTTTGTGTTTGTGTTTGTGTTTGTGTTTGTGTTTGTGTTTGTGTTTGTGTTTGTGTTTGTGTTTGTGTTTGTGTTTGTGTTTGTGTTTGTGTTTGTGTTTGTGTTTGTGTTTGTGTTTGTGTTTGTGTTTGTGTTTGTGTTTGTGTTTGTGTTTGTGTTTGTGTTTGTGTTTGTGTTTGTGTTTGTGTTTGTGTTTGTGTTTGTGTTTGTGTTTGTGTTTGTGTTTGTGTTTGTGTTTGTGTTTGTATTTGTGTTTGTGTTTGTGTTTGTGTTTGTGTTTGTGTTTGTGTTTGTGTTTGTGTTTGTGTTTGTGTTTGTGTTTGTGTTTGTGTTTGTGTTTGTGTTTGTGTTTGTCTTTGTGTTTGTGTTTGTGTTTGTGTTTGTGTTTGTGTTTGTGGTTTGTGTTTGTGGTTGTGGTTGTGTTTGTGCTTGTGTTTGTGTTTGTGTTTGTGGTTTGTTTGTGTTTGTGTTTGTGTTTGCCGAGCGTAAATAAAAGTTTTTTAGATTCTTCTATCTCAGATTCAGTAGTTTCAGGTATGAAAAAATAAGCCTTAAGCATATTTTACAAAATCAGACCCATTTAAAAAAAAAAAATATAGTTCATTTGAAAAGATGTTTGTTACAACTTAATGAAGAATTTTAACTCATTGACCTACTTATTGGATAGTTATTGGTTTTCGTTCCTAGCTCTTTCATAGATCTTTATTTTCAATTTGAATTGTGTCCCTTGTCAACTTATTGATCCTTAAAATTCTTGTTCTGATCATTCTTAAGTTATTTGGCAGTCGATGTGATGTGACTGTGTGACATTACTGATAATGAAATCATCAAATATGGGTTTATTATTTTCCAGCATTAACAAAATGGAAATATTAGTAAAACTTTTGTTAGTTTTTTATTAGTTTTGAGCTTACAAAAATGAATACTGAAATACTACATCGTCGTCCAGAAATTAATGCGTTCTACGTGCTAAAAACAGATTATTAGTAAAATAAAGCTAAATTTTGGACCTATTTTTCAAGAACTGTACGATAGAATAGGATTTTTTAATCCTTGATCTCTCGTTCAAAAGGACGTTTTCTAACTTTGTTTTCACTTTGCTATGTACGCCGTTTCAAACGTATACAGCAAAGTAGCATTAAAAAAAATTATAAATTATAAAATTATAAAATTCTTTGTCAACGGCAATTTATTCATTTACAAAAAAGAAAAGAAGAAGACATTTCTGGAGCTATTTAATAAAAATAATCGAAAAAATTTATTAATATACAAAAACAGAAAAAAAAAAACTTCGTAATAATTATTTTTTATGTGGAAGGTGGGCGTTGCAGAAAATTTAAATCAACTTGCCCATAAGCACATCTCCGTACCGAGTTATTTTTAAATCGGTGCAATATGGAAGAAAATTTTAATAAAGGCATTTTAAATTTTCTTGGTGTATGGGAGGTGGGCGTGATTGAGGGGGATTTTAAAAAACAATTTTTTTTTTCTCAGTGTGTTTTAATTTTTAATTAAAACTTACATGACCAATTTTATTTATCTACGACTGTTATTTCTATTCATTGACATATTTTGTATAGGGGCGGACAAATGGTCAAATAGGGAGACTTACTGCTCAATTTAAAAATCTGAAAAGATAGTAGGTTTTTCCATTGATAGGTAGTTTCAACAACCTTTGGTATGTACATTAGGATGGTGGTTATAAAGGTTTGTATCGAGTTTCAATTATTGATGGTTGTTGAAACTACCTAAAACGAAATGGTTATTTCAACCCTTGAAAGGACTTTGACCAAGCTTCTTATGATCAATTGTGTTGTGCGTGTTGTGAAATGTATGCGCCGCGGCCGCCACAGTGGCCATAGTCTTTTGAATACGTAAAATGTAGATCACAAATCTTGCACCTTCTTTTGAATATTAAAAAAAATATGAATAAAAAAACAAACAACTAAACACACATGCAAAAACAATTCTTTAGCAATGCTATCAAGATGAGCATCGTCGAGTGATGGTTTTCTTTTATTGTGTTTGCATGCATTTGTTGTTGATTAAGCGGGTTGGAAAATTTGCTGGCCATCGACAGCGGTTTTTTTTTGTTGCTGTTTATACATGTTTTTGTTGTTGCATAAGTTCAAATACAAAGTTGATGATAGAAAAAAGAAAAAAATTGTTTTATGGGCCACGAGGGCCTGACGAGCTTCTGGCTGAGCATGTCTGATTTAAAGCATGGTATATGGATTATACTTTAACTTGGTCACCACAAGTAATGCTTTTATATGTAAAGTTTGATTTTAGTGTACTACACCGATAAAATAATTTACTAAAATCAATGGAATTTTGCGCTAAAGTCATCATATCCTATATTGAAATATGAACTTTCCTTAGTTCAAATAAGTTTTGTCCTAAAACTGAGGATATTTCCTTTGATTAAAGAAAACTTACTTAAACGAAGGAAAGTGCCATCTTTAAAGGACATGATGACTTTAGCGCAAATTTCCTTTTATTTTAATAAATTATTTTATGGGTGTACAATTTAATATAAGAAGCTTTTATTTTGATGACCTACCATTTATGTAAAATACGATCATTACTTGACACCTAGAAATCAACTACGAATACTTTTATGTTTTGCAGTTTTTCATTTAATAACGTACAAATTGGTTTTAAAGTATAACGTGTCAATGTAATGGAAAAACACTTATATTAAAAATGTTTACAAGAGAAAACGTGAAAAATTTTTGTGTCGAAGCTACCCAACGTTTATTCACATCACCAGCGGCGATGTGATTCATCAATATGTTCTTTTTTCCTATTTTTCATGTTATTTTCTGTGTTTCTTTTAATGCTTATCATGCGTTGCCGAAGTGAATAAAGTAAATTTTTCCAATACTCACGCAGCCACTCACACACGCAAACACCAACACCTACCTGAACACCAAACACACACTAGCATGCACCACACTATATGTGAGCACACAGTCATGCACCTATATAAATTGACAGCTTTGAAATGGTCGCTCGTCAGTTTGATGAATATACGTCTATCTTTATTGCCCCCCCTGCAATGCCGCATTCATGCTATTGACCGAACACATTGGACGCGTTTTTCGTGCACACCGCTCTCCGCAGCAGCAGAATCTCGCTGGATTGATAAACAACGGTACATCAATTTAAAATTGCATTCAGGTGTATATCCTGCAGTGATACTCGTACATCAACACAGAGGGACACATGCACACACACACACTCAACCTTTATATTGAGTATGAGCTGAGTGAGGGCATTTGTAAAACATGTAGTA
This sequence comes from Coremacera marginata, assembly GCA_914767935.1. Classification (NCBI taxonomy): domain Eukaryota; kingdom Metazoa; phylum Arthropoda; class Insecta; order Diptera; family Sciomyzidae; genus Coremacera; species Coremacera marginata. Next base: position 193,388,974 of record OU612043.1, read on the forward strand.
TTTTATATTGGTTGTTGTTGCTGTTGTTGATTTAATGTTACTGTTGTTGTTTTATGCTTATCACACTCGCAATTGATTTATTGCACTGTGATTGAATTAATTTGCTTTTTATTTGTAGTGTATTTAAGTTATTGCTGGGGCGGTCATTTGTAGCTTTTGGCTTTTTATAAATTTGTTTGATACTTATTTTACCTCAATATGTGTTCAGTGTTACAATTTTGAGCATTCCTGAATTTTATTTAAATTTTTAAATTTGTGCCTTTTTCAATGACGTCTTGTCAGCTAAAGACAGCTAAAATTTGCTTTAAATTGTCATTCAAAAATATTTTCGACCACATTTAAATCATACTAGATTTTATTCGATTTAAATCAAACGCAAAAAGTCACTCAACCATATTATATTTGTAACGATCCTTTGTCGGACACTAAATTAGACACAAATATTTTTAAAGAAACAACAATTTTTCGACAACAACCTTGATGGTCAGGTTAGAAAGAATTGATTGGATAACTCTAGGCCAGCCTTTGCCAACCTCAAGTCGCGACCTAAATGTGGGTCGTGGATAGGCTAAACATGGGTCGCGATAGCCAGCTAAGAAAATAACCGATTGATGATTAAAAAAAAATATATAAAATCATATGCACAGGTCACTTCAAATGATTTTCACTTCTATAATGTTAGTAAAAACAAAGAAAAACATACCTACGGAGAAAACAGAGTCAATTGCTCTTAAGTGACTAGTCCAGTGGCAGCTAAAATTTTACCTATCACAGGACAGGTTCGATATAACTCGTCACGACACAGATCCTTTGGGTCTGTCAGGGGACAGATATCATTTAACTTACGGGACAAAGTGCTTGTAAGTTGCTAAAAGATAATATAAAGTGTTAACATGTAGTTCTGCCGCCTGCAAATTGATCTCCCACCAAAGTTTTTCTGAAAGAACATAAAAAATCAAAACAAAAAATTTTTTTTTCAAGTAAAACACCTTTTGATTAATAAAGCATAGCAATGGTTAGCAAATGATTTTCTTAAAAAAATAGATTCATTTTATCAGAGGAATTAATTTCCTCCATAAATCTAGATGGAAAGCATATCAAAAAAAAACAATTCAAGGATTTCCAGAATATTTGCAACATTTCAATAGATAAAACTTTTTTAAATCATATTTACAAATATCTATTCATGTCTTTCTTTCCGCTTATTTAGAGGCTCCATTCCGTTCCATTATCCAAAAAACGTCACTTTAAAAAATTAATGAGAATAAGCACAGTTCATATTAACAAAGTGCTGATATAGAAGTTTTAAATAACAACAGCTAAAACAGCTCAAAGTGTATTCAATTAATAATTTTTTGAGTTATAGTACGGGAAGTAGCGTTGCATTTTTGCAAGGAATTTTATGCCGAATAAATTTTTATTTTTATATTTCATTCATTTATTAATCAACAGATCAAAGATTTCTTACTGACTTCTAGACTTAAAATATTTATAGTTAGCAATAAATTAATAAAAATAAACAAGTGATTTTTAAAAGCATCTTTGCTTAATCCTCAATAGAAGTCAAAATGTATGCAGACTAAATTCGCCAGTTTTAAACAACGTGTTATTGGTTCATTGCAAGTGTAGTTTACTCTGCGGTGTGGTATATGAAATAAATTCCGTGCTCTAAGAGCTCGTGAGGGAATGTGGAAACTAATCTGAAGTAGCAATTTAGGACAATTAATGCTACTACATATAATATCCCTTACAATCATGACGGCAAAATATTTACGACGCATCTTTAAAGTGAGAATACCGAGAAGTAGACCGTTTTTCTATATTCCAATTTAAGCGTCCTATTGCCAATCGTGTGAAACGTCTTTGAACACTTTCAATTCTATCAGAGGGCACTGCGTAATAAGGGTATAGAATACAGCAGTATTCTAATATTGATTTGACAAAGGCATAATATAATGAAATTAAAGAAAAAGGATTGTTAAATTCCTTTGAGTTCCTAGGTATGCAACCCAACATGGAATTGGCTTTAGAGATCATATAATCAATGTGCCTGGAAAAACTAAGCATATAATCAAGAATTACTTAATAACGTTACATTTCCAAGTTTAAACGGATAAAATAACGGATTTGAGTTTCTATGAAAATAGATTTGTTGTGTTTAACGTTGACACCTGCCGTGAAGGCTTAATTTAACGTTGTTCCATAACAATTAGGACCGGTACAAAACGTCGGTCAGCGCCCCTTTGAGGATTCAAAGGTACCAAATTAGCTCCATGTTGTGATGACACTTCGCAACCCTTGGTGAGGGTGGAGGCCTATCTAAAACCTCTTCCATACTAAGGGGTATGGCGCCCGGTTTGAGAGTGCAAACCGCACCGAGCTAGATAGCTCTGCCCGCGATATGGGTGGTAAACCACAGCTACCACGAAGACTCCCCGAAGGGCCAGCCCAATCCAGTCAGCCCAGTATATGCCAGCAGAAGCCAGACATACACCGGGGGCCGCTGACTGCCCGTGGTACCAGTTTTAAAGTCCTTGGTCAGACTTCGTAGCACTAGCCCCGGCTACTTCCAGTTGTAGCCCATCACAGCTCTGGACTGGTCACCAATCAGTTTCTATGAAAAGTTAAACATTGGCATTTAGCAATATTGAGCGGTAACAAGTTATCACTGCACTAAGAAGATCCAGTCCAGTTAGATAGGACTTAAGCCATTTTAAAATATTTAAATGAAAGCAAATTCTTTCTAGTTTGCTTATTAGTAGTTTATAGTGAAGTCTATCAAACGCTTTAGAGAAGTCAGTGAAAACAACGTCACACTGATACCCTTTTTCATAGATATTTAAGACTTAACTACAAAAAATAGTAAGGTTAGTGACAGTTGACTTACCAGACCAAAAACCATGTTGGAATGGAGATAATCTCTTTTACAAGAAAAGTTAGCCTATTGTAGACCAATTTCAAAATTCTTTCACTAAAAGAATCGGTGGAAAACCATTAATTCTAGGCCGTTTATCGGTGTTTAACTGAATCAAACCGTCAAAAACTTCCGACACACTTAGCTGAAAACTTCCTATGTTGGCGAGAGTGTCCATTAATTCTAAGTTAGCTAAGGTTGGATTAGAAATGGGAGAGGTATAAACAGATTTAAAAATTTGCCGATAAAGTTGCAAATTGTGGGGAGATCGGAAGTAGTATTACCTAGATAACTAATCGTATTAGGAATACCAGCAGATTTTTTTTTCTTACTATTTATAAACTGCCAAAAGCTTTTACTGTTATTAGTTCTTAATTTGGACTCTTCTTGACGTATATAAGTTTTATACAATTTTATTGCAAGCAGTTGATTTCTGTTTAATTACACTGGTCAACACTGAAAAATTTTCTAGACATTTTTAATTGTTTCTGATTAAATAAAGGGTGCTGATTACGAAAACAAGAAAAGCTTTTTCTAACAGCTCTAGAATTTGATATACCCTAACCGAAAATATTTAATACAACACGGTTTTTTCCTATTTGAGGTCATGTTTTACCGTGAATTTTTTTATTTTTAAAAAGTTAACATGGCATCTACAATTACACGTCTTCCCCTCTCAAATACCGTTGAGTTTGCTAAATATCTTTTTTTTCGCTGAGATATCGCATTTCGAAATGTTCACGTTTGTCACCATATAAGCCACCATATTGAATTTTCTATTGCAATTATAATGCAAATTGTAAAACGCGATACCTCAGCACAAAAAAATAGAAAGATATTTGACCAAATCAACGGCATTTGAAAAGGAAAGACTGGACTACTTTTAGATGCCGTACATAATATCTTAAGAATAAAAAAAAAACCCTGTGCTACATAACCTCAAATATAGGCCAAAACAGTGCTTTTTAAACATTTAGGTTAAACATCTCATAAACTAGAGGTGTTAGAAATATATAAGTATGATTTATGAACTCACCACACCAAGAAACATTAAAATTGGTATCAATCGCTTAGAAAGATTTCATAAAGCTGAAAATTGTATGTCAGTAAAATTAGCTTCAATTGTCACACCCGCAGTGGAGCTAAAGGTGACAGCATGTCAAAGATGTTAAAAAACTAGTAAGGAATGGAGCTTCGGCCGGGTACCGAAGCTAAAATACCCCCCCCCCGCAGCCGTATTGAAGTATATTCAAAGTCTTTAGCCGTCTTTAAAATGTTTATGCATAATTTGCAAAAATATTTGTGCCATTCGCTGAATTTATTGTTAAAGAATATATGTGCAAAATTTGGTTAGTAGTATGTGCAAATTCAAACCAACGGTGTAAAATAATTTCGCTTAATATTAAAAAGCCACGCCCCCGTTCAATTCCGCCCAAATTTCTTGACTACTGACTGCTCGTTATTTTAAAGAATATCAATTTGAAAGAAGTCGGACAGTGGCAATAGAAGGATTTCGATTCAAATTAAAGTGGCACGCCCTTGCCGAATTACGCCCAATTTGTTAGACTAATCACTGCTCATTATTCCAAAGAATATATTTGCGAAATTTAATTGAAGTCACAATAACGGTGTCCCTTGTCCAATCCCACCCACTTTTGTATGCTTACAACTTCTCATCATATTAAAGAATATATGTGCGAAATTTGGTTAAAATCGGAGAAACGGTGTAGATGGAAATTTATTAAAAATAAAGTGCCACTCCCCTGTCTAGTACGCCCACTTTTATGAACTACAGACTGATTCTTATGCCAAATCCCTCCCACTTCTGTAGGCTTAAAACTTCTCATTATACTAAAGAATGTATGTTAGAAATGTGGTTGAAGTAAGGCAAACGGTGTAGATATAGCTAGTCTAAAAATAAAGTGCCACGCCCCCTTTATATTACCGCCCAATTTTACTAACTTAAGATTGCTCAAATTACAAAGAATTATGTGTGAAAAATTTGGTTGAAGTCAGACACACGGTGTAACAGAAGTTCGATCAAAAGTAAAATGCCACACCCACTTTTCTAATGTAGACTCCATATTATACCGAAGAATATATGTATGGGTTGGATAAGCGATGTGGGCGCAATTTGGGTACATACAGACCCGATGTCCTTCTGTTTTATACATTAACAAAAGTTTTTCTATTTTGATGACGTCATTCTGTATGGGAGGTAGGCGTGGCTTTCATGCGATTTTGACAAATATCATAGAGATATTTCATGTTATATATATGCTTATATGCAAAATTTCAAGATATTTCTTTCATTTTTGTGGATTTCTAAGAGATCTTACGTTTAGAATAAAGCCACTTTGTACGGGAAGTAGGCGTGGTTTCATCCGATTTTACCAAATAGCATAGAGATGGTTTATGTTATATATCAAAGCCTATGTGCAAAATTTCAAGACATTTCATTAGTTTTCGTGGATTTTTAAGAGATTTAAAACTCTTTACTAAGACTGTTAAAATAAAGGCACTTTGTATGGGATTTAGGCGTGGTTTTCATCCGATTTGGCTTATTCTCTATCTTGATCTCCATTTTTTAAAAAGAGTCTTATATTTGAAATTTCATCGCGATAACTTTAAAATTACGGCTGTAATCGTGATCACAGACGGACAGATAGACGGGCACTCGGAAATCGACTCAGGAAGTGATGCTGATCAAAAATACTGCTTTTCTATACCTGCCACGCCTCCTTATTGGCGTTGTAAACGGAATGACAAAGTTAATATACCCCTTACGCAGTACGCGTTGGGGTATAAAAATTATGCCAGGATGAACTTTATTTCGCAACATAGGTATTCGTGGGATGGATTTTGAGATAATTTTGAACCAAGATATAATAGTCAGCTGTTTTACAGAGGGTGTATCATACGCAAGTGTGTTATATGCCCTATGAATTTTATACAGTTGGATTTTTATACTTTTACAATAATAAGGATAATATTCAGCTGTATTGATAGCTATGCTAAGATCGGCAGACAGCGTGTTGAAGATGTTTATGATTTTAAAAATAAAATTTAACTACATTTCAATTTCAGTAGGTATAATATCAATTCAGAATAACATAAGCAACTTTCTGGTATGTATGACGAGTTGTCAATAGATTTTTCATAAAAAATCTGATTCATATAGAGTTTTAAGTTACATAATTATACACTGTAGAATCGATTTCTGGCATGAAAACCTTAGCTAATCTAAAAAATGTTTGACAAATGGGAGCAAACTTCACCTCCTTTGGTTCAGAAATCAAGGATTGCGAAGAATAACTCTCATGTGAGCCACTAATCTAGTTCTGGCTTATGCTCTCAAATGCGTTAAAAACTCCGGCTGTGTATATCTATATACATACCCCAACTCATTTCGCATTAAGTGTTTGGAAGCATAGACTCTAACAAGTATTTTAATTACTGTCCTTCGCGATGTTGCCAAAACAGACATATAACCGAGTACTCCACAACAAGGTAAGCTTCACAAAAAAGAAAATTATGGTAAAAGTATAAAATTTACTATTTTATGCTTGAACATTTTTAACAGGTTCATGCTCGTGACTGGCGTATAATCCACCCTCTGCAAAATAGCTTACAATTATTTATTGGTTCAAAATTATCTCAAAATTCATCCCACGAACTTTGACTCAGAATGAAAGTACTCGTGGCGTAATTTTTTTTTACAACTTTAACAGACAACCAACGCTCAAGTCTCATATGTATTAGGGGATAACTATTACTGTAATGTATTTCAGCCGGAACAAAATTACTTCTTCAAATTCAACGCTACCTCCCGGACTATTACTCATTTCTATTCAAGGACTTCAAATACTTTTATTTTTTTGTCTAAGACGTTATAAAATTTAATTTTAGTTTTTATTTCCAACCACTAATTTCCGAATTTAGCTTATGTTGGAACTTTAAAAAAGTTGTTCCTTTTGTTCATTTTGACGTTTTAATATAGAACATATTTATGTGAAATAACATTTTTAATTTTTTTGACAAGTACTTACTTCTGAACTCCTTTCAATAAAAATAAACTTTTATAAAAAAACTGAATTTAAAAGATTTTTGCTAAAATGTTAGATTTTTGTAATTCTATAAATAAATGATAAACTAGACCGTTTACCGGACAGCTCCAAGGTGATGCAGTAGGTGGCAATAGACCCCTGCCAATGACAACGCCATGTAAAAGTGACCGCTTGGTTTCATATGTCGATGGCAGAATTGGGACCGGTGGCTCTAGTTAGGAGACTTGTCACGCGATAGGTCATGAACCAGTTTTTTTCTCCGTAAGGATATGTTAATAGTAAATTTAACTGTGTGTGAATTTTCAATAATTTTTGCCTCGACAACTTCTCTCTCTATAAACCTTCCTGTTAGAAGAAAATTTAGTTTCAAAATTACAAAATTTGTTTTATATCCTATAGGTAGTTTTTCAAAAAAGGGGGCTCATAACCGTGTTTTTTTAAATGAGGGCTTTTAGAAAGAAGAAAGTTGTGTTGAAAGTTTAAACCTTTTTTTAATTAGAGTCCATTTTGTGGAAGAACTAGATATGGGTAAATCCTGCGTTGAGGACGTTATAATCGTACGCATATATTTTGCTTTTGTTGGCGTTCTGAATGAGATATTTTTATATAAACATCATTAAAAGTAGTGATTAGAGTAGAGTACTTTCAAATGACATTTAATTATTAACTTAATTGTATTTGGCAAAAAAAATTTTCATGCCGAAATTGCCGGTCGAACGTCATCAAAAACGGAAGTCGTTTTGGAGGTCAACTTGCATTTGTATCATTTTTAGTGAAATGTTCGTAGTTATAAAAAAAAAAAACACAATATCATAAAAGAAAGAGGAATATTTGAGGATATTAAAATAGCTTTAATGAGGATAATAAGTTTCTGGGTACATCCAAAATTTTTAAATTCGTCTGTTCGGACGTTACGTGTCGGACGTTACACTTCTATCCACTGTGATTAAATTGAGTAATTAAGTAACTAAGTAATTAAGAAACAACTTCAATACATTGTTTTCTCTTTGCTATATTTCATTAAAATCTCTAGCCAATACCTTCCATTTTTAATAAAACAAAACATTTACGAAAAATTTACTAAAAATTTACTAAAAAGAAAAACTACATTTGTTAATCAGTTCGGACTATTTGATCATCATAGTAAATTAATTATTGTATAAATATTGTATAAATAAAATTGAAATGTTTCTCCAAGATAATATCCTAAAATTATAAGTTTTAAATAACTCTTCATTTCTCACCTTCGGTGGACCATTTCACGGATTTGCCCATACGATGAATAGAAATTAACTTTAAATTTGTGATCAGAGCCCTCCAGTTGCATTTAAGATGTTGAAAATTTTAAATTCTGAAAGCCTTGCTGCACTGTGTAAAAATCAAGAGAAAACAAATTTTTTAAATTCAGAGGCTTTGCGGAACCTCAAAAGATGTAACAAAGTTCAAGTTCCATCTGATAGATACAACACTAACAAATATTTCAAAAGCCAAAGTAATAAGTTGATTTGAATTACTCAAAAAAAAATCTGGACATTAAACAGAAGTGAAGTCAATTCAGAGACGGATCCAGACACTAAATTTGGGGGGACATTTGAAAAGTGTGACTTTGTAGTAGTTGTGGATATGGATGATAATTGCTAATATTACAATTTAGCTGAAAACCAATATCACGGCGAATAGCAATTAAGTTCACAAAAAAATTTCAATTAATCGCAACTTGTGTTATGCGAATATGCATTCCACAAAATGTAAAAACCAGTTTATCCATTAACCCAAAAATGACAGTTATTTTCGAATATTTGAAATAAAACATTTCTAGTGGTCTGGTTTTCAATGATTTCATATTATTTATAAGGGAAGTCCATTACGGGATCCTGAACGATTTTGGCTTATTTGAATCCCGGGTATTTTCTTTCCGGGTTTTGGTTAAATTTTTTTTTTTCCAAATTCAAAAATTTTTTTAATCTAATATAAAGTAACAGCTCAAAACTGTCAGATGTACTGACTCTGGAATTAATTTGTTCTGAGGTGGAGACAATTGTGTTCGACATTTCCAGAATGCTTACGACTATCCTACAATTCTTTCTCCAGCAACCAAAGAATCAAAACGGTGCTTCTCATGCCACAGTGGAATATCTCCCATATTGAAAAGTCTCAAAAAAGAATAATAAGCAATTCTCAAAAGATTTCCATACATTTTTTGAGTTATTTCTTTTCAGTTTTGGCACTAATTCGATGTATTTTTTGGAAGTTAGCTCATAATGAAATAACTTCCAAATTTTAGGTATGAAATACCACACACCGATGAAATTTTGGGAGTTATTTCATTTTCGTCTATTAATTTGGGTTTATTTCAGTTTTTTTTTTTTTTGAGTAATTTCACTGTAAAGAATTTTTTTTTTTGCATTAGCTGTACTATTGCAATTGTATTTTTTTATTGTAATTTAACTAAAATGAATGTAGATCAAGGGGTTAGGGGCTTTTCAAGAAAAAAAAAATTATTTTTATTTATTTCGAATTTTATCTGAAAATTTCAAGTAAGTACACTAAATACTTTTCGAGATATCCTACAATTAATGAAGGTCTCTCTGACCATATGTAAGTCAGTGTAAAACCTTAAATGAGTTTTTTTCGAAACTATTTTTTCAAAGTCGGTTACACCCGTACTTCAAAAACCGCTCTATGGATTTGAAAGATATGTAGCTTTTTGAACTCATAAAAAATAAGTGCCTGGTCAATAACTGTTGGATTTTTCCTTGAAAATCGAGAGGTCGCTATTTTGCTTATTTACAAAAAAGCTTCAATCAGGCACTAAATCAACTATTAAAATATTCTTTTTTTTTTATTTGAATGATTTTAGATGAACCTGTAAAAAGTTATAATGGTCACTGGAAAGAACGTCACACCTAAGAAGCAACACCAGGCCCGACTGAAGCCGAGCATATCAGATAGTTATATTAAAATTATCAAACCATATTTTATTATTTTGCATTAATTAAAGAAAAAATTGTAAGTTTACTCTTTCGACGATATATTTGAACTTCAATTTTCAAGAAGCTTTTAGGGGGGAGGGGGGCGGAGGAATTCCCCCTTATGGCCCCACCATGGATCCGCTACTGCGCCAATTGTGGCTATTTGAGACAACATCAGTTCATAAAGTAAATCAAACAGAAAGAAATAATATATTTATGAAAAATATTCATAAATAATGTAATAAAACACTGAGGGGGAAAAAATTACAAAACAAGAAAAAATAATATTCAAAAGAATATCTTATAAGTGGAAATCTATTAATTTATCTCGTCTTGCCTGTGTTTCATCATTTCATTTTATATACATATTTTTGTTGTTTTTCCTTTTTATTTTTCAATTCAATGAAAATACAACCAATGCTATCCTGCTAAAGACACAACCATCTTGGCTTTGTATTTGAGCTGTTATTGTTTTGTATTTATATTAATTTAACAGAATAAAGTTCATTTTTTGATTTCTTTTCAATTCTGAAGCATTTAAAGATGAAACCATAAAGTTTTTGTTGGAAACTCAATTTAAAATTTGGTTTTGTATTAAGACCCCAATAACGTTTTTTTTTTCTACTTTTGCAGTTACCATCCACTTTTTGCAGAGCATTTTTGACCTTTTGTATCTAGTTCTGTTTGAGTTTCTTAATTTTTGTTTGAACAACTCCGAAGCAGTGAGTGGAATGATTCTTTAACTATTTATTATCGATGATATCAAAAGCTATTAAATTTAAGAATTACACTGAACCAAAAATTGTTCTTAAAATCAATAAATTTTATTCATTAAACGACATGTATGGATTTCAATGAACAATTCATTGACTAAAAGAAAAAAAATTTTGGCTCAAGGAACAAGTTTTACTAAGGGAAAAAACGAATGTTAAAATTATCCACGCCCGTGCAAAATTGCATTTTATATATTTACGTGTAAGTACCTACAAATTAAATATTTTCCTTACAATCTTTTTTTTCGTATTTAAATTTTCGTAAGTTTAATTTGATTTAATTTAAGCTAAACTTGGAGTTATTAGTTATTGTAAACAAAATTTTTCAATTGAGTTAAGGCGCAATCATTAACGTATTTGCCTAGTAAGTGAGATGTACAGGTTCAAACTAAAGCTCTGCCAAGAACCATTCAAGCATACATACGGTTTCGCTCTCTAAGCATTGAGTATGCATGGAGTATTTCTCTTTTACATAACGATAGAACATGTATGAGAGAGTGAAATTATCAAGCATCAAGAATACTAGTTTGAGAACATACGCAACAAACAGATATATCGGTAATATTGTTATCTATACTTGGAACATCTGGATATGTGACGTCAAAAGCATAAAGAATACAGAGCGAATTATTTCAATAAAACAATAAAAGAAATGTTTTATATAAGTGCAATGCATTGAAGTTTTAAATTTATTTCATAAAAAAATTACTTTTTATTTGCATGCGTTAAGTTAAGACCGGCGATACATTTAGAGGCATCTTAGAACCGAAATAGTTTTTTTATTTAAAGTGACTTATAAAGATCTCAAAAATGTGTAAAAATATTTTTATAAAGATATCTTGAATATTGAGAAAGTTATAAGCTTCAAAAGATACCCGCGCGTGAGTTCAATATAATATAAAAATCAAGTTACTATAGCTGATTTTATATTATAGCATTTATTTTATCTGCTCAAACCGGTATATTTGAGAAGGGAAAAATTCCAAAGAATGTTAGCAATAATTATATTGTGTGCATACATAGCGATTTAATTAAGTTTTGAAAACTAACGTCCTCGTATTATTTGTTTCGTAAAACTTTAAAGTCATTTTTCTCAAAACAACGTTTTTTTAACTGCTGGCAACCTAACTCAAAAACTACTTGGCTTGATCCTTACAATCTTTGGTAGGAAATTTGTTTATAACATTTTAATCAATATGAATGAAACTGATTCTTAAAATAGCCTTTTAAAATCGTTTTATTCAAAATTTAAAGCAAAAAATTTGTAAAAAATGCAAAACTTTTTCCCAAATACGTATAAGTTTTAAAAAAAAGATTTTCTTTAAAAGTCTGTCTCATTCAGATATTTTCATTAAGTTTTAAAATTTAAAATTTTTTTTCGGGTCAACCTAGGAGCCAGCAGAGTGCCCGCAGTGCAAGAAGAGGTCTACGTACAGCAATCGTTGTAGCCAGCGCTATCTTTGATTTTAAAAGAAAATAACATTTGTAGTTTTTTTTTTTTGAAACATAAATGTATATTTTACCAAATGTGAAAATTTTAAAACTCTAGATAAATTTCTTCTAATAAAAACCATCACCTCAATATCACTCTTTTTTACTCTCCTCTAAATGTATTGCCGGCCTTAACTAAGTAGTTTGAGTGCGTTTCAGTGTATTCTAATATTAGTTAGTTTATTCAAAACACATAATTTACCCATTTTCTTACTCTTACTCTTACTCTTACTCTTACTCTTACTCTTACTCTTACTCTTACTCTTACTCTTACTCTTACTCTCACTCTTACTCTTACTCTTACTCTTACTCTTACTCTTACTCTTACTCTTACTCTTACTCTTACTCTTACTCTTACTCTTACTCTTACTCTTACTCTTACTCTTACTCTTACTCTTACTCTTACTCTTACTCTTACTCTTACTCTTACTCTTACTCTTACTCTTACTCTTACTCTTACTCTTACTCTTACTCTTACTCTTACTCTTACTCTTACTCTTACTCTTACTCTTACTCTTACTCTTACTCTTACTCTTACTCTTACTCTTACTCTTACTCTTACTCTTACTCTTACTCTTACTCTTACTCTTACTCTTACTCTTACTCTTACTCTTACTCTTACTCTTACTCTTACTCTTACTCTTACTCTTACTCTTACTCTTACTCTTACTCTTACTCTTACTCTTACTCTTACTCTTACTCTTACTCTTACTCTTACTCTTACTCTTACTCTTACTCTTACTCTTACTCTTACTCTTACTCTTACTCTTACTCTTACTCTTACTCTTACTCTTACTCTTACTCTTACTCTTACTCTTACTCTTACTCTTACTCTTACTCTTACTCTTACTCTTACTCTTACTCTTACTCTTACTCTTACTCTTACTCTTACTCTTACTCTTACTCTTACTCTTACTCTTACTCTTACTCTTACTCTTACTCTTACTCTTACTCTTACTCTTACTCTTACTCTTACTCTTACTCTTACTCTTACTCTTACTCTTACTCTTACTCTTACTCTTACTCTTACTCTTACTCTTACTCTTACTCTTACTCTTACTCTTACTCTTACTCTTACTCTTACTCTTACTCTTACTCTTACTCTTACTCTTACTCTTACTCTTACTCTTACTCTTACTCTTACTCTTACTCTTACTCTTACTCTTACTCTTACTCTTACTCTTACTCTTACTCTTACTCTTACTTAAATAAGATTTTTTGTACTCTTTTATTTTGGATTGCTATAGACATTAAATATTTAAATTTATTTATCGAACATCGGAAAGCTTTGTTGCAACTGAATTTATCAGTTTTTTAGCCCAAGGAGGGGGCTTACTGGAACTTACTATGGAACTTTATTCCATAGACGAAACTATCTGTTACTTGAGTTTATTAACTATTATTGATTCAATGGATCTGTTCTTTGAACAAAAATCAGTTTCCTTGATTTAAAGAAACGATTCTTTAACTATAAAATAAAAAGTTTAAAATAAATCAATGAATGTTTTTCATTGCTTCTATGAGAAGTTTCTTAACTTATGTTAACAGTTCTTTGGCGTAAGATCTTGTTCTTAACCCATTATGGACTGATTCATGTTCCCGTTGAACTAGAATGAAACTTCCAAACTTTGGACTCACTTGGAAAAAAAAATTAAAAAATAAAAAAAAATGTTTAATTCGAGTTGCCACCTCGAGATTTTTAATTTTCAAATTGAATGATATTGAACGATATTTTACAAGCAAAGTCGAGTTTTTTGCGCCAATATTGGTGACAAGAATTTCCACAAAACAACAAAAAATATACAAAAACGTATTTCGTTAAAGACCAGAGTTGTGTCAACCCGCGGGAGCCATGTATGTCAATCAAACTTCATAAAAATTCACAAAAGTTAAATATAAAGCCTAAGAAAGACGATCGTATATGAATTATATATTACTTAATTTTTTTTTTAGATTTTTAAGAGGTTTAAAATTAAAGATAAAAACAAATTAAAAATCCCCAAATTCCCAAAACTTAGAAATGTAAGTAAACGTAATTGTTCAGCCTTGAGCGAAAACAGGTCGATTAGATAAATTCTTAAAGTTTATATTCTTTTTGGAGATCATTAAAATCTATCATGTTAAGAAAAGTATACCGTTGCGTATACGCAACGCTGGACACAAATGGGTTAAGCTAAAGAACAACGATTTATTGAATCAATGAACGCACACATATACCTTTTTTATGATTTTATGCACGCTTTTGGTTCAGTGTAATGGAGGAAACAAATGAAAATATTAAAAAACATTTTATTGATATGAAAAAATTATATATGCATAAAGAATGCCAGGAAGATTGATTTTAATATTAATCTGATGCTGATAATATTGTTGTTGCTGACCAGTCTGTCGCTGCTGGCTTCGCACGTGTACCTGACAAATGCGTTGTTTACCAGACATCAAATAACTTCCGACCTGCAACTGAATTTCAGCAATTTTTTAGAGAGGTATTTAATTTTAAATGTTTTGTTGATTTAAAAACCATTTTCTTCTTTTTATCTCTCTGTGCAAATTTGTATTTAATTTTTCACAAAAATATTTAATATTTAATATAATCGGTGTCTGTGCATTTTTGTTTGTTTTGGATAATGATGTTGTATGGGGTGTTCTTAAATAAACGTTTGTCTTATTTTTATTATTTTTTTGTTATTATACTTCAAACTAACAGGCAATTTTTTTTTTTTAATTTTAATAGGGTGAAAATAGGTTTAATATACAGAAAGTCGGAAGCATATTTAACTCCACAATTATTTAGTAAATCTATATCCCCTTCACTGAAATACGTTGAATACACATATTAAATCCACCATTTTAATAATTAACTATTGACACATAATTTAGAAGTCGCGACCTATAAAGCCATTTTCAAGATTTCGCATAGAATATATTGGGTTGGCAACTAAGTAATTGCGGATTTCACTCATAGATGACTTTAGTTGAAGTTTTAGGTTAGCTGACGTAATCGAAGTGTCAAACACATTATGTTATTTGATACTTCTGTTATTTGGTACTTCAACTGTCAATCAGTAAAAAATTTTTTTGATCGGTTCTGTAGTTTTTGTTTGGTGTCTGTTGAAAAATGGAAAATCAAAACGAACATTTTCGTCATATTTTGCTTTTTTATTTCCGGAATGAAAAAATGCATCGCAAGCTCACAAAGAGTTATGTGCAATTTATGGTGACGAAGCTTTAAAAGAACGGCAGTGTCAAAATTGGTTTGCCAAATTTCGTTCTGGTGATTTTTCACTCAAAGATGAAAAACGCTCTGGTCGTCCATTTGACGTTGATGACGACCAAATCAAAGCAATAATCGATTCGGATCGTCACAGTACAACACGTGAGATTGCAGAGAAGCTTCATGTCAATCGGAAAAGATCGTGGAACAAGCCAGGTGAACCAGCTCAAACAAGATCAAAAGCTGATATTCCTCAAAAGAAAGTTATGTTCAAAAGAAACTTTTACCACCCAACCGAACGATCAATTCAGATGTCTACATTGAACAACTAACAAAATTGAACAATGCAGTTGAAGAAAAACGGCCCGAATTGACAAATCGAAAAGGTGTTTTATTCCACCATGACAATGCAAGGCCACACACATCTTTGGTCACTCGGCAAAAATTATTGAAGCTTGGTTGGGATGTTTTGCCACATCCACCATATAGTCCTGACCTTGCACCATCTGACTACTTTTTATTTCGATCTTTGCAAAACTCTTTGAGTGGTAAAAATTTCAATAATAATGATGATGTCAAATCGTACCTGGTTCAGTTTTTAGCTGATAAAAATCAGAAGTTTTATGAACGTGGAATTATGATGCTGCCTGAAAGATGGCAAAAGGTCATTGCTCAAAATGGGCAATACATTACAAAATAAAGTTATTGCGTTCCATGAAAAAATTGTCTTTTATTTTCTAAAAAAAATCTGCAATTACTTGGTTGCCAACCCAATAAATCTTTTATAGCTAGAAAATTAAGTTGCACTTTATAAAATGCCAAAAAGTATTGAAAACAATTTTCAGATTTTTAAAAATAAAAATTTCACTTCTAGATACTTAAGTTTCCATTGCCATTCCAGGTAAAAACAAACTGAGACAACATTTGGCTGATTGCAACCACAGATACAACCAATGAACAGAATATGATAAAAGAAGTAGAAATGACACTCGAATGAAAGCGATTAAATAAGCTCAATTTTTATTATATGACGAACTTCTAAGCGCCTGCTACTCCCACTTTGCCAGAATTGTTTTTCAGTCAACACTATCATGACCATGCAATGATACGCTGACAACGCTACTGCCAACTACTTTTGCTGACATCTACTGCGTACTTTGTTGGTCATAGCAACATCATTTGCCGTAGCAGCAGCAGCTGCCGCGAATGCCAAAATCTTGCCCAAACGATGCTGCATAAATACCGAGTATCTTAAGCAGGATATGCATTAATTTAAAATGCACAGCAAACCCAACTAGTTAGAGTTGGCTGGTTGGTGAGGTGAAGTTACGAGTAGCGTTATAATGTAGAAGGGGGACGCATAATCCAAGACCAACGAATGCGAAGTAGATTTGAGTGTTTGTTGTTGTTGGAATTACATAAAAACGTAATCAGCTGCTGGTGCACACAAATTAAGACCATAAATGCGAACCAACAATTAAATCGCTTGGAAATGATTTTAGTATTTATTCGTTGCTTGGAATGGTTTTTTTTTTTTCTATAAAGCTTTGGTGTCAAATTTAAGACTGATATTAAATTTATGTATTTTAGCAAGAGTGCAGTAAAATTCTAAAAATATTTTTTAGTGACAACATTCTTTATATTTAACTACTTGAACTACACAGGAACTAATGACACTTGATCTGGAAAAATAGGCTAAATTGATTTTAATTCAAATTCGTGATTATATTTGAGCTGTAAATCATGCTGCTAGCCCACAGTGCTATTCAAATAAATAGTTCACAATCAACCAAAGGTCAACTCTAGAGGGTCAAAGCAGAAAAGTCATGGCAATAAATTCACCAAAATGTTCAAAGTTATTCTGTCAATCAAGCTTTTTTACGAGTTATGAGTTCAGAAAAGACGCATTCACAACAGTACAAAAAGAAATATTTTTTTATATAAACAAAAAAAACATAGAAAAAACTGCACAAGCACACACTCATGCACGCTTATTTGCATCACGCTGGGAATTGGAAGCACTTCAGTTTGAGCTTGGCTGGGATTCAACGTGCAGATTATTATTCGATTGCTTTCTCAACGCTGAAGTTTATTGATGCGATTGCTTAACGAAGTCGCGCATAGGTGCACTTGAAAGCGAACAAGCTCACACACAAACAGAGACACACACACATACACACACAAAAGTGCCGTTGAAAGTTGTGTCGGCTTGAAGTATGCATGCCGCCTGCCTGGCTTGAATTTTTATTTATTTACTATAAAAACATATTTTATTGAATACTTTTTCACAACTAGTATTATTTTTGCATTTTGGTGCATGCTTCAGTGTGTGTGTGTGTGTGCGTTAACTGTGTAACTGATTGCAGTAGTATGTGAACAAGCCACACAAGACTTTCTCTGCTTGGTTAAAACATAGAATGACTGCAAAAACATTCCTATAAGTATTTAAGTCATTCATATACCCTGTAGGAAAATCAACTAATTTAAAAGTAGTTGATAAAGCAGTTTTTTGTCAACCACAACTAGTTGAAATTCTGACTTTTTTCCATAGATCGAACTAACATATTTTGTATGGTGATGTCCGCTAAATAAGTTAATTGACTTGCGTCTGCATATATTTTCAACTACTTGTGAAATTAGTTATATTTAAATTATTTTTTTAATTACTTTAAAATAACCAATTAATATTTTTAAAAAGAGTTAATAATATTTGATGAAATAACATGGTTAAATGTATATAAACTTGTAATCTAATAAAAATTTGCAATTAAAACATGTCAAAATCAGAGTAGTTGTCGCCTTATTATAATTCAAAGTAGTTTATCAATGACTTGTTTTTAAGTAGTATTTCAATTACTTCATGTATAATGCAATAAAAACTATTTAGAATTGAAGTGGATACCGCCTTAATATAATTCAAAGTAGTTCATATACTGGTTTAGTTTAAATTAGTTTTTTAGTTAGTTGTTTTCAAAACAAGTTAGTTTGTTCCTATAGGGTATTTACATGAAATAACCAACACACTTATATATAAAACAAATGTGCTCATACACACACTCACTTAATAATAATTTGATAAAGCTCAAACATATTCTCACACTCTGCATCCATTTTATTTGCCATTTTCATTCACTTTCATTTCATTGAATAAAAAGGGAATAAAACAAAAAAAGTATATAAAAAAAGGTAAACATTCTCAAATTTTTTTCTTTTTTATCGTTTGCTGCACTGTTTGCTATACCTTTCGTTGTTGTTGTTGTTTCAATTATACCGTTTGTACATAGTTAAAATAATTTTAATTGAAAATATAGCATTCAAACGTTTCATGGCTTAAAATATTTATTAACTCAAAAACAAACGCAAAGCTGCACAAAAATTTGTTTGGTTGCCTCGATGTTAAACTAGGTCGTGCACTGTACATATACACTAGGGATATGCAAGTCAAAGTCCAATTTATTCGAAAATCGACTTTTGCTTGATAAGTTTCGACTTTTTGTACTCGACTTTCCAATACTGAAATAATCGACGATCGACTTTTACTTGAGAGTTTTGAAGCAAAATCTAGCTGTATTCTTTATTCAATCCAGACGTTCGGAAAAATTTTTCCTACAAAAGTAAACGATATGGATATTAAAAGAAAGGTTATACTATAACCCTTTCAACGAGCTATTAATCATGCCTTACTTTTAAAGATATAACTGTTTTTGTACTCAGAAAAATAACACAGTGTGCCGAAAAACAAAAAAGTTTTGATTACAAAAACCATTTGTAGAAATTCTGAAAGATGAACCTTTTGCGAATTCAACGCTCCTAATGTGACCTCACAACTTTTAGTCATCACAATTTATTTTTTTAATTGATTTTTAAAAACTAGGTCTTCGAATTTTATTGCGCCGACATTTAATGACGTTTTGCAGTCAATTGCCTTATCGGAATTGGAAAACAAAATTCATTTATATTCAGTAGAATTTATGGTAAAATAAGACTGTGCAAAAAGAAATCCGAAAAAGTGCCAAACGAAGCGTGGAGCGAAGCCAGTTCTTGTATTTTTTGTTAATTTTTCCAAAAAATATGTGTTTCTGTTAATTTTATTTAAAAATTGTGTAATCGAGGACATTTGTTTTTCACGGAACTAACCCGCACTATAAAAGGCCTTTCCATTGAATCCACATATCCAACATATCGGTTGAGAACTCGCTCAATCATAAAACTCTGATTCCCATATATATTTCTGCTACCAAACAAAGTGGTACCATTTAGTCAAACATTCACCGATTTTAGTCATCTTAATCTCCTTGAAAAAACAATATGTAGCAGAATATAATTTTGAGAAATAAAAAAGTCACTTTGGGTACGTAGAAGTACGTCTTACAGCGCGGTTTCTATGGTGGTATTTTTACAAATATTTTCAAGGCCATGCTAACGTTTTTGGGGGAAAATTTAGGGTATACATACAGCCTTTAATATTCATCGTACAAAGATAAAATTTATGCCAAATATCTTATCTTTGTTATATCGTCAATAAAAGAAATGTCTAACTTTGAAAAAGAAGAAAAATTAACATTGTTGTATAAGAAAGAATGCATTGATGCTTTAATTGTTGCTGACGTTCTTATGCTTGTTGCTTTAGTTCGTGCCAAAATCTCGAACGCAACAACGTGTTGTTTGTTGAAACCAGTAAACAGCTCGGTTTCATTAAAAGACGAGCCTGTGAATTCAAGAATGTGTACGACATCCCTGTACTGTGTGCTAGTGCGCCCAATAATCGAATATGGCTGCATTATTTGGAATCCAGCTTTTGAATACTTTTCTAATAGAATAGAATCCATTCAAAAGCAATTCTTACTAATCGCTCTGAGAGAAAAGTTTAACCCCCGCGATTATTGTAGCCTTCCACCGTATGAACACAGACTCAGCCTATTAAGTTTGTATTGGATTTCTGTATTGGATTCATGCTTTACTTTCGATGGTCTGAAAGGTGTAACTAACTGCGAATACATCTCTAACAAGATTACACTTAATGACCCTATAAGACGTACAAGGCATACTCGGCTGTTAACAGAATATCAGCATCATACTGCTTATGCAAGTAATGAACCCATCAGCCGTTGCTGTAGAGAATTTAATTATATATCCGATCATTACTCACCTTCCATGTCCAAATCCTCGTTCAAGCGGTCTCTATCAAAGTATATCTCTCTCTCTTCCTAAGTAACCCAGCCTTTGATCTTTTTTCTTTTCTTCCCCTCATTCTAGTATGTATGTATGTACTCTTACTTTTAATTCTCTTTTTGCCTCTCATTTTTGACGTGTTCGTGAAATCATGTCATTCGCACAACTTCGAACACCAAAACAAGGAAAGGGGAGAAGAAATAAAAAAATAAAAAAAAAATAAATAAAAATAAAATAAAATTAAGTTAGAATAAGGAAATTGCCTTGTTTGGCCAATAAATAAATAAATAAATCGTTTTACGAATTTCTTACAGCTTTAAAAGCATTGATTTCGTATAAAAAGGCTTGAGCTGCTAAAAAGCTTTCAGTCTGCTGGCAGACTCCAATCAAAATATAAATTAGGAATTTTTTTACGAATATTTTTCAGTAACTGCTTGTGTTGTTGTTATTTATACGTATGTTTGAAAAATTTGCATTCCAGTGCACAGTGGAACATTATGACTATTTCAAGTTTAGAATATTGCAATGCATTTAACATTAGAGAAAGTTGTAAGATTATGATTACAATTGAGTGGAAAAATAAAGAATAGTAAATAAAGTAAAAGCAGTAAAATGTCAGTGCAGTAACACGAAAATTTCCTGGACGACCAAGCTTGTAGTTGTATTTTTAGGCAAGAGCTGCGCATTTTTTTTTTTTGCGCTATTTGCTTTTCTGAGCAAGATATCTAAAGACTGGCAAATCTGGAAAAAAGTTCCGGTTAAGTAAAGAGTTCCTGGCCGTTTGCTTGAGTTTTCTTTTTTTTTTTTGATACATATTTTTTAATTTATAGCCTAAAGCACACAAGTACGAAATACACAAAAGCACGAATGCTGAAGGGAACTAACCCTGATTTAGTCCAAATTGTCCACTTGATCCATTATTGACCTCATTACCCTATGATTGAATTATCTATTTATATCCAAAGAGTTTATTGAACCCTTAAAAGCTCTGAAGACTCACCTTGAAGCTAAGATAATTCCAATGGCACAATCTGGAGCTGGGCCAATCCCTTTGAACTATCTTTTTCAAATCAGCGATAAGGCATTTCTTCATTTCTTAGGAACCCACATAGCTTAGACAGTTACAAAATCGATGGCTAAATGATGCTATGGCCATTCGGATATCATGGCCCATACTTGACCTGAGATGATATGTACACTGAGAAGATATATATATATATATAAATGACCATTTCAGCCCTTAAAAGGACTTTGACCGAGCTTCTTATGATTATTTGTGTTGTGCGTGTTGTAAAATGTTTGAACAACAATGATCGAGAACTGGACCTGCAAGTTTTATGCCAACTCCGAACGGCTTATGTTCTCAAGAAGCTTGTCATTGCAGTTTTTACTCTCTGAGGTTTGCCATTGTCTGCAGAGAGGTAACGGATGAACAGAAAAATTAATTCAGTTGAAAAAACTTTCTGTGTCAGATGGGGGACTCGAACCTGGGCTCTCAGGCGTATAAGCCATACACTCTACCCACTACGCCACTGCCGCCACAACTATTATCCCAACCGCAAAAAAATCAAAGGCTTGTGAGCCAGCTGACTTCAGACCAATTAGTTTGCTGACTTCAATTTCAAAGGTATGCGAGTCTTTAATGGCTGTACAAATTTCTAACCATATAAACACACTTGGCCTCATGTCTGATCTTCAGTCAGGTTTTCGTCCTGGGCATAGCTGTTCCACTGCTATCGTTAAAATCATGGTTGATGTTAGAATTCCTTTTGATACGGGGTTCCAAAGTTCTACTTTGGATTCTCTGATGCTGCAAAACGCGTACTATCAAAAAGTGGGCGGAGATATGGTGCGAACACGCCCATTTTTTAACAGTTACCGACAGTGTCCATATGAACTAAATTACCAACTCTTAGTCTTCTGCGCTAAAAGCGTCTATAAAAAGCATTTTACTGATTTGTAGGCGGTAAAAGAGGGCGTGACAACATGTATTTATACATAGTGACTGCCACTTGGGCCCATAGCACCTGCATACCAAGATTCACTATCAAAACGTATACAACTCAGGAATACGCATGATTTCGATAAAGTGGGCGTAGATATAGTGTGACCACGCCCATTTTTTGTACAGTCACCGAAAGTTACCTCTGAACAAAATTACCAAATTTTAGTTTTATACGATTAAAACCGTCTGATATATAGCATTTTTTTTTGGTTTGTGGGCGATAGAGCCAATTTGGGTTGTATGGGAGGTACCACTCCCCATTGTCCAATCAACACTAAACTTCACAGGAACACTCTCAAAATATTGCTTCAGTATCCCTAAAAGTTTCATAAAGATTGGTTCGGCGGTTTTGGAGTCTATACTTGATATACACACATACCCACATACATACATGCATCTATTTTTATATATATATATATATATATATATATAGAAGATAATACTAAAAATTAGTTGTTATTGTACTACCTTTTTTAACATTTTTTTTTTTTTTTAACTTATGTATATTGTTATATTAGTGAAATTTTTTTGTGTGGAAAGCTTTTACATTTCGTGTGAATAATATTTTCAAAAGGCAATTCAACCATTTTTTTAAAAAATTATAGGCAAAAATCAGAAATGTACTTCTCAAAATGAGTACGATAAAAAATGCTATATGCCCTGGTGAACTCCTTTTTGATTATGAAAAAAAAGGCTCATTCAAAAATTATTTTAAAAGTTAGCGATTTTGTTTGGGAAAATTCTCATATCATTGTTGGTACTATTTTTTTTTAATTTCAACAACAATTACATTAACATTATTTACTTGTAAATGAAATTTCAGTTTTAGTTTATTTCAAAAAATGTTAACATATAAGACAGAGTCTTTTAAATGTAATAAGAATTGCTTGCAAGTACAGATTTTTTTTATCAAACCCCCAGTTGGAAAACAACCAGCACCTCATGGAAAATCCTGGCTACCTGCCAGTTACGTCTTAGTTGGTTCATGCCCAACGAGAAGTGAATTTTTCATTTTGTTAGTGCCAATTCGCATTTAATCTTTATTAGTTATAGTGTACCATTTAAGAGTTAAAGTTGTTTTAAATTCAGCTACTAAGAATTAAATTGTATGCCTCTCCAATCATTGCTGCTTATAGCATCATCAGAATTGATCTTACAGCGTAATGCAACGTCAATTTTCAATTCCGGCACAAATTCTCTTGTTTAAAAGTTTGCTTTAATTCCACAAATGTATACAGTGAGAACTTTAGAAAATACACCACTTTTACCCCCAAAACAGCCGAAAAATTACTTCGGGTCTACCTCGCCCAGCCTCGTCTCTTTCCACTGCGAACTCTTCTACAATGTAATGCAAATTGGCAAAAAGAAAAGTGGTAAAGAAATCATGCTGCTGTCAATGGTCATTATAATTTTTATTCCGCTTCCTATACGCCCTGTTCGTTTTTTTATTTTTTTTTTTTTTAACTTTTTGCTTCAAAATTGTTTGTCCTGTTCTGCAAAAAATAAATTGCGTAGTTTTTTGAATTTATTTTTGCACATTCTTGTATAACATAAAATTTCTTATCTCTTTTTTCCGCTGCTGTACTTTAATGCTTTCTTTGTCTTCGCCTTCGATAGGATAGGGTACTACAGGAACTGCGAAACCATTGCTGCTGCTAATGGTGACTATGTCTAGCAACCGCCTGTCCAGCAAATGCTGGGGCTTCAAAAACGTGGCGAAAAGTCCATTAAACTATAATTTATTTGTAATCTCAGTTGGCGGCGCAGTTGGCAGCACAGCAGCGTTCAAATAATAACCCTTTTACATGCAGTGTGAAGAAAATAAAAATGGCTGCCTTACGGCTCACTGCGGCGGCCATTTACTGCAGCCAACCCATCATCGTTATCAGCATCAGCAACGGCAACGTTTGGTGTGGACTTTGGTCGGTATCCTTTGCAGGAAGTGCAAAATTAAGAAGTTCGCCTTATGCCGTGTCTGCCTTTTGCAAGCATCCCGATTCTTTTTCTTTTTTTTTTTTTTAATCATTGTCTGAGGGTTAGAACAGAGGGCATTGAAACGTTAAGTGGCTGCATGGGCGGATGTCTCCTAGGAAAAGACATTGAAATTTAAGCAGGCAGTTAATGCTTGTACTGCAACGAGAATACAGTTATATTTGGCTTTGCAAAGCAATCAGAGCTAAGTGTAGTTTAAGCATTAGCCAAAATGAGATTAGGTTTAGGTATGAAGACTGTATAAATTTATGTGTTCATGGAAAATTAATTTTGCAAAATTTTGACTAAAAGTCAACGCAAAAGAATGAATATTACATAACTTTTAATTAATGTGTGGTCATAGTTTTTGGACTTAAAAATAAAATTCTTCAAAATCGAAATAATCCGTTTAACTCTTTCGGCATGCGAGTAATTATTGCGCTAATAGCCTTTATTAGCATTATTTGCAGGCACTTAATTTGTAAAAACGTTTTCGCATTTTGCATATCTTGGTTTTTTGCAGTTGTTAACTCTTTTCCAACTTTCACCAAATCAAAAAGCAAACAAAGCAAATTTCTACTAAAACCTGCCAGCAGGCTACTTTTGCGGCACTCCAACTATTCCCACTGATAGAGCATCATTCGTGCATCCTTCCACAACATCCAAGCACGCTGCTAGTGGCTGCAATAAACTTCAGGAATGCGGTGGCATGGCAAGCATTTTACTCCAACAGAGCAAATTAATGAGCAGCAACAAAAGGAGCATATTTTTCGCCACTAAAACTCAACTGAATGCATTTCCTAGCATGATGTTGTTTTTGTTTTCTTGGACTTTGGTGGCTTCTTTAGAGACCAGTTATACCAACAAATTTTATGGTCTTTCTTTGGTAAGCTAGCTATTTTTGTTTGGTGTTTTTTTTTTTCTTTTCCATTATATTGTGGGTAGAAGATTTTTTTTTCCTTTGCTGAGTTAAGCATTTAATGCTGGAAATTTTTTGCATTTCGATGGATTTTTCGCTCTTTTATCGATTGAAGTTTTGTTAGCAAGGAAGACGCAGAAGTTTGCCTTTATTTTATATATTGTATATAAATTGCAATCGAATTTAATTGTCGAATAACTTTACTAAAGTGGACTATAAAAATACATATAATTGTTTAACTTCTAGTTGGAAAGCTATATAAAGACACCCAATAAAGGAGTGAAGACCTTAAGGGGGTCCTCTGGTAATCCGAAAAATTTTTTCATATTTTCATATTTTTTCATATTTCTATTGCTCAGATACTCAAAAACATTTTCCCAAAAGGATTTTTCAAAATTCGAAATAGTTTAGGAGATACAGGCATTTTTGTGTAGGTATGTTTTCGTCAAAATAACGCATCAGCAAAGTTGTTTATTTGCCTGCAGTCATTAGTCGAAAATTCTGTGGAATTCTTCCAAAATATGTATTGATATTACAAAATATACACACACAGTATGTATACATGCAGTATGTATACATGCATGTTTTGATTTAGGGGTTGAAATGATTTTGAGCCCAGGTGTTCACATGAAAGAAGCAAACGAACGAGATTCAGTTTATTTTCGAACGCTGAAAGCTACGCGTGCGCGATAACTGCTGTTGTAAAATAAAAGAAAAATCGTTTTGTGTTTTTTTTTTTGCTATGGATAAAAAAAGCCACCCAAACGCGCCGCGTAAGTACGCGTATCGAACAAAAAAGAGGCATTTCCGTGGAAACCAGCACTCCCAAGTAGAGGACAACGACTTTGCCAGCACATCGGCCAAAAAATTGAAGAAAACGCAAGACAATGAAGTCATCATCGAAAACAACCTCCAGTTCTGTTTCTTGGAATTTTTTTCATTTTTCCAAACGCTTGCTGCTCTGGTTATCTGCGCCCAATGTAAACAAAAAATTCGATTTGGAAAAACATGTATGCGTGGAGTCGGCTTCAAAGTGAGTCTGCAGTGCCAATGTAAAGCTACACAGTATATTAATTCTTCGCCGGTGGTCGGTAAATCTTTTGTTGTAAATCGCCGGTTGATATTTGCCATGAGATTGCTTGGAATAGGGAGAGAAGGTATTAATATGTTCTGCGGATTAATGGACATATGCCAAGGATTGTGCCTTGATGCGTACTATGGCACCTTGAAAAACATGCATGTGTCTGCTAAAGCAGTTTACAAGCAGTGCCTGTTGAATGCGGTTAAAGAAGAGCAGGAACAGCAGAAAGAAAAAAATCCTGACTGTGACTCCTCATTGCTGACCGTTTCAGGGGATGGCACCTGGAAAAAACGGGGATTCTCGTCTCTTTTTGGTGTCACTACGCTCGTCGGTAAACATACCAAAAAAGTGGTTGAGTGGAATAATGTCAACAATGGGTATTGTCATCGGCCCACAAGCCGAGATGTATGCTGAATCTCGCGACGGAAAACGACTTCAACGCTCAGAGCTAAAAACGTACGCATCATCGAAAGAGGGTCGCACAGCCCGCAGAGCCCAAAAAGCCATGGAAAACTCGTTTTATGAGATGGAGGAAGGCACACTTTATGGGGCTGGAATTGCCGATTAATATTCGTAAGTATTGTATTAAAAAAATATGTGTTAATGTCATTTGTGTGCCTCAAAATTGAAGTCAAAACTTTAAACGCGTTTTTCTCGAAACCATGTTTTTCAAAACTTTGCGCACGATAACTCAAACAGTTTTTGACCGATTTTGATAAATGAGGCATGAAACGACGCAGAATTTACGCCGCTATAGCCCCTACCTCACTTGCCGAAAAAATAATGTTTACTATTTTTTTTCTACACTAGACTACAAAAAAAAAGGTCGAAATTCGATTTTTCATTTTCAAAGTGGCGGCTCCCCCCCTAAAAAAATTTCGATTTTTGTTTCCGAGGTAGGGGTTATAGGGACATTCATTCTAAGTAACTGAATATTTTTTTTTTTTTTTTCAGACGATGTTTACACTTGGAATCGTGCGCAATTTGGACCCACCTTTTTTCCGGAGAACCTCGTTACCAGGCCGAGAACTTTCTGAACGGTCCATAAATTCACTTTTTCAAAATTTTGTATTTTTTTCAATAAATTAAGCTACCCAAATCAAAAAACGGAACTAAAATATCTTTACTCGTTCTCTTTCCACAATATTTTGAAAAAAGGCTAAAATTTGGCATAGATTACCAGAGGACCTCCTTAATACCGGCTTTTTTAAAATATACATTTTGAAGTACATCTTTATGAACTTCGTCAAAGCCAACATTCCTTACACACGAACTTTTGTCCATTGGTTCATATTTTACGAAAAACTCTCTATTTTAAATTAATCTTTTTCAATATGAGTCTTACAGTATTTGTTTTCGCTTCCAGCTGTTTCAGCTTGAAAGAATTTACGGATGCATGGGTAGGTTTGAAATTATTTAAACCACAATGAAACTGATGGCAGTTAACGCCTTGTCTCCTCTTTTCTCCCCTCAATTTGCTCTTAAAACAATGTTCGCACAAAGAAAGCACATAAATTTAGCTAATTAATCAAATTAAAAATTTATATCTGAACTAAGCCTTATAATTAGTTAATTAAACAAGCAAAAAATAAATAGTTAAGCCAACGCTTCGAGTTCGGATGAAATTTTTACATTTTCATGCTTGCAACTTTTAAGTTATTGAAAGTAGGTATAATATGGGCATTCTGGCACAAGGAGCCAAAGGAGCGCTTGCTTATCTCGTTTTTGCGGTTTTGTCCGTCTATGGTTTAGTTTATCTACGCCTCTGCCCCATCCCTCAGTCCCCCACCCCTCAGTACCCCAGTCGCCATCCCTCAGTCACCCGTCCCTCAGTACCCCATCCCTCAGTCCCCCCCTCCCTCTGGCCCTATCCCTCTGCCCCTGTCCTCCCGACCGTTCGTTTGCGGTTTTTGATAAGCAGTTGTATTAAATTTAAAATGTTTGTTTTTCAATGCTTGCCTTCTGCGGTTTTTTGATAAGCAGTTGGATAGCAGTTGTATTAAATTTAAAATGTTTGTTTTTCAATGCTTGCCTTCTGCGGTTTTTTGATAAGCAGTTGGATAGCAGTTGTATTAAATTTAAAATGTTTGTTTTTCAATGCTTGCCTTCTGCGGTTTTTTGATAAGCAGTTGGATGTAATATACAAATTCTTGTCCGTTTGCGGTTTTTGATAAGCAGTTGTATTAAATTTAAAATGTTTGTTTTTCAATGCTTGCCTTCTGCGGTTTTTTGATAAGCAGTTGGATGTAATATACAAATTCTTGTCCGTTTGCGGTTTTTTGGATAAACAGTTGGATGTAATATACAAATTCTTGTTTGTCAACGCGTGGGAAAATAATGATATGACTTCTGCGGTTTTTTAGATAAGCATTTGTATAAAATATAAAAAACAGTTATAAAATATTTTTTGAATAATTTTTATTAAACATTTAGAATACATGTTACAATACAATCTTAATGTCTTATCACTAATAGGAAGTCCATCGTGGTTCTTTGAAGATAGCTGCATATAAATTATAGACTTTTCTTGTAGTTTGATATCGTGACCACAAAGTTACACAATTACAAATGTCATACATTTCCTTATCTGAATTTTCAGCATAACAACAGTCTACCCTATGTAAACCATGAATCGAATATTTAAAATGAAGAGATGATCTCATTTCTGTAATCATGTCCTGAAAAGCTTTGACATGATCGGGATCTATGAATTTTTCATATTTAATTAAGAAATTTTCTAATTCCAATGAAGAAACCATAGTTGTTTGTTTCAAGTGAGAGGTATACTATAAACTAATTTTATTTTTTAAACTCTTCTTTATTAAAACCACAAACCGCGATAATGTTAATGATTTAGAAATGATTTTTAAAAGTCGCGCTCTAATGGAAAAAACACTATAAAAAGTCAGAAAACTTATAAACATATCACACTCAGTTTTTGAAGTTTTTTGATGTTGAAGCAAACGTTAATAAAGTCGTGAAAAGAAAAATTATAAACACTTAAAATGAGTGAAATATTAAAGGACCTGAACAACATTAAATTGAAGCAAAAAACAGGATTCGCAAAGCATTGTTTAAGGCTGTCTGATGTCCCTCTAAATGAACAAATACGAATTCTGAAAGCGGAACGGAAAAACACCATCTTTGGAACGAAAATCATGTTGGAACTGGAAAAAAATGTAATCTTTCTACCACAATGCTACAATGAATTAAAGGATAAAACTCTAGAGGTGATGAACAAAGGATCGTTTACATTTAAAAAATTGATGGTTGGAAACAACAACAAAATTGATTTTGAGTTTTATAACGCTGATGAAAAACAATAAATTTAAAATGTTGTAAATAAAAAAACAAATTAAATATTTTAATGTTTTTATTTTAAATGTAAAATATTACTACGCTTAAAAATATGAAATTTATTATCAATAAATTGAACAAATCCATATAATGATTTTTTATTACATATAATATTCTTTAGCGTGTCCACTTTTTCATATTTATAAATAATTCCCATCAGTTGCTTTAGGAATTTATCTTCAAAAAACCATTCGATATCGCTTCCAATATCTATTTTAGAGGTAGCTTCATGCATCAAGTCAACAGTTTCATCATTTAACACTTCGTCATTACACCATTGTTGAATTATGTCTTTTAGTCTAGTCACTTCTTCATTAATTTTGAAATTTATTTCAAAAATTGACTGTTTCTGATAACTTTGTCCAGTTATTGTATATACATCACTTCTAAAGAAATTCATAATATTTAAGTCTTCATTTTTAATCCGTTTACTGCAACTAGCGGGTTCAACTTCTTGCTGATTATATTCTTCAACGCTTTTCTGGGCGTCTTTATGCTGTTCTTGTTGTTGTTGTTTTTTAAGGCTTTTTTTACGTTTTATTGATTTTTTTAGTTTTTTTAATGCAGGTTCTTTAATATCATCAATTGGTATTTCTTCATAACATTTTAAAAAATCACTCTCAAAATCGTGGTTTTGTTGGTCTTCTTCATTCTTATTAACATCATCATTATTAGTTTCCTCCAACACTTTATCCAAATTTTCATAATATGTTTGAAGATCACTCAAAAAATCCACATCCTTGTCAGCACCCCAAAATGCATCCTTATTCATTTTTAGTTAGTTTTTAGTTGTAAGTAAGGTGACTTTTGATTTTAAACTAATAGGTTCTTTCATTATGATGTAACTATTTATAACGAAAATACTTTTCAGTTCATGTTGTTATTATTTTGCGGTTAATTTTATTTTTATATATGAAACGAACAATTTTTACAACGACTTAAATTATATATATTTGTATAAAGTTGAATAATTTTGTTCGCTTCATCTTCCATGCGAGCAAATGATGAACATCCACAAGTGTCTGGTCCAGATCTACAATTATTATCTGACCACGGGCAGTCTTCAAAATGTTCGCCAAATCGCGAATTTATTTTTTTCAAATTGTTTTTATATTCTATTTTCGTTTGAATGTTAATAAGCCTATCCTTTTCATCCTCCGGTATGATATGTGAAAATTTTTTTAAAAAACTATAGATATCCTTGATAATAGACATTTTTATTTTAAAACTACTGTATATTCATATGAAGAGTTTGATAATAAGCGTTAACATCAATGATTGTTGGTTTTATAGCATAATTTGAACGTTGATATAATTCTTGTCTAGTTTCATTATCATTTTGATTTATTTCATCATTATATTCAAAGCAATATATATTAAGTGTGAGTAATTCATATTTGCTATAGTAGGAACATTTAATACGTATTTCAAATGTTTCATATTTCAAATTAAAGTGACGATGAAAAACTCCTGAACTCTCATAAATGCCACCAATTTGCATTTCTTTCTCTATAAGATTTCTCCTGAAAGCCTCAATTGCATCTTCAACAGAAAATTTCCTAGTAGGAGTTGGAGTATTTCTATGATAACGATCTACATTCTTTTGATAGTCTGAATCATCATCATAAGTAGGTACTCTGTATGGATCTCTCAATGTTGTGGTCGGTGATGGAGTGATCGTATTAATATTATCATATTTAACATTTTCCAATTGAAGGGTTATGTTTACTTTTATCTGAAGAGAAGTATTCGGGATCTGTATGACAAAACTAACTTGTTTTCCATATTCAATATTGTAAAAAGTTGTAGTATTTTCACGTCGTTCATGTAAATAATTTCCAATTTGATAGCATGTAATGTGACGTATTTGTAATATTACGTAAGCAATAAATATAATGAATAAAAATTTTCTTGAGCTCATGTTTCTATGTTGAATCTTTCCCTAACCACAACTATTTAAGTAATAATCATGTTTAAAGTCTGTATATAGTCTTTTACATCAATGATTCCTACATTTAATGGTTCATAATTTGGATCTTGAATTCGAATTCTTTCAATTTCACCATTGCTTAGAATCATTTCAGTTTCTGTTTCCCGATATTCAAGGCATTTAATGCTCAATCTTCTCTCTTCAAATCTACTATCATAAGTACAACGAATTGGAATATCTACATTTTCATATTCAAGGTTAAAATGTCGATAAAATACTGCCTTAGAATCAATAATTCCACCAATTTCATTTTCTTTAGTAATTAAATCCTTACGAAAGGCTTCTATGGCTTCATCCACACTAAAAAGTCTAGAGGATATTCCTTGAGTTGTACTCTCAAATTTAACAGTTGTTGTTGTTGTTGTTGTTGTTGTTGGTGTTGTTGTTGTAGACAATTCTCTTTCTATCTCAGTACTTGATAGTTCATTAAAATATATTGGTTCCGTTTCTTTCAACAACAATAATGATATATTAATTTTCAAGACATTATTATCAGGTAGAGTTAAATTAAATTCAATACTTTTAGAGTTTTCATTTATAATAGGGATGGAAGTGTTTTCCAATTTCCAAAATGGTACACTGTACACATTTCTTAAAAAGAATATTAATGTTAAAAATATAATAAATTTCATTTTATGTTTTGTTCTTAGAGATATACACGTTCCTAAATTTCAGTATAAAATGATGATAATATCTAATCTGGTTGGTTTTATATATCAAGTTTTTATTTATTTATCATACAGATTATTATATAACATGTATTCATTTAAAAGTAATGCTGATTTTAAAGCACATCGTATTTGACGTTGTTTCCTTGTTTTGTTGTTGTTGTTGTTGAAGTGGTATTGACATTGACATGTTCTTGGATACATATTATACAACATTGATAAGTTAATTTCATCACATTGTGGAATATCTTCGATATTGAAAACACGCTGTTTTAAAAATTCTTCAATCCACTTTTGTTTCTCCGTCCCCTTTACATACACTTTTTTATTCTTCAGTAGAGGTTTTAAATATCTCTGAATGTTTTTAAATGAATCGCTTCCATAGTCCCATAGCAGATTATGATGATTTAATTTTAACCAATTGGATTGACGTTGATCATCTTCACTTAAATCCTTGAATTCGAATGGAGCTTTTATGTGGAAACAGTGGAATTCATCTTCACTTAATACAACTGCTATCTCCTTAAAAACAAAACGATTATCGTAGATTTTAAAACCTTGAACATCAACAGTTGCAGACATTGTGTTAAATAAATGGAAATAGTCTTCAGATCACTTATATATAGACCACATGTATGTATTTTTTATTAAATTATTTTTTTAATAGCATTTGTGAGTGGTGTATATTCAAAGACTTTATCGTGAATAAGCATACAATAAGCTGATGTACTTGGAGGAACATTCGCCCGAAATTTTAATTCAATTCTAATATCTATTGGACCTCCTTTTACACTCTCATTTTGATGAGAGACATCTAAAACAATTATTGGTGCAATGCTAGCAAAATTTTCTGGTGATAAAAGTGGTTGTGGAGAACGTCCATAGTATCCTTGTTGAAATTTTTGATACATATCATAGAGTAAAGCGTAACGATTATGATCAAATCTAATGTTGAGGTCGTCATAGGGATATACATCAGAGTTAAGATGAACTTTTACATCTGATAAGTTACAATGTATGAACTTATTGTTGTTTTTAAATCCTAAAAGTATAAATCGAGGTCTTTCATTTTCACCTGCCAGTTTCACATTCCATAAAATATTTGTACTTTCAACAAGAGAAGGATTATGATAAACATCCCAACTTCTAAACGATATATTAAGTGGTAGTTTACTATTTATTGTTTTTAACATTTTCAATCGGTAATCATCTGAAAGTTGAATATGTGGTACTTTCCATGTGATATTCAAGAGCTTTAATACAAGATTATCAGTGGTAGTAGTTGAACTCATAACGTTTTTGTCATCTTTAGTTCGCATCAAAATCAGTTCATGTTTACAATTCACAATTAATTTGTCAAAATCTTCTGCAAATCCAAGTAAATTCTTTAACGGAACACAAAAATTAAAATGTCCCGTTTTAAGTAGAATATTATCTTTTTCAAATGGACACCATCCAGCGTTTTGAAGATTTATACTTTCAAATGCATTAAGTGATACATAATTTTTCATATCTGACGCAATTCCCAATTGTCTTGTACGATCAATTTCGACCCCATTCATCTCATAACGAATTTCATCAAATAAATATGCTATACAGTTGTTCAAGAGTTTAACAGTTTTTGATATAGAATTATCGCTGTTGGATACAAATCCCTCAATATATAAAACACTCTCACTTAGTAATACATACAAGTCCTGGTTTTGTATTGGTATACGTATTTCATCATTGTTTTTAAATGATTGTAAATATGATGTATAGCTGTGATATTCTTTTTTCACTATACTATCATCGATGAATGGTTTATACAGAACATTAATAACGTCACTCATGTTGTTTTCTTAATTGTAATCCAATGCTTTCTAGAAAATCTTTGTTTGATTTTGTTAGATAAATTCTATGAGAGGATCTTTTAATACTAGGTTTTTTGTTCGAATTTGATTCTTCTTTTGTTGTTGTTGTCGGTAAACTAGTGAATGAGTTGTTATGTAAATGCTTTTTATTAAAAATAATCATTCTTTATGTAGGCCTTAAATGCAGTCTTATTGATATTTTTTCACCGCGAAAATTAATTAGGTTACCACCTTGGTCTACGACTTTAATAACAAGAGTGCTGATTTGTTTTGTGTTAACTGGTAAATATATAACATTAACTGGTATTTCCGTAATTTTGTATCCTGGACTAACTAGAAGTGAGAACTGATGAATTGTATGTACATTTACTTCATTTATATATGATCCATTGATAATATTACATTCAATTGATATTGTATTTATTTTAGAAATATCTACTGGATTATCAGAATAATTGATAACATCAGGTTTCAATACTCTTTTACTAAATCCTAGTAATGATCCAATTGAACAACTTCTATTGAAGAAAATTGGCTCCTTGGTACTATGAATTTCTGTTTGCAATGTGTTATAGTTTGCTTTTATATCTAGCAATCCGGCGTTATATGATTCATATTCATCAATAATTTTCTCAGATATATCGATGAATTCATAGGATCCTATGGGTATCACAATAGTCTTATCACCAATATGAAACAAATTATTTTCTTCATCCACATTTGGAATAGAATGATAAGAGTCGAAGCTAATTAAACCACAAACATAATCTTGCTTGAGTTCTATAGGTGGAAAATAATTTGCAACAAGTTGTGATGAATTTCCATTTATTGTTAAAGTAAACGACATGTTGTTTCTCAATCATTAAGTAGTTAACTAAAATATGTTTCTTATACATTATAACATTTATATTAAATCATTTACATCAATCCAAGAATTATGATCTGAAGAGAAACCTAACCATTTAACAAAAGCTCTATTATTTCGTCTTCTTAAAATTTTTTCAACTAAATATGTTTGTGGAAATTTGGTTTTCATTAATTCATATTCATAGAAGCCTCCTTTGACTTCATTTCCTTGATAATCTTCAAGTATGTATGTAGTAGGATTTGTATTTTGAATAATTTTGATTTTAAATATTTCGGTTGTCCAATTTGGTGTATAACCTTTTTCAAATATATGTTTATATTTACTTATTCTTACATTATCATTTAACTTAAATTTTGGTTTATGAAATATTTTTAGATTGTTATAAACAGTTTTTAGTATAAACTTTTCGTTTAAAGAATTTACTTCATTGGGTGTCATCTTAATAGTTCTATGAAATGTGTTATTATATTGATTAACTAGGTTTTTATAGTTATCAATCCATTTGTATGAGCCATTAAAGCTAAACTCTTTCCACATCATCCCCTTTAAAGTTCTATTGAAGCGTTCCACTATCGATGATTTTAATGTTGAAAATGTTGAATAATGATTGATACCTTTCAATGTCATTAATCTTTTAAAATGTACATTGTAAAACTCTTTTCCATCATCCGTTTGGAGATGTTTTGGTACACGGTTACTTGTTTTGAAAATATTTTTCATTGCGGTTGTAACGCTTTCTCCAGTTTTATTTTTAATAGCCTCCACCCATGCCTTCTTTGAAAATGTGTCAATAACAGTAAGAAGGTAACGATAATTCATATTGACATTACTATATGGAATCATTTCCACTAAATCTGCTTGCCATAAGTCATCAATTCCTTTTATAATTACATGTCTTCTTTTAAAATTTTTTCGTGCTTGTTTATGCAGCTCTTCAACTATGTCTCGTTTATTATTCATTGTCATATATCTCGTTATTGTAAACCTTTTATTTGTGGATATTTTATTTTTAATTTTTTAACATCGTCTACATTAGGCTGATTTTTTCCGACTACATATTTAAACAAGAAGTCTTCAATTGTCTTTAAATAATCATTAACTTCTTCAAAGCTTTCCTTATATACAGATTTTATTCGATTATCAATTGCTGCCTCAATTAAATCTACATCACTTCGAATGTTATCATTCAGAGCAACGTTCAAATCTCTAATTTTATTTTCTAATCTATTTGTTATACTGTTAAGATTCTCCATGACAGTATTTATATCTATTATTTTCTTTTCATAAATGTTTGTTATCTTATTTAGATTCTCAAAGAAAAATATACGTGAAATGGCATCATTATCATCATTTGGTAAACCTAAATTGGTAACTCTTTTCATATGTAAATTTAGGTTTTTATTTTCATCTAAACTCCAACCGATTGTATTTCGTAAAATTGCTTTGATATTTGCTTTGCTATTGTTATCTTTCGATGAAGAATGACCAAATTTATCAATACTTGAATACATTTTAAGCTATATAATTATATTAGCTTCTTTCAGCTCTTCAATGATGGATATTATTTCGTTATTATGGTTATTATGTCCAGCAGTTGATGATGATATAAGTAATCGTAATCGTTCAACTAATTCATTAGGATCATCCCAATATACATAATTCGATTTATTGCTAATGGATTTTAAAACTTTAAGACCTTTTCCATGTATCAATGCGTTTGGTAAATTGAACATCTTTCTTATTATACGTTGATATTTATACGATTTGGTGCCTTTTATTTGATCATTTGAGTTATAATTACGTTTATGAGCATTTGTAGATAATAGAATGTCTTTATAATTTTGTAAATCCCGTTTAGTGAAATGAAGGGGATTTGTATGAAAAACTAATTCAAATAGACCAGGTGTCATCTGCCATTTATATTTTCCAACAGAAATTTTATTTTCATTAGGGATTTTTAAAAGTTCTTTTCCATATCTCCATCTCCCCAATGAATCTATATTAAATCCATAGACTTTATCCAATTTTTTACTATCTTTAAGTATTTGAATGTTATGTTGCAGAGAATTTTTTTTTCGTGTATTTTGTAATTGCTTAAGGTGTTTGTAATCTATATTTATTTGATCATTAGCCTTACGCTTAAAATGTTTATGCTTTGTCCATAGTTCTCGATCATTATCAATATTTTCTTTAATTATATTTTCTCGTTCTATTTCGATATCCGTATCACTATTATTTTGTAATTGCTTAAGGTGTTTGTAATCTGTGTTTAATTGATCCTTAGCTTTACGTTTAAAATGTTTATATTTTGACCATAGTTCTCCATCATTTTCAATGTCTCTTCTTACTTTGTTTTCTTTTTGTACTTCACTTTCAATCAAATTGTTAATTTTCTCATTATTACTATTATTGTTATTACTATTTTTTGAGTTGAGAATTTCGTTTGATATAACAGGACGATAAATTTTTTTAATTTTATTTTTTAATTGATTTTTAAATTTTACATCTTTTTTTATTTTTAATTTCTTATCTCTTGCTTCTCTTTTGTTAGAGCTAACAATATTTTTTGTTTTTTCATACCTAACAGGTACTAAGTCATTATCAATATCATGAATGTTGACTTTAGTACTCAACTTGGAGATTTTATTACCATATTTCTCTTGTTTCAACGAACGTTTCTTATTATTGTGAAGATTTCTTAATCGCTGTTTAAAATTTTGTTGTAATCCTTTGTTTTTTCGTTTTGTAATAATTTGTTTTTTAACCCTTTGTTTTGTTTCATTTTCAAAGTCAGATTCAGACTCTGTTTTATCGAAGTCAGATTCTGACTTCACATTGTAATTAACATAGCCTTTGTTTTCTACATCAGCATAATTCTCATTTTTTAAGTCTTTATCAATTTGTACTGTTTGAATGTCAGGCTGCTTGGTGTTCGAACGTTGATAATATTTTAAAGACTTTGCTAATTCATTTTCAATGTTGGGTTTTATCTTGTTTGTATGCAAATATGGCTTGTTATGCCTTAGTTTATTTTTGTTCAATGAACTACGCTTTTTTAAAATGTTCTTATCATTCATTGTTGTGTCAAGTGTTGATAGATATTGTGGATCAACATTCAAGTGTACATTTTGAGTGGATTGTTGTGGTAGGTCATCATCAATAGCATTCCAAAGCATTTCATCAATATTCTCTTTTTTGGGTTTAGCAAGAACGTTAGTGTGTTTTTTTTCTTTGTTATATTCATTGTGTTCATCTTTATTAAGCTTTCCAATTATTTCATTCAATGGTTTTGAAATGGGTTGAAATGTATTTTCAAGCAACTCAACTCGATCTTTTTCACCTAATTTTATTTCCTTTAGTTTTTCCTTTAAGATTTTCCGAGTGTTGGCAAGGTTTGTTAAAACATTGAGGTTTGTATTTTTCATGATTATTGTTTCTGTGTGCTGTCTAAAATCAGATCTGGTGTATATCTGATACCGATCTGGTATATATCTGATACTGATCTGAGGTGTAACAGGTGGTGATGTGATTTTTATATATGTATGAAATTATCAAAACCTTTTCGATATCGACCCTTGTTTATAGTATCATCTTTATTTATCACAACAAAACCATACTTTTCTTTCCAACATTCATTACAAATCCTTATAAACATTTTGAAATCCATGTCTCCAATAACATGATCATTAAAAATATGCTTTAAATTCATTTCATCTTGTTTGAATATAATAATCATGTTTGCATTATCACGTATTAAATGCTTAGGAATTTTTGTATAGGTTTGACACAAATAAAAACAATCAATTTGCTTATGACGACCCATACAAAAATATTTTCGTATAGTGCTTTGTTTGTCGCAAATAACATCATCAAAAATGAAAATTGAATTTGGTTGAGCTTTATCCGAACTTATAACATCTTCGTTTTCTGAGAAAGTGTAGAGATTTATTCCTTTTATCGGTGCAATCAGTTTCTTCAAATATTCATATTTTGGTTGATATAAAGATTTTGAATATATGTATATGTTTTTAAACTTTAAACCATTTGGATTTACAATTAGACTAATCATAACGTTAGTTTTACCACAATTTGATGGTCCAACCAATAAAGCACGTATTGAATTTGGTAAAAGAGGACTGTGAACAATTTTGTTTTTTTTATCATTACTTAAAAAGTCAGCATTATTAACATTAAGCTGAATACGTTGTTTAATTAATCGCATTTTGATTACTATATTAATTGGTATATAAATCAATCATATATAATACAATCATCATTCTCCTTTTACAAACACAACCAAAATGTTAATTTTATTTTGAAAATGGGTATAATATACAAGGATAGTGCACATCAGAAACAGTTGAAAAGAGGATATGGTTTCATAAACAACTTAATAAATTCATTACCAGTTGAACTTCATTTACCAGGATATCAATTTTGTGGACCAGGAACAAAACTTCAAAAACGTTTGGAAAGAGGTGATAAAGGCATTAATCCATTAGATGCTGCTTGTAGAGAACACGATATTGCATATTCACAATCAAAAGATATAAACACACGACATCAGGCTGATAAAATTTTATCTGAAAAAGCTTGGCAAAGAGTTACATCCAAAGATAGTAATTTGAAGGAACGTGCCAACGCTTGGCTCGTTACAAATGCAATGAAAGCAAAAGTGAAATTTGGAATGGGTATTAAGAGAAATAAGGAAAAAAGTAAATCGAAAAGAAGGCAATCTAAGCGCAAAAAGTATAAAAAACCTAGAGTGAATGGAAAGAAGCTCTTTTCGTTAGCAGTTAAAAAGGGTGTTAAAATGTTAATAAAGAAGAAACCAAATTCATTCAATGATGCATATAGAATAGCCCATAAAGCTATACAATCAAGTTTTAAACGGAAAAAATCACAAGTTAACATACCACGAGTAATCCCAGTTCCAAAAATTGGTGGAGTCTTACCATTAATACCCATTTTAACAGCACTAGGTGCTCTTGGTGGTATAGCTTCTGGAGGATCAGCTGTTGCAAAAGTCTTAAATGATATAAAAAATGGGAAGGAACAATTATCTGAAGCTACTCGCCACAATAGATATATGGAGTCGATAGCTATGGGTAAAGGTCTATTTCTCAAACCATATAAACAAGGTTATGGTTTGTTTTTACGTCCTCATCCAAAAAATTTTTGAAAAAGCTACCCAAAAGACCATTAACCGATGTCGATTTTATAAAATATTGTAAATGTCTTGAACATTTTAGAGGGATTTTTATGAGAGATTCTTTACCGAAAAAACCTTACGCTCAAGAATGTGGTATACTTAACTTAGATGATGTTAACGGTCCCGGTACTCATTGGGTAGCTTACTATAAAAATAAAAAATATAAGGAATATTTTGACAGCTTTGGAGACTTGCAACCACCCAAAGAGGTCATCAATTACTTAAAACCGCCTATATATTACAACTATAAACAAAAACAAAAATACAATACAGTTATTTGTGGTCAATTATGTTTAAAATTTTTATTTCAAAAATATAATTTTACATAGTATGTTCACTTTATGCTAATACAAAAAATAAAAGATTTATCTTAATTTTATATATAACATTTTTTATTTCAATAAATTGTTATTAAATAACATATAAAAATTTTTAAGGAAAATAATGCTTGGGAAAATAATGAACTGTGCTCTGCGGTTTTTGATAAGCAGTTGTATAAACATTTTTATTTTATCAATGCTTAGCAAACTAACAAATTGTCTTCTGCGGTTTTAAATTTTTTAAGGAAAAAAATGCTTGGGAAAATAATGAATAAAAATTTTTGTTTTATTAATGTTTGGGAAAATAATGAACTGTGCTCTGCGGTTTTTGATAAGCAGTTGTATAAACATTTTTATTTTATTAATGCTTAGTAAACTAACAAATTGTCTTCTGCGGTTTTTGTTGATAGAATTTTGTTAAAATTTTTACTATATAAAGCAGTCTAATTTTTAAAAACAACACAGTTTCAACCTAGTTAACATACAAAAAACAAAAAAAAAAAAAAAAAAAACATGGAAATTAACAATATGGAATTGGATGAGGAATTTGATTGTAATCCTGAGAACTACATGATCATCACCCCGGAACCTTCTTTTCGGTTGGCAACGACGGACTCTCATATCGATAACTATTGTCATTTTAAATATCTATGGGAACATCCCCGATTTGCAGATGTGTTTAGATTGGCTCTTCAACCAAATATTGAAGAGCTTTGTGAAGAAAATGTGAGGATTATGGACGATGGAAATGGCGTCCAGAGAGACACAATGTCGGAAACAAAAATTTTATTCATTGATCAGTATAAAAAACTAATCGTTACTAAAGTAGATGTAGTAACCATAGATAATGAATGTAATGTAATTGATTCTAATATATTTTTTTGTGAACTATCTTTCAGAAGATTGCGAATTTATTCTGAAGATATAACCTTTTAATTAATAAACAATTATTTTAAATATATGAAATTCGTTTGTTTATATTTTTTTTTTTTGCTATTTATTTTTAGTTTTCAGCCTCTTAATACATTTTTATTTAATAATCGATGGTGTCCCCATGCAAGGGTATTAACACCATTTTCTAATATATAACGTTTATCATCAAAATAACTTAAAACAATTTTTTCAATTTCTTGTGTATAAATCTTATGAATCTTAGATCTAAAAGTTAACATTTTATCATAATAAATTTTCTTATCAAATAAACATTTTCTATAGTCATCAATGCTGAGAGACATCAAAGCTGATTTTTTTACCCCTTTAGCTTTTTTGATATCATTATCGCCCTCAACACTAATAGAATACATTTTTGACCTTAAACCAATGAATTCCCTCATTATTTTTCCATTATTTTCATCTTTCATGAAACCTAACACCTTTTTATTTTGTCGTTCTATCCCAAAAGGATTGTTGGGCTTGTAGTCGGATGTGTCAAATTTTAAATTAATGTCTGGTTTAATATCATTATAGAAGTCTTCAGTCTTAATTGAATAGATGAAAGAGTCAGTATCCATATAGCATAAACTTAAGTTCTCTCTAAATTTTGGAAGCATGTAATCATAATGAAAATCATACATTTTCCATTTAGAGAGTTCAAGAACTACAAATCCTATATAAATTGGTTTATCATATAGGGTATGTATTCTATTAAGTTGTATTGCTACCATATTTTCAGTAAATCTTGTAGAGCTATGAAAATTTGGTTTAGCAATTAAGCTTCTAGCTCCCAATCTTTTTCCTCTACTTTCCCACTCGCAAACAATTTTAACATCTTTCCTCTTATCTACATTCTCCATGGTCTTACCATAGACAGCATTATTTAATAACTTGAAAAAGTTCTTTTCAAAATCATTTTTAGCTTGCGTTCTATGTAAAGTATTTAAATCTATATATTTTTTTAACCATGGTGATTGTTTAAATTTTAATATTCTATGAATTTTTTTAAGTTTTATTCCATTTTGTAAGCATTGTTGTAAGTTTACATAATGAATGATATAATTTGATTTATTATTCAAATCGACTATAAGTTTTTGATGTTTACCGATCGGACTTTTTTTATTTTCTGAACAAAACGGTAAGTCATTATATTTGTCATGCTTTGCAGAAGGAATCTCTAAATCAACTTCTAAAATATATCCTTCATCAGAATCATTAGCATGCTCATGTAACTGAAATGTTGATACGTCATCAAGCCATTCAAATTTTCCTTCAGGTAAATATTGAGACATTGCCCAACCATACAAATTATTGGCATCTAAATACATGAGATAACTTGAGGGTTTTGTAACATCAAAATCATCTATATATTTATTATTTACCTTAACATGTCTATTGGAACATTGTACAATACCTCCCCTTATTCCTTTTTGAATGAATTTAATCATATCTATGTCTGTTAGAAGGTCTAATTCAATTTTAGTGTACTTTAACATTGCTCCCCAAGATAGTCCGGGAGCTGTATAATATTGACAAGGATCAAGATTGTAAATTGATTTACATACTTTTCTAAAATTTTCGAAAACATCAGTAAGCAGTAGAACATCTGTTTTTAGGTAAAGTTCTAAGTAATCATGTAGTGTTGTACAATTAAAAGTTGTCCATACTTTTTGTGCATGTTCATAGTCAGCAACACTACATTCTTCATTGATTAATTTATTAAAAAACTTTTCCCTCGGAGGTAAACATTCCTCTTGAAGTTTTTCCTTTGAATCAAAATAATCATAAGGAAATATACCTTTTTGCTTCAAGAGATTGAATTCGACATCATCGTTAAACGTAGACCGTAAAATATAAAAATCTCTGTTTGATAAATTATTGACTAAGTTTGATAGACTGGAAGCCATAAATCTAAAGGAATCTAAAAACCTTAGTTCAACGCTATCACCATCATCGAAATGTATATGTTTAGAAATGGAAACATATATTTCCTTATTTATTGGTACTACGTTTATTCTACCAGGAATCGTTGAAAGTTCTTTAACAAATAAGTGACAATCATATGAAGAAAGATTGTGGAACAAGATTGGGATGAATTTAGGAATTTTAAAATTTAAATTACAATCATTATGAGCCGGTCCGCGATATTTTCCAGTTAAATGACAATGATCTGCTACTCTATACTCATCGTCTTCAAAAGGTTTTTCACAAATATGGCAATCAGTACTATTATTTTGAATATCTAACTCTAATGGTGTGAGAAAATTCATTGGTTTTACTTTACTTAAGTAATTATTATAAATTTCCTTAGCATCGGAAACTAAAGTTGTAATAAAATTAATAGGTGCATCTTCACCTGTATACATTCTAAACTTATCTAAAGAATTATTAAAACTACACTTT
The DNA here is from genome assembly GCA_914767935.1 of Coremacera marginata. Taxonomy (NCBI): domain Eukaryota; kingdom Metazoa; phylum Arthropoda; class Insecta; order Diptera; family Sciomyzidae; genus Coremacera; species Coremacera marginata. The sequence goes on from OU612043.1 coordinate 193,433,157, forward strand.
ATATAATAACTATATGCGTGTGGAATGTGACTCTGAACCGTTCTTATTGAACCTGAGTTTTGAATGTTTTCTGGTGTTAGAAAACATTCAAAATCTGCATATACTACAAAAGGAATGTCTAACTTATGTTTAAAATTTTTAAATGCAACCTTACTATTTTCTTCATCCGGAACTTTTGTGACGATTCTGCTACACTCTTGTCGATGACGCTGCAACTTGTAGCTGGATTCTAAATGCTGCAGACAAATATTACATAAAAACAATGCAGCATGATGTTCAGTCACTTGGTTTCTTATTAGTCTGAAAATAAAAACAAAGAAAATTATTAAAAATGCTCTCAATATTATATACATGATATTAATAAAATATTTACCTTGAAATGTTCTTGATCCAAACATAATGAAATTTATCAATTTCTTGGAGCAGAAGTAGATTTATATGAGTACTCTTCTCCTGGTTTGTAAAATAGTAGGGACCAACTATACTCTTGAGCTCTTCATCATATCCAAAGACATTGATGCTTATTTCCGGATTATTTTCCTCGAAAATTTTAATATCATTGACTCTCAACGGAAAGATAAGCCCTTCAAAGTTAAGAGTTTTACCATTCTCCAAATGTATTATAGACGATTTTATATCTTCTACATTATAAGTCAAACATCTTTGTGGATTAGTAATGAAAGGATACAAGGCTGATATCATTGCCCATTTAAAGCAATACTCATCATTATTTTGAACATTTATACAAGCCTTTTTATCTAATAACATTTTTGGTAATTTAATATATTGCGAACCTTTTATTGGTTTATATTGATTAATATTAATCTCCAAGTGCAAAATTCTGATGAGAGTCCAACCGCTGTCACGTTCTTGAAACTCTGACATTTTTGTTATTAAATTGTTACGATTTTCATCAAAAATTGAGTTTAAGTCTGTTGATTGTTGAATCATCACCATTTTTGTTTGATGAGATTTGATATCAATTGTCATCTCCTTATCACACATTTTCACATATTCACAAAACAATTCTATATTAAATTTAATGCTGGTGTGTTTCTGCAACATATCTTGAAGAGCTTGTATAACTATTTTTTTAGCGTTATCTATAAACACTTCGGGAATCAATTAACCTTCATTGGTATTTTTGTATATAAATGATTCTATACGTTCATTAAATACAGATGAAATTCTAGTTAAATGCTCGTTTACTATTTCACCGCTATTCTTTTTATGAGCGTTAGTCCTGATGTGGTAAGACCAATTCTTTAAAATTATATCTTTTTTGCATGCGCTGCAATAGACATTTGGAATAGTATTTGCTGCAATCGTCTGAAGATTTGGAACATTATTTGATGTTGTTGTAGATGCAGTTGATGTTGATGTTGATGGTGCTGTTGATGTTGAGATAGTTGATGTTGTATTTGGTGTTGAAGAAGATGATTTATGTTTTTGCCTTATATGGTTCACTAAATTATCATTACGATTAAAGAACTTCATGCAAATATCGCATTTGAAATGTTGTGATTGTTGACTTTGATGTTTAACTCTCACATGACGGTTTAGATTAAACTTTTTATTAAAGCTTAACTCACACTGGTCGCATTTAAATGAGTCCATTTTATTAGTTGATTATCCTGTGTTTGTCTGTTTATTGATTTAGTGAGCAATGATTGCACTTGACTAAATCCTCTCCCTTTTTATACGAAATTGTTTAAAATTATATATTATATACAACTGCTTATCAAAAACCGCAAACGGACAAGAATTTGTATATTACATCCAACTGCTTATCAAAAAACCGCAGAAGGCAAGCATTGAAAAACAAACATTTTAAATTTAATACAACTGCTATCCAACTGCTTATCAAAAAACCGCAGAAGGCAAGCATTGAAAAACAAACATTTTAAATTTAATACAACTGCTTATCAAAAACCGCAAACGAACGGTCGGGAGGACAGGGGCAGAGGGATAGGGCCAGAGGGAGGGGGGGACTGAGGGATGGGGTACTGAGGGACGGGTGACTGAGGGATGGCGACTGGGGTACTGAGGGGTGGGGGACTGAGGGATGGGGCAGAGGCGTAGATAAACTAAACCATAGACGGACAAAACCGCAACCGCAAGCACACACCAAAACCGCAAAAACGAGATAAGCAAGCGCTCCTTTGGCTCCTTGTGCCAGAATGCCCATATTATACCTACTATTGAAATATTTTTTTTTTTTTTTCTTATACAACCTTAAACATCAAAGCAAGTATCAAGGGACACATTTTTTTATCAAAAGTTTGAAAAAATAAAAATCAACATGATTTTATCGCAAAGAACTTCTAACTAATTACGCTGGAAGTTGCGTTATTTGCCAAAAATAATTAAAAAATAATAATAAGCTGTTGAGTTTTAATTAATGTTTAATTTAATGTTAATAAAAGTAAAAACTATTAAGCCGTAAAGAACGAAGAAAATGGAATATCTTTAAAGCTATTAAGAAGTATAAAGCAGATTTTATTTAATTATTCTATTTTAAATCCAACTTGACCTCACATTTTAAATGACATTTAGACATTTGAGGTCAAGACATGACATTTTTTTCTTTATTTAAAGTTCTTCACTGTACCGAACAAAAGTCTTTAATATACTATGCGTTTGTCTCTATGTGTCGTTTTGGTTGTTGACTCTTGGTCGTTTCTGCTCACCTGATGAACCGTATTTAGCAGAAGTCAAGTTTTGCTAACTTCAAGATACTTTATCAGCATCTAAGTGAATTTGTGTACGCGTGAGTTTTTGTTGTTTGTTGTTGTGTTGTTGTGACATGTATCAACAACATTTCTAACTGCGACAAAGCCGCAATCTAAATGTTCAAAGTTGTCCCCAAGTTTGTTGAAATGCGGTTTATTTTTGATTTAAATTTTGTCTGTTTTTTCTCATTGCTTAGTTCAAAGGAAACCAACTTGATTTCAATTCTGTTTAACTCGAAATACTAACCACCAGTGATTTATCCCAGACACACACACACACACACACACACACACACACATATAAACTTCTACTCACTTCTATACACAAACAAAGAGTTCAAAGAGTTAAATTAAAGTAAAACACATAATATACAGTTTTGCTTAACAGTCATTGGCTCAGCAGAGGCTCAGCATGAAAGAGTCATGTTTGACGATGACAATTGCAGAGACGAACGGAAAGTCAACAACAAAAACAATTTTGAAATTCTATGCTTAGTATTAGTATTAAAACCAAATGCTTCTTTGTTTTATCTAAACTTTGCGGTTTAGTTAGAATAAACAGCAGAAAAGAACTCACAAGCACTGAAAAGTAGACAAAAAAATGTTAAGAATTAAAGGGTCCTCCTTGAGCTATACAGGGTGTCCCGCAATTGAGTGCAACTATTTACGGAGCTGAAAGGTTATGTCGAGCTGAGCAAAAAATCATATGGGAGGGAGGGTCTATTTTCACATTCTTAGGAGCTACAGGGTTAATTAATATTTCACGACTTTGGTTTATGTTATTGTTCCTTGCAGAAAAACTAACTTACATAAAACTTATTTTGATAGCTCATTATAAAGGCAATAAAATCACCTTTCTAAGGGCGTATCAACAAACCCCACCAACTTAACCGTTACCGAGTTGTGCTCGTGTGAAGATGAAATCAATCGATTGAAACTAATTAATTTCAATTTTGAGTGCACATTTCTCAGAATTTCGCGTAATAAATGAAATTTTTTGTTAGCATCAATTTTGTAATTTATTCAATTTTTTTTTTTAATTACACCAAAAACATAAACATATCTACAAAAATAAAAAAGTGGGCTGTACTAAAAAATTATACTTATAAGAAAACAATGATAAAAAATGACATTACAACTAGTTATGCAGTAGATAATATCATTGTTTTCTAATAAGTATAATTTTTTTAGTACAGCCAATTTTTTTATTTTTAAAGATATGTTTATGTTTTTGGCGTCCTTGAAAAGAAAATTAAATAAATTACAAAATTGATCTAAAAAAAAAATTTCATTTATAACGCAAAATTCTGGGAAATGTGCACTCAAAGTTGAAATTTGGTAGTTTCAACCGATTGATTTCATCTTCACATGATCACAGCTCGGTAACGTTTAAGTTGGTGGGGTTTGTAGATATACCGTTGGAAAGGTGATTTGCCTTTAAAATGGGCTATCAAAATCAGTTTTATGCAAGTTAGTTTTTCTGCTAGCAACAATAACGTGAATCAAAGTCGTGAAATATTAATTAACCATGTGGCTCCTAAGAATGTGAAATAAACCCCCCCCCCCCTCACACACGATTTTTTGCTCAGCTCGACATAACCTTTCAGCTCCGTAAATAGTTGCACTCAATTGCGGTACACCCTGAATAAAACATTTTGCTTGGGTAACAATAAATTGACAATATCATTGACAAATTTTGTTTTTTGAGCTTCAAATTTTGTTTTGAAATCAAAAACTTACAACAAGCACATAGAACGCATGGAAAATACTAGTTTACTATTGTTAATTTGCAAAACTAGGTTTGTAATACTTTATATTCAATATGATTCGAATAGATTTGTTCAAAAAACATCTATGTAATTACAACTAGGAATATAAGAGACTTACTTACTTACTTAGGTGGTCGTAACAACCCGTGTCCAGGTTTCGGCCGACATCATCAGCTCTCGCCAGGCGCCTCTGCTTTGCGCGCGCCTTCTCCAATCGGATACACCAAGTGCGGTAAGGGCTTCCTCAGCCTAGTCCATCCTTCGGAGGCATGGTCTCCCACAGTTATACGCCGAACTACGTCAATGTCATCGTAGAGCTCATACAGCTCGTGGTTCATTCGGATGCGATAGTCATCGCCGACTCGAACAGGACCGAAGATTTTGCGAAGAACTTTTCTCTCGAACACCCCCAGAGCGGCTGCGTCAGTTTGCGAAACTACCCATGCCTCAGCGCCATAAAGCAGCATAGGTAGAACGAGCGTCTTGTAGAGTGTTAGTTTTGTCGATAGAGAGAAGGCTCTGGAACTTAGTTGCTTACTGAGCCCGTAGTAGCACCTATTAGCAATTATTGTTCTTCGCTTTATCTCCAGGCTGATTTCGTTTTTGGTATTAATGGCTGTGCCAAGGTAAACGAACTCCTTGACTACTTCAAAGTTATAGCTGCCGGACGAAACGTGGGACTCTAAACGCGGGGCTCCCTTGTTTGTAGACAGCATATACTTTGTTTTACCCTCATTTATCGTCAAACCCACTTTGGCTGATTTCTTTTCGATAGCGGCGAAAGCAGCGGTAACATCTCTCTTGGTTCTGCCGACAATATCAATATCATCAGCGTACGCAAGGAGCTGGACGCCTTTGTAGAAAATGGTGCCATTACGATGCACACCGGCCTTTCGTACGATCCCCTCCATGATGATGTTAAAGAGATCGCAAGACAGTGGATCGCCTTGCCTGAAACCTCTTTCGGTATTTAAGGTTTCGGAGAGGTCATTTCCTACCTTGACGGAGCTGCGTGTGTTGCTCAACGTCAATCTGCAAAGTCTAATCAACTTTGCAGGTATACCGAACTCAGACATTGTTGCGTATAGACAATCGTTTCTCGGGCTATCGAACGCAGCTTTAAAATCGACAAAGAGATGGTGTGTGTCAATTTGATTTTCGTGGGTTCTGGAGAAAGGATTTGTAGTAGCGTGAAAATCTGGTCTATGGTGGACTTACCAGGTCGAAAGCCACACTGATAAGGTCCAATCAGTGTTTTTGTAATCGGCTTTAATCTTTCACACAGTACGCTTGAGAGAACCTTATATGCGATGGAAATAAGACTGATACCTCTATAACTTGCGCAGATTGTTGGGTCTCCTTTCTTAAGTATAGGGCACAGTACGCCGAGGTTCCAATCGTCGGGCATGCTTTCTGCTAGCCATATTTTGCTGATGAGCTGATGCATGCGCCTTATCAATTCATCGCCGCCGGTTTTAAACAATTCAGCTGACAGGCCGTCAGCACCCGCAGCTTTATTGTTTTTGAGTCGTTGGATAGCAACTCGAACCTCTTCATGGCTAGGTGGTGGTACTTCCACTCCGTCATCGTTGATTGATGGCTCTGAACTGCGCTCTCCATGGGCGGCATTGGTGGAATCGTCGCCAGTAAGTAAATTAAGAGACATCAGTGAACAAAAATAAATGCTAACTTAGCAGGTGCAACTAGGTGCATCATAGTTTTGCAAAAACAGAGAAAACATTAACGTTGAGTCGAAAAATTTTTAAATTCCAGGGTTGGCAAAATACCGTTTTTTCCATTCCGTTTTTTTTTAGGTTGAATTTAGGTATTTTAACGAAAAAGTACCCAAAAGTCGAAAAATGTTCTTATTTTTTAACAATTATACACAAATTTCACAAACACAAGATACTAAAAAAACTAAAAGACACAAACACTTCATTTCTGTTCATTTGGAGTGCGACAATCCGTGCCCACATTAATCTAAACAACTTCATACAAGTTGCGTAGAAGCCACGTGCCAAAATGGGCAAAAATTTAGTTTTCGCATGTTTAAAGAATAAATGAGTGAAATTAGTGCATAAATGTTAAAAAATAAGAACATTTTTCGACTTCTTCGGATTTTTCCGTTAAAATATCTAAATTCAACCTCAAAAAAAAAAAAAACGGAATGTAAAAAACGACCCTGTAACGCAAAAATTTTTTTAATGAAAATTATAAATATTTTTCTAGAATTATTTAAGTTACTCCGAGTGAGAAATATATCTTTTTTTGATTTTTTTATAATTATTTCTGTAATCGAAATGTTAGAAAAGGCCACTTTAAGTATTTTTAAATAAAAGTCATATATAACTTTTTTCCCGAATTTAAATTTTTTTTAGTTTAAGCATTTAAAAATACTCGAAAAAAAAATTGCGAAAAAATTCTTGCAAAAAAATTTATTATACATAATTTACACAATTTTTTGCATCTGTTTAAGAAAATATTTCCACTAGATTTAATTTAAATTTTTTCAAATTTGTAGTTTTTTCGAAAAATTAAAAATCTGGTAGTACAACTCTGTTAGTTTTCGTTTGATTTTCATGTCTGATAACTTATTTTAAGGAACAATTAAATAGAAAACGTGCTGTAAAGCAGCTTTTTGAAAATTTACACTTATACAAAAATTATTTGGGGTTTTTTGAAAAAATTAGCACTTTTTCCCATATTACCAAGTACTGACATGTAGCGATGCAAGTCGGCCAAATTTTATTTACATTTATTTCAACATCATACGAAAAAATTAAGAGGGTACGACATAAAAAACAAAACAACTTCAACTTTTTGGAACACCCTAATGTACACATACAGAAAATCCAATTAAAACTGATTTTAGATTATAAGAGACACATTTTCCAGTTTCTTCATTTAAGTAAAGTTTTCAATTGCAGCCAGGGTTCAGGTATTTGTCAATAAGCAACCATTATGAAAAGTAGTCTTTGTGCCCAATACTGTTGAACTGTGAACAGGAAACATTGAATGCTAAAGCCCAGCACTTGAAATGATAACAAGTTGTAAGAGCACAGGAATTGCAAACATTTTCAGGAATTATCAGAAACATGATATGAATGCAACTGAAGCATAACACTGAAAAAAGGAAACGTAGCTGATGAAATGTACGTATCGTTAAATTCTTCCTAAGCTGTTGAGAACTGGTGCTGTGATGCAAAAAATAAACCTAGTAGGCTGAAAACATTGCATGTCGATGTTTCAAACTGGCGTCTATTATGAATCACTCGCTAAACATTTGACAATTGATATGCATTCCACAAAACTAGAAATATTTCAAAACAGAACAAAATTTGCAGCTAACGTCCAGCAGGAAGTAAAACTGATGTTGCTTTTCACTTCGTTGTTGGCAGCTTAACCCTCTTACCAGCTATGTTGAAATAAGGGGGAGAAGAGGGGAAAGCACCAGACAAAAAGCACCTTTTAAAAAAAAAGCAAATATTTGTTTTGAAAATGTCTTTCAAATGTTTAACGATTGAGGCGATGTCAAAAAAAGGTAAGTTTCGGTGTTGACTAAAGTTGGCATCACACGTGCTGTCTGAATAAAATCAAATCGTAAACGATTCTCTCATATTGTGATAAATTAATGTAAAAACATGATATGAGGAATTCAAATCTGAATAAATGAAGTCGTTCATTGCAGAAAGAAAGAATTTCTTGGCGGCAAAATTATTTTGATGTGTATGCAAGTTACAATTTTGTAATTAATGTCAAAGTATATAACAATTATTATTTTTTTTTAAAAAAAAATGCAAAAAAATTGAGAACTAAGTAATGAAATGAGATGTGCAATCGTAGAGAAGCATAATTGTGGTATTTCTGTCAAAGAAATATGCTCCGCGTTACATTTGTCAAAACAGACTGTTCACTATCAAATAAATAAGCACAAAGAAACAAATTCGGTAAAAAAATTTTGCCACGTTATGGCAGAAAACGCAAAACAATACGTAAAGAAGACCAGCTTATTGTACGGTAGTTCGCAAAGAACCCTGACTTAATTCCAAAAAGCCAAGAATTTCAGATGAAATTTTTTTCTCAAAATCCAGTTAGCGAACGCACAATTTGCAGACGTTTAAAAAATCCAATTAGGAAAATAGCGTATATAACGCCGCCAAATAAAATCAAACGACTCAAATTTCCCAAATATGTACTCTGCAAGACTATGAGCTTTTGGAACCGGGTTTTGTGGACTGATGAAATTATGTTTGAGTATCACGGCTCACCTTAAAAGAGATTTGTACGAATTTCAAGTAAAACACGAAAAAAAGTTGCTCCAGTCTTACAAACAAATCGCCATGGTGGCGGATCGGTAATATTCTGGGGATGCATTACCTCTTGTGGTCATGATAATTTGGTCCCAATTGGTGGAACTATGAACCAATAGAAATATTTGGATCTCTTAAATACTTATGCATGTCCATCTGGTAACAAACTTATTGGTAAGTCATTTATTTTGCAACAAGATAATGCACCATGTCACACGTTTGACAACTTTTTGAATCGAACTGGCGTAGATGTTTTAAACTGGCCATCGCAAAGTCCTGATTTAAACGTTTTAGAAAATGTATGGGCCTATATTTAAGGAAAGCGAAGCGTATGTTTGACTCGGACTAGGAATGAGACTATTTAAAAAGTCTTTGGATGCAAATTCTGGCAAATATTTTGAAAAATCTTGTGGAATCGGCACCTAAACGCCTTCAAAAAGTAAAAGAAGCTAATGGCGGATAAATTTTTTATTAAATTGTAATGTTTTACTATCAATTCTCAATAAAATGAAACAGTCAAAATAATTATGCCTTCTTTGAAATTAAGTTTTTTTAATATGTAATCCTTATAAGTTATTTTTAAAAAAATTACACATTTTTAATTAATTTTCTCAATTCAGGTTTTCTTAAAATATAAAATATTTGCATTTTCTCTTCGTCCAAACAATTATGCCGACCACTGTATGTTCTGATTTTTAAAACAAATTTCTATATGATGCAATTGACCGATTAAGACAAATTAAAGCTATTTGGAAAGGTCTTCTGAACAAAACTATTTGAAAATATTTTTTTACATTTAATATACTTTGCACCAAGTACCACCCTAGTATTGTGGGAGGAACTTTTAATTTATAAAATTTCGTTTAATGAAAGCACTAAATTTCGGTACACATTCATGCAACATTGATGAAATTTAGCACATCAGTACATTAGGTCAGTTCCTATCATCTTACATAAAATGGAAGTTCCAGAATAAGTGCACGTTTTTTAAAATCGTTAAGGGGTAACATAAATGCAAAAGTTGAAAGTTAAAAGTTACTCTTATCTTCCATGAAGTTAGCGCTATAGGAATTAGCCGAAAGCATCCGAAAATAAACTGAGAAAAAGTTTTAATAATATGAAAAGACACTTAGACACAAGAATAGAGAGAGGTCAGTTTCTATCATCTTGCAAAAAGTAGACGCAACCGGAAGTAGCCGAAAGTAACCGAAAATTTTACTCAAAAACGGTCTAATAATATGGAATGTACTATATATTTGACACAAGAGGAGCTTAGATAATTTTTTTGTCATTTTGCATGTAGTTGGTAATACTTGAGGTAGTTGAATGTAACCGAAAATGAAACTTACAAGCGCTATAATAACATAGACAGAACCATATATTTAACACTAGAGTAATAAGGTAGATTAGCAACCGGAAGTAGCCGAAGGTAACTTAATTGGACTAGCTATTTGGAATAAGAGTAAATTAAGTCAGTTCCCATCATCTTGTATGCAGTGGGCGCAACCGGTTAGACCCGACTTCAACCGGAAATTATGCTTAAAAAAATATTTTTTAATTTTTATAGCTACTATATTATATATATAAATTAACGGCCGTACATTTAACATAGCCTACCAATTTTTATACCCCAACGCGTACTGCGTAAGGGGCATATTAACTTTGTCATTCCGTTTGTAACGCCAAGTAGGAGGCGTGGCAGGCATAGAAAAATGTATATGTTTTTGATCAGCATCATCTCCTGAGTCGATTTCCGTGTGTCCGTCTGTATGTCCGTCTGTCCGTGTGTCCGTCTGTCGACAAAATTACAGCCGCAATTTGAAAGCTATCGCGATGAAATTCAAAATATAAGATTATTTTTAAAAACGGAAGATCATGTTCGAAAATGGGCCAAATCGGAAGAAAACCACGCCTACCTCCCATACAAAGTGACTTTATATTAACCGTAAAATGTCTTTAAAATCCACAAAAATTTAAAAAATGACATGAAATTGAGGCAGGTGAGCTTTGCTCTTCATTTTTAATTCTGGCTATGAAATTTGGAAAAATCGGATGAAAACCACGCCTACCTCCCATACAAAGTGGCTTTATTTTAAGCGTAAAATCTCTTAAAAATCCACAAAAATTAATGAAATGTCTTGAAATTATGCACATTAGCTTTGATATATGTATAATATGAACAATGTCTATGATATATGGCAAAATCGGATCAAAGCCACGCCTACCTCCCATACAACGTGACGTCATCAAAATAGGAAAACTTGCGTTAATATCTAAAATTGAATGTCATCGTGTATGTCGTGGCTAAAGACTTCGAATATAATTCAATATGACCGGGGGTATTTTAGTTTCGGTACCCTGCCGAAGCTCCATCCTTACTAGTTTCTTTTTTTTATGCACGCGTTTGTGACTTTTAAATTAAAAAAATCACTGTTAAAAGTATATAAAAAATTAACTAAAAAAGCTTATACGATAAGCTTGACAATATAATGTAGCTTAGTAAACTATTTTGAGTTGTTGAAAAATTTCAAGCTCGAACAAATTAAAGCGTTAAAATTACTTTAAAAAACGAATGCTGGTTTGAGGGTTAACACATAAAACGTTTAACCTAAACTTACTCATACACACAAAAATGACAATACTTCCCTATAGGAACAAACTAACTTGTTTTTAAAAACAACAAATTAAAAAACTAGTTTAAAATAAACCAGTATATGAACTACTTTGAATTATATGTAGGCGGCATCCACTTCAATTCTAAATAGTTTTTATTGCATTATATATGAAGTAATTGAAATACTACTCAAAAACAAGTGATTGATAAACTACTTTGAATCATGTTAAGGCGGCAACTACTCTGATTTTGACATGTTTTAATTGCAAATTTTTATTAGATTACAAGTTTATATATATTTAACCATATAATATTTCATCAAATATTATTAACTTTAGGCCATCAGTAATAGTTGTCAAGTGATTTATTTTAAAGTAGTTACAAAATAATTTAAATTTAACTAATTTAACAAGTAGCTCAAAACATATGCAGACGAAAGTCAATTGACTTATTTAGCGGACATCACCATACAAAATATGTTAGTTCGTTCTATGGAAAAAAAGTCAGAATTTCAACTAGTTGTGGCTGACAAAAAACTACTTTATCAACTACTTTTAAATTAGTTGATTTTCCTACAGGGTTATTTGCAACGTAAGCTTCAACAAAAATAAAAATAGCAATAGCAGCACAGCGATGACTTTGATAGCGCACAGTGTCGCAGATACGGACAAAAGTCGAAAAATATTTTTCGTTGGAATTTAAAAAATTTAAGTATGCAAAATTACAGACAAGAGTCTTATTCTTTTCAGTTGCAGGCATGCCATGCTCCTTAATGTGGCTCGGAAATGTCATGCAATTTAATTTTTCAGAGCTTAGTACTCTAGATTTCAAAATACATCCTAAATTTCAGTATTATGAATATGCAGTATTATTTTTACATAGATTTGACATGAGAATGCGACAATTTTTTTAGAGTAGAAAGAAAAAAAAGCTGTGCTATCAGAAAAAGTCTGTATAACCTAAAAAAACACAAATAAAAGTATTCTTAAACAATGCTTTTAAGTATTTTCTTAAAATTTGGTATGTGAAAACTTACAAGCACAGAAGATATGGATAACACAATTTTCTAGAGCAGTTTTTTGTCAAAATTCTAAAATTTTTATGAGAAAAATGAAATAATTACCAAAAGCTTAAAGCGCAAAAACAAAACAACAAATGTTATTTTAATTCTTTTTTATCTTACAGTTTATCTTTAATCAAAGCTTTCAAATTATTTGGCGAAAAAGTTTGGCTGCGGCAGCTCAATAATAAGGAAGTAATGAGTAGTTTTCTGGAACAGGTTTTTGTCAAAATGCGTATATTTTTATTGGAAAAGTACAAAAATTACCATAAGTTTGAAACCTAAGAAATAAAAGATTTTTTATTATTTCAATATGATTTTACTGAAAACATTCTTATTAATTTTCGAAAAAGTTTTGCTGCGGCAACTCAAAAATAAATAAGTAATGGGCAATTTTCTGGAACATGGTCTTGACTGAAATGCACAACAGATTTGTACTGGAAAATATGTGATTTTTTCAAAACCTGTCAAACTGAAGTTGATTTATTTTTTTCGTAGCGTATGAAATATAATTGAAATATTTTTATAATTATTATTTTTATAATTTTGAATTATGATTGAAATATTATTTTAATGTTACTGAAATGTTATTCTTGTGTTATATTAGATATATTTAATGTTATTTGAGTGTTGCTTGAGTGTTATTGGAATGGAAAACATATGAATGTTTTAGAAAATTGTTGAAATGTATTTTTCCAATGTGTTTTGAATACCATTATACGTTTTTAAAATAATTTCATTTCTCTTTAAATCTTCGGTTGATCTTAAATAAATAAAAACTTTTTCAGTAATAAATAAATTATACTAGTCTACAAACTCAGAAAAATTTTTTAATCCAGAGACCTGAAATACTTTTCTAGAAGCGCTTTTAACGCTGGTTCTATGTCTATACTCAGTTTTCCCCTAATAGTTCGAATTTTTGAGATACAGGGTGATTTGCATTTTTTAGACTTTGATCCAGTTTTTTCATTCTAGAAACTAAATTGTTTCATACATTCATATATTCATATATTCTCTGAGATATTTAAGTCTAAATTTAAAATTTTAAGTTTTTTGTTAAAAATTTTGAACTTTGACCGTCTTTTCCATAATGTTTTAAACTATTTTTCAAATATGTTTTATATTGATAACTTTTTTGTTTAATCTCCTTCATTCATATGCCAATAATTATATGGCAGAGTTAGGAAAAAAATTAAAAAAAAATAAAAAAAGTTTCAAAGCCATTTTGCTCAATCAATTTATAACAACATTTTGTATGTAAAAAAAGCAAACTTTTCTTCAATATGTACTTAAAAAATTTGTTTATTTTTCAAACAAAATAATGTTCTTTGGGGGTTCCATATATATAGATTGAGAAACTTGTCTTTGAAACTTGTTTTAATTTTTTTTTTTTTCACTGTTTTCCTAACTCTGTCATATTATTATTGGCATATTAATGAATGACATTAAATAAAAAAAAATGTAGAATCAGCGTAAAAAGCTCTTCTAGAAAAGCATTTCAGGTCTCCAGATAAATAACGTTGTAGACAAGTGTTATTTTAAAAAATAACTTTAAAGTGTAACGTTTCGTTAAAAATATTTAATTTTTTAATTTAAATTATGTCAAGTTTGGCAGCAGCAGCTAAAAAACTAAGAAGTTATATGCAATTTTCTGGAGTATGTTTTGGAATGTTTTGTCAAATTCATATTGATATATAACGGTTTTTCAAATCCGTCAAACTGATATTCATGTATTTTTTTCGAGTATGAAATTATTTTCGCTGTAAAACAATTTTGCGTACTCAATTTTATTGATCTGGTTTAGTTTTATTGGGGAAATATACCATATTACCGATTTCGCTTGTATGGGCGGTAGGCGTATTTGTCAGCCGATTTGATTTATTTTTACACCAACTATATGTTGCTATAAAATAATAATGAGAGTACAATTTTATTGATCTCGGATAATTTTATGGGGAAATATACCAGATTACCCAATGCTGGCAATGGTTATATGGGAGTCAGGCGTATTAGTCGTCCGATTTGGTTTATTTAACACCAACTATTTCTTACTATAAAATAATTATGCGAAACAAATTTTATTTATCTGGGATAAGTTTTTGAGAAAATATACCACATTGCAGATTTCGGTTACATGGTAGGTGACGGTGTTAGCCAACCGATTTGGTTCATTTTCACTGCAACTATTTATTGTGACTACAACACTAAGTGTGCAAATTTTTATTGTTCTTAAACAATTTTTTGGGAAAATATACCAGATAACCGATTTCGGTTATATGTGAGGTGGTCTTTTCATTCATCCCATTTCAACGAAATTTTGTGTGAATAGTTCTTTTGTCATAAAACTTATTTTCAAGCAATTTCATGATCCTGCAGCAACTCCTTCTATTTTTGTCCGAGGCTTATATGCAGCCGAGACACTGTGTAGCGTCGAGTAGAAGGCGTTGAATGCTAGCACATGCATACCATGGAAACGTCTTATTTCTCTAGTAGTTTGAAGTCCCAGAGTACACGTAGTACTTGTGTTATGTGTGTGAGTGCAGTGGTGTATGTATGTAGAGCTAGTTGTGCTATTTGGCAGCAGCTTTAATAGCTTGAGGCTATCTCGTTCATTTGCAAGCAATTCTAGCGGGAAGGCAATTCAGTTGATGACTATTTATATGTTCTTCCCTTCTTCCTGCCCTGTATCGTTCCATCCTTTTTGCTTTGCTAGCTCAACTAACTTGCTTCGCTTTATGCATTTCAACGTCCTGCTGCATGCAGTGCTGCACAAGCTACACATGAACTAGTCATCATTGCCGTCCATCAGAATTAAGTTAAGTGTTCAGGGCTTGATTACTTTTGTTTTCTTCATTTGTTCCACTTCGTTCGTTTATCGAATGTTATCAGCTGCAGCATCACAACGAAAAAAATGAATGAATAAATCCAGAAATGATTGAATGCATGCATGAATTCAACGAATCAGAATTTGTATTACATCCCCTCCACGTCGTCCATTTCATCCAGCTTGTTGGACAGTGAAAGGAGGACTTAAATATTGCAACTTCTATCAGACAACTAACAAACGGACGGACAGTCGTCATACGAGTACATACTAGTCATTGTCAGTCAGTCCAACACACAATTTTTGAAGGAAAAATTCGATTGGAATTTTAACTAATATGCAATGCATAGCGTAAACTTCATCAACTGATCCTTCTTTTGGGCTTCCATGCTGCAAAGCCCTAATTTCATTTTTCGTATCAGTAGGCAATATTTATGAGTTAATCAAATATGAATTTACAAGTTGAGTTTTCTTGAAATCTTGCAACGATTTTTTCCCCCTCAATCGTTGTTGAACAAGCAAATTAAAGTTCTTGGAATTTATGAGAGTACAAATATTTTTCCTTTTTATAAATATTTGCAATAATTTTTTGCGTAAAAAGGAGTGTGAGGTTAAGTTAGTATTGACAATTTAAAAAAAAAAATACACGTTGAGTGAGCCTAGATCCTCTTTATGAAGAATTAAATTAGGTTGAATTATATTGTTAAAGACTGGGCGAAAAGGGTGTCTTATTATTAAGATTACGTCTTATATCGTATGCATAGCTAGGGTAGCATTTGCCACAGGGTTCGTTGATTTCTTTAAAGTTGTATAAATCGACTTCATTTTTACTCAAGCCATGGTTAAAAAGTTTTTGGTTGGCAATCAAAACTACGGAATATGTTTAATTTTCTAAGCACATCACATTTCAGAAATATACAGCCGTGGACACATAAATAGCACAAAAATACATGTAGGGTGTTTCACATAAATTTAAATAAAATACATAGAGGATAATAAGAATTTATTTCATGGTATTTGAGTTTAAACATTATAAACTTAAAATCAGTAGTAACTTTGTAACTACGAATTAAAAATTAGAAAATTAATGAAAAATCTGAAAATGTTCCTTAGCTGAAGTGGACGTATAAATAGCACAAGTTGGATTCTGAAAAGAAGACATAGTGATTTATTTTTATTTTACAATGAGCTGACGAATATGTTTACTAGTACTCGGTACTGTATCCCGAATTGTTCAAAACAGCCCGACTTCTTCGTCCCATACTCTCCACAAGCTTCCTGACCCAATCCTTCGGAATAGAGTACCAAGCCTTCTCAATTCCACTCCATAACTCATCTGAATTTCGAAATTTTGGTTGCTTATGCTGACCTTCACATAATTCCATAAATTTTCTATGGGATTGAGGTCTGGGCTTTGAGTCGGCCAATTCAAAATATTTATTTTTTCCTTTTTTAGCCAATCAATCACAACCTTTGCTGTGTGTTTTGGATCATTAGAGTGCATAAAAATTCACCTAATAGGCATGTTTTCAAATGCAAATGGTTCCATCTGGTTATTAAGAATATCTAAATACATATTTTTGTCCATTATTCCTGGTATACGAAAAATTGGCCCAACGCCGTGCCAGGAAAAAGCTCCCCAAGTCATTAAATTCCCTCATCCATGCTTTAACCGTTGTGTCAACAGCTGTTGGGTTTTATCCACATCGACAGTAGATGTACCCGGGTACTTCATACGTTTTGTATGGCAGATAGTTGCTTTTGATATACAAATATTAACTACTACCTGGATTCTTGTAATTTTCTGGTTTTTTTTTTTTTTATTTATTGGAAATATTGTCTAGTTAACAAAACTTTTATCATAATTTGGGAAAAAAAAAATTTGGTACCTAAATAATCCATTTTTACCAAAAATGGGAATTGCCAAAATCCATAAAAATTTAACAATTTCCAAATTCTTTTTTAATCCTTGTAATTTGATCCCTTTTTACCAAGAAAAATAATTAACATTGAATTTTCATTCGCAAAATTCCGTTATATTTGAACTGAAAATCAACCCCTCTTGCTCATAGTGCTATTTTTAGTACCTGCGCAGAATAATTATAACTCATAAAATATTTGTTCAATGTAAACATTTTTTTTTTGGAATGTGTAGGAAAACACGTCTACTAACAGGAACAAAAGGGTATTTGGGAATATCTTGCCTACCTACCCTTGCACAACCAGTTTTGCAGGCAGAAACATGATTTTTTGCGCAGGTTTCGTTTTGAGTAGTTTTGTATGCATAAGTCAGTTTATGTGCGATTTTTGAAGTGTAAAGACCTAAAAATTTATTTTGTGCGGCAAATATATAAAAAGTGAAAATAAAATGGATGGTGCAATTTGTAATAAGCCTGTGTGCGCAGAGCACTCGAAGGATCATCCACAATGCCTCAGATGCTGCTAAAATTCATAAAATATATTTTTTACTTTCATTATAATGATTTTCTATAAATAAATAAACAAATTTCCATAAAATAAACTAAATATTTCCATTTATTTCTATATATTTGTATGAATTTTCATAGAACATCAGCTGTTGACGCTAGGTCATTTTCTAGTAACTGGGTTATATTTTCCAAACGGTTGGTCCAATTGACCTGAAATTTCACACCAATATCAATTACATATTTCCAAGCTATGATACGAAGTTTCATCAAGATTGGACCAGCCGCTTGGAAGATATAGCAATATAAAGTGAACTTTGCCATTTATTTCTATATATTTGTATGAATTTTCATACAAGTACCCGGGTACATCAGCAGTCGACGCCATTCCACTAACTTGAATTTGGGCTGTATCGACTGAACTGCTGCTCCAATCTTGATGAAACTTTTCCACATGATGCAAAAGTGTATGGTTGAGGATATCATGAAATTTCAGGTCAATCGGACTAACCGTTTGGAAGATACAGGAAAATTAAAGTTGCAAATGTACCCGTGGGCTCTACGATCGACACAACGGTTAAGGATTTTTTTGTATACTTCAGACGCAACTCTTGGCGTTTGGGGCGCCGAACAAAAGTTTTTCCATTTGGTTCAACCCTATTAAATTTAGTTTTGTCAGTCCAGAGCACGTTCTTAAAAAATTGGTCTTCTTTATTCACATGGGCCCCGATCCTTTAAATTTTTTTTGGTTAAGAGCGGCTTTCTTCGGCTAATGCGTCTATAAAGATTAGCTTCATGTAGTCTCCTAGATACTAGTTTTCTTGCAACATTTAGGTTCTTTTCTTCATTTATTTCCCTCATAATTTGCTTTGCTGTCTTGAAAGGATCAGCCTTACTTTTGCGAACTAAAGTCATTCAGAACAATAAATCAGTGGAAGCGCTGGTTTTACGTCTAGGATTGCGCGGCTTATTCTCGAAATTATTTTAACCATTTGATGTAACCAGCTTGAGTGCATTATAGACCATTTTTGGCGAAATTTTGAGAATATCCGCGATTTCAGATGGTTTTTTGCTTATTCACTTAGTTCGTCAATTATAGACCTTTTTTCCGGAGTGCAATGTTTGCCACGACCCATTTTATTTAGAATCGGCGAAATTAACCGAATAAAACTCTACAATTTTTACAAACACCCGATATTTTTAACTTTTATTCACCATCTTACATGTGTGCTATTTATATGACCACAGCAGATCGTACATACCTATACAGAAAGAGATGACCTGAGCAAATAAAAGTAAGTAACCGTACATCTCTTTCGGAGTTTTAAGCAACGTCACACTGGAGTCTCAAAAAATAATAACTTCAGTTAATATATGCATTATTAGGTTCAAACGAAACGTTTAAAAAATAAGTTGACATATGTGCTATTTATGTGTCCATGGCTGTATATTGGTTGGTTTATAATAATATGTTGGTCGCTCACTACCGCGATATTACTAACGGAAGGAAGCAATATTTTTCACTCTGCATTTTTTTTTTTTTTTTTTTGTGAGGGTTAAGAAAAATGTTTCATCTAAGCCAATAATATTGGAATCATCACCGCTAAAAATATCTTTCTTTCACAACTTTTCATTGCTTCTTCTTTGAGATTTAAATTACTCGTAGATACCAGGTGTAGTAAAATAAATCCATTATTTTTGCATGAAATTCAAAGCCTTACTTTGCATAGTTAGAATGACCTGATTTAATTCAAGTATTCACTGTTTTAACCTCTCTTTCGCTCCAATTGGCAAAAAACCGGGCCAATCAATATCGCAAACTTCCTTTGAGGCGATTGTCTTACCAGCAAAATCAATTGCCAATGACAGGTGGATATCACTTGCTTCCGGGTCCGGACTATAAGGTGGACGCATAAAAACCTCCTAATTAAGCTCTCAGAGCTTCTGGCGAGTCATTTTCGATGTGCATGGCCTGGCGTTGTCCTGATGGAACACAATTACTCGCCTATTGGCCACTTTTGGGCAAGCGATAGTCATCGCCGACTCGAACAGGACCGAAGATTTTGCGAAGAACTTTTCTCTCGAAAACCCCCAGAGCAGCTGCGTAAATTTGCGAAACTACCCATGCCTCAGCGCCATAAAGAAGCACAGGAAGAACGAGCCTCTTGTAGAGTGTTGGTTTTGTCGATCGAGAGAGGACTCTGGAACTTAGTTGCTTACTGAGCTCATAGTAGCACCTATTAGCAATTATTGATCTTCGCTTTATCTCCAGGCTGCCAGATGAAACGTTCGTAGACAGCATTTTACCCTTTATTTTACCCTCATTTATCGTCAATCCCACTTTGGCTGATTCCTTTTCGATAGCGGAGAAAGCAGCGGTAACATCTCTCTTGGTTCTGCCGACAATATCAATATCATCAGCGTACGCAAGAAGCTATTGTAATGTACAGTTTTAATAAAAACAGCCAAACATTTAATAATTCTTTTCGGAGTGAACAGTTTTAGATTAAAATATTTGCAGTACCAACAGAAAAACTCAATGAAAATCGAATTTAAACTCTAGCTAAAAAATTCAACAAATATAGATCCGGCAGATTTTTTTGCTCTAGAAGACATAATTCAGAGGTCGCAACGAATACTGATGTCAATTCCAGGAAAAGAGTTTGGAAGATGTACTGATGATTGGATTATTCTTTGGCATAAGTTTATTATTGCGGAAGGGGCTTACTTTGAAGGCGGTACAATAAATTTGAATGAATAAAATGTGTTTTGTGTTTTACTGATCAATTCCTTGTACTTTTTTGATAGAATATACATACATACCTTGCTATACATGCCACCCTTCATGCCTTATCAGAATACAATTAGCTTATGATAACTAAGGTAAGAAACAAAAATGTTCGATTGTAAGAATCATGTAAAAACAGCATCAATTGTCGTTTCACATTGGACATAATCAAACATAGTACTTCATTCAAAAATTCAATGAGTTGTAGATTTAATCATCTGCAAAGCTAATATTAAAGCCTTCAGTTCTGGCTTCTCTGGAGATGGGTACATCTCGTCCAATTAAAATCCAAAGCATTTTAAAATCTTTTGAATAACTCATCACTTTTTAGATAAAAAAACAATTTCCCAACTTGGGCCCTCAAGAACTGAAATAAATAAGCTATTGCTATTATTTTTACATTCCTTCTAAACACACCTAACGCATCCTTCTAGGGACCTCATATAAAAAACATAAAAACTGTCGATTATTGTTCACATCTCCCCCGAATTACCCTTTAGAGGGGTCAACTATACGAACTGGTCCAACTGTTTTTAACTCTTCAACATTTCTTGTGAACACACCTACCCTTATATGCCACTCTTCTGTGGGTTCCCATACAAAAAAGCACAAGAACTGTCGATTATAATTCATATCTCTCACGACTTGACCCCTAGAGGTGTAAAATATGGTCCTATTATTTTAGCTCTTCTACATTTTTTTTCTCAACACACCTATCCTCTTTCTGCCAGCTCTCTGGGGGCCGCCACACAAAAAACACAAAAGTGTTGCTAAGCTTTTTGCTTGTGTGATAACAATAACAGTGGTGACGATAGAAATTGCTGACGTTTACACTGCTGACGTTTACTTTGCTGACGTTATTATTGTTGACTTTAACATTACTGACGTTAACAGTGCTGATACGAACTCAAAACTTTTACCCTTACCAAAATATTATGTTCACCTTTTTTTCGACTTTCGAAATTATCAGCCATTTTCACATACCACGAACTTAGAATGATGCGAAATGTAAAATTAAAAAAGGTTCTGAGCGTTTGACGTTGTTATTTCTCGATATAGTTAGTCGATATAGTGTCGATATAGTGCGGAAGTAAAAACAAAAATTTGCAACAAAAAGGATAACATAAACTAATGTACAGCTCTTTTTATGTGGAATTCATTTCAAAAAACGACCGTAAGCCGTGCTTTTATAGCGGTTCGGCATTCACATTTTTAATTTCTGTAATCAATAGCTGTGCATTTTGTGCGTCGTAATCATTTTGATTCCAAAAAAGAAAAAAACCATGTATATAGCATGTTCATACATGGTTGAATGTATTACTTTAGCTTTTCAGTGAATTTGGTTGTTGCGTAAAAACAAACTGAAAACCAATTAAAAACTGCAAAACTGACTCATTAAAATGCGCACAGAGTGAATTAATCCGAACGATGCTGTCAGCAAAACAGAAAACGAAAAATAGAAAGTGGTAGTGGAGTGAGAGTGATGCGAAATACGATGCTGATGTTGAATTGAAATTACATAATAAACTAAGTCAGCGAAAAATTAACAAATCTCGGAGTTGATTTGTTGAAATTATTCAGCAGTTCTTGAATAAAGTTAAACTGACGGCGCATTCAGCAGTCGGTAAGGATGAAGTTTTGCAAAACGACTTATAGGGATAACAAAGCATTAAAAATACAAAAAACAAAAAAAAAACCAAAGAAATTAAGAAGACTGAGACAGTGATAGCAACTGTAAATTTGATTTAATTATAAAGTTTTTCAAGTGCTTAAAGGAAACGGCAAGAAAGCTAACGTGGGGTACTTTGTAGAAGTGGTGTTTTTTACAGTAATTTTTGTTGTTTTTTATATCGTTATGAGCTGTTTTAATTATCCTGCTGGGACACATACACACAAACACAGCTGCAATTTTTGTCGCAATCAAAGTGCAAATAACTCAACATTAAAAACTTAATTTCTGATTTGCAGTCATTGTTACCATCCTACTCACACGCAGCCGCTTTCTCATTTCTTCTTATACGTGCACTGGTCGGCTGTGTTGCGAGTTCCGCTTCTCTCCAGAGTCCGAAATAAAAAATTCTCTTTATTTTATCAACTTGCAATATTTTATTTTTTTAATTTTTTTTTTTTTTTTTTTTTTTTTGTGTACATTTGGCGCAAATTAACGCAGAAATTATGAAATTTTAACAATTGCAAAGATATGCTCAGCACTATTCGTACATCCTTCCAAAGGCACAGGAACCAGGACGAACTCGTTGCCATCATATTCGTCTCGCCTCGGCTCACTTTGCCTTGCCTTACATTGCATCGCTGCTTAATTGCCAGGCAAGCGCAGCAGCCACGCTATGGCCGCATCCGCCGCAATGGCGCCCAGCTACATAATTTTTTTTATTTTTCGTCTCTCGCAATTCTTTTTCGCGCCTTCATGTTTTCGTTTTTATTGCTGTTGCTTTTACTATTGTTGTTGCGGCATATATTGTTGTAACTTAATTAATTAAAAGTAAATAGTTGCTGCTGCCTTCAGTCGCTGCTGCTGCTGCTACTACTGCTGTTGCAAGCAACGGTCTGCTTCGATTCGGTCCAGTTGCCCATCATTATTTTGTAAATTTTTTTTTGTAAATGTTTTATTTTATTCCATTGTCTGCATTTTTTGTTTACTATGCTGTACAATTGTGAGCGTTTCTCTGTGCATATTTGGAGCCATTGTTTGGCTGTTCGTATGAGCGTGTATTTCCTTACCCATTAGTGTGTATGTGTATGTGTGTGTTGGTGTGTGCGTTTGTATGTTTGCAAATTCACAATCCTCTCAGGCAACCTCTTAATAAAGTTCATTTTAATTTTAAATCGCTTTGTCATGATTTTCACTTTTTCGCCACCCCATTCGCGAAATTAATTCTCTGCAAACAATTATAATGGGCTAATGAACCCTCATCTAGGAGCTTGAAAAGAAACAATAAATAATCGTTTGCTAACTTCTAAGGAGAGCGTCACTTGAAGGTTGTTTGAGAAATTGACGCCGTTACACGCCTTAACAAAATTAATTTTCTTGCTCTAGTTTTGATAGTTGAGAAGATTAAATTTTCGGTGCTTTCCACAGGCTTCAACCGAGCATATGGAAGGAGTTTACTGCACTTATATTTACTTATGCTCTAAATAAGTTTGTTTTAAGAAAAAGCGAAAAATACGAATTTTTATGATCAAATAATCAATACGAGTGATTCGTATCTTATGTTTCTTTTTTAAAATAACGAAAATAGCGGAAAAATTTATAGATTATTATTATTTCTTCAGATTTCAACAACTTGAAAAGTTTTCTTATAAACAAATATGGATTCTTTATCTTCTTTAAAATTTTATTTATGACTGTAGTTTGAGGTGGTGGTGGCGGCCGTGGCGCAGTGGGTAGAATGCGTGGCCCATACGCCAGAGAACCCAGGTTCAAATTCCATGGGACACAGAGTATTTTTTCAATTGAACTAATTTTTCTGTTCGACCGTCACCTCTCTGCAGACAATGGCAAACCTCAGAGAGTAAAAACTGCCATGAAAAGCTTCTTGAGAACATAAGCCGTTCGTAATCGTTAATTGTTAATTGATATAGATTACGATAACTGCACTAAGAAAAAAAAACAACCAAATTCAAGCTTGACTTATGATAAAACATGCTTGAAATAGCAACAAGCACGTTTTTGGGTTATTTTAAGCAATTTCGCACTTGAATAAATTGAACAAAAAAAAAATTCTTATTTAATATATATTATTATTTATTTATAATATTGCATTGTCACCGGGCTTACGTGTATGCTAAATTTCAGCTTAATCGGAGACCCACAAGCTATCGAAAAATTGTTTGTAAGATTTGCGGACATACATATATACGAACGAAGCAAGTTAAATAAAAGCTTATAAAAACTGTGAAAAATTTCAAAAGGATATTTGCAGTAAATTGACACTGGCACTGGCAAATAATGGGTATGGCTCTAAGCTAAATGTGAGAAAATGAGTTTAAAAATGTTTGAGATTTTTAAGCAATAAAACGATTGTTTCTTACTTGTATTTTACTTATTCATTTATCATCAATTCAATACCATGGATGAAATATGAAGCCATTTCTGCACACCAGAGTTCATGCAACAATGGGTTCCTACAGGTGAAAGTGCTCTGAAGCATTCAAAATTTAACAATAGACCAAAAAGGTGCATTTTGAATAAGCATAGAATAATATAATCGAATTCTTGAAAAAGGTAAATCCAAGAGTATAACATTATTGGGAAGTCTGAAAATTGAAATCGCAGAAAAACGGCCGGATTTCAGGAAGAAAAATTCCTCTATCATAACGGCAATGACCTGCTCATTCATCGTTGGTGGCGAAAGCAAAATTGCATGAAATCGTGTTTCAACTGATTCCTCAGCCACCGTATTCACCAGAGCTGGTCATCAACGACTTCTCCCTGTTTCAAAACATGAAGAGATGTCTCGACAGTAAGCGAATTTACTGAAATGAGGAAAGCATGGCTGAAAATGAGGTCTTTTTTTTAAGAGCTTCGGAAAGACTACTTTTCAAACGAGGCAAAAAGTTACAAAATTATTGGACACGCTATATCGATTAAAAAGGAATGTATGTTAAAAAATAAAACCGAATTTAGCCAAAAAATGCTTTCCTGTTTCACTTATTTTAAACTTTTTGATCCACCTAGTTAAATTTGTATTTAATAGTACATTACTTATACATAATGCTATTAAGTTACAGTTATTTGTTTTCATGTCAGTTTTACCAATGATAATCTTTCAAAATCTTCTTTAATACATGTTTTCAGTGGTATTTTTTGTAAAAATATTCTTGCGCATTATTAAATTTTATTTATTTATTTAAATAACATCATTCAACCTTCAACACAATTTCCAGAAAGTTTAAGAAAAAGTATAAAGCAAGAAGACATACATTGGTAGAATATTAAAAGTGCATGAGCAACAGTGAACAGTTGCAGTCACACATACAGTGAGCATCAAAATAAAGTGTACACTTTTTTGTACAAGAGTTATACCACATATAAGTATATATAAGTATAATTAATCCTAAAACTTATTATGTTTTGAATTCTTCTTAAAGTCTCTCTTAATATTAGTATAAAATCTTGCAAGTAATTTACCACAACAATAAAATATTAAATAAAACCAAAAAATAGTCCAGGTAAATCGCGTCAAAACAAAGTGTACACCCGCATAGTAAGCTCAGATATTTCAACTATTTTAAACACATGTAATGGTCTTCCACTCAAATTGGTTAATTATGCTGTTAGTTAATGTTTCTGCATCATTCGCGTTTGGGTAAAAGTGAGGAAGTAAGTTGTAAGAAAACTTTTTGAAATGCGTAGTTAAACTTCTATTGAAACACGGGAATTAGTTATAAAACTTCATAAGGAAGGAAAATCACTTCGCGAAATCGCTTCAATTATTGATAGAGGTCATATTACCATCAAAAAAATCATTGACAAATACAAAAAAAATGGAGCACTAGACCACCTGCTGGCAGACCAAAAACTTCTGTGAAATCGTAATGCGATCAGTAGTCAGAAGAGTGCGCAAAGATCCAACTGCATGCGCAGTGAAAATAGCGGATGATCTGTCCGCATCATTAGGAACCAACGTAAGTGCAAGTACAATAAAACGTGCATTAAATGCAAATGGTCTAATAGGAAGAATCCCTTAAAAAAAAGCAGTTAATACCAAGGAAAAATCAAAGGCTACGCATGGATTTTGCTAAAAAGTATGTGAAAAACATGAAAATTAATTTCGGAAAAACATGGTTTTTAGTGACGAAAGCAAATTCGGAATTTTTGGAAAGAAAAGAGATCCAGGAGCAAAATATTACACACAAAATTTGATTAACTTAATATTTAAAAAGAACATTTGCCGGGCAGTGTTGCCAAAATAGGAGTAGATCGCTTGTGAATGCTTCAGCAGGACAACGACCTGAAACATACAGCCAAGGTAGTTTTGGAATGGTTGCTGTACAATACTCCAAAACAGCTGGATCACCCACCACAATCACCGGACCTCAACTCGATAGAACATTTGTGGAAACATCTGGATAGACAAATAAGAAAAAGGACGATAACCAACAAGGACTCGGTGAAAGCCGTTTTACTTGAAGAATGGCAAAAAATTTCATCAGATGTAACAACGAAATTGGTGGAATCAATACCGCGACGGCTAAACGAGGTCATTTCAGCACGAGGAAGGCAAACAAAATATTAATAATTGTACTGAAAATATTTTTTCTTATATTCAACTTTACGTGTACACTTTCTTTGACTCAAAGAAAATTGAGTATTTTTCGTTTTTGAAATATGTGAATATTGGTTGTAAAATAATTTATAGTATTAGTAAGTATATAATAAGAACATAAAATATTAATTCCAAATATACTAAAATTTTTTATAAAACTACTTTTTAAAATATTGAAATTCAAATATATGGTGTACACTTTGTTTTGAAGCTCACTGTACAAATTTCAATGATCCATTTAGTTTTGATGCGCACACACACACACACCCACAATCCCCCACAATCCCCCCATACAAACAACCTAACAGATTTTTCCAACAATACAAAAAGAAACACATAAGCTCAATATGTTTAACGAAACATGCAGCATAAGTTTGCATTCGTAGGAAAGAAAAAAAAATCGAGAAAAAAACTAAAAAACATTTCAAGGAAAAGAAAGTTAAAAAAAATGTGCTACTTCTTCTTAGTAGCAGTGTAAATAGAACCAACGAAAATTCGAAGAGAAACGGAAAAATAAATACAAAATCAGAAATGACGGTGCAAATTTAAAAAACAAAACTAATGAGAAGATTTTACTTTATTTTTATTTCAAAAACTGTTATGATAAGTTTTTCTGTACGTTTATTTATATTTTTCTTTTAAACACACACAAACATAAATACAAACACACATATCACACATATTCTTTCAGTAGTTGTTGTTGTTATTATTTTTTGTTATTTTACATATAGAATGTTTGTTATTTCTTTGTTGACAATTCTTTGAATCCCTTCAAAGTGTATCCTTTCAGTAGTTTTTTTTTTTTGTTTAAGAGCTCCAATACCAAATTTCCGATAGCATTTCTTTAACATTTTCTCATCCTTACTCTTATATAACATCTTTTATTATTGGTTTTTTTTTTTTCAACAACACTGATTTTGTGTGTGTTTTTCGTTTTAGTTTTTGCTACATATACGTTTGCAAAAGAAATTGTCATCCATTCGCTCAATTTGCCATTTTCAGGATACTCTGCGCAATGTTGTTGCTGTCGGTGCCGTTGTTGTTGCTATTCTGCTTGCTTTTATTGCACTCAATAAATGGAAATATTTATGGTTGGTTTAGCAATTTAGCTCCAAAACACAAGTCCAGAATGCAACGAAGAACTACCAGGGAAGGGATATGATATGGATGCTCTAGTGACTGACACACTTACGTACATATATGGAAAAACTTATCTTTAAAATGTTGAAAACACGATTTTTTTTTCTTTTTTTTTTTCTCTCATGCTAGCATTGAATATTAAAGCATAGTAAAAATGTCAATTATAGAAAAAGATGCATCGATAAGATTTCCGTTAAATTACACGCATCTTTGAATTACTGTCAGGAAAAACACTTTTAAGAACAGATGGAAGGGAAAATTTACATTTATGGAAGTATTTAGTTGAATAGGGTCAAATCTTGACATTTTATTTATTGATTCCGCTAATTTCTATAAATACTATAAGCTTAATTTGAGTTTTATTAAGTCATGTATTGATTGTTTTGAAAATTGTTAATTTTGAAAAATGCCCTGTTTAATGACAAGAGTACTGATATAGTATAAATCTTTTATGCAAAGAAATACAAACCTTAATAAATTAGTAAGAGAAAATCAAGTTACTATACGGAAAATATTACTTCCTTTCATTTTCGAGCATCCCAAAACAAAAACACTAGTTAATATGCTATAATAATACTTTTTTTCGATTTGAGTGTATTTTTTTTTTTTTTTTTTATTTATTTCTTTTCTCAGACGATCGGAAAAGTCTCTTTCATTATATTAAAAAGAAATTGCAATCCTTTAAAACTAAAATTCATTGTTTCAATATAGTGATAATATCAAAATAATTATTATTAACACACATTTTTTGATGTTTTAATGAAACCGATAAAGAAAGAATGTTTTGATAAAGAAAGAATGATTTGAAAGCCTATTATTAATAATTGTGGGATACAATTAAATTTTGTTTTTAAAATGAACTTGAGGATAACTACAAATTCTATCTTTATAATAAAATTGACGTAGTAGGGTCGCATATATTTTGGCAGGGTGTACATTGAATTCATGAAAGAAGTTAAGCCGTTAAGTTTAGTCGGACAAACGTTTTTGAATAAGTTCGTTTAAGAGGGACAACGCACCGAGAAGCGCGAAAAAAAGCCAATGTTCTGGATTTTTTTTAAAGGAAGCCCATTGCAGTAATCAAACCGATTCTTTTTATAATTGATAGTACACATTTCTAAGAATATATAAATATTTTTTTTTGGAAAATATCCAATATTCGCCGAGTAATTCAGTGTACCGTAAAGTACCTCAAAAAAAGGTCCTCCGCTGTGCACACTCCTGCTACATTTGTAATTATCAAAATAAAAAAAAAAAACAAAAAGATTATTAAACTGGACAGTACAATCTAGTCTTTGTCATAGACAATTCTGAAAATATCGATTTTTGACAAAATGGCGGATATTTGAATTGAAATAGCGCTTTTTAAGAGAAAAATTCGGCTTTATTTCGCCTATTAAAAAAAACTAAGCCACTAAAAAAAACCCCCCTATGACAAAGACTAGGTAATTATATATAGAATAAGCACAAAAAAGATAATTGCAATCGGTTCATTACTTTTCGAGATATCTTGTGCACCGATTTCAAAAACATGATTTCGAGAAAAACGCGTTTGAAAGTTAAAAGAAATTCTTCAACTTTCATAGAATCATCCATGCCAAATGCATAGTATAGGTCCTGGGGGTT
This sequence comes from Coremacera marginata, assembly GCA_914767935.1. Taxonomy (NCBI): domain Eukaryota; kingdom Metazoa; phylum Arthropoda; class Insecta; order Diptera; family Sciomyzidae; genus Coremacera; species Coremacera marginata. The sequence continues at coordinate 193,462,733 of OU612043.1, forward strand.
GTCACTGATGTTTAACTTTTCCAAGTTTTCTTATCGGAGCCTCAATCGCCCTTCTTTTTGGCATTTCCTGCGCTCGTACCTAGGCCTGCGCTATGCGGCGGCTGTCTTCTGTAGCTGCTTAGGCGTGCGCATTCGGTCCTACTGCCATTCCCATAGTGTTCATAATTTGTAGAAGTGACGTTGTTTCATTATTTAATATGCAAATACTGTTGCCCCGCTGTTTGATGTTTTTGGGGCCATTTTCCAGACTAATTGATTGAAGCTTTCGTTACTGTTTTGAGTGTAACCACCAACACAGTGCTCCAACAACTTGTCTCTGCTTAGATCATCATATATTCATCCAATATTCAGCCAAGTACTTACTTACTTGCTTACTTAGGTGGCCGTAACAACCCGTGTCTGGGTTTCGGCCGACATCATCAGCTCTTGCCAGGCGCCTCTGCTTTGCGCGCGCCTTCTCCAATCGGATACACCAAGTGCGGTTAGGGCTTCCTCAGCCTGGTCCATCCATCGCAGGCATGGTCTCCCTCGTCGTCGTTGACCAGCGACCCTCGCCTTGAGCACCTTTTTCGCTGAAGCTTCGTCGTCCATACGATGAACATGACCCAGCCAGCGTAGTCGCTGCACAGTTATACGCCGAACTACGTCAATGTCTTCGTAGAGCTCATACAGCTCGTGGTTCATTCGGATGCGATAGTCATTGCCGACTCGAACAGGACCGAAGATTTTGCGAAAAACTTTTCTCTCGAACACCCCCAGAGCGGCTGCGTCAGTTTGCGAAACTACCCATGCCTCAGCGCCATAAAGCAGCACAGGTAGATCGAGCGTCTTGTAGAGTGTTAGTTTTGTCGATCGAGAGAGGGCTCTGAAACTTAGTTGCTTACTGAGCCCGTAGTAGCACCTATTAGCAACTATTGTTCTTCGCTTTATCTCCAGGCTGATTTCGTTGTTGGTATTAATGGCGGTGCCAAGGTATACGCACTCCTTGACTACTTCAAAGTTATAGCTGCGGGATGAAACGTGGGAGTCTAAACGCCGCGCTCCCTTGTTTGTAGACAGCATATACTTTGTTTTACCCTCATTTATCGTCAAACCCACTTTCGCTGATTTCTTTTCGATAGCGGCGAAAGCAGCGGTAACATCTCTCTTGGTTCTGCCGACAATATCAATATCATCAGCGTACGCAAGGAGCTGGACACCTTTATAGAAAATGGTGCCATTACGATGCACACCGACCTTTCGTACGATCCCCTCCATGATGATGTTGAAGAGATCGCAAGACAGTGGATCGCCTTGCCTGGTTATTTCCTACCTTGACGGAGCTGCGTGCGTTGCTGAACGTCATTCTGCAAAGTCTCATCAGCTTTGCAGGTATACCGAACATACCGTATATATACCGGTATACCGAACCGAGACATTGTTTCGTATAGGAGGCAATCCCTTCTCGGGCTATCGAACGCGGCTTTAAAATCGACAAAGAGATGGTGTGTGTCAATTTGATTTTCGCGGGTTTTCTCTAGGATTTGTCGTAGCATGAAAATCTGGTCTATGGTGGACTTTCCAGGTCGAAAGCCACACTGATAAGGTCCAATCAGTGTTTTGTTATCGTTTTGTCAACACCAGCTTTGATTTTTGTCACTTGCACCACTATTTAGCACCTTTAGGGCAAAATTCATTGAGGATTGTCGTCAGTCGAGCTGTAATGATAATAAGTTTCCCAAATTACTTTTTTTCTAATCGTCAATACTATCACAATGTCTCCGAATAGCTAAGCCATATTAGACGCTTAGTTTGTCTATCATATTAGCAGTCAGTTTAATTCTTTCGCCGATGCCAGGATTGTTTGTTGACCTACGCACTTTTTTTTATAATTTCCGTATCTCCATATGGTTTCAGATTTATTAATGCAGTGTATGTTTTGAATCGCCATCGCCGATGTACTCAAAATATTTTACTCCACGTTTTTCGACCGATATTGAAAATAAATCCTTCATAGCGTCGACATCCATCTTGCCCGAAGAAACTTCATGGTTCGCTTTGCAATTCCCCTCGTGCGTAGATTTCCATTCTTCGTACTGCTCTCTATCCGTGTGCCTACTCCAATATAAACATGATGAGCAAACACTAGACTTCACAATAACATCGATAAGTTTCCCTGTAAAGTGACCGATCAAAACCGCAATTCCGAACAATGAAGAGAAACCGCGTTTTCGCCATGTGCCGTCACCTGAAACTGTCAGTTTCGCATCATTACTGCTGGGATTATGTTTCTTTATTTCTACTCCTTCTTCATTGACAGCTTGTTTCATCACTGCATTACAAACACATGAGGCAGTAGCACGAATGTTCTGCATTATTAAAGCGTACGTATTTTGTTGGAGCGGCGACGGCAAATCCATTATTCCACAAAATGTCTTTGCTCCATACAAACCTATCCCCAGTAATCGCATTGCAAAACAGAATCTTTGATTTATTTCGTAAGATGTTTTATTTACGTATGGACACGAAGGTATTGAAGTGGGCTTACATGACGAACACAATACTACAATTTTGAATCCCAGTCCTCGGGTGCTATCTGTTTAAAATTTTACCTCGCCTCCACATTCTACACATTCTAACAAAGCAGAAAATACCGTAAAAAAGTTGAAAATTATGTATCCAATGCTTGGATCTTCGGACACGGAAATGTCTTTTGCACTTTTCAATTTCTTCGCACTGGTACTGATGTTCAAATCCGACTTTTCTGCATCGTAACGATTTTTCCTGCGATGTTTGTAAATGTTCTTCAATTTTCAAGAACCTTTGTTTTTATCCATTTTCACTGCATATATTTTTTCCGAACGAAAGTTTTTGATGTAACGCCCGGTTACGCATACGGCAAGCTACTGACGACACGACACAAATTTCTCATACTGCACCCGGCAGATTGGAAATTCGTTACCGAAACAAATAATAGACCCGAGCGCCTTTTATAAGCACAATAAAACCGGTTTATTCCTATTTAGCCGCTCAGCGCTGACTACACCAATGAATGCTGCACGGCGCATTTCGAACGCCTTAACTAAATCGGCCATAACTCCGTAATTTTTTCGAATTTTTGCATGCGGCTTTCACCAGACATTCTTAAGAGGTTTAGCTTGAAGAAAAGCAAAAAAACGAAAATTCATACACCTCGAAATTTCTCGGCGCGTTGTCCCCCTTAAAATTAAAGTGCAACACTATAATCTAATTCCGCCTATTTTTCTAAAATTGATAAAAATATATTCACCAAATTTGGTTGAAGTTTAAAATCTAAATTAAAGTGAAAATTTAAAGATTAAAATTAAACTGCCACGCTGCCCTGTCTAATACAACCCACTTTTCTAGACTTATGGCTGCTAATTTTTGCAAGGAATATATGTTGAAAATTTGGTTGCAGTCAGGCACATGCTGTAGAAGAAGTTCGATTAAAAGTAAAATGCCACACCCAAGTGTTTAATCTCCCCCACTTTTCTAAACTAAATACTTCATATTATACCAGAAAATATATGTGTAAATTTTGGTGAGGCAAACAATGTGATTGAAATTTGGATACATAAACAGACACGATCACATCCAGTTTTATTTATAACACATGCAATAACAACAGAGTTCAGCCATAACAGCTTTTTCGCACTTCTTCAGCATTAACCTATCCAAAGCCACGACGCAGTAATCATTGAAAAATATCAATGTTATGGATACCAGTGGCCACAAACAAGTTAATGTGGGAAAAATTTACCCACCAATGGGCTCAGGGACAACACAAGGCGTAGCAACTAACCATGCATATACATAGATATAATTACACAACTATTTTTAATCTACTTTTGAGTTGACCTTTTGGCAAATTAACATCAAAAACGCTGCAATTTTTAACACAGGAACTCATGCGGCTTAAAGGAGCAGTAGCCGTATAATTTGTTCTACTAAATGGTAAATAAATTAAGTTGTTAGCGTTTCTACTGTTTCTACGGTTAGTGTTAAGATTTAGGTGAGAAAGAAGCTCTAGAGAATAGAATATATCTACTATGAGTGGGTGTAAATAGACGATATCTGCAGATTTCCTTCGGTCACTTAAAGACTGCATTTTGAACAGTTTCAAACGATCCTTATAAGGAGGAAGCTCTAATATGTTCATTCCACTTAAGCCCCTTAAAGCAAATTGAACAAAACGTTTTTGGATTCTTTCCATTCTATCAACATGCACATTGTAACTTGGGGACCAAACTTGACTTGCATACTCTAAGTGAGGACGTACGGTACGGTCTTTGAAAGTATCTTTACGATACAGTATCTTTGCCAGTTAAGGCAGTATATTTTATCTTATAATCAAAAATAAAATTATTCCTTTTTTGCGAAAGATCATAGTTTGGCATTTATCTGGATTTAGAAACATATAATTTTTAGAACATCAAACTTCAAAGGATTTCAGATCAGACTGGAGTAGATCTGAATTGTCTTTAGAATCAACCGTTCTGTATATTTTCATATCATCCGCATAGATAAGCAGATGAGAGTGTTCTATGATGTGAGTTACATCATTGATTGCTAAAATAAACAGAAGTGGCTACCCTGAGAAACACCTGATTCAGCAATAAATTGCTCCATCAAATACGATTTAACTTGAGTTTAAATAAGATTAGATTGTGTGGTAATTTATCAAATGCCTTACTAAATTCAGTGTAAACGCAGTCGACCTGGTTACCAGAGTTAATCGAATTTAAGCAGAATGTTGTAAAATCGAGAAGCTAAGACACAGTGGATCTGCCATTAACAAAACCATGCTGACGAGTTGTTATAACTTCACCACAATGAATTTTTACCCGATCGGACACGATCCGCTCAAAAAGTTTAGGAATCGATGAGAGCTTAGCGATAGGCCTATAGTTACTGACATCATTCCTGCAACCTTTTTTTATAAATATGACTTATTAATGATTTTTCCAAAAAAGTAGAAAATAACTTTCGTTAATTGATTTATTGAATAATACAGAAAGTGGTTGACTCAAAAAGAGACCGCATTGTGTTAACACTTCGGCAGGAATTCCGTAGGATCCAGCGCCAAAGTCCTCCTCAATCAATTCAATATACAAAAAATACTTTAAAATATCCTCTGAAGTTGGAGATGCCAGATCCTGAAATGGAGTTGTCGGGACAAGTCAAGAAATTTCCGGAATTTCTTATAAGTCGTCGCAACAAAAAATAAACACATTTGTGTACTAGTGTTTGTATTTGAAAAACATAAGCATAAACTAAATAATAAACAATATTATCATAAATTAAAGCGAAATAATGAAAACAAAACAATTCACAACTATAAAACATTGATGTTTCATAAAATTAAAATAACGTATAAATTGGGGAGCAGCAGAACAAACCCGGATAAATTCATTTGGTTTTTAAATTTTACATGAAATGCCAAAATATAAATGTAATTTCTTAGCATTTGTGTTACTTAAAGGAATTTAAGTAATACTAAATCCATGATTATGGGTCAGTGGATTCGCAGATGGTTGAAAATTCCAAATCGATAAAAGCCACTTATGTTCGAAGTGGATTTATCTGGATTTGTTCTGCTGTTCCTCAATTAAAAAAGATTTTTATTTAACATATTTTTGATTAGCACGAATTGTTTTAAGAATTTTTTTTGCCATTTGGTGTATTTAACCCCAGGATACTAACCTTACGTTCACTATACATTATTTAACTCGTAGGAAGTAAGTAAATTTTACGTAGGTTAGTATTCTAGGGTTAATAAGTTCTTGAAATTTAGACAATATACATTTATACTTAGCCTTATTAAAAGCTCAGATTTAATGAGCCTTAAAGTCTTTTTACTCCAAATACCCTTTAATACTGATCAAGGCTTTAAGTCAATTTTCAGATTTTGTAGGTGCAAATTTGAAAATTGAGGTGAAATGGGACATGAAATGGGAGTTTACAATTGCTTTTGTACAATAAATTTTGTAAATGTAATTTTTTCAATGTCGGTTTTTTTAATATTCCGGGAAAAATTGTTCGATAACGGAACACGGGACAACCACTTTAATAACTGGACAATCCCAACCACCTGGCCAAAGAAACTTTTATTACGGAATTCATATATTCAACGTACTCTTCAACAGAATAAAAATAATCTGAACCGAATGATTCTTTAAAAAGGTTGGCAAATAGGCCAAAAATTACGACGGGATCATCAGTTAATCCATCGGATTTCTTCTTTGTGTTTATGAATCCCCACATTTTTTTTAATCAGACAAAATTTTCAGCTAAACATCATTTAAATATTCGCTATAGAACGTAGCTGAGCGATTTTAAAATTCCAGAAACAAATTCTTGTAAGTCTCTAGGTCATTTGAGTCCAGGCTACAGACGTATTTCTTCCATGCCCTATTCCTGTTGTTGCGAGGAGATTTTAAATCCTTTGTGTACCAGGGGTTCGAGAAATTTTTGCAAATTTGAGGCTATATGGTACATACTGAGAAAACATAGCAAAAAGTTTCATTTAAAAAAAACGAATGGATTTATCAAGACTATTTTCATTTAAGTATTCTAAAATTACATTAAGCTTACTATGAATCAAATGATTCAACTTCAAACAGACAGCTTTTTTAAAATTGAATTCATAAAGCTTATCAACTAAATTCGAATAACTCTATATTTTCTCTGTCGGATTTGTATCAAATACTCAATGGTGGATGGAATTCATCAACAGTAGTTAGAGCATGAAAGGCCCTCTTAACAACAAATTAACAACAAATTAACAACAACATTTTTACTATCTGTAGTTAAGACCAGGTCAAGAAGTAGTTCAAGACTATTATAAATACAGCTCACTTGTAAGTCAGAACAAGTCAATACATATATTGATGTAAACGAAGGAAGATGTCACTTCGAATAGAAAGTAGGGGGAAATTTCATTAGATTTTTCCAAATTTAAAAGTAAGGATTAACATTAAATATCTAAGCTTATGTGTAAAATTTCAAGACATTTCTAGAATTTTTGTGAATTTTGAAGAGATTTACGATTAAAATAACGTGGCTTTATGTGGGAGGTAGTCGTGATTTTCATCCGATTTAGCTCATTTTGATCAACTTGATCTTTAGTTTTCAGAAGAAGCTTATATTTTTCTTTTTTTTTTTTTGCGATAACTTTAAAATTACGGCTGTAATCGATCACAGACGGAGATACGGACAGACAGACGGACATGGCTAAATTGACTCCGGTGGTAATGCTTATCAAAAATACATATACTTTCCTTTACCTGCCACACCTTCTTATTATTGGCGTTGCAAACCCTTACCCAATACACATGTGGGTATAAGACCATCTTTAGTAATTTTTACTGTATTTTTAGTGTTTTACACTTTATTGTAAATATTACAATTTGTCCTTACAAATGCACAATTACCGAAAAAACTGCGAAAATATATTATGTTATTTTTGGCCTACTCTTATATTTTACTTTTATCGTGTACAACAACTCAAATATTTACTTTTCTGCCTCTAAAAATTTAAGCTTTATTTCTTGGAAAACCCTTTTCCTCTGATTAGGCTCTCATATTTCAAGATAGAAAAAAACAAAATTTTAATACTTTCATGTTTTCAAACTGCAAAGTGCAGTTATGATTTATTATGGTTGTTTACCATTCTGACTAAACACTCCTTACTTACCTGAATGCAATTGTGTAAACAACTGCTACAACTTTAATATGATGATTTGTTTTTTTTTTTTACTTTACTATATTAAAAGCTTGCTCAGAAAAACACTTAAATTTTCCGTTGCTTCCCACCCATTTTGATTTTTTACATAAATATTAACTCATTTTTCATAAGTGCCTTTCAAGACAAAAAAATAAATAAAACTATAAAAAAACGCGACCTAACCGAAGACCACAAAAATTGGCAACCATTACCGTTATTAACTTTAATGCAGCGAGCTTAAAAAAGAAAGCAACAATAACAACACCAACAACAGTAACAAAAATAGTAAAAATTAAATAAGAGCAAAAAGAAAGTTCACAACGTGCCGCAAATATTTGCCTCTATAAAGATATCAAACTAAGAATATAAAAAAAAAAAAATTAAAAAAATAAAAAACTGCACCACCAAATGGAGCAATTTTTCTACGTCACTTTTTCTGCAAGTCATGCCAAACACTACAACCCGTTCTTCTAACATCCGTCGCTATTCTCCAACGCCCGGTTTTCATCACTAACGTTGAGTAATCACTTTGGTCTCAGGTTGTACCTTTTAGAATAATTAAAAATTCAAGAAAGAAACTTAGAAATAACTAAAACAACAAAAAAAAAAAATAGTACAAAGTATTAAACCAACTGGCAACACTGACGCTGCAAGAATTCATGGATTCTAGGCTGCAGTATGCCAGAAAAACTTAGAAATCAAAGCAACAAATAAGTGGACAACAAAGTGATGGACGTACGGGGAGTTGTAACGGTGTTTTAATGGGTGTGGCACATGGGCAAAATACTGTGCAGCTTACCGGAAAAATAAAACAACAAACAATACAAAAGCGAAGAATTGCAAAAACTGACTGCAAGACAGCAATAGAACACTTTACGCGTACATAAAAGGAGCAAGTAAAGAGAAAAATGAACTAGAAACGAACGAAGAAGCTATGCAAACAATTAAGATAAATTGAAAAATGAAAAACAAAAACAACAAATAAAAGAGAAAATTCAAAGCTAAGGAAAATTTCAACAATATGAACGATTTTATCTACTGACCTATAATATGAGCAAATGCTTGAAGTAAGCTGTGGAGTCAAATTTTTCAAGTTCTTAAGATTTTATTCCACACAAAGTATAGTAGGTATGTATGTGTGTTAATACATACTTTCTTTGCATGCTGAAGGCAAATGTACATCTTATGTGTTTGCCACTGAGAAAAGTAGAAAATATGTTATATAAATTATATTTCATTACAGAATTCTAACTTTTTCACTCAAACTTAGGTACACTTAAGGTGGGACATGACATTCGCGGCAGAGAAAACAGACCTTCTTTTAAAAATTCAGAACTCAGTCAAAAACGAACATTTTTCCAAAATTATTATTGTAGAGAATTGAACAAATTACAAGAAAAAAAATTCAAAAAAAAATATATTTTTCACTCCAACATGGTTTTATAGAGCTCCAAATAAAACCATGTTGGAGTGGCGGCAGAGAAAAAAAAGGGGCCTCGTGGTTGCAGCGCTGGGAGTTGCAAAAATTGTCCGATCTGGAAAAAAATTACTTTTTTTAAATCTCAACAAAATTGGTTATAGTATGACACGAGCTTTTTTTTATATTTTTTTTAAAATTTTTGGTGATGTTCCAAACTTGAAAGTGTGTTTTTTCGAAAAAAATATTGACCTTAAAAATTAATAAAAAATCAAAAAAAAATAAAAAAAAAGCTCGTGTCATACGATAGCGAATCAAGTTTAGCGAGTAAAAATTCCACTATATGAGTTATAAATATAAAGATATATAAAGAAATTCAAAAAGACAAAAAAAAGTCCACCCTTCAAACGGGTACGAACTAACAACCACCAAAAGTCAGGTAGCAAGTAAAACAAGTATATTATACCAGCTGCCGTACGTAGGTAGCGCAAAAATTAAAAATGCGCTCTCACTAATCCGGCTGTAACTTTTGAACCCATAGGAATTTTTCCATGAAATTTTTAGAATCTTAAGAATATTTACTAAAATACAAAATTATTAAAAAAAGTCGATTTAAAAAGCTGCCAATGTCATGTCCCCCCTTAAAGAGATGAGAGTAAGCTTTGAAACTATTTTGATAAAATGATAAAAAAATTTAAGAAAGGTATAAAAATATTAGCAATTTCACAGGATAATAAAATGGTATTTTCAAAAAGTTGCAGGATACACTACATCTTCAATGATAGATAGATTTTGGGCGCTGACTTTAAAAATTTGGCGTAGTCAAGCAGCTTCTTTTTGGCCCAAGGCACGATTGCCTTTCGGAGACTTAGTTGTTTTATAGTAAAAAATTTACTTAGCTGATAATGGACGAGAATTTCAAATACCTTTGATAAATTAGACAAGATCGCTATTGGTCCACGGTTAGAAATTCTAGTATGAATTTTAATACAAATGGACTTACATATATGACTACATCAAAATTGCATTAAAATTTAATACTGAACAAATATTAAAATTAAATTATTACTATTTATGTTATGTTAATGACTCCAATAATTTTCCAATTAATAAGCAGGAGTTATATTTACGTGCTCAAGGTCTGTGTTGTTTTCTGAAGTAAACAGCCAACAACAACAACAATACTCTTTGTATAGAGTAGCAATCATACAGCAGACTAGACAGACCTGTTTCGTTGGCCGCTACGCCAACCTTTATATGATAGCAATGATCTCCTAAGCTGTTTATGTCTATTTGTTTTCGTCAATGTTTAGAGAAAATTACTCTGAATTACATTGTACACACAAATAATACGAAAGCAGCTTAAAGTTCTTCTAATTTTAGATTCACACTTATTTGGTGTAAGCTCTTTTTTCGAAGATAGATCAGAGCTTTTTTACTACTCACAGGCATGTTGTGGTTAGTTGTTGTTCTTCTTATTCACTGTCCATCTTAGTTTCAGCAATCTGCTGATATTAAACTATGACGTCATGAATATTTTTGTTTGAAAACTAAGATTTATATTTATTGTGTGTAAACACACAAATAATCATATTTTTTCAACAGCCGAGCTCTGCAAGAGAATTTTATTTGTAAATTTATTCGACCTCTTTACTTATAAATTTTTATGTTATGTTTATAACTCTAAGAATTTTTCAATTAGTAATTAGGAGTTATATTTACGAGCTTCAGAAAGCAACACAGACCTTGAGCTCGTAAATATAACTCTGAAATATAACATAAAAATTTATAAAAAAAGAGGTCGAATAAATTTACAAATAAAATTAAATTATTAAAAAAAATTTCATTAAAATATAATGCTCAGTTCGTATTAATTTTTAATATTGATTTTGTATTAAAATGTAAAGTTTAGTTCGTATTAAATTTTAGTATTGATTTTGGATAAGATTTCAATGCTAAGTTTGCATTAAATTTTTTCCATACAAAAGTATACAATTTAATAGAGATAAGTATTAAAAAACTATTATTTTTAAATTATCTCCCATTGTAGGTTTTAAACTCACGTCATCAAGGAAGTAAAAGTAGTAAGCGTTGCTTGTAGTCCGTCATCAAATAAAAAGTTACATGCGCAAAATATATTATAAGGCTTTGTTTACCGAAACAGTAACTCTGAATCATAACTCTTTGGATCTTAAGATTCTGAAAATTAAGACAGAAGGTATTGAAATATAAGACAGCATGGTTTAAAATTCAAATTTAATATTCATCACAGTATTGAATATTATAATCTTAGCGCATAAAATTTTCTTGTAATATTTGAGTTGTATTGAAATGTAATAAAAAATATAATTAAAAAAATGTGTAATCTATTGAGAATTATTCAATTTAATAGTTTTTGTATTAAAATTCTTTGTAATACTTCGCATGTATTAAAATGTATTCTAATATTTTTAACCTGGTGTGAGTTCTTCATTCTCTTAACCCATTATGGACTGGCCCAGGTTCCCGTTGAGCTGGAATGATGAAACTTTCCAAAACTAGTAAGGATGGAGCTTCGGCAGAGTATCGAAGCTAAAATACCCCCCCCCCCCCCCGCGGCTCGGGGTATATTCGAAGTTTTTAGCCATGACATACACGATGACATTCAGTTTTATATATTAACGAAAGCTTTCCTATTTTGATGACGTCTCTTTGTATGGGAGGTAGGCGTGGTTTTGATCCGACTTTACCATATATCATAGAGATGGTTCATATTATATATCAAAGCTAATGTGCAAAATTTCAATACATTGCATTAATTTTTGTGGATTTGTAAGGGATTTTACGTTTAAAATATTGCCATTTTGTATGGGACGTAGGCGTGGTTTTCATCCGATTTTTCCAAATTTCATAGCTATAATTAAGGCTGAAGAGCAGAGCTCACCTGCCAAATTTCAAGGCATTTCTTTAATTTTTGTGGATCGTAAAGACATTTTACGGTTAATATAAAGTCACATTGTATTGGGGGAGGTAGGCGTGGTTTTTATCCGATTTGGCCCATTTTTGAACTTGATCTTCCTTTTTTAAAAATAAACTTATATTTTGAATTTCATTGCAATAGCTTTCAAATTACGGCTGTAATCGTGTCGACAGACGGACAGACGGACGGACACACGGAAATCGACTCAGGAGATGATGCTGATCAAAAATATATATATTTTTCTATACCTGCGCGTTCTTGGCGTTACAAACGGAATGACAAAGTTAATATAACCTTCCGCAGTGCGCGTTGGGGTATAAATATTTAGTTGGGTGCAACTTAGAAAAAAAAAATTAAAAATTAAAAAAAATAAAATATTGTACAAATCGAGTTGCCACCTCCAGCTTTTTAAATGTCAAATTAAACGATATTGAACGATATTCTACAAGCAAAGTCGAGCAGTTTGCGCCAATATTGATCACAAGAATTCCCACAAAAAAAAAAAAAAAAATATAACAACAAATATAAAAATAACAAAAAAAATACACAAACGTATTTCGTTAAAGACCACAGTTGTCAACCCGCGGGAGCCACGTATGTCAGTCAAACTTCATAAAAATTCACAAAAGTTAAATATAAAGCCTAAAGGCCTGACTATAATTGCCACATGCTGGCAGACTGATCTGTCAATATATAAGCGAGCCCATTTAAATATATGAGCATACCCATAATTGGAATTGCCACAGTTTCGTTAAGTTTCGTTAACTTTCATTGGCTTTTTGTAGAGCGATTCAAATCGGTCACAGCATAGACAAAAGTCAAAAATTTTGTTATTAAAATTTATTAAACAAATTATTCAAGCTAAACAGCAAAGGCTGCAATTGTTTATTTATTTTTATATTATTTTGTGCATAAATTTAAAAAAAAATCGCACAATTAAACGCAAACAGAACCTCAAATTGTATTGTGACACTTCTCAAAGTCATGAATGATAATTATGGGTATTTTTTATTCTGACAACAGCCGTCTGACTTTCCGTTTAGTTTTTGGCATTAGAGTATGCCAGCATGTGTCTATTATAGTTAGGCCTTAAGGGGGACGATCGTATAATGCCCGTATGATACTTAATTTTTTTTGTCCAATTTTAAAATCTGAAAACAAGTGGCGCGTGGGCAGGACAGACATATTTTGTAAGAAATGAATAAATGTTGTTATTTTTTTATATCTGGTGATTTTAAGAGCAGCTGCATTAAAAAAATAATATTAGCTATACACATCACTTCCAATTCAGCATACATTTATATTAAATAGTTTTGTTTACTCTAAAAATCTCAAATTAATTATTTACAGCACAGTAAATATTTGATCGAAACTTAACGAAGAACGAATTGAAAGAAACGGCCAAAAAAATGCAAAGAAAATACAGTCCGTCTTACAAATTTTTCTCCAATTCTTACCATATGCGTACTCACTCACACCAATGGAATCCATGCATTCGTGCTATTTGAACTGCTCTAGTTATAATTTTCTATGACCAATTTAAGTAAGTATCATACAGGCTTAAGAATTATATTTTACTTTATTTTTTTTTTTAATTTTTTTAAGATTTAAAATTAAAGATAAGAAAAATTAAAAATTCCCAAATTCCAAAAGCTTGAATATATAAAAAAACGTAATTGTTCAGCGTTGAGCGAAAACAGGTTAATGAGATAAATTCCTAAAATTTTATATTCTTTTTGGAGATCATGAAATTCTATCACTGTATGACCTCCAGGTTAAGAAAAGTATACCGTTGCGTATACGCAACGCTGGACAAAAATGAGTTAAGGAATGGAAACGATTTCTCTGTTTTCCATTTTAGCGTGAACTCCAAAGTGCTTAAAATAGTATTGAAAATGTGGCAAGAAAACTTTGATGAAACCTGGGTGCATTCCTTAGCAAAGTAAAAGGTATTCATAAATACATATAAAATCAATCCTTACACTTGGAAGACGAAATAATTTTTTAATGTTGATTTAGTTGTACGTGAAAATAGTATGTTTTCGAAGTTAGCAAATTAATAATATTTAAATTTAATATTTTTTTTTAAAAAATGTTAATAGAATAAATTAGCAATCCTAGAAACTCCTTTCGTTAGAAGTTTCGGCCACAAACATACTTTTTTCGACCCACTCTAATATACAGTTTTCAATAAGTTTCTTGGCAGCTCACTTGGATTCCTTTTTAAGGCTATAAATAAAACGTTTTGGCTACTTCAGTACCTGAAACAACTTTGAATGAGCTTCTTATGCTCAATTATATTGTGTATATTATTAAACGTTTTTACAGAAATCACCGAGAAGTGACCGAGAAATGGCAATTTCAATTCCACTCCAAGTGGCTAATGTTCATGTCCAAAAAATCTTAACATGGAACTATTTATTCTCTAAGGTATTTATTTCATTACCTGCAAAAATGTGACAGCCATTCAGAAAAATTATTTTTTATTGAAGGCTTGCTTTATTGAATATTGAATATTTTCAGAAAATGACACACTGCTCCTAAAGGATCGAAAGGTTGCATGAAAATGGCGCCAAAAACTAAAAATTAAGCTCTATTTGCAATATTATAACTATGAATAATATGTTGGAATTGAAATCCTATCTGCTCCTTTTTAGGAGCTAAAGGGATAATTATTATTTCACGAATTTTGATTCACACTACTGCTTTCACCAGAAAAACCAAAAACACACATACAACTTACTTTGAGGGTTCACTCAAAAGGTAATGAAAACACCTTTCTAACGGTATATCAACGAACACCAACAATTTACCCGTTCCCGAGCTGTGCTCGTGTAAAAATGAAATCAATCGGTTGAAAATACTATATTTCAACTTTAGGTGGAATTTTCTCGTAATTTTGCGTAGAAAATCAAATTTCTTTTTTATAATCAATTTCGTAACTCATTCAATTTTCTTTTTAATGACACCAAAACCATAAACAGTTCTTAAAAAATAAAAAAGTTGGCTGTACTTACAAAATTGTACTTATTAGAAAACAATGGCAAGCATTGGCAAACAATGGCAAACAATGATGCAGTTTACCTTTTGAGTGAACTCTCAAAGTATACCAAAAAATACCAAACAAAATCACAAAACGATTTTCATAACTCGTATTTTTTATTATTATTTAATTTTATTATTCTTTGTGTTATTGATATTAATTTAAAAATGTTTACCAAATGATATAACTCACTAAATTGTGAATTAAACCAAAACTTGTCAATCGATTTAATTGAAATATGGCATGTTTTATTTGTAACATATGTGTGTTCAAGACAATAGATCAAAAAAATAGCAATTCTAATTTTTTTTCGGAAGAACTTTCTTAATATTTCCAAAACTATTGCGCTAATTAAAAACAATGCAGCCATAAGTGGGAGGTAATCCGCTAGTTGCGGATTTTTGAATTTTAAATTTAGCCCAATCGGATAACTTATTCTTGAGTTATACGAAAATATGTAGTAAAATCTCCTAAATTTTTAAAATAAAGGTTTATCTCGAGAACCAGAGTAAATTCAAATAATGTAAATCATAGACTTAGATCTTCATCAACATATGTACCAAAATTGACTTACAAATCTTATGCCGCAGAATCAGTGTTGCCCTGTGTATTTTAATAAACAAAAAATTTTGAACAATTAAAATTGATTATTCTACATAAAAACTGAACTGCAAAACATGAATGTTCTTTCCTTTCTAATTGGGTTTGCCACCTTAATGGTACAGAAATAACGTGAATATTTGTTTTTATTTTTTTTTTTTTTTTTTTTTTTACAGGTGCTTAAGAATTTCGAAATCGATGTCAATAATTTTATAAATATATATAAATTTATAAATTTTCACACAAAATGTGTAACACTGGCATAGTCAACGGTTTTTGTACTTGATAAATTGTTGCGTAGGTTGCATTCAAATTTCTACCAACACGACTTCACACTAAAATGCACAAATATTGCTATTTGTTTTTTTTTTCAAAACAGTGTTAAATTTACAAACTATAAATTTATAAATGTTCATGTTTTTGATATAAACTGAATGGCAGAAAAAGCAAAAACTAATGCTTAAAAATACAATCATGATCCATCGCTGTGATCGAAAATTCTTACACAACGGAAATGGATATATATAGAAAAACGTGTTTTTCGGGTTTATTCAGGCATTTTTAAGTTGTATTTTTAATTTTTTTTTTTTGCAAAATGTTTTATTTTATTTTGCAACAATAACAAAAAATACTCAGGCTCAGAACAAAGCCCACAACAGGTAAACGCAAACACTCAATGGCGATAACGGAAATGAAAATAGTTATTCAACCATGAGTGAGAGGTCAACCCTTCAAACGTTTGCTATTTTTTAGCACACGTTGTATTTGTATTCGTACTTGTCATCAGAAATATCTTCAACCTTATCAGCAGCAGCATCAAAAGATTCATCATCATCATCAACATTATTATTCTTTGCAGCTGCTTCGTATTCGTCTACTTTTTCTATAACTCGTATACTGTTGTTGTTAAAGTTATAAAAATTGTTTATTTTTGATTCAAATTCGAAATAACATGAACTGCAATTTTTGTTTTTATATTTTGTTTTTTTTATTTATTTATGATGCAAGCTGCTGTTCTTGCTGTTTGTGACAATGCCCCAAGTACATAGCTACAACAAGACCGGCAGCACCATTTAGGCCACACATGTACAGGTCGTATAAATGTGAGACGAGCTCTACTACTGAGTCCTAACTTAACCTGATGACAATCACCGATTAAAGTGAAGCGCAGTACACAGCACGTAACTGTTGTGTCATTAAAAGAAAAAAAAAAACAACAACGACTACAAAATAAAAGCGTCAGTGCATGTGTAAGTGCAGCTTCCAGTGGTATGTTTGTATGATTATGTGTGTATGAATGGATATAACCTGCATAAAGCTGTTACCCCAACTACTTTTATATTCTTAAGATGTTTAGACGATAAGTTTTAGCTTAAGTCTATTTAAGCCATCTAGAAGACTTCTCTAAGGTTCTGAGTATTAGTATAATTTTCAGACAGTTGCTGATGAAATTTTTATGACAAGCCATTAAAATGTTTTTTCAACTTCCCCAAAATGCACACAATACTTTTGCAAACATTTGACCATTATATGCATGCATATATATACATATATTAGCTTAGGATAACAACTCTGCGATTTTGTTAAAAACAATACTCACAAAGACAACTCCAACACAACAACAACAACAACAACAACAACAATGGCAACATATCCTCTTAACAACAATTTCTTCCAATAAAAAGTTGTTACCATAATATTTACGTTGGTTGTATGTATTTTTTGATCAGAGTTTTTGTTGTTATTGCAACAAAGTTAATATGGGACATGCTTTCAGAAACCTATGATAAAAATAAAAAAAAAAAAAAAATGAAATTTACTTGTATTGCCCAAAGCATGCAAAAAAGGACATCGACAGAAAAATCTATAAAAATGTTGCAAGCTTATTAACTTTTCATTGAACAAAAACAAAAACAATATGATGCAAAATAGTAGTATGAAATGGATAACTACAACAACAACAATCAAAACAATATACAACACATAACGATACTCTTTAACATGCACATAAAACCGTTATTGTAAGAATCTGACCGTAGCAAACAAGCATCTTACAACAACAACAAAAACATTACCAAAAAAAGGACCCTTTAACATCGTCGAAGTTGATGAAATTGTAAATAATTTATGAACCTTACGCTAGATCGCCTCCGGACAAATGTAGGGCGCAAGAGCAGAGTAGGATTGGCCTGAGCGGGCGTCGCTTTTCTTTTTTATTCACATTTTTATTATTATTTTTATTTCTATTTTTATACATCTAAATATAAGCGTTCATGCGTATGAGTGTGAATGTTTTTTCCACGGCTGTTGATGACTTTCTCAAGATTTACAATCGCAGATAAATAGAAACAATCGCGTACAAACGTGCGCATATACACACACACACATAACCCACACACTCACTTTAACTCACACTCACCCACATGTCTCTGCATCAAACGCACACGTGACTTGCTTACCAAGTCACAATTTTGCTGGTATCCATATCCACTGCTGTGGAAACTTAAGTACGGGCTTGAATCTTTAAGTTACATTTTTTTCCATATATATATATTTTTTGTTTTTTTGTATTTCACCGAATATTTAACACTTTCATTTAAAACGTTGCTGCTTTATCTGTAGTGGTGTACCTAATGTTTGAATGTGTGTATGTGTTTCTATCAGTTTTATTGTTTTCAGTGAATGCCTGAACTACTGAACCGATTTGAGTGCGGTCTTCTAAATTTCTTTGAAAGCGTTTTTTTTTTTTTGTTTCTTCGGCGCAGAAAGTATATTTATATGTTTCTACAATCAAGCATGCATACATTAATCTTTGAAACCGATGGTAACTTGGCTTGAATTTTAATTTTGATTTTTATTTTTGTTTTTTTTTTCTTTTGCTGCAATAAAATAGGGTGACATCAATTGTCAACCATACCACAGTTTATATAACATTTTTATTTTATATTTGATTTTATTATATTTAAGTCTATGAACATAAATTCTTACGGACAAAAATTACAAAGGCCAAATAAATTTTAAAAATACTTCAAAAACTACTATACAATAATGACCGCGTTGACTCTTTGAATATTGACAAACCTAAGTTACAAATTAGATTAATATCATTAAACAATTTTAGATTTCTAAAAGTTCGCGCATTAGCAGTATAGTTAGTGCAACAGTATTTAAATGAAAAGGATCAAAATTTCGGAGACCAAAAACAAATAAGTTTGCTTCTGTGAATTTGTTCACTTGGATGCTGACAGAAAATGAGCTGCCATAGGTGCTGCTGCGAATGAAGTGGAGTCAAGCTAAATTTGAGGGTAAATCTTGTGCAATAAGTGACCAAGAATTACACGCAAATATTTATAAATTAAAGAAAAAACACAGGTAAGTATAATTTAATGGAATACAAATGCATTTAATAATTTCTCTCGTCAATTCCAGATCTTCAATATGTGCGGAGATGAATAACAAAATGGAGATTTTTTTAGGTAAAGTTTGTAGCTGCGCTTAAGAAAACAATTTAACTTTTTTTGCAATCAAAAGGTGATGATGCTGGACAGATTTAGGGAACCACCCAAGTGTAAAAAATTATTTTTCAATGCTGACATCAGATATGAAATTAGCGGTTCCCTTTTACTACCAGCACATGTATAACACTTGTAAATAAAAAAATAAATAACAGTTTTATGGAACCCCTCTAGTGTAAAAAAATTATTTTTCAATGCTTGCAACATGGTATTTAAAAATGTTTAAAATATTTAATATTTAATAAATATAATATTATATATATTATATATATACAGTGTCAGAACTAAACACGTGTCTCTTCTTCAAAAATTACGTAAGGAGCAGCAGCAATATTATCGTCCCTAACTCAAATTTGTTAAACATATTTTACCATAACTGTGGTGGCATGAGAAGCAAATTACAAAAACTTTATGTTGACGCCAAATCATGCCACTACAATGTACTAGTATTCACTGAGACATGGTTAAATGATACTTTCAATAATGAGGAAGTTCTTGACAGTAATTGGACTGTCTTCAAAAATGATCGGGACTACTCCTCAACAGGTCTTGCACGAGGAGGAGGAGTCCTGATAGCATCCCACAATTCTCTCTCAAGTGAGCTTATAGATACACCTACCCACAAGCTCTTCGATCACCGAATAATTAGAATTTGTACATTGGTGTCGTTTACATTCCTCCCTGCTCAAGTGAAACAACATACAACGAGCTATGTGAAACACTGTCCGCCTTTATCTCTACTCTAAATGAGGAAGATAAAGTTGTTATTCTTGGTGACTTTAACCGTCCAAATATATCGTTTGTCACCGATGAAAACGACAACTATCTTCTTCCTGTTAACCTTTCAAATATCATAGATTTTACATTGCTAAGTACCTTTTATGGCAGTGTTCTGCAGCAAGTTTCTTCTGTACAAAATCTAAATGGGAGATGGTTGGACTTAGTCTTTACTAACGCATATGAGGAAATGAAGGTTAGCCCATGCAGTGATGCAGAAAATTTGTTAGCAAACTCTGTTCACCATACAGCCTTAACGGTTGCTTTCTCTTCTAATGAAGTTACCTTTACCCATTCTTATAATAACTCCATTGCGTACGATTACCTCAACGCCGATTACGAAAGCATAAAATGTTATCTTAATGCTCTAAACTGGAATTGTATTCTTTCCAACTAAGACGTAGATAGCGCTGTCTCTAAATTTTATCAGCACATTTTTACAGCTATCGAAAGTTATGTGCCAAAAATAAAGAAAAAGAATAAGCTTTCAGAGCCATGACTAGATAGAAATCTCAAATTTTTGAGGAATCAAAGAAATAAAATCCATAAACTTCTCAAAAACACTGATAATGTAAGCGATGAAATCAAGCTAAGGTATGACGAGCTATCAAAAGAGTTCTCTATCAAGTCAGAAGAAGCGTACAAGTTGTACACTAACCTTATCGGTGAGAAAATCATTCAAGAACCGAAAAAATTCTTTGACTTTGACTTTGTTAACTTGAAGCTTATATCTAGCGGCTATCCATCGTCTATGTTTAAAGGTATTGTCAATTCGTCCAACCCTCATGAAATCAGCAACTTATATGCGGATCATTTTAAGGAAGTCTTTTGTCAATCTACTACCCAATTTGAAGCCTCTTCTCCCAGCTCAAATATTGTGGTGGATAGTATAAATTTAACGCAGGAAGAGCTTTCTAATGCCATAAAAGAACTGGATTTATTTAAGGGACCTGGACCGGACCTTATTCCTACAAGCTTCCTGGTGCGATGTTTAGACCAACTACTTCTGCCGTTATACATAATTTTTAACGAATCACTGTCTTGTGGGACATTTCCTTCATATTGGAAATCATCCCATCTAACACCAATTTACAAGAGTGGAGATAAAAGGTCTGTTGAAAATTATAGAGGCATAGCAATTTTATCAGCCATTCCAAAACTTTTTGAAAAAATTATTTGTGATAAGCTAACAAGTATAATCAACCCACGTCTAAATGAGCAGCAACACGGCTTCCGTAAGGGACGATCTACAACATCCAATCTCATGATGTCCAATCCAATCATCGGATGTTTTAATAAATATGGAAAAAGGGCAGCAAATAGATGCTGTTTATACAGATTTCAGTAAAGCCTTCGATAGAGTTGATCACAGCATGCTAACAAGTAAATTAGAAAAATTCGGTATTATGGCGAGGCAGATCCCAGTATGTTAAATTCCAAGGAATTTTGTCAAAAAAAATTGCAGTCTCCTCAGGAGTTCCGCAACGCAGCCACCTTGGTCCTCTTCTTTTTAACGTATTTATATCAGACTTGTCAGAAGTCCTGAACGATATCCCACACCTTATGTATGCAGATGATTTAAAAATGTACTATGCAATCAAATCAGAGATAGATGCAAATTTCTTACAGTCAAAACTGTTGTCTCTTGAGCAATGGTGTATCCAAAATAAACTGCATCTTAATATCAATAAATGCAATGTTATTAGTTTTTCTCGTAAGAACAACATGGCACTACATACCTACCACCTCAATAGTACCGAGCTTAAAAGAGTCAATCATGTAGTGGATCTTGGAGTAGTCTTGGATTGCAAGATGCGCTTTAATTTGCACTATGACAAAATTTTGTCCAGAGCCAGCAAACGCTTGGTTTTATAAAAAGGCGAGCAAATGAATTCAAAAATATTTGGGTCACTACATCCTTATACTGTGCGTTAGTGCGGCCAATACTTGAATATGCCTGCATAATTTGGAGTCCGTCCTTCGATTCCCATAGCGAAAGAATCGAGTCTATTCAAAAGCAATTCTTACTATACGCGTTGAGAGACATGTACAACCCCCGTGATTATAATAGCCTTCCTTCATATGAATACAGACTCAGCCTTTTAAACTTGATGCCATTATCATCAAGAAGAACATTATTGGGCTCATGTTTCACATTCGATGTATATATATCTCTAGTATGATATGTCTCAACGAACCAATAAGACGTACTACGCATACTTGGCTGTTAACTGAATATCAGCACCAAACTACATACGCAAACAATGAACCCATCAGTCGATGCTGTAGAGAATTCAATAACGTTTCCGTATACTTCTCACCTTCCATGTCCAAATCCTCTTTCAAGCAAACCCTGTCTAAGTTCCTCGTTAACCAAAATTAACTCAGGCTTAAGTTAAATTACCTGTATAAGCATGCCCTCTCTAAACTTGTTGGAAATAAGTACTATCCAAGTCTCTCTGTTCCTAGTTAACCCAGCCTTTTATCTTCTCTCTTTTCTTCTCCTCTTTCTAGTATGTAAGTACCTTTTACTCTTATTTTTAATTTTCTTTCTGCCCCTCCTTTTTAATTACGCCCACTTCAATTCGTACATTGACGAACACCAAAACAAGGAAAGGGGAGAAGAAATAAAATAAAAAAAAAATAAATTTAAATTAAGTTAGAATAAGTAAATTGCCTTGTTTGGCCAAAAAATAAATAAATAAATAAATAAATAAATAAATAAATAAATATTTATATAAGTTTTATAAATTATTTAATATGAAACAAGATTTGTTACTTCAAGAGCCAACAAGCAGGCTTTTGTATTTACCATACAAACGTCGATATAATTCACTTAGGGTTCTTTTGCAAAATCACGTAAAAAGAGACCACAGAGTCAGTCAGGACAGCGTTCCTTTTCTCGTTAGCTCAAAGTAGTAGCCTCTACCTCGATCGACCGCAAGGTCTTCTTCGAGGCGGAGCTGAACTGTTCACCGCGCCGCTGTCCTGACCGACCGCAAGGCCTTATGGTCTGATTATGCAAACTTGACGTAACATAGGTTAACATGACGCAACGTACTACGACTTTTTGTTCATTATGCTACCAACGTAGCAACCATAGCAAGAGTCAAATAAATCACTAGATCAATTAGTTTTTCATCGTCTACCATTCTGAAACAAATTTTTATTATTAATAAAAAATCAATTTAAATTAAAATACTTAGATTTCGCTTCGAAAAGTTAACGCAAACAAAGAAATATTAGACCATTACTCAGGGCGGTGATAGACGGTTTTTGGTTATTTTTTAGTAACAGACAATTGTAGTTTTGTTATTATTATTATTTTTACTTTTCTTCCTTTTATTTATGCCTTGGCCACGTCACTTCTTCCACCGACCGCTAGGTCTTCCTCGGCGCAGCAACGCAGGCACTTGCTACCTAGTCTAACTTTTTTATCTTCTTTTACTCTTTTGACCACGTCACTGCCTTAACCAACCGTAAGGTCTTGCTCGGGGCTGCGACGCCAGCAATTCGCTGCAACACAGGCCTTCGCTATCTCATCTAACCTATTTCTCTGCCACGACGTGCTGACTGCGACGCCTTCTGCTGTGGCTAATATATTTAAGCATTAGAATTCACTGAGCGATCCTTTTTACCATTACCAACTGACTACTAGTGATGTGATTCAGACCTTGTGAAAAGTCCCGAATGTGTAAGTAAAAATTCCACTTTATCCCGCTAGAGATACCTTTACGTCCCAACAAAAAGTATAAGTAAGAGCATGGTGAAATTAAACAAGGTGAAACTTCCACGTCATCTGAGATTGAATGAAAACCCTTAAAATAAACTCTCTTATCAATATCCAGTGCAATTTTTGGTTCCGATTTTGGGGCAATGCTGTCAAATAAGATTGTTTTTTAATTTGACAGGCCTGGAAATTCCACTTTAATGCATGAAATCCCGTCTATCCTCCAAGGGGTCAAAAATCCTGAAAAGTGGGCGAAATCCCGCCAAATCACATCACTGCTGACTACCGATTACAGAAGCTCCTACCAACTGATTCCCGAGGTAGCTACTGACTTCCGAAGTGATTACCATCTGAATACCGAAGCGCTTACAAACGATTCCCGAGGTAGCTACTTTCTCTCTATTTAAACCAGTTTGAACTGTTGACAAAGCTAAGGATTCGGTAGACTAAAGATTCTGAGAGGTCATCAAGATCTTTATAGAAGCATTTACCTAAGTGAAGGCAACTATTTTTAGCTAGCGCTGGGTAAGTGCAGAGAATGGGTAAGTGCAGAGAAGATGTGTTGTAGATTCCTCCTCCTCTTCATCTCTGCAGCTTCTGCAGAAGTCGCTGTGGATGATGTTCAATCTTCGTGTATGATTACCTATTAAGCAGTGTCCAGTTAAGGCACCTATCATAGTACTAGTTTGATCCTTTCTTAGGGAGATTAGTACTTTTAAGCGTTTTAGGGTGATTTTTGGCCAAACCGTCGACCACCTATTGTTTGCTTTTTTTTTAGGAATAGCTCATTTATTAGTAGTTTACATGTGGTGAGGCATATACCAATACCTTCTATTATCTATGGAGAGTTGTTTGGTTGTTGCAGTGCGCGTGAGTTCATCTGCTTTGCAGTTTCATGGAAAGTCTTTAGGTCTGGGAATCCAGCATAGGAGTATTTTGAGCTGCTCTGTCATTTCATTTAGGGAACTGCGGCAGCGAAGAACTGTTTTGGATGTTGTTTCAACAGATTCTAGGCCTTACAAGGCGGCCTGACTATCAGATAGTATGAATATATCCTTGGAGGATATTGTATTCATCTGAAGCCAAGTTACTGCTTCAGGCACTTCGGGGAGCTTGAAGGCTAGATTAATGTTCAATGTGTCAGAGTAGACTCCTCCTCTAACCTTGCCATCTAGTTTTGATCCATCACCCACTCTTCGCGGGAGGGATTGAATACATCAAATTTCCTGTCAAAGAATAATTTTTGTGTGATGTAGTCTACGGATTTGTGTATGGGAGGAAGGAACTTCTTAATGCTAGAGAGTTGGCCTATAGACGGATGGTTGTATTGGTAGCCATCTGTTTTACTAGGATATCAAGTGGTATAAGGTAGAGCATAGTGTCTAATGCGTATGAAGGAGTGGTTCTTAGTGCTCCACTAATACTCTTAGACTTAGCGCAAGGAAAAAATTAAGAAAGAAAAAAAATTGTATGAAGGGCAATGCGAGCCAATCGGGCAACTACATCGGCATGTTTGATATACTATATATAAATGAGGGTGCGTGGCACCTCCCATACAACACAAATTTGCGATATCGAATAGCTTTGGAATTATTGGACGCACAGCCTCGGAATTCGATATTCGACTTCAATTTATGCATGCCTTTCCACTGGTATTGTTTTATGAGCGTTGGAGATGGGGCGTGGCACTTTTTCAATGGCCCAAATGTTCGGTATAACTCTCGAACAATCAGTTACACATCAATGAAACTCGAACTTACTATTCAGTCGTGTCCTTCGACTGGCAAACAAGAGCCAGCATTTGTAAAAGGGGCGTGGCACTACCCACACAATTTAAATTATTAATATCGAAAAGCTTTGGAACTAAACGTCGCATAACAATGAAACCAAGTATGGAGTTACTAATTGGCCAGGTTTTTTTTTAAAACCACATTTATCCTACCTCTTATGAATATACTGTATTCTGTAAAGTTGTTGCTAAAGCCTTTAGCTTTCAAAGGGTATACAATTTGTTTCAAAATTCGAAAAGAATTATTAACCAAAAGCGTTAGGTGTCCCACTCATGACGACTTTAAAATAATATTGATTCAGTCATATATCTATAATATTCATTTTTTTTTTTTAAACATATCAAATGACTTTTTCTATAAAAGTCGAAATTAGTTTTATAAATATTATATATTTGAGTTAATTTAGCAGTTTTGAGTTATTTCCTTTTGCCCAATTTTGCAAAGCAATTCATTTTTTTTTTTTTGTCCTTATTGTGTGTAAGCATTAATTTAACTTTAAGCTTAATCAAAATACATTTTTCAAAGTCTGCAGTTGCAAGCTACTCTGGCGTAAAATAAAAGGCCATTTTAATTAGCTTCTTCAACAGTCACACAGCGTTTACAAGAACATTTCAGAATTTACTTTTCACTCTCTATCCCTAAAACTTCAACCACACACGCAATTTCGCACCCACAAATTTGGGTGGCATTTAAGAATTCTTAGCATGTTTAAATTTTTCTTAAAAGTTTTAAAGAAATTTTCAGTGTGCTTCACACACACGTGCATGCAAACGCAAACACGAACTCAAGAACACTCACACTCACACTCCCACTCACACTCATAACAACGAGTTCATGCTATGTAATGTAGCCATTTGATAGTTAGAATATAAAATTAAACAACAAAAACAACCCATTAAAAATCACCCATTAGGCTTGAGTTAGAGCGAGAAAAGAATAGCCTTAGTGCAATATTAAGGACAAATAGCTTGGAACTTTGAGTATTGTCGGGTCAATGAGCTTTTGCGCTATAGTCTGAAATAGGCAAGTGACAACGTACCATGTGAGTGCCTTCTGAGAGTCTGATATGGAGGAAGAAGGAATCTGCTATGTTACACAAGCTCATTCGACTGACTCACATTTTGGGCATCTTTAGCGGGATAAACTTATATGTACGCATAAATTTATATATATCTTTTTAATTGTCCCATAAACGCAAGTTGAGCTGCAAATTGAAGAAAGTTTCTTGGCCAAGTTTTCCAGTTAAAAAAGTGTTTTGAAAAAAGCTTTATCGAAATAACCATACTTAGTTACTTAATAAAATAGCATTTGATATTTGGACTAATAAATTATTAAATTATTGTTCGAAAAGAACAAAAAACTTACATATTTTACATATTATCTTATAACGACTGAGTCAGCTTATACATACTAACATACTAACATTTTGCTCAAGGTATTGTTGCATCTATGTATCTCATATTGTGTTTGTTTGTTGTGCATCTAATTTCGTAGACTTGTGCATTATTTAGTCACTTTTTATTTATTTTTTGTTCTTATTTTTAATTTTAACACCAAAAAGTTTCAAGCAAACTTGTAGCAATGCATACTCTATTTGGCTCTTAATAAGCTTTTGCTCTTTTCACATCTAACTCTATCTCTACTTCTTTCCATCCCCTCTCTCTCTCTCTCTCTCTCTCTTTCTCTTTCTCTCTATCTCACTACACGCCATCTACATGGCGATTATAGACTAAACATCTACAAACTGCAAGCAATGCACTTAAATTAGCCTTTAGTTTGAAGTTCAAATTTTAGAGATGCACAGAAGTGTCACACAGCTTGCATTAAGAAAACAAAAAGACAGCTAGTTGGGGGGAGAGAAAGCAGACAGCTACGTAAAGAATCTGTTTTGGTGTGGTTTTTGTTGTTAAGTGCTTGTGCAAAAGTTGTTGACTTTATTTTGTGGGTTGTATTGAAAGTGTCTCTCCCACAACATGTACTTGAATTATTTATTCGATTTTTTTAGCTTCGGTTTTTAATAAAATAGATGAATATTGCTTGAGTAGCTTATATTTTTAGTTGAAGATTAAGGAATTTTGTATGATATTGCCAATTGTCTACATACATTCTGTCAAAAATGTACTGTGAGTGAAACAGTGATTGATTCTGTCAAATCATCTGTAGAGTGTTTTGTAATTTTAACTTAATTTTAATTAAAAATATCGTGTGCCGAATCGCTGAAAATATTACAGCTGACAGTGAATCGAATTTATCAAAAACACGTGCATATGAGTGGTACAATACATTCAAAAGCGGTCGAGATGTGATGGAAGACTTTCTTTGCTCTGGTGGACCATCAACGTCTTCAACTAAAGTTAACTTCAAAAAAAGTTGTCACTTAGAATTGTCACTTAAGTTAGAGAAAGATAGCTGCTTGACTAAATGCGTCTCAGAATCAATTTGTACCATTAAACATTATTGTTTGAGCATGAAACGTATTGCCGGTCGATCAGTTCCGAAGGCCTGAATTTCAAAAAATCAATCGCATTAAGGTTTCTGAAGACAAGGTAGGACGAGTCAATTCTGACCCCACACATTCATAAAAAACATTAAGGGTATAAGTGAATACCCTGAAATACTGCTGAAATTGCAGAAATCGGAAATTTCCGACGAGTTGAAGTGAGCGACCGTTTTCAATGTTTCGTTTTTTTCACATGCATCTGTCAACCTTAAAATCGCCATCGCTTCATTTCGTTAGTAATGCGACGCATGTCAGCATACAAAGAGTATCCTTGTCGCGTGTACATATACCATATATGTACTCTATACTTTAATAATTTTTATAAGCGGCGATCAAAACTATAAATCAATTAAAACAAACTAATTGGATTGCAATTTCTTTCTAAATTGCAGACATTTCATTAGCAAGTAGGTGAGATTTACAGAATGCTCTTCTTCTTATAGAAATTATCATGTTCACAATGACTCGCACTCATTACACAGATTCGCTTATGATTACTGAACACATCTTTTCTTCGCAAATTTCCGACGATTATTTTTCATCAACTCAATAGATGATTAAATTTAAGCAAACTTCGGAAAACCAAAACAACAACAATTGCACTGAACTTTTCGTAAATTTCAGCATTTCTGAAATTTCAGCATTGAAGTGAATACCCTTATTATAACTAAAGATGAGACATGGGTTTGAGAGTTTGACATGCAAAGCAGTCGACAAGTTTCGGAATGGCCCATTTTAACTGAGCCGAAACCGAAAAAACCACCTCAAAATCGATCAAAAGTCAAAGAAATGTTAAGCGTTTTATTCGTTTAAGTCGGTCTTGCACACATAATATTCTTGCCTAAAGGTTTGATGGTGAATTAAGAATATTATCTAATATAAAAATGGAAAAGTGTTGAAAAAATGTTGGAAAAAATGGCCCAAAATGCAATACTGCAGCATTGAAGTGCTTGCCAAGAAAAAAATAAAACAATAACACGGCAACCATGTTATTGTAAGAAGGAAAATATGATTTTTATTGAACTTTGTAACGATGCACTATGTCAAAATCCGTCTTCATAAAGGTGTTTGCTTGCATATACAATGACGACGAATAAATGATTGTAAGCTCTATTGTTAATAATTGTGAAAAGGTATAACAACCTTGTGCTCGTGGAAAATTCGTCACGCCGCACCGCACAGTGCCACTGATGCGAACAAAGGTCAAAAATTTATTTTTGTTAGAATTTTAAAAAACTTAGTATCAAGAATTACAGACAGCAATCTTATTATTTTAGATTTTAAAGGATTTTACGATATCTTTCAATTGCAGACACGCCACGCCCCCTAATATGGGTCTGAAACCTCATGCAATTTAATTTTTCAGAGTTTATTACTCTAGACAAAACAGATCGTAAATTTCAGTATCGTGAATATGCAATATCCTTTATACATATATATTCAGTCTAAAAAAGATTGTATAACCTAAAAAACCACAAATATAAGCTTCTTTAAAAACCAAAAGAATTTTTTATTGTACTTAATTTTTTTGTGTTTTTAAGGAGTGCTATTTAAGTATTGTTTGAAGTTTGGTTTGAAGAAACTCACAAATACAGAAGTTATGGGCAATTTTCTACAGCATGGCTTTGCCAAAATGCAAAAATTTGTATGAGGAATATGTAATGATCTCCAAAAGTTTTAAACGCAAATTTAAAAAAAAAAAAGCATTTCCAATATTATTTTAATTTTAATGTGATTTTAATTAAGGCTTTCTTAACATTTTCTCAGAAGTTTGGCTCTGGCTTAAGCTAAAAACTTAAGAAGATATAAGCAATTTTCTGGAGCATGTTTTTGCCAAAATACAAGACTTTTTATGGGAAAAATGCAAAAATTTCCAAAAGTTAAAAACGCATACAAAAAAAATCCCCATTTTTTATATATTTTTATTTCCAATATGATTTCAATGGAAGCTTTCTTATTGCCCGTATGATACTTAATTTTTTTTTGTCCAATTTTAAAATCTGAAAACAAGCGGCGAGTGAGCAGGACAGACATATTTTGTAAGAAAAGGATAAACATTGTTACTTTTTTATATCTGATGTTTTTAAGAGCAGCTGCATTAAATATATTAATATTAGCTACACACATCACTCCCAATTCAGCATACATATATATTAAATAGTTTTGTTTACTCTTAAAATGCCAAATTAATTATTAACAGCACAGTAAATATTTGATCGAAACTTAACGAAAAACGCATCGAAAGAAACAGCAAAAAAATGCAAAGAAAATACAGTCCGTCCCACAATTTTTCTCCAATTCGTACCATATGCGTACTCACTCACACCAATTGAATCCATGCATTCGTGCTATTTGAACTGCTCTAGTTTTCATTTTCAATGGCAAAAATTGAGCAAAAAAATTAAGTGTCATACAGGTTTTAACATTTTCGAAAAAATTTGGCTACACCAGCTCAAAATTAAGAAGTTTTAGGCAATTTTCTGGAGCATATTTTGGCTAAAATACAAAACAAATTCATAGTAAAATTAAGGGTTTCTTTCCAATCCATCAAATTGACGGTCATGGATTTTTTTTTTATTGCATATTTAGTTATTTCTTTCTGTAAAATAATTATGCATACCATATTATATGGATCTGGGATAATTTTTTAGGGAAATTACCACTTTCTGGTAGATTACCATTTTCGGTTATATGGGATGTGGGCGTATTAGTCGGCCGATTTGGTTTATTTTTACTCCAACAATTTTAATTATTATTGGATAATTTTTTGGGAAAACATACAAGATAACCAATTTTGGTTATGTAGGAGGTATTCTTTTTATTCATCCCATTTCGAAATTTCAACCCTGCTGACTCCTTAAATTTTTGTCCGTGGCTTATATGGAGCCGTGACACTGTGCACGGTGCTCAGTTTTCGGTAATTATTTGAAATTTTTCAAAAAACATGATAGAGTGATAACAATAAAATAGAGTTTACTAGTAAAAAATGTGAACATTTTTAATCAAAAACAATAAGTGAAATTTCATCCAAAACTTATGGATGATTTTTGTATGAAAAATCGCCTAGAAGCAAAAAGCGAAATTTTGGTCACAAGTATGCAAAATCGCACAATTTTTATACCACTTTTTAAATTGTTCTCAGTAATATATAAGTTCTGTTACATACAGCCATGGTCACATAAATAGCATACTTTTTAGTAATCTCAATAAAAATTTTAGTTTGTTTCTCAAGTTTGGTTGAGATGAAAAGAGCAAACCCGACAGGCTCCGTCGTAGTCTTGACAATGTCTTAATATACAAGTAAATCTATTTTATCATCAATTCTGATCAGTGGCCAGATTCCACGCTAAGAAAATGAGGCCAAAACTATCTAACTATATCCTGATGAACAGTTTCTTTACCCTGATTAACAGTTTTGGTGGCGTTTTTATAGGCAATGGAAAATTGTTTTTTCATCTTATCCGATGTCATTATTTTACTTCTTTATTCTAAAAACGCAGATCATCAGGCATGTCTTAATATATTTTTTCTGCTCCATATTGTTCCGCTTCATTTATTCGTCTTTTTATAAGTCTTAAGCCTGTATGATACTTCATTAAATTGATCATTGAAAATTATAACTAGAGCAGTTCAAATAGCACGAATGCATGGATTCAATTGGTGTGAGTGAGTACGCATATGGAACGAATTAGAGAAAAATTTGTAGGACGGACTGTATTTTCTTTACATTTTTTTTTTTGCCGTTTCTTTCATTCCGTTCTTCGTTAAGTTTCGATCAAATATTTACTGTACTGTAAATAATTAATTTGAGATTTTTAGAGTAAACAAAACTATTTAATAAAAATGTATGCTGAATTGGAACTGATGTGTGTAGCTGCTCTTAAAAACACCAGATATAAAAAAGTAACAACATTTATCCTTTTCTTACAAAATATGTCTGTCCAGCCCACGCGCCACTTGTTTTCAGATTAAAATTGGACAAAAAAAATAAATCAGTGTAATCAAATTTATTAATTTAAATTTTCTGGTAGTAATACCAGAAATATTCTTGGCAACTTTTGCAAGTAATGCGTGGAATAAAATCTATTTGAAAGAATCAACAAAAATCACTATTACCCACAATTTTTGATTTAAGATTGTAGTGACTTTTACCTGTTATAAATACTTGTTGTTACTTATTGTTACTTGTTATAAATATTTTTTTGTACTTGTTTATATGAATTATGAGAATCTCATTCTACATTGAAAATTATATTTAAGATTTTTCCATGGTTGAATCATAAGGTTGTCGTTAGGGAGAGAGCTAGTGCCCATAATTGTCAAATCGAAGTTGACAGCTCATAGAAAATCTGCAAACGCTCTCTTTTTCACCCCTTCTTCTTTCGTTTCTCGTTCGCTGATTTTGACAATTATGGGTTCTGCAAAGAGAGTGCGATCAGCCATGCGACAACAAACTTGGATTTTTCAATAATTACCCTATAGGAAAATCAACTAATTTTAAAGTAGTTGATAAAGTAGTTTTTTGTTAACCACAACTAGTTGAAATTCTGACTTTTTTCCATAGAACGAACTTACATATTTTGTATGGTGATGTCCGCTAAATAAGTCAATTGACTTTCGCCTGCATATATATTTTCAACTTCTTGTTAAATTAGTTATATATAAATTATTTTTTTAATTACTTTAAAATAACCAATTGAAAACTATTACTGATGGCCTAAAGTTAATAATATTTGATGAAATAACATTTTTAAATTCATATAAACTTGTAATCTAATAAAAATTTGCAATTAAAACATGTCAAAATCACAGTACTTGCCGCCTTAATATAATTCAAAGTAGTTTATCAATCACTTATTTTTAAGTAGTATTTCAATTACTTCATATATAATGCAATAAAAACTATTTAGAATTGAAGTGGATGCCGCTTTTATATAATTCAAAGTAGTTCATATACTGGTTTATTTTAAATTAGGTTTTTAATTAGTTGTTTTTAAAAACAAGTTAGTTTGTTCCTATACCCTATAGGAACTAAAGATTCAAATTTTTATATTGAAGCACAAAAAAAAAAACGTAAATAAATATTCGTCAAACATGGATTTTTCAATAATTATCTAAAGTTTCAAATTTTTATATTTAAGCACTAAAAAAAAACGTAAAATAAATCTTGAAAAATAAACTTATAAAAAATAGGAATTATATAATTTGAATAAGAACGAAGGACACCAGACTCCCAAGCACTACAAGAAGAAGTGTGATTTAATATAGATCAGTCAAGAACTTCCATGTTTAGCCAAGAGCTTCCAAGAACAGCAAAGAACTTCCATGATTTTCCGAAACCAAATGAGAATTTTATTTCATAAAAAACTAACCTTTTGAAGCGAAATGTGAAAAAACTGGACTTTTTAAGATTATTAATTTATGTGACCACGGTCGTATACTTATACAACAAAAAAAGTCGTCAATATTGAATTATCAATTTTTAAAACTAAAAGCAGTATTAATGTTAAAATGGCCCAATTTTTGCATAAATTTTGGCACATTTTCAACTAAGCCAATTTCATCCCTAGCAAACGCTCGTCGGATAAGCCGTTCGAATGGCTCATTTGGAAGATCGGTTCTGAAATATCGATACTCGACCGAGTCATTTGTTCGTAGTGATCGAGTAATTTTTGTTCTCAAAACAAAAGTGTTAGATTAAATAAAAAAATTAATAAAAAATATGAAATGACAGATCTCAAACCACACGAAGTAAACAAATTGTAATCCTGTGTCAAGTTGCTCTCTTCAACACCAACGTCTTTCAACCTCAAGTAGCAGTAAAAACGTCCGTTAAAAATAAACTATAACAAGTTCAACATTTATTTTTTACCTTGCCATGATTTCTTACTTTCTATCTTTGTTTGTCATACTTTTCGCACTTTGCAACTTCTTCTATATTACATCTAATCCTGTATTTAAAGGATTTTGCACACAAAACTGGGGCATAAAGTATAAATCCATAATAATAACGTGACGGACCATTGGATAAAAATATCGATAAGTTTTAACTTTGTGCAAAATGTTTGAAAGGTTTGCTAAGCCGGTATGGCTAACAGCTAAGATTTTACTTATAT
Organism: Coremacera marginata; assembly: GCA_914767935.1. Lineage (NCBI taxonomy): Eukaryota > Metazoa > Arthropoda > Insecta > Diptera > Sciomyzidae > Coremacera > Coremacera marginata. The sequence goes on from OU612043.1 coordinate 193,496,906, forward strand.
AAAGTGCTGTTAACTTTAAAGATTAGAGATGAACGAACTATTTTTTGGGTGAGTATAGGTAAAATAGTGAGTGGATGAGTGAGTGAGTGAGTAAGTAAAAGCAAGAATGTGAAAATCTTGACAAGCAAAAGAAAATAATATGAGACGGGAAAAAAGCGGTGCAAAAAAAAAATGTGAAATAATGACAGCATTTTACGTTTAACCTAGGAAGAGGATGCCATCAGCTAGATTTGAAAAGTATTTAAATGTAAACCAAATGCTAGTTAATATTCTTCTAAATTTTCTTCCAATTTTGCGTAATTTCTTTTATTTCTTACTACAAAAAAAAAACAAAATTTTTTCTAAACTTAAGCCCAACCTTAATTTACTACTTATTCCTGGAACTGTATTTCTGTAAATACCATATTAAAGTCATAATTTCTTTAAATTTTCAGCTAAAGCTATGCCTGGCAACTCTTTGTTACTATAGGAATTTATTAAAATATTTGCAGCACGGTGAAAAAAAAAAAACCTTACTTAAGAGTACAAAAACAGACGCGCAACGGAATGAAAGTCAAAACTTTATTTTTCGCACACTTCGTGCTAAAAATCTTTTAAGAGATTTTCGAGGGAAAACGTTAAAAGATTAAATTGCGAATTGGGGTTAAGTGCTGCAGCAAAGGCTAGAACCACAACAACAATAGCAGTAGAAACATGAGATTCAACAACAACAGCAGCAGCAGTACGATGCGGAAGGACAACATGAAGAATCCAGCAGCAGTTAGGCAAGCTCAATCATTTCGTACATGCAGGCGGCGGAAACACTGAGAAGGACACTTTAGCAATGTGTCTGAAAACGCAGTAGTCGCAACAACAACACAGAACATAGTGACATAAAAGCGTTAGAAAAAAAAAAACCAATAAAATAGCTCAAAACTTTGCAGCTTCTTCTTGTTTTGAATCTTCGAGCAAGAGCTGGTTTCTTTGCAATTGTCCCAATGCGACCAATAGATGCACCATTACCAGGAGCTACTGGCGTGCTTGAGGCAACCGCTCGACACTACCACTTTTGGCGTTTAAGAAGCCGGACGTCATAATGTTGACTTATGATACTAATTTTTAAATCGGTACCATAACTTAAAGGACATCAACAACAAAAATAACAACAGCAGCAAAATATATAAACTTGAATACATACCTCCTGGGTGTAATATGTTTACTGTTGTTTTCACAGTTGTTGTCGCTTATTTAAGCTTTTTTACTCTCTGTTATTAGATTTATTGCTTCATTTTATATTCTTTTTTTTTTGTAGGTACTTTTTTGTTCGACGTTTTTGATTTTTTTTTTTCCCCATCAAATTTCAATCCTTTGGGCTAAAATGCTTTAATGCTTACATCTGGGATACTCACAATGCACTATAGTAAGCGCGAAGTTTGTGCTTGTTGACAGGAGTTACGTTTGAACAACTCCTATGGGACTTATTTCATGGCCAAATGAGCATCATGAACATTTTAATTTTGACGTTTTGGTTCATAATGATACCAACCGCTTCATTTTGTATTACGAAAAAGAATACTAACTAACGATGAGCAAGATTTTTGCATGGCAAATAGTAGTGCGCCTTGTGTCTTGACTATTGTTTGTGTGTTTGTTCATGATAGAAAATGGAGGGGCTTATATTTTAGGGTGTGCATTAGAAATGCTATCATAAATGAAAAATATTATAGTTGCGTTCTTTTCTTAAAAGTCTACAATTAAGTAATAGGTTTTTACTTGATTAAAATCTTTTCCACACTCAAAACTAAACTTTTCTTTACTTGTAGAAGGAGTGGACATTCGGTGAGAATATGTTTGTAGGATTGAGGATTCTTCGTGAATCTACTGACAGTTTTAATGCTTTAGCAGGTTGTTCTTCAACTTGTAGTGCCCGGCTATAGTTCCTGTCATCATCATCCTAAGGTACCATCTTTTCTAAGTGTATTAGGAATTTTATTTTATTATGTGAGATTAGGTCTACCTTGTCGCCCATTGACACAGAGCTTTTGTACGCATTTGTTGGCACAACACTGAAAAAGCTTTCAGTAGCTATCCAGACTTCAAGCAGATAGGTTGCGGTTGCTCGCTGCTAAATATGTTCTTGTTTTTACGCAATTTATGCACTAAAAAAAGGGATACAAACTCAAAAAAAAAGGTGTTTTTAATTCATTTGTTGCTGTAAAGCAAAAAGAAATACTAAGAAATTACTTAGAAATATAATTAAAGTTATTCTCAGACTATTATTTTTTCAAGCATATTTTAATGAAATTGACATAAAGTGATTGTCATATGTGTAATAAATTATAATACTAAAGTAAACCTTAACTATTAATTGTTAAGGCTAAAAAATAAAAACTTTTTAAAAAAAAAAACCGACTACAAAATCACTACAAAGTAAAAAATAATTTTAACATAACATTTCCTTTTAATTTCTTTTTCATATTTGGTAATTTATTTAAACATATTATTATATTGGAAAACTTATTATATTAATTTTTTTCTAATTTGTTTTATTATCGTAAATATATTAATTTGTTTATGGATACAAAAGCATTTAAGGTCTGCGCTAATATAATCAGACTTTTAATCAGAAGCGCCAACTTCGAAGCTTTTGTACTTATAAATAAAGAAATTAATAAATTTATGATAATAAAACAAATTAGAAAAAAATTAATATAATAAGTTTTCCAATGTAATAATATGTTTAAATTTAATGTTTAAATGTAATAATATGTTTAGATTTTGTAGTCGGTTTTTTTTTTAAAAGTTTTTATTTCTTCCTTTCTAGAAAATATGATAAATTTTCGAAAAAAGTGTTTAAAATGCATAAATACAATTGTGCTTAAAAATTTGTTCTATAAAATTCTGAAAGTTTGTTGGTTATTTCAAATATCTGTCTCTTAAAATTAAATTAGATGTCACGTGTTTTGAAATAATTATACCCATTATTGTACCGAATTGTGTCAATATTATTCGAGATATAGTTTTTCTAATATTGCCACGCCCCTTTTTTGAATAAGCACCCACTTTCTTGACCGTTTTTTGTAATAATTGTGACTATCTCGTACTTCATTTCATTAGCCCAGCGTCAATATTAACTGAGATAGTGTTTTCTAGTAATGACACGCCCATTTTTCGAAAAACGCCTACTTTATTGACCGTAATTTTCAATAACTCTGCCTACCCCTGTTTTACAATTAATTTCAGTGTCCTAGTGTCAATATTATTCGAGATACAGTGTTTTTCTAATATTGCCACTCTCATTTGTTGAATAACGCCCACTTTCTTGACCATAATTTGTAATAATAATGCTTACCCCTGTACCAAATTGCAGAACCATAGTTCTGCCCATTTCTTGACCGTAATTTGTATTAACTGTGTCTACCCCCACACTAAATTGCAGTACACTAGTGTCAATATTATTCGAGATACAGTGTTTTTCTAATATTGCCACGCTCATTTGTTGAATAACGCCCACTTTCTTGACCATAATTTGTAATAATAATGTCTACCCCTATACTAAATGGCAGTACTCTAGTCTCAAAATTATTCAAGATACACTGTTTTTATAATATGGCCACAAATGGCCACGCTCATTTGTCAAATAACGCCCATTTTCTTGACGGTAATTTGTAATAATTGTGCCTACCACTACACTAAATTGCAGTACCCTTGTGTCAATATTATTCGAGATACAGTAGTATCTAGTATTGAGAGATCTAGTTTTGCCACGCCCAGTTATCTAATACCACCCACTTTTTTACGGGCACCTCCGTGTTTATGATATCTATCTGTTCACCAAAAATTATGGCAATCAGGCATATGGTTTAGGAGTTATCGATGTATATACATTAAAAAAAAAAAACAGAAACCGACGAACTTGAAAACCTCCTCCTTTTTGAAGTCGGTTAAAAATAAAATAAAATAATTCAATGTTGACTGATTAAAAATTGGAACTATGCAATAAAGTTCAATACTTAAACAAATAAAGTAAATTGGAAGCAATTATTTATTAACATATTCAGTTCAAAATACGATCCACAGTGTTGCGTCTAGAACAAGCTATTTGAACAAAATTGAATTTCGCGTTTGATGAAAATAACGGAATATTTTAATAACAAGTATTCTCAAAGTCGGGAATCACTACTGGTGAAAATAAACTAATTTTTTATTTGTGCATAATTTTAACAAAACTCTTTTAATGAAGTTCAAAGTTGAGAGTAAGTTGTAATGAAATTAATATAAAAGTTAGAAAATAATTTTATAGTTTTTTAATAAGAGTTTTACAAACTTAAGTCTTAATAAAGTTCAATATTCTATTTAAATTGCTAAGTTTTGGTGAGTAGAACTTACTGTTACCCACCGGTTATAACCTTTTTTTTTTTTGTTTTTGTATGAAAGTTACATTCATACTCTTTCTTTCGATACCATTCTCCTTTCGCACATTTTCCCACTTATATATTTTTTTTTTTTTTTCTTGTCTTAGAGTATATTTTTGTGACAAATAAATGGTTAAGAATAAATGTTCTAAGAATGGGAAAAAATCCGCAAAAATTGTAAAAAATTCAGTCTGTTTAAGTTATTGAGCTTAAAGTATAATCTTTACGGACGCTCAGGAAGACTCAAAAAATAAAATTAAAATTTCAACGTTTTACGCAAAATGACAAAAAATGAAACACTTGTAGAAAATCAAAAGAACGATTTTTGGCTAAAAGCTCAGAGCTTCTTAATGGTGATATAGTGTTTAAAATATACAATGATATAATTCGTATACACCATCTCGTGCTCGAAGATATTCTGCAATCAGCCCAGTAGTCAATTCTACTAATTTCTGAAAAAGTGGGCGTATACATATTTCAACCATGCCCAATTTTGGTATATTTGCCGACAGGTGCTATTCAAAGTAAACTACCAAAATTAAGTCTATTACGACCAATATCGTCTGAAATATAGCATTTCTTTGTAAAAATTTAAATTAAAATTAAAAGAGGGGCTGTAAAAGATCTGCTAGCTGGTGAACAGTACATATCCCCCCCCCCCCCCAGTGCATACCCCCTCTAGAACAATTATTTTATTGTTTTTATCCTATAAGTACAAAAACATAAAAAAATTAATTTTGTCCAGCTAGCTTGTTCTAGACGCAACACTGTGCGCTGAAAAAAAACAGTACAGCGCTTTATTCTCCTTGTATATAGCGCATTTTTTAACATAGTCATGTCATGTTAACAGAGTTTTGATAACATCGTAACGAGAGCCGAGCGCTTGGTTCTCCTTGTATTTTATATAAAAATGTAGCAAGAACCGAGCGCTTTGTTCTCCTTGTAGTTCGAATAAAACCATAGCAAGAATTGAGCGCTTTGTCTCCTTATACCCCAATAAATTGCAACTCACATGGTTTTAATTTTTTATTCCCACTTAAAATATTACTTTTATTTAACCTCTTATCTGTCACTTAATATATTACTTTAATTTTTTTTTCGAATGAAAGCGCGGACACTTTAAACTATTCACTTTATTCACGTGGAACAATTTGCTGAATTTTTTCCAATACTTTTTTTCAAAATCAGCGTTATCGTTACGGACAGAGCTACAAATACAATGCTATACAAACAGCACTATTTGCAAGGTAAATAAAGCGCTCTTTATGTGCACCAGTAACACAAGTATAGGTATAAAAACTAAACAAACAAACAAACCAACAAGCATACAAAATAAGCAAACGGAATAGTAAGGGACCACAATCTACTGGCATGAATTCTAAACAGTTTTGATAATGAACTTGCGCTTTTCTTCAAGTGCAAACTTTAACAGCAAACCCAATAAACATTGTGACGAAGGGTGATTCGTTAACGAATCGCTTGTGAATCGTTTTTATTTTAAGTTTTCGAATAGTTTCATACCGATTTCATCAGAGGTTGGCTTGATGCTTAAAGAAAGCACCGATTGAAATCATGACATTCCTAAACTCCATTGAAGATGTTTTGAAACAAAGAAACAATTTTTTCCGACTTTTCAATATACAATTTTTTTAAGAAAAGTATTTTTCACTAACTTTCTATTATTAATACGTCATTTAAGCGAATATTTGTTTTTTAAATTGTATTTTCTTTTTTAATTTGAAGTGAAAAAAAGATTTAAATATAAATGTTCATAAATTTTTATATGAAAAAAATTTTGTGAAATATTATTTCTTCTGCTATGTTATTTCGTGCTTATTCTTTATATAATTTGTTTCCACTTATAATTTGTTCAAGGTTTTCATATGAATAAGTTCTCGTTAACAAATTGCTTTTTGTTGTTTTAGCGACTCGTTAACAAATTACTTTTTATAGTTTTGGTGACTCGTTAACCCCCTAGCCACACGTGCCAGTTCGAAGACAGTAACAGTTCGAAAAACTCAATACCCTCTCACTTTTCACTAATACACTCACACCTTGACATCACTGGCAGTCCACTGGCAACAACTTTTACTGATACAGTGAATTTTGACAACCACAGCCAGTGCGAAATCGAAGTAAGGAAACAGTGTTGTATTTTCTCCCTAAAACATTCGAACTTTAAATATGCACTTTTCTTTCATGTCTTGTAGTGAAATATATGCAATTATTTTAATCGCCCTTATTTGAAACATAAAATATCATATGAATAATTTGCATTTCATTTTGTAAAATATTGATAAACAGATTTTACAAAATAATAAGTTCCCCATTTTTATCCCATTTAAGTTTCTATCTATCACGTGTGGCTGCAGCGTAACGATTGCTTTTTAGAGTTTTTGGCGACTCGCTAACGAATGGCTTTTTTCGGTTTTGACGAATGTATAACGAAGCCGAAAAAATGTTGGTCAAAAAATGATAAAAAAATTAATTTCGAACTTTTGAAAAGCCAAATCTTTAAAAAAAATACCTAAATAACAAAAAAAAAGCAAAAAAAAAATTTTTTTTTTGACCAAGTTGGGGTTCGAACCCATGTCCGCGAATGCTAGTTTTTATTGTCAAGCAAATTAAGCAAGATATACTCAGTATCTGAAATAGCCTAGTGGGTAAGGTGCTGGACTAGCATTCAGATGACATGGTAAGCTTGAGATTGGTTTTTTTTTTATATGATTTATATGATTCGTTATAGAATTGCTTTTTTTTTTGGTTTTAAGTTTTGTAAACTCGTTAAAGAATTGCTTTTTATAGTGTTGGCGACTTGTTAACGAATTGCTTTTAATAGTTTTGGCGACTCGTTAACGAATTGCTTTTTTCGGTTTTGCTAATGAATGAAATGTACGAGAATGCGATTCGTAAACGATAACATTAGTGAATCATTTTGTTTGTTGGGAAGGCTTTACAACACAAACATAAAAATGCGTATGTATTTTATTGGACACCTTTGATTTAGGGCAACTGTTCAGTCAAAAACCATTTTATTTTAATAAAATAACTGAAACCAAATAAGTGATTGAATTATAGATTTTATAACCGAATAACATCTCTCACAATTAAATGTCATTTCCCACAACTAATGCGCTTAACATAGAATATGCTTTCATCTTCACTTTCATTTATCTAAAATTCATTCAGTTTTAAAATGTAAGTAAAGTTAAATTTAACTAATGTAATTAAATTTTAATGCATACCTCGATTTTATATTTTGTTTTATCAATAGAGCATCTATTGAAACAAACTGCTTTGGCTATTTCCGGCCCCTAGTAATTAATATAAACATTTACTTCGATTAAATATACAAGACATTTTAGTTTGTCAGATAAGCAATGAGACACAAAAATTCCATCGAAAATTTTGAAAAGACAATTTTCTATGTTAAATACATTTACGATATCTTAATTCAAATATTTGCCTTAAATATTAATAAAAATTACATCCAGAAATAAACTACAGAATATTTATGGAAATTCTTTATAAAAATTTTAAATTTATGTGGGCATCTCCTCCGAAAGGTCCACCCTGAGCAAAAAATTTAAAGTTATTAAAAACGTATTATTTTATGTTAGAGAAACATTTCAATTTAATTAATTAAGGCAATTCATAGATAAATTAATTTACCAAGATGATAAAATCTTCTGTATTGTTTCAAAAATGTGGTTTTGTTTTTAGTAAATTTTTAGTAAATGTTTTGTGAACGTTTTTGTTTAAGTCAAAATGGAAGGTATTGGCTAGAGATAATAATGAAATTATTGCGGCAAGGAGAGAACAATATATTAAATTTATTTTTCAATTATTTAATTACGTAATTTCTTAATTACCCAATTACTAAATTGCTCAATTAAATCATAATGGAAAAAATATCACGTTCAAAATGTCACGTATCGACTTAGAATATGATTAAAAATAAATTATAAAAGATATTTGAATCAAACATTATTCCATAAGATTCTAAAATAAATTGCACTACAACATTGAGACAGATTTCACAGAATTCTGACTTTCTACCCATGGACTCGAAAACTACTTCCATTTCTGTCACATTCTTCTGTTTTTTTTTTTTTTTGTTTGGAGCCAGGATTATGCCTACTTCAAACTTTGGCGCTAATTAAGCTTTCATGTAGAATAAAAAGGAAATGCAAATATGTTTTTCTTTGCCTTTTTCTTATCTTAAGTGTGTGCGTAAGTCACGTTCGACATAAGGAAATTCCCATATTTATAATATATTATATATATTTTATATATAATTTATATATACTATATACATATCTTTTATATATATTCTTTTAATATTAAGCATTAAAAGGATGCTTTTTAAATTCAATATCTATTTGGTAAATAAAAACAAAATAAATTTTTTAAAACTGTTGACCTGTTCTTAGTCGAGAAAATAAAAGAAAAAATTAAAAATTTAATGTAAATAAAATGTAAAGTCTGTTGTTATAATAAACTATCTATCATACTAGGCGAGTGGTAGGTTGTGTGTTTCTATTGGGCAAACATTATATTTAAATAATGTGATTTATTTAACATGATAGCACTGATTTTTTTTAACTTGATCATATATATTTTGTGTCAAAAAAGCATTTTTTTTTTTACTTTTACCTTACAAAATAAAGTTTACCTATTTTGTTTTTTTTTTCTAAATTTTTGTTTTTTCTTTTACGACCTTTCCTTTAATGACATTCTACTACTCTTACACAATGCAATTACAATAAATTCCAGATTTTAAATGTTAATATTTGCCAACATACTGTATTCAATACATGTCAGTATTTGAAAAATTCTAAAATTTGATATGAAAAACGCTACATGAAAAGGAAAACATTGTGCTCGACTTTAAAACATGTCGATTTTTTTCAGTGTAGACATAAATGAATTAATATCTCTAAGAATTCATTTATCAAATCAAGAACTTAAAAAAAATTGTATTATGAATCGAAATCCATTTAGCTAAAATGTTTTACAATTCCTAGAGATATATCCCCTGACAACTCAAGATATAGGCTTTTTGGGACTTAATTTCATTTCTGATTTTGACTTTTTGCGCCCAAATTTATTATGAAAAACTATCCCACAGAAAAATGGAATATGACCAAAAAAACATGAATTAACATTCATTTTGGGCCTCTTTTATTTTTCATATTTTATTGCGGTGTAATTTCAAAATCAAAATATGCCCCAAATTCCATTTTATGGGCCTAGTTTTATGTGTGATTTCTGTTTTTTTTTCGGTGCATTATTTCATTATGAAAATTGCCCAGCAGAAAAAAAAGAAAATTAAATAACGCCCAATTTATTTAATTGTGGATTTCGGTCCATTTTTTAGGTTTTTTATTTTTATTTTTTTCTTTGTCCGTATTTTTTTGGGCTGTGATTTCGCAACACCTCAAATACTACTGGAATTGTGAACTTTTCTGAAAAAGTGCGAATCTGTTTTTCATGATCTGTTAAAGTGGACTTGTTTTCAGTACGTTAATTTATTTTTATTTTTTTCAATATATTTAAAGGAAATGTTAATTTAATACGTGTATCTGAACCCATGACAACAACAACCCAAAACCTAGTGATAGTAAAAGTTAAATGACTTTCTTTAAAATATTTTTAAATAAACCAATTCCTACATCAAGTTTTCTGCTTTCTTTTAAGAAGATTGTCGCAAATACTTTCAAAAACCAATTTACTAAGATTATTTTTTCCTTTATGGCAATCCATTCGTTCACTTAAATGACTTGACTCAATGATTATAGGAAGATAAACAACAGGAAGTTGGGAAAAATAAGAAGAAGAGAAAAGAGAAGAAAATAAATAAAATACATACTAAAGCTTCAGAAGATTCCGAATATTTGCAATCATAAATTATTCCACAGCCATTTGTTAGGTTTCAGGCACACGTATTTAAAAAAACAACAACAACAGCAAAAAAAACAACACTTAAAAAAACTACATACAAATCCAGTGTCCATCAATGACAGATACTCAAACGTTGACATTTACAAACACACTCGCGCACACACACACACTCATTCACTCACTCATACATTACACTCAAGCGCTTGATGGCATACATAGACTGAATGTATTAGAATGAAATTGCATTTGAAATTCCATGGTTTTCATTCTCTTCTTCTGGATTCTGCTATTACTGCTGCTGTGGCTTGTTTTTCTTTTATGTTTTCTTTTTCCTTTTTTACTATTTTTGTTTCTATTTTTCTGCTGCTACTACTACTTCACTTTGCTTTTACTTAGTTCAGTTGTAGTTCTTTGCTGCAGTGCGTTTTTTCAAGTTGATTGAATGATGCTTTATATCCTTCAGATTGTGAAGATCTCTTCGAGAACTAAAATGCTTCAGTTGTAGATAAAATAAAAACGACAGCAATAATAACAACAACAACACTAAGAACAACTTTTATGACACTACCACTACCAATACGCGCCAATTGCATAAAGCAGCATATGGGCCAAGGCATTTCCTGGCCGTGGTCATGTGTAGTGGCGTGTAAGTGGGTGAGTATTTGTTTATAGAGGTCTGCTTCTTAGGAATCCACTTAAAGTTGTACGGAACACCTTTCACTCCACCCACCATAATGCACAGTGGGTTCAATGAACCGGTTTTTGAGAATTAATCTATGCAAGCTTTGTAGGAATCCTGAAAACGTCTTACAGCGCTGTTTGTATGGGGGGTATTTTCACAAATTTTTTCAAGGTCATGCTAACGTTTTTGGGGGAGACTTTAGGGTACACATACAGCCTTTAAAATTCATCGTACAAAGATAAAATTTATGCATTCGTGCCGAAATCTCGAACGCAACATTGTGTTATTTGTTAAATAGAATCGTTTTATGAATTTCTCAGAGCTTTACAAGCAATGCATAAGTATATAAATGCTTGCGCCGCTAAAAAACTTTCAGTCTGCTGGCAGACTCCAATTAGTTAGGGTGGCGTCGCTTTGTCCGCCTGACGCCTGAGAAAATAAGACGTTGCAATATCAAGAAGCGATGCATAGTTCATTATATAAGTTTACATTTGGTATTTAAAAACCGCAGCGCTACTACCTAGAAACCATTATATAAATCCAGAATCGTTTTACGAATATTGTTCAGTAACTGCTTGTGTTGTTGTAATTAATAAGTACTTATGATATATTTGCATACATATATTTCTTTAGTTTTTATAGTTTGTTATTGTTTTTGTTTATCTTCAGCAAGACTCTAATTCACGAGTCAATTGTCAGATTGTTGTCAAATTTTTATACGTATCGTTTGAAGGTTGGTTTGTGTACAACTATTGTTATTGAAAAAATAAAAAATGGAAAAAGTGAATTTCAAGTTTTGATAAAGCAATGCTTTTTGATGAAAAAAAAATACAGTGGAAACCAAACAATGGCTTGATGGCTTGAAACATTATCCGGACTCTGCTCCATCCAGAAAAGTGGATTGCTGAATTGCTGATTGCTGATTGCTGATTGCTGATTGCTGATTGCTGAACGTGGTCGTACCAGCACAAATGATGCAGAGCGCAGTGGACGCCCAAATCAGACTGTTATTCCACAAAACATCAAAAAAATCCATAAATTGGTTATGAACGATCGCAAATTGAAGGTGCACGAGCTAGCTGACATTGTAAAGATATCAAATGGGAGTGTCTTTACCATTTTATACGAACATTTGTGTATGCGAAAGCTCTGTGCAAAGTGGGTGCCGCGTGAGCTCACAGTCGACCAAAAACAACAACGAATTGATGCTTTAGAGGAGTGTTTGGCGCTGTTAAACCACAATAAAATCGAATTCTATCGTCGATATGTGACAATGGATGAAACATGGCTTCACTATTACACACTACTACACACCACAAGACCGAATCCAAAACGAGCAAAGACCCAACAGTCGGCTTGTGAGGTGATAACGTCTGTATTTTGAGATGAGAAGGGAATAATATTCATCAACTATCTCCAAAACGGAACCACCATCAACAGCGACTATTACTGTGCACTTTTGGGTCGATTGAAGTCTGAAATCGTCAAGAAACGGGCACATTTGCAAAAGAAAAAAGTGTTGTTTCACCAAGACAATGCACCGTGTCACAAATCGATGAAAACGATGGCAAAATTGAATGAATTGGGCTTCAAATTGCTTACCCACCCACCGTATTCTTCAGATTTAGCCCCCAGCGACTTTTTCCTGTTTTCAGATCTCAAGAGAATGCTTGCTGGAAAGAAATTCAAGTCCAATGATGAAGTAATCACTGAAACTGAGGCCCATTTTGACGAGAAAGAGAAATCGTACTATAAAAGTGGTATCGAAAAGTTGGAAAATCGCTATACTCGTTGTATTGCTCTCGAAGGCGTCAACTATGTTGAATAATATCAACATCAAAGTTTTATCAAAATTTTGTTTTTTCCTTACTTTTCCTACGGACTTATTGATTGACCTGTTATGCCAAACAAAAAATTCTACGCCCACACTTACGATACTATCGAAACTTTGTCTTTTTTTTATTTAGGTCTTGTGCGAGTTGTTCTAAATACGACATAAACTAAATTGTGTCGATAAAACAATGCAACATACCTTGCAACAGTAAAAAATCTACTTAATCAATATGTAGCAAAAATAGCCAAGGAAGTACGTAAGAAATTTATATCAATTTTTAAAAAAAATTCAATCTTTAAAAAAAAATTCCGACACAAAAATTGAAAGAAATTTGGTTATCTCTTTAACAATTTTTAACATTTCGCAAAATAAGTACTTTTTTTTCTCTAATGTTCAAAACAGAAGATGCAGCTGCATTTGAAGTAAATCGAATGAAAATTGTTTGAGTTAAGCCGATTTGGAAAAGGTGTATTTCTTAAAAGCAGCCCTGTGGCGCCATGTTTTTTTTTTTTAATTTATGATGTAGGAAACTAAATGTTTGTAACTTAAGCATATGAAAACATGTCAATAAATACTTTATCAATTTAAAAAGTTTTTTCAAGTTTTTTATTTTGAGGTTTATGCACTGGCATAACGCCTTAAGGGAGTATTCCTGGTTGGAAGGCTGCTTTTGGACCCCTTTTGAAAAACTTCTCATTTGAAAACGCAAAGAGTTATCTAAATTCTGTGTTTTTATTGTATTAAGAACATATTAAATTAAATAAAAAATTGTTTTCCTTTGAACGAGGGCTGTTCAAAAAGTTGTCGGCCTTCAAAGTTGGGCGTCGAAAAAAAAAGGTTTCTGTTTGCGGCCCGAATATCTATGTATATAACTCGACTTTGGATCATATGGAATAGAAAACGTAAACGGCGTTAGATTCAGTACAGATGTAATTTTGTTCCCTACCTAAATCATAAATTTGCGATTATTTTTTAACAAAATGGCGGGCATTGAAAAATGAAAAATCGATTTTGGGTCTTTTCATAGTTTAGTGTAAAAAAAAAAATAATGAAAAATTTTTTAATTGTGATTTAGGTAGGTACCAAAATGGTGACAATTCTGCGTCGATTGCACTTTGTTTCATCAAAATCGGTTCAGAAATACGGGCGCAATCTGGACCGCAAGCTCGAAAAACGTGGTTTCGAGTTAAGCGCGTTTAAGTTTGAAGTTATTTTATTGCATCAGTTTTAGAAATTCAACAATTTTGCGTCGATTGCACTTGGTTTCATCAAAATCGGTTCATTAGAACCGAAGAAAAGTGACATCGAAGTTCAAAAACGTGCTTTTGAAAAAACTCAAGGAAAATTTTAGGCAATAAAACATTTTTTTTTTGTGAAATACTTACATATATCAATCTGCAATGCCAGCCCCATAAAGAACTCCTTCCTCTTCTTCAAAAAATGAGGACTCAGCGGCTCTTTGTGCTCTTCGGGCAGTTCTACCTTCTTTTGATGCAGCCAGAGCTCTGGCTTCGGACCATTTCAAACGTTCTTTGAGAAAACTTTATAAAACTCCAAAATGCAATTCTCCGTTTTGTTGTCAATGCTTATATCTTCGTTTTCATTATTTTTAAATTTTTTTGCCGATGTACTTGTGAATTCGGTGTCCTCATCTCTTTCGTGTTGGTTAGCACGAAACTGGCGTTTCAAGGGACGAGTTTTTCGACTGCTACCAGTGTTTCTTTTATTTTTATTTTTATTTCTATTACTTTTTCTATACATTGTCTTTAGCACAAACAACAATTTTTATCAAAACTGTACTTTTCAAAACTGTATGCGCGCGCGCGTCCGGTTTATAACTCAATTCAAAGTGAACTAAACGCAGCCAACATACGAATACCTAAGCTCTAAAATGTGTGTTCATTTATTCTTAAAATGCGTATACAAACAAGTTATTACCTACTAAAGAACGTGTTGAACGAAATTCGGTGATTGCTTCAAACCATTGCAAAAAAAGTAGCAAAATTATGCAAATTGCATTTTTGCGAAAATATTGCTGGACAAAAAAGTCCATATCTCCTAAAGTATGTACAGTGGACGTCCAATAGTACGAATTATATAATGTCAGGCCTTTTCGTAATGTTGGAAAATTCGTATTATTGGACGACAGGTTTTTCCATTTTTTATTTAAATAAAACACATGCAGATATTTTAATCTAAATTAGTTTGTATTTAAAGCAAAAAATACAAAAAAAAAAAAGAAAAAAACTTAAAAATATTAAAATTCAGGTCAAACTTATAGGTAATAATTCGTGTTTTTGTGGATACGTAAGTATACTTAAGATACGTAAGTATACAACTTGTTTGTTAAAAAAAATCAGTCATTAAACATTGGCGTGTTTTGATTTGTAGTTGCATTTCTACCGCTTTTTCTTGAATAGATCTCAATAAAAGTGTCTTGGAAGTCTCAATATTGTTCTCCACAGCCCATTGAATGCATGTGTCAAAACATTTTATTGCATCTTCATGTTCAACCTTTGGGAATGGGTTCACAGGAACTAACATTTGGTCATCATCGCTATCAGTATCCTGATCAATTTCTTCATTTGGATCATCAATATTCCAATCATGCAAATCCTCATAACTAAAACTAGAATTTGCAAAATTTGCATTAAGTAAGTTTAAGCAATGGTTTATTGTGTGCAGTTCTTCGCCTTCTCGTAAGGCTGAAAAGGGAAAATCATCTTCATCATCAAAACCGCTGTCATCTAAAATATTTTTCCAGCATTTTTTTAGCGAAACAGTAGAGAGTTTTTCCCATGACATTGCAACTAAAGATATTGCTTCAAATAAATCTATCTTTTTGAGAGATGTTGCAAAATCGTCTGATGAGGCCGTAATTTTCAATAGCAGGCTACTACGATAATTTAGCTTTAAAAGTCCAATCGCATTTTGATCCATGGGTTGTATTAAAGGGTTGACATTAGGCGGCATATACATAACCCAAATTTTTCCGTCTTTAGTTAAGTGCACCAATTCTTCTGCAGGAGGATGACTTGGAGCATTATCGAGCAAAAGAAGCGCTTTTATGGGAAGGTTTTTAGCCTTCAAGAAGTTTTCCACCTGCAATTGTTTATAGATAAGCTCGATAAAAATGTCAATTTAATAACAAATCACCTCTGGAACAAAAATTTTAAAAAACCAATGTTTAAAAAGGGAAGCATTCATGCAATCAGATTTTGAGTTTCCATAAGCAATAGGCAAGTTTTTGTTCCGAAAACATCTTGGTTTTTGAGCTTTTCCAATCAAAAAAGGTGTAATCTTCTTTGTTCCCTCAGCATTCGCACAAATTAAAAACGTTATTCTCTCCTTTGAGAGTTTTCTGCCAGGTGCAGAATTTTCACCTTGGTGTACATACGTTTTGTCCGGTAACATTTTCCAATAAAGTCCGGACTCGTCTGCATTAAAAACTGCTTCATGTATAAGGTCGTGTTCCTTAATAACAGCAGCTAATTTATTGATAAATGGAGCTACAAGTTCTTTAGAAGACGATAGCTTTTCACCAGATTCTTTGAGTAATCTAATACCATAGCGTTTTTTGAATTTGGTGAGCCAACCATCACTGGCAAAAAAGCTGCCTGCATAAAACTTCTTATGAAATTCCAGAGCCTTACATTTTAACTGCGTAGCCCCTACTGGAATATGAGATTTTCTTTCCACTCATACAGCGCATCTTCCATTTTTTTAAATTCTCCAGTTGCTATTCTGTAGCGGGATTTTTGTGCACCTGTTGCAGCTAAAAGTTGCGCCTTCTGCTTTCTTATAGTGCAAATGGTTGATTTAGATAATCCATACTTGTTACAAAGTTCATAAAGACATTTTCCACCCTCACTGTCTTCTATAATTTTCAACTTATTTTCTAAAGAAATTTGCTACTTTTTCACTTCTTTTACTTTGAACATTTTGTATGTAGCAAATATAGAACACACGACACGTGGCACTTGTTATCACTATAAAATCTGATACCAACATAATATTTCGCAATTGACAGCAGAAAAAAAAACAAGTAAAAAACTTCGAAGTTAAACTTTTTTCTTACAAAAAATACAGTTATTCGTATTATCGAATAGCAAATATTTTTTATATTCGTATTACAGAGCTGCTAATGCGAAAAGTTTACCATTCGTACAATTGGAAATTCGTGGAAACGAAAGTACGTACTATTGGACGTCCACTGTATTTCGAATTTTAAAAAACCCTTTTAGGACGATATTCTCAAATATCTAAACTAAATATGCAAATGAAACTAGTACTGGTTAAGTAAGGACTAGTGAAATAGGTCTTGATTTTGTATCCATGACTTATATAGTTCTAGGTAATATTTTCGAGAAAATATGATATATATAAAGTGTTCCAGTTTCATTGAATGAAGAAAACGGTAGGAATTTATTAACTGAAGATTGCTTTCACAATGTCTACGTTTTTCTTGGATTTTTATATATTTCTGACTAGTGAATAAACTGGCACTGTAGCACTAGTGAAGTGGCTAGGGAATGGTTATGTAAAAGGTAGCAATTGACATGTTCACGTAAAATTCGCCAGTTGAATGCAAAGATAGTATATTAAAGTGGAACTAATATCGGTTATCTTAGGGCTAGTGTAATCGGTAGTTCTGTACTAGTACCACTTACTGCAGAGTGCAGAGATGATTTTTTACTCTGAAAAAAATTAATTCAAAACATAGAAAGTTATATGAAGAACACCAAATATCGAATTCAAAATGATTTAATTGCACTCGGAACTGAAATATATAATCTGCTTGATAAATTGTATAGTGTAATTGCAAAATATATGAATTTAATGTAACTCTAACAGAACCCACTGTGCAACGGCTACTACTCTAACACTCTTCCCCTGATCTCCGCACTACATTTATGATGAACACTCTGCTTCATGATGTTGCTTGCTCTGCTCTATGCCAAAAATGACAACCGAGACAAAGTGTCACTTTTTAATTGAATTTCTTATAGAAATCGATCTGTTATTGAGTGGATTTCATTTGTTTGACTGTTCGTTTGTTTTCTTATATTTATTTGCTCGTTTGTATTTCTGTTTGCTAATCTGTGTGTGAGTGCGTGGATGTTGGTGTGTGGGAATTTAGTATTTATTTTAAGTGTGTCTGTTTTTAGGTAGATCCACTTGGAGTCACATACTTGAGTTCATAAGATATTTTTACCTTATGTAGATGTTTTTGTTTTGTATATCTACGCCTTAAGATTTGATTATCAGGCAATACCACAGAAATGCCCATTAGGAATAAACTGCTGCGAGACAAAAATATGTCATTAATTTAAGGTTCTCTCCGTGTTTCGCACCCTACCGAGTTTTAATGTCGTTTTTTGTTAACACAAAAATAGCACTGCTTAAAATATATAAAACTGGCTATTTATGAAACAGTAAAAAATGTTTACTTTATTAATATATTAGGTGAAACCTCAACAATAACCACAAGAAAAAAAAATCCCAAAAAAATACAGTCCATGCAAACGTACTGCAATAAATAATAAATTAGCTGAATTATGTTGGTTAAATGTGGTTTTCCTTTTTACCTCCAAAGCTTACCATATCTTATTTAATTTTGTTGTTATATTTCGTGCTCAAGCTCACATTATTTTAAAGCCATTACATCTTCGCCATAGACTCTATAGAATCTATAGAGCTATAGACCGAGAAAAACAAAAAAGAAACATACACTATATAAAACCAAACAACACAAACAAACATCAAACAGTCCCTTGGCACAGAATAAAGTCAGTGAAAGAATTCGTATAGATGCGGCTGTGGCACTAAAAATGCCCATAAGCAAAATTGCTACAAAATGGCTTAAATTAATAAATAAAATAAAAGAAAAAAATAAAACAAAAAAATCGTACCAAAAATCCTGCAACGAGTAACAAAATATTTACAAAAGCAACAAACAACACAAAAACAAAATAGGCACAACAGTAGCAGCAGCAGCAGCATAAAAGCAAAAAACAAGGACGAAACATATTTTATGAGCATCTTGTTGATGATAAAACTTTGTGTTAAAAAGAAAGATCCCGCTGGGAGAATAATTGAGTCTTCTAGCATTTTATGTGCGAGCTCACAGCGTGCTCCGTGCGAGAAATGAGCTTCCCTACGCTCCCAAGTGATAAAACCAAAAGCATAGCATAGCTGCAGCGGAATCCTTTTAAGGATGAGGACGACTCGATGGCTCTGGCGACTCGCAGCTAATACTTGGTGGCAAGGCATGAATACAAGCATCATGCGAAAAATATTTAAAAAGTGTGGTTTTTGTATTTTCAGTGTGGGACAACATATTTTGACCTCCATATTTGTTGTGGAGTCAAGGGAAAGCAAGCCACTTAATACAGCTTCAAAAACTTAAATTTTAAATGATAATAAATAAATAAAAATTAAGAGCAAAATAATGATAATTTTGACGCTAGGGATAGCCACCCAAGGATAAAGAATATCTATGTTTTTGGCTTTTCCACTTTTAGTACTCGAGCACATAATTTTGACACATATTTTGTTGTTTTTTTTTTCTCTCTCTCGAAACCAAATCATTTTTAATAAGCTTTGCTTAACATGACCTTCGGGTATAATTTCCCGACAAGTTTTTCAATTCCTTTCATCTAGTTTGAGCGTGAAAATGTTGTCCTTAGACAACAAGAACCTTGGCTGTAGCGAAAACCAACGCCAAGTAGCGTGCCACAAGTTATCCTTAACATTGACGACAAAAGTTTAACCCGTTTGTCTTTGTAATTTGTTGGTCTTGCTGCTGCTGTTGCTGCTGCAGCTTTGTTGCAACGAGCTATGTTTGTTTTTTTCTACTATTTTTTAGCAATTTTCAGCTGGTTTTTTGAGCTTTTTGAAGTATAATTTGTGCTCATAATAAGTCGTATTAAAAACTGTATAAAACTTTATTTATGAGCGCAATTTTGACTTGATGTAAGTTTTTCAGTTATTTTTCCTTTCTCTTCCTTTTCTTCTTCTTCTTGCTTGATATTCATATTCTTTACTGGTTGTTATTGCTGCTGCTACTGTTACTGTTTTTTATAATTTTATTAAAAAGTTTTTAATACAGTTTTTCCATTTCGCTTCAACTTATGATGAAGTTATAAATACTGTTCGTGGCTACAGCACTTTTGTCAAAATTGATGTTTTGTAAAAAGCATTTAAAAGACAAGAAGCTAAAACAAGTTTGGCTTAAAAGTTAATCGAGCTATAGAATAATGAGTTTGCTGTATAGACTCTGTTACTAGGTCAAGGCTAAATACTAGCCCAATAATTAACTCTTTCTCTTGTGATAATAGAAATTGTTCGAGTTGAGAATAGCATAAATTGGAAAAGTAAATAAACTAAAGAAAACTATTTAAGCCCTTTTGGCCCAACAGTCGCAATTGTTTCATTAGTATCTGTATACAAACATTGTATACACCTCTTAATATGAAACATGTTAATAATAACCGGACTTTATGGACCTAAAAACTTAAAGAAAACAAAATAAGAACCAAGAAAAGTACTTGGTTATATGGTATGTAGTATATGGTACTTTTTTCAAAATTTGGTACTTTTTGAAAATTTGGTACTTTTATATAATTTGGTATTTTTTCAAAAGTTGGTACATTTTTCAAAATTTGGTACTTTTTTCAAAATTTGGTACATTTTTCAAAATTTGGTACTTTTTTCAAAATATGGTACTTTTTGAAAATTTGGTACATTTTTCAAAATTTGGTACTTTTTTCAAAATTTGGTACTTTTTCAAATATTGGTACTTTTTAAAAATTTGGTACTCTTTGAAAATTTGGTACTTTTTCAAAATTTGGTACATTTTTCACTATTTGGTAATTTTTTCAAATATTTGTACTTTTTGAAAATTTGATACATTTTTCAAAATTTGGCACTTTTTTCAAAATTTGGTACTTTTTTCATATATTAGAACTTCTTAAAAATTTGGTACTTTTTTAAAAATTTGGTACTTATTTCAAAATTTGGTACTTTTTTAAAAATTTGGTACTTTTCTAAAAATTTGGTACTTATTTCCAAATTTGGTACTTTTTGCAAAAAATGGTACATTTTTCAAAATTTGGTATTTTTTTCAAAAAATTGGTACTTTTTCAAAATTTGGTACTGTTTTCGAAATTTGGTACCTACTTTATTCAATATTTGGTACATTTTTCGATATTAATCGAAAAATTCATCAAGTAGTGAAAATTGAAGAGTACCAAAGGTAATCAGCCCAATCATGAAACATTTTCTCCCGGGAATTTTAAAAGGGAGTTTCCGTTTTTAAGATCAAGTTTAAAAACTTTTTGGAAATTTTTAATACGAATTTGATTTTCAACCGCCAATATTCATGAGTGTAAAATAAAAAATTAGATGTCTTTATCGGCTATTTTAAAAACGGAAACACCCTCTTATTAAATTAAATTATTTAATATTTTAGTTCCCTTTAAATTATTTTGGAATTTATTATTTAAAAATTTTCTTATCGATAATCATTGGAAATAATCTAGAAAAAGAATAAAACATTAAAAAACATAAAAACATAAATATTCAAAATATTCATCTGGACAATCGCCTGTATCGAACCCGACTCTCAGAACTATATTTATTTGTTATAATTATAGGTAGAAACTAAGAAAATGTAAAAGACAATAACAACAACACTGCATACTGTCAAACATGTACAACTTAAACATTTACGGACATATAATTAACAACAGGTTCGCAAAGCCACGTTCGCAAATAGGTAAAGAAATGTCACATCAGTAGCAACTAGTAGGACTGGTACCACCTCTGCTTCCTTGTTTAGCTTATTGCTTAAACTTAAAGCTTTTGGTAAATACATCTTTCGAATACCATTTGCTTAGATTCTGCTCGACGTGTTTTATGCCTTTGCAACAGAGTCCAAGCGTCGCAGCCGAGCCTCGCGGTCCTCTACCCTCGTAAATTCTTCAAATTCTGCTCGCTTGGATAGGCTCGTAGGCTTGAATTCTGCTCGCCGTGCTATTTGCCCTTGCAGCATTATTCCAGCGTTGCAGGCAGACTTCGCGGTTGCTTGCCCTCGCAATTCAGATTCTGCTCGCTGCGCTGCTTCGGTGGCCCTTGCAACAGAATCCGGCTGTTTACACAAGTGACCTTTGCAAATTAATTATTTTTCCTGACTGAACAACTGCTGCTCACTGAGCCGTCTGACCTCTGCCTGATACAGCTTTCAGACGCCCTGACCGCAGAATCTTTGTCGCTTTACATAAGCTGCGTCACAATTTCGATCACCTGTTATTAGAACCAATCCCCCGAACGAATTAAATAAGAACCGATTAGATGTCTTAAGAGCCGATCACCTGTTATAAGAACCGATCACCCAAACCGATTAAATAAGAACCGAATACCTGTCATAAGAACCGATATCCCAAACCGATTAAATATCATTAGAATCGATTAGATGACATAAGAACCGGCCACTTGTTATAAGAACCAATCACCCAAACCGATTAAATATCATAAGATCCGATTCGATAAGGACCGACCACCTGTACCGATTTAATATCATAACAACTGATGAGATTAAATTACCGATCACTTGTTATAAGAACCGATCACCCGAACCGATTAAATAAAAACCGATTAAATGTCATAAGAACCGATTATCTGACACAGGAAACGATTACCCTTCATAAGAACCAAGTACCCGTTACATACCATAGCATCCGACTTCATTATAATAAGAAATATCATAAGGAATTTAAATTGTTCAATAAAAGATTGAAAATATAAATGCAAATTGCGTTGTTATTTGCTGTAGGTTAATTGGATCCTTCAGCGAATCATTGAATGAATGAGTTTTACCTCATTCATAGATAAAACCGCGTTACCAATTACATGTAGGATTTGGTTTAACCGATCGACTTCATTAATAGTTTCTATCTGATTCATTATTATCTATCCGCATCATTTTTTTATGAAATTAAGTTGTACAATGCATGATCTTGAAGGGAAGTAAATTGAAATGCTTTAAACATGCTTTTATAGTTCCTTACAATTGACCTGAAGTAGATTTCAACGTGTTCGCAAAGAATATCTTTTAAAAGCTTTAAAAGTGTCATCATTCACAGATACAGAAACGACAGAATGATGACAAAACAAAAACAAAAAAGTCAACAACTTACAATTGGAAGGAAACTGTTGCTGACGGCTGTCGAAGGCTGTTGCAGAGGAAATGCTCGCTCAAGGACAATTCTTTTGATTCTCATTGTGCGGTGGTCTCTTTTTTTCTTTTTGATGTAATTTTTTATTTTATCATTGTTGTTGTTGTTGTTGTTGTTGTTGTTGTTGTAGTCGTTGTAGCCATTGTTGCCATTGTTGCTGTTGCTGTTTTTATACAACAGCTAAAATTGACAATAACCTTTGACAGGTTGACTAACGACAGTTACCGTTACGCTGTAACTGCATTTTGTGACGCCACAAATCTGTGCAATACACGCACTCAGCTACGATAATAGGTTAAAAGGATTCACTCCATGCGTTGATGGTGCTTGGTATTGTTTAATGTTCATCCTCCTCGACTGCTTCTATCCTGTGTATTGCGTTACATCGTTGTTCCTGCAGGAATCATTCTGGGACTCTGTGCAGAAAATGTTTTAATCTGCGTAAACAATTTTGTATTAACCTGCTCCTGCTCGAAAACAGACGAGTTAAAGGTAGCAACACAACACCGCAATTTTACACAAGCACACTCATACACATACTCCTACAACAGTTTAGGCACGTGTAATTCGCTTGTTATTGGGTTCGATTGGCTTTGGCTTAGTGATGCTATAATTTTTGTGGGTGTTGTGTTAAAATCTCCATTAGATACGCACTTAAGTTACGTGACTGAATGTTTTTAAAGTAGAATTTTTCGTTTTTGTTGTTAATTTTTCAATCAATGTTTTTAAAGGTTTCCATTGTTAGTTATTTGTTGAGTTTTATCATTTCATGCAACCTAGAATGACTTACTGAGTCATGCTTAAACGTGATCCTTTTTGACATCATCCTGATGGCTAAAAAAAAGATTCAGACAAAGGCATCAATAAATTAATGTATGTTATGTTAATTTGCTTTTAAATTTAGATTAAATTTTCGTAATGCTTAGGTTCAAAACTGTCTCTAATGTCGACTACACCGAGAAAAAAAGCTATAGGTGAATCACCTAAGTCGACTTGGGTGCAGAGAATTGTATGGGAATTATAAACTTATGCTTATTCACCTAAACAATTTATTGTTTAATACATTGCTTTCAAGGCACATACTTCGATACCTTGCCAAAAAAAAAAAATATTTGATTCACCTAAGCCCAAAATCCAAAAATACAAAATTAAAAAACAACTAGCATGGATGGCTTAAGCATTAGTTAGCTTAAGCATAGTTTTGAGCTATTTTTCTTTTAAGCAAAAATTTCTTTGTCAGATTCATACAGAATCGAACCCTGGAACTTTTGGTGCCATTCCATCGCTCTACCAACTGATCCAAGTAGAATTGCTTGCTGTTTGTTGACATAACTGCAGCTACGTTAATTCACCTAAGCAATTTATTGTTTAATACATTGCCTTGAAAGCACATACTTCGATACCCTGCCAAAAAAAAAAAAAATATTTGATTCACAGATGTATTAACAGATGCAGTATGTCGCAATATTCTGTTGATAGCTACAGCATAGCTTCAGTTGTAATTAATATTGAATAAATCAGTCCGCGTAACTAAGGAGTTTGGCTTAATGCGTAGCATAGTGTCTTCATACACAGTGGTATCGGGTTGGTTTGGGTTCGAATCTTTACGGAATGCGAAGGTAAAATTTTTGTATTGATATTTAATTTAATTTAATGTTCTTCTTATAATAGGCGTGAATCTACAAGAAAAGCCAAGAAGTCATTAATTTCTGAGAAAAAAACGGTGTGTTGGTAAAAGAAAAATTTGTGTTGTTGCCGATTTCATTCAAGCAAATCACAGAACGAGAGGGTGGCAGCTTCAGAAAAAAAGGAAAATAAAAAAAGCCAAAACCCGAAAAAAAATTAAATTTTTGAAAATCAATTTTTTCTTTAAAGTAGTGCATAAAAAATTACCGAATACTTGGTAAATTTATCATCCAATAAAAATTGGCAAGACAACATGTAAAACTTAGGCGTTTTGATAAAGTACTTGGGTGGCTGAAAACTGCCAAAGCCATCTTATAAATAATACTAGATTTTAGATGTAACTCAATACTCCCCCCAAAAATTTTCGTTTTAGTCTTACTTACTTACTTAGGTGGTCGTAACAACCCGTGTCCGAGTTTCGGTAGACATCATCAGCGCTCGCCAGGCGCCTCTGCTTTGCGCGCGCCTTCTCCAATCGGATGCACCAAGTGCGGTTAGGGCTTCCTCAGCCTGGTTCATCCATCGGAGGCATGGTCTCCCTCGTCGTCGTAGACCAGCGACCCTCGCCTCGAGCACCTTTTTCGCTGGAGCTTCGTCGTCCATACAATGGACATGACCCAGCCAGCGTAGTCGCTGCACAGTTATACGCCGAACTACATCAATATCTTCGTAGAGCTCATACAGCTCGTGGTTCATTCGGATGCGATAGTCATCGCCGACTCGAACAGGACCGAAGATTTTGCGAAGAACTTTTCTCTCGAACACCCCCAGAGCGGCTGCGTCAGTTTGCGAAATTACCCATGCCTCAGAGCCATAAAGCAGCACAGGTAGAACGAGCGTTTTGTACAGTATTAGTTTTGTCGATCGAGACAGGGCTCTGGAACTTAGTTGCTTACTGAGCCCGTAGTAGCACCTATTAGCAATTATTGTTTTTCGCTTTATCTCCAGGCTGATTATGTTGTTGTTATTAATGGCGGTGCCAAGGTAAACGAACTCCTTGACTACTTCAAAGTTATAGCTGCCGGATGAAACGTGGGAGTCTAAGCGCCGCGCTCCCTTGTTTGTAGACAGCATATACTTTGTTTTACCCTCATTTATCGTTTTAGACATAAAGCCAAAAATATCAAAAAAAAAATTAAAAAATTGATGTCAATTAAAATATGTTGACATGTTGGACGATGTTCTGATTCAGTCACTAGAAGACAATGTAAATCGTCGAATGTGTCAAGGTGTATTCAATTACATCCAGCGTTTTTCTAGAAATCGTGTCATTCGTTTACCTACTTTTTTTGCATCCTTTTATAACGCCTCCTTTTATAATCTCTGAAAAAAAATAATGTTAAAAATACAAAACTTTTTTCGTAAATTTAATATGATGTCTTACAATGTGCAGAAGGGAAAATAATGTAGAAGATTTGGTAGAACAAATTATTTCGATTTTGTATCTTCGCTCCATCCAACTTACTGCCCTTGTGATACACAAAAGATACCTGATCTCATGGACTTTATAATATATAAGAACTTTGATCGACTATTAATTACTGTATAAATCTACACATGATAGAATAAGTCAGATTATCCATAGCAAGACCACTAGCCCCCCGTCCGTCTAGCATTGAATGCTGGATGGACAACTTAATACTTAATATTAAGATTCCAATTTATTAAATGGTGTTTAATATTTTTTTTTTTTGCAGGCGAAGCAGCGGGTCTTTGCTAGTTATTAATAAGCTCATACTATTAATAAAAGTATTTCCATTATATGACTATTGAATTATTGTTATTATTGTGCATAGTAATTTTTTGTAATAACAACCTTTCTAATTTTGTCCCCATTAAACGCACTACACCAAATTGTATTGAAATATTTTAAATATTAAGTAATGCTAGGTTAAAACCGAATGTATTAAAATTTGAAGATTTTTATGATAGACATATACATATACACTAGGCCGGGTCGATTTGTGGGGAGGCAAAAAATCGCCTATTGCTCTGTGAAAATCGTATTCTAGGGATCAAAATAAGAAACTTTGCCGAAGGAACCATACCTCTAAAACGAATTCTGATGTCCCCCAATTTGGGTCGAACTTTTGGGTAGGGGCAAATTTTGAAAAATCCCACTTTGACCCATTTAGAGTGCTCCAATAGAGTCCAAATGTATGACCGACCCCCACTACTTTAGAGGCCCGACCCACCCATGCCAGTGGCACACCCCCTGGAACCCCCCTGGGGGTTCCCCATACAAACATTTCAAAAAATCGCCAGTTTTGGCACTTTACATGAAAAAATCAGCGAAATGCCTATGTTTTTTTCTTTTTGGAGTTTTATTTCTCTTTAGAAATTTATTCAACCCTTTTAAAAAATTAAGGTATCACTTGTGACACAATTGCAAATCGGAAAATTGCTTGTGTGCGTTTTTTAAGGCAGCACAAGACACAGCTGCATGTCGTAAACTTACTTGTGTAGTTTTTTTATAGCACCTACTTAAGAAATGAAGGTTGTTTTTACAACGATTTCTAAAACCTCGTTTACGCAAAATTGTCAATCAAGTAATTACAGATAATTCATATTATGCGCATTCGGAAAATATCTTGTTATCAATGTTGTTTGATGATAGCAAAGAAAAGCGCGACTGTGTACATAATTCTACGCTATCGACCCAACGCAACTTAGAGCTTATAAAAAACCAGATATAAAGTTTAATTGCACAAGTTACTCGGAAATGATCAATATGAATGACATAAATAACGTATTTGAACCACCATTCACGCGAAGCATTCCGTACGATACATTGAAAGAATATTTAAATCAAGATGATCCACCGTTTAATGATCCAAAAATTGCATCACACTTACAAGGAACGGAACGACATGTTCAATTGCTAGCTAGCGTTTCCAAACGGGTTATACCGGAAAATGTAGAGGCTGTTATGGCGACGACATTAGAGAGCCGTGCGAAATTGCCCAGACTTGAAAGTAAAAAAGACTTCAAACATTAATTTTTTTAGTTCCTTTTCTATAACTAACTTAAATTAATTTTTTCATTTACATATGTTCTGACTAAATAAATTTCAAAAGAGAAAAAATAGATATTATTATAAATAAATAAATAAAAATAAAGAAAAAACATAGCCATTTCGCTGATTTTTCATGTAAAGTGCCAAAACTGGTGATTTTTTGAAATGTTTGTATGGGGAACCCCACAGGGGGATTCCAGGGGGTGTGCCACTGGCATGGGTGGGTCAAACCTCCAAAGTTAGTGGGGGTCGGTCATACATTTGGACTCGATTGGAGCACTCTAAATGGGTCAAAGTGGGATTTTTCAAAATTTGCCCCTACCCAAAAGTTCGACCCAAATTGGGGGACATCAGAATTCGTTTTAGAGGTATGGTTCCTTCGGCAAAGTTTCTTATTTTGATCCCTAGAATACGATTTTCACAGAGCATTGAGCGATTTTTAAATCGACCCGCCCTAATATACACCCTATAGGAACAAACTAACTTGTTTTTAAAAACAACTAATTAAAAAACTAGTTTAAAATAAACCAGTATATGAACTACTTTGAATTATATTAAGGTGACATCCACTTCAATTCTAAAGAGCTTTTATTGCATTATATATGAAGTAATTGAAATACTACTTAAAAACAAGTGATTGATAAACTACTTTGAATTATATTAAGGCGGCAACTACTCTGATTTTGACATTTTTTAATTGCAAATTTTTATTAGATTACAAGTCTATATATATATATAACCATGTTATTTCATCAAATATTATTAACTTTAGGCCATCAGTAATTGTTTTCAATTGGTTATTTTAGACTAATTAAAAAAATAATTTAAATATAACTATTTTAACAAGTCGTTGAAAATATATGCAGACGAAAGTCAATTGACTTATTTAGCGGACATCACCATACAAAATATGTTAGTTCGTTCTATGGAAAAAAGTCTGAATTTCAACTAGTTGTGGTTGACAAAAAAATACTTTATCAACTACTTTTAAATTAGTTGATTTTCGTACAGGGCAGCCATTCGCACAAACACACACACGCATAAGCATTTTTGCATTTTTGCTGTCACAATGTGTGGTCTTTTCGGTTAGCATAGAGGAGACGTGTGTGTGTGTGGATGTGTATTTGTGAGAATTTTATAAATGTGTATTTATGGATATTACTCAAATTAAAGCATGTGCACAGTGTTTCGTTTTGTAAAAACTAGCGAGGCAAAATTATTTTTTCATGGTTTTTTCTTTATTGTTTAGCGCACAAAAATGATAATATAAGAATTTTTTTTGTGTGTCATATACGGAGCTAATATAACCTACATTTTACTTACCGTCTCTATGAGTACTATACGATTTATTGACTCATAGAGTCAATTCGATCGTGCTTATTTTTGGCATGTTTATGCTGAAATTTAAAAACTATTCTGACCAAATATTATTCTAATAGCTTTACTATGACCAAAGTTATTTAAATTTTTCTGTCATCATAACTGACATAGTTTTTTAATTCTGTAGCATATTAAAATCTTAACAAAACAGTTATCAATCGTTTTTATTCTTTTGACATGTTATTAATGATATCTCAAGCTACACAAAAATGTTATTTTGAAATGAATTTTTAAACTATTTATTTTTCGTCCTGGCGGCCAAAGTGTACACATCAAATAAAAGTTAGGTAGTTGCTCATGGTGATAATGGAGCTTGAGTCATCTGAAGCAAAAAAAAATCAAATAGTTTGTTGTTCTCTAAACTTTTTGCGCAAGCAAGATTTAAAAAATTGCATTAAAAAATAACATGACGGCACACTTTTAAGTAAAAGTTAAAAACACCTTGTTTTTATTCATTGAAAATTTGTGGGCAAAATAACAATTTATGATTATAAAATTAAAAGTTTAAAATAGACTGCAGTCTTAAATTCTCATTCAAAATGTATTTGCATGAACTGTGAACCAATATGTGAGTCAGCTTCGGATTAGTTTTCATCATGGTATTCATTTTCTAGGGAATGGGAAGAAACTCCTAGGGGTTGAATTTGAGATGGTTCTGAATATATCGGTAAGTCTTGTACTTCAGTGCCCTATTTCACCAAAAACAATTTACAATCACAAATTTGTACTTGTATACTACACTTAACGATTTTTTTCTACAATTTTGTGAGAATTTCCTTACAATTCACTTCTTTGTAAGTTGGTGAAATAGGACACTGGTGGTAGTTGTAAGTTTGTTTTTTGAGGTATTTGCCGAATTAAATCAATAAGTGGATATGATGTTATCATAAACCTAATGCTAATAATTCAATGGCTGGTGAAATTTAAGGAAATTTACCCAGTAGAAAACTTGCTCAGGCCTCTAATAATCAGACTGAAATTCAGGATTGAATTTCTTAACATAATCATGCCTCCATTATTCAGTTCCGATTTCAAGGCTGAAATTAAAATATAATTTAGGCATCTTTTTTACAGACCTATATTCTAACCTGAAATTAAATAAAAAAATCAGTCCTCTTAAATTTCAGGCCAATTTCATTTCTGAATTTGAAAAAAAAATTGATATTCAGACCAGATATCAGAGATGAACAGTAGAGTGGTCCTTATTTTTCGACTTTTGAATTATCATCGCGGCATGTCATTATTCGATTATATACATCTAAATATGAAACAGATTTTTTTGTTTTAATTTTTTATATGATTTGGTGGTCGATACCAGTTGTCAAATTTTAGCCCTTTCACAACAAAACGTCCCTTGATGTCATTCGCCGATTTGAATGAGCTTCGGATATGTGATAGAGAACAAAAATGTTTGGTACACGTATTTTATTATAGGTGCGGAAACACAGGTTAAAAGGTTGAAATTGACGTCCGAAAAATTTCACATAAGTGCGTTTTTTCACATAATGACCATATTGGAGCCGCCATTTTGAGTTTTTAATTTTTGATTGCAGATTATATACGTACCTGATTTTATGTAGATACGAGATCGTCTTCTAGTTTTGGCCACTTTTTCCTGCCATTTGCCAAAAATTAAAAAAAAAATTAAAAATAAAATTAAAAATTAAAATTAAAAATAAAAACAATTTATTAGTTTCTTATTGTATTTATACAAATAATGTGTTGCCCCACGAAGTTAATAGAAAAAAATTATTTTTCTTAAGAATTAAGACCACCCTAATGAACATTTCCAAAAAATAATGCCAAATTTTAGGTCTGAAGAGGCGGACACTTGTATGAAAAAATCAGGGCTGTTTTCAAGCATGACATTTTCTGCTGGGTAGATATGATTTTTGGTTTTTTAATTTAAAAGACAATTTTTGTTTGCTTAAAAAAATGGGAATGGAAACGTTTATGTATGTTTACAAAAAGTATCGTTAAGACATAAAAGTAAAATCAAGGTACTTAATACTGGTTTTGAAACCTTTATGAAGCTTTACAAACACTTATGTATGTGCTATAGTGTACGCATACTTTAATATCATTATTAACATTGAAAAAAAAACAATTCAAAATTAAAATTATTATAATTAATAACAATTACTCGCGCCTCATAAATTTTATTGTTTTATTGCTTTTTGCACATGAAAATGAAGTAATTCTTATCTGTGGCAACATGTGCTTCACTATAAATCAGAGCACAAAACAGCATTATCAGCCAACTACAAAAGCAACAGCACCAACAACAACTATAACAAAAATATGAAAAAAATTAAAAACAAAAAAATTAACGAAGCTGAACACAAATGATATATATTTCAAAATTAAATAAATAGCAGTCAAAGAAGCAATGAATGAAAATCATACAGAATGAAAAAGTATTAAAACACAGCAACAACAACAGCTTTTATTAATTTAGCGAAAGCAATTTTATGGTATTATTATATCTGGATGGCAGACAGCATGAAAAAAACACTTTTTCAGCCTTTAACTGAGGGCACAAAATGTATGTTGAGAAATTAATATTTAAATGAGAAATACAAACAAACAAACAAAGTAGATACAACAAACACAACAAAAATTGAAAAACAGGAGTAAACAGCACCTAGAGTAAACAGAAAATTGACTTTAACAAAAATATTTTTAAACATTGCGCCTGAAAAGTTTTTCCCAGAGTAAACTGCAGGGAAATTAATGCACCTTATAATTTCCACAACAATATTAAAGTGCCTAAAAGCAGGAAACGTAACGCAAGTTAAAAGAAAATGAAAGGAAAGAAAGGGAAAGGCGTGGCAAAAGAGTTGTTGGGATAAAGACTACGCTTCAAAGTCTTACCTTGGCATTAAACTTGTTGTAAATTGCAATTAAGCTGCTCTTCTTTGTGTGTCGATGTGTGTGTTTGTTTGTGTGTGTTTGTGTGTGTGTGTGTGTGAATAAGTGCAGTCTTGTCTTCAGTTGTAGTGCCAGCCACGCACTTCTTGCTACCTTTTGGAATACGAAATTCTTTCTTAACAAGAGCTCTCATTCCACTCTCTCTTTCCTTCTCTCCCACTCTCTACCACTCTGTCTCTTTCGCACGACTTGTTATCAGTGTTCTTGGCTAAAAGTTTTTCCCACCGAACTTTCAACTCAAGTTGCAATGCAACAACACATTCAACTTTTCCTTTAACAACGAAGATTTTTTTTTTTTGTCTTTTTCTGGTTTTACCTTCTTAATTAGTTACCCTTGAAGAAATACTGCCACTGTTGCAGAATATTAAAAAAATAAGTAGTTAATGGCTACTTTTTAACGCTGGGTGTTCCTTTTTTTCCCCCTCTCCATTTTAAAATGACTGTGCTCTCAATTTTTTGTCGTAATATATATGATTGCAATCTTTTTCTTATTATTTAATTCTTTTGTAATTTAATCTTTTTAAGTTTCTGTATTAATTAGAACCACGTTATAAGAATTTGTAGGACAAATAAATAAATAACATGGCGTATGAGTAAAATTTTACTTAAATATTCAATTATTAATTTAATGATTATTTATTATTTGCTGTGCTTAGATATTTCTAAGAATTTGTTATCTCTTAAACAACAGTAACAAATTAACCGCCTCATTTTGTATATCGAAAATGCAAACCAACGACAAGCAAAACACGAGAAGCAAGAGAATTTTGTATATAAAAAAGTATTGCTTCTCGTGTCTTACTTGTCGTTGGTTTGCGTTTTCGAATTACATACAAAATAAAGCAGTAAGAGTTATTCTAATTTTCTTATCCACCTTTTTTTTATTAATTTTACCCAAACCACCAAACCAAAAAGAGCAAAACAAGAATATACAAAAATTTATTTTGTATCTCAATATTTATAAGTTTTATAAGTAACCTGCAGGAGACCGGACTTAAATCCCATCTGAAACAGAATTTTTTGAAGTAAAATTTCTTAGGTGGCAAATCGATAATTCGATATTAAAAGAGTGAAGTTTCAAAAACGTGTTACCCGCCACGCGTCATGCTGAAGTATATGAGTACGAATACCATACATTGTATATACACTGGTGGCCAAATCTAAAGCAACCAGAATAAAATATCGATATTAGACAAAAAAAAGTGGTATATATTACACAATGGCGGTAATTTGTAAAATTTTTTAAAATGATATTTTATGTATTTCAAATTAAAAAAAAAAAATAAAAATATTAATTCATTACAAAATTTTTTTACAAACCCAAAAACGAAATAGACTCGATTTTTGGGTGGTCATAACTAAAGCAACTTGACTGTACAAACTATGTTATCAACAATTCTTATTTGGAGTACCGTTATTTATTTTGTGTTATACTTTGTGCATTTAATTCGTTTGTTAAAAATTATTTTTGTGAATTTCTCAAGACATAACACGTGAATATTTTCGGGTTAGAGACAATTAAAAAAAACATTTTCAAAATGGCTAGAAACAAGTATTGTAATAAGGTTAAAGAACAAATTATAAATGATTATAAAAAGGGTTTATCCCAAAAAAATATTTCGCAGAAATTTTCAATACAAAAATCAGTGATTTCTCGAATAATTAGCAGATTTCTTGCAACTGGTTCTGTAGTGACTATACATGCTGGAGGGAGGCCACGAAAAACAACACAACGCGTTGACAAAAGAATTGTTCGAGAAATAAAAAAAAAGTCTTTTGTAACCTCAACTGAATTGGTGAGACACTTATCTTTGGATATTAGCGCAAGATCTGTACGGTGACGAGCGGTGGAAGCTGGTCTACTCGCTCGAAAGCCATCAAAGAAGCCATATATTTCCAAAAAAAATCGCAAGGCCAGGCTAGCTTTCGCGAGAGTACATATCAGTTGGGATGCTGCTCAGTGGAGAAATATTTTGTTCTCAGTTGAGTCAAAGTTCAATATCAAGGGCTCAGATAACAAAAATTTTACAGTAAGGAGACCGAAAAACGAACGAATCAAACCACAGTATTGCAAAGGGACACTTAAACATGGTGGAGGTTCTACCATGATGTGGAGCTGCTTTTCGTATGCTGGAGTTGGACCAATTCACCAAATAATAACAACAATGGATCGTTTCGTTTACAAAAATGTGTTGGAAAATGTTATGCTTCCTTATGCAGAAGAGAATATGCCTATTATTTGGGTCTTCCAACATGATAACGACCCGAAGCATACGTCGAAATTCGTTAAAGATTGGTTGAATGACACAAACATAAAAACTCTCGCATGGCCAGCTCAGTCTCCTGATCTGAACCCGATCGAGAACTTGTGGAGCATCGTAGATCGCAAGATTAAAAGGGATTCTGAGACTAATAAACACAACATTTTCAGCCGTATCCAGGATGCATGGAACAATATTTGTAAGGATCAAATTGAACGACTTATAGATTCTATGCCTCGTAGGTGTGCAGAAGTTATCAAAAATAAGGGTTATGCTATCGATTATTAACATTATTGTATAATTTTAAGTTGGACTGTGAAAGTTGCTTTAGTTATGACCACCCAAAAATCGAGTCAATTTCGTTTTTTCGTTTGTAAAAAAATTTTGTAATGAATTAATATTTTCATTTTTTTTTTTTAATTTGAAATACATAAAATATCATTTAAAAAAATTTTACAAATTACCGCCATTGTGTAATATATACCACTTTTTTTTGTCTAATATCGATATTTTATTCTGGTTGCTTTAGATATGGCCACCAGTGTAAGTGCTGCCTAAGAGTATGCAATAACTTTTAGGTTGATCAATTACAACAATGGTGGGGAGAGAGAAAACCTCCAAAAACAGCAACAGCAGCAACAACAGCTTAGTCTTCTTCTTCAGGAAAGACTACGAGAAACGCTAGGTTTTTATTATAGTCGAGAATTATAGAGTGCATATTTGGTGTATATGAAATTCTTGATTTTTGATATATTTTGTTATGATTTTCAATTATTAAAATTATTCTTTACTGTTCTTTTTTAACTTTATTATATAGTTAGTTATAGTTACTATATTTACTGTGTTTTTGTTATATTTTTGTTCTGTTACTATATTTTTGTTATTCTTATATTTTATCTTTCTTTTATTAAAATTATTTTACTTTATTCCCCATTTTTTTTTTTTTTTTTTCTTTTTAAGTCTTACAAAACAGCATGTGTGCACATTAAGGAAACTTATACAAGAACATTATTGTAAAAATATATCGCGAAAGTTATAAAAAACAATTAAATCGAAACCAATAGAATATTGGAAAGTACATAGTACTATTGAATCCATGCGATAGCTTATCGAAAGCTTGACTACTCTCACACAATCTTTTATAGTAAAATTAAGACAGCATCCAGTACGAACATAGAGAATGGGACTTCCGCGACACATTTCCATACATTTATCGATGCTTTTACATTAATCGGACTATTTTTTGTTACACGTTTTATAAATTACACCCGTCATGGTAGACGCTTAAAGCGGAAGTGCAACAGCAACAACAACACCAACAACATCAACAAGACCAAAAACACCAAATTATTTTGACAACTCCAGTGCAGAGCTATACACCAAAAACAACAGCAACAACACCAATAACAATAACAACATTAACAGTACCAAAAACACCAATTACACCAAAAACACGAATTGATCTATTACAACTGCGGTGCAGGAAAACATAAAAAACTAAAAACACTCAAAAAAAGCCTAAAAAAAAATAACAAAATAACCAATTACACCAAAAACACGAAAAGATCTATTACAACTATAGTGCAGACTATACACCAAAAAAAAAAAAAACAGAAACACCAAAAACACCCAACGAATCAACCAAATCCGGAACTACAATAGATGAAATTTTTCAAGTTATCTCGAAAATATTGACTCACGGACAGAGCTTGATTATAACGACTCCGTTCGGAGTCGGCGTAAAACATGTAGGTCCAGTTCTCGATCATTTGTGTGCAAACATTTCACATCACACACAACAAAATTGATCATAAGAAGCTCGGTCAAAGTCCTTTCAAGGGCTGAAATGGCCATTTCGTTTTACTTTTTTTAATTGGTCATCTCAAATCCTCAGGAATGGAATTGGGAAAAAATCGTCAATTCCACAACAGGAATTGTAATTGGTAATTGAACGTTTCAGTTCCTCAGGAATGGAATTGGAACAAATTCAAATTACAGGAATCAATTCTATTACAGGAAGTGTATTTGGATTGGATTGGATGGATTCCATTCCTAAGTAATTGAGATGTTCAGTTATCAATTACAATTTCAGCAATGGAATTGACGATTTTTTCCAATTCCATTCCTGAGAAATTGAATTATAATGAATATTTTTCGACCCAGGGCTGGGTCACGGACATATATCTGTTATTTTAGTCACAACGCATTAATATCGGTATTACCGATTGAAGCACAAACCAATGATAGTGTAAAACAAGGAACGAAAATAAACAAAACGTTATTTTAGTGTTCCGTAGAAAAAAAAAAAGAAAAAGAAATGGCCATTTCAGCCCTTGAAAGGACTTTGACCGAGATTCATATGATCAATTCTGTTGTTTGAATGTTTGAACGATATTGAAATTGAAATGTTTGAACACAAATGATCGAGAACTGGACCTACAAGTTATGCCTACTCCGAACGGCTTACGTTCTCAAGAAGCTTTTCATTTTTCCAGTTTTTACTCTCTGAGATTTGCCATTGTCTGCAGAGACAGAAAAATTAATTCAACCGAAAAAACATTCTTTGTCAGATGGGATTTGAACCTGGGATCTATTACATACAAGCCACACACTTCAGCCAGTATTTCACGGCCGCCACTAAACATTCCGTTGCGTATATGTATATGCATACAAACGCCAACACATATCGCTACCTTAATATAGAAAGGCCCTAACTCAAGTTTTTTTTAACATTATAGGAGCAGAAAAAACTTGATAAAAAACAAACTTCTGCAATTTCTGCAGTAAAAAAATTATAACATCTGCAGTAAAAATTGATCACTTGTAGTTTCTAATAAAAAAATTCGTTTACAAAAAAATTCAAAACCACAGAACATAATTTTTCATAAAGTTTTTTCTTTCTGCTTTTAAGTTAGTGCATTTTGAGATATGATAAATTAAGGTAGCGATATACTACTTACACTACGATGGCATAAAAAATTAAGACAAACATTATCTATCTGTATCGTTCGACAGGAAAACATATGTATTTGTATGTAGTGTTTGCGTGGTTAGTACTTAATTGCCTCCGAGTGTTTTTCGAAGAAAAAAATGACAGCTTTTTAAAAATTTTGTTTTTAAAAATTTATTTTAACAGGTCATTCAATAAGTCCGTAAGAAAAGTAAGAAAAAAACAAAATTTTGATAAAACTCGATTATATTATTCAAAATAGTTGACGCCTTTGAGAGCAATACAACGAGTATAGCGATTTTCCAACTTTTCGATACCACTTTTATAGTACGATTTATCTTTCTCGTCAAAATGGGCCTCAGGTTCAGTGATTACTTCATCATTGGACTTGAATTTCTTTCCAGCAAGTATTCTCTTGAGATCTGAAAACAGAAAAAAGTCGCTGGGGACTAAATCTGGAGAACATGGAGGATGGGTAAGCAATTTGAAGCCCAATTCATTCAATTTTGCTATCGTTTTCATCGATTTGTGACACGGTGCATGGTCTTGGTGAAACAACACTTTTTTCTTTTGCAAATGTGGCCGTTTCTTGGCAATTTCAGACTTCAATCGATTCAAAAGTGCACAGTAATAGTCGCTGTTGATGGTGGTTCGTTTTTGGAGATAGTCGATGAATATTATTCCTTTCGTATTCCAAAATACAGACGCCATCACCTTACAAGGCGCCTGTTGGGTCTTTGCTCGCTTTGGATACGGTTCGTCGTCTGCTGTCCACTCAGCTGACTGTCTTTTGGATTCTGGTGTGAATCTGAATCTGAATCTGTCTGAATCTGAATAGTGAAGCGGTTTATTGCGGTTTAACAGCGCCAAACACTCCTCTGAAGCATCAATTCGTTGTTGTTTTTGGTCGACTGTGAGCACACGCGGCACCCACTTTGCACAGAGCTATCGCATACCCAAATGTTCGTGCAAAATAGTAAAAACACTACCATCTGATATCTTAACAATGTCAGCTAACTCGTGCATCTTCAATTTGCGATCGTGCATAACCAATTTGTGGATTTTTTTGATGTTTTGTGGAATAACAGTCTGATTTGGGCGTCCACTGCGCTCTGCATCATTTGTGCTGGTACGACCACGTTTAAATTCAGCAATCCACTTTTCTCGATGGAGCAGAGTCCGGATAATGTTTATCAAGCCATTGTTTGGTTTCCACTGTATTTTTTTTTATCAAAAAGCAATGCTTTATCAAAACTCGAAATTCACTTTTCTCCATTTTTTTTTTTTTTTCAATAACAATAGTTGCACACAAAATGCTATAACTCACGAATCAATTATCAGATTGTTAAATTTTTAAACGTATCGTTTGAAGGTTGGTACTAAATAAAAATCATATGGAAGAATCTAGTAACGCCATCTATGTGTCATCCTATGGACTTTCTGAACGTACTGTTATTTATCGATCATGGCAGGAAGTCTCGTATTTTTGACCATGTTCAAACTACAAAACACAAATCAATATTGGGTACTGTCTTGCCAAGTTAACTACTGTGTTTAAAACTATCTTTAGATGACTAACTTTGTGTAAAACAAAGTTGCCAAAGAGAAAAATATTTTATAGTCTTTCCTTTCATACTCATGTATTTCCGTTAAAGTAGTTTATAACGATGGGTAAGTTCCTTGGACTTCTTCTGAAGGTCCTGATAGGAGAACTTCTCGATAGCATCAATAAAATGGGGTTCTCAGAATTTGCTTTTTTGAAAATCGTATTAAATTCTAAAATTAATTTAAAAAAAAATCTTCAATCTTATCTTCAGGTCTGAAGTGTTTCTTCAAAAAATATTTATAAGATTGAATCAACTTTTGAGGGAATGTAGGCTATCATGAAAAATTGAAAAGTGAATTAACATGACGTAGTTGAAGTTAATTTAAGATAGATTTTAAGAATAAAATCGATGTAGTTAAAGTTAATGTAAATAAAATTAGAGTAGTTAAATTGAATTTAAGTTAGATTGAGAATTAAATAATGACTTGTTTCAAGTTCTTATTTTTCATTAATCTTTTTCATCTATTTAAGGAAGACTCAAACACTTGCAAAATTAACCAGGTAGCTGCAAGGAAGAAAACGCAGACTCAACTGCTAAAGCTCATAGAAAATAACAAAACAGAATGTAAACAAACTGAAAAAATTTTGAACGATTTTGACAATTATAGGTGACAAAAAGATAGCACAAGCAGCCCTGCAGCTACCTTGTTCATTATATCATGGTTATGCTACTGTTTTTGTTGGAATTTTCGTTGCATTTGTATTCAACGCGATTGCATATCTGTAAAAGAACCGTGGGCGTCAACATTGCCAGATTAACTCAATTGCAATTGGATTGGCTTGAAACACTTATGCTTGGTTGCTCAATTATTTGTGCAATTAAGCTTCAACCTGCTGTTGTCTGCGGGTTGTTGACATTTAGTGGAGTAGGAGCAGGAGATGGATTTGTGCAAAAGACTAAATGGTAGCAGATTGCTATTAATTGTGAGTGTATGACTGGCAAATTTGTTATTGTGATGGGTTGGATTCTGCTTTAATTGCCAACTTATGTGCATACGTGACTTTTTTGTTTTTATTTTTTTTTGAAACAGATTAAGTCTCCTATTATGTATGAAAACTTTATGAAACTATAAATATCATCGATTACATCTAGAAGATTCATAGTTGCTTGTCAAAATTGCATGTATTCTTTTTCGACATTATGTATTGGGTTGTTCAAAAAATTTTGTACAGTTTTTTATTTACATTTCAAGCTCATTTATTTTATAAACCAAATCAACGTTAATCAATCATATATTCTCCGTTTTTTTTGATCACCGCTCAGGTAGAAGTCTTTTAGAACAGTTTTCTCCACAAAGACCCTCTCAAGGTGCTATTTTATAAGACCCTCATTATCTAAGCTTTTACCATTCGGTGAGTTTTGAAGGCAGCGAGACATAGTAATCCGAGAGGGCAAGGTCCGGTGAGTCACCAAATCGTATGAGGCCTGGCGTTATCGTGGTGGAATACCACCCTCTTCCTATTAATCAGCTCAGGACGTTTCTGTTGGATGAAATTACTGAATTTCTGTATTTGCCCACAGTAGACTTCAAAATTTTTGATTTTATTCAGTGAAAATACCAGCTTGTAGTAGACAGGCCCCTTCCAATCTCACCAAATTGAGAGCATAACCTTCTTCAGTTGAATGTCTGCTTTTGCTTTCATCTCCAGCGCTTCATCTTTCTTGAATCAGCTCTTTTCATGCAGACATTGCAGTAGACCAGCGTTACTCAAAGTGTGCTCCGCGGAACCCTAGGGTTCCGCAAAGCCTCTGTGGGGGCTCCGCGAAAACACTGGACAATGCTTAATTAAAAAAAAAAAACGCAGAAAATATTGCACATTATGGCTTTGAACAAACGAAATTTAGTTTCTATTTCAATAACAAAATTCACATGCAAAAATAATTACGTTAACACACAAGCGTATATATTTGTTGTTGTTTAAGGCGGTCTTCTCATTCAAAACCCGTTTTTTGGACCCTTTTTAAAAAAATTCTTATTTGAAAACGCAAAGAATAATTGAAAACTTTTTTTATTTATTGTATTACAAAAGGTTCAAAGTAAATAAAAAAATTTTTTTTGCCTCGATACGTGGGCTGTTCAAAAAGTAATGAGACTTCAAAGTTGGTGGTGAAAAAAAAAGGTGTCGTCACGGCGGCCACGATTCCGGGTCTCCGGAGCGTCTGAAATGAAAAAAAAAACGGGGTTATAATCAGTATAGATGTAATTCTCGGGTGAACCTCAAGCTTAATTTTGTGATTTTTTTTGACAAAATGGCGGCCATTCAAAAAAAAAATTTCAATTTCGGTTTTTTTTTTGTAGTTTAGTGTAAAAAAAAAAATAGTAAAAAATTTTTTAAAATTATGGTCGAGGTTCACCCGAGAATGGTGACAATTCTGCGTCGATTCCATTTTGTTTCATGAAAATCGGTTCAGTTGAACTGGAGATATCATGGCCGCCAGTTCGAAAAACGTGGGTTCGAGATAAACGCGTTTAAAGTTTGAAGTAATTTTTTTGGGAAAAAAACAAAAAAAATCAAAAATGTTTAAATGCAGTTTTAAAGAGCTGACAACTTTTACTTACAAATATTAGTCGGCGATGCCAGCTCCATACAGGCCACCTTCCTCTTTTTCGTAGAAACTGCTTTCTGCTGCCCTCTCTGCTCTGCGAGCCGTTCTGCCAGCTTTTGATGATGCCGCAGCTCGAGTCTCTGATCGGTTCAATCTGTCTTCATTGCGAGATAGTGCGTATTCGTATGCGTTTTTGCCAATCGCAATACCCATCAAACCCATAATTTTAAGTATGGGTATAAAACCGTCGTTGAAGAGGCACGTTGCAATGAAATTGGCCACTTCGATGGTGCGTGCGCCTGAGTTGATGTGTTTGGGCGAAAGTGACCAAAGAACAGAATTGTAGGACTCATTGGAATTCTGAGTTTCAGATCCAAGGCATCTTTCAAGCAAATTATCTGCCGACAGCGCTTCGTAAGCTGGTTTTATTACCTCCATCACCTTCTTGTCCATCAGACCTTGCTTCACAAAAAAGGCTGTATCTTCTAAAGTATTTCGAATTTCTAAAAATCCTTTTAGGGGCATATTCACAACTACCCAAGCTATAAATAAATGCAAAAAAAAAAGTTGAAAAAAAAAGTTGCTCAATGAGAAGACCCCCTTAAGCGAGTTCAACGTCGAGTACGGACCAGTGATCTGCAAATGATAGATTTTTTGTGACTCTTAGAAAACAAGGACAAAAACCTACTCAACCCTAAGTGCATGCAACCCGATTCATACTCACTTCTACGAAGCTGCAATATAAAGGCGGCTCAAATAAATATGAGTTTCCCAAATCACGAGTCTGATCGGGTAAAGATCCGCTTTATTCGGTTCATAAAAACTTATGGTTGTTGTCGTCTTGCTGATTATTATCCTACTTACCCAAATACAGACAACCGTGTTCAACGCTAGTAACAAAATTACCGCTTTCAAAAGAAAATTAGTTTTTCGGATTATTCGTGTTGGCAAGAGATTAATAGAAAGCTTTTCATCGCTCAGTGAGTTCGTTAGCGACTTAGAAATGTTTCAATATATGTTTGAAGAATTGGTCCAATATCTCAACGCTGTGCGGGTATGCTTGAGGCGTATTTTCCCGAAGAACAAAAAACAAAAATTAAAATGCATTCATGAATTCAAAATCTTTTTGTACGCAACTTGAATATGCCTGAAAGTATGTCAAACGATATATTTGAATTATTTTAAGAAATGTCATTAGACTCCAGTATGGAGTCACTGTTCAGAATAATGGCCCATAATCATAAACCAAATAAAAGCCACTTTAAATTTAGTATAAGCATTTCTGACAGTTTTTCAATATAATTTTATGTCAAATAGCTAGCACAAAATTTAGAGTTGACTTTTAAAGGGTGGTTAAATTTTAAGGGCCGATGTTGATTTTGAATAAAACACAAATTATTTAGGAAATTATTGTCATTTCTTTTTAGTATGATAATATTGGTATGGTTCAATTATGTATGGAACAAAATATCGGCCAAATGGCCGCCGCGACCTCGGCGGCACACCTCCATTCGATGGACCAAATTTTCGATGTTGCTGAGGCATAAGTGAGGTTCTATGCCGTTAATGTGCCGAATTATCTCATCCTTTAGCTCTTGAATTGTTGCTGGCTTATCGACGTATATCTTTTTTTTCAAATAACCCCAAAGAAAGAAGTCCAACGGTGTCAAATCACATGATCTTGGCGGCCAATTGACATCGCCACCACGTGAGATAACGCGGCCATTGAATTTGTCGCGCAAAAGAGCCATTGTTTCATTAGCTGTGGCAAGTGGCACCGTCCTGTTGAAACCACATATTGTCCACATCCATATCTTCCAATTCGGGCCATAAAAAGTTCGTTATCATCTCACGATAGCGAACACCATTCACAGTAACTGCCTGACCGGCCTCATTTTGGAAAAAATACGGCCCGATGATGCCGCCAGCCCATAAACCGCAACAGTCACTCTTTGTGGGTGCATTGGTTTTTCGACAATCACTCTTGGATTATCATTCGCCCAAATGCGGCAATTCTGCTTATTGACGAATCCACTGAGGTGAAAATGTGCCTCATCACTGAAGATGATTTCCTTCGAAAATTGATCATCCACTGTTGCCATTTCTTGCCAACATTCTGACCATTGACGAAACTTGAAATGGTCTAGAGGCTTTAGTTCTTGAGTCAATTGCACCTTGTAAGCGTGTAAATGCAAGTCTTTATGCATAATGTTCATCAACGACGAGCGTGAGAGGTGCAATTGTTGGGCACGACGACGAGTTGAAATGGACGGCTCTTTAGCCACACTATCGCGAACAGCAGCAATATTTTCTGCAGTACGAGCTGTACAAGCATGCACTGGTGTTTTCACATCTCCTACAGACCCGGTTTGCTCAAATTTTTTCACGATTTGGACGATTAAATTGACCGAAAAAATCACAAAGTGCACGATATGCATTTTGATTTGAACGCCCATTTTCATAATAAGCCTGGATAACTTTAACGCGTTTTTGAAAAATAATTTAAAACTCAATTGTTTATTTGCAATGAAAATTGTGTTGTTAAAGTTAATTAACAATAATAAAAAAACAAAAAATTTAAAGCAAGTTAGATTGGAAGTTTTTGGAATTATGCATCAGGAATCTAGTCGCGGCTGTATAGGATCCAAGTATAATCGAACAAGTACTTCATAAAACACTATTGTACCATATATTTGCCCGAATTTATTAAAAAAGTTATATACATGAATACTCATTCTGATCAAAAAAACTAAATTATACAACTAGTAAAGAAAATCAAAGATAACATTTGGATAATTGAATGAATTACTCGATTAGATCAATTTGTTGTTTTTGGGCGGATTAAAGTGCTTCTCAAGCAAGGCTTCACACTCGTCGATTCGACTTGTATCACTTATTTTAGCTTGAAAATATTTTTCTTTACCGTTGCCCTTTCCTTCCAAT
The DNA here is from genome assembly GCA_914767935.1 of Coremacera marginata. Classification (NCBI taxonomy): domain Eukaryota; kingdom Metazoa; phylum Arthropoda; class Insecta; order Diptera; family Sciomyzidae; genus Coremacera; species Coremacera marginata. Next base: position 193,541,279 of record OU612043.1, read on the forward strand.
AGTTCAACAAACAGAGGTCCAAACTTTTGAATCAACGTCGGTTCACCGCGCAATACCATATGTCCCTTTGGACAAGAAAGCCATTGCTTTCAGAAATGGTTAAGAAATAAAATATGTCTTCTGGCGCATTACGTAGAAAAGTATTGATAAAGTCCGGTTCAATGCCAATCTGACGATGCAGTGTATAAAATTTAGGAAGTGGTTCGGACAGATTATCTAGCTTATCTGCCTCAGCAATGGCGATGTCTTTGAGGAGTTTCTGAAAGCTTTTCTGTGCATTCTTAAAGTTGTTTTGCAGTTTTTGTACGAGCTCTAAGTGTTGCGTTGGGCCACCTTTGAGCGCCAAATTCAATTGCTGTTCTCTCTGATAGCACACGCCTAGTTTCTTCAATACACGCTGTCCCACAACAAAGTAGACGTTGACCTTATTTTTTTGCTTTTCAGCATGGAGGAGTTTGACGGTCTGCAATTGCGAGAGATTTGAGACATGCGTGCCGCAGCACATATTGCTTTCAATACCGTCAATGCGCACCACACGCGCTTTACCAACATGATCTTTAGGTAAACCGCGTGGAGCACGTGCATCCTGAAACTCTACTGCAACATCCGGGTCCACCAACATCACGCTTACCGCTCTGCCTTCCAGTATCAATGCATTGGCTGTGTGCTCAATAAACTCCAATGATTCGCGACTTATAAGATGCGGTGTAGCCAGCTCAATGTTGCATATATCGGTGCCCAGCCACCAAGAGGTAGTGTCATAGTTAAATTCACGATCAAAAAGTGCTGTTATAAGATGCTGACCTGAATGCTGCTGCATATGATCAACACGTCGATCCCAGTCTAGTTTTATCTTGACTTCTTTTCCCTCTTCTAAGCTATCACTACTTTCAACAAAGTGTACCGCTTCCGAGCCCTTGCGAAATACATTGCGTACTGGCAAGTCATCGATGGTGCCATAGTCACAGGGTTGTCCACCGCCCTCGGGGAAAAGAATCGTATTCTCGAGAATTACATTGAAACCTTTCAGCTGTTGTTCTTTGTTCTCTCCCGATGGTGTCCATTTCAGTGTAGCAGGCTGGCAGGAAACTACTTTTGATGTAAATTCCTTCAAAAAACTATCCTCTTGGCACTTGAAAACCATTTCTATCCTATACGATGGTGCTTTTTCCCCAAGGACGAGTTATGCAAATAATTAGCAGTTGCAATAGAACGAAAGAGATGAAGCGTTGCTCGATTGTGTATCTTTCCATGGTTCAAATTGAGTTTGTCTGAAATTGAGAAATGTCAAATGAAATGCAGAAAAAAACTTGACGTTTAGGTGTGGTTCACATTCAACAACGGCCCTTAAAATTTAAGCACCCTTTATATTGTTTATGATTAAGGGCCAATGCTTCTGAATGGTTTTTAGTGCAGTATCCGTGATGAATAACCATTTCGTTACAACAACACACTTGAACGAAACAAGTTTCTTAACTTATGCAACTACAAAAACAAAATGCCGCAAAAGACTGGATACCGAACTTGATTTGAGAATTCAACTTTCTTCTATCAGGCCTTATATCAAACAATTGATGAAAAATAAAAGAACAATTTCATACCTCCCATTAGATATTTCTTATGTCCTCTAATAAAGTGAATAAATAATTTTGTTTTTTAATAAACAAAAATTTATTTTAATAAAGATTTTAAAATAAAAATATGATTATTATTAAAGAATACGCATAAAGCAGTTTTTGATTATCTTAGGGCTCCGTCAAATATTTCGCTTTCTAAAAGGGTTCCGTCGCCAAAAAAGTTTGAGAACCGCTGCTGTAGACAATCCACATTTCGTTACCCGTAATCATACACTTGAGAAAAGGGTACATTTTTTAATGTTTTTATGTAAAATAATTTTTTTCTTTTTTTTTTAATATTCATATAAATAATCAGTTTTGGTTTCTGCTGAATATTACGAAAAAGTTTTGGTTTCGGCCAAAATTACAGTTTCGGTCGGACACTAGTAGTATGAGAAAAAAGTTCAGTTGACGTATGCGAAATAAACTTAAATTGTGTTGTCATACATTACAAATACCTTAAGCTTTGTGCTATGCTAAGCAACTCATTTTCTTTGGCAATAAATAAAAGGGATAAACAGCTTTTATGTGGATGAACTGTCTTACTGATTGTTTGCCTTGAAAACTTTATTGAAGATGACAAGAAACTGAATGCAGCTTTGTTTTTTTTTTTTGTTTTTTAGTTCGTTAGTAAAATAAAAGAAAAAAATTATATATAAGAATAAAAAACATGATTTTGTTAACGTTTTTCCTCGACATGCTATTGTGTTTTTCATTGCCGTGCCATGCCACATGCAACACGTTTCTTTTAAACTCCATTTATTCCTCATTTTCTCCCTTTGTGTTGCATGCTGCTGTTTTTGTTAAGAATTTGAAATAATTTGTGTTTTTTAATTAGCAACGAAATCCACTTTTGTATGTTTGTAGATCTCGAGTGCTTCGTGCACAAAGCATTTGCTAAGCTTAAAGTGCTACTTCAATTTCACTATCCGGGCTCCACTCAATGTCAGTCTCAGCAGTAGCTCAATTTAGTGAAAATGACTGTGATTACACTGTGATAATATTGTACAGTTATTGCCTCCTTTGAATCTTTGTTAATAATAGGTATATTTTATTATAAAAATAATAGCTTTCAAGGATTATAATACTATTCTCATGAGGAGGTTCTTTGGATATAAGTGAAAAAATATAAGGCAAAATTTGACATATTTTTTTTTTTTTTTTAAACAAGAAGCTGTTTGGGGAATGTGCTTAAGCGTTCTAATACAGTGGTACAGAATTCTAATATTACGAATTCTCAGCCATATCAAGACCCCGAGTTAAAGAAGAAAGAATGCTTGTGTCATATTCAAAACCGTATGATTAGCGTCTCCTCGTCAAGTCGTAAATGAATATAAAAAATAGGCATCAACCATAAAAGAGAAATCAACGACTCAGAAAAATAAGCCAAGTACATCGAATCACTACAAACGATAAGTTTTGGAGGAAAAGGAAAAAATTAACTGCCAAACTTACAGACGAACTAAATATTTATTAGGGTTTAGCAATTAAAAATAATATTGACTCATTGGAAAATATGAAACGTATCATATGGGCGACATTCTTCCATGAATCATCAACGAACGAAAAACCTCAGCATTTTTATTGTACGCCTGGAGAAGAAAGTTGGTGTGAGTGGCAGAGAGTAAAAGCGGAACTTCCAGCAAAACGCACTTCAAAGTTTAAACGCGTTTTTCTCAAAACTATTTTGTCCAACACTGTCGGCATCTAGTGATTGAACGATTAAACGAAAAAGTTATATTAATCGGTTGTCGAATTAATAATCGAATAAATAATCGAAAAATGAAAAAAAATAGTCGAATGAAAATCATGATACAAATTCACCATTTTCACAAGCTATTTAACAAGCAGCACATTTAGCGCTTCTTTAAAGAAAGTAACAAATAAAAGGTGCGCAGTTTATGCTAAGTTGCACTGCTTATGCGAGAATAGCTGTTGCTATTGCTTGACTACTGCGAAAAATTTATTTGCCATTTTGACCGTGCACAATTTCGATCTCGCAACATGGATGCAATTACAAACATATTATTCGATGCGAATTACAAACTCAATAATTTTTAATAAATATGAATAGAAGAAGAAAAAATATAACAAAAAGCCGGAGAATACTTCTTCAAAATCACATTAGGGATCTCAGAAAACTTCAAAAAATTGAGGATTACTTTAAAATTATAGAAAAGTATCCGGATGATATTTTTTTTCGCCATTTCCGGATAAGTCGTTTAACACTCGAAGTGAGTAGTAATGACATTAATTAATAAAAATGAATTTCATTCTTTTATTACAGTCATTACAAATAGCCTTGCAACCATTTTGAAAACTGCAAATCGCGGTCGTTGCGGACTTTCTTTAAATCAATGCCTTCTTATCACATTGTGGAAGCTGTGTAACAGTAGAGTTACTTTCCGAGCATTAAGTGATCGTTTTAATGTTGCAAAAGGAACTGCGCACAAAATTTTTTCAAAACAATTAAAGCAATATGTGTGTTAAAAAGTGCAATTGTTTGGCCATCGTCCGAGCAACAACAATATGTTCATTTTGGGCGATTCTGCTTACCCTCTCTCAAAATTTGTAATGGTACTATATAGAGATGATGGGCATCTAAGCACAGAAAAAAAGAAGTTCAATTACTGCTTGAGTTCTACAAGAGTTTTTATAGAGCAAACTTTTGGAATTCTCAAGCAAAAATTTAAGATGCTGAACCATATTGACGTAGAAACGCCGCAAGCAATTTCAAATATTATATTGGCTTGTGCTATATTGCACAATTTTATAATTAACAATAACAGCACTTCACAATACGTTAACTATGCCGCCTTGGATGCGAATGTCGTCGATTTTGATGCTAAAAGTTTTCTCAACACTTCCTTTCCATCTCAAGAAATTGGAGACGATAATGATGGCATATCTATACGTAACAATTTAACTACATTATTTATTTCGTAAACAAACATAAATTTGTAAATCTTTTTATTTAAAATTCATTTAATGACTATTAAACTTTTTTATGTTATGAGATCAACAATTCAAGTTCTTGATGTTATATATTAAATTAAAAATAAGTTAAATGAATGAACACATTTAAAATAAAAATGAAAGAAACAAGAGACTTCTTATAAGACTTATAGCCTCATTTAGTATCCCTAACGAACTATTCAACGAACGATGAATATACGAACGAAGTTGTAAACTAATCGAAATCTGTATCTCGAACGAGTCTGATCGGCAACCCTTACGTTAAGCTGACGTTTGCTACGTCATTCAAACTGTTATACACAAGCAGTTGTCAAATTAAAAATTGCCAGATAAAAAATTCTAGCAAATCACAGAATTTCGGCATTTTCCTGCAAAGATTTCATAAACTTTTAGCTTCGTTTTTTGGTTGTTGGCAATGCCTATTTTCAATCTGTTAATATGAATCAGCTGTTTTTGTTTACATTGAAGAAAAATATTTTGAGCAAATCGGTCAATTTCTTTAATGTTCATTGTTTTTTACGATTGTTGATTTATGGTGCTTAGTGTTTTTACTCAAAATGGTGATTTGACTAAAATGTATGCAGCTATTGCCGTTTTTGATTTCGAGGAAAGCGATAGGAACGATTTGAGGGTGCACAGAAGAGGTTGCGAGATTGCACGAATGTTTTGGAGATACCAGAAACTGAGTAAGTTATGAATTTATTTATACATAATAATAGTTAAGAGTTTATGAGCTGAGCTAAACAAATGCTTCAACATAGATTCATCGCAGATAATTATAGAATTATCCATTTTCAAAAAAATTTCCTTCGACAAATAAAACAACGATAACTTAAAAGTGTTCGTTTGATTTTGACGTCTCGCTTCGTTGTTTTATTCATCGTTAGGGATACAGATAGCAAAAAGTTACTGTGTTACGGCATCGTTTGCCAGCTGATCAGCTGTTATCGTTGTTTGATTCTGTTCGAATTACAAATTTCGAAACGAAACGATTGATCGGATAGGCATACAGAATGAAGCCATTAATAGCCTTATTTTGTATTCCTAACGAAACATTCAACGAACGATGGCTATGCGAACGATGTTGAATTCAAGCGGAAATATGTATTTCGAACGAAGCTTATCGTTGGCTCATTCGTCAAGCTTTTGTTTGATATGTACACTCAAACTGTTATACACAAGCAGTTGTCAAATGTGGCACTGCCATATCAAACACTAGGGAAGTTTTCTGTATTTTGTCAGAGATGTTTTTAATTTGTTGCTTCGTTTCTTATATGTTGGCAGTGCTTTTTGGTTTTGTCCGGTTTGTGTATTCAATAAATAAACTTTGAGCAATTAAGTGGTTTGCAGACTTGCTTTTCATTATTTTTGTTTTCAGTGATTGTATGTTTGCTTTTGACATAACAATATAAAATGTATGCAGCTATTGCAGTTTTTATTTTTACTTTATGTATTTCAAGTGCTTCACAACCTTCAAACACTGTATACATTTATATATTTCATAATTTATTTACCTTTTAACGTTTGCAACCACAACGATAGCATAAAAGTGTTCGTTTGATTTTGACATTTGGATTCGTGGTTTCAGTGCTCGTTAGAAATACATATTGCAAATATGTAACTGTACTACGGCATCGTTCGCCAGCTGATCAGCTGTTATCGTTGTTTGATTCTGTTTGAATTACAAATTTCAAAAACACGAACGAACACTGTTTTGCACGAAACGATAGACGAAACGAGACGATTGCAACGTATCGAACGTCTGACGAGTTGAGACGCTAGCAGTTCGGTTCTTACGGAACAAAACGTATGGTCAAGCTGTTTCGTTCAGCTTCGTTAAATTACGTTTGTTCATTTTGGACAACAACATTGAATTGCATTAAAGCGAACATATTCGACTCTACTCGTCAGACGTTCGATACGTTGCAATCGTCTCGTTTCGTCTATTTTGGTTCTGCTTTAATGGCTTCATTACGAAGCAACTCGTCTATTTTGTTTGGGCCTTTAGACGTAAGATTTTTTTTGTAATTGCAATGGGAAAAGTTGTTTACTTTTGAAGGAATTGCTGCAATAAATTTTTTGATTTCCGCCATTGAATGAACGAATGAGGCTACTGCGAGCCTTTCCCTCTCCAAGTTTATCACTTCGCTATGACGAGACTGCTCCCTTTTGGAGTCTTCCATCAAAAACTCTAACATGTCACTGTTACTGGAATGTTTCGTACGCTTGTTTCGTCGAGATCACGATGGTTCCTCGTTGCAGCCTTCATTTATTTCAATGTTTTCATCGCAAACAATGATTACATTGCTGTCTGGCTCTGATAGTTTGTTCTGACTCTCATACATTGGCTCCAAAGAAGACTGAAGATTCTCAGGTGGTGGGTTTATGGAATGTCTGGATTCCATAAACTTCTTCAAAGTCGTTGAAAAATTCCCAACATGTCGCATTCCTTCCCGTTGAGTTATTTCTATTCTTAATTCGCTTGTACGTCGTGAACAAGTTTACAAACTTTCTGGATATTTGTTCCTTAGACATATTTTGTTCGGACGTAACCTTCTTCATTTCATTCAAAACTTTTGCCTTTAAAACTTCTTTTGCGACCAGCAGAAAATTCAGCTTACATGTCATGTCTGGTCCGCACGAGCAAATTTAGCTTATTTAGAGTTAGATCCTCTCCTCTGGAAAGAAAATGTTCAATTACAAAAAAATATTGCTTACCTTACTCTGTTTTCATTATTTTCTCTTCTGGCAACATAAATTTCTCAACTGCGCGTTTTGCTTTGGTATTGCGCACCAGCTGTTTCATAGTTGCATTTTTGAACACTTGACTGAAACAGTGTTGCCATGAGTTGTATTTATGACTGTACTGCTTCACTTATTGCAGCAGTACTTACGCATTATTGAATTTCCAAACAAACCGAAAATAAATAAGCACAGAGTACAAGAAATGACTCCTATAAGAAGCGAAGTATAGAGAAAACTGCCATGGAAAAACGGAATCGCTACCACAAAACGCTCTTATTTCTGAATACAGTTTTAAACAAATCTTAATAGATGAAAGGCAAGCATGCTGTTCCGCAACTTATGGTATATCGCTCAAACTGTAACTATTTTTTTGCTATTATTACAGTGCTTTTCCAACATATACTGTCCCGAGGAAATTTCATATCAAAAACATTTCAATTTTGAGTACAGTGCTTGAATGTTTTACTTTGTTTTGTGGTGTACTCACTCGTAGTTGGTTGTTGATAATGATAGAGTGTAAGTATACGGATTTCGGATTCGTGCAGATGTCTAATGTGCATTATTCAGGACAATATATGTTGTAAAAGCACCGTAATAATGGCAAAAAATTCTACAGTTTGAGCGTAAATGCTTCAAACGCCTCGTAGGGCGCTTTTTTATACTAGTAATGTTAATATTTTGATATTCATTTACAATTAAATGAACTAAATGCATTATAATCATAATCAATTAAGTATTTCCGTACTCATTGTCAACACAAAACTTATTTTTATATTTATTTTCCTTTATACCACAATTTTTAACCGACTTCTAAAAGGTTCTCTTTATCCTTATCTTTACTCCCACCGACTTGAACCGTTGTCAAGTTCGTCTGTGGGTATTTTTATTAATGTCTGTATACCGATTACTCTTGAAGTACTTTACCAATTAGCGTGATTTTTCTTGTACTTGCTTCATTTTGCTTAGAATTTCCTTCAGTGTAAATCTTTTAATATGCTTTAAGTCTGCGCTGAAGTTGCCACACTTATTGTTTTAAATTTTCTTTTTTCGTGCTTTTTCCTTTGCTCCGACATCGTAGTCGAAGTGAAAAATCTGAAGTGAAAAACTCATTTCAGCTTATATTATATTGAATTGAAAAATTTTCTTTGCTATTCTTTTGCCTTAAATGAGAATTTACGGCAATTTAGAGTGTGATCAGAGATGGTATGCATTCACGCACACATAAATACTATTCAGGTATATATCATACATATGAACATTTTCTACTCCTTCAAAAATAAGATTCATTATCTAAGTTTTGCTCATTTATTTAAAAAAAAAAAACAAATTATGCTCTAATTTAAAAATAATTCAATTTTTGTTTAAGAAACTTGGAAAATTTCATGTAATTTGCATGCAAGTCACACATTATAAAGTAACAACAACAACAACACGAGTGTTGAGCATTGCGTGAGCAACACTGATGCATCGTCACGCAGCCTTCGGCCTGTAGGAGTGCAGTTAATACGAATTTGATTAGATGTTTGAGTGCATAAAATTCTTTTATTTATAGTAAAGTGTGCCAATAATTATGATGAATTCCAAATGAGTTGTGGAAGACGTGCCCAGGAAACACAAAGAAGAATTAGATTAAAAAAGGACAGCAACTAAAGGTCTCGTCCATGTAAAATTTAAGGCTTTATTTCATTTAAACATTTAATAACAACAAACCCAATTTTTTTAAGAACATTGCATTTTTAGTTTAATTAATAAAATTTTCATAATGAAAATTTGGGTTTAATAATATTGTATAGTAATAGTGACTATTGGTCTATTATTATCCGGAACAATTCCATATATTCGAACAGTTACTGTTGAATTAGTCTTGGGTCTGACACATAGATGGCGTCATTAAGCTCAAATCGATATTATTTTTAATATCTAAAGTCTTTTAAACGATGACGTGAAAATTTGAGCCAGTTTCATGTAGTAATTTGTGAGTAACAATTATTTGAAGTAAACAACATCTGGTCTTTTGTAACAATGGATAAAGTTAATTTCAAGTTTTGATATACGGGCAGGTTCTGCATTTTATTGCCGAGGGAAAGTGAAATCAAATCACTACGAATACGATAGTTGGTATAACTGTTTACGTTTTTATTTAAGTTATTGAAGCAAAATACGAATTTTGTTGTCTCATGGGTTGCGTGGAGTCGAAGTCCACCATTCGTCCTGATGCTGTCGGTTTGGTGTACCAATCTGCACTTACTTGATTGGATTTCCTGTAAGTTTTCTGTTCTATTTCTAATGTAAATTGTAAATATTTGTGGTAGATGTTGATGAATGTGTTCAGTATATTTTCGGTGTGGTGTGGCTTGATTATCACGAAAATGTCATCAACGTACTGGCACATTTCCTTTATGTGAATTTTTTTTTTTTTAATCTTCGATTGTCATGTTTAGTAAGTAGTCCAGTAAAATGTACGCTATATTAGGGGAAAGGGATTTTCCCTTGGACATTTTAAATGTTTGGCTGTAGTGTATTTTCTCTTATTTAACTCTTTAACGCCCAAATGTTCTGATTTTTACCTTGCCTCTCAACCTCGTGTAACATGATGAAAAAAATTTAATACAATTTCAAAAAGCCACATACTTTGTTATCTGAACATCGCTTTTTCGAATTGGGTGCATAAAATTTCAAAAAAACTGCAATTTACCCCTCATTTTTGCAAAAATACCCCAAAAAATGCAAATTTATTATTTTTTTTTTTTTTTAATCGCGATTTTATCGGTGATACCGGATCTTGACAGCATTGAACGTATGAACGTATAGCGTGTTCCCGAGGGTTCGAATTCAAAAATATGCAATGAGAAATTTTTTTCATCCCTCAAATTGAAAAAATTGCGTCCGAAAGCAAATTTTTTCGATATTTCATTGTTACTCAATTTTTTCGAGTAATGATAAAAAATTAACACTTCAATCATTTCTTACGTTTTTTGAGCTCTTGGAATCAGAATTGAAACCGACAAATATTTTGCTTAGGTGACATCGTATAACATAGGTTATCATAGGACACCTAAGCGAAATATTTGCCGGTTTCAATTCTGATTCAAGAGCTCTTGGTTTCTACATCGTCTTTTGGATTTTTTATGGTGTGTTTTGTTATGATGTTCCATTTTGTCATTATGTTTCTTTTATCAAGGTGGATTGGTAGCGATACAACATCGAAAGATGCCATGATATCATCATCGTCTAAGTGTAGTCATAGAGTTTGTCTTTGAATTCGTACGAGTTTCTTATGTTGTGTTCTCTGAACATATAAAGTTTTTATACTGTTTACAATGTATAAAAGATAAAGTAGGAATGAATAAGCGGTGATAATCTAAATAAGCAAGAAGCTGTCAGTTGAGATTTCTGAAGGTGAGATGAAAGTTAAATTATAAAGTAATTCAGTAGAAGAAACTTATGAAATAAGATCTACTACAAAGTAGAGAAATTATTTATACAGATTAAGAGAAATAAAACCTACCAATGTTAAACACGTATAACTCTTGTAATAGTCATTGGTTTTAATTAATTTTTTTTTTTTTACATATTAAATACATTTTATAAAAATTAAATAGGCTAAACCTTATGTATTAGCGAAACAGAGAGAAAAGGAGGGACGAGAGACGTCCTTTCAGGCGGAAAAACAGAGAGGCAGAAAAGCGCGAGTGTGAGAAGATTTAGATGTATGGTTTCAGGAACGAGGCCCGAAAGTTTTTCGAAAAGATAAGATGCCTGGCCGATGGCTCTAAAACCAGGGCCTCTTTCTGCAAGGATGAAAACGGGAATCTAGTGACAGATATCCAGAGCACGCTGACGTTATGGAGGGAACACTACTATAGTCTTCTGAATGGCGATGATGACAACCATCCCGCCAATAGAGATGATATCCGGAAACCCCAATTATGGATGGCAGCGTTGAAGTTCCGCTGCCCGACTATAATGAAGTCTTGACAGCAATAGCACGGCTTAAGAACAACAAAGCCGCGGGTGCCGATGGTCTACCCGCTGAGCTGTTTACGAACGGAGGCGAAGCTCTATTTAAATGCATTCACGAGCTTCTATGCAGAATATGGTCGGAAGAATGCATTCAAAACGATTGAAACCTCAGTGTACTCTGCCCAATCCACAAGAAAGGTGACCCACTATTTGCGCCAACTACCGTGGGATAAGCCTCCTAAATATCGCCTATAAGGTCCTATCGAGAGCATTATGTGAAAGACTAAAGCCCATCGTAAACCAACTGATTGGGCCTTATCAGTGTGGCTTCAGACCTGGAAAATCTACCACCGACCAGATATTCACGCTACGACAAATCTTGGACAAGACCATAGAGAAACAAATCGACACCCACCATCTTTTTGTCGACTACAAAACCGCTTTCAACAGTCTAATAAGGAATCACCTATACTCCACCATGTCTGAATTTGGAATACCTGCAAAATTAATCCGTCTATGCAGGATGACACTGAGCAACACCAGCAGCGTAGTTAAAATCGAGAAGGACCTCTGCCCCCCATTTGTTACCAAACGAGGTTTCAGACAAGGTGATTCCTTATCGTGCGACTTTTTTAACCTTATCATGGAGAAGATCATTCGAGCTGCTGATCTGAGACAAAGCGGCACAATATTCTATAAGGGTGTTATGCTACTAGCGTATGCCGATGATATTGATATCATTGGCCATAACACACGCGAAGTCAGTGTAGCATTCTCCAAATGGAAACTCCAGCTCAATGGTACCAAAATATGTTATAGCCCCCAAACCATTACACCTCCCTCGCGGCTATGGTGGCGAGTTAAAAAAAGTTCCTCTTTTCGTAGATCATGAAAGTAATAGTTAAAACCATCCGGCCCATCCAAATTAAATTTCTTTCCTTCTGAGAAAACTACGTACTGCCAATCTCTCTTCCAAGCCATGTGATTCTTACAAAAATTCAACCGATTTTGTTTCCGTTCAGGGTTTATTGGCGGTTTTTTCTGAATCTTATATTATTTTTCAATATTATTTTTCAAAAAATTGCATATAACGTTTTGACTTCTTCCGATTTTGCTAACGATTTCACGAGTACATATGTTTTGCTCTTTGTACACCTCAAATTTAACTTTTTCCTCCGAACTTAAAGTTTTTCCGAGTCCCATACTGTCTCAAAATACTCTAACACCTTTCTATAATTTATTTTAGTAACGTTCTTTCTGAATCTGAAAGAAACTGAAGATATTAACTGTGAACCTATTGTAATGACGCACCAAAAACTGCATATTTGTGTAATGCCAAAGCTAAAACAACAACAGAAAATTAACGGTTTCATTATGTACAATTTCTCTTGCCTAACTTTTTATAATAAAACACCTAAGAAAAAACAACAAAAAAATTTTACCTTATGGTCCTTTTAAGAAAAAAAAGGGTTTGTATTTCATTCAAGCAGTGAACCTATTCTGCGGACGTGAAGTGTATATAAAAAATACCTGATTTTTAGTTGAAACTATAAAGTTTACAACAAATCTGAGATCTTTAGCTCAGCGAGCCCCATTTGACTTAACAAAAAAAAAAAAAAAACGAAATGGCCATTTTAGCCCTTGAAGGGACTTTGACCGAGCTTCTTATGATCTTGTGTTGTACGTGTTGTGAAATGTTAGAACACAAATGATCGAGAACTGGACCTACAAGTTTTATGCCAACTCCGAACGGCTTATGTTCTCAAGAAGCTTTTCATTGCAGTTTTTACTCTCTGAGATTTGCCACTGTCTGCAGAGAGGTGACGGCAGAAAAATTAATTCAATTGAAAAACTTTCTGTGTAAGATGGGAATCGAACCAGGGTTCTCTTTCGTATGGGCCACACACCCTACGCACTCTACCCACTGCACCACTACTTCTATTTTTATCCATTGCTTATATGAGCTCAACGCACTGTGCAGTGTCTTAAAAAACCACAAAAAATTTAAATTTTTGCACAAAAGCTTTGATTTTTAATACAAAGTCTGATTATGAAATTTTGAAAAAGCAGGTGAAAATCATCTCAGCAGTGTGTGCTGAGATTGTGGAGACAGCACTTCTCCAATTTACTTACTGGCGACGATTCCACCAATGCCGCCCATGGAGAGCGCAGTTCAGAGCTACCAATCAACAATGACGGAGTGGAAGTACCAACACCTAGCCATGAAGAGGTTCGAGTTGCTATCCAACGACTCAAAAACAACAAAGCAGCGGGTGCTGACGGTCTGTCAGCTGAATTGTTTAAAACCGGCGGCGATGAATTGATAAGGCGCATGCATCAGCTCATCAGCAAAATATGGCTAGAAGAAAGCATGCCCGACGATTGGAACCTCAGCGTACTGTGCCCTATACTTAAGAAAGGAGACCCTACAATCTGCGCAAGTTATAGAGGTATCAGTCTTATTTCCATCGCATATAAGGTTCTCTCAAGCGTACTGTGTGAAAGATTAAAGCCGATTACAAAAACACTAATTGGACCTTATCAGTGTGGCTTTCGACCTGGTAAGTCCACCATAGACCAGATTTTCACGCTACGACAAATCCTGGAGAAAACCCACTAAAATCAAATTGACACACACCATCTCTTTGTCGATTTTAAAGCTGCGTTCGATAGCCCGAGAAGGGATTGCCTATACGCAACAATGTCTGAGTTCGGTATACCTGCAAAGTTGATTAGACTTTGCAGAATGACGTTGAGCAACACACGCAGCTCCGTCAAGGTAGGAAATGACCTCTCCGAAACCTTCAATACCGAAAGAGGTTTCAGGCAAGGCGATCCACTGTCTTGCGATCTCTTTAACATCATCATGGAGGGGATCGTACGAAAGGCCGGTGTGCATCGTAATGGCACCATTTTCTACAAAGGCGTCCAGCTCCTTGCGTACGCTGATGATATTGATATTGTCGGCAGAACCAAGAGAGATGTTACCGCTGCTTTCGCCGCTATCGAAAAGGAATCAGCCAAAGTGGGTTTAACGATAAATGAGGGCAAAACAAAATATATGCTGTCTACAAACAAGGGAGCTCGGCGTTTAGACTCCCCCGTTTCATCCGGCAGCTATAACTTTGAAGTAGTCAAGGAGTTCGTTTACCTTGGCACCGCCATTAATACCAACAACGAAATCAGCCTGGAGATAAAGCGAAGAACAATAATTGCTAAGAGGTGCTACTACGGGCACAGTAAGCAACTAAGTTTCAGAGCCCTCTCTCGCAAGACAAAACTAACACTCTACAAGACGCTCGTTCTACCTGTGCTGCTTTATGGCGCTGAGGCATGGGTAGTTTCGCAAACTGACGCAGCCGCTCTGGGGGTGTTCGAGAGAAAAATTCTTCGCAAAATCTTCGGTCCTGTTCGAGTCGGCGATGACTATCGCATCCGAATGAACCACGAGCTGTATGAGCTCTACGATGACATTGACGTAGTTCGGCGTATAACTGTGCAGCGACTACGCTGGCTGGGTCATGTCCATCGTATAAACGACGAAGCTCCAGCGAAAATGGTGCTCGAGGCGAGGGTCGCTGGTCAACGACGACGAGGGAGACCATGCCTCCGATGGATGGACCAGGCTGAGGAAGCCCTAACCGCACTTGGTGTATCCGATTGGAGAAGGCGCGCGCAAAGCAGAGGCGCCTGGCGAGAGCTGATGAGGTCGGTTGAAACCCGGACACGGGTTGTTACGACCACCTAAGTAAGTAAGTAAGGTGAAAATCATGCCTACCTCCCATACAAAGTGGCTTTATTTGAACCTTACACCTTAAAACCCCCTGAAATGTAAATATATACATCTTTTTTTTTTTGCTACTATAAAGTTCTTTAACGTTTAAGCGTCTTACATAAATATTTTTTAAATCGGTCCGCGTAACGGACATTGCTCATAAAAACAAATAAGTTTAACAAAACAAAGAAATTCAAACAAATTAATACGACTGCAATGAAAGCAGAAAGAAAAATAAAATAGAAAATATCATGTTTTCCGTTACGACAGGATGCTCATCAACAAGCACGACGTGATTCACCGCAAAAACAGTAGTAAATAGAAAGAAAAAAGGACAAAATACAAAACGGTTAAGTAATAAATACAACGAGTGGTTTAAAGAAGGTAAAATCAATGGAACTGCTTGATGATTTCCATCTACAGACACACCAACAGCAACAGCAACAGGAACAGACCCTATAGGAAAAAACTAACTTGATTTTAAAAACAACTAATTAAAAAACTAGTTTAAAATAAACCAGTATATGAACTACTTTGAATTATATTAAGGCGGCAACTACTCTGATTTTGACATGTTTTAATTGCAAATTTTTATTAGATTACAGGTTTATACATATTTAACCATATTATTTCATCAAATATTATTAACTTTAGGCCACCAGTAATAGTTTTCAATTGGTTATTTTAAAGTAATTAAAAATATAATTTAAATATAACTAATTTAACAAGTAGTTGAAAATATATGCGGTTTTCGAGTGATTTATTTTAAAGTAGTTAAAAAATAATTTTAATTTAACTAACTTAACAAGTAGTTAAAAATATATGCAGACGAAAGTCAATTGACTTATTTAGCGGACATCACCATACAAAATATGTTAGTTCGTTCTATGGAAAAAAGTCAGAATTTCAACTAGTTGTGGTTGACAAAAAACTACTTTATCAACTACCTACTTTTAAATTAGTTGATTTTCCTACAGGGGAGTAAAATAAAAACTACAACAGCAACAATGGCGTTCAGCGTCATCTTTTTGCTATGTTTTGACGACAGCAGCGAACAAAACTTACAACAAAATGAAGCAGGATTAAAACGGCTGGATTATAATTGCAAACAAGCCAAGAAACATGGATAGAGCAGATAAATAAAAATTATGAAACAAGAAAAAGTAATAATGAAAAATTGGTTTCTTTAAACCGGTTACGGTCTAATAGTAAGCAGAAAAATTAGAAATTTTTAGATTAAAAACAAAAAAGGCAACACACAAAAAAAATTTAATAACAAGTTTTAACATTTTATTTGAGGAAAAAGTTGCATTCTGAGCACAAAAAAATTGAAAAGTTATACATGCGAAGAAATCTCAATCGCGGCAGATTCGCTTGGATGGTGGCTCCGTCTCAACTCCAGGAGCAATTGACTGCAGCATGGCGCTGTTGGTGTGACCCCCAAATAGTGTCAATAGTAGAGCAACACCGTAACCAGTAGCACGTTCACCCTATAAGAACACGAAAAAAGCAAGCAGATATAAAAAATGTGAGTATTGGCAAAATTTTTTTATGAAACTTAAATGTGAACATTCTTATTTTGATGGAAATTTGAAATGACTCAACACTAAAAACTTTATGGTTTCCAAATACTAAGCTGCCATAATCTAAGGATAAGCATTTCATGAGGAAAGCATGTTTGGCATCGAAAGGATTCAGCGAAGCTGAAACTTTGAAGAGTGTTACTAGAAATCCGTTCAAATAATAATAATAATAGGCTAAGACCATGAGAAGCATTTCTCATGCTGTTAAGGTCGGATAATCCAGACACAGTATATTTTCAAAGAATTTAAATTTCTTCCATCACGAATACTGACAAGAATCGCGAATCAGTTCAAGTTTTACGGATTTAAAACTTTGTTTAAAACAATGAAATGTAAACAAAGGAAGAACTTGTTAGAAAAGGGGACAACGAAATTAAATCATGAGTAAACATTACACTACCAATGCCAGCGAGCTGTTGTTTATCTCTGAGACACAATATATTTAAGTGTGCAAATAAAAAATGTGCATGTGTGTGAGTTGTTTTAATTTCTTTTGTCACTCAAAAAACACAAAATTAAGCAAGCAAATTCAACGTTGAACGTGCTAGCAAACCTTTGTTTGAGTTTGTTAATGAACAAACTATTTTTTTCTCTATTTTTTTTTTGACAAAAGTGAGGCGGCAAGCTAATTGAAAATTTTTGCAAAGCATCAACAACGTATGCGCAAGAATTCTATTAAATGCAAATAGTATAAAATGGAATGAAATGGATTTCAATAAAATTTCAATTGAAATGCAATACTTACACAATGAACTGGCGATGCCATATCGACATGCATCCAAACACCGGGAAAATCGAATCCAAGATGAGCAGCAACAAAGAGACCAGCACATGAGGATGTCGCATTGTTGCGGTCCTGTAATGAGAAAGACGACAACGAAAAAAGCATTAAAACTCGGAATAATTAAAAATAAGCAAATTCAGCAGTATGATTAATTGAAATAAATGAGTTTCATAAATCACACACAATGAGAGAAAAAATAAATTTAAAAATCCGTTTTAAAACACAGTAGATAATGTGAGGATATATCTATAGTAAGCGCACAAAAGGGGAACAGGGGAACAGGGGGCGAACCTTCACATGGCAACGTGTCTGACCGCCTCAACCTGGCGAGGCCAGCATTATCCATGTCGAAATCGTCTCAAGTCGACTCAAACCTCCAAGTGGTGTTCCCTGGGCAACGGCAAACTGGCATCCGTCAGTTTGACGGCTAATTTGAGCGGCGGGTCGATCCACAGACCTTAAACATGGAATGTGCGCAGGGTTTGGGTCCCGCCACATTACTACTGCCCAATGAAAACTAAACCAGCCTCGGATAAGAACCCCAATTACGTTGACGACCACCGCAAACGAAAAACGGACAATGATTTACGGATATGCACCTGGAATGTCCGGACCCTTTATAGGGAAGGTGCCATTATCCAACTGGCGGAAGCCCTCAAAACGATAAAGGCTGACATCACCGCCATCCAGGAAATGCGATGGAAAGGGCAAGGCTGCTCTAAACAAGCACACTGTGATATCTACTACAGCTGCCATGCGGAAAGGCGCGAATTTGGATGTGGATTCGTTGTTAGCCGGAAACTACGCCACCTTGTTTCCCGGTTCACACCTGTCAACGAAAGATTGGCCACGATCCGCATCAAGGCAAAATTTTTCTCCATCAGCCTTATTTGCGCGCACGCCCCGACGGAGGAAAAGGACGAAGCCGTCAAAGACGCTTTCTACGCTAGTCTTGAGGACGTATACGACCACCTTCCGGTCCATGACGTGAAAATAGTCCTCGGCGATTTTAATGCGAAAGTCGGAAGGAAAGGCATCTTTGGTCCCACTGTCGGTCAGTTCAGTCTTCATGAGACCTCCACGAACAACGGTCTAAGACTGATCGACTTCGCCGCGGCGCGAAACATGGTAGTTAGTAGCACCAGATTTAAGCACCTCGACATCCACAAGGCCACCTGGCTGTCCCCGGATCAAAAAACGCGAAACCAAATTGATCATGTTGTAATCGACGGAAGGCATGCCTCTAGTGTTCTAGATGTGCGTACATTTCGGGGGGTCAACATTGACTCCGACCATTATCTTGTTGCAGCCAAGATCCGCATGCGATTATGCAATGCGAAGAACATACGCACAGGAATGCAACGAGAGCTAGATGTCGCTAAGCTGCAATTACAACGGACTGCCGAAGCCTACTCCGCTCAACTCTCGGTTAAGGTCAACCAACCAACCTCTGGACCCGACGACGCCGGCGGACTTTGGGCGCATATATCCCACTCCATGCGTGCTGCCGCTGAAGAACTCATTGGTTTCCGGCGCCCGCAACCTCGGAACCAATGGTATGATCAGGAGTGTCGCATTGCGACTGCAGTAAAAAACGCCGCTTATAGAAAAACGCTGCAGTCAGCTGCAACGCGAGCCGTGCGAGAAAACTACCGCGAAAAGAGGAAGGAAGAGAGGCGCCTTCTCAGACGCAAGAAAAGAGAGCAGGGAAAGCGTGAGCGTGAGGAACTAGAGGTGTACCAGGGCAAGAAGGATGCACGAAAATTCTATCAACAGGTTAAGCGTCTAACCCAAGGTTTCAAGCCCGGAGCATCCACTTGTAGAGACGAAAATGGAGATCTGAATACGGATACGCAGTGTGTGCTGAGATTATGGAGACGGCACTTCTCCAATATACTTACTGGCGACGATTTTACCAATGCCGCCCATGGAGAGCACAGTGCAGAGCTACCAATCAACAATGACGGAGTGGAAGTACCACCACCTAGCCATGATGAGGTTCGAGTTGCTATTCAACGACTCAAAAACAACAAAGCAGCGGGTGCTGACGGCCTGTCAGCTGAATTGTTTAAAACCGGCGGCGATGAATTGATAAGGCGCATGCATCAGCTCATCAGCAAAGTATGGCTAGAAGAAAGCATGCCCGACGATTGGAACCTCAGCGTACTGTGCCCTATACTTTAGAAAGGAGACCCAACAATCTGCGCAAGTTATAGAGGTATCAGTCTTATTTCCATCGCATATAAGGTTCTCTCAAGCGTACTGTGTGAAAGATTAAAGCAGATTACAAAAACACTGATTGGACCTTATCAGTGTGGCTTTCGACCTGGTAAGTCCACCATAGACCAGATTTTCACGCTACGACAAATCCTGGAGAAAACCCACGAAAACCAAATTGACACACACCATCTCTTTGTCGATTTTAAAGCTGCGTTCAACAATGTCTGAGTTCGGTATACCTGCAAAGTTGATCAGACTTTGCAGAATGACGTTGAGCAACACACACAGCTCCGTCAAGGTAGGAAATGACCTCTCCGAAACCTTCAATACCGAAAGAGGTTTCAGGCAAGGCGATCCACTGTCTTGCGATCTCTTTAACATCATCATGGAGGGGATCGTACGAAAGGCCGGTGTGCATCGTAATGGCACCATTTTCTACAAAGGCGTCCAGCTCCATGCGTACGCTGATGATATTGATATTGTCGGCAGAACCAAGAGAGATGTTACCGCTGCTTTCGCCGCTATCGAAAAGGAATCAGCCAAAGTGGGTTTGACGATAAATGAGGGTAAAACAAAGTATATGCTGTCTACAAACAAGGGAGCTCGGCGTTTAGACTCCCACGTTTCATCCGGCAGCTATAACTTTGAAGTAGTCAAGGAGTTTGTATACCTTGGCACCGCCATTAATACTAACAACGAAATCAGCCTGGAGATAAAGCGAAGAACAATAATTGCTAATAGGTGCTACTACGGGCTCAGTAAGCAACTAAGTTCCAGAGCCCTCTCTCGATCGACAAAACTAACACTCTACAAGAAGCTCGTTCTACCTGTGCTGCTTTATGGCGCTGAGGCATGGGTAGTTTCGCAAACTGACGCAGCCGCTCTGGGGGTGTTCGAGAGAAAAGTTCTTCGCAAAATCTTCGGTCCTGTTCGAGTCGGCGATGACTATCGCATCCGAATGAACCACGAGCTGTATGAGCTCTACGGAGACATTGACGTAGTTCGGCGTATAACTGTGCAGCGACTACGCTGGCTGGGTCATGTCCATCGTATGGACGACGAAGCTCCAGCGAAAAAGGTGCTCGAAGCGAGGGTCGCTGGTCAACGACGACGAGGGAGACCATGCCTCCGATGGATGGACCAGGCTGAGGAAGCCCTAACCGCACTTGGTGTATCCGATTGGAGAAGGCGCGCGCAAAGCAGAGGCGCCTGGCGAGAGCTGATGAGGTCGGTCGAAATCCGGACACGGGTTGTCACGGCCACCTAAGTAAGTAAGTAAGTAAGCGCACAAAAGTGATACGTGCTCTTTTAACGAAAATGAGTTAACTGAATTTTCCAACTCGTCAAGTTATGATCTATATTGTGTAAAATAAATGTGAGTAGTATTTTGTACTGAAATGCATTGAAATTTAAAAACAAAATCAGCGTTCTTGAGCATTCACTTTTGTGAGCTTAACCGTCGATATTAAGAAATCTTAAAAAAATATAATGTTATCGTTATTTAAGTGGCAAGTTTTTTTTAAAAAAAAAAAATAATTTTTTAATCCAATATGAATGTGAATATATTAATTTTTAGCGTTTTCCGCACTCCCACGCTTAAACGAAATTTTCGGCAACTCGATATTTGTTTTTTAACCCATAGATTCTTCGGCAAAGTTTCTTAGAATTGCCGTAGATTCTTTTTTTACTTCACGCGTTTGGCCTGATCTACATATACAAAAACTAGTAAGGAATGGAGCTTCGGCAGGGTACCGAAGCTAAAATACCCCCCCGCGGACGTACTGAACTATATCCGAAATCTTTAGACGTCTATGCAATTTGTATGTATAATCTGCAATATTTGTGTCATACGCTTAATTTAATTTTACCCTTAGCTGTCACATAGAGTTTTTTGTAAACAAAGTAAAATTCCACACCCACTTTTCTAGTATAAAGACTCCACATTTTACCGTAGAATATATGTATGGGTTGGATAAACGACGTGGGCGGAAATTGGGTACATACAGACACGATGTCATTCAGTTTTATATATTTTAGAAAGTTTTTCAGTTTTGATGACGTCACTTTGTATTGAAGGTAGGCATGGTTTTCATCCGATTTTGCCAAATATCAAAGAGTGGCTTGTGTTAAACATCAAAGTTTTTATGCAAAATTTCAAGCCATTTCTCTAATTTTTGCAGATTTTTAAGCGATTTAACGTTTTGAATAAAGCAACTTTGTATGGGAGGTCGGCGTGGTTTTCATTTGATTTGGCCAAATAGCATAGTGATCGTCTATATTATGTATAAAAGCCTATGTGCAAAATTCCACGACATTTCAGCAATTTGAGCAGATTTTTAAGGGAGTTTACGGTTAATATAAAGCTACTTTGTATGGGAGGTAGGCGTGGTTCGATTTTTCTAAATTTCATTGTCAGATTTTATATTGAAGACCAAAGCTTATATGCTAAATTTCAAGGCATGTCATTAATGTTAGTGGATTTTGAAGAGATGTTACCGTTAAAATAAAGTCACTTTGTATGGGAGGTAGGCGTGGTTTTCGTCTGATTTTTCCAAATTTCAGTACTATGATTTATATTAAAGATCAAACCTTATGTGCAAAATTTCAAGGCAATACTTTAGTTTTTGTGGATTTTTAAAAGATTTTACGTTTAAAATAAAGCCACTTTGTATGGGAAGTGGGCGTGGTTTTCATCCGATTTTGCCATATATCAAAGTATATGTTCAAAATTTTAAGACATTTCTATAATTTTTGTGGATTTTTAAAAGATTTTACCGTTAAAATAAAGTCACTTTGTATGTTAGGTAGGCGTGGTTTTCCTCCGAGTTGGCCCATTTTCGAACTTGATCTTCCTTTTTTAAAAATAAACTTATATTTTGAATTTCATCGCAATAGTTTTAAAATAACGGCTGTAAACTCAGGAGGTGATGCTGATCAAATATATATACATTTTTCTATACCCGCCACGCCTCCTTCTTGGCGTTACAAACGGAATGACAAAGTGGGATTTTGGCGGAATACAATTAATTTCCTGACTACTCTATTTTTATAATGTTGTCATGCAGACTTAAA
Organism: Coremacera marginata; assembly: GCA_914767935.1. Lineage (NCBI taxonomy): Eukaryota > Metazoa > Arthropoda > Insecta > Diptera > Sciomyzidae > Coremacera > Coremacera marginata. The sequence goes on from OU612043.1 coordinate 193,564,013, forward strand.
GAGAAATGTTTAATTATGAACATCCCATTAATGCTATCCTTAAAATTTTTTTTTTTATTAGAAAAAATTAATCAGACATAGGCGGATATAAGCCAAAAATTTATTTAAATTGTCATGCAACTTAGCAGTATATTAATTTTGTAGATTACATGAATATTTTAAAAGTTATAAAATAATCAAAATTGGTATAAAAAAAATTTTTTCTATTTTCTATGGAAAATATAAATTAAGCTCGGTCCTCCTCGGTCGTCTCATTATGATATTAGAATTTTCTCTTTAAATATATGTAAAAAAAGTTGGTACATGTTTGCAGCCGCTGAACAAAGTTTTTAAAAAATCTGACATTTCAATACAAGTTAGCAATTTTATATGCAAATAAAAAAAAATGGTGCATACTTTTAGGATTAAATTATTTTAATATCTTTTATTCAAAACCAAAGTGACAGCAATTAGAAAGCAGTGAATAGAGAAATTAAAGAAAAACAAAACCTATGATTAATTTGCTGTCTACAAACAGGGGAGCACTGCATCTAGACTCCCACGTTTCATCCGGTAGCTATAACTTTGAAGTAGTCAAGGAGTTTGTATACCTTGGCACCGTCATAACAACAACGATGTCAGCCTTGAGATAAAGCGAAGAACAATAATTGCTAATAGGTGCTACTACGGGCTCAGTAAGCAACTAAGTTCCGGAGCCTCTCTCGATCGACAAAACTAACACTCTACAAGACGCTCGTTCTACCTGTGCTTCTTTATGGCGCTGAGGCATGGGTAGTTTCGCAAACTGACGCAGCCGCTCTGGGGGTGATCGAGAGAAAAGTTCTTCGCAAAATTTTCGGTCCTGTTCGAGTCGACGATAACTATCGCATCCGAATGAACCACGAGCTGTATTAGCTCTACGTAGACATTGACGTACTGGCGTATAACTGTGTAGCGACTACGCTGGCTGGGTCATGTCCATCGTATGGACGACGAAGCTCCAGCGAAAAAGGTGCTTGAGGCGAGGGTCGTTGGTCAACGACGACGAGGGCGACCATGCCACCGATGGATGGACCAGGCCAAGGAAGCCCTAACCGCACTTGGTGTATCCAATTGGAGAAGGCGCGCGCAAAGCAGAGGCGCCTGGCGAGAAACCCGAACACGGGTTGTTATGGCCACCTATGTAAGTAATATGATTATTTCTCTTTTTTTCACAAAATAACAATCGCGGTATAAATTCGTAGAAATAATTCTTAAATGAGTTCATTTTCTGTGTCATTTAGGGAATTAAAAGCGGAACTTTTTAATTGCGGTCTAAATGTACATTTTTTAACAATTTTTATTGAGTCAAAAAACTCTGCGCTTACAAGTGAAGAAATCGAAGCAGTGATCGAAGTTATTCGAAAACGCTTTCTTTTACACTTTAATAAGCGATTTGAAGAAGCCAATAGAAGAACTTTGCGTTTTTTTAATAAAAATTACGAATGGCTGAAAAGTAAGTTTTTAAACAAATTTATAGTGTGCAGGCTAATAATAAAAGATGTTCAAAGAACTTTTGTTAGAAAGTTTAAAACTAAATGGCTAAACGCAGCAAGAAATAAATAGCGGTTTCTATTAATAAATGAAACGTGGCTAAGCCGTAAATAAAATTGCGTGTTAAATTAAATATCAGGTTGGCAACTTAGTAATTGCGGATTTTTTTTAGAAAATAAAAGACAATTTTTTCATGGAACGCAATAACTTTATTTTGTAATGTATTGCCCATTTTGAGCAATGACCTTTTGCCATCTTTCAGGCAGCATCATAATTCCACGTTCATAAAACTTCTGGTTTTTATCAGCAAAAAACTGAACCAGGTACGATTTGACATCATCATTATTATTGAAATTTTTGCCATTCAAGGGGTTTTGCAAAGATCGAAATACAAAGTAATCAGATGGTGCAAGGTGAGGACAATATGGTGGATGTGGCAAAACATCCCAGCCGAGTGACCAAAGATGTGTGTGGGCTTGCATTGTCATGGTGGAATACAACACCTTTTCGATTTGTCAATTCGGGCCGCTTTTCTTCAACTGCATTGTTCAATTTTGTTAGTTGTTCAATGTAGACAATTCCTTTGTAATCCCACCAAACTGATAACATATCTTTCTTTTGATGAATATCAGCTTTTGATGTTGTTTGAGCTGGTTCATCTGGCTTGCTCCACAATCTTTTCCGATTGACATTGTTGTTAGCAACCCATTTTTCATCACCAGTTATCAATCGTTTTAAAAATGGATAATTTTCATTACGTTTCTTTAACAAATCGCAGATGTTAATGCGTTGTGTTAAATGATTTTCTTTCAGTTCATGAGGAACCATATATCGAGTTTTCGTACAAAGCAAAGTTGTTTTAAGCGATTTAATGTATGTGATACATAAAGCTTCTCTGCAATTTCACGTGTTGTACTGTGACGATCCGAATCGATTATTGCTTTGATTTGGTCGTCATCAGCTTCAAATGGACGACCAGAGCGTTTTTCATCTTTGAGTGAAAAATCACCAGAACGAAATTTGGCAAACCAATTTTGACACTGCCGTTCTTTTAAAGCTTCGTCACCATTAAGAGCACATAACTTTTTGTGAGCTTGCGATGCGTATTTTCCTTTCCGGAAATAAAAAAGCAAAATATGACGAAATTGCTCGTTTTGATTTTCCATTTTTCAACAGACGCCAAACAAAAGCTACACAACTGATCAAAAAAAATTAGAAGTACCAACTATCAAATAACAAAATGTGTTTGACATTCGATTACGTCAGCAAACCTAAAAATTCAACTAAAGCCATCTATGAGTGAAATCCGCAATTACTTAGTTGCCAACCCAATAAGTTGCTGGTGCTAAGGAAAGTTTTATCGAGAGGATTTTTAAACAGTAAACACTACAATGTCAAATGCAGAGTACGAAAATAAACGAAACGATATCCGAACCGATCTCTCAGAGAGTGATAGTCGATATTTTTCAATCTAATCGTTGGTGAGGGCGAACGAAACACGAAACCCTTCAGTGGATGAAAGAGCTAACTTAATTTTTATAATTTTTCTTTATGTGTCAGTATAAAAAACGATACCAAAGCAAACGTTTCATTAATGATCACTGTTATGCATAAGGCATTGAACGATTACACAAGACTTGTTTGCACACAGCGTGAGCGTGGCTTTTGATTTTGTTGTTTCACAGCCAACATTATGATAATAAAAAACAAAGAAAGGAGAGAATTTTGTTAAGAATTTGCTAAAGAAATGAAGCAAAAATACAAAGAGCGCAAAAGAATGCGAAGTAGAATATTTATTTTGTTGTTATCCGACGCATGATACAATGATAAGGTACGGCCGCTTCGCTGAGTGCTCTCACGCCACAACGAAGAGTGGATAATGAGAAGGAACATATATGTCAAAACGACGAATTTCGTAGAAATTGCAAATGAAGAAAATATTTTATGTTTCCAAGTTGCAAACAGTGCGGTCGCGGGTGTTAAATTTGTGCTTATTTGAGTGAAAATATTATAAAAAAAATGTAATAAAAACTATAAAATATGAAAGAAGTCTTAAAATTGCAAAAAAAAACCTGTAACAGTTTTAACCTAAAAACAACGGCGAAACATTAGCATAAAGAAATTCGCGATGAACAGCTGATTTTGACACCAATCTCGCTTTATTCTGCTTTCTACTCCATTCCTCTCCGAGTCGACCCTAACTTATATTTCTGCCATGATCCGACGATCGTTTAACGAATCGTTGCTTCGGTTTCATTTGTGTCTCTTGGTTACACAGTTTTTTGTCTTGTTTATAGTTTTGCTCGTAACAGCAAACGAAAAAGAAAACAGACGCTCAATCGTTCTTTTATTATTTCAATTGTTTTTTTTTTGTACGCTTGAAAGATCGAAACGTAACGAAATGGAACTTCTCTGGTCAAATGTAAGTTATTAAAAAAAATATAATAATAATAAAATAAAAAAAAACTTAACATGCTTGTTGTTAAGTAGCAGACAAAAGATCTTTTTAAGTGGCTTGGGCTACTAATTTTTCATCACCTGGTTAGCTCAATAGAAGTGCTCTAGCTTCACGATCGGAGAGCTCTGGGCTTGAAACCCACTCGGAACAGTTACATTTTTTATATTTATTATTCTTGTTAATTTAAAATAAACGTTTTTTAGTTGAATCTCAAAATAAAAAAAAAAACATTTTTTAGCAATTTAATGTTTGTATTGATTCTGATAAAGTTAGACTAAAATTTCGGGAACTTAAGGAGATAGTGGGCGGTGGGCGTGTCATTTCTTTAAATGTACACATATATTTCAGATTCGTGAGTGATACTTTAATAATTCTTCTTGAGTGATACTTAATAATACTTTAATACAAAAGAAATTATTGTGGTTTCAATTTATGTGTTTTATTGGATGTAGGCGTGGTTGAAGGCGGATTTGCAAAACTTTTCGTAAGTGATCTTATATAGTCTATTTCAACTTATATACTTAATTTTTATTGGTATACGGCTACTTCTTCTTAGTGCTATGCAAATATCGTATAAAAAGTATGGGTAAGTATAATTTTTTTTTAATCTATATATATATTTCAGATTCTTGAGGAAGTTGTTTTGATATAACTTCAATATGAAAAAATATAGAATTCTACAATTTTGTGTTACACGGGAGGTGGGCGTGGTTGTAGACGGATTTCAAAAATTTCTAATAGAGTTAATTTCAACTTGTATACCAAATTTTATCGCTCTGCGCGACTCCTTCTATTTTTTTTCCAAACTTAGTATAGGATGAAACCACTGTGCGTCCCCTGGCTGATATCCTGGTTTCGCCAATGGAAAGAAGTGTTACTTGTGTGCTATGTTTCATTGTCATGTGCATTCCAAAGAGGTTTTCAAAAAAGGTAATAACGAAACTGACTCGAACATTCAAAGTAAATGTTTATTCGGAGTCATGTAATATTTTACACCATTAAAATAAGTTTCTTGAGGCACAGCGCAACTTTGATTTCTTAAAATTTTAATGCTTTACATGATTTAAATATGCTTGGCATTACATAAAAAACCGGCATAAAAACCGTATTAAAGCACCTGTCTACAACCGGCAACCTATTAGTACCCACTTATTTTCAACATACGTTCATCGTCTACAAAGGATACAAATACAAATAAAATTTTATTGGTTTTTTACAGCGCGCACCGCAGCAAATCCTGTTATAGCAAAATTGTTTGAAAAATCCTTCCTGTTATCACTTTAAAATGCTTGCTTTCTTCCTTCCTACGTAACGACGCAGTCAGTGCACATACACTCACACATATATATATATATATATATATATATATATATATATATATACACACACACACACCTCTGCTGATGCCTACAACAGCTTAATCGATTCGCGTATCGTATTGCTTTAAACTTCAATACAATTCAATGACTTCGGTATCGTTTTCATGGCAAGTTAAACCAAACCATCGTCCTGGCATTCTTTCTAGCTGTTGCAAGCATGAAAAAAAAGTACAAAATATAAAGAACAAAAAAAAAAAAACAAAATGAAAATACAAGAAAAAATTAAGATGGCAAAACTTTTAAACTCTGCTAAGAAAATTGAATAAAAATCGACGGCAAACGCAGCGGCAACGGCACACGATGAACATGAACAATGAAGAAAGTGAAATCGATGATGACGACGACAACATAACGAGTTGGCAAAACAAATACAATACCACACAATACAACACAAAAAACAAAAGGGAGTATTGGAAGGCGGAGCATCAGCAGCACCAGGAAATGAGTGTAGAATACGTGGCTCTAAGTCTGTAATATGCGTATTTAAGGACTATTGATGAAGTGCCGGAAATGCACGAAATTTTATGCAAAATAAGGACTTACAGGGAAGCTTAAAGCAAAGTTTGCAAAGACAGCGATAGCAACAGCAACATTTTGTGTCAAAATTAAAATAATTCATACGTCGAAATTTGCAATACATATGACAAGTGGGAAGATTCGCAGTAACGCAGAGAAAGAACAATAAAATTGATAAATAAAGCAAATGGTAATAAGACAATAAAATCTGTATGTCGATGTGGTGGTGATAAAAAGTTATTTTTTATTGACATGAGAAGCTGGAATTTGCGTAGTTTTTTTTTTAAGTCGTTGTTATATTTAAATTATTTAATTACTTTTAGAATATTTTTGCTAACTGAATATAAAGCTAATTCTTGTATATTTATTTCGTTTTGTTAAACTAAATAGATTATATTAATAAATTTGGAAATTTTAAGATTTTAAGCTACGTCTCCACCAGCAATGTTTTGGGCAATATTGCGAGCAAGAAAATATTGTTTATTTATTTTGATGGTGGATAAAATATTGCCGCAATGTGTCATATTTGAAATGGCGTTAAACGAGAGAGCATTAAAGGCCAACAAAGACGGCTATGTAATTTTTGTCAATTTTTTTTTTTAATTGTTTATTTTGTTACCGCTATCTATTGCCCAAGTGCGTGAAGATAAATTCGTAAATTCGACTCTAACTTAGCAAAGACACAAACCCATATTTCCAAAAAGTACGAATTTTAAATTCGTACTATTAAAAAGTACGAATTTAACTTTAATTTTTTAAGAATTTAACTTTTAGCACGAATTTAACTTTAAGTATGAATTTATATTAGAAAAACTAAGAATTCAACTTTGTTTGATAAGAAATCTTTTTAATATCAACCAGGAAACTTAAAATTGAAAATATTAATAAAAATTGTATAAAATTAAGGGAAAAATATAAAATTAGTCCAGAACTAAAAATTCGATGCAGAATTGATTAAACTTTTAAACCGATTAAGGATAAAAAATATTTTAAAAAGTCACGAATCATATGTTTATGATACTAAATTTGATATAAAGGATCATAAAATCTACGAGGATTTTGGCCAAAGGAAATTTCTTAAAAAGGAGTTATCGATCGATTCATAGTACTAAATTTGAATAAAAAAATTTCAGTTCTAAAATGTATGATTTTTAAATTTTATATTGTAATAGACAGGTAATTAAAGCACTTTTTTAAGGATATATGACTCATTGTGGTGCGCTAAGGATTTAAGCCACAAGAAATTTTTAAAAAGTAGTGAAAATTAGCCAAAATCCTTAGCGCACCACAATGAGTCATATATCCTTTAAAAGGTGCTTTAATTACCTTTCTATTAAAATATAAAATTTAAAAATCGTACATTTTGGAACTGAGATTTTCTTATTCAATGTAAGCACCATGGAAGTTTTCAGTACTTTTCACTACTTTTTAAAAAATTTCCTGTGGCTAAAATCCTTAGCGCGCCACAATGAGTCATATATCCTTAAAAAGGTGCTTTAATTACCTGTCTATTAAAATATAAAATTTAAAAATCGTACATTTTGGAACTGAGATTTTCTTATTCAAATTTAGTACTATGAATCGATCGATTACTCCTTTTTAAGAAATTTCCTTTGGCCAAAATACTCAGCGCGGCACTATTAGTCATATCCCCTTAAAAAGGTGCTTTAATTACCTGTCCATTGGTTTATAAAAAATAAAAATCCTAAATGTAGATTTTACGATCCTTTATATCAAATTTAGTATCATAAACATATGATTCGTGACTTTTTAAAAAAATTTTTATCCTTAATCGGAAGTTTTATCAATTCTGCATCGATTTTTCAGTTCTGGACTAATTTTATATTTTTCCCTTAATTTTATTATATTTTATTAATATTTTGAATTTTAAGTTTCCTGGTTGATATTAAAAAGATTTCTCATCAAACGAAGTTGAATTCGTAGTTTTTTTAAAATAAATTCACACTTAAAGTTAAATTCGTACTTAAAGTTAAATTCGTACTAAAAGTTAAATTCGTACTAAAAGTTAAATTCGTACTAAAAGTTAAATTCGTACTTAAAGTTAAATTCGAGCTTAAAGTTAAATTCGTACATTTTAATAGCACGAATTTAAAATTCGTACCTTTTGGAAATATGGGTTTGTGTCTTTGCTAAGTTAGCGTCGGATTTATGAATTTATCTTCACGCACTTTCTATTGCCCACATTTCTGCATCTGCAGTTTTTTTATATCTCTTTTGGTTTAGAAGTAATCAAAAACAGCTATGTGCTCGCAGTTCTAGAAATGCTTTGAAAAAAACTGGTATTCGCTCTCTTGCTTACAACTGTTTTTTGATCGCAGGCGAAGCAAATGTGCGTACTTTGATGTTGATGTAAAATATAATTATAAATCAACTACATACATACCATAGATTATACTACATAGATTCTACTTTTCCATTTGTTCGCATGCAATTGGATTTGACCGTTAACAAAGGCAAAAAAAGAGTTCAGACAAAAATTACCACTATCTGAAAAAATACTTCTGCTTTGTAGTCTAATTACACGGTGGGACCGCCAAAATTTTTCTAGAAAAATTTCAAAAGATTATGATTGTGGGCACTTGTAGGACAGCAATGCAGGTGATCGGACCTCTGGATCACGTCGGAGTTCCGAGATCCAGACTTTTTAAATTTTAACGTTGCGATCATCTTTTTACCTATTACAGCAGCGCACAGTGTGAGATTTTATCAATCTAGGAGGACAAAAGTAAAAAAAAAACATCCAAAAAATTCATTTTTTTTTTTTCTTGAAAATAAAGCTAGTACACACATAAAGCCATGTCAAAAGTTTGAAAATGATTGCTTTATCAGATATATCTAAAACAGCAGTCGTAAAATGGTGCTTTTAGTGTTTTTCAAAAGTATTCTTAAGCCTCAAGATAGTAGTTTTTGTATTCAGTGCGCTGATTAAAATTGTTAACTTTTAAACTTTTTTTGCAATGGAAAACTTTTGTGAAAATATGTAGATTAATTCACAATAAAATAAGTAGCTTAATAAATATGAGTTTAATTTAAATTAGCGATGGAAAATGCATCATAAATAAGGAAAGATAAAATCAGCTAACATTTTGATGGACTGCCAAAAAGTTTGTATGCATACGTATGCATATAAATTGAATTTTTTATTAAGTTTCACTCTCATAGATAGTTCATACAAAAATTTGGCTGCTAGTTTTTGCAGATAACCAAAATATTTGTATTTTTGGAAGAGGCCTTAATATCTCAAGAATGCAACCATCATTATAAGCTCATATTGCATACTTAGATACTATCTAAATGCAATGTTAAGCTTACAGTCAAAAATCTTGGACTAATTTTTAGTCCAATCATTGAAATCATGGCTTTTTTTTTAATATTTTTTTTTTTAAATTTCAAACTCTTCAAAAGATTTAAATTTTTCTTAATAAAGCGAGGAATAAAATTTAGGCTGGACCACTCTAGAATGAAATCAAGTACCAAGACATACATGGAAATATTGCATAAAGGTTTGATAACTTCGGACCCTGTAGTTAGCTCATATATAACAAAAGCAAACTATAATCCAACACCACTTGATAATGCATAACTGCAGGGAGTTATGTAACTTCTAAAATTACCAAGCACTGAATCAGAATCAGAGTTAAACAAAAGAATAGAAGGAAGTGAGAGTAATTCTACAAGCAAAAAATCAAATTCTGAATAACTATTACTTTGTTTATTCTTATATTTTAACAGCTTTTTGATAAAAAATTATTAGGTTTTTCTTTGGAAAACCAAATTTCTGCAAGTTCTTCTAAATAGGAATTAATTACAATAACAGAGAAGACACACAATTTTGTGTTCTTCTAATGCAATTTAGTCTTTCAAAGTCAAAACATAAAGCGTGAATTTCCCTCTATAGGCAACTCAATGAAACACCCTGTAATTAAGAAGCTGTTTGAGATAGACCCCAGCTCCGGGGTAATTATTTTTTAGGAATGAGCCAAGGAATCATATCACAAAAAATTAGAATTTTGTCCGCCTAGATTGGTCAAATCGCACACTGTGCAGCGTAAGTTCAAAAAGATAAAAAATGCCAAAATAAACTTTCTCAATGTAAAATTGATCGCTGATCCTTAAAAAAATTATAATTTTTGCGAGAAAATACAAAGTCTGTACATTCAGAATCTGGTACAAGACGGTGAATTCAATGATCCACTTTCTGCAGAAGTTAGTTGCGTGGGATGCAATGAAAGCTGCATTCGAAAGTTTTCTTGCAAAAAAAAAAGCATATGCGATTTTTTGGACGCATTTAAAGTAAATCACGCTCATATGTTTTTGAAAATGCATTCTTTGCACTGTTATCTGGACGAATTCGAGCGTCAAATGCCCTCCGAGTCGGACGAGCAAGGCAAGCGTATTCATCAGACGTGCAAACACATGGAAACCAGATACAAAGGAAAATATTTGACGTCTTTTTTCGCTGATCTTTGTTGGTTTCTTTCTGAAAAATTAATTTGATCATTTCAATCCGTAAAGTTAAAAATACCTGCAGAACTCGAAAGAAATGTTCAAAAATAACTCGTTTTTTAAATAAAGATCGCCAAAATTGTGGTTAAAACTATTTTCTCGCAAAAATTATAATTATTTTCGGAATCAGCGATAAATTTTTACATTAAAATAGTGTATTTAGGTATTTTTTTTTTTGTTTCAAACTTACGATGCAATAGGCAAATAGGTAATAGGCAATAGGCAATAGGAACTGCGACATAATCCAAAGGTCCGACCACCTGCATTGCACTGCAATAGGTACCCACAATCATGATTTTTTTTTTAAATAATTCTAGGGAAAATATTTTTCTTGACTTGGTTACACTGTATTCAGGAAGAATACAATTGTATTCTCAATGAAAAAAACTTGCGTTTTTGAAGCATTGGAGGACATAGAAGACCATAAAGTAATGTACAAAAACAGCTGCCGTGGCGCAGTGGGTAGAGTGCGTGGCCCATACGCCAGAGAACCCTGGTTCAATTCCCACCTGACACAGAAAGTTTTTTCAATTGAATTAATTTTTCTGTTCGGCCGTCACCTCTCTGCAGCCAATGGCAAACCTCAGAGAGCAAAAACTGCTATGAAAAGCTTCTTAAGCCGTTTGAAGTCGGCATAAAACTTGTAAGTCCAGTTCTCGATCATTTGTGGTCAAACATTTCACAACACACACAAAACAATTGATCATAAGAACCTCGGTTAAAGTCCTTTCAAGGACTGAAATGCCCATTTCGTTTCTTTGTAAAAACAACTATGTTTTTCGTAATGGGTCAAAAAAAAATTGTATTTTTTGCCACAAATCAATATCATCTTTTCAATATGATTTTATTTGAATATGGCATTTGCAAAATATTGCCTATGGACACCAGGAGGAATCAGTTTTTTTTGTTCTCCTAAACAGTTATTGAAAAATACATAACTGTTTTTGTTGGCGCAGCGACGATATAGTATATAAATACAGAAGCATCAGATTTTGATCTTGTCCAATTAGTTTTCAAAATATTTAATTTTATTACATCCCAGCAGAAAATGTCATGCATGACCGAGGCCTGACCTTTCTTTCAAAACAGCCTTGAGTTTTTAATACAGGTGTCCACCTTTTCAGACCTGAAATTTAGTATTACTTTTTGTAAATGTTCATCTATGATTTCTGGTCTGTATATCAATTTTTATTTCAAATTCAGATTTGTAATCCGGCCTGAAATAAAAGAGGCAGGCCCGAAGACAAGGGAGGGTCCAGAAAGTGTAAAAAAATAAAATATACTCATTACTATGACATTTTTTATATGCGCATACTTAATGCGTCTACGTCTCTCTTCAGTAACAGTGTAAATAGCAACAGCAACACGCTTAAGATATCGAATAAAGTTCGATACATTCAATTGAGCCTTGTCCATCACCAGCGATTTAAGAATCTATTGCGTTGGAAAGTATTTAATGAAAGTTAGAAAAAAATTTACCTTTTACAATTGTTTTAATTGTGGTTTTCTAAGATTTAATCCGTTTGTGTTAAGTGTTATTCTATTAATTATTATATTGCGCCAAAATACTAAAACGATTCCACTTAATTAGCTGCAGAAATCGCCATTAAAAAAGGCCAGAAAGGAGGAAAGTAAATCTTTGTTTTTAGGGAATTTTTTTCTTTTATCAATTTCGGTCCTTATTATGGCGACTTCTTGATATTCTTTAATACTTTGATCCAATGTTACAAAATTAAATATGTATGAGTAATTATAAAAAGAAGATGATACCGCCGAAGTCGAAGCGACATTAGAACTACTTTGCTGATGTACCAACCGAGTGCAGCGCTGCTAGAATGGTGTAGTGGTCAATGTGTGCGGTGTCCATTCTATATTATAAATATTTAACGGTTACAATTTTAGCTAAATCATAATAATGTAATACTGTATTTCGTTTGCATTGTAGAAAGCGTTCAAGAATCTTTAGAACCTTAAAAGTGAACTGCCAGAACTGCCAGAACTGCCAGAACTGCCTTTAGAACCGGCAGTTGCAGGAGGTGGTAGTATTGACAGTAATGTTAAAAGCGGTCGTAAAAGTAGTGTTATTAAGAATACTTCACTTTTTATGTTAATAATTCTAAGTTCGTGCGTTTTGTGTGCATGCTTGTAGAAGTTGTTCCAGAAACAGAAATTTCATTTAATACATCGAAACTGCCTCGACTTCGGCAGTACATAAAGGTGCAAGCAACGATATTTCCAATTTAATTTCATTTCAAGTTTTCAAAACATTTCATTTCCCCCCCTACCCCCCCCCCCCCACAACTTTTAATTTTCCTGTCACCTAATCTATGATTTACGCAGTCTTGGTTGAACCGCATTAGTTAGCTTACTCCAAATTGAAAAACGGAGCTTATTGTAAGTTTTGCGTTTTTTTTAGCACTGACGCGGGATCTCAACCTCTTGATACAACAAAAATTTTTAAAAATAAAATTTTCAAATATATTTCGAGAAGTTCTATGAGCGAGTACCGCTTAAATGTTAGTGCATCCTTAAGAATACATAGGGATAGCAAAGCCACAGAGGATGATGTAGTATCAGAATTGGCAAAAAAAAAAGAGAAAACTTAATACAAACATATAAAAATAAATAAAAGTAAGTTTTATTAAAAATTCATTAAATTTTATACTAAATTCCTTTGATTCATCGATATCAAAAAATATCGATATATTTTTTATGAAACCTACCCCCCCCCCCCTGGGTAAATCCTAGCTACGGGCTTGAAAAGAGGACTGATATTTTATTTAGTTTCAGGTTAGAATACCGGAATAATGGAGGCGTGATTATGTTTAAAAATGCAGTCCTAAATTCCAGTTTGACCATTAGAGGCCTGAACGAGTTTTCTTCTAAGATATTAAAAAAAAGCAGTAAATTTACAAAAACAAGCATGCTTAAGGGATTACATGACATTGGCAGTTTTTTGAAATCGACTTTTTTTAGTAATTTTGTATTTTAGTAAATATTAAGAATATATAAAAATATAAAATATAAATAAATATAAGATTCTAAGAATTTCATGGAAAACTTCCTACGGGTTCAAAAGTTACAGCCGGTTTCGTGAGAGCGCATTTTTAATTTTTGCGCTACCTACGTACGGCAGCTGGTATACTATACTTGTTTTACTTGCTACCTGCCTTTTGGTGGTTGTTATTTCGTACCTACTTGAAGGGTGAAGCCCGAATTGCTAAACGATTGCAAAAACTATAAGAAATAGCATAACACAAGATAACGAAGGCATACAGTACGAAGCAGGCATGGCAGATTGAAGGTAACCTTTTTTTTCTTTGTTCACAAACTTTGAACGCGTTTATCTCGAAACCATGTTTTTCGTACTGGTAGCGGGTTCATTTTATGACAAAATTTTTTTTTTTGTATTTTTTTAAACTTGATTCGCTATCGTATGACACGAGCTTGTTTTTAAATTTTTTTTTCGATTTTTTATGAATTTTTAAAGTCAATATTTTTTTCGAAAAACACACTTTCAAATTTGGAACATCACCAAAAATTGAAAAAAAATTTAAAAAAAAAGCTGGTGTCATACGATATCCAATTTTGTTAAGATTTAAAAAAGTCATTTTTTTCCAGATCGGACAATTTTTGGAACTCCCAGCGCTGCAACCACGAGGCCCCGTTTTTTTCTCCGCCGCCAGTTTGTAGCTCTATAAAACCATGTTGGAGTGAAAAATATATTTTTTTGAATTTATTTTTTCTTGTTATTTGTTCAATTCTCTACAATAATAAAAAAAATTTTGGAAAAATGTTTGTTCATAACTGAGTTATGAATTTTTAATAAAAGGTCTGTTTTCTCTGCCGCGACTGTCATGTCCCGCCTTGAGCTTTTTAGTGATAATGCAATAATAGTTCATGGTTCATAATGCGTTTTAGTAAAATTGCAAAAGTAGTGCATTACTTGCCATAAACTTTTGTGAGTAGCATTGCAATAGTGCAATGGTGTATTGCACAATTGCAAATAGTGCACTAAATTTATAGTTCAATTATAGTTTCATTATAGTCAAATTACCCAGGTCTTCTTTTAATCCCTAGTTGCCTATAATTAGTATGTTGCTAGTTGCCTATAATTAGTAATATAATTATTTATAATTATGTTTCTTTAAATAAATAAAAATAAATAAATAAATAATTTTTGCGCTACCTACGTACGGCAGCTGGTATATCGCTACCTTAATGTAGAAAGGCCCTAACTCAATTTTTTTTAACATTATAGGGGGGAAAAAAAACTTGTTAAAGAACAAAGTTCTGCAATTTCTGCAGTAAAAAGAATTGTTCATTGCTGCATCACTTATAGGTTTTAATAAAAAAATTTGTTTGTAAAAAATTCGAAACTACAGAACTTTATTTTTTATAAAGTTTTTTCCTTCTCCTATTGAGTTAGGGCCTTTTGAGTTAGGGCCTTTCTATATTAAGGTAACGATATACTTGTTTTACTTACTACCTGACTTTTGGTGGTTGTTATTTCGTACCTACTTGAAGGGTGAAGGGTGAATCCCGAATTGCTAAACGATTGCAAAAAACTATAAGAAACAGCACAACACAAGATAACGAAGGCATACAGTACGAAGCAGGCATGGCAGATTGAAGGTAACCTTTTTTTTCTTTGTTCACAAACTTTGAACGCGTCTATCTCGAAACCATGTTTTTTAATTTTTGGTTCATTTTTTGACGAAATTTTTTGTATTTTTTTTAAACTTGATTCGCTATCGTATGACACGAGCTTTTTTTATGAATTTTTAAAGTCAATATTTTTTTGGAAAAAACACACTTTCAAATTTAGAACATCACCAAAAATTGAAAAAAAATTTTAAAAAGAGCTCGTGTCATACGATACCAATTTTGTTAAGATGTAAAAAAATTATTTTTTTCCAGATCGGACAATTTTTGCAACTCCCAGCGCTGCAACCACGAGGCCCCGTTTTTTTCTCTGCCGCCAGTTTGGAGCTCTATAAAACCATGTTGGAGTGAAAAATATATTTTTTTTTTTTAATTTTTTTTCTTGTAATTTGTTCAATTCTCTACAAAAATAAAAAAATTTTGGAAAAATGTTTGTTTTTGACTGAGTTATGAATTTTTAAAAAAAGGTCTGTTTTCTCTGCCGCGAATGTCATGTCCCGCCTTAATATAGACTTTATCTTAATTTTAAGCAATGAACTAAAATCAAAATTTAAAAATTACCGCAGCTTAGAGTAACTCAAACTAATGCTGCCCACATACAACCACGTTACTTTACGATGTCTGTGTTCACACATAATTGTGTTCGCTTCAGCAAAACGACTCAGGCAAAACCAAGCGTTAAGCTTAAAGACCAAAATTAATTCACAGTCGCCACTAAATCGCGATGCGTTGCAATTTTTATTAACACTCAGCTGTAGACGTACACACACACACACACACACACACATATATATATATATACCAAAACATACATACTACTAACACACTAACTCATTCACTTATTCACTCCGTTTGAAACGGAATCGGAAGGATAAACAGAAAAGTAAAGACAAACATCAGAGGCGGCAGCATTAGCAGCAACAACAGCAGCCTACATGTTGTTGCAACAATGATGATGTTGTTGTTGTTTCTGTGCTTTTCTTAATACATTTCGTTTACAATCATCTTCATCTGTGTTTTATTTTTAGTTTTTTTTTTTAGTTCTGCTAAATTCTGGCTTCTCTGCTTTATTTCCTTCTGCTGCTGCTGATGCTGTTGCTGTTGCTGCTTCTTTTGTGGTGTCTTTTTACATCTTCGTCTTTTATTAATCGTAATGACATCGAAATATATATCCGCATGCTGAGCGACATGATGCTGCGGCATGCTTACTGCATTATAGCAACAACAACAAAAACTGCAACAACGTCAATTCGAATACATTGCACAGCAACAGCATACAGCTGAGGCAGCACCAACAATATAGCAACCATTTTTGCACATTTTCCATTTTACGCTGTTTTTTCTACATTTCTGTCTTCTATAAAATTTTTCTTTATGGTTTGCCTTGAAGAGAAGCAATTTCCTTGAATCATTTTACTAACTGCTACCACGACGTTGCAGAAATGAATTTTATTAAAATAAAAAAGAAAAGTGCAAGCTGAAAAATTCTTCTCCCAAATACATTTAGCATACATTACATATATAACGACAAATATTTCTAATTATATATGTAATGCGAAAAATAAGCAAATGTGATAAAAAAATGAGAGAGAGAGAGAGAGGGAGAGCTGTATCGTATTAACAATGTTTTCAGAAACAATAACGTGTGGAATTGGGTTTAGTTGCATATATTAAGTGAATGTGGTCAGAATTAAATGTATTTGTCATTCTTCCCAGTTATATTTATTACGAAAATGTTATCAGATCAATTACATTTGTGATTACTTTAGTTATGCATACAAGATGGGGTAAAAGTAATGTCATAAGTTTATATCTATAGCGTGTATGTTATCAGAACAATATGGGTCATTTCTGTCAACCTCTATGCATTTGGTGCAGTTGAATTTTATTGATTCATTTCGGTGCCACACTTTAGTCAAACACGTTTATAGAAGTACGAATTTAGGGAGAGAGCCTACTTTTAACAAACTAGACTCTCTCTCTCTCTCTGATTTGATAGCTCACATTTTGGGGTTGTTCCCTGATAGTGAAATCGTTGTAGCTGGCGATTTCAATGTCCACAACACGGCTTAGGTATGTCAGTCGGGCCAAACAACACATGAAGAGCAATATGTTGAGCTTTTTGCTGAATCGAACCTATTGATTCAACTAGTTAAGGAACCAACTTTTTTCCAAGAAGTGATCTGCATAGCCATAACATCTTAGACCTTTTTCTGACATCGCATCATGAAAAATATGATGTGAGTGTCAACGCAACTCTTGTTAATTCGGGCCATTGCACCATCTCCGCTGTTTTCCCATATTCAAATCTTCGCACCTCTTCGCCTGAAGCCCCGAAAATGACTACATGGTTTTATGGAAAAGCAAATTGGACTGCGCTAAATAATTTTTTTCGCAACTTCAATTGGAAATTATGTTTCGCTGACAGAAATGTGAATGCCGCGGCTGTTATGGTATGGTGCATGAAATTATTTTATTGGGTATGCGGTCTTTCATCCCCAATAAGATGAGAAGCATTAAGCCTAAAGACCACTCATGGTTTAATGAGACTTGCTGGATTGCAGTCAGGTTCAAGGGAAACCTTTCAGAATTGGCGCTCTGATAGGAATGCCGATACGAAAAGACTTTGAATTGAGGCTAGGAATCGCTGTAATGCAATTTTAATATGCGAAAAGTTTCTTCACGAAACTCGCATCTGAGAACAGGTTCTTCTCTGCCCCAAAGGGAGCAAACACTTTTGGTTATTTGTTTAAAGATTAAAGAATCAGACGTAATCGACTATTCCAACTCTTTTGAAAGATGATCAAACCTTTACGGACTCGGCTGATAAAGCGAACCTGTTGGCCGAATTGTTTGCACATAATTCTACAATCCCAGCAAGCAATCAACCACTGCCTTCGAGCAGTTAAAAAGGTCCTCTGGTCCTGATGGCATACCACCACTTGAGCTAAAAGCTTGTGCTTCTAGTCTGGCTCGGCCTTTGTGCAACCTGTTCAACATCTCCTACGGGACAGCAGTATTTCCATCTTGTTGGAAGGTCGCAGGGGTTCAGCCAGTACCAAAAAAGGGCGATGCCACGAACCCTGCAAACTACCGACGCATAGCGATATGCTTTACGCTCGCCAAAGTTATAGAGCGCGTAATTAACTTCGACCTTATGAATCATAGGGAGCACAATGAATTGCTTAATGACCGTTCATAGGGCCCGCTCTGCTGGTGACCTTATGGCGTTCCTTACTGAAAAATTTAACCAATGCGTTCACTTATTCGGTGAGAGTAGAGTTGTTGCTCTGGATATTTCAAAGGCATTTGACCGAGTGTGGCATAAATCGCTCGTGTCAAAACTAATTGCATATGGTGTCGGTAGTTACTTTGCTCGGTGGATCACGTGCTTCCTTATGAATCGAACGATCCGTGTTGTTGTCGACAGAATATCGTCCAGAGAGCACGCCATCAACGCAGGAGTACCGCAGGGCTCAGTCCTACTTCTGTCGTTGACTCACAACACAATTCATTCGTTTGACAATGACAGCGGCATTTGCCATTCATATTCATTTAAAAAATGGTATTTGGAGATTGAGAGGAAGAGGCAACATATAAATGACACACTAAATAATGACTTGAAAAAAATCTCTGAGTGGGGTCTTGCTAATAGAGTAGAATTTAGTGCTAGCAAGACCCAGTGTTGTCTGTGAACCCACAAGCAAATCAATTGCCCCTTAGCTCCCCGCAATATGAACGGTGTATATCTATTGGAGTCAGATGCTCTTGACGTTCTGTACACAGCAATACAATTAGATCTTCGGTGGAATGATCACGTTTTTGATTTGTCAAAAGAAGCAGCCAAGTGCCTCACTTGGTCTTTTAAAACGGTATAAGAAATACTTCACTCCATCTGATCTCCGTTTGATCTATGTCTCATATATTAGGCCGAAATTGGAGTACAATTCGCACATTTGGGCAGGGGCTTCAAGATCATATTTGGAGCTTTTGGACCGAATTCAACGACGTGCGATATATTTGATAGGGGATGAAAATATTTCATCTTCTCTCAACTCTCTTGGGCATCGTCGCAATGTTGATTGCCTAAAAGCTCAACCAAGTTATGCGTAAACAAACAAAAGTATCAGCGAGAAGTTAACGATAAGTATGATTTAGCACGAATAAAACTCGAAAAACACTGCCATATATTCAAAAAGAAGCAAAGTAAGCGAAAATTTCAATCTGTGCAAAATTAAATCAAATCTTCGCCGTCACTGCTCCATCTTTCCACCCTCCAACTAACTATCACCCGTCTTCCGAATTTACACAATGCTTTCGCATTTATAGGGGGCATCCCCTGAGTGTTGGTTAAATCTAAAAAAAAAACACTACATTGCACTATGGTTTCAAATCCACATTTTGTAGCCGAAACTATAAGGCATCACTGTTCGAATTACTAATTTCGAATCTATAGCTCGGTTCTGTAATTTTTTTCACCGTAGTTCTCACCAGATTTTCTCATTTTGACATCATTATGACGTAATTCTTACTTGCGCTGTTCCTGTAATAAAATGAGAAAAATCAGTGACTCGTCTCGAATGTTTCAACTCTATTTTCCTAGGAATTTGATAGCCGAAGTGTAACTGTAAGCTTAAATATTCGACACGAATCGAATGAAGTTGTTACTATGTAATTACTTGATAAGAAGAATGTAATTTTCGTCATTTTCGATGAAGTTGTTGATACAAATGTATCCATGTAACAAATACTTGTTCCTTCTACTGGGTACGAAAGTATAAATTGGAATCTTTTCTTAATGATTACACAATTATTATTAACTAAGTAGTATAAAAACCCTTCGGCCTCCTCGAAAAGCATTCGACCGTCACCTGTACTCCCATTTTTATCGGTTAATTGCTTACCCTGATATAGTTTTTTATAGAACTTTTTCAAAGTATATTACCTCACGATCCTTTAGGATAGTTTGTCAGTTTTCTTTAGAAAATTCAACTGCACACGAGAAAGTTTGCAACTTAACTGATTCAACTGCTAAGCTACTTGAACAACGTTCGCTTCGTATACTCGAACGTTTTTGACCATAACTCCGTAAATATTCAATATTTCGCTTTTTACTTTTGACAGTATGTTTTTAACGTGTTATACATGTACACGAAATATGAAAAAAATTTTACATTTTTCCGAAATTATAAAAGCATCAACCCCCTTAAATGATAAATTCCAAAGATTTTAGTGATTTCGGATTAAGAAGTTCTAACGATGCAATGCGAGCGTTTTTGCTACGTTTTCCCCAATGTGCAACTTTCTACCATAGTCTGTCCACAGTTCTACGGAAGTTTACTCGGTCAACTTTGAGTTAACTATATGATAGATGAGACTTAAAAATACGACAAAAATTTGTTTCCTTTATAAAAAAATGTATCTGTACGATCTGTATTTATGTTTCGTTCACTTCTGAAGTCCATTTTAAGCCAACGAATGATTTAACGATGTTTTATTTCAAACATCGTAAACGACTTATTTCTCCTGAAATGATTTTGAAATTTAGTTGAAAACATGGTCTGATGGTTAGCTTAACGAACAAATTAAAAACTTTTTCTGAAATTAGTTAAACGACTTTATTTGTGACTATTTTTAAAATAATCGAAGTTTAGAACTCAAAATTGATGTTGCTCATAAAAAATATGGGTCTTTTTTAAATTGTTAAAAATAATAAGCAAAAAGATCCCAACAGTTAAAAGATTATATAAAGTGTCTGAACACAAGCAATTCAATATTAATTCAAAATAAACATAACGTATACGCCACGATAAACTTCAGAGTTCAAAAATACTCTAAGACAATATATAAAGCTGATTGGATTTATCATGCCTCAGTCACTTAACATCTAACGTCCTAATGCAAGGCACAAACTTTGAATAAAAATATTAAAGTATCACCTACACGATGAAGAATTCAAAGCATTCAATTGGCAATTCAGAGCAAACAAACCTGAACTGAACGAGTATAACAACTTGAGTTAAATAGATTTTATGACATTAAATCGATTTTGTATCGTTTGCAATAGAGCTGCGTCTGCACTAACAACAAAAATAAGGCAGAAGCTGAAGCACGGAGCTGGTGCTGGTGCTGGTGCTGGTGCAGTGCTGCTTACTTTAGTATTTTATCGTTACTATGGCGCCCACCACCACGTTCCACTTAGAATGAATAAAATAAATAATATTATTTTATGTTATTTAATGCGGTTGGCAAGGAGGTGAATGTGGGGCAGCAGCAGCAGAAAGAGAACGATTCAAAGAATGAACGCAGCAACGAGATGTTCAACTGTTCGACAGCGAACCAGTGGGACAGTGGAGCAGAGGCGCAATGGTAAAAAGGTAGTGATAAAGTCGTTGCAGTGGTAAAACAGTCAACATGAACCAATAATGTACGTGTACAACAAGCACAAATACACACACAAGAACATGCTGTTGAAAGAGAAGAAAAAACAGGAAGAAAAATCTGCTCATCACCTACTGTGCGCTGTGGTGGAGTTGAAAGATCCGGCTTTTAAAAGAGGCAGGAAATAGAATTTTACAATGTGTGCTTGTGTATGTGTGTGTGTGATGTGAAAAAAATTACGTTTAAAATATTTAAAGCTAGATATAAGCTGGCAAAGCAGTTCTTCCTTTTTTTTTTTTCTTAATAAACATTTCAACAGGCAATGAAAATGTTTTTTTATTACATTACATTACCGTTTAAGCTACAAGAATCGTGCACACATATTTACATATACATGTGAGTACGCACAAATATTCTCACACTTCATCATCTCATACAAATTTACTAGAGTGAAATTAATGGCAAAAGCGTTGTACGTTCAACGCAATATGCGTCAACATCAATTCGATCGAGGTCACAATCAGTCGAATCTCAATTGACAGAATCGAATTTCAAGAATTGCTAGCCAGCATTCATCAATGATTGCAATTGAACACACACACACGCATTGATAAGCAGAGATATTTTGATAATTTATAGTGATTGCATATTAAACAGCGATTGTGTCCAGTAAACAAGCCAACCGCACCGATCCATCATACATCAACCATCTAGTCATTCAGATATCAACCATCAAGCTAGCAGCAGCCAGCAGATGAGGTTGAATTGAACCAACCACCCCTGTTCGTCTGCCCCTCTCAAAAGTCAGCCAATGAATTGGTCAGTAAATTGATTTCTCTGGCAAGTAATTGAATCGAATTTGAAAATTGCGCATTCAAATATTGTTGCTGCGTGTGTGTGTGTGTGTGTGTGTGTGTGTGTGTGTGTGTGTGTGTGTGTGTGTGTGTGTGTGTGTGTGTGTGTGTGTGTGTGTGTGTGTGTGTGTGTGTGTGTGTGTGTGTGTGTGTGCGTGTATGTTATGTGTTTGGTTTATTTGCGTAAGTATGCGTATCTATCTATATTTGTATCTGCAGCTATTGTGTTGGCTTGCGTAGCTACGCGTGCTAAATTTGCATATCACGCATGTGGCTAGTTTATTTCAATATTTATTATTATTCTAACAACGTTGCCACATTTTAGCCTTGCACTGCATTTTATTGTTACATCGTTAGAGCAAACGTGCTGCTTTTTACACGCTGCTTATAATAATGAGCTGTCAATATTTGTTTTACTTCTACATCGTCATATTTGCAGAATTATGCTATTTGTTCCAATTTTTATTTCTATCTCGTTCTCACTATGCAAAATTTAGATATTGTGTGTTGGTTGGTGTGATTGTATGTGGTAGTATGTGTGCTGTAAAATACAGCAATATATCTTATATGCATGCACTTAATACCAACACTGTTTAGGATGTGGTTTTATGCATTAGAATATGATTTACGTATAGATGTTGTAGTTATGAAGGTAAACTAGCGGATACGGATGCGATTCATTGATATAGCAAATTGTCGGTTGAAGGAAGTAAGTGTGTAGTAGTTATGTATATGTGTGTATTTATAGAGAAGGATTTTGTCGTAAAGCTTACTTATTAATAGCAGAATTGTGAGCAGAGCAGTTAAAATACAGGCAAAATACAGTGAGGCAAACAATGCTTATATTTTTATAAACACGATTTCTTTTAACGATGACATAAATGCAATTTCTACTTTTCTCTGACCTATAAAAAACTTTAAAGAATGCAATTTTCGTTGATATATATCTATGCTGATGCGACATATATTTATTTAGGATTTTGAGATACAATTAATCCTTAAATGACACACTGGCATTTTTAACAATTTGCTCAAGAGCTCTTATTCAAGAACGATAAATATTTTGCACATTTCACATCGCATATTGTATCAGAACTACGAACTCTCAAAAATCAGCTAAGGCAATGTTAAATAAAAGGTAAGACTGGATCTATACTGAACATGGCGCTTAACCAGACTAGTCAAATAACTCCGATTCCATGGGCAGTTTCGAGCCACGTAAGCACTGTGCGAACATATCATTACGTGATGCATATACACTATGTAACAAAATTATTAACACCCCAGCTCAATTTTTGTAATTTCCAGAAAATGTTTAAACAACGATTGACTAAAAATTTGAAACAAAACAGCGAAAAATCAACAAACCTTTTTTTCTAGACATGGTTAAATTAAAAGGTTGTCGCAGGACTGATCGTACTCTCTTCTCAGTACCCATAATTGTCAAAATCTGTAAATTTTGCGAATGAGCACGAAAGAAGAACAGATCAAAAAAAAAAACTATAAAAAAAATTTGTTAAAAAATAAGCTTTTATTTAAAACCAAAACGTGAACTAAAAAGAAAAAAATAAATTTCAGTGACATTTGTCATATACATATGTATATACGAGGGGTGCCTTTTATATTTCGGGATTAGAGAACAAAAACAAATATTAATCATCGAAAATCACTTTATTGTTTTTCAAAATATTCTCCATTAAGATCTATACACTTTTGCATGCGTTTGAACCAATTGTCGAAGAACTTTTGCCACTCTGATTGAGGTATCTCCAAAACATGCATTCTGAATGCCGCAACCGCTTCTTCGGGCGTCGAAAATCGTTGTCCACGCAGTTTATTCTTCACGGTTGGGAATAAAAAGAAGTCATTCGGTGCCAAGTCAGGACTATACGGCGGATGACCCATCAAATCGATGTTTTGGGTGCTCAAAAATGCATTTGTTTGAGCCGATGTGTGAGAGCTCGCATTGTCGTGGTGAAGAGTGATCCGTCTTCGGCGGTTGGTTTTCCTGATTTCTTGGAAGACAACTGGCAAACAAATGGTTGTGTACCACTCAGAGTTGACTGTTCTGCGTTGTTCTAGTGGTACGGTTGCGACATGTCCATATTTTCCGAAAAAACAGGCGACCATTTGCTTGGAAGTGCTTCGTGAGCGAACAACTTTTGTTGGATTTGGCTCATCTTGAAACACCCATACAGTCGACTGCTGTTGACTTTCGGGCTCATACGCGTAAATCCACGATTCATCACCTGTCACGATGTCATAGACGTGTTTCGAAGCACCGCGATCGTATTTTTTGAGCATTTCCTTCGACCAATCGACACGAGCCTTTTTTTGAGCGATTGACAAATTGTGTGGGATCCAACGCGAACAAATTTTTTTGACAGTCAAATGTTTATGCAATATTGAATGTATGCTGGTCCCACTTATGCCTAAGGTTGCCTCAATCTCACGATAGGTAACATGACGATCTTGCAATATCAGTTCGCGCACAGCATCAATGGTTTTCGGAACAACAGCTGATTTCGGACGACCTTCACGAAATTCGTCTTGGAGTGAACTACGACCACGATTGAATTCACCATACCATCGATAAACACTGGTCCTTGATGGAGCTTCATCGCCAAAAATTGAATTAAGTTCATCCATGCACTGTTGCTGTGTTAATTCACGTCGAAAGTTGTAAAAAATAATCGCACGAAAATGTTCACGATTTAATTCCATTTTTAGACCGAGATGAATCTTTTAAGTTACTATAAACAACACAAATAGCGCTCGTATGTCAAAACGTTCTGAGTACGTATAAGCCAACAAATGTCAAACTTTGCGATAGAGCTTTCAGTTGACAGATTGCAACACCAGGGTTGCCAAATCCCGAAATATAAAAGGCACCCTACGTAGTAGGTACATTCTAGATTCAGAAGAACCTCTCCCTTGGTTACCCATCATCATAATAAAAGCGTACGTAAATTTTCAAAATGTAAAATATACAAATGTACTACACAATATCAGTGGAATTGAATCTTTTAGTAGGCTTATCTGTATATAAACCGCGATCCATTATACAGGTTTACTGCACAATATCAGTGCCTTAAGCTTTTAAAATTTAAATGTATTTTACATTATGAAAGTTTCTAAATTTATATACATCCCTAGAACTTACCTATTTACGTACGCTTTTATTATGATGATGGGTAACCAAGGGAGAGGTTCTTCTGAATCTAGAATATACCCATTACATATATGACAAATATGACCCGACATATATGACAAATGTCACTGAAATTAATTTTTTTCTTTTTAGATTAGGTTTTGGTTTTAAATAAAAGCTTATTTTTAAAAAAAATTTTTTTTTTTTTTTATTTTTTACTTTTAAGTCTTAAAGGTTTATTATGAACATCTTTTATTTTGACAGCCTTACATATAGCATTTTAATTTCTTAGACCATTAACCTTAACAGTACATATTAACATTATTTATACCATTTACATTATTTATTGCATTATATATTTTATTATGATATAGCATTTTTATTGATTTGTGGGCGGGAATAGGAGGTGTGGCCAAAATTTAAACCCCTATATCCTACTTGATGTACATGTGCTGCCAAATTTTCAGCTGAATCGGCCTAGTAGTTTTGAAGATATATAATTTTTATTGATTTGTGGGCGGTAAAAGAGGATGTGGCAACATTTTTTTCTAACCTATGCAATACTTGAAGGACATTTACTGCCAAAATTTCAGCTGAAACAGCCCGGTAGTTTTGGAGATATAGTTTTGGACCCCATTTTCTACTTGAAGGAAATTTACTACCAAAATTTCATCTGAACCGGCTAAGTAGTTTTCGAGATATAGCATTTTATTGATATGTGGGCGGTAAAAGAGGATGTGGCAACTTTTTTTCTAGCCTATGCAATACTTGAAGGACATTTACTGCCAAAATTTCAGCTGAAACAGCCCGGTAGTTTTGGAGATATATTAATTTGTGGGCGGTTAAAGAGGGTGTGGTTAAATTTTTTTCTTAAACTCCATTTTCTACTTGAAGGAAATTTACTACCAAAATTTCATCTGAACCGGCCAAGTAGTTTTCGAGATATAGCATTTTATTGATTTGTGGGCGGTAAAAGAGGGGGTGGCAACATTCTTTTCTAACCTATGCAATACTTGAAGGACATTAACTGCCAAAATTTCAGCGGAAACAGCCCGGTAGTTTAGGAGATATATTAATTTGTAGGCGGTAAAAAGGGGTGTGGTCAAATATTTTCTCAAACGCCATTTTCTACTTGAAGGAAATTTACTACCAAAATTTCATCTGAATCGGCCTAGTAGTTTTCGAGATATAGCATTTTTATTGATTTGTGGGCGGTAAAAGGGGGTGTGGCAAAAAATATTGCCATAAATCTTTTTCATAATATTGCATTGTCACCGGGCTTACACGTGTATGCTTAATTTTAGCTTAATCGGAGGCCCACAAGCTGTCAAAAAATTGTTTGCAAGATTTGCGGACATACATACATACATACGAACGAAGCAAGTTAAATAAAAGCTTATAAAACGAGAGCATTTGCAGATTTTGTATGAGCTGACTAATTCAATTTGACAATTATGGGTACTCGCTCTCTCCCTTGCGACAACCTTATTATTCAACCATGTTTCTAGGAACAATTATTTGTTATTGTATTTGTATTTATTTGTATTTGTATTTAACAAAAAGTTTCTATAGTATCGTAAGTGTAGACGTATAATTTATGTTTGATATTTTTGGTGATGAATTTGTTGTTCTTGTTAATTTTTATGTTGATTAAAATCTGAGCTGATAAAAATCTAAACTATTTTTTGATTACATTTACTTTTGGATTACAATTACGGTAATCGTAATCTATAAAAATTAACGATTACGATTTTGTAATTGTAATTATTATAATTATTATAATATTATAATATAATCAGTATACACATTTTTACAATTACGATTACTGTAACTGTTACAGAAAAGTCTATTCATTACAATTACAGTAATTGTTATCAATGAAAATCTACAGTTAGGATTATTGTTGTGCTGTAGGATTGGATGACGACGAATGTTATTCGAGTTGCAAAAAAATTAAGAATGGTCTTATACAGATCTCTGGTACTTGGCTCGCGGGCAAAAATATGAAAACTTTGAAGTGGCCAACATGCTATCCAGATCTAAATCCAATTAAGAACCTATGGGGAATATTGATCCGCTTCACGGTTAAAAAATCTTGGAGTACTTTTTAAACCAATCGTTGGAATAATGTATTTTTTTTAAACCATTTTTTATTAGAATTAATTCTTTTCAAAATACTAAAAATTTTTTTAGTCAAAGCTGTACTCAAATTAATATACAGGGTTGTCCATATTCGAAGCGCCCATTTTATTTTTGCGCGGCTTGTGCGGCTTGTGTGTGGTGGCGCGCCGTCTTGTTGAAACCAGTAGTGCCTGATACGCTTTCGACGAACGATTGGCATGAAAAAATTGTTTATCATATCGCGATAACGCTCCTGATTGACAGTAACTCTGTGGCCATTATCATCTTCGAAAAAGAACGGCCCAATGAGCATTTTAGCACAAACGCCGCACCAAACAGTGACTTTTGCATCGTGAAGAGGTACCTCTTGAATCTCTTGTGGATTTTCAGTTTCATACAAACGATAAATTGTTTTCTTGGAAGGCGCACTTTTCACTTTATTTATTTTTTTGAAAGCACGTTGAGTTTTCACTATTGACTTGTTTTGTTGAATGTAAATTTCAACAATTTTAGAGCGTTCGCGTGGCGTGTACTGTTCCATTGTAAACATTTGCTTGGAATGACGCTTCAAGCGCGGTATGTCATTAGTCGATTTGGCATCACTGCGGAAAGTTAAAGTGTTGCCAGATGGGCGCTTCGAATATTGACAACCCTGTAGTTGAAATTAAATTAGAACTTTAGTACCTATGGTTTAAAATATAATACAAAATAACTAAAAAGTAATACAATCGGTTTCCAAAACTAGTACAATTGGAATAGATTTTGAATAAAGATAGCCATTATATTAGATTTAATACAACATGTAATACATTTTAAACCATGCTGTATTATATTTCAATACTTTCCGTCTTAATTTTCAGATTGTTAAGATTCAAAAGTCTTATAATTCAGAGTTACTTTTTCGGTTAGCAAAGCTTTATAATACAATTTTTGTGAAACATGTTTTATTTGATTATGGCGCATAAGCAACGTTTACTACTTTCATTTCAATGATGACGTGAGTTCCAAAACAACAATAGGAGTTAGTTTAAAATTATAGAAAAGAAAAAAAAAAAGAAATTGTGTAAACAAAACTAGTTTTGTTTTTAGTACCCTATGGTTTAAAATCGAATACAACTTGTAATAAGGTTTTTAATTCACATCGGGTATTGCAATTTAAACCCATGCGGGAATAAAACTTAGTTTTAGTATTTGACGTGGTTTAAATTTTAATACAATTTCGATGTTGTCATATATACAGCACAGGATTTACTAAAATTTAGTCCAAGATTTTTAACCGTGTACATTTATGCTGACAATCATCAATGCAACACCGTACTCGTAAATTAGTTAAAAACTGCCATCATCAATGCTTGGGAGAATTTTGATCCCAATACTTAATTTAATCTATGCGACAACAAAGAGTTTTTGAATTAATTAAAGCTAAAGAAAGCTCCATAAAATTCTAAACTCTTTTTTTACTTTTTAGCAGTAAAAAAAAAAACAAAGAATGGTAGGGTGGGTTATAAATACTACATGCGTCATTATTAAATATTTAAATTAAATCAGCTTCAATTGTGAAAATGTTTAATATATATGGTCGGAATATTGGATTGACCTTTTGCTATACCCGTTTCAATCAAAATATAAAATCTCTTATATGTATAATTGAAATAATATAAGAATGGGTTGTAAATATGATATGCACCTTCTTATATCATTCTCATATGATATAATATTGTCAGCAATTCATAATCGTTAGGTATCTTAAGAAAAGCAAATTCTTGTACTGAGCTATGGTCCCCCTTTTTTAAAATTTAATTAGAAAAAAAAATTTTTTTCCAAAGGTCTAGTACTCAGTTTAAGGACATATTATATCATATATTGTAATTAATGTATTTTACTTCAATTTCTTTAATTAGGTTACGATAATTATTTGTTTTTTTTTCTTTTCTGAAGTGAAATTTATAAAGACCTTAATTAAGTTAATGAGAAACACTTAATTTACAACAGTCCATTGTAATTAAAAACATAGCCTTCAATAAATTTAAAACAAAAGAGCCAAACACTACATCAACTTGGAACATATTTACAGCCTACAATAAAAAAAAAGTCGAAAAACTTAAAATTCAAACCACAGCAACACTGATAAAAAACGGCAATAAAAACGTTTTTCTCTAGCCAAAAATTTTACAAATTCATCGAAAAAGGCAACAAAACGCCCCGACAACAAATTGAATGTAAACGTGTTCACATGAAAGTGTGGCAGTACTGCCACTACATACTCCCACAACAACACCACCACCACCACCACCACCACCACCACCACCACAAACTGTGCATATTACGTACAAGAGCGAAACGAAGAAGACATTTGTAAGAAAATTACAAATAGCAGTAACAACAATCTGAATAGGGAAGAAAACAAAAGGAAAGAGAGAGTTCAGAATAAAAACAAAAAAACGAATACGAGCAATGAAAACACATTCGAATAAAAAATTAAATTATGTATGTTCTTCGTAAACGTTTCTTGAAATTGAATTCAAAATTAAGCGGAACGAATGCAATAGCAGCGGCTATAGAAAAAAACCTCAATGAAGAAATTGAGCCAAACTCAATTGAATGCAAACAAATATAGTGACAAAACAATGGAAAAAGAAACATTAACAAAAACAACAACAACAACAAAAAGTAAATTGTTTACAATTACTAACTTGTATAAAACACCCTCGACCCAAAAACAGCAATAGCAATAGCAGTAGACGACCCAATTGACCCAGACATTTTGAGAAAAATAAATGAAAGAAGAACAAAAAAACAATGGCAATGCAACAATTACAGCAACAACAATAACAAGAAATGCAAACCCATGAAAGAAAGTGTTAGCAGTACTTTATAATATGATGATTTTTTTCCCCCCCTGTATAATGTGCTATTATACTGAAGCCTATAGTGAGGAAGAATGAGGAACAAGCTATAGTATGAGAGGCATAAAATGAAAGTACCACGATGATTATTAGTGGGTGCTTCTTTTTGGGGTTGTCCAATTGAAAATTATTTAAATAAAGTTTTATTTTTCGTTAATTACACAGTTCAACAGCATTTTGCAATAGAGTAAATGCACAAAATAATGCTTTGTTCTTCTCATCACAAAAAAAATTAAATGAAAAATGCTTGTACCGAACATGAAATCGGTCAGTGAAGTAATTTTTGAGATATCGGGGATCACCACAAAGGCACTTTACCGAAAAAATGGGTACAAATTTTGAAGAAATTTATAAATAAAAAGATACTTTAACAAAATTATTTAGAACTTAGGGATCGTTCGTAAACTGTATTACCAATTTAGGTGTTTAAAAATCACTACGGTAAGTAACGGAGGAGGGTGTTGGGTTCCAGATATTGTTAAGTTACCAAAAATTTTAAAAAAGTCCAAAAAAATTCTTGTTAAAAGTACCTCATTATTATTTGAAAAAATTGTCATCCGTACATTTTCATGCTTGATTGTCTAAATTGACTTTTAACTATTGACGTGTGTAAGCGCGCTGTTTTCCATATGTTAAGTTACTTTATAGGGGTGGGGGTGGGGAAGCAAAAAAATTGGTAACGTAGTTTATGAACGAGCGAGCCCTTATACGATATCTTCATTTCTTTTTTAACCCCATCAGTGCTTGCTTCACCCGAGTTAAATTAGCGACCGAACAGCGAACGAACAGCGGTCGAGCATGACCGAAATAGAATTCAAAAGGTCTTTTGGGCTGTAACTTCGGTCAAAAAGCGGCCGAAAAAGGGCCACTTTTAAGGCCTAAATTTATAGAACACATAAAAACCGGAATCTATCCGGAATTTTGCTTATCCGCTTATGCAAAAACAAAAACATGTATAAACAAAAACAATACCAACATAATTACAACTGAAGTCGAGTTTGCTACAGCATTTCGTTGTAGAAACATTTGAAATTGATTCAGAAAGACACCTATACGACCACGGTTCGACCCTTGTACAGCCGTTGTTTGGACAATATCTAGTTTGGCTTAGTAAAATAGGTACAATTTGGCAATTTTAACCATTTTTTTTTCCTTGAGTCTCATCACCTTCAAACCAAAGTGCCGGAACTGGAAAGTTCGATGGAATTATACAAAAATTACCGCACAGGTATTTTTGAAATTCAATATGGCTGACATGAAATACTAAAACTTGACTAAAAAAAATAGACTTAAGCAGTTGTCTCGTTGTTTTAGCATTTCAGCAACTTGTTACTCGAAAATTTTTTGGGTGGCTGATGAAGATTCTGAAGTGTATAATGGACAATACTAAAATATTAGATGGCGATTGCAATTATAAAGAGAACTGCTAAATATGACTAATATTTGAAAATAGCGACTCAAAAAATGTTTGTCTATGAGGTTACAACAAAATTTAATGAAGAAGCTTAAGAACAGATTTGGGGAAGTGTCTAAAAATCATAATTTGCCATCATCTTTCCAATCGCATTTAATATGCTCAAAAATAGTTAGGAAATTCGTTTGCTTCTACTTTGAGTATCACAGTTGGCCACGACAGCGGTGTAAATCATAACAAAGGTTAGCATTTTGCCGGCATTTTGGTTCAAGTAAAAAAAACATTGGTAACCGGCACTAAATTAAGTTTTCACGGAGGTTTTGCGGTTTGGAACCCTTCCATATTTTTTTGAAAGAATTGCTTTTATTGAAGGAATCATAACGATTCATTAAACACCTTACAAACTAGGTTCATTTTTTTTTTCTTTCTTAATTTACCAAATATCTTCGAAAATTCTATATACAGGGTTTCCCGAAATGAGCAAAAAAATTGCATGGAAGGGGGAACGTCTATTTTCACATTCTTAGGAGCTTCAGGGTTAATTAATATTTCACGACTTTGATTCACGTTATTGTTTCTGACAGAAGATGAAATTTATAACAATAGGTATATAATCAATTCAATTCAATTTATTCAAATCAAGTATTTATAAGTAAACTAAGAGCTATGCTCTTTTATAGTACAACATAAAACATTAAAACAATTAACTTACTTAAATCTAATAGTTATAACAACTCATTTGAAATCAAATATAAATGACCTTAGTTCTAATACAATAATCTCTTAATGCAAACTTAAAATTAAACAGATTTTAAAGTGAAGAAAAGTAAAGTATAGAAAAAAAAAAAGAAAGAAAACAGAATCATTAGAGCAGGAGACTAGATATACTAAAGAGTAGAGAAATAAGATAAAATTGATTGCCTAAAAGAATCTCTCCCAGTGATTTCTCTAAGTCTTCGTAGTAGAGCATTCCACAACCTAACAGCGTTGATGAAAAACAGGTGAGAAGATATTAACGAGCTATGCATCGGAACTATTAAAACATGGCTTCTTCTGGACATGCAAAATTGGAGTTTTTCATGAAGATATCCTGGTGTTTTCTCATGTATCAACTTATGCAGGTACATACAATTCCTGGCATTTAAATAAGAGATCAAGTCACATCCAAGTACTGCATTTCGGAAACTACATATTACACATAGCGCGTGACATAATTAAATGCAATTTGAAGCTTTAACTGTGAGTTTGTTGTTTGCTGTATACTACCTCAGAGTAGGTTATCACAGGCAGAATAAGTTGAATTACCAACTAACGCCTAATATTAACTGGAGTCACTTTAGCAGACATTCTTAGATTACGCAAGACGTAATATACCCCTGTAGGAAAATCAACTAATTTAAAAGTAGTTGATAAAGTAGTTTTTTGTCAACCACAACTAGTTGAAATTCTGACTTTTTTCCATAGAACGAACTAACATATTTTGTATGGTGATGTCCGCTAAATAAGTCAATTGACTTTCGTCTGCATATATTTTCAACTACTTATTAAATTAGTTATATTTAAATTATTTGTTTAATTACTTTAAAATAACCAATTGAAAACTATTACTGATGGCCTAAAGTTAATAATATTTGATGAAATAACTTGTAATCTAATAAAAATTTGCTATTAAAACATGTCAAAATCAGAGGAGTTGCCGCCTTAATATAATGCAAAGTAGTTTATCAATCAATTGTTTTTAAGTAGTATTTCAATTACTTCATATATAATGCAATAAAAACTATTTAGACTTGAAGTGGATGCAGCCTTAATATAATTCAAAGTAGTTCATATACTGGTTTATTTTAAATTAGTTTTTTAATTAGTTGTTTTTAAAAACAAGTTAGTTTGTTCCTATAGGGTACTTTAATTACAATACTATTAACATGATCGACACAGAAAAGCAAAGAGTTAATATAGAGACCAAGATTTACAATTTTCGACAAATAATGACATTAAAATTAGTTATGCAGTAGAAAATATCATTGTTTTCTAAGAAGTATAATTTTTTTAGTTTTATTTTTAGAGATAATTATTAATTAATTTACAAATAAATTCTATGGCAGAGCCCGGCCGTTGAAAATATGATTATTTGTGTGTATTTACACATAATAAATTAAAAATCTAAGTTTTCAAAAACAAATCTTCATGTCGCCATAGTTTAATGCTGAAGCTAAGATCGACTGTGAAATAGAGCAACAACAACTAGCACAACAAAATCTTTGAGTTGTTAGAAAGCTTTGATCTAACTTCGAATAAAAGAACTTCCTTTCCCTGAAAGTATGCTTCACAAATTAGAAGAACTTTAAGCTGCCTTCATATCATTTGTATTCTCGTACATGCGTGAAACAAGTAGAAAATTAAGAGCTTAGTGGGTCACAGCAAGAACCACAGCAAGAACCAGAAAAAGGGCTACTGATGAGTTGGTGTAGCGGCCAACGAAACAGCTGTCTAGTCTGCTATGTGATTGATACTCTATAGGGTATTGTTGTTGTTAGTTGTTTTCATTGAGTTGTTTTCTTCGGAAAGCAACATTGACCTTGAACTCAATAAAATATAACCTTTAATAATTGCAAAATTATTGGAGTTATATAAGCTCATAACTTAAAAATTTTTAGAGATATGTTTATGTTTTTGGTGTCATCGAAAAAAGAATTGAATAAATTACAAAACTGATTATAAAAAAAATTTCAAAGTTGAAATTTAGTAGTATTAACCGATTGATTTCATCTTCACACGAGCACAGCCCGGTAACAGTTAAGTCGGTGGGGTTTATTGATATACCGTTAGAACTGACCGTTAGAAACAATTACTTACTTACTTACTTAGGTGGTCGTAATAACCCGTGTCCGGGTTTCGGCCGACCTCATCAGCTCTCGCCAGGCGCCTCTGCTTTGCGCGCGCCTTCTCCAATCGGATACACCAAGTGCGGTTAGGGCTTCCTCAGCCTTGTCCATCCATCCGTCGTTAGAAACTATTAGCTATCAAAATAAGTTTTCTCTAAGTTGGTTTTTCTGCTTGAAACAATAACGTGAATCAAAGTTGTGAATTATTAATTAACCCTGTAGCTCCTAAGAATGTGAAAATAGATCCCTCCTATTCCCATCCCATACGATTTTTTGCTCAGCTCGACATCACCTTTCACCTCCGTAAATAGTTGCACTCAGTTTTGGGACACCCTGTATTTATATGAATATTTTGCCATATTTTGAAAGTGAAAGTTTTTTAGCCGCTTTACTTCAAATTGGAATGAGAAGTAAAAGTAATGGAACGATTCGCCACACATACATAATTCGGCGCACTCGTTAGTATGTGTGTTATATTATGTGTGTACTAGTGATAGGACGATTAACCGAAAAAGTTATATAAGAGAAGTGCAATGAGTATCCAACAGAAATCGGATACTTAAATCATACCAGAGTTTCTTGAATGAAATATGTAAAATACTTCTACACATTCGGTTCATCACCATATTTTCGTGTATAAGTACATACTTATATTCCAGCGCCGGCACCCGGAATTGGATATCGATTACGATTCGAAAAAGATACGTTTCGCGGATGTAACGGTTATTTCGTAAGCGATAGTTCGCTTATGTTTCGAACAATTTATCGTTTACGATTCCAGAGCGATTAAAACTTCGAAACAAACGCGAAAAAAATTATATTTTTTACGTTTTTACTATAAGCTGAATATTTTCGGATACATTTTTTGCCACTTTCACTTACTTTAATTATAACTGAAGCGGTATTATATACGGTGAATACTGGTATGAAATAATTTTTGGTCGCTATTTTGGAAAAAACCGATATTTTTCTTCGATAAAAATATAACGATATATGTGCCGGGTGGGAGCGCGACTCGAACCACTTCGATTCCTTTTCAATGTGTGAGTTGATTAAGTATATTGCAAAGGCGCTAGATCCGAATGTACATATTTTTAGAGTATTCTGAGTATTTAGAGTAATAACTGAGTAAAAGCTGAGGCTTTTATTGAAATAAAATTATATTAAAAATAGAAACTTATTTTTGGATTGCCTTATTTCAATTTTTGTTAAAATTTGAAAATTGCAATGTTTTTGTTGTTGTTTTCTACGCACAATCTATGTTAAAGCGACTGCTGGTTATTTATTTGCATGTTGTTTTTTTCTGCCTATGGGCAGCTTTTACAGCGTAAGATAAAAAAAAAGCAACACAAGAAGAGCTTTCTACTGCTTTCTACTGCTTTCTAAGTGCTCAGGAAAAAGTAGCAAAAAACAAATACAAAAGACTCGC
The DNA here is from genome assembly GCA_914767935.1 of Coremacera marginata. Lineage (NCBI taxonomy): Eukaryota > Metazoa > Arthropoda > Insecta > Diptera > Sciomyzidae > Coremacera > Coremacera marginata. The sequence continues at coordinate 193,600,211 of OU612043.1, forward strand.
TCATTTTTTAACCGACTTCAAAAAGGAGGAGGTTCTCAAGTTCGTCGGTTTCTCTGTTTTTTTTTTTTTTTTTTTTTTTACTGCTGCTCTCCACTGCGCTCTGTTTCATATCTGTGGCAGAATAAGCCGAGACAACAACCATAAGTATTTATGAACCGAAGAGACCCGATTACCCGAACCGACTCATGATTTAAGATATTCATATTTATTTAATGGTCTGATTATGCAAACTTGACGTAACACAGGTTAACATGACGCAACGTACTATGGCTTTTTTTTTTTTGATTATGCTACCAACGTAGCAACCACAGCAAGTGCCAAATAATTCACTAGATCAATTAGTTTTTCATCGTCTACCATTATGAAACATATTTCAATTATTAATGAAAAATCAATTTAAATTAAAATACTAACATTTCGTTTCAATAAACTAACAAAAACAAGAAAAGATTACTCCAAAGACAACGTGTGATGCTAGCAGCCTTACTAAAAGCACACAGTATGCTGAAATGTCAGCCGACGCAACATAGAAATCAAAATTCAACAGACTTCTACGTCGCGTTGCGTTTCGGCTAATTAGATACACACAAAAAATTTGGTAGATTTCTATGTGACAAAAGAACCGGCTGTATTGCGTTGATCTATGTTTGGCTAATTAGGCCATCAGCCGCCACATTGCAGCTTAGTAGAAGTGAACATAATTCGGGTTGAGTAGGTTTTTGCACTTATTTTTTTCGGATATACTCGGAGTCGCAAAAAAAGCTATCCGTTGCAAATCTATATCTACTCTACTCTGCAAATCTATATATAATCGGAGTTGCAAAAAAAGCTATGCGTTGCAAATCACTGGTCCGGACCCGCGGATTCCCAATATCTACGCCACTCAATCAAGAATACATTTTTATGAAGTATTCAAGAAGATTATAACTTAAGTATAATTAGAAATATTTATTTTGAAGTGCTTTTCCAATACTAAGTGCATAAATTTAAATGTGAACAAAATAAGCATCAAAAGAAAATTGACAGAGAATGCCAGCGAATATTTAATTGAAACATCTTTAGTTTATATTAAATAATAGTTTGTAAGTTTTCGTAAAAGTTAACAAAACATTTGAGTGTTCAAAATAGGAAAAAAGGTAGAAAATGACGATGAGTTTATATTAAGTAAGAGATGCTTATGACACCGGTAGTCTACGTAATATTTAGCCCATGGTGTTGATGATATCGTCAATTTTCAAGATCGAACGAATAGTTTCAGTAGCCAACGAAATGGCTGATATACTGACCAACAAAGGCTGCACCACATTCTCAGCCAGGATATCGGTTATGGCGCCCTTGCGCACATTAATGCCGGCATTCTTCTCACCTTGAGCATGACGATTCCTCAACTCGGTGACTGTGGCAATAGGATTGAGGCCAGCATTTTCGGCCAAAGTCGATGGAATCGAGTGGACTTCGAGTGCATCGGCAAAGGAACGGAAGCAATAGGCATCAACACCGTCAACTGTTTGAGCAAAGGCAGCCAACTGCAGCGATATTTCAATCTCAGGAGCACCGCCACCAACGATTTGGGCGCGTTTCTTTACCAGGCAACGCACAACGCAAAGCGCATCATGCAGAGAACGTGCAGCTTCTGCTAAGACAAGCTTATTGGAGCCACGGCAAATGATGGAAACAGTGCGTCCGGGATTTTGAATGCCAGTAATTTTTACAAATTTATTTGTGCCACTGGCCACCTCCTCAACCAGATCGGCATTAATTAGATTCTCGGCGGTGAAGTGATCAATAGAAGCAATAGGACGGCAATTGAGGGTCTTGCACACAAAATCAATATCCTCACGGTTAACATCCTTGACGACAAGGCACTTAATTTTGTCCAGAAAATGTTGTGCCAAATCGGAAACGGCATCGCGTAAAATGGATTTCTGCACCAACAAAACATTGCAGCCGGCTTTCTTGATTTGCTTGAAAATGTTCAAAATGTAAGAGCGTTCCTCTTTGAGCACGCGGTCCAGGGCAGCATAATCGGACACAATCACACTGTGGTCCATATCTGTCTTGGGTGGAGAAATGCAGAATTGAATCAAGCCAATCTTTGCCTTCTCAATGCGTTTTGGCGCATTCGTGCCGGACGAACGCATGGTGAAGACCAGCCCATCAACCAAGGCGGTATCCTCGACTGTGCCGCCCAAGCTTTGAATCACTTTGATATTCTTCTATCGACGGCGCCTTCCTTGCCAGGTTCGGTAACCTTTAAGACGGCATCCACGGCAATTGGAGCCAAGAGGCTCCAGCACTTTCGAGTTCAACGAGGTAGAGTCGCGATAATTTCATATATTAAGCTTTATTTAAGGATACATTTTTAGAAAGTATTCAACATGTTTTTTATTCAAGTATTGTAAATCGGTATGATTAAACAAAAAAAAATTGTCATTACACTTATCTGTGCCCAGAGTCGAACTACGGAACTCTTGACTGATAATCTAAGCAAGGTCTAATGCTTAGATTTTTAAAATAAACAAGATTTGTGTTCTATAATGAAGTAAATGAACTTACAGAAATTTACGTATTATGTTAAATTAAATTAAAATCCATCCACAATTTCCGAGTTCCTGAATAAGTTTGAATAAAAACCTTATCTAAAACATACATAAAACCTTTTAAAAGTTCTTGAATAAAGGAATTAACTTCATACGCCCTTTCCCTTTGCATATACCTTGTATAAAACTTGTTTTAAGTGTTATTCAAAGAAGTTTAAATTCTGCTCCCTACATAAATTACTTATATTAACCTTTACTCAAGGCTTAATCAGGTGCTATTGTTACATGGGGTTGGAATTGTGACATCAAAATTACCGGAGCGGATTCGGCGGAACGAACATTACACGTGATTGCTGTTACAGTATCAGAGCCATAAACCCTACTTACATTTTTTAACGCCTGGCTTTCGTTTTCGCCTTTATCGAAGAAAAGTTTTAAAATATGGCATATTTTCTCTTTGCTGGTGTACATATTTGACGCATGCTTAAACAAAACTGAGTCAAGTCAAATCAGAAAACCATCACTTCTAACGCCATCATCATTTTAAAACGTGAGATACAGATTACTAAAGCCATCTATTGGAAAAACAATGCATTTCTTTTTACTACACTTGATATTTTTTAATTCGATATTGGAGTAACAACATGGTGTATTAGGCTTTTTTTGAATAAGCTATATTTCCAGAGTTAATCAATCTTAATGTTGAAACTTAAGCTTGGCCAGAAATTAAATGGTGAACTGTAACTCAATTCAAAACAATTTAATTATAAGCAACACCCTGTTAGTTAGCAAAGAGAAAAAAAAGGAAGAAAAAAAATACAACAATAAAAATAACATTAAAAACAATTTAAAAGGAATTTTTGTATTTCTTAAGTACTTTATTATTTTTATTGTTGCTCTTGTTGTTGTTGGTGTTGTAGACTTGTTTTATTTGCTGGTTATTATTTAGTGAACACGGCATTGTTATTGTAAGAGAAATCTTTTTTTTTATTGCTGTTATGATTTTGTTTTTGTTTTTTTCTTGATATGCCTCCCCAACAACAACTACTTCTATTACCCTACTACCCCCACCACCTACTCAACCACATGCCTGAGTAGCTGCCAGTTAGGAAGTGTTGATTTATTTCCTTCACCGCTTTATTCAACATCAGAGGAGCAGACATAGATGAGGGAAAAAGCAGACAAAAGCAGCGGTATAAACCGAAGTGAGGCCAAAACAATTTAAAATCGAAAAGAATTGAGCTCAACTCGACCCAGCAAAGCTACGCTTTAAGGCACAAATCTACTACATTTTCTGAAAACAAAACAAAAGAGAAACAAAAAAAAAGTACAATAACCAAATAAAAAAACAGCACAAAAAAAATAAAGAGCAAACGAATTTATGGCAATAAATTGTGTTGGTTGAGTTGGTATTTTTATGGTCTTCCAGTGTTGTTGGTTTTGCACTTTATTATAACTTGTTCTTCTTACACTGCTGCGTTTTGTGCCTTATTTTGGGTGTTTTTTTTTTTATTCCCCAGTGTTGTTCAGCGCTGTAAAAATGCCTCAAGCTCGTAAACGGAATGTTAAGCGCAGAATAACATGAGCATCAGCAGCAGCATAATATCAGGAGCATGCATGCAACGTAGCGAAGAAGGGAATGAGGAAGAGGGCGTGAGGCGAAGAAATGATGCTAAATGAATGGATTCGCAGCATGCATGCAGCGAATGCAACCAATGTTTATGTTATTTTTGAAAAATATTTGCTTTCCAGTATGTATATTTTTAACAAGCAGGACATAAATTGTGGGCCAGACTACAGCTTGGGCTGTAACCTATACCACCAACGGACGTACGAATGTAGTGTTCGTGAAAACACCGATTAACGAAGCTTTAATGCCTGACATGGATGAATGTTGAAGGATGTTAAGACTTAATTAATTTTATTAATATTTAATCGCAGCTGTTTTATGCTTATTACACATACAGTGTTGATCAAAATATTGGCAACTGTAGCCGTCTATGCAGTCCGCATATACAGTGAAGGGCAAAAGCTTACATACAGGAATTTTTGATTTCAGCAAAGCTTATGAATGTATATGAAAAGTAAAGAATTCCGTTTAATTAGAAATGACTTTTAAGTAAAAAAAAGCCTTTTGTCCTTCACTGTATTTACTTGTGCAACACGAATATTTTGCTCTATCATTTTTTTTTTTTTTTTGATTATTTCTACCCTGTAGGAAAATCAACTAATTTAAAAGTAGTTGATAAAGTAGTTTTTTGTCAACCACAACTAGTTGAAATTCTGACTTTTTTCCCATAGAACGAACTAACATATTTTGTATGGTGATGTCCGCTAAATAAGTCAATTGACTTTCGTCTGCATATATTGTCAACTTCTTGTTAAATTAGTTATATTTAAATTATTTTTTAATTACTTTAAAATAATCAATTGAAAACTTTGCTGATGGCCTAAAATTAATAATATTTGATGTACTTACTAATATTTGAATAACATGGTTAAATATATATAAACTTGTAATCTAATAAAAATTTGCAATTAAAACCAAAATTTGCAATCAAAATCAGAGTAGTTGCCGCCTTAATATAATTCAAAGTAGTTTATCAATCACTTGTTTTTAAGTAGTATTTCGATTACTTCATATATAATGCAATAAAAACTATTTAGAATTGAAGTGGATGCTGCCTTAATATAATTCAAAGTAGTTCATACACTGGTTTATTTTAAACTAGTTTTTTAATTAGTTGTTTTTAAAAACAAGTTAGTTTGTTCCTATAGGGTAACTTCAGTTGTTGTTCGTATTTAATATGTACAAATAAATATGTTCCGTTAACATAAAACAAAAAAAAAAAACTTAAATTTCTAGAAGTGAACGAAAAGCTCCCCACCCGGCACATATCTCGTTTAAAGAAAAATATCGTATTTTTTCCCAAATGGCAATAAAAAATCTAAAGTTATTTCATACGAGTGTTACCGCTTCAGTTACAATAAAAGTAAGTCCGAACGGCCAAAAAATGTATCCGAAAATATCCAACTTAAAGTAAAAAAGTAAAAAATATAATTTTCTTCGCGCTTGTTTCAAAGTATTAATCGCTCTAGAATCGTAAACGAATATCTTTTTGAAACATAAACGAACCTTTGCCTTCGAAGTAACCATTACATCCGCCAAAAGTATCTTGAAAATATATGCAACCGATATTAATTTGCTCTTGATAGGACTTGTTGTTTTTGTAACACTGGGATATAACGGGGATAACTAGGATCCACGCGATTGAATGTATTTAAACCATTTGCATTAAGTTCCTTGCGTTTTAAGAGTTTACACAACTTGCTGCTCATAGTACTCAATGGAAGGAAATAAATACACAATTCCGTCTTAAAAAAAAATTATACACGATTTTCAAAGTGGGCTTTCTCAGAAAGAGATTTCTTTAAAATACTCCGTTCCGAAATCAATCGTTTGTCGTGTAATTAATTGAAGTAACCAAACTGTTTATAGTGAAGGAAGAGCTCGTCTTAAAACGAGAAGAGAAGACCGGTAAATCAAGAATTTTTATACAAAATACCCCAAAGCAGTTCCTACAGAAGCCATCAGTCAAATATAACTGAACGTAAGCCACTCCGCAATAATAAGGAGATTCTGGCGATTCAGTCTTTGGTTTTTGTATTTGTATTTATTTAACCCAAACATTAGTACAGTACGATCTATAGAAGTCTTTTAGTCTTTTTTAAAAATGGTGTTAAAAAAAAAAAAAAAAGAAAAGCGCAGGTAGTATTTTCGTGTTCCCACTTAATTTCGCGGTCACACCCAATAGCAGTGAAAAACTATTTTATGGTCAGATAAATCCAAATTCAACCTGCGAGGATTCGATAATAAAACTTACGTCCGGCGTCTGTAAGGTGAGAAATACAATCGCAGGTACACAACTACCATAGTCAAACATGAAGATGGTAATGTAATAGTGTGCGGGTGTTTCTCGAATGATTCTTTTGGCCCAATTTACCGTATTACTGGTACTATGAGGGCCATGTGTTATAAAGATATTTTCAATACAGTAATGCTTCCGCTTGATAAATGAAAAATGTCAATCACTTGGTCCTATCAGCATGATAATGATTGGAGGCACTCGAGGAAAACGTGGTTGAAGGAAAATCAAATGAAATATATGTCGTGTCCAGCCTAGTCACATGATCTAAGCCCAATTGAGAATATGTGGATGATGGTCAAGCGTCAAATATGAACAAAAGTATTTCGAAATGGAAATGAGCTTTCCAAAATGTTGAAAAAGGAGTGTAGAGCAATCCCAAGCAGTTGTATTTATAAGCTTATTATTATTATATAAGCAATTATTAAAAACTTCAAAAGCTGTTAAACATGTCTACCAAAGCTGAACTTGCTTGCGTCGATGCTTCCCTTATCTTGGTTGATGACGATGTCGCCGTTACTGGTGAAAAAATCTCGAACATCTTGAAGGCTGCCAATGTTGAGGTTGAGCCCTACTGGCCCGGTTTGTTCGCCAAGGCCTTGGAAGGCATCAATATCAAGGACTTGATTACCAACATCGGCTCCGGAGTTGGCGCTGGTGCACCAGCCGGTGCTGCCGCTGCTGCTGGTGGTGATGCCGCTCCAGCTGCTGAAGCTAAGAAGCAAGAGAAAAAGGAAGAAGAGCCAGAGGAATCTGATGACGATATGGGTTTCGGTCTCTTCGATTAAGCTGTCACATCAAGCAACAACAAGATCATAAATTGATAGTCGAAACTTTTTTATTGTAAAAAGTTTTGGTTTTGTGAACTTGTTTGTAGTTTTGTACACGTTTTAATGTACAAATTTATAAATAAAAAAGAAAAGTAATTTTTTTTTTTTTTTTTTTTTTTACCTATAGCCCGAATACCTAGAAGATGTGCTGCAGTTATAAAAAAACAAACAAACAAAACAAAACAACAAACAAAAACAACTTTTCTTTAGAATTGAAAATTTTTTGATCATTTCAATTTTTACTGTGGCTGTCATTTAATAAATTAACATTTTATAAGTCTTTATGAGATAATATAAAAGCATACCTTAAATAAAAAGAACAAAAAACTTAAGTTGCATGGTAGTTTCTACTACCTACTGCATGGTACTTTTTTTTAACAAGCTAGGCTCACCAAAAAGTAAGATGAAAACAACTTTATTACCATATACTAGTATAAAAGCCCGTCCTACGACTGGTTGGAAGCATTTACACTCAAACTGTAATTATTTGTTGCCATTATAACAGTGCTTTTGCAACATCTACTGTTCTGAAAAATGTTCAGCCTGAAAGTATGCACACACATAAGCACAAGCATGCTGCTCTGTCACTAATAAGTATGAAATTTTCTGTGCATACTTTCAGGCTGAACATTTTTCAAGACTGTACATGTTGAGAAAGCACTGTAATAATGGCAAAAAATAAGTATAGTTTGAGAGATATTAGGTGCAGAGCTTTGTGCTTGCCTTTTATATATTAAGATATTTCTGCAAGTAGGCTGAAGTTGGGTTATATGTAACACGTTTTTATTTGTTCCAATAAAAGTAGTAAGCATTAGAACCAATTCGAAGTGAGTATTTTCATGGCTGTTGAATACTTTGACAAATGAAGGAGAATAAAAATTTTAAATATTTTTTTGTCTTTTCCAAATCGGAGGGGTGATGTGTAACACCAACAAAATGTTAGTTTTACGACCAAGAACTTTAATTTTCTATGTTTATTTTGACTTTTTATGTTTTTATGTTTCATAAAGACTTAATAAAATAATAGCAATACGTCGTTAATCTATCTGATTCTCAATGCACACACACGTTTGTTGAAATTAAAAAGACTGATCGTTAACTTCAATAGAATATATGAAAGGCCTTATTAATTGCGAAAAAAAATACATTTCAAATGTAAAATGTAAAATGAAATTATACGTGGGAAATATTCATATCGTAGTGACAATTCTCACAAATGAAATGGCTCACAAAAAAATAAAAAGGCGCTTGCATTTGTTGCATTCAAGTAAATTTTTGTGATTTAAATGTTTTGGCAAAAAATCGCAACAAATCATGCCAAAATCTCGATCTTCTTCGGATGACGACGAGGAGTGACGGTTTTGAGACCGAGCACCTGCAGCTTCTCTTTCTTTGTCGTTTGTTTGGTTTTCTTTTCCATATTTTGTTTTTTTTTCTTTTTGTCACCCCCTGCAACTGTAAAGAAACGTTTACGTGGCGTTATTAGATTTCATTGACTTCTTACCACAGTTGGATTTTGGTCTGGGCTAAATAGCAGTATGAACTGGGCCGATCTGTTTTAATGTCGTTGATGTGATTGCATTTTAGAGTTTGACGTTGTTGCCACTTTAATTGCAATTATAATGTGTAATATGTGTTACACTTCATCCCAATGTGAGCGTTACACATCACCCTAATGTAAGTCACTTTTTTCTAATTGATGCCGCAACGTAAAGAAATTTATAGTCTTTTGTTATATTTAAAGATATTAAACAATACCACTTTTTACATCTACTCACTTTTAAATTCTGAGGAACATTTTATCCGAAACGCTATTTTTTGTAAATTTAAAAAAAAAACTTTTTAAAAAATATTTTACACGCTTTTTAAGAACTCCAATGAAATATATGTCTGCCTACTTCCAACACTTATGAAAAACTAGATGCTGTCAAAAGGAACATATCATAGTTTTTCATTCACACATATGTCAATATTTTGTACGAAAAATCACCGTGTTACACATCACCCCATGGTACACATTACCCCACCTCACCCTAGATTTCATTTCATTTGAGAATAGAAATTTTGTACATTTTAAAAATTTTTTGCATATTTACCATATTCACCTAGTGTGGATTAAACATGCAACCTTTGTATCGGCAACAGCACACGTTAAAACTTAAACACTAGTTTCTTTGAATTTTCTTGAGTAAAACTTTATGAAAGACTTATACAGGGAACTATACTTGAGTAAAAATCATTAAATAGTGATTTATTAAGGTATAATACGGAGTAAAAATTTTCTTGAATACTTCTTAAAAATTTATCATTGAATAAAGCCTTATTTGCAATAAAGCCTCATATTAAGTTAAAATTTTCTTGAATACTTCCAAAAATGTATCATTGAATAAGTCTTATAAGAAGGAATTATACATAAATAAAAATCTTCTCGAATACTTCTTATAAGGAGATCTTATAAGGACAAGTACTTGTACTTAAAACTTTTTTGTTCCTGTACTAATTAGTAAAAATGTAGTCGTACATGCCCAGATTTGATTCTCACAATGTAATAAAATCACCTACGAGTGGCTCTGTCTGTATTATTTTTATCAATGCGTTGATGAACATTGATGGTAATAATTTTTTTGTCAATATTCAATTCAAAATACAAAAACAATAAATTCCATACAACTTTACATATTTAACTTTTGATAAAGAAAAAATATATAAAAAATAATTCGGTAAAATGCTTGTGTATTTGACGTGAAAATCATGGCGAGGTAAATAAAATCAGGCATGCGGAAATATTTTTTGAATGAAAAACATGGCAACCTAAGCCGGCTTGACAAAGTGCGCTACAATGCTTCATTTACAGCATCAATGTGAGCGAACGCGTATTACTAGTGTCGCATTCATTTATTTATTTCTTTTTTCCATCGTTTTTGCACCCTACTTCAGCGTTGAACCAACAATCGTTGACGTTCCTTCAACACAAACCGAACTCTGGTCGATATCCTCTTATAAAGTGCAAACATCAAATTCACCACACCTCATATTGTTGCAGTAGCGCAGCAACAACGTGTAACGAGCGAACACAAAATGATGAACGACTATTGAACCAAAGCGCATTGAGTGAATGAGTGCACATGATTTGGTCACACAACCAGTGCAGGACCAAAGGACCGTGTCACCGCCGAAGCACTTTAGTGTGTCTGTAAATCATTCACACCAATCGATCAGCTTGGTGGGGAGTTCAGTTCAAGCAAAGGACGAAGGACGACCGAATTGAAAAGGATAGAAAAATAAAAACTGGCACACATATAAAACTTGTAAATATAGTAGAGGCTTTATAAATGGACTGAAACGAATGAGAGTTCAGTACAGTTCAGTTTGTTTTTTGAGCAAAATATGGGTTACAGACATGCTATGAATCAGAATGAATTTAACTTTATGCAGGTAAAATTACCACGTATGAGCTATAAGTTCTTTACAGATTTAAAAATTTATTTTTTATTTTAAAATTTTTCTTGGGGTGAATTTTTAAATTTTTTAAATTCTATCAAATTTCGTTTTGGATTAAAATAAGTACCATTCCCAATTCCCAGCTCATGAGTTAGTAGATGAAAAGCAACCTCGATAGGTTTATATCGACATTTTCGACCTTGTGAATATTAAGCGCGAATTCTATAGGATTTTTACGCACTACCCACCCTCTTTTGTTTGCTTATAGAATAAACAACCCAACCTATTTCAGGTTACGACCATTTGAGAGAAATTCAGTAACGTTAACTCATTTTGTCACGTATAAAAAATTGCGTACCATTAAAAGCCAAGTTAAAAAAAAATGCCTGATGCAAAATAAATTTAAAAACAAAACAAAGCAAGGACAACTAGTGTTGGTCACATGCACAATATTAAGCTCTGCAGCAAACAATGTGGCCAACGCAGTATCAAGTGTCCAAAGCAACTAACGTTGACCTAAATCCTATATTTCAAAAAGTGTTAAATAAAAACAGAAAACGCAAAAAAAATAAGATTATCAGCAGCCAATGAGGCGGCTGCATGTGTTACTATGCCAGCCAATTCCAACACAGAAGGTGTCCAAAGTCAACTTTGGTTGTTTTTGTTGGCACGCTTTTGCCAACCTTGCCTGACAATGTCAACTATCAACTGTCAGTTGTCAAACTTGAAATTGCATCGAACAATTTTAATTAACTGCCGAATTTATTGGGCGCTTGTTTTACGGATTAATGAAATAATAAATTTTCACAAAATCACAAATAAATTTTTGTGCAGCGCACATGACTAAAATTCTAAAATATTTATTTTGATAACGCACACAGTAACACAAATGAATGAATTTGCTTGTTTATTTGCATATTTTTATTATTTGCACGGTATGTTTTTGGATAAATTTATTAAATACTCACAGCTACGGAATTCTTCATGTCGGCAATAGCCGATGCAAATTCAGAGAAATGCAATTCAGGACAATAAATTATTGGCGCTAATAAATCGCCGGATTTGCGACCAGCTTCTACTGATTTCAGTTCCCATTCCTCTGAATTGGTCAATACAGCTCCGTGATACTTGCCCGTTGCGATACCCTATGTGTGGCGGTTGTTGAATGTTGAATGAAGTGAGCGTGAAATGAGAAGAAGTAAATATATTAGTTATATGGTACTAAAATTATGTAAAGAATATACAGGGTGTTTGTTTTTTATCTTGAGACATCTAAATATTTCGAAAAGTAGGGAGCAATGTGAAGTGTTTCAGATAAAAATTGCAAGGCTTCGAAGAGGTTAAACAATAGTGACCTTGCCGTTGACATTGAGCCCTACTTTCAAGGCCAAATCGAGTTCAACTTTGATTTTTTAAATGGCAACCTATATTTTTTTTTATTGCTTATCCTATTCTCCAGGTAAAAATATTTAAATTATTTTTGAAGCTTGATTATTTAATAAAAAAAAATATAAAAACATTATTAAGGGAGTATTCGTGGTTGGAAGGCTGTTCCTGAACTCTCTGATTTAGTGGTGCATACGTATGCTTAAAGCGCGCGCGTCCGGTTTATAACTCAATTCAAAGTGAACTAAACGCTGCCAACATTCGAATACCTAAGCTCTAAAATGTGTATTCATTTATTTTTAAAATGCGTATACAAACAAGTTATTACCTACTAAAGAACGCTTTGAACGAAATTCGGTGTTTGCTTCAAACCGTTGCATTCAAAAAGTAGCCAAATTAAGCAAATCGCATTTTGGCGAAAATATTGCTGGACAAAAACGCCCATATCTCCTAAAGTATTTCGAATTTCAAAAAACCCTTTAGGACGATATTCTCAAATATCCAAGCTATAAAAATATGCAAAAAAAAAAAATAAAAAAAATGTTTGCCAACCAGGAATACTCCCTTAATTAAATAAATTTCACATTTAATATTATGAACCTTTCTGAAAAAAAAATTAAACATATACGTATAAATTCTCAGCTAACGGTACTGTTTTAATAATTTTTATCAAATAGTCTTAATATACTTTTTGACAAAAAAGAATTGAGTGAAATATATTACAAAAACGGCGGAGATATTTGCCATTTATATGCTGTTTTTTTTCTCATTTTTTCAGACGAAAAGTTAAAAACCTCAGTTCGTATAAAAGCCCTATGAAATATAAACTTTTCCAATCAAATATCTGTTTATATAGAAAGGTCAAGAAAAAACCACAGTTTTGATACCCATTTTGTAGACTTTATCTATAGCTTTATCTATTTTTAAGAAAATAAGTGAGTTTTTAAATAAAAGAATTTCGACATAAAAAGCTAAATTTAAAAAAAAAAACAACAAAAACCGGTAACTTTCTAAATATTCCTAAATCAAGCATAAGTGGAAATAAAAAAATTGCGGATATGGGCTTGCATTGCGGAATCCAACAACAAAATTACAATAAAATTTGTCTTTACAAATTGGATGCCATCGTGTGTAGCGATTCCATGTCATATCGGACGCTTTTGTCCTAAAATTGATTTTGACGCTTTCCAACTTTTTTTAAATTTTGCACATTGATAGTACTTTAAAAAACAACATTCGCATATTTTAAAAAAATATTTTTTTTTAGTTATACACTGAGGAAAAATAAAAAATAATCAAAATTTGTGATTCAGACATGTAGTAAAACAACTACATCTTCAAAACCGTTAATCCTATTTTAGAGAACTTGTGGTGTAGTTTTTTACCAACACTTTAATGAAAAATTTCCTTTTTTTTTTTTTTTTTTGTTTTGAAAACATTGTCGTATTGAGGCAGGCTCGTAGCCAGGTTTACCTAAGGGGGGAATTTTAATAAAAAATTTATAAGCAGATACCAATAAAAAACTAAAAGCAAGGAAATGGAAATTTTTCTAAACAAATCCGTTTTCTTTTAAGACTATTCGTGAATATGCCTGTTTTTAAATGGCCATAATGCCCGTATGATACTTTATTTTTTTTTGTCCAATTTTAAAATCTGAAAACAAGTGGCGCGTGGGCAGGACAGACATATTTTGTAAGAAAAGGATCAGCGTTGTTACTTTTTTATATCTGGTGTTTTTAAGAGCAGCTGCATTAAATAAATTAATATTAGCTGCACACATCACTTCCCATTCAGCATACATTTATATTAAATAGTTTTGTTTACTCTAAAAATGTCTGTATGTAAAATTTATTATGCCTGTATGATACTTGATTAAATTGATCATTGAAAATTATTACTAGAGCAGTTCAAATAGCACGAATGCATGGATTCATTTGGTGTGAGTGAGTACGCATATGGTACGAATTGGAGAAAAATTTGTAGGACGGACTGTATTTTCTTTGCATTTTTTCTGCCGTTTCTTTCAATTCGTTCTTCGTTAAGTTTCGATCAAATATTTACTTTGCTGTTAATAATTAATTTGACTTTTTTAGTGTAAACAAAACTATTTAATATAAATGTATGCTGAATTGGAAGTGATGTGTGTAGCTAATATTAATTTATTTAATGCAGCTGCTCTTAAAAACACCAGATATAAAAAAGTAACAATGTTTATCCTTTTCTTACAAAATATGTCTGTCCTGCCCACGCGCCACTTGTTTCCAGATTTTAAAATTGGACAAAAAAAATTAAGTATCATACGGGCATTACTAACAGCACAGTAAATATTTGATCGAAACTTAACGAAGAACGAATTGAAAGAACGGCAAACAAAATGCAGAGAAAATACAGTCCGTCCTACAAATTTTTCTCCAATTCGTACTATATGCTTACTCACTCACACCAATTGAATCCATGCATTCGTACTATTTGAACTGCTCTAGTTTTAATTTTCAATGACAAAAGTTGTAAAAAAAAATTAAGTATCATACGGGCATAAGAGAGATGACAATGCATTTTTTTAATAAACTAATTTTGAGTACTAAGTTTTTGATTTTTGCCTGTTTTTTTTTTAAAAATGGTCCAATTGAGAATTTTTAATTGTCTTTTTAAAAGTATAATTCCGACAATTACCATAATAAGTAAAAATTCTATGAAAAAATTTTGCTTATACAACAACATTAGTTTAATAAATTTTAGTTTAAACATTAGTTTAATAAATAAATTAAAAAAATAAAAAATAAATAAGATTTCTAGCAGTTTATTAAAATCAAAATTAAAATTAGCTATGAAAAATTAAAACTTTTTTTAATAAATTCACCTGTTGAAGCTTGATTCACAACTTTTATGGCCCCTTTTACATAAACGGGAGAACAAAAAAATTTTAGTCTTTAGATTTGGTTTCTTTTTGGCTATCTTACGCTTTTATTGATCCGCAGCTTGTGTACAAGCGTTTGGGCCTGTATGAATCCTAGTTCGAGTTATCGTTAACGGCCAAAATATTACTGTCCTCGAAAACGATTTCAACAATTTGAATTGTGATCAAAAGAATATATTTTAAAATCTTTAAAAATTTAACTGTTTCATTTTCTCAGAAAAACTTGATATCATGACTGACAAAATCATTCAATTCCAATAACAATTCTATTTTTTTTTTTTTTAATAAAATTTTTTGTTCTGAGGAATCGACTTCGATAAAAGTCATATTTAAATGTTCATTCCCAACACACGTGTGGACATAAACCGATCAGATTTGAATACAGCATACAAATTGTTGGTGAAAAAAAAAATTTTTTCATCGTGCGAAACCGAAAAATTCGTGTTAAAAAATGTTGATGTACCGTGTTTTTTTAAAATCGTGAAAAAAGACCGTGTTAAAAGAGAGTTGAGTGTATTTAAGTTATCACATCAAAATATGAACCATCTTTGAAAACCATTACTCAGCTGGATAAATTTTTATAAAAATATTTAAACAGTTATTTTTTTTTGATATTTAAGAACCTAATCAGTCGTGGATTTAAATTTAAATTATTTGCAAATTAAAAAAATTAAAAAACAAAAATTTTCTAACTTCCGAATTGTTTTTTAATTTTTTAACATAATAAAAAATAATTCTAAAAATGCTGAAGTTTAAAAAAATGTAATTGTTAATTTTTTTTATGAAAATTTCGTAACATGATTAAAAAAATCATCAAATCCCCAATGAAAATGTATAAAAATTTTAAGAAATATTTTTTCTATTGAAAATTTTTTTTCGAAAAGGCATATTTAGATTTTAGGTGATTTTTCGAATCCTGTAATTTGAAAAAGACTTAGCACAGGGCTAAATTTTTGTGCCAAGTTATAAGTTTCAGATGTCTTATATTATAGAAAACAACAAAATACAATGGACAAACTTTCGTGGTTCACATAATTTTGAGAGTTATATAGGTAAAATCATCTTTAAACAAAATATGTTTTTTTTTAAAAACAATTTCTCAACTGAAAAAATTTAATTAAAAATAATTAAACAGTCATTTTTATTATTTGTTCAGTTCGGGAGTTGAACTTAAAATTAAATTATAAATTAAAAAATTCAAAAAGTCTAAATAAAATTTGTAAAAATAATTTTAAAAATGTCAAGGTTTAAAAAACATATTGTTAAATTTTTGCTTAAGAAAATTTGAAACAATGATTAAAAAAATTATCCAATTACCTACAGATATCAATGTAGTGTTTTAAAAAATATATTTTTAACTGGGAAATCTTATTCAAAAAAATCATATACATATATTTAGATTTTACGTAGCCCCTAATTCGGAAACTAGACTTTGCACAGGACCAAATTTCTGTACATAAGTTGAAGAATTAAGAGGTCTTACATACAAAGAACGCATGTTCGAATGGAAAAAAATATATTTATATTTATATATATATTTAGATTTTACGTAGCCCCTAATTCGGAAACTAGACTTTGCACAGGACCAAATTTCTGTACATAAGTTGAAGAATTAAGAGGTCTTACATACAAAGAACGCATGTTCGAATGGAAAAAAATTTTTTGCCGTCCGCTTAACGTGAAATACCCCATAATTTTTAATTTAGTGGAATATGTATTTTCTGGATTAAGCAACTTTTGAAAATAATAAAAACAAAAATTAAAGGAATCTTTTCTCAGAGCGTTAGGTACCATAAGTTTGCATTTTACATGGAAACATGTCGACCTAATATTATGTTAACCTATTACATATTTTTTTATTTTTTTTTTTTTTTTACCAACCGAAGTCGGTAAAAAAAACTGAATTTTGAAACTAGCGTGCGTTTATACTTTTAGAAATGAAGTTTCATCAAATTCCAACAACTACTTCTATTTGTTATCAACAAATGTATGGAGCCATTTTACTGTGGGGCACCACAGAACTTAAAACAAAAAAAATATTCTGATTTGTGCATGAAAAACGACGATACACGTGTCTTTTTATTTTTTCTCTCCTTGACGAAAACATATATTTGGTTCATAGAACAGAATAAAAAGAGATAATTTTTGTAACTTAGTGTTATAAAATAATCATCTGACGCGCGAAAACTAAAGCAAAATCCGGCCAACAAAAAATTCTGCAGTGTGTTTTTTGCATTTGCTTCAAAATATTTTTGCTGTGATTCTCAGATAATTCATAGCTTTATTTATTTAAAATGTGTATTTCTTTAAAATGCTTGTTTTTAGTTATTCAAATTTATTAATAAAAAAATTTTGTTTTTTACACCACTCAGAAGTCGTCTTATCCATTTATATCGAGCGATCATCGAAGAAACATGATCTCAAGTGAAACAAGAGACACAATGTTCAAAACCTCACGCTACAGATAAAACGATATCACTCGTCATCGCGGGTGTGATGTCTTTTATTTTGCAATAAAAGTAAATAAAGACTGACTACAGAAATGATCCTGTGAAGTATAGTCTTAACTTTACTACGCACAATGGCACGTATAAAAACATTTAACATTGAAAACCAAATGAGAATTCTAAGAACAAACGCAAACGCTAACAGCAAATGGAAATAAAAAATAAAAATATACTTATTAAAATCTCATACTAGATAGCAACCGTATAGCGAGTAAAGCCAACAACAAGCAAAAGCAGCGACGACAAAGAATGTATTAATAGCGTCGTGTGTTAACACAAGCAACAACAACAGCAGCAAGAGCACTGATAAAACTTGTTATTAAACTCGAAGCACCACTTAATAACAGCAGCTGATACTGTTACTAGTTGAAGAATTATGGTATCTGACAGCAAAATCAGTTAACAGAGTTCAATTTTTAAAGCCGTTACACAAAAATCTATTGATTAAAAAGACAAACAAAATTCAAAAATATGAATCATAGAGCACATGTGAACATGTATTGTTTTCAATAAACTTTTGTACCAATTTTTTTACGCTAAGTTTAATGTCACCACTAAGGTTATCAAATAATGTTTTTATGTGTTGAATTACAATGATACAATGATTACAAGTCTAATTAATTTATCACAATAATCATAATGAATTGCATTACAATAAAACACATTTAACAAAAAACAATCTTACGTATGAGTTAGTACAAAATACAGTGCTGACGTATTTTGAAGCATCTATGAAAAATTCATGTTTGTTCTTAGAGTTTTTCAGGAATTAACAGAAAACCTGGAAGGAACATTATTTTATTTTTAGGAAAATTTTAAAGTAACTTTCAGCTTCTGACACATGTTGCTTCTGACACAATTGTTAATTAAGGGGGTCTTCTCATTGAGCAACTTTTTTTTTCAACTTTTTTTTTTTGCATTTATTTATAGCTTGGGTAGTTGTGAATATGCCCCTAAAAGGATTTTTAGAAATTCAAAATACTTTAGAAGATACAGCCTTTTTTGTGAAGCAAGGTCTGATGGACAAGAAGGTGATGGAGGTAATAAAACCAGCTTACGAAGCGCTGTCGGCAGATAATTTGCTTGAAAGATGCCTTGGATCTGAAACTCAGAATTCCAATGAGTCCTACAATTCTGTTCTTTGGTCACTTTCGCCCAAACACATCAACTCAGGCGCACGCACCATCGAAGTGGCCAATTTCATTGCAACGTGCCTCTTCAACGACGGTTTTATACCCATACTTAAAATGATGGGTTTGATGGGTATTGCGATTGGCAAAAACGCATACGAATACGCACTATCTCGCAATGAAGACAGATTGAACCGATCAGAGACTCGAGCTGCGGCATCATCAAAAGCTGGCAGAACGGCTCGCAGAGCAGAGAGGGCAGCAGAAAGCAGTTTCTACGAAAAAGAGGAAGGTGGCCTGTATGGAGCTGGCATCGCCGACTAATATTTGTAAGTAAAAATTGTCAGCTCTTTAAAACTGCATTTAAGCATTTTTGATTTTTTTTTTTTCCCCAAAAAAATTACTTCAAACTTTAAACGCGTTTATCTCGAACCCACGTTTTTCGAACTGGCGGCCATGATATCTCCAGTTCAACTGAACCGATTTTCATGAAACAAAGTGGAATCGACGCAGAATTGTCACCATTCTCGGGTGAACCTCGACCATAATTTTAAAAAATTTTTTACTATTTTTTTTTTACACTAAACTACAAAAAAAAAACCCGAAATTGAAATTTTTTTTTTGAATGGCCGCCATTTTGTCAAAAAAAATCACAAAATTAAGCTTGAGGTTCACCCGAGAATTACATCTATACTGATTATAACCCCGTTTTTTTTTTTCATTTCAGACGCTCCGGAGACCCGGAATCGTGGCCGCCGTGACGACACCTTTTTTTTCACCACCAACTTTGAAGTCTCATTACTTTTTGAACAGCCCACGTATCGAAGCAAAAAAAATTTTTTTATTTACTTTGAACCTTTTGTAATACAATAAATAAAAAAAGTTTTCAATTATTCTTTGCGTTTTCAAATAAGAATTTTTTTAAAAAGGGTCCAAAAAACGGGTTTTGAATGAGAAGACCGCCTTAAGGCCGGTAATACATTTAGAGGAGAGTAAAAAAGAGTGATATTGAGGTGATGGTTTTTATTAGAAGAAATTTGTTTAGTTTTAAAATTTTCAAATTTTGTAAAGTATACATTTATGTTTAAAAAAAAATATTTTGTTTTTTTCAAAAACAAAGATGGCGCCAGCTGCAACGATTGTAGTAAAAGACCTTTTGTCGCACTGCGGGCATTCTGCTGGCTCCTAGGTTGACCCAAAAAAAAAATAATTTAATATGTCATGTCAGGCGATTTTAAAACGTAATGAAAATATCTCCTATCTGAATAAGACAGAATTTTAAAAAAGTCTTTTTTTAAAATTTTTACGTACTTAGAATAAAAAAAAAATGCATTTTTTACTTATTTTTTGTTTTAAATTTTGAATAAAACTATTTTAAAAGGCTATTTTAAAAATCAGTTTCAGATTGATTAAAATATTATTAAAAAACGTCCTACCAAATATTGCCTGCAGTTTTGAAAAACGTAGTTTTGAGAAAAACTACTTTAAAATTATACGAAACAAATAATACGAAGACGTTAGTGTTCAAAACATAATTAAATCACTATATGTACACACAAAAAAATTATTGATAACATTCTTTGGAATGTTACCCTTCTCAAGTATAGCGGTTTGAGCAGATTAAATAAATGATATAATAAAATAGCTGCTATAGTAAATTGATTTTTATAACATATCGAACTCACGCGCGAATCTCTTTTCAAGCTTATAACTTTCTTAATATTCAAGATATCTTTATAAAATTTTTTTAATGTATTGCCGGCCTTAAGTCCATCGACAGATTCTTCCAAATTTAATTAAGGTATTTTTTTTCTAATGTGTTCGTTATAGTTTCTATAATATACATTTATGTTTTTAAATCGATACCTGACAGTGCAGATTAAATAATAGCACGTGTTATCAACCGATAATTTTGAAATAAATATAGTATATGTAAAATTTCGAAAAAAAAACTTTTAAACGATCAATCTTAGTTTCAATGAATCTTAGTGCATTTGATCGTAATCTTGTCCTTAAAACATCACCTTTAAATTCAAGTACCTATTTTTTTGGACAAAAAAGCCGCGAAAATATATCTCTTTTTACTCCAACTTTCGCCAAAGTTTAAGAAACTCCCCTGGGGGTCGTGTGTGGGGGGATGCCGAATTAATGGTCCATACTTTAAAATGACATTTAATTTTTTTGTTTCAGATACATCGGAAAGGCTAAATCCATTTCAGCGCCCTCCTGAATAACCTGTATAATTAAAAAAAAAAAATAACTTCTTGTATGAAAAAAAAATTTTTCAAAAAAATTAAAAAAACCCGAAAAGGTCCTGGAGTTTATAGTAGGCTATATCATAAAAACAGTTAAATTTAAAAGAATATGAATATATTTTTTTTTTCAAATGGCATTTTTTAAATCGGTGTCAAAAATTATTCAATACATAAAAATGTAGTGTTTAATCGTTAGATTTTTTCGATAAAAATTTACCGTTTTATAGCAAAAGAACGACCGTTTTATTAGTGAAAATCGAACCTTTAACTGTGACTGTCCACCATTTTGTGTAAAATTCATCTTTTTTGAAATCCATCAATCAAATATTATTATATTGTTATTAAACTAAATTCATCATTAGCATTTTTTATTTCAGATACTCCAGTTCGCAAGTTCGATGATTCCAAAATAAACCAATTAGAATCTAGTGGACAAGTGTGGTCAGGGTATGACAATAATGTTTTTAACTTCACACAACACACAGGAGACACTTAGTTTGGTGGAGACTCCTTGATGATTTGGTGCTGTTTTCAAACAAATAAATTGGGAGTCTTTCGCAAAATTGTTGGAATCATAAAAGGTGACGACTATATAAATATTTTGAATGACTCTTATATAAAATTTGTCCCATAGAAAATTTGTGAAATTATTTAAAGAAAAAAATGTAAGTGTAAAAAACCAACGCCGAAAAATCTTGATTGTTTATGGACAGAAGGAATTCAATTTCTTATTTGTACACCTGACGTGTAGCCTTAAGTACAAAAGTCATCAAAGACCTAGGGTATAATAAGCATCACCCAGTGCCCTACTATCAAAAGGAAACTTCCAATAGTAGTACCAGTTTAGACTTCCTTAGCGACGTACTTCCATCCATCCACTGGTGGGGACGAGACCTACCCAATCTCTTGCATACTAAGCAGGTATGCCAGCCCGGTCGTACCATTTCGAGACCCCGCCAGTCAATCTAGACCTGTGTAGCATTTACACAACCACAGTCAGCACGAGCCTCCCCGAAGGGCCAACCCATGATAGTCACCTGGGCAACTCGGTCCCGTCAAAGAAGCTCCACAACATCCCAGCAAGGAGGCAAAAAACTCATTTGGGATTTTATACTTGGCCGTGTCCAATTAGAGCACTCAATTACTAATGACCGGCAACTTCAATCCAGGCATGAAATTTATATTCACTTAGCATGGAAGAAGTGCCTATAACCCCTGTTTAAAACAACAAACAATACATCGAATATATGTGCATTCATTTTGTATACACCTCAATTCATTCACCCAATTTTACATCTCTCAGATGCCTCCTTGCCATGGATAGATAGGGTCATCCTCTTTGACGAGTATGACTATCCCCGTGCTAACAAGTTTTTAAGTCCATTGCTATACCTTCGCAGGCTTTTTCACAATAATATATATATAGTGACCTGCTACCAAGATGGGCGCCACCCCAAGCTCTTGGTTGGCTCTACTTTTACGGCATGGGACGTATCTCATACCAACCCTCCTCCTTTATCCTGGCTTTAAAATTTTTCTGTTATAAGCCCCATAGAAAATTTGTGAAATTATTTAAAGAAAAAAATGTAAGTGAAAAAAACTAACGCCGAAAAATCTTGATTGTTTTTAGACAGTCGTTAACGAGTAATGGTCAAAAATAAGCCCACAAATTTTAACAGTAGCCCAAGAAAAGCAGCTTATTACTGAAGCCAAAGGCAGCCATATAAAATATTGAAAAATAATATGAAATACTAGGAGGCCACAGTGGTCCTAAAGGTCAATAAAGAGCGTTAAGACGTTTTTGTTACTCTTTGAATGAGCATGGAGAGAGTTAAAGCGCAAAAACTTCATATAAAGAAATCCTAAATACGCTAAAGGTGTTCAGGCCATCGCGCTGTGTTCAAAAATTAACAAATTTTGATCGCTCTACAATGTGTTTATCCGCTCTCACTCTCACTGTTATTTTGGCAGTTTCTATTTCTATTGAAAGCAACAACAAAAACTTTTGAACGACGGTCAAACGATCACCACGTGACACAGCCCTTAAGACAATGGCCTTGAAACGAAATAAAAAACATTTTTTTCTTTTCTTTTGCTTTAATTTGCAGCTCAGCACTGCATTTACATGTATCTCTCTTTTCGTCTAGCGCGAGGCTCACCTGTTTTTTATGTTGTGCTGTGCAAGCTTAGTAGAAAAAGAGAAGAGTAGAGAACAGTATGGAGTTTATTGAAACTCTCGCAACACAAACACGTGAAAATAAAACGATCAAGCAATTCGTGGCATGGGATGATTTCTTAAAAAACTTAACACTAATTAAACATTCTTATTATTAAAGTTTCGAAATAAAATGGAAACAAATATTTGCACTTAAATTTTATATATTAGTATAGATATAGATACAGATAGTATAGGTTTACAGTACCCCGCCATTATATTATGAACACTCTCTGCAATGCAAACCACTGATCGGAGAAGTACGATTCGGGTACTAAATGAAAGATCAAGGGTTAACCTTTAAAACTGCATTCTTGAAAAAGAAGGGTTGCTTCAATATTTCAAACTGCAATTTATGCTTTTTAGCATTAAGTTGTGTATTAAAGCCTTAGGATATAGATTGCGAAATAATCACCACTATAAAATGATTCCTAAAATGCAGGCAAATTATAGGGAGAAAAAATAAACGTTTTACCATAAAAGGCAACAATTTTCATGCCCAAGCAGAGCATGCAAAGGTGATGCACAAAACACAAGCAAGCTGCACACACAACTAAGAGCAATGCAATAGTAATAATTGCAACAACAACAACAACAATGACTACAATAACTAATACTTCTACTACTCACTACAACTCTGCCATTGCCAGTGATGATACCGCCATATAATACAAAAAGTAGTAGAAAATTGTTAAATTGCGATAAATTGTTGCTAATTTATTGAACTATTAAATTGTAGGTAAAAATTGAATGTGCAACCAATTCAGCTGGAAGCAGCAGAAGCGGAACGTCTGTCTGTCCCTATGTCTGTCTTTACCTCTAAAGCTGTAGCTAACTGGTGGCAATAGCAATGCAGGCAGGCAGACAGGCAGACAGGAATGTTGAAATAGCCAGCAACCACAACAACGCTACAGCTGGATAGAGAATGCGTTGCAACATTCAATAAAAACTGCAACATCAGCAACTACAACAACACCAACAATGCCAGTAAAATAGCACGCAGCAGCCAAGTGGTTATACCGGGTTGCTGCCGGATATGGAAGTACGATGTTCAACGGAAATAGGAACACTCTTGCAACCATTTAAATGATAATAGTTCAGAGTGGATAATAAAAGTAGAAAAAAAAGTATGGGAAAACATATTTTTTAAAAATATGGCAAGACCTGGCCAGCGGGTAGTTTACTGCAGCTTACAGCACATAGAATACTAATGATAACAACAATAACTAAATATTGCGCAATTCACAGGGTTAACATACAATGGCAATGATATCTGAACTATATCAATTTCGTTTGCACTTTGAATGTAACAGTAAATTTAGTTTAAATTTTGCAAATATTTGATACGTAATAAACGCAATAATGAGTTTATAATAGAGAGTCTGGTGAAAAATAATTTCGAGCCAAAGAGAATATTTAGACCTTAATGTAAATATGACAGAGATTTCTACAAATTTAAATGTTTATTACTTTCGGGAAATCTGAGAAATGTGAATTTGAATAATAATTGCGCTATTTGTAAGCACAATTATCTTGGTGTCCGTTTTCCGAAAAGACATATTCCTCATGAGTGTAAATATTTTAAAAATTATCTCAACTAGCATTATCCAAAGAAGCATAAACCTTAGGCTCCACGAAATAATCCCCAAATTTAACAACCCCCAATTAAATAACCCCCAATGAAATAAGTCCCAGCAAAAATGAAATAAACCGCAAACTACTAAAATCAAATAATGCCCAAATGAAATGAAACAACACCCAAATGAAAAATGAAAAAATAAAACACTTGACAATTTTGTGAAAAGCTTAACAGTTTGTAAATTTTGATAATTTTTGGCATTATTTTCAAAATATTCATTCTATAAAAGGCGCATATGAAATCAAATACACCTCTTCGATTACTTATATTGAAGAATAGGAAATAACCTCCAAATAAAATTAAATAACCCCCAAACTTATGGAATGAAATAAGCCCCAAATCGAATGAAATAATCCCCAAAATGAAAAAGCCCCAAATAAAATATGATTTTGGGTTATTTTATTGGGTGTTATTTCATATGTGGCGGCCGTGGCGTAGTAGGTAGAGTGTGTGACTCTTACGCCAGAGAACCCAGGTTCGAATCCTCCATCCGACACAGAAAGTTTTTTCAATTGAATTAATTTTTCGGTTCGGCCGTCACCTCTCTGCAGACAATGGCAAACCTCAGAGAGTAAAAACTGCCATAAAAAGCTTCTTGAGAACATAAGCCGTTCGGAGTCGGCGTAAAACATGTAGATCCAGTTCTCGATCATTTGTGTGCCAACATTTCACATCACACACAACACAATTCATCATAAGAAGCTCGGTCAAAGTCCTTTCAAGTGCTGAAATGGCCATTTTCGTTCGTTCGTTTCGTCGTTATTTGATATGAAGAAATAAAAATTAAATATTCCCCAAAAAAGATGAAAAAAACCTCTAAAAATTGGGCTTACTTCATATGAAATAAATGTATGGGAATTTTTTGAGGCTTATTGCATTTAGGGGTTATTTCGTGGGGCCTAAACCTTCATAATCATAATAATCGTAATTATTATTAGTAGAGTACGCCAGTGGTCGAAATTCGACCATTTCGCCATACCACCCCCGAGCGACGCAGGTATTCCAGCCAGCATTTTTCTTTAAAAAGTATTCGGTGCACTCCTTCTCCCTACTCTATACCAACCCTAGGGAACACCTGGTATTCCAGCTAGCATTTTGTTCTAAAAATTCGTCAGTGCTTCTTACTAATCTGATTCATTTAAATAAAAAAATCATCAAAATCAGTTGAAAAACACAGGAAAAAATAGTACTGAACTGTTTTGCCTTCGCCTATTTATATATAAATCAGAAATTTTATAGAAATATTTTGTGTATAATAGAAGCAAAACATATTCGTACCCTTTCTAACTTTATTCTTATCATAATTATCCTTAAAAAATAAATTAAAGTCAACATCAGTCTAATTATCAATTTTCTTTTTAACGTTATTCTATTTAATAAACCTAATTCTTTTAAACACTTTCATTTCCTTAACCTATGATGGACTAAACTCCGATGCCTTTGTCTGATTTTAAGAAATTTTTTTTAAATATAATATTTATTGTACATAGATCTTGTAGATCTTGTGGAGTCAGATGCTTTTTACGTTTTAGGCATATTGTTACAATCAGATCTCCGTTGGAATAATCACATTTTTGATGTGTCAAAAGAAGCAGTCAAGTAAATGGCTTTCTTAAAACAGTGCAAAAAAACACTTTACTCCATCTGATCTTCATATGATCTATACCCCATATATTAGGACGAAAATGGAGTATAATTCTTACATTTGGGCAGGCGCAAGATCATATGTGGAGCTGCTGGACCGGATTCAACGACGTGTGATATATTTGATAGGGGATATTTTATCTTCTCTCTACTCTCTTGGGCTTCGGCGCAATGTTGGTTTGCTGGTTTGCCCAAGCCTTCTGTACATGTACTACCATGGGAAGTGTTTAAGGCAGATACATGGCATGACGCCACCAGCTCGTGTGTTTCCTAGATCTTCTCGAACAGTTCTTCAAGCCGATTCCTTTACCATTGCCTCACCTTACCATTACCGAGATAATTCGTTTGTCAGTCGCTCAGTAAAATTGTGAAACAATATCCCTGCGAGCGTGTTCCCTTGTAGTTTCCAATCGGGGTAAATTTAAACCAAATCTTTACCGACACTACCCCATCTTTCCACACTCCAAATAACTAGCACCTGTCTTCGGAATCAACACAATGCTTTTGCATTTATAGGGGGTATCCTCTGAGTGTTGGTTAAGTCTAAAAAATTTGGGTATTTATGGAGCATTAGAAAGTAAGTTAAAGGATATGCCTTGTACAAGGTACAAGGGTTTAAAGGAATCAAAAAAAAAAAAAGATTTATATTGACACAGAAATTTACTTGTCAATTTTTTGCGTCCCTTCTTCTGATATGGTATGGATTAAGTTAGGTTAGGTTGGTATGGTTAAGACGGCTACCTACCCGTCTCGTGCACTTAGGCCAATATAGGCCCCTTGTGATACTATATAATCTGATTTAACCTGGTGTTAAAAGAGTCCTGTCTCCGTTGAACTATCCCGTGAATTTATTAAATCTGTCGATTTTCTTTGGATCTATCTTGGAGATTGAAGCAAGGGAGTGAAAGAGGGGTCGACTGATGTTATTTAGAGCGGGTCAGTGGCATATAAAATGTTGCACAGTTTCTTTCTCTTCAGCATTTCTGCAGCTTCTGCAGAAATCATTAGCTTCACAGCCTAGACGAAGAGCGTGTGCTGCTATCAAGCAGTGTCCAGTGAGCACCCCTACCAGAACGGAGAGATTTGGTCTTGGGAGTCCCAGTAGGGAGGATTTGTGTTTGTTGTCGTAGAAAAGCCAGGTTAGTCTGGCTGTGGCGCAGGTGACCAGTTTATTCCACCGCTCATTTGACTGGAGCAGCGTGTTTCGCCTGCATTGGAATTAAAACGTGGCTAAGGGTAAGTCTACTCCATTCACTTCCGGAAATATAGCGGCGGTCGTACCCCTTCTACCCAGTTCGTCAGCTTTGCAATTGCCACGGTGCCCAGGCACCCATACAAGGTGAATCCTGAATTGCTCAGCCATCTCGTTGAGATTTGCAGCAAGAGATTTAGAGTTTTGGGTATACTACCGTCATAAGGAAGAGTGCGGTATCTAGCATGAAAATCAAAATGCATTTTATTGTATTTTCCTTATAAGTCATCCATCCTCTATAAGATTATAAAATTAAAATCCCGAAGTTTTGGTCCCATGCCTATATATTTTTAATTAAATTGCCGTATCTACACAACATTTAGGAATCATTCCAGAATAAAACGCAGTATCTACACAAACAGAGTCAAAAATGTCGTATCTACACGTAGATGCCGCATTTTGCCTTTGTTTTTTTATTTTTTTTGATAGACACAATTTTTTTCCAGTCATATAAAACAGAATTTGAGTCATATGAAATCTTTTCAATTATTGACTACATATTTTTCATATCTTCGCTTTAACTCTAATAATATTGATCCTTTATATTGGTAAGATGGTTTTAATGATATTTTAAATTATAAGCAAAATTATTTTTATTATAGATTCGAAAATGATGTAGATACAGGCGTTTTTTCAATGTTTTCAATTGAATGAAATCGGAGAGCAAACAAGCAAAAAGCGGCAACTACAGTGTTTTATGCCACAGTTTTTGCACTTTTGGTAACTTCTTTAAAATAACTTTATGATTTATATTGTACTTCGCTTCTCTTTTCTGACGAATTAAATTTTTATAATTATTTCCATCGCTTTTCGTAAAATTTTGTCTTTTTATTCTGAAGCGTTTTTCTCAGATTTTTGGAAAATTTAGATGCCGCACTCTCCCTTATGACGGCAGTATAGGAGCATAGTGCTTTTAGCGTCGCTTGAATGTCTGAAAAGATATATACAGCTTTTCCTAAGGTGTTCAGCTGGTTGAGGTGCTGTGGTGCTTTCTTGATGGCCAAGGCCTCCGCTTGATAAACGCTGCAGTGATCGGATCGGAAGGAGGATTCGATTCCCAAGTCCGGGGAAAAGACTCCCCCGCCCACTCGCCCTTCCAGCTTAGAGCCGTCGGTAAATATGTTTATGGTCCCCCTCCATATAGTGAGGCCTGCTTTCCCATTCCAGTCGTGTAGGAATGCACACATTGTATTTTTTGGCAAAGATTACCTCTGGTGTACAGTAGTCTGTGTTGGAAGGGATAGTGGCCGAGGCCAGTATTTCCGTGTACCCGTTGCCATTTCCGAACCAGGATGGTATGGGTTAAAAGAAAATAATTTGATAAAAAACTTTCTATTTGTTAGATAGAGAATAAATAAAGCTTTTTCTCTTTTCGATTTTTTAGAACCATTTCCTTTAAGATTTTTTTTCGTATTTGTAATTTTCGTATTTGTTATTATTTTAGAATCATACCTTTGGGTTTTAGTGGGTTGACTTTTGACCATAAATAGGATGCGATTCTTTAATGGTTTTTTGTGAATACCTTTCCATCTCCAAACTGCAAAAAGAGAACTATATATTATTTCTCTCCAACTTGATTTTTTCCAAGTTAGTGTGCCCTTATTCTTTATTTGTTATTGTTATTTGTTAATTCGTTTTTTCACTGTTATTGCCAAAGATCTGTCATATATTTACGTTGATGTCCTTTTTTGTGCTTAGCTATTTAGTTACATTAAAAAGCAAATAAATTAATCCAGTTTATTCTACTTCAAAAAATTAAGAACTTTGATGATCATACATTTTGCTCTTTTACTTAAAAAAATGGCAAAAAAGCAACTGAGTTTAGTAGAAGTTTATTTATACAAAAATTAGTAGTAGTAGTATACAAAAATTATTACGGCGAAGATGTGATTAAAGAAAGACAATTTCAGAATTGGTTTGCTCGTTTCCGTGATAAATATTGTTCAATGCTCCTCGTTCGTGCGACAGCTCTAAATTTTTCCGTTTGAAGCGTTCACGATCATTTAAAAAAACCAGCGGTCCGCTGGTTTCATTAAAAAATTGGATTTCGGGGTCCCGCACCGATTAAAAGAAATTCACGAAGTCAATCGAGTTGACATTTGCAATCGACTCATGAAACGTAAAAAAGCGATCCATTTCTCAAGCATATCATTACGGATGACGAAAAATGGATTGATTATCCACAACAATGTCAGAAAAAAAAGCTTGCCCAAAAAAAATTAAGCGGCGGGGAGGCAATTCACCAGAAGAAGATTATGCTCTCAATCTGATGAATTTGGAAGGGGCCTGTCTACTATGAGCTACTTCCACAAAAAAAAACCATCAATTCTGAAGTCAACTGTGGACAACTACAGAAACTAAACGATGGATTCCAACAGAAACGTCCTGAGTTGGTCAATCGTAAAGGCGCGGTCTTCCACCATGATAATGTCAGGGCTGATATGAGTTTGGTGACTAGCCAAAAATTGCTCGAGTTCAGATGGGATGTTTTGCCCATCCACTCTATAGTCCAGACCTTCCGCAAAACTCACTGAATGGTAAACCTTTGATAATGAGAACCTTACCAAAAAGCACCTTGATAGGTTCTTTGCAGAGAAAAGAAGACACTTCTACCTAAGCGAAATAATAAAGCTAACACTTAGATGGAAGAAAGTGATCAAACCGAAAGGCGTATATATAATTGATTAATGTTGATTTATAAAATAAAAAAGTCTAATATGTAAATTAAAAAACCGTACTGAGTTTTTGAACAACCCAATGATTGCTATAGAAAATAATATGGAGCTAAAATCCGCCAGACAGATAAATATATATTACCAGCAGAAAACTTGATCAGGTCTCTCTTACTCAGACTGAAACGCAGCCTTGGATTTCTTAATATTATCAAGCCTCCATTTTTCAGTTCAGATTTCAAGGCAATAATTCGAGCTCGCTGTTTTACAGGCCTGTATTCTAACCTAAAAATAAACAAAAAATCAGTCTTTTTTCAGGCCAGATTTCATATCTGAACTTGAAATAATATTTGATATTCAGTCCGAAAATCATGGATGCACACGCGGACGTTTTTATAAAAAAATCAGGACAGTTTTTAAGGAAAGACCAGGCCTCTCACTTCTGACTTCCAGCCTGATCAGACATTACATATTCTGCTGAGTTTCCAATGGCTATGTGTATCGTTAAAATTTTCTGCAAACATATATGAAATGGGTCGCGTAAGTCAATTTTATTTTTTACTCAATTGGGGCTTTTGCGGCAGCCTAGAGTTGGACCATTTTTAAAAAGTAGATATTTTGAATTTGATAAAAAATTTGACTTTTGAGAATTTTGCTGACCTTGGGCTCAAATATCTCAATAATCAAATATTTCTGGTGGGCACGGGTTTAAAAATTTTAAATTTATTCACAATAATAGCACTATTTTACAGTTAAGATTTTTTTTTTTTAGACTTAACCAACGCTCAGGGGAGGCCCTCTATAAATGCGAAAGCATTGTGTTGATTCGGAACACAGGTGATAGTTAGTTGGAGGGTGGAAAGATGGAATAGTGTCGGTGAAGATTTTTTTTAAATCTACACAGCTTGAAACCGTCGGTTAAAATTTTATGTTTGATATTTACTTTGTTTGAAAGATTCAAACTTCGTGAAAATTCATCTCTCACATTTATGGATGGTCTTTATATGGATTTTTTTCGAAGTAAAATAATTGATGGTTGTTGATTGGCTCCAAATGTCAAAAAAACTACTCTGTACTTTTTCAGGTCTTTTAAATTGAGCGCCTAGTCTCTTTATTTGCCCATTAAATGTCATTTACATTTGCGACGGAAAGGGTAGCTGCTAGAATGCACAGTTATAATTGTTACAGATTTGCTTCGATCTTTCTTTGTTTTTGAAATGCTGCCGACTGTATCGCTACTACATATGTGTAATAGTTGTGCCGAGCTAAAATTTCGCTTAAATCTTTGGAAGTGATTTTATTTCCAAAAATACCCTTTTTGCAGAACACTGCGTCTTTGTGACTTATGGCGAAGTTAATTTTCTCTATAAGCCCCACCCCTCATTTCAAGACGACTTTTATCCTCTGGTATCATTTTGGATTGGCATGATTCGATTATGTACTCTAAGCTCCAAATGCAAAACTACTTTGCCTAGCTTTTAAGTGGGTGAGCTACTTTCGGCCCTAAAGGCTTGAGCTTCCGATTAGATTCAGTACTTTTTTCTGAGTACTGCATGCTGAATCTGGACATCAAGTTGATGTTATATATACGCATTTTTCAAAGGCTTTTAATAAGGTCTCTCATAAAATTTTTAATAAATAAACTCTCCAAAATAGGTTTCCATTCAAATTTTTAAAACTTCGTAATGTAAGTATCAATAATATAAACTCTAACTCTTTTATCGAAACATCAGGAGTTCCACAAGGTGAATTATTTTTACATTATTTATAAATGATATTTCTCTTTGTTTTAATAAATATTATTTTCTGCTGTATGCTGATGACTTCAAAATATTCTCTAGGATTGATGGTCCATTAGACACTTGTTCTCTTCAATCAGACCTTAATAACCTGCTAAATTGGAGCAAAACGAATAAACTTTCATTGAATGTTTCCAAGTGTTATCATGTTACATTTGCTAAGACAAAAAATAATTTTATCTCCTCCTATCATCTAGATAATAGCTTGTTAACAAAGGTTGATGAAATTCTTCATTTGGGAGTAGTTTTCGATACTAAATTCACTTTCGTGCCACATATAAATTATATAATTCCGAAAGCATATTCTCTGCTTGCTTTTTTTCACCATAATAGTTCAGAATTCTTAGACCCTTATACTCACAAATTGCTTTACACTTCATTTGTACGTTCCAAACTCGAATATGCGTCGTTTATTTGGAACCCATATTATGCAACACACTCGGCAAGACTTGAACGAGTGCAAAAAAAATTTCTAAAATTCTCGCTTAGATCTTTAAATTTTGTTGAGCCACTCCCCTCATATAATACGCGATATTTGCTTATTCGACTTCAATCCCTCGAAAGCAGGAGACGAATTCGTTCTTTAATGATCATTTTCGATATAATTTCGGGTGAAATCGACTGTTCAATCTTATTAATTTCTTTTTTTCTTCGCGACAATTACGTCAACATAATATGTTTGCCATTCCATTTCATAGTAGTAACTATGCCGCTTGGCTCAATGAGCCAATTTCTAGAACTATGAATGATTATAATTTGATCTCTAGAAATCATAGCATCGACTTTTCTATTTCTAGCGCTTTAATTCTATGCTAAATGAATTGTTTATATTATAGTATCTTTGCTTCTTAAAAGCCATAATATTGTATATTTTTAATAAAGAAATTGTTAACGTTTATATTTATTCTAGTCTGTAAGGTTTGTAGACAAATAAACAAATAAACAATAATTAAGATTTTTTTAACTACATTTGATGAGATGACTTAGGAATCAACTTTAGCTGCAAAGGCAAGCAAAGAATATTAGCTTTTGCTGTAATAAAAAAAATACTGTTATAACATGTGGACGTCCTTCTACACCTATGTTCTAATCGTTCTTTTCTAATATTCTAATAATAGTTCTATTTTTGACAAAACAGTTGTAGTTTTCGTAAAACTTTATAGATTGTTTATTTATCGATTTAATGTTTTTGTGTATTATATTGAAATTTAAAAGAATCATTTTTTTTCTGAGAATTAAGTCATTTTCGTAAGTTAATTCTACTTCTTATAATTGATTGAATTTATAAAAGGGTATTTTTTTTTTTTTATTGTCAACTCTTTGTCGTCAACTTACATTTTATTAATGAACTTTAGTTTTTTTATGGACCCTGTTACTTTTCGTAAACGCGACAGATATACAGGATATTCGGGTGTAGCACAATTCGAGGAATTGTGTAGACTTTGTGGGTAAAAAAAAGGTGTTTTATTTCATGTTTCCGCTAGCAAAATGTGCAACATACATGCAGTTTATACATGAATTCCTGTATTCCAGGAATATGTATGTTTTTATTTTTCCAAAGCAAAGCTCGACCGGCACAAATGAAAAGCAGGTTATTTAGTAGCAGCGAAAGTAAAGTGGCGAATTGTAGAGCTTGTTGGCAATTCATTTAATTGTATGCGACTTTGTGCATGGCGTAGTGCAATTGTGATGTTCGTATGGCTGCCCTATAGGAACAAACTAACTTGTTTTTAAAAACAACTAATTAAAAAACTAGTTTAAAATAAACCAGTATATGAACTACTTTGAATTATATTAAGGCGGCATCCACTTCAATATATGAAGTAATTGAAATACTACTTAAAAACCAGTGATTGATAAACTACTTTGAATTATATTAAGGCGGCAACTACTCTGATGTTGGCATGTTTTAATTGAAAATTTTTATTAGATTACAAGCTTATATATATTTAACCATGTTATTTCATCAAATATTATTAACTTTTGTCCATCAGTAATAGTTTTCAATTGGTTATTTTAAAGCAATTAAAAAAATAATTTAAATGTACTAATTTAACAAGTAGTTGAAAATATATGCAGACGACAGTCAATTGACTTATTAAGCGGACATCACCATACAAAATAAGTTAGTTCGTTCTATGGAAAAAAGAATTTCAACTAGCTGTGGTTGACAAAAAACTACTTTATCAACTACTTTTAAATTAGTTGATTTTCCTACAGGGTGTGTAGCAGTGTGTTTGTGTATATATGTGTGTGTGTGTGTGTGTGAAGCACACCGAGTTGAAGTAGAGACAAATAATTGTAAAAGTCGCTCTAATAGAAAAATAAAATTTACAGCTCTTTGTATATGTGATGTTCAGGAAACTATTTGGTAGTGGAAAATTTAGTTTGTCGGTTGTTAAAGTTGGAACAGTTGTTAATTGAAAAATTTTATTTCAACACACTAAATAGAAATAGAGTTTTAAAATATAGTTTTACAAATTGCGAAAAGGAAAAGCTATGGTGTTTGAATTATTTTAAAAATGTTCAAAATATAATATTAAAATGTAGTTACGCTCGTTGGAATAAACAAACATAAATCATAAATAAAATGCATGCCCTTAAACAGGCCCGTTGCCACGGGGGGTTTTTCGGGGTTCAAAACCCTGCATATGGTCAAAAAAGTATGAACAAAAAAATACAAATGAGACTTAAAATCAATATTTGATATTATTTCCGTTTTAAAAAAAAAAAATGAGATAAAGTTGTTAATTTACTTGAAGACACATAAGTTATCATTTTTAATACAAATTTAAAAAAATTTGCTGCATCGAAAAGTTGTTTGTCCAAAGGAATGTTTAACTTTGCTTATAAAGATCACAATCATTATATTTGAATTAGGTATAAGAAGTTTGTAATTTGACAATGACTTTCAAATCTCAAAAAGGCTCTGATATCTGAATACAATTTTATAAATTGCAGAATATTAAAAAACTAGTATAAAAGCACGTCGTACAACGGGTTTGGAAGCATTAACACTCAAACTGTAATTATTTTTGCTATTATAGCAGTGCTTTTACAACATACTGTTTTGAAAAATGTTCAGCCTGAAAGTATGCACATTAGAGTGTCTCATTTGCAAAAGTATCTCAGATCCTCCCTCCGCAGGCAGATTCTTAATACATATTTGAAGGCCACGAAGGACAAAAAAAAATTTCGAATTTGTAAAAACTAAGTGGGCGGCACCTAAAAGAGTAATATTGAGGCACTTTTTTTTAATTTCACTTATTGATTTTTAATCACTATTTATTGGCAAAAATAAAAAAAAAATTATATGATACAGAACCAAAATTGTACGCCTAATCCAACTGTGTACTTATTTATTTGATAACGGTTTAATTTGTGGAAGAATTCCACCCTCGAACTTGAAATTTGTTGATTAATTTCAGATTTTTTGAATTTAATCACCTGCCACGTCATGGTAAGTGACACTATCAGAAAAAAATTAATTCACATTGCAGGCAATTTTATTTTCCTTTTTTTAAAACCAAAAAAAAAAATTAATTAATTTATTTTCGTTGCATTTTTTTTTTTTTTTTTGTTTAATTTAATTTTCAAAATATTTTTTTTACGAAAAATTTGTTGAAAATTTTTTTTATATGCATAGGGAAGATTTTTTGGTGTTCTTCTTCTACAACTTGGAGAAGCATTTGCTTCTCGGTTTCTTTGGCTGTTATTTTTCATTGAAGGTTGTCATCAAACTTATCGCTCTTTCGGAGGCGTCGTTTACGATGTTTATTTTGTTTACAATTTCCTTAGCGTGTTAGTATTTTTCATTGCTTGTCCAAATACTTGGATCGGCTAACGGAAAGCTAGTGTGCCTATCTTCTGTTATCTAGGACATAGATGTTTTCAAAACATTTCAAACTAAATGGCCTCAATTCAAAATCGATCCTGAGACTCTTTTATTATTAATGAAGAATTTTGAGTAATTAATGAAATTTTTTTATGATCAATTTTGTAATTTATTTAAGTTTCTTTTTAATGACACCAAAACATAAAACTTTTCTTTAAAATTAAAAAAGTTGGCTGTACTAAAAAATTACACTTATATAATAATGATAAATAATGACATTACAATTAGTTATGCAGAAGATAATATCATTGTTTTCAAATAAGTATAGTTTTTTTAGTACAGTCAACTTTTTTTTATTTTTTGAGATATGTTTATGTTTTTTGTGTCGTTGAAAAGAGAATTGAATAAATTGTAGAACTGGTTACAAAAAAAGATTTCATTTATTACGCGAAATTCTGAGAAATTTTCTGAGTTTAAACCGATTGATTTCATCTTCACACGAGCACATTTTGGTAACGGTTAAGTCGGTTGATATACAGTTGGAAAGGTGATTTTATTGTCTTTGCAATAAGCTATCAAAATAAGTTTTCTGTAATTTAGTTTTTCTCGTAGAAACAATAATGTGAATCAATGTCGTGAAATATTAATTAACCCTGTAGCTCCTAAGAATGTGAAAATAGACCTTTCACTCCCATACGGCTTTTTGCTCAGCTCAACATAATCTTTCACTTCCGTAAATAGTTGCACTCAATTGCAGGACATCCTGTATGCATGTATATACATTAGGGTGGCCTGCTTGTATGGTAAAAATTTATTTCAGTAGTATTGTTAAACGATCCCCCTAAAAATATACGAATAGATGGAAATTGATCAAATATGAAGTTTCAGATGTATCCGCAGAGATTTAGAGGTGGCTCAAACCGGTAGAATTATCAAAAAATATTATTTTTTGCGGTTTTGCTTTTTGCCCATCCCTGAAATATATTATACCAACCGTGAACATAAAAACAAATATTAATACATATTCTATAGCCGATTACCTTTCTATCAACCCAAATATCATAAAAATCGGTTGACTAATAAGGAAGTTATGGCCATTTATAATTTTTAAAAACTAACCTATAGAACAACGCAAGCCGTTAGCCTCACCTTCTTGAAGAGCTCTGCTGCTCTGCCATTAGAAACTCGTCAGCTTCGTAAATTGTAATTATTCAGCTTGTTTTTGTAAATATTCTATAGCAAAGTATAACTAAAAATTCAGCCCTTGAAATGTTTGAACACAAATGATCGAGAACTGGACCTACAAGCTTTATGCCGACTCCGAACGGCTTATGTTCTCAAGAAACTTTTCATAGACATTTTTAATCTCTGAGGTTTGCCATTGTCTGCAGAGAGGTGACGGTCGAACAGAAAAATTAATTCAATTGAAAAAACTTTCTGTGCCACGGCCGCCACATAACTAACTTTGCCACGGCCGCAAAGTATAACTATTTTTATCAATTCTTTGTTTTCAGAACATAAAAACAACTGTTTTTTGTTTACATGCCGTAACCAGAACGTGAATTAGGTTGCGAACATAGTAAACGCCGGTTCAGACAGTCAGGCAGATCAGATCAAATTTTCACATTGGAGTTCTGATCTGATCTGCCTGCCTGTCTAAACCGGCGATCACTATGTTCCCAACCTTAGAGATGTTCGATGACCATCGATTTTGTAGATATATAGTCTTGCCCATATGTAGATGTATAGTCTTTATTCATAACTTCAACCGATGAAATGATTAAAAAAAAATTTTTAATTTTTCATTGTTAATTTCAATTTTAATTTTTATAAAGTGCAGGAAACCTGTATAAAATAATTATTTTTTTAATAAATAAATTTTGTATTACCTTCATTTTTTATTATTTTTGTTTTAAAATTATATTTCTGCATTAGTGAAATTTTTAATTTTTGTGTTAATTTTCCCTTTATTATTTTTTCAAAAACGATTGAAAATTCTCAATCAGAAATTAATCAGAAATTTAGTTTTCAAAATAAATTCGATGAAAAAGCTTAATGGGCACAGTGATCTCTCTTTTGATTATTAAAAAAAAATGGATTACTACTTACTAACTTAGATGGCCGTGACAACCCGTGTCCGGATTTCGACCGACCTCATCAGCTCTCGCCAGGCGCCTCTGCTTTGTGCGCGCCTTCTCCAATCGGATACACCAAGTGCGGTTAGGGCTTCCTCAGCCTGGTCCATCCATCGGAGGCATGGTCTCCCTCGTCGTCGTTGACCAGCGACCCTCGCCTCGAGCACCTTTTTCGCTGGAGCTTCGTCGTCCATACGATGAACATGACCCAGCCAGCGTAGTCGCTGCACAGTTATACGCCGAACTACGTCAATGTCTCCGTAGAGCTCATACAGCTCGTGGTTCATTCGGATGCGATAGTCATCGCCGACTCGAACAGGACCGAAGATTTTGCGAAGAACTTTTCTCTCGAACACCCCCAGAGCGGCTGCGTCAGTTTGTGAAACTACCCATGCCTCAGCGCCATAAAGCAGCACAGGTAGAACGAGCGTCTTGTAGAGTGTTAGTTTTGTCGATCGAGAGAGGGCTCTGGAACTTAGTTGCTTACTGAGCCCGTAGTAGCACCTATTAGCAATTATTGTTCTTCGCTTTATCTCCAGGCTGATTTCGTTGTTAGTGTTAATGGCGGTGCCAAGGTAAACGAACTCCTTGACTACTTCAAAGTTATAGCTGCCGGATGAAACGTGGGAGTCTAAACGCCGCGCTCCCTTGTTTGTAGACAGCATATACTTTGTTTTACCCTCATTTATCGTCAAACCCACTTTGGCTGATTCCTTTTCGATAGCGGCGAAAGCAGCGGTAACATCTCTCTTGGTTCTGCCAACAATATCAATATCATCAGCGTACGCAAGGAGCTGGACACCTTTATAGAAAATGGTGCCATTACGATGCACACCGGCCTTTCGTACGATCCTCTCCATGATGATGTTGAAGAGATCGCAAGACAGTGGATCGCCTTGCCTGAAACCTCTTTCGGTATTGAAGGTTTCGGAGAGGTCATTTCCTACCTTGACGGAGCTGCGTGTGTTGCTCAACGTCATTCTGCAAAGTCTAATCAACTTTGCAGGTATACCGAACTCAGACATTGTTGCGTATAGGCAATCCCTTCTCGGGCTATCGAACGCAGCTTTAAAATCGAGAAAGAGATGGTGTGTGTCAATTTGATTTTCGTGGGTTTTCTCCAGGATTTGTCGTAGCGTGAAAATCTGGTCTATGGTGGACTTACCAGGTCGAAAGCCACACTGATAAGGTCCAATCAGTGTTTTTGTAATCGGCTTTAATCTTTCACACAGTACGCTTGAGAGAACCTTATATGCGATGGAAATAAGACTGATACCTCTATAACTAGCGCAGATTGTAGGGTCTCCTTTCTTAAGTATAGGGCACAGTACACTGAGGTTCCAATCGTCGGGCATGCTTTCTGCTAGCCATATTTTGCTGATGAGCTGATGCATGCGCCTTATCAATTCATCGCCGCCGGTTTTAAACAATTCAGCTGACAGGCCGTCAGCACCCGCTGCTTTATTGTTTTTGAGTCGTTGGATAGCAACTCGAACCTCTTCATGGCTAGGTGGTGATACTTCCACTCCGTCATCGTCGATTGGTGGCACTGCACTGCGCTCTCGATGGGCGGCATTGGTGGAATCGTCGCCAGTAAGTAAATTGGAGAAGTGCCGTCTCCACAATCTAAGCACACACTGTGTATCCGTATTCAGATCTCCATTTTCGTCTCTGCAAGTGGATGCTCCGGGCTTGAAACCTTGGGTTAGACGCTTAACCTGTTGATAGAATTTCCGTGCATCCTTCTTGCCCTGGTATACCTCTAGTTCCTCACGCTCACGCTTTTCCTGCTCTCTTTTCTTGCGTCTGAAAAGGCGCCTCTCTTCCTTCCTCTTTTCGCGGTAGTTTTCTCGCACGGCTTGCGTTGCAGCTGACTGCAGCGTTTTTCTGTATGCGGCGTTTTTTACTGCTGTCGCGATGCGACACTCCTGATCGTAGCATTGGTTCCGAGGTTGCGGGCGCCGGAAACCAATGACTTCTTTAGCGGCAGCGCGCATGGAGTGGGATATATGCGCCCAAAGTCCGCCGGCGTCGTCGAGTCCAGAGGTTGGTTGGTTGAGCTTAACCGAGAATTGAGCGGAGTAGGCTTCGGCAGTCCGTTGTAATTGCAGCTTAGCGACATCTAGCTTTCGTTGCATTCCTGTGCGTATGTTCTTCGCATTGCATAATCGCATGCGGATCTTGGCTGCAACAAGATAATGGTCGGAGTCAATGTTGACCCCCCGAAATGTACGCACATCTAGAACACTAGAGGCATGCCTTCCGTCGATTACAATATGATCAATTTGGTTTCTCGTTTTTTGATCAGGGGACAGCCAGGTGGCCTTGTGGATGTCGAGGTGCTTAAATCTGGTGCTACTAACTACCATGTTTCGTGCCGCGGCGAAGTCGATCAGTCTTAGACCGTTGTTCGTAGAGGTCTCGTGAAGACTGAACTGACCGACAGTGGAAAATCGCCGAGGACTATTTTCACGTCATGGACCGGAAGGTGGTCATATACGTCCTCAAGACTAGCGTAGAAAGCGTCCTTGACGGCTTCGTCCTTTTCCTCCGTCGGGGCGTGCGCGCCAATAAGGCTTATGTAGAAAAATTTTGCCTTGATGCGGATCGTGGCCAATCTTTCGTTCACAGGTGTGAACCGGGAAACAAGGTGGCGTAGTTTCCGGCTAACGACGAATCCACATCAGTGTGCTTGTTTAGAGCAGCCTTGCCCTTTCCATCGCATTTATTGGATGGCGGTGATGTCAGATTGTATTGTTTTGAGGGCTTCCGCCAGTTGGATAATGACACCTTCCCTATAAAGGGTTCGGACATTCCAGGTGCATATCCGTAAATCATTGTCCGTTTTTCGTTTGCGGTGGTCGTCAACGTAATTGGGGTTCTTATCCGAGGCTGGTTTAGTTTTCATTGGGCAGTAGTAATGTGGCGGGACCCAAACCCTGCGCACATTCCATGTTTAAGGTCTATGGATCGACCCGCCGCTCAAATTAGCCGTCAAACTGACGGATGCCAGTTTGCCGTTGCCCAGGGAACACCACTTGGAGGTTTGAGTCGACTTGAGACGATTTCGACATGGATAATGCTGGCCTCGCCAGGTTGAGGCGGTCAGACACGTGAAAAAAAATGGATATTCAAGAATAATTTTAAAAGTTCCAAGGACTTAAATTGGAATAATTAAAATACAAATGTACTTGTTTTTAGTTTGTTACTTGTATTTGAAGATTTTTTTCATCAAGATCCCCCACATAGAAAATTCTGGCTAGGGGCCCTGCCTTGAAGTAAATTAATTCAAACTAAATCCAAACTTTTTTTCAAAACTAACTTAAATTTTATTTAATTGTTATGAGAATACCAAAGTATTAAACTTACATGCAAACTAAATGTATATCATATTACTCAAATAGGTGTTGAAAAAAAAAAAATAAAAACGTTTGCATCAAATTGCATACACAAATTGAATTCATAGAAAAAAAAAATATCTAATTATATAGTAACTGTTTTCAATCTTTGTCATAACCAACAAGATATAAACTGTTTTTTTTTTCTTTTTCAACTAATGCACTGGATTTATTTTCACACATCCCAACATACGTATATCCTGCGCTGGAGAGTCCCACTAAAGCAATATTTTATGCAAATTGCAGTCAAGATTTATGTTTGCAGCATATCATATCGTCCTATGGCAAGTGAAGCGCTTTACTTGAAGTCGATTGAGCTCATAATTTGTGATTTGCAATTTATTTT
The DNA here is from genome assembly GCA_914767935.1 of Coremacera marginata. NCBI lineage: Eukaryota > Metazoa > Arthropoda > Insecta > Diptera > Sciomyzidae > Coremacera > Coremacera marginata. The sequence continues at coordinate 193,642,078 of OU612043.1, forward strand.
TCCAATTAACTTCTGGTTTCATAAAGTATTGCATAAATTGTAAATAAGCAGCTAAAGGGATGCCATGCCATGTATTTGAAGCTTAAGTAAAAAAAAACAAAAACAAGTGATTTAATGGCACAGGTTGCACAGTAGCTGTGTCTGTCCGAAATCGAATTCAACTGAATTTATGTGTGTATTAAAAAGCCATTTTTAAAGAATTTCCATTAACTTGCACATTATTTATATTTCGTGTGAACATTGAGGGTAAAAAAAATTTAAATTAAAATTGAATTTAATGAAATCATAAAATCCACATTTGTGGAAAAATTTAGCTCGCATTCAAGTTGTATTTTTTTCATAGAAGTGTCAATTTTATTCCTATTTTTCGGAATTTTTTTTTATTTACGAATCTTAGAATAAATAGAGCACACTGTTATAATAATGATAAGTTTTAAGACATTGTAATAATACTTAAAGTGCAAATACTTCCGATGCACTCGTAGTTAAAAATTTTGAGTACAAGTACATGTTCTCGTAGGCAAAAAATTTCAAGCCCAAGTACATGTACTCGTTTCTTGTTGTCGAGTAGGTACATGTTAGTTTTCTGTGTATAAGTTTTTGTTCAATACTCTTACATCTTTTTTAATGAGTCCATGTACTTGTACTCAAAATTTTTAAATATGCGTCTATGTACAAATAATAATCAAATTTCTTTGATTTTAAATTTTTAGGTACGCAACTTTTCTATTCTATAAACTTAAGATCAGGGATCAAAAAATTTTTAAAATTTTCTACTTGCTTAATTGTAACTTCGATCAACTTTTTGAAAAAACCTATTGCCAAATCAATTACAAAACGATTCAGTGACTTTGCGATGAAAGTTTTTTTTTAAATATGTTATAATTAATAAAAAAGTAAAATTTTAAATTTGAAAAAAATGTCAAAATTCTCTGTAATTTCAAGTGAAATATTAACAAAAAAAAAATGTAAATTGCAAAAAAATTGTATGCATCCTCTATATTTCGACTTTTTTTACAACTCATGAATCAATAATTTTAGGTAATTTTTACCTTTATCTTGTGAAAGTTTTAGTATTATTTTAAAACTTTCAAGCCGTTGTATAAGAACACTTTAGTTACACTTAACCTGAAAACCGACGAGAATTCATTTTGAAATGTTTCATTCTTACCTGTGCACCTGTCAAAGTTGCCATATCTAAAATAATGTTTGCTTTTAAATCCTTTTGAGCAAAGCTGACACCATCGGCCAGTACCAGACGGCCCTCGGCATCCGTGTTATTAATTTCAACAGTACGTCCGGAGTATAGTGTATGAATGTCATCAGGACTGGAGTACGAAGTTGTTGTTGTTGTTATTATTGTAAATGTTGTTGAAGCGGATGAAAATGCAGCAAATTTTCAAAAAAGTAAACAAAGACGTAATAAATAAAAAATAAATGAAACAGTTTGATATGGAAAATCATACGAGAGCAATGAGAGTGAACGAGAAATTGCAGAAATTATTTTAAATTCAATTTCAGCTTATCAAAGCAACCGACAAATTAGCTTTAAAAACCGCAAGAATGTGCTCATTTTGCTGCCCCTCACACACTCTTCTATCATCAAATGATTTTAACTTACCGCGTTGCATTTGGCCCAACGGAATTTTCAGCCAAGCAAAAGACTGCATGCAAATTTTCCTTAAATCCACACTTGACTGTTGCATAGAAGGCGCCCAAAATTGCCGCAGCACCGCCACAATCACGCTTCATGCCAGGCATAGCAGTTTTTCCCTTGATGCTCAGACCGCCAGTATCGTAAACAATACCTTTGCCCACGAGCGCAATGGTTTCCTGTGCTCCCTTGGGCTCATGCGAGAGCACAACCAGAGCAGGTGGCACAGCTGCTGCCTTGCCTACGCCATAAATGCCGCCAAAACCGCGTTCACGCAACTCCTCACCACGTATAACTTTGGCAACGATGCCCAGCTCTTGAGCTACGCGTTCGATTTCGCTTACAAAATGACTGACATTCATTTCATTGCAGGGAGTGTCAACGATGCGTGCAGCCAAGCGTATACCACGCGCTGCCTCTTCCATGCAGGCAATCTCCTCCGCTGTCAAGGCAATTTTTGATACTTTGCAATCTTTTTCGATGACAATGAATTCAATAACAACGACAGGATTGCCGTCACCCACGCCATCTGTAGCATTCGCAGCCATCTTCATGGTAGCATCCTGCTGCTGTTGCTGTTGTTGGCTGCCGGATAAGGAACCGCCAGTCTTGCGCGTATAGAGCGGAAAGGCGCGTACCACTGCGCAAGCACTAGCAAAAACATCGCTACGTTCGCATACGATTACGATATTCTCCGTGCTTACGTTAAGCACGTTAGCTTTAACTAGGCGTGTGATGGCGTGCGCACGTGATGGTGCATTGTGACGCGAGCACTTAAGCGGCACTGCAGCAACGGTGGCCACATCCAAGTAAAGCGAACACTTATCAGTGGGTGAGGGATGCAAGCAGGAGATGGCCGTCCTGAAGGTATCCTCAGTAACGCGTGGTTGCAGTTTAATTGAAATATCCTCGAATTTGAGTAAGTTTAAGTGGCGCAATTGGCCAATAATGAGGACGGGACTAAAATGCGGATCGCAGGCAGTGAGCGTAGGATTGAATTTAATATCGGTAGTCATCTGGAAAAGGAAAGATGGAGAAATTAAAAAAAAAGAGACATTAATTGAAGAAATGTACTGAAAGTGAATCGAAAGTCATTTTGTGTTATTTTTTCCAATTAATTTATGAATATTTTTTGGTAGAAAAGTTCAAGAGTTCAAATATTTATATATATATATATATATATTAGACCGGCCCAAAAAAAATCGGAGTGTCTTTTTTTTGTTGGCACAGAGATAAAAATGTTCGATTATGCATCGAAACAATCCCTTAAAATTTGGTGCGAAAATATGCAGTACATGTCTGCACATATAGTATAGGTGCGAAAAACCTTTTAAATTTTCACCAGAATACGGAACATTAACAACTTGTTAATATTAACTATTTTGTTAGTGTGGTGAGCTTTGTTAAGCTGGTAGACTAGGGCTGTTAGTCTCATGAAATCGGTTTATTAACTGCAAGATCACTGATTTGCTTATTCCCAATTGTTCACATAAAGCTTTTTGAAATTTACCCTTTTTATATTCACTGATTATTTGCTCTTTTATCCACGAATTACACTTGTTTCAGAAATATATTTGATAAGTGGATATTTTTTTTTCTAAACCGAAAACGATAAACTCAAAAAACCATACTAATTATAATAACAAAAAAAGTATAATAAATTAATTATAAACTAATTGTTAGCCATTAATAAGTAAGCAATAAAATAATGTAAAATCATAAGTAATAAAATATTTTAAAAGTTTTTCAAATTCGGTTGCATAATCTTGTCATTTTAGCACAACGCAAGGAAGTCCAAGTTCGAAAAGTCTCAAATTTCGACAAACATTTGCTTGCAAGTACAGTGGGTAGAATCTTGATTTTGGGAATGTATACCAGCTAAAGCAGTTTTGTATTATTTATGTAATTGTTATTCAAAATTATTGTCTTTTTGTCTTAATATTACTTGCAAATGCTCCAAAAATAATTTAAAAAAAAAAACTATCGAGATGCAACACATGCGCTACAAACGAAAGACAAAGAGACAATAGCGAATATATTTCTAATAAAATATCTTAAAGGATGACTGAGTGTTAATTAAATGAAGCAAACAATAAGCAATCAAAGAACCGTGACCCCAATTCCAACGCCGTTTCTACTGATACTGCTGTTGCAGTAAACTCGCTCCAACAGCTCGAGGATTGTGCTATGAAGCAATTAAATGCTCTGTGCACAGCGAGCAATACACTGTACAATTATTTTACTTTTCAAAAGCTCAAAGACAAGTTAATTAATAAGTTCTCGCCTTGAGTTAAGTTGAGTTGAACGGGGTGTGGTTAGGGTGAGGATGAGTAGAGCGATTTCTTGATTGAGAGCGAGCATTGATTGCAATTGACACACTTACATTTTCACAGTTTCTGAACTTCATTTTCATTAAATTTTATTGATAAAATTGTAACTGCTGAGCGGGTGATGACGGGTAGGTGTTAGGAAGGACATGGATGGCCAGTTGCACCATTCGCAATATTCAGCTGGAACTGTTAATTTTAGCTGTTATTTTGCGCGCGATTGCAGACGTTTAAGTTTTTATGTAGCAAATAACAAACTGATGCAGTATTAATAAAAATAAAATATTGTTGCTTATATTTTCGTTTCAGTCAAACTTAGGGACTATGACGTGGTTGTGTTGGATTTTTTTTCCTCTTGATTTAAGTTAACTACAAGTATGTATGTGGCAATGATTTTCGATAACATGCTGAAGTTAATCGAAGGCGTTATTTATGGGATATATATTTTTGGCTTCATTAAATATTATCAGCTAGAGTCATAAATCCATCACTTAAAGTTATAGATTCATTGATGAAATCAATAAATGCCAACGCAACTTCGTTCTTATCATAGTTTATTATAGTACAGCGTAAAATAAAGATTAATAGCTTTCAGTTTATTTAGGTTAACAGAGGAAGAAGCTTTTATCAAAGTTATCAATGTTAGAAAAGTACGTGAACGTTTTTTGCGTGTTGATTACAGATATTTTGTAGAATTCGTATAAGGAAAAAAAGCATAGCTACTCGGAGTAACAGATCATGTTTTGAAATACTATCACAGCTAACAATTTTAAGACACACACTCATAAGGAGCAAAAAAATATCAAATTTATTTAATTTTTTTTCTATTATGGATTTTTTGTATAGAAGATAGCGCAAATGTTCTGTGAGCCCTGCATGAATATATTCATCAAGTGAATATACCCTGATTCTCTGCTGTAACTAGGGATGAAACGATACAAGTAAATACAAGTACATACTCGATATTTTTCTGTCGATACCAAGTATTTTGGTATCGATATTTTGTAACCAAGTACCAAGTATGTATCGGTGAAAAGTACTCGGATCGGTACTCATTTGTTTCAGATTTTGTTTGCACAAAATTGCGTTCGAAAACGCATTTTTTTATAGTTGGCAGCATTGCACATGTGTGTAGTGTTGTTTTTTTTTTAATACCGTGAACTGCCATTTAAAAGTGTGTTTGCAAGTGTGTAACGGAGAGCAGCAGCCTTTGTTAAAAATTCTGAAAATTATAATTTTCTTCATTGCAACACATCGTAAATCAATGACTAAATAATTAAATATTGAAAAATGGGTCCAACCAAATCTACAGTGTGGCTGCATTTTACTAAAAAGGACGACAAAGACGCAACCTGTAAGAAATGTTTCAAATCGGTTCGTTATTGTGGAAATACATCTAACCTACATAAGCATATGAAATTACATCCTTTCGTTGTTTCACCTGATAACAATAAGATTTCAAAGTAAGTTTTTTCTTTAGAAGTTATAAGCTAGTTTGGCAAAAGCAGCGCAATTAGTATTAAATATTTATTTCAACATTTTTAAGGAGAACGCAAAAAGAAACTGAGAGTGATGGAAAAAGGGAAAGTAAATCTAATAAGCCCTCTTGTGAAATAAGTGATGAGGACGCCTCAACATCGACACAGAAAAATTCAAAGGAGACTGAGTGTAATATTTCACACTCGGATATGAATCCTGTGAAAAATAGCACAGTCAAAGCTATCTTTGTGAACGTTACTTCACAAAAAGGTAACCACATATATTTAAAAATCTTGTATTCATTACATGCTTAAATTTTCTTTCTTACAGAGGGTGGCAGAAAATATAACAATATTAATATGTGCGTATTATATTTTATATGCAAAGACATGCGGCCATTCAATGTCGTTGAAGGTGAGGGATTTTTAAAATTAATGAAAGAAGTAGCTCCGTATTATAAAGTCCCTTCGTCGACACATTTTAAAAAGTTGCTTTGTAGTAAATATGACTCTGTAAAGATAGATTTTATCAAAAGAATATGTAAAGCAAACGATTTGTGTGTGACACTTGATGTTTGGACGGAAACAATGAATGAAAAAAGTTTTTCGGGAGTTACTTTACATTTTTTTGAGGAAATCACTTTAACCAGCTGTAATATTGCCACCAGGGAACTTAGTTCCAATCATACCACGGAGTACCTTTCTGATGTATTTGTTGATATACTTAAATGTTGGGAAATTGAACTGGCCAAAATCACATGCGCTGTTACAGATAATGGTTCTAATATTGTTGCCGCAATGAGGAGAACATTAGGTGAATCAAAGCACTTGCCATGTTTCGCTCACACAATCAATTTGATAGTAGAATCCTCTCTTAATAACCCATTGATTAAGGCTACTATTAAAAACGTCAGAGAAATTGTTAAATGGGTGAAAAACAGTGTAATTAATTCAGACAAATTAAGAAAGATACAGACAGACAGTGGTGTTCCGGAAGGAAGTACAAAAAAATTTATTTTGGACGTTAAAACGCGTTGGAACTCCGTATACTACATGCTAGATAGATTTTCAGACATGTCAAAAATTGCTTCTGAGCTCCTACTTGATGCAACAGACAGTCCAGAAATGGTCACCCGTCACGAAATTGAGATTTTAAAACAGACAATACTATTATTAAAACCATTTGAATTTGTTACTAGAGAATCTTCCGCACAAAATTATGTCACTTTGTCTAAAATAATTCCAATAATAAATTGCCTTACAACGCAGTTACAGAATTTTCATTCGTCAATTGAATGTGTAAGTCAGCTGAAAACCACACTCTTGGTCGAATGTAAAAAACGATTTGGCAAAATAGAATATAACACATTTGCAGCTTTGGCGACCATTCTAGATCCCCGTTTCAAGAATCTTCACTTTCAAGATTCAAATGCTGATCGTCAATGATGATATGTTAAGTTCTACTACTAGCGGATCTGAAGATGAATCCCAAATCCAAAAAGATTTTGATTTTTGGCTACACCACAGAGAACTTGCAGTTGGGCAAAAACGCCGTCGTGATGGTTTAAAGGATGAAGTGTCATTATATTTCGCGAATCCAGTCAGTGCATTAAAATCTAACCCATTGGAAGCATGGGAAGATATGAGATCCTCCTTTCCCGTGCTATATAAACTGGCGCGAACGTATTTGCATATTGTTGCCACCTCTGTGCCTTGCGAAAGGTTATTTTCAAAAGCGGGCGCGACAGTGACTGTCACAAGAAACCGCTTATCGGGAAAACATCTTGAAAAGTTGTTATTTTTAGGTTGCACAAACAAAAATGATTTTTTTTCATAAGTAAATATATTACCAAAATAAATTAATTACTAACGAAATTTTTTGTTTTTCATTAATTAATGTATTGCTAATGTAATAAATTATTTTTTCGCAAATGTATTCTTATCTAATAAAATGTTCTTTTTCGTAAATTAATACATTACTAATGTAAAAATTCTTATTTTTATATTAGTGTAATACTAATGTAACAACCTTATTTTTTCGTATACTATTAATGAATTACAAATGTAATAATATGATTATTTCTTCGTAAATAAGTGTATTACTTATGTAATTAAACTTTTTTTTTCGTAATAAATGTATTACTAATGTAATTAAATTGTTTACTCTTGTTTTAATTGGTTTAAAATCATTAAAAAATTTTCACCGATCCAAGTAAGTATCGATACTTTTTAAACGATACTGAGTAGTATCGATACTTTCTCACCGATACTGTATCGAGTAAAGGTATCGATACCTTGACTAGTATCGTTTCATCCCTAGCTGTAACAGTCTCTGCAAGCAAAGCTGCAAGCGAATAAATGTAAACAGGTCGTGTAGCGCAAGAGAATAACTTTTTATTTGTTCTCTGTTCTATTTTCATACACACTTGCACTGAGGTGAGCTTGCGATCTTCGCATTGTTTCAATTTTTTCTCTGAGCAATTATTAAACTACACGAATACTCAGGTATCTGCTGCAGTGACCTGAATAAGTGTTAATATGTTGGGTTTTCCCCCGCAGTAAGCTTTTTGTTATTCTTAATGCATATTTGTGTTATTTTTTATTGCTTTATTCACTACCTTCCATACAAAAAACACAAAAGCTGTCGAAAAAAATTTATATCGGCCGTGGCTGAACTCCTAGAGGGGTCAAATATATGAGTTGGTCCTATTATTTTTTGCCCCTCAACATTTCTTTCGAACACATCTACCCCCTAACTGCCACCGCTCTTTTTGTCCGCATACAAAAAACACAAATATCGGCCGTAGCTGAACTCCTAGAGGGTCAAATAAATGAGTTGGTCCTATTTTTTTTTTGCCCCTCAACATTTCTTCCGAACACATCTAGCCCCTATCTGCCACCGCTCTTTGGGTCCCCATACAAAAAACACAAAAGCTGTCGAAAATAGTTTATATCGGCCGTAGCTGGACTCGTAGAGGGGTCAAATATATGAGTAGGTCCTATTATTTTTTGCCCCTCAACTTTTCTCCCGAACACACCTACCCCCTATCTACCACCGTTCTTTGGGCCCCAAAGACAGTGTATGAGCAGGTATGAGCAAAGCAGAAAAGGGATAGAGGAAATTTTTTTATTCTATAGCAAGATATATAGATATATCCAGATATAGATATAGATATATTCAGGGAGGCGAAAAGGCATGCACATGCAAGGCTCTAATGGTAGTTAATTCTCAGTACAGAGCACGTTGCTATAGGCGATTTTCTTTTGTACATCAGACCACAGAACTGAGCAGATACTGAGATCAAACCGACCATAAACTGAGCTGACAACATCAGATCAAACAAATATTGGTCTGATTTGGTAATGAAACATTTTGTGTGAAAGCTTGTCTCTGCTTTGTATCTGTGCTGTCAATTTCATTAAAATTCACTAAATTTTATAAAAATACTACCTTCTGGACAAGGTTAATTTATAAGGTTGTCGCAAGGGAGAGAGCGAGTACCCATAATTGTCAAATCGAAGTTGACAGCTCATAGAAAATCTGCAAGTGCTCTCTATTATCATCCGCTTTTCTTTCGTAGTCATTCGCAAAATTGGCTGGTTTTGACAATTATGGGTACAGCGAAGAGAGTGCGATCAGCCCTGCGACAACCTTATAAATCAACCTTGCTTCTGGACTGGTGCCCATTTCTTGCTTCTTTTATTTCGATTTTTTATTTTTTGATTTTAAACAACTACCGATTGCTTTTTGCTCAGCTAAAATTTTCTGAGCTCGTCAACACCATCTGAGCAACACTCAGGCTGAAGCCTGACATGAAAAGAAACGCATATATTGAACCACAGCTGCGTCAGAGGTACAAAAGAAACGCAGATCTGTTTTTGACAGTTGTTGCTCAGCTCGGATATACAAAAGAAAATCGCTTTATATAAAGCATCTGGAAGGATTTCACAAAATTAGTGGTAAAGAAAATAAATGTACTAAATAAAATTGTATTCTTTCGACATGGTTATTTTGTTCTCCAAATGTGAAATCGGTAGCTTTATGGAATTGAACGTATTAGGTGTGTTTCCGTACTCTACACTGTGTAAGATTTGTGTAAATTCAAACTGAGAGAGTAAAAACGAAATGTGAGAATAGTTGCAAAAATACGGAAACAGCTTCTAGTAAGATTCAAGCACAAAACAGCTGATTTTGACTGCAGACATGTCAAACGTAAATTGCGCCAATTAAAATGAAAATAAATTTGTTTGTGAAGTTGATGCTTGTTCTTCTTGATGCTTGTTCTGAGTTTACTCGGAGTCTTGAGTTCTAGCACTTTGTGTGCTCGAGAGAGAGGTTTTATGCTTGTTCTTCTTCTCCCATTTTAAGCACAGAAAGTACGGAAACAGAAAATAGTGTCCCACAAGTTACACAGTGTGAGTACGGAAACACACCTATTGTTCTACATGACAAGAGTGTTGGCCTTACAAACGTAAGCAATGAATAACAAATGTTCATGAATAACAACTTAAGGTTGCGTAGAGGCTGCGTAAATCCTTAAGGAGTTACCCCCGCTTGCAGCACAAAAAATAGGTAATTTTAATGAATTTGTTTTACGAAAACTATGAAAACGATCATCTTAAAGTACATACATTGAACACCTTTCAGTAATTTTTATATTGAAAAGTATTGTATATTTTTGTTTTTAATTTTACATATTGCGGTGACCAACATTGTGGCGAACTGGATCATCTGTAACAAAAAATGTCAATGGGTTTAGTTAAATAACAATATAAACTATTGTTTGATCGCTGGATTTTAAAAAATTTTGTCACTATTTTCAAAAATATCATTAAAAAAAAAAAGTGTTTAAAGTTTAAACTTCATTCGTCTACGCAACGGATTCTTCTCTTTCAACGCTTATATCTCAGTGAAATTTTAAGAACGTATTAGTATCATGGGCCTACCTTATCATTGTATCATGGCCACTCCTACCCATGATACAATGATAAGGTAGGGCCGTTTCGCTGAGTGCTCTCACGCGTCAACGAGGAGTGGATAATGAGAAGCAACATATATGTCAAAACGACGAATTTCGTAGAAATTGCAAATGAAGAAAATATTTTATGTTTCCAAGTTGCAAACAGTTCGGTCGCGGGTGTTAAATTTTTGCTAATTTGAGTGAAAATATTATATAAAAAGTGTAATAAAAACTATAAAATGTGCAAGAAGTCTTAAAATTGCAAAAACAACCTGTAACAGTTTTAACCTAAAAACAACTGCGAACGTAAGAATAAAGAAATTCGCGATGAACAGCTGATTTTGACATCAATGTAGCTTTATTCTGCTTTCTACTCCATTCCTCTCCGAGTCGACCCTACCTTATAATTCTGCCATGCTCCTACCAAGGTTCATTAATATAGGTAAAGTCACTTGAGAGAAAAGCACTCTTTTTCCGGCTTTTCTCGAACTGTCAAAGTAGCTGTTAGCTAAAACTTGTACAGATTCAGGTTTTTTTTCTTGATTTCCTTTTATCCATTCTGACACTTCGACCGAGCTTCTCTCAAGTGACTTAACCTATATTAATGAACCTTGACTCCTACCTTGTAAATCATTATACCATGGTTCAAGATAACAAGGTAAAGAGGTAACATCACCTAAAACCAAAATGATGATTTTTGCTTCTAGTATGTTAAGTATAAAGCAGAGTTGTAAAATCTTAATTCATATTCAGAATTTTAAATGCAACTGAATAACGACAGAAGAACATCATTCCATCAATGCAGAACGACAAGTGAATTGATAAGATTTACATCAAATTTTTAAAAATTGATTAATTATTCTATTATATGAATGCTATTTTTTTATTCATTATTAATTTTTTATTCATTTTTAATTTTTTATTCATTATTCATTTGCACCCAAACCATAAATAAAAAGTAAATCATTTGCACCGAAGCCATGAATTAAAAATTAATCATTCACCGAAGCCCTGAATAGAAAATGAATAATGAATAAAAAGTGAATAATGAATAAAAAATTAATAATGAATAAAAAAAGAATTGAAAATTCTGAAATTCTTTGAAAACCGAGGAACCGGCATCGTACCCAGTACGACGGCATTTTTCCCCAAGAATGCCCTACGCAGCGCAAATGTTGTGAAACGTTTTTAAACATTTTCGATTCGGTTTTTTTGAAGTTTCGTAGAACGGATTCCACACAGTGCTTGCTCACTCCAAGAAGAATCTTACTAAGCTGACGAAAACTGTTTTGGATATAAAAGGATCTTGAAATTCTTTAGAATTTCTTTTGAAAAAGCCCAGCTGGGAGTTGGCTTTTGAGACAACATAATCAATGTATCAAACAAAAACTTGGCATCAAAGTATACCAAAAGATCTTTGCACTGATCACAAATTAAATATTTGCTGTTGAATTTTCAAACTAAACTCGAGGACCAAATATGTTTGTACTTATTTTCAATAAATAAAATGTGTGTACTTAATATAATACGGAAAGTGAACAATGGAACAGCTGATATTGATATTAATAATTTCAATGACGTCACGATAAATGTGCATGTGCATACGTTATCTGTTCATGATTATTCTTGGTCAAAGTTGACTTAATAATTTTTGATTATTAGAAATGATTGAAAATATTATAATTTGCCCCTTATTCAAAACACTTGACTATCTAACCTAAATACTTGTATTTAATGTAACTAAACATATAGGGAATAGAACGCTCATCGATTATACTGAATCTTATATTTAAAGTATAAAGCGCCTTATTAAGGCTTGTGTTAAACTCGCATTACAGTGCAATGCCCCAGATGTTCCCCAGTTCAGTTTCGGTAGCTACCAGAGCCTCTTAGCACCCTAGTAGAATATCACATGCAAAATTTTAAAAATTTCTATCAAAGATACGAAGGGAATTATTCTGCCTATTTATATTGAACAAAACAATTAACATTATTTGACTATCGTCCGAAGCAATTTGAACAAGAATAAGGACTATCTTAAGTCATGATCACATCCAATACTATCTTAGAATTGAATACTACTCAACATTTTTTTTCCAATATTCGTTATTAAATTTTTCAACCACAAGAACCGCGCCCTGCTATGGCATGCATGCCAAAGAAGTTAATTATTCTGCAGCAGTTAATTTTTTTTTTTTTTTGCAAAAAATATAAACACCACCATGACTAATTTTATGAAAGAACGTCAGTTTTAAATTTCAAAAACAAAACAAAATGCCGCTCACAGCAACAACTTGTCATGGCAACGAAAACTGGCCAGCGGATATTGCACTGCCTCGCCAAAAATAAACATTTTAGACTTGACCTTGAAGTTAAACTGAGAAACAAAAAGATAACAGAAAGATGAAGGTTGAAAATCCAAGTTCATGAACTACTGACGCAGACGACAATCATGCTGGGCGTCAATAGTTCGAAGCATTGCAGCTTTCAAATTTGTGGCCCACAAACAAGTGCGCCAAGGAGCTTGGGGTGGGGTGAGAATGCTACAATAGCGCACGTCGTTATTATTTTTAGACAGCTATAGAAGAAGCATCCAATAAAAGAATCAAGTTTTTCAATTTTGGTGTTTTTGCAACATATTTTCGCACTTTATGTAACTTGAAGGAAATTCAAATATATTATAGCTGCGTTCAAATCATTTTTTTAAACTTACTCTAGTGGAATATTGAGCCGTCACAATTCGTTGGCCAAAGAAGCTGGTGATGGTCTTGAGTTTGATCCGCTTGTTGAATTGTAAGAACTTAGAAAATTTCATTAATTGCTGCGTCACGTGCCCGCATTGAAGTAAACAAAGAACTCGGGCGAAAAAAGGTCACAATATCAACGAACCAAGATAGTTTATTGATGAAGCAGTACTTTATTTAAATCACTGTATTTCTGACTAACGATTACAAACAATTTGTTACAGATGTTCACAAAATCGCGACATTCACTCGATGATCAATGAAAACTATATTGGGGAACACTTGTTTGTTCAAATATATTCGCCGGTAATTTATTGACTTTCCAGCAATGCACAATCAGAAGATTTGATTGCGCTGTCATAAAGTAGGTGACAGCTAAAGGTAACAGATTGACCACAGTGTGAGGAAAAAAGCTTAATTGACATGAATTTAAGCCAAGGCCTGATCCAAGGAGCACCTTCATAGCGAATACATGCACCTAAAGGCATGAAATTGTAACAGAATAAAAAATTGAGTGGTAGTGTTAAAAATAAGCTTAAATGCACACAAAAAACATTATATTCACAATAGATAGCACTGTTCGCACACTCTTCTTCTAAGGTCACAATCATAATTTCCTCGATAAGTAATAGTGAGATAATTTATCCCTGTGTCCGCAAGTGTAAGTAATCACTTTCGAAAGGAGAATATATACCCTGCGTCCACACATGCAAGTGATCACTTGCAAGTAGGGAATATATATTGAAGGTTCTCCCTGCAATGGCTTGAAATGAAGAAGTTAAAAACGAGGAAAACATGTTACCAGTGTTGCTACTTGTATAAAATTGCGGAAGTCCCGGAAAACCTGCAAAAAGCTTCACATTAATCCCCCTTTTTGACATTTACTTGCAGCAAGAGCCAAAATTTACTGCTTCTGAAATTTCCTTTCAAGAAGCGCTGCAATTAGACTGCAGTCCAAAAATGTGAGTGTGTTATTAAAAATACATTAAAATTAAAATACAAAAATTGGATGTATTGCGTTTTTCGAACTTGCACTTGCACGTGTGGACGCTAGGATATTGTCTTCGAAAAAGTTCGAAATTAGCTGCAAGTTGCTTTAGCATCCACGTATGCAAGTTTAAATGAACTTTAAAAATATCATTGAATGCGAAGGTTCTCTCTGCAGTTACAGTATTGCTTGAAATGAAGAAATTAGAAAAAGAGGAAAACATGTATTTAATGATGCTTCTTGTATAAACTTGCGGAAATCCCGGAAAAATCCACAAAAGTACAACAAAAACATCACTTCTATCCCCTTTTCTGATATTTACTTGCAGCAAGTCCGAAAATGTGAGTATGTTAGTAAAAAAGTTTGGATGCATTGAGTTTTTCGAACTTGCACTTGCACGTGTGGGCGCCTTGCTCTTTTAATTATAATGTTATGAGGTCGGCTGGTTTTGAAATATTGGGCTCTACTGCCCTATTGTGACATTGCAAAATTTTCGCCAAATTTGATTGTACATATTTGCGTACACATCTCATTTCATGTTCACATCGTATTGATTGGAGCATCGCAATATAGAGTAGGGCCCCTTAAAACATTAGGTGGACAAAGTTTGAAAGAAAGGGATATGTTTAGGTGTTGCGTTACTTTCATATGAAATTATTTTAGTTTCTCAAAATATTTTAATAATTTTGTGTGCCAAAAATTTACAATTCGTCCAAATTATTAAAAACAATGAGTTCGTCTAATACGAATGTATTTCAACATCATTTATAGGTGACCAAACAAATTGCGAAAGCTGCAGTAAGAGTCCCAATGGCAAAAATTAAGAACGTCCGTTTTATGAATGCATTATCGTCGCTCGAGTAAAATAACATCGTATGTTACATTTCGAAGTTTTCATAGTTTCAAATTGAATTACTAAATAGTTTGGAAGTAAATTTGTCTTGTACATATTGCACATATTGTACATATTGCATACTTGTACATATTTTCAATAATGCAGGAAACAATAAATCTTGAAAAAGTGGGTGCACTCACCAGGACTGCCGACGGAACGTCTCTTAGCATTAGAAGTAAAATTATATATTGTATTGATTGAAGGAATAAAAATGCACACATTTATTAGTTTATACATTTTTTTCAAGTTTATTGATGAAATAAATGCAAAAAATTTTTGATTTACGCAAAACTTATGAATCTTAATGAAAAATTTAGGTACTCTTAAAGTATTCAAAAATGACCTTAAAAAAATGACAAGCCCTATAAAAGCATTAAAAATGCCAAAGAAAACACATACAAATGCCATAAAGTCTAAAATTAATGTATATATTTTGATATGTTTTTAATTACAATGTATGGACCTACCTAACATGCAATGAACTGTCAAAATAAAACAAACATCTAATGTCAGTACAACATGCCTTCTAAATCTAATCTAAGCTTACATCTATTTAAAGTTTCATATCTCCATTTCATCTTCATACCTGTAATTTTTATTCAATACTTAATAAAACTTTCTGAATACATTCTAGCCAGCATTACCTAATTTCAATAGCCCGTAGATTGAAATTACATTTTTTTTTTTAAATTTTGAGCCTCTTCAACTGCCAAAAATTTTACTGCTAATAATAATTGCCAAAATCACTAAGAATTATATAAAAATTCATAAAAACGACTCAAGAAAAAGTACCTAAAACTATGGAAAAAGACCTTGAACACAGAACTGGCTTCGGTACCTGGAGATTATGAACGGAAGTTTTTCATTATCACTAAATGTGGATATTGCTTAAGTTCATACTTCACTTTTCATTAAGATTCAAAAGTTTTGCTCTATGAAGACTTCTGTCTTTCACCAAAATTCTTCTTTTTTTTTGCTATCAATTTCATTTCATTTGCTATCAATTTCAAAGGAACTGTCATCACTAATTTGATAATTGTATCACGAGCTGACGCTTCAATAAAAAAAAACAACAATTATTGCCTACGAATTTCTAGTCCACCAAAAAAATACACATGCAAAACCGATTCTTAGTAAACTCACACAATAACGATGCTATTAAGTTCTAAGTTAGACATGCCGATATTCTCTCACCGATTTTCCTATTTTTTCTTTTGTTGCACTGTTTCGTCGTCCATAGCTTGTAGACGTGACGATTTTGACCGAGCGATTTATCTTACTGTTTCACTCTATGTTCATGTGAGTGAAAGAGTAAAGGCGAATTTACACGATTCACTATCATTGTTCACTTTGGATGAATCATCAGATTTGAAAAGTGTAAATTAAGTTTCATCTTTTAAATAATGATGATTTTCATCCACATTGAACACTGAAAGAAGTTGAAATATTTCCCACTTCTGATGAAAGTGAAAGCAAATTGTACTTTTGTTTTTATAATTTATTTTTGTAGTTCTTGCAACAAACCTAGAACTATTATTTTAATTCGATTTTTTATCATTTTGAACGTCAATAAAATAAATCAACCATCGAATAAATTGTGACTTTCAACATCGAATCATCCATTAAGTTTTTAATTTACACATTGAATAATGTAAACTAAAAATTTATATACTGTCATCATTCAACGGGAAATGTGTAAATTCGCTTTAAGAGCGATAAATCATCGAAAAATCGCTGGTACGTACCTATTTTTTGACGATTTTTATTTACGACTTTTCCTCGGCTCCAGCGTCCACGAACAGAAAATCAGTGAGAGAAATCGTTGTGATATCGGCATGTCTAAAATCGGACTAACATGAGCATCGTAGAGAGTTGTTTTTTATTCCCATTCTAGCTCAATATGAACTATTTTCGATTTGCAAATTTTTCGTACAAAGTCGTAAATAGTTGTTTATGAGACACATATGCGGTAATAGTGAGTTTATTGGCGCATATTTTTGAACTTAGTATGAGGTCAAATGAGGTAAGTCGTGAACTAAAAATGTTCTCATAATTAGCTCACCTTGAGCTTGTTGGCATAAGAAAATATTTGTTCACGGCCTCTACTGGAAACAAGAGAAACTAAAAATTAAAAAGCAAATGGGATTGAGAGCAAGAAGTTCTGTAAATGTTCAAAAATTTGTATTTTTTTCTATTAACTTCTTTATTCAGTTTTTTGTTATTTATTTCGTCAAGTATTATAAATATTTTATTTTTTAATTTTTTCATATTTTTTTCTATTTTTATAATTCCATCTCTGAGTTTTGCACCTGGGATCATTATACTAGAAGCCAACCCTCTACCAACTACGCCACTAAGAATGCTGTCAACTAGCTGTAAAAGAGTGTGTATAAATAATAAAATTTAATTTTTATAAAAAAACTTTAAAAAACAGCCATGATTTGAGAAAAAACTTACATTTATATGCTGCGCCATTTTTGTTTTAATTTTTTTTTTATTGTTTTTTTATTGTGTTAATAATTGAATCCTCACAAATCTCTCATAATTAGCTCATAACAACCTTCCAATCAAGAGAACATTGAATTCCTTTTTAATTTTATCTGATTATGATCTTATTACCACCTCACAACTGATTGTATTTTCTATTTAGAATCTAATACTTACCTCATGGTGAGCTCATTGTAAGTTTTACGAAAAATTCTGATTTGTAAGCTCATTTTGCCTGCTGGATTGTGTTTGAATGCCTTTGTTGTTGCTTAAGTGCAACTAACGCTTTTGTAAAGTTTTTATTTCACTTTCATTAATACCTTCGCTAAAGAAGCTAACACTTCAAAAATCTTACTTTAAATTTTGAATTATTAAGCAAATTACAAATAATATTTTTATAAAATGTTGTTGTTTTTAACACTTACATGTTTTTGGTGTGAAAACGACATGTAATTATACAAAAAGTGTATATTAAAGAAACATTTGTCGAATTGAAAAAAAAAATTTTATTTCAATTCAGTTCAGTAAATAAATATTAAAGTTAAGTTGAAATTTTACAATGGTTTTCATTAAACAGTAAGCAAAAGGTAAAACCAGATAATTGATTAAAATCCAAAGGTGAATAAAAGGAACAATCCATATGTTAAGAATTATATAAAAATAAGGAATTATATAAAGGAAAAGGTAACTATGAATTATCAATTAATTAATAATTATCAAGTAATATTTTTTAAGCTTAAATTAAATTTATTATTAAGTCTTTTCGTTTTTGCCCATCTATTGTCCTTCTTGATGCCAAAGATATTTCCTCTTCCCAGAACTTTAGCCCTTGTGACAATCTTTTGCTTTCTATAGTTCAATATAATCATTAGAAATATTAAATTAATTCTTTTGAGATTCTCTAAAGAGGTTATATTTTTCATACATGTGTGTATGAAAAAACTTACAGAACTTTGATTCTTGAAAAATCAAAAATAATCTTTAAATGCTTGATTTTTTGGAAAAGCATTTTAAGTTCATTTCATTCACTTGTAATATTTAAAGTTAAATATTTTTTATTGTCTATTTTCTTTTTAGGTCCGATTCATTCCCAGTTGAATGTCATTACCAGGTTGACAGTCATTCCCATGTTAAAACTTGGTTGAGCAACAAAATTATATTTACTATAATTGCAGATTTTTATGTTAATTACTCATAAATTTGTACCAACAAATCTGGCACTGGTGATTTATCTGATCTTGTGACACCTTATAACACATTCACAGTTAAGCCAAATGAGTGAATTTTGATATCTCATTAAAAAGTGTTCACACTTATTGAATCTCATTTTGTTTCACGGTTGTGTCTGTTTTATTATAAATTGTTTATTTAAATTTGTTTTTAGGGCCGGTCACATTATCAAATTTTTAATCCAACAAGTCATCAAAAAATTTGACCAACAGATATATATATGGAATTTGACGAAAAGTTTGACATGGGAACACTCATCAAATTGTTGGTCAAATCGTTTGACGAAAATCAAAATATTTTGATTTTTCGGTTGTTTGGCCAACGATTTGATAAAAAATTTGACGAGTGAACACTCGTCAAATTTTCTAGTGCGATTTCATCACTTAAAAAATATTTCAACGCGAATACATCAATTCAAAATGCATGATGAAGAAGATTTTTGTAATGATTTTAATTGAAATTTATAGACTACATCCATAACTGGTAGATTAAATCGGAAATTTGCAAAAAAGATTATTAAAAAATGAAGCATATGGAGTGCTGCTGATGTGTTCACTTTGGTGTGCAAGACAATTATAAAATTTGACGAAAAATTTGATAATATGAACACTCGCGTGGTCAAACTGTTTGACCAATATTTTAATAAAGAATTTGACAATGTGACCGCCCCTTTTGACATTTTCTTTGAAGGGTATGTTCACCAAGCAGTATAATTTGCTCAAAGCTATGTTTAATATGAAATACGTTAAATTTTTCTCATTTGCTACTCATTTTGGTGAAATGAGTTGGAAATTTAAATTAGAATTTGTATGAGAAATAAGCTGATAACGCATCTCATTTCTGATTTTTAACCCAAATAAGCTTAGGTGTGAACGTACTTTTACTTTTAAACACATTTTAATTCAAATAACACTATTTTACTAAACAAAAAACAAACTCTATTTGTATTTTTCCATCGTGTATTGAAAAAAAAATTTTAAAAAAGTATAACGCCATTCAAAAGTTATCCTTTTAAAATTCATGTTGGCATAATTAGCTCAAAATGCCCCAATTTACACATGTGATATTATATTACTTAGGCGACGTTATTTTCTACAATAATTTGTGTTTTGAACACTTGAAATTGACAATTGACAAGCTTCATTTCCGTGGCTGTTGATCTAGAGCGTGACTCTATTTTATTCACAATGAAAAAGAAAAAATCAGAACCAGCTCTTTTTCTGGCTCTATTTCTGATCTTAAAATGCTGCCGAGTTTTATTAATATTTTTTAAAACTAACATACAGTGTGTAACGCAATTGAACAAATAAACAGTTTTTTATTGTGTTACAGAACTTGATGTGCGTGGGTGTGCATTGCAAAAAAATCAAATAAACAGTTCATATCTGTGACATTTGGAAATATTTACTACTCAGGACTGGCACGATACTTAATATTTGCTTAATATTGAAAGTAATTAATTTTAGATAAAATGCGGAAGTTAACTCAATTCATAACGAATTTAGTTATCAAACACTAATTGAGGGCCTGTCGTATCGTCTTGTAGCGCCATATGTGGGTATTTTATAAGGATTTATGAAGAATATTGCTAATAACAATAATATAGAGCATCCCAAGCAGCGTGCTGGTCGACGAAGCATTTTAAACTACCTAGATCGAAGAGCTATAAGCGGTTCAACTGACATTCAAAAGCGTCTCAAAAATAATTTGGGGAAAGAAGTTTAAAGAATGTCTGTTAATCGATAGCTAAGAAAAATTAGATGCAAGGCAAGGCGAAAGATAAAGGAATCCTACTAACAGCACGCTACAGAAAATTGCAGCTAGCGTTTGCAAAAGCTCATGCAAATTGGCCTTTGGAGAAGTGGTCTTCCGTGGTTTGGACTGATGAAAGTAAAATCAACTTACACGTATCAGACGATATCCAGTATGTGTGAAAAAAGCCATCCAAAAGAATAACTGATATTCCTACCGTTAAATTTAGAGGAGAAACCAATTTTCTTGTTGGGTTGCCTTACCAAAAACGGTGTCGGATATTAGATCAAGGATATTTTCCTTCTCTCGAAAAATTGGGATTAAATGCTAAAAATTATACATTGATTCAAGACACCGTTCCCAAACATACGGCTAAAAATACCAAGGCGTTCTTAAAAACTAATAATATCAATACTTTGGAGTGGTCGCTGCAAGACTTCCAGCTCAAACCGATTGGGAACCTATGGTTTTTACTCAAGAAAAGGGTCTATAACTATCCGAATCTGACAGCAAACAAAGAGTTTTTTTTTTAATACCAAGAAGCTATTGCCCCCAAAGAATGTGAAGACTTAGTCAACAGTATGCCAGCTAGAATACAACAAATATTTACTGCCAAAGTTGGTTATACCAAATACTAGAACAGCTCAAAGTTGTTAGTGAGTTTATTGAGCAATTGAGCAAGTGCTATATTCTAAAATTTATAAGATTTTTTACAATGAATGTAACAAGATTTTCTTCAAATTGTGTTACATACTGAAGTTGGCAAATCTGTATTACTCTTCGATTCGCTGATCGCTCCAAAAATTAAAAACACAGTAAATTATATTTCCTACTGTTTTGTGTTGATTTTGTTATTCAAACAGCTGTTTCAAGATAGTTGTGAAAAATTGCCATAAAGTTGAATTAAAATTGTTCCACTGAGGTTTGATCTGAGGTCTGAATACAGCTAACACTTGCTTCGTTTAAATAAAATACTTGTTTACATTTGTTTTCCTTAGTTTTTGACAATTGAACATATCATTTGAGCTTAAAACGATTTGAAAAGAAGACTAACACCCAAATTTAAATGAGATTTTATTGAATCGATTTGAAATTTTAAAAATGGTTTGACATTCAAGTTTTTTACTGGCTTGAACTGGCATTTAACCACTTTAATGCAATAAATTTGTGTGACTCAAGCAATAGTTTTTTCCCCATCCGTTTTGCAACTTTTAGTCCGTAAAGCGTTTTCGTTGTCAGAAAAATAAAAAAAAAAATGCAAAAGATAGTGGCAGTGAGATACGTACAAAAATTTTCATCAAGTTTTTTGGTCAAAGAAATTTCTGCTGGCAAAATGGGTAATATTGCCAAACTACTTGAAACCAGACCTTTTCAAATAAGCAATGAAAAATTAAAATAAAAATATCTATGTGTCTATAAATCCATTTACTTTTATATATTTTCAAAAGTTGATATTGATGCGAATGTATCATATAATTTTTTGAATTTTGTTCATTTCCCTTTCGTCACTATTAAAGTCTCTTGTGACTATCCTTCTTGTATTAACTCTTACAAAAATCTAAAAATGCTATATTTTCATGATAGTCAAACACTAAAGAATTATTTGGACAACCGAAAACCCTTTTATTAACATTTAACTGTGGTGTTTCGGTAACTCTATTAGTTTTTGAAATTATGTATTTCATGGTGTAACAAACAAGGTGAGCGCGAATTGTTCACCTCTCATAAAAATGGTCGCCACCCTTATCAAAAACAGCTGTTGGTAAATTTTAAGCAAAATTTTAAAACAATCTTAATTTCACCATGAACCTTTTTTACAGTTTTCCTCTCTCAGTAATCCTCTCTCAGTAAAATGAGTATACGTCAGCTTACCTTGTTAGTTTCAACATAAATTAGCGATCTTGTGTGACATATGGCGACCATGTTCACTCAGCTTCTAGAATTTGTTAGCATGCTTGCGAGCACGACATGCTGGTTGGGCACATGACAAACATTTCTGTTTTCGCCGTCACAAGCTGGCAAACAAAATATTGATTTCTGTACCTCTGTGTGACACTCTAATGCGAACGCTCACAAGCTCGCTGATGTGTTAGCTAAATTATGCGGGTTACACAACTGCAAACTCGTGTGCCCACGGTGGCCATTTTTGATCCTGTGTGAAGCAACGAGTGTTCGAATTAGAAGGGCACACCGAGGCGTGGTTGTTGTTGTTGTTTTTGTTGCTGGTATGATGGAGATAATCAAAGATTTTAGCCAATAAGCCAACATGTGTGGCACTCTCGCAAGCATGCTTCTTATTGCATCTTCAAATATAACGAAACGAACGCTGAACGCCAAGTGTGTGGCACACGAGATCGCAGATGTGTAACCCGTATTACGGCAACCATAATGGCTGTGTTCACAAGCAAAAATATGTTTCGTACATAGGTTAAAAGAAAATGTCAGATTTTTTAGCAGCTACGTCTTCGCTGAACATAGGCAAAAATGATTTTCGCATATTTCTGTGTGTTTGTGTGAATGTAGTAAACGGCTCCAACGAATCCCCCAAGCAATCTAACTACGTGCTAAAAAACCCAATTTAGTCCAATTGTTTGACACCATTTCGATCAGTTCGTTGCGGGGTCGGTTTGCTTACGGTTGTTGAGCACCTTCTCTACCTTGAGTTAGTTAGTTTTTGTGAAGCAATAGAGCGGGCGAGCTACAGACAAACATCACTATGTATCACCTGAAGAATTTGGCCAGACAGGCTGCTGTCCGTCAACAGGAAGTGGCTACATTGGTCAAGGCACTGCCAACTGCAGCATTGCAGACACGCGGCTATGCCGAACATCAAATTCCTGAACGCCTTAAGGATGTGCCTAGTGCCAAGGATCCACGTTTCTTTGACATGGTTGAGTACTTTTTCCATCGTGGCTGCCAAATCGCTGAAGCGCGTCTCATCGATGACATGAAGGGAAAGCTCTCCATGGAGGAGAAGAAAAAAAAGGTCAAGGGTATTCTTATGCTTATGCAACCATGTGATCACATCATCGAAATTGCATTCCCGCTTAGACGTGATTCCGGCGACTACGAAATGATCACCGGTTATCGTGCTCAGCACAGCACCCATCGTGTGCCAACCAAGGGCGGTAAGTAGGATATGTTTTAAGAATATTGGCAAGGTAGAAAGCAAAGTTAAAAGAAAATCGATATTTTTCTTGAAGAAGTAAAAAAGTGGTATACAAGCAGCAGCTAGTTTTAATATTGATAAAATTCAACTTTTCTGCTTATCAACAACGAATGCCATTTATTTCTTGTATGCGATTATGTAACATGCGTCCACAACGCTTGAAGAAAATACCTCCCATTTTATACATCATGCATTCTTAACAGTTATGTTTTGTTTATGTTAACCAACCTACCCTCCCCTTGGAAGCTACGGATTTAATGTAGAGAAGACAATTTAAGTTTCACACTTTTGTTAATTTTCCTACCCTTTAATATTATTCTATTTAACCTATCATTTCTAACTTCTGTCTTATCCAATTCTTAGCACGAGTTTTTTTTTCCTGTCTTAGTTCTCAGGTACACATACGATTAATTTTTCTTAAATTCTATACTCGAATGTTGATGTTTTTAATTTTTTAAAATTATTTTGCTGCGCTGTTGGCTTTTACTTTGCTATTTTTAAACACGTTTTTAATGTTTTGTTTGTTTTTTGTTCGAAACATATTTATATTTATGAAACATTTACATCAGGCACATATTTATAGGTACTGAAATAATAATAATAACTTTTGTCTTCCCACCTTTTTCCTATTCTGAGTACAAGGATTAAAATCTTAAGCTTATTTGCCATGATCGAGATGTTTTCACTATTTTGCTTTCTATTTTCGTGACTCCAAGCTAGTGGCAAATAAAATGATGGATAATTGTTTGCTTTTATATCAATTTATATAATTGAATGCAAAAATTTGTAAAGTTTTTTGGACTTAAGACAACTTGCAGAATACCTGTCCACTCAAGGGATATTGTTTATTGGATTTATTTTTCAACTTAAATATTGTAAGTAAAACATTCGGCTTAAGTCTACAATTATAGTGGCCTATAGTACATTAATTGTAGTGGTCTTTTTTTAAACACCATTATAATCTACGAAAAAAATGCTATCCTGTACGCATGATACAATTATAATTTTGCCATGCCTTGTATCAAGCAACTTCTTGAAATGTAAGCGGATTCATTAAACTAGATTTGGTCATTTTCTATAGAAATGTTAATTTTTGTATAGAAACATATTTTAAAAAGCGGAAGGTCTGGATAGTTATTACCCCTTAAAATGAAACAATAAGATAATGGTAGAGTTGACAAAGAACTAGTTTATTGTCAAGATTTTCATTTGTTACGAATCTAACATTATTTCAGCCTAAGATTAATTTCTTTAATAGACGCACGTTCCAACTAACAGAATTACTTCCAATTTCGAGAACTGAAGTTTATGATCGTCTGATAGGAGTGATCGTCTATATAATTAACTGCAAGAACATTCTCTGAATCAAATTATTTAAGGTTTATGAAAAGATTTTTGTAAAATTAATTTTATAAAATATTGGTTGCGCCTTTTTTGGCCTAATGATGTTGATTATACAAAGCTTATATCTGTAAATTTTTTCTGTAATTCACTGCCGAAAATGTCGTTTGAATTATTAAAGGAGGAAAATTGTTTGTTTTACTTTATATTGGCGATTATCGTGGAAAGATGATCATGGATATAAAAGCTTTAAGGTTATTTTTTATCAATGATTTCAATTGCATGAAAGGTCCCCCTTTTCCAATAGTTGTAAGTCAAATTATGCTCTTTATGAATTTCCAGATTAATATTAAATTAGCGCATTAAACTGTATTGAGAGTGTTCATGTACTTAATTGTAATGTCGAGTTTTAAAATCTTCATAATAATAATAATTTAATCTTCAATATTCCAGACACCTCATATTTTTCTCAGTAAGAATTTATATGTTCTTCACACCGACAACATATAACAAAACATAAAAAATAAAACGAAAATTTTACCTGGGTGGGAGGTGGGAGGCCCAAAATGGGTTTTGATTCTACATTTTTGCAGTCGGATTAAACAGTCGGATTAAACTGAAATTTTATAGGAAATTAAACCCTCTACAAAAATGTCCCAAATAATTTTTTTGATAAATCTACTCGTTCCCATTATAATTACACTTTTTTCTCCAGTTTCCGGTAAAATCATTAAAGTTATCATTAAATATTATAAAAAGAGGCATTCAAATGTCAAAATCGGCAAGTTTATCAAGTCTTTGAAAATAAATTGGCTGGAAAATCCACCATATCTAGGAAGAATTAATGAAAAAGCCTTTTTATTGTATTAAATAATATTTACGAGGCCTGTGATTAGCAAAGAGTGAAAGATAGAGAGAGCAGCAACAGTACTTATTTACTTACAGTTATTTTTAATGACTTTTCTTAAAGGGAATTACAATTCCCAGAATTTCCATGGAAACTTTTATTAGGTTTTAAAATTTAAAAATAAGGTTATGCCGCCAAATCCGATTTCTGGATCATAGTGCAATACTGCCGTCATAAGGGAGAGTGCGGCATCTACATTTTTCAGAAATCTGAGAAAAACGCTTCAGAATAAAAATACAAAATTTTATGAAAAGCGATGGAAATAGTTATAAAAATTTAATTCGTAAGAAAAGAGAAGCGCAGTACAATATAAATCATAAAGTTATTTTAAAGAAGTTACCAAAAGTGCTTTTTGATAGTTGTAGCATAGCAAATACACAATCCTCTATCTATTGATAGATGGTGACGATCTACTGCAGCATAGCTTCTGTTATAATTAGTATTGAATTAACAACTGTTTCTAACAAGTCTGTGTGGCCTAGTGGATAGTGCATTGCACTCTCGGTTAAGAGAACGCGGGTTCGATGCCCACGGGCGGCACGTAAAATATTTTTAGTATTTAATATTAAAGTATTAAATTTTCTTGTTGTAATAAGCGCTAGCAATAAAGAAACCATCATAATTTTTTTCCAAGAAAAAATCTGTCGAAAATTTTTCAGATTTCACTCCAAGCAAATCACAGAACGAGGAGTAAAAAGCTTCGCTTCAAAAAAAAACGAAATGGCCATTTCAGCCCTTGAAAGGACTTTGACCGAGCTTCTTATGATCAATTGTGTTGTGTGTGATGTGAAATGTTTGCACACAAATGATCGAGAAATGGACCTACATGTTTTACGGCGACTCCGAACGGCTTATGTTCTCAAGAAGCTTTTCATGGCAGTTTGTACTCTCTGAGGTCTGCAGAGAGGTGACGGCCGAACAGAAAAATTAATTCAATTGAAAAAACTTTCTGTCATCTATAATTACAAATAAAATAAAAAAACAATTCAAAACAAGATTCATTCTCTTACATTGCATGGCAATTCATGTAACTTTGATGGTTAGCTAAGCTTAAAAGATTTTTACCATCACGAGATCTTTTAAGGGTAGTCAGAAGATTCGTTAAAAAATATTTTTATTACATTTGGGAATTATAGTAACATCAGGAATTTATAAAAATTGGACCAGAAAAAGGGTGCAAAAGGCAGTCAACTTGAAAAACAAAATTCATGCTTATTTATTTGCGATTTGGTCAAAAAAGCGAACACAAATTTTGCATTTGAATCACATGTCAAGAAAAGAAACAACTTAAAGATATTTAAGATACAAAACTGGTCGAAAAAGTCTGAAAAACAAATTGCCACGTGCAAAACTAGGCTATGTAAACTGTATGAGTGTCTAGTAAAAGAAAATTTTGACTAAAATATAATAGACGACGAGATATATGTAAAAATGGACTATACAATCTTGCTAGGTCCACAATTCTATACAAAATTTAAAGGGCTAAATGTGAAAAATTTTACCACAAAGTAATGGTCTGGCAAGGTATTTGCAGTTGTGACCTTAAAACATCAACTTTTTATAAAAGGCACAATAAGTGCTGAAATTTACCAGGAGTGCTTGAAAAAAACGACTAGTTCCATTTTACAAGAGCCATAAAGGCTTACCAATATTTTTGCCTGACTTGGCTACTATAGAGCTTTGAATTAAAGTGGAGTCAAATATTTGCAGAGAGGAGAATCCACCAAACTTTACAAAACTTTGCTACATTGAACGCTTTGAGCTGTATCTAAGAAGAATCTTATAAGACGGTCCGATGCTGGGGCTTTATTTCATCGATTTGGGGCTTTATTTCGTAGGGTGCTATTTCATAATGAAATGAAGCTCCAACTTATTTCGTTTCTATTTTGGGTCCTTTTTCATAGAGCCCTTTTTGAAGTCATAAATATGAACGATCATAATAATATTTATTAGGATAGAATGATCTGTGTTTCGTCGAATATTAGTTCGTTATAAGGAAGTTTGACTGACTGTAGTTCAAAAGTTAAAAAATTCGGGTTGATATGATAAATCGTAAATAGTTCAGGAGCTTAGACTTGTAAACGGTATGATATGTACGGGATGTTTCACGACCGCTTTTCCAATGTCCACAATTTGTTCGCAAACAGGTCTAAATGGTAGCCTTATATCGAGTTTCCATACTCTTTGTACATAGTATTAAAGTAGTATTCAAACGATTCGATTTGTACAGGAGGTGCCACTTCCCAAGTTCAATCTAATTTGCATATAGCCTATATTAGAACAGGGCACTATTTGAATACTGTGTGATATGTTAGGTGCTATCAAATACAATATTTAAATTGTTCCAAAAAAGGAAATCAAATTAAATTTTATATAACGTACAAGCCGCCTAACTTTTCACAATATGTTTTTATTAATACTTGAACTTTTAGTTAATTATACTCATATCCTATATTAAAATATGAATTTAATAAAATAAATTTTCATATGACACGTTCCTTCCGTCATAATTTAAAATGCATACTTAAAAAATGTAAACTGGTTTTAACTTGATTCTAAACGCTTTTGATGGTAGAGAAATTGTACTCGTCATAGAGCTAAACGGAACAGTAAAATGTCATAATTTCACATCAGGCATGTATTAATGTTAACTTATTTATTATGTTTGACATGGCTGACTCTTCTTATCTGAACACAAGTATTGTAAAAAAATAATTTAGGAAACTGGGTGTTTGGTGTCATACAAACAAAAAGACTATAAAATATATAATAGATATTGAATAAGCAGTGACGTTGATCTATAAAAAAATAGGCGAAAAAAATATACAACACAGTTAATATAAGCCTAAATATATTGCAACAATATCAATGTGTTCAATAAATTTAAGCGAGTTATTTTATCACTACGTTGTTGTT
Source organism: Coremacera marginata (assembly GCA_914767935.1). Classification (NCBI taxonomy): domain Eukaryota; kingdom Metazoa; phylum Arthropoda; class Insecta; order Diptera; family Sciomyzidae; genus Coremacera; species Coremacera marginata. The sequence goes on from OU612043.1 coordinate 193,670,927, forward strand.
TTACTTATATCTCGCTATATTTTATTGTTTCCAGTTTGACTCACATTTGTTGTTCTATGGTTTTTTAATACGTGCTGTGATCGGAAAGTATTTAAAATGTGCTGTTGCTAAGTTTATTTTGTATAAAAAAAAAAATTTAAGATAAGCCACAACAAAAATTTAAGGTCGATTTCACCGTTTTGCTAAGTGTTAAAATCAATTTACGTAGCCGGTGAAGTACGTAAGATTATATAATTCGTGAAGAATATTTTGAAAATATTTGGTAAAGCATTTAAATAAAAGTGCTAAAAGCTGCACAACGACTATTGCCAATCAGAACATCTCCTCGTGTTTGTTTTAATAGTTATAAGATATTTCTTAATTATTTGAAACCTAATTCATTTGGGCCCATAAATTATCACTTTTTCATCTTAAAAGTCACGCCTTGGTTGTTTTTTTATCAACTATATTTTGTTGTTGTTTTATTACTTAATTTATTTAAAATCATCACAAGTCTTTAAAAAATTCTTATAGACTTTGTATAATATGTTTTTTTAAAATCTACCCGGCTTAAAATTGAAACAAGTCTTAATTTGATTAAAATTTTTTTTTTCTACTACCATCTGTGCAAACAAAAATCGCTGTGCATGTAAAGTTTTCAAAAGGAATTTTATATAATTTGACATAAATGGTTAAATTTGCTTTGATGACGTAACGTTTCATGTGAATGGAAATATAATAAGTTTGTATCGTTGAAGTTTTTATACCATACCTGTTTTTATACTCATGCCAATGAATTCTAATGCTTAGAATTAAATAAAAATTAACGTAATCTATTTATCACGGGTTATAAAAAAAAAACAAATTCAAGCTTTCGAAAAAAATTTCTGCTTTAAAGAAATTTGTCGTATATTATTTTCATCTTCTGAACATTACTCAAAATATAAGTTTTATCGCGAACCTGTTTATCCAATTTAATCCACTAGTGACAAAAATACGATTCGGCAAAGGGAGGAGATAAAATTAAAAAAAAAACTAGTAAGGAATGAAGTTTTGACAGGATAAACGAAAAAAAAGAAATGGCCATTTCAGCCCTTGAAAGGACTTTGACCGAGCTTCTTATGATCAATTGTGTTGTGTGTGATGTGAAATGTTTGCACACAAATGATCGAGAACTGGACGTACATGTTTTACACCGACTCCGAACGGCTTATGTTCTCAAGAAGCTTTTCATGGCAGTTTTTACTCTCTGAGGTCTGCCATTGTCTGCAGAGAGGTGACGGCCGAACAGAAAATTTAATTGAATTGAAAAAGCTTTCTGTGTCAGGTGGGATTTGAACCTGGGTTCTCTGGCTTTGGCAGGATACCGGAGCTAAAATACCCCCCGCGGCCGTATTTTCAAAGTATTTAGCCACGACAGACACGATGACATTCAGTTTTATATATGCACGAAAGTTTTCCTATTTTGATGACGTTGCATGGAAGGTATACGTAATTTTCATTCGATTTTTCCAAATATCATAGAGATGTTCATATTATATATATATCGAAGCGCATGTGTTTCTTTAATTTTTGTGGATTTTTAAGAGATTTTACGTTTAAAATAAAGCCACTTTGTATGTGAAGTAGTCGTGGTTTTCATCCGATTCCACCAAATATCATAGATATGCTTTATATTAAATATCAGAGCAAAATTTCAAGACATTTCTTTAATTTTTGTGGATTTTTAAGAGATTTAACTTTTTAAAAAAAGCTAATTTGTATGGGAGAAAGCCAATTTCGTCAAATATCATAGTGATGTTCTACATTTAATATCAAAGCCTATGTGGAAAATTTCAAGACCTTTCTTTAATTTGAGCAGAGTTTTGAGAGATTTTACGGTTAATATAAAGCCACTTTTAATGGGAGGTAGCGTGGTTTTCATCCGATTTTTCCAAATTTCATATTCCAAATTTATATTGAAGATCAAAGCTTACGTGCAAAATTTTAGGGCATTGCTTTAATTTTTGTAGATTTTCAAGAGATTTTATTGTAAAATAAAGTCACTCTGTATGGGAAGTAGGCGTGGTTTTCATCCGATTTGGCTCATATTCGAACTAGATTTTAATTTTTTAAAAAGAAGCTTATATTTTCAATTTCTTCGCGATAGCTTTAAAATTACGGCTGTAATCGTGTTGACAGACAGACAGAGAATGAAAAAAATTAATATACCCCTTACGCAGTACGCGTTGGGATACAAAATTTGTATTAAAATACACACTTTAGACTAAGAATTGACATAGAGTTTTTAAAAATTTTTGATTTATAAAAAAATGGTGGCTAGCGAAAGTCAAAATTTAAAAAATGCTTATAATTTGAGCGTAAGAAGAGGTGAATACAATTTTGTGTAGACCTTAAAAAAATATCACGATGTCAGAAAACTTTTTTGTGTAGTGTTTTCACCTTAAAATATATGTGTAATTTTTCAAAATTATATCTAAGCTTATATTAAACCTATACGCATTTTAAACCATTAAAAAAGTTTTTTTTTTGAAGGTGTCACCTCCCCTTAAGAACTGTTTTGGTTCAAGCTCTATCATTACTTAGTACTCGCGGGTGTATAAAACCAATGGGAGGTTTAAAAAAAAAACTATTTTGTGTAACTGTTTATTGTAGTAGATTGATATATTTTTTCTTTCTGCGTTCATTCTAAAGCAATTAAAGTGTGCTCATCAAAATTAATTTAAAATTGTAAAAAATACATTTAATTCTAATCCTAAATGTCGAATGTATAAAAAAAAACAATTATATTACATATTATGTATGTGCTTGAAAGCTTGATAAGTTCGTAATCGTTAATGTTTGACTACATCATGTTATTATAGTGTTTGTTGAAACACTTATATTGTTGGTGAAATGGATGGGTCAATAACTCAACGTCAGTACATACATTAAAAGTAAACAAAAATAAATCAAACATGCTCACATATATATCAATGTGTATTCATATAGTTATGCATATATTAGTTTATAAGTTTCACTCTCAGAAGAGACAGAAGAAGAATTAGCTATCGGCTAATGCAATTACAGTGAAACTGGAAGGGGAATAGTTGTTCGTGTGTTTTGTGCTAAATACTGCAATTACCAACCTTATTTTTTTTATGTATAATCTTGTAATACAGCGCTGACATTTTGAGCTCCACATACAGGTGTTTTCCCACACTATTTTAAGAAACATTTTTCACCACTTTTTGGATTATCATCGACACTCCTTTAAGTGCATAAAATGCTCATTCATTTATGTTATACTAGCGTAACTAGTGCGAAACATAAATAAGAACAAATTTTTAACGCAGATAAAATGTTTCTTGTTAACAAAAAAAAAAAAAATGAAAAGAAATCTTTATTTTATTTCATTTCATTCATGGTTGAATTATAAGGTTGTTGCAGGGCTGATCGCACTCTCTTCGCAGTACCCATAATTGCCAAAATCTGCCAATTTTGCGAATGAATTCTAAAGAAGATCGGGTGAAAAAAGAGAGCGTTTTGCAGATTTTCTATGAGCTGTCAACTTCGATTTAACAATTATGGGCACTAGCTCTCTCCCTTGCGACAACCTCCATTCATCCATGATACAATGATAAGGTAGGGTCGTTTCGCTGAGTGCTCTCACGCGTCAACGAAGAGTGGATAATGAGAAGCAACATATATGTCAAAACGACGAATTTCGTAGAAATTGCAAATGAAGAAAATATTTTGTTTCCAAGTTGCAAACAGTGCGGTCGCGGGTGTTAAATTTGCTAATTTGAGTGAAAATATTATATAAAAAGTGTAATAAAAACTATAAAATGTGAAAGAAGTCTTAAAATTGCAAAAAAAAAACCTGTAACAGTTTTAACCTAAAAACAACTGCGAAACGTGAGCATAAAGAAATTCGCGATGAACAGCTGATTTTGACATCAATGTAGCTTTATTCTGCTTTCTACTCCATTCCTCTCCGAGTCGACCCTACCTTATCATTCTGCCATGCATTCATCCATGATTTCATTTATATTGGTTTGAAAAACGATACTCATGACATGACAACAAATCATTTTTTTTTTGTGCTCGCGGCATGCTTTTGTGTTTATATATATATATATATCTAATAATAAAAAAACTATAGAAAATCGAAGTGTTATAAAAGTTATATATTTTTTCGCTTGGTTAATGCGAAATACATGCAAGGAAAATTTTTGAAATTTTTCCGCTAATTTTTTGCGTTACCCGCTTTTAAAATTACTTTCATTCGTTGCATTAAATAAAGGAAAGTTTTCGTTTTAATGTTTTTCTAAATTTTTTTTTGCTTGCTTAATATGTTCTTCATAGTTTCTAAAATATACATACATGTTTTTAAAACGATACCTGGCATTGCAAATTAAAGAATAGTAAGTTTATCAACCGATAATTTAAAAAAAAAATTTTCAAAATTTCGAAAAAAAAGCTTTAATCGCGATTTCCTCGAAACTAGTTTTTTTAAAACGGTTCGATTGATAACTCGAAGTCTATTGGTTCAATTTCAATGAACCTTTTTGCATTTTGTTTGTAATTTTGTCTTTTAAGCATCCCCCCTAAATTAAACAAGTCGTGTCCGGGTTTCGGCCGACCTCATCAGCTCTCCAATCGGATACACCAAGTGCGGTTGGGGCTTCCTCAGCCTGGTCCATCCATCGGAGGCATGGTCTCCCTCGTCGTCGTTGACCAGCGACCCTCGCCTCGAGCACCATTTTCGATGGAGCTTCGCCGTCCATACGATGGACATGACCCAGCCAGCGTAGTCGCTGCACAGTTATACGCCGAACTACGTCAATATCATCGTAGAGCTCATACAGCTCGTGGTTCATTCGAATGCGATAGTCATCGCCGACTCGAACAGGACCGAAGATTTTGCGAAGAACTTTTCTCTCGAACACCCCCAGAGCGGCTGCGTCTGTTTGCGAAACTACCCATGCCTCAGCGCCATAAAGCAGCACAGGTAGAACGAGCGTCTTGTAGAGTGTTAGTTTTGTCGATCGAGAGAGGGCTCTGGAACTTAGTTGCTTACTGAGCCCGTAGTAGCACCTATTAGCAATTATTGTTCTTCGCTTTATCTCCAGGCTGATTTCGTTGTTGTTATTAATGGCGGTGCCAAGGTATACGAACTCCTTGACTACTTCAATGTTATAGCTGCCGGATGAAACGTGGGAGTCTAAACAAAATAAATAAAAATACACTTAAAAATATTAAGTGTATAAAATATACCGAACGAACTGGGTTTTTTTACGCAAAAATTTTATAGTGTTTTTAATACTAAAAAAAAAACGAGTTTAGTCTTAAAGAATATATTCTAAAATTCTGATAATTTTTCCAATAAAGCATAATTTAAAAACACACTGAATGTTTACACTATTTTTTGTCAAAATGTCCACTGAGAATGTTTATAAAGGCAAACTAAAATTAAAAGCATTTTTGAAATCATGCAGCTGGTACTTTGTTTGAATTTATTTTTAAGTTTGGGACTTAAGATTATATTAAAAATGTTTAACATTATTTTTAGATAGTCAATTTTAAACATTACGATTCGTCATCATATTTTACTTGTGTACTAAATTTTCTTGGCACTGTATTAACATTTTAATGCAATAAAGTGACGTAAAAGTTCCTCAAAAAGAGACGTCGAAATCGAAAATTCTCAAAACTTATAACAAATGCTACATTTTATCATTTAAGATAATGATAAGGCTGCAGGTCATCTTCCGTAAAAATTTTTTCCCTTTACTTTCTTACTCGCTTCAAACACTCATATTAACGGACTGGTTTTACAAACACACACCAATGCCAATGTTATTTCATTAGTTGTATCAATACGTCCCACAGGCAAACTGATCGAGCCCCTCATGTTGTATAACCACCATAAAACTAAGAAATTTTTTCTTAATGTGTCTAATAGTTTTGGAATTTGTTGTTGTTTTTCTGTGAATAACAGCAGTCACGCGTTTAGTCAATCTTATAAAAACAAATCTATTCTTTTTCTTTTTTCGTTTTTAAAAGCAACGTTTTCGAGGCCCTGGCTACGTTTTATTGTCTTGTTTTTCGTTTTAGGTGCTCATTTTGTTTTCATAATTTTTGTTGTTCTTGTTATTCTTTTAATTTCTCAACTGTACATATTTTTGCTTAAAGATAAGAATCCGTTAGATGCTTGCGCAACAATATCATGAAAAAATGAACTGGAATAAAATTATTAGTATTTTTGACAACTTGTTGTTTAAAAATTTCTTATAAAATAGAAATAGTTTTTTTATTTTTGCTAACTTTTGACAAGGCACAAATTTTAATTGAGTTGTTTCTATTCTTGATAGCAATCTATTTTATTCCAAATAATTTTTTGAATTCAAGAACTAATTCCTTATAAGTTATTTAAAAATATACTGTATAATTAACATTATGAATAAAAAACAGTATTAGTTCATATCAAACCTTTATCACAGGCTACTCTTATCTGCATTATCAATATTTTTCAAGTTAAATAATTTTTATTTTAAACATTATCTTATCTCAATGCCTGCTAGATACACTTTATCTTGGTTTTTACTTAAGTTTAAACATGCGTACGCCAACTTATTGCAACATTTCGATTATACTTTGTAGAAGATTTCAAAGTTGGCAACTCATAAAAAAAAAAATGCAACAATTTTATCGCACCAAATCCACTTATATGAGTGATGACGAGGTTACAAAAAAGAAACACCACAAAAGCAAGAGTAAATATTTGCAATGTTGTGGTTTTGCTTAAAAGATACTATATTGAGTGGCAACAACGTGCAGCAGACATTTTAGCACCTTGAATAGAAAAAATGTTAGTATATCTCGAACTTATTTTGCCTCAGAACTAAGAATGTCTGTTAATGAATTGGAAGGCGTCAAAAAGCTTCGTGTCATTGTAATGAAAAAGAAAGTGTTCTTGCTTCTAATTAGTCTTAATTCATTGTACATATGGATCTATGTCACAGATTCACAAACAGCAACAAATTGATTGAACATTTTTTAATTAAATTTTTATTTCCGTGGCTCTTCTAGGTATTCGTTTCTCTTTGGATGTGTCACGTGATGAAGTCAAGGCTTTGTCCGCCTTGATGACCTTCAAGTGCGCTTGCGTCGATGTCCCATTCGGTGGTGCTAAAGCTGGTCTTAAGATCAACCCTAAAGAATACTCCGAACATGAATTGGAAAAGATTACACGTCGTTTCACCCTCGAGTTGGCCAAGAAAGGATTTATTGGACCCGGTGTTGATGTACCTGCTCCCGATATGGGCACAGGTGAACGTGAAATGTCCTGGATTGCCGATACTTATGCCAAGACTATCGGCCATTTGGACATCAACGCTCATGCCTGCGTTACTGGCAAACCCATCAACCAGGGTGGTATTCACGGACGTGTCTCAGCCACCGGTCGTGGTGTTTTCCACGGCATTGAGAACTTCATCAACGAAGCCAACTACATGAGCATGATTGGTAAACATCCTCGTTTGATTTGGAAACAGAATTTATTATTATTTATTATTGTGCAGGCACTACTCCCGGCTGGGGTGGCAAGACATTTATTGTTCAAGGTTTCGGTAATGTCGGTCTTCACACCTGCCGTTACTTGACACGTGCTGGTGCCACCTGCGTTGGTATCATTGAACATGACGGTTCCATCTACAATCAAGAGGGCATTGACCCCAAGGTAAATATATGATTTATACTATTTCTAAAATGTTACACTATAAAATTTGATATTTCTTATGTGTTTAAGTCCATTCAACCAGTCAATTTATTGAGTAGCGGTATAAGACATTATTGTGAACTAATTAACGTGAACAAGCGTATTTTCTGTCTCCAACTGAGTACTAATTAGAAACATTTAACTAATTATTAAATTGTTTAATATCTTCTTTTTTACGGCTTCCGTTATGCTAACGTCATCAAACTGCTATTATCTAATTATATTTTTCTATTTAAATCTTCAAGCTGTCGTTTATAATTTTTAGCTAAAAAGTATTCCTCTCCTTCTAAGCCGGTTAAAGAAAATATTCCATTATCTTAAAGTTTAAGTATCTGTCAAAGATTTAATTACTATTGCTGCTTTTTAATCACCTGATTTCTGGTTACTTTGATCGCCAAATTACTGGAAACAAATTTAACAAAGCTGACTTAATTTTGGCATAAAAAGTGTCGAAAACATTTTTTGTAAAAAACGCTTAAATGATTGAAAACATTTAACTCTAAAAATTTTTGTAAAAACTTTTCTAAAAATGTTAATTTTTAATGCAGTCAATTAACGGAACAAAACGTCATATAAAGCTAGTGTCTATTATTCCGAACTGACGTGAGCTCTAGAATGGATTATGTCTGGGCATGGTTTTTGTTGAATATCCTTTGAAATCATGTTTCCAAAAATAATCGGTTAATGTGCGTGGCTTGTATGCGATAGAACCCAGGTTCGAACCCCATCTGGCACAGAATGTTTTTTCAATTGAATTAATTTTTCTGTTCGGCCGTCACCTCTCTGCAGACAATGGCAAACCTCAGAGAGTAAAAACTGCCATGAATAGCTTCTTGAGAACATTAGCTGTTTGGAGTCGGCATTAAGCTTGTATATCCACTTATCGGTCATTTGTGCTCAAACTTTTCACAATAGACAACACAAGATCATATGAAGCTCGATCTAAGTCCTTTCAAGGGCTAAAATAGCCATTTCGAACTTTTTTTTTTTTTAGTTCAAAATATATTGTAAAGTTCCGTGAATGTTATAAAAAAGCTTACTGAAGGAAGAAATCACGCTGAGGAATTTTTTGTTTCAGGTTCAATAAAGTAATATAATGTAAATAATATTAAATGACAGAATTGCTTGAAAAGCTTTTGTAATATATTAAATATATGTATATTTGTTTACCATTACAAGCATCAAGCAAACTCAAAAAACATTATAGAATTTGCTACACTGAATCTTTTGTAGACCTGTGTAGTAGTATAAATAAATTATGATTCATCTGTGTTTTAGAAAATAAAACATGTAACGTAAATTTGTCGTAGGCACATTTTAGCAAATGCCGTCTAATAATAGGTGTCAATACAAAAGAACCATCAAATAATTTTTTGTGACTTGTTCAAAAACTGTCTGTAAAATTAACAGCAATACTAAATCATCCAATGTAAGCCAAATATAAGAAAATGAGGTCAACGACATTTCACGCATTAAATATAAAAAACAAAACAATAAAAATACAAAATAAATGATTGGTTGCAAGTTTAAACTGGTACCCTTAACCAGGGCTGCAGACTCAGGCTGCAGAAAAATCTATATAAGTCGAACTCGCCTTTCTAGCGAATCCGGAATGGACCAGAAAATTAGTTCGTTATGTAGAAAATTTATACAGAAATGAGAAAATTTTTTTTCTGTAATCAGTAATTTGCGTTTGAATTACATTCTTCCAATTTTGTCCAACAAAATTTTCAAAGACATTAAAAGCAGCAAACATAGTAGTTAGTGTCTCATCTCCAAACGAGAGTCAGAGCTCCACGACCCTAAATCCAGAACCCTTCTGAGAAAATCTTTATCAGACGGTCCACATCAATATCAACACTGTCGTTGGCTTCAAATGATGCATAAATGTTTGCTACTGCTGTAAATGAAGAAAGTGATCAAAGCGGATAGTGCTAAAATGCCCTCTATATCTCAAAGCGTGGTATGCCATCTTTCGCAAATCTTGTCTTTCCAAAACATTTCGCAATTGTTTCTAGATTTATATTGACATTCCATACGTTGCTTTAATTTCAAATGCTATCAAGAACATTTATGGCCATAACAGATTTGTTGTCTTCCTTTTGTGTTAAGAACTTCGTTAAAATCCGCTTTCTGTCATGTTATTTTACCATATGTTATATATAATTTCATGGTCCACTGGCTAACGTAGCGTAGTCAGGGCTAAAGTAACGTAGTCAGGGTAACGTAGTTGGAAAGAAAATTGGCAAGCTCAATATTCTTTAAGTCTTTTTGAACATGCTTAGGATGCCTCTTAAGCATCGTGCATTTTTAGCCTTTCCTATAACAAGCGTTTTAAGCTTCTTCGATCTAGTCATATTGCCATGAAATAATTTCATATTTTGAGTCCATAAAGTAGCAGATATGTGTCCGGTGCCCATGTCGGTATATGTCCGACACATGCACCGAAAGAAGTGCTAGTTCTGTTAAACCTTGGTCAGGCACAGTGTCCGAATAAAAACCTAAGCACTCGTCGGTTTATTGTGTCCGAATATAGTCGGCCGTTTTTTTTTTACACTTTTCGGTAAATTTTCAGGGAAATGTGAGTAAAATATCGGAAAAAATTTCCGGTAAAACATCGAGTGCTTTTTGGGTACATTACAGTTAAGGCTCAGGCCAGTTACGATACAATTTCGGTAAATTTTCAGGGAATTGTGATTAAAATATCGGGTAAATTTCAGTTAAAACATCGAGTAATTTTTACATACCAATCAGTAAAATAATTCTATATTCTCGTTACTTTTAGTGGACAAAAAAAAAGGCCATTTTGACTAATACGTCCTCGACTATATTCCATTAAAACTACCGAAAATATATGTCAAAACGACGAATAAATTCTTCGAACTCAGGCTTTATTACATTTAATAATTATTAAATTTATTATAATAAAAACAAAGCTTACATTAGGTTAATTTAACAAAATTCAAAAATCAAGAACATGGGTAAACAAATCATTTGCTTTACTCAGCGGCTTGGCGACGACTGACTTATTGTTATGCCACTTGACTGTACGTAACATATGTAATCATTTTACCGAGCATTTTACGGATGTGCGATTCGTTTTTTTTCATATACTTTGAAGTAAAATTGTGTCCGATACTCGGGACTTTTGTGCCTGAGTTCTTTGCTACAAACACAAATTGTTTCTCGGTACCATGACAGTTATTTTTTCTTTGCTATTCGTATCTATCAAAGAATTTTTATCTCAGACTTTATTTTTAATTGCAATTGCCATTTTCAACGTTTGGGGAATCCTCTTAACATGCATTACTTTTTTCTCTAAATTTTTAAAGAAGTTTTATTTGAGTCTTTTGCAAGGTACAAAGGTTGGACGGCAATGCCCGGTCGCAAACTAACAGGCAAATTTTGACGAGCTTTCGAACGCTACAACATGTGCGTCATCCAGAGCTGTGAAAGATTGCAATCATTTCACGTTTCAAGCCTTTTGATTTTGTTCAAATTCAAATACTTCTTTTTCGGTATTTCTGACTTCAACATTTTAATTAAGCAATTATTTGTCATAATTTGATTGCGGTCTCGCATTCATTTATGTGGCAATTGATTGCATTCAAGTCACTTGAAGTCAGCTGGTACCTAAAATCCCTTGATTGAAATCTTTTTATTTAATTCATTGTTTATAATGTTTTGTGTATGTTGTTTTTTCGTGTATTTCATATTACACGTAGAGAAAAAAAAATTAATATAATACAATAAATTAATACAATAAATTTAGATGCTTCTTGAGTATGGAACTCATTAAGATAAAGTATAAAAAACTTTTATTGCAGAACTTAACAAATTCTTACAAAGTCTTCCTTTCTTCCATGCTGAAGTGAATTGATGAAAAACTGGGAATCAGCACAAAATTTCGCTGAATATATTGCGTAAAAACCTTTAAATTTTTGTTACTTGAATGCATTCAAAGTCAAATCACAATGGATTAGGAATAATGACAATGAAATCAAGTCATGATTGCACAAAATGATTAATAAATCTAAATCATTCAAAATGATTGGTGAATTAATTTTTCTTAAGTGTTATTCACGAAATTGAATAAATACTGCAATCAAAAATTTTACTATTTGGCTGCTACTTCAAAGAATGCAGCTCCAAATTATTGCAATCTTTCACAGCTATGGTGACATAATTTTTTGCAAACTCTCATGCAGAACACTTTGGTGAGTAACGCACTTTTTGGTAGAGAGCAAAACTACAGATTCGTGATATCATCACGCTGTTATCGATATCATCACGCTGTTAGCGTAACAGAAATAATTGCTGTACAGCATTCCTTTTACGGGATTACCTAGCATCGACCAAGCCGAAGAACGAAATAAATAAATAAAAAAATTTGTTGAATGGGGATAAAAAACGCATAAGAGTTTAACTTAACAGCTGCAAAAATTGTTCGTTATAGTAGAAGAAAGTAGTAAAAAGTATAAAAAAAACGTGTTCTAGAAATAAATTCGTATAAGGGAAAACTAAAAAGTGCGAGGAAAAGTTATTTACTAAAATTGCCATTTTTTTTTATATTTTTCTTTCTTCTGCTCAAAATTTCACGTATGCTTAAATTAATTTTATTTTGTCTTAGTTGACATCTTCTATAGATTCAATTAAAAAAAATATTAAGAAAATTACTGATTAAATTAATTTTTTCCATTTACCTTTTTAAGGAATTGGAAGATTACAGGAACGAGACTGGCACTATTGTTGGCTTCCCCAATGCCAAGCCCTATGAAGGTGAAAACTTGATGTTCGAACCCTGCGACATCTTCATTCCAGCTGCTGTCGAGAAGGTCATCACCAGTGAGAATGCCCACAAGATTCAAGCTAAGGTAAATGCATTGATAACTTGCTTTCATTCGTGCTCTTTTTATTAAATACTTTCTTTGATTTCGACAGATTATTGGTGAGGCCGCTAACGGCCCAACCACACCAGCTGCTGACAAAATCTTGATTGATCGCAAGGTTTTGGTTATTCCCGATTTGTATATCAATGCTGGTGGTGTGACCGTCTCATTCTTTGAGTGGCTCAAGAACTTGAATCATGTTTCATACGGTCGCTTGACCTTTAAATATGAACGTGAATCCAACTATCATCTCTTGGGTAAGCTAACTGCAACAACATATTTAACAATTAGCAAGATGAGCATACAAAAGAGGCAGCGCATTTTAAGCACTGTTCTGCAAAATTTAATTGAAGATGCGGTAGCAAGAAACTTTAATTTTATTGCGTGCGAGATGTTGAATTAAGTTTGTTATTCGCACACAAAGTAACTGCAGAACAGTGTTATTTTACATTTAGGCAATTCACAAGGTGTTGTAATGTTGTATGTTGTAAGTGAAGGGTTTTCTCATTTTCTCCCTTATTAGTGAAGTGATTTTTTTGAAAGTTTGGTTGTATTTTTTTATTTATAGTGGTTGTATGATGTGCATAAAATTAGCGTGATCGGACCGGAAGTACGCCTACCTCTCATACAAAGCTATTTTTCGTAACTCATTTTGTATGGGAGGTAGGCGTACTTCCGGTCCGATCACGCCAATTTTATGCACAACATACAGCCACTATAAACAAAGCATACAACAAAAATTTCAAAAACATCGCTCTACTAATAAGGGAGAAAATGAGAAAACCTTTCACTAACAACATACTACTTTACAACACCTTGTTAATTGCCTTATTATATATTATAGCAAATTTATTTCTTAACGCTTTAGTTTGTTTCTTTGGCTTATTAAAACAACATTTTGGCTTTTTTTCTAGCTCATAAGTTAGTTGATGAACAGTTTCATTGCTATTAAGCTATTTTTTTAGATATTATTTGGGCACTTGAATTTACAGCAAAAAAACATCTTAGTTTTCAAATTTTCTTTAACTTAATTTTCACGCACACAAACATAGACTCACATTTTCCTATTACAACTTTTTATATGGGATGGTTTTGAAAAACCACTGAAATCATTTGTAGGCTCTCTTCTAATGAGTTGTTTTATATCTAGTTTATCCAGCAGTAATCCTTGTATTCTTTCTTTTTTTCGTTCTCTATTACCTATACAGCTTCAGTACAACAGTCAATCGAAAAATTTGTTTTAGACGGTACAGTTATGGTTTTTTTTTAATCTTTGTATCCTAGACACTCTCATTGTATTTATTATTTTTTGAAAACGTTTAAGTTATAATAGATGTTTTCTTTAAACTCTATTTTCTCTATATTAAAAAAACTGTAAATTTAAAATTTTTCTTAAAAAAATTGTTTTAGATATATGTGCAACATTTAAATGAATCATTGTATAACAAGCATCTTTGTCAATTTATTAGTTTTAGTCCAACGATTGCACAAAATACACCCGAACAGAACAGCTTATGCCTAATACCTCCAATTTTATCCAGATTGTATAGTTTTGTTTGGCATGCTTTTTATCTAAAAATCAATTTATAATATATTTACATAACCTATAATAGCATTTTGTTTAAATCCCGTGCTAATATTATTTTTTTTAATTTATTTTGCGTTTGCTTATTTTTTTTCATCGACCCCCAATTTAAACCTCATGTTTTTAGTTTTAAGTGCTTTTAATATGTCCGAAAATTTTATTCGAATTGTTTTATTCTAATCTATATCTATTTAATTTCACTCACAGAATCCGTGCAGGAATCCCTGGAACGTCGTTTCGGTCGCGTCGGTGGCCGCATCCCAGTAACACCATCCGAATCATTCCAGAAGCGCATTTCTGGTGCTTCTGAAAAAGATATTGTTCACTCCGGTTTGGACTATACCATGGAACGTTCAGCACGCGCCATCATGAAGACCGCAATGAAGTACAATTTGGGTCTGGATTTGAGAACCGCTGCCTATGTCAATTCCATTGAAAAGATCTTCACCACCTATCGTGATGCCGGTTTGGCTTTTTAAGCAATTTGCACGTCTCTCCCCTAGACACAACTTACCCAAAACAAAAAATTAAACAAGCCCAGCATTAAAAGCAGTAATAATTTAAATCCTAAAGCAACATTTAATACTTAAGCTTAAAGTTAATAGAAAATTAACGTAAAAGCAGCACTTAAAACTTACTCGAAAAAGCAAAAATATTGTTTTATGAAGTCCTGCCATTATAAAGATTCAAAGTATAAACATTATAAATAAATTAAAATAATCTTTGCAACTAAACCTCTGCTGCGTCACTTCATAAAAAATCTTTGCAGTTTGCCGCCACTAACCATCAAGCATATTTAAAGTGTATCTTTGATCTGATAAAAGCCGCTGCTGTGCTGCTCGTTTACTGCGATCTGTTTTCAGCTTTAATCTGTTTCTGTTAAAACTAATTGTATTTTTATTTTTGGTTTTATATTTTTTCTTTTATTGTTGATTATTAATCTATTTTAAGAACTCGTAAAAGAATAACAAAATATCTAATGCATTTTATTGTCTTAACTGAATATGGTGAAAATAACTCACATAACAGTAAAAATATGGTTTAAATGTTTCTTCTTTTCGTCGAAAACATTTAAACACTTAAATAAAAAAATAAATTAAACATTATAAAATTTTAAAAAACGGTTTTTAAGTTTAATTTTCGATGTGTTGTGCGTTCTACGATTTGGGAGTCGATTGAATCAGAGCTATAAAAAAAATTGTATGAAAACAATTTACAATTATGCGCATTTTTCAATCTTTGTTTGGCACATTATAGCACAACTCAAGCGAATCACAGCACGGCTTTCGAATTCCTAAAAACCCTATTAAAAATCATGCCCTAATTTTAGTTTTCTAATGCGGCACATGAGTCACACATCGGTACATGTGCTGAAATGTATAATAAATCAAAAAGTACGGGCCTATCTTTATGCGCAAATATTTCTTTTAAATCAAATAAAATTTACACGAATAACGACTATATTTCTTATGAGGTTGCATATTTTTTAAGGGACATTGTTTATTGGACATGTTACAAATAAATTCAAATCTTTCTGCAGAAACTGTGAAGATGTAGAAATAGAAACGATCAAACATAATAACCCCAATCGTGAAACATTTTCTCCCGGGAGTTGTAGAAGGATGTTACCGTTTCCAAGATAGCAGATAAAGACATCTAATTTTTTTTATTTTGCACTCATGAATACTGACGGTTGATGCACATTTTTGCATTATAAATTTCCAAAAAGTTTTTGAACTTTATCTTAAAAACGGAAACTCCCTTTTACAACTCCCGGGAGAAAATGTTTCACGATTGGGGTGAATATCGATTTTGCCATACGAAAAGTACACTTTATAGAGGAATGCAGAAGGTACCATTGATAGACATATTAAGATTAACCAGCCCTGCTCCAACTGATTTAGGTATAAATTCCGATTTAGTTCCGATAGGCTACACACATAAAGATTCACAATGAACCATGTCTGCAACCTCAAGTTGCTCGCAGCTCTAAATATCTAGTAATAATTTTAATGTCTCCCACTTAATGAAACTTTAATTGAATTATCGGTATTTGTACACGGACAAATATTTTCAGAGTAACTTATTCGAAACATTTTATTAAAAAAATAAAATATAAATAGCCGAGTAGATAACAGCGATAATCACGCAAGACTACAGATGAAGTTGGTGTAGCGGGCAACGAAACAGCTGTCTAGCCTGAGTGTTGTTGGTTATTTTCTTCAGAAATCAGTATTGACCTAGAGCTCGAAAAATATTAGACTTAATAATTGAAAAATTTTCTGATTTTATATTATTTTTTTCCGAAACATTCGAGTTCCTTAAACTTCTAAGTTAAATGCTTTAATATTTTATATAGTTTACCCGCTTTTCGCTTGTATTGTTTATTTGCAATTTAATTGTTAAGAATTTAAACGCTTTTTGCTTCATTTCCCTTGCGTGGCTTGATTTTAATTTGAATTTTTTGACTTTATCCTGAAATTTCCCATTTCAGGTTCTAGCCTTTACTAATAAGGAACATCCGTACAACATTTACTGCTAATTTGACCACTGCTTCCACTTGAAATGGAGATTTAATAAAGCTGTATCAAAATTACTTAACATATACTATAGTTAATAAATTAGTTATATAAATTAAAAACCATATCAATTTAGTGCTTAGTAAAATTTTATTTTGGCACATATACATTACACAATAAAAATATATAGTTGGTAAAACTATTGGAAGCGAGTACAAAAAAGTTTTTTGATTACGTAAAAGCTTTTGTAAAATTATTTAATACTATAAGTACACTTTATCAAGGATCGATCGTGGTGTATGAAGAGGTTAAAATCGTATGTTGTTGCTACTAAATAACAGTGTCTTTTGTTTTGTTGTGTTAACAGCTTAAAGTATAATATCATAGGTTAGTATGGGTAGGTCTGCATTCAGACAAGTCTAGATAATTGCGTTTTAGCTTAAGTACAGTTTATAAAGTCAATGATTTTGGAAACAGTTTCTGATCAACATAATCAGTGATTATTTCAGCAATATGCTCACGCGTTATTTTTGGCTCCTGCAGTTGATAGCCAAACTGTTTAAGTTTTGTATTATCCATATATAAATGCTTATGATATAGTTGCTCCTCATCCAAGTATGGCGTAAGTGGTGTGTGACCGAGTTCGTTTATCTGACAAATTTCAGCCCAAGGTCCCATGTGTTTGTCATTAATATCACTCACCGTATCCGAGAGACTTAACTAAAGCAAAAAATGGAAAATTTAAGTAACAAATTAAATTGAGAAATACATATGAACCAACCTTTGTCAAATTGGACATAACTATGCCCCAATAATCGACAGTTATTCCGAACACGTCTGCTAAAATGTCGCTTATCGTACCCTGAGTACTGTCCGAATCGTCGACAATGTTGTAGATTTCACCAGCAGCTTGTGGAGTCTGCGCCAGTTGCCAAATAGCAGCAGCAACATCTTTAACATGCACCGTATTCAGGCGCATCGCATCGTTCCAGAGCAGTTTCATGGTTTCATTGAGATATTTATAAAGTGCAGCAATGATGATGCGTGGCACTGTAAAGTTAATAAAATTAAAGCAAGAATAAAAACAAAGATGTTTGCAAACATACTCAAATAACGCTTATCGCCCAGTCCATAGACAACAGGCAGTCGCACAATGGTGTATGATAAATCGTTTAAGCTTTGCAGTTCCTTCTCTACTTTTACTTTCTGCTTGGCCACGCTAGTCCATGGATCAAGTTTACAGTCTTCCTTGTTTGGAGCCTTCTCGGAACTGTTAACACAGCCAGAACTGAGTTCCATATAACGTTTGACCTTATTGTTTGCTGCTTCTGTGGCACAGTTAATGCTCAGTTTGAAGATGCCTTCCTTGTAGACTGCATCCGTTTGATTGGGTCTTGTTTCCGCCGCACAGTTGATAACGTAGTCCCATGAACGCCCACTGTTGGCGTGCGGAGCAAAAACATTCTTGCAGGATGCTAAGTTTAGGAAGAATTTTAATAGTTGTATAATTTCTGTACGAATTTCTCTCATACCAGCATTAATTAAATTAGCGCTGCAAAATTCCAACTTTTCACTGGCAAATGCCTCTGTCTGCATCGCGTTCAGCCAAGCCATCTGTGGTGGAGTCTTATCTACCACTCGAATCTGCTCTGTCAAGTCATTGTTCACCAAATATGTCACTAAGTTACGTCCTATAAATCCACACCCTAATTTTATCGGGTTTGAATGAGTAGAAAAAAAAAGAAATTAGCATAATGATAAGGCGGAGGCTGAAGGCCTGCATAGCGTTGCATCCGCATACGGCGAGAACAAGTGGTTTTCTTTGATGTTATTACTCACTCACCTCCTAATATTAAGACGGTTGGTTTTTCAGCCATTATTTTTACAGCCTAGGGTTATATCACACGAGTAGCTTTAATTAATTTAATGAGGTTTAGTAATAGCTACTAATTTTAATTTAATTATGTAGTTATTTAGCACACAGGTTATGACACTAGATTTCGTAAAATTGATAGCAGCGAACAACAAAAAACATAGCAAACAGAAGTGACGTCGAAACTGTGAGTCAGTTGTCGTATCAGTCAAAAGCTGTGTTTAATATTTAGAAAATCTGTCTTGCCATCAGTGTGGCCACGAGCTTGATAAAAAAAAGAGATGAATCGACAAAAAAAGACAAAACCAAGCTAAACATTTTCAAATAATTATTTCCATTTTACGAAATGTTTTATGGTTTCGTAAAATTTTCCGCATGATTCCTTTCATACGAAGAAAATAATTATTCTTTTAAAAATCACGAGATTTTTCCTAGATACATATCCTACAAGGTCGCGGTGATCACGACGGCCCCGATTTTTTGGCGTTCGTTAATGATGTACGGTTACCCAATTTCTTTGCTTTAGGTGCTTGAACATTTTTGGAAATTAATGATTGCCCAAAATTATTTTTGGCATTCGTTAATTTTCGCTTTTGAGCGTTAGGGTTTTGGGCGATCATTTGCACAGCCACAAAAGCTACGTTTAACTTAAAAATCTTTAAACATTAAAATGCTATAGACCTACTTTTCCATTTTCTTTCATAAGCAAAGGAAAAAATGCAGAATTAACAAAACAAATTTCACAAAACATTCGCCGGCTTACTAAGCTAATTCAAACAAAAATGTGATGTTTTAACAAACGCTGTGTTTCCTGATGGAAATTTTTATAAGTTGTTCTTTTTGCTTTGCAGTGTTGCATTAAGTCGGCACATTTAAAATTTTTAAAAAATCAAAAAAAAAAAAAACCTGTTTTCAAATTTAAAAAAAGCCACGAAGCTAAATCGTAAATTTCGAGGCTAAATCGATAAAAAATTCTAAATCTAGTATCGAAAAGGCTAAAATTGCCACACTTACGAATGCGTTTCTTGTAAAGTAGGTGAAAGAGCTAAGTGTATATATTAAAATAATTAATATAATATGCATTCAAATATTTCTAAAGCAACTTGCTCATGAATCTTTAAATTTAACTATTTCACCGTGTGATATATCGCAGAATAATAGAAGATGAGTGGAAATGGACTTTTTAATTTTTTTCAAAATGTGTATTTGGAGCTTAAAAAGCCAATGGTGAAAAATGTCACACTGCTCTCAAGTAGTTTATAAGTTAGTTATTTTAGTTTAATTTTTAGTTTTCCTGCAAAGAAGGTATCAAAAGAAAGGGTATGCTTTTACCTATTCAACGAGCTAATAACCATAAAAATCCACGCATTACTTTTCAAGATATTACAGTTTACACATTATGCATACTTGACGGTTCACTTTTACGAAGTAACCAAAGCATGAAAAAGTTTTATAAAAAACCACGCGATTTTTATTGTACATATTACGCATTTAATATATAGTTAGAGATGCAAGCGATAAATATTTATCGTCATCGACGATGTATCGTTTAAAAATATCGATGGTGACATCGATGTTGTTATGAGCAAAACATCGTGGGTACGTAGTTACTAAAAGCAAAAACATCGATATCGCTAGCTCATTTATTGGCTAATCAGCAGTACTGCCTTAAAAATAATGCTCATGTTGTAACTTTTGCACTCAGCTTATTGAATTCTCGTCGGATTTGTGAAACTCTCTAAAACAACAACTAGAATTTTTCGATCGATTATAGGTAATAGCATAGCCTTTCTTTTTGATATCCGTAATGATTAGTTTTTTAGTAAAATTAAAAAACAAGCCACAAGTTTTTCAGGCCAATTTTTGCAACTTTGGAACCCTATTACTCCTAAACGACTTGAGAGCGTCCTAAAATGTTTCCAGACTTAGACTTAGGAGGTCTTAACTCAGATAAGCCCAACGTCCTTCCAGAAGGTTTTCAAGCATTGACGCGATATTTTAGTTTTCGAAAACGATCCAATTAGGACACAGCAGCCCAAATATATTTTTTAAGTGCCGGGTGAAATGAATTAAATTTTGGCGGTAGTAGCTTTTTTTGTTTATATTCGGTTAGTTTTATTTTAGACAGTGAAATATAACACTCATTTTAGTGCCTAAATTTGTGGATCTTATCGTAAAAAGGTGATTTTTATTCATTAAAAAAAAACAGGGATAAAACAAACTCAGCTATGAGAATCCTTTAAAAAAATGTGAAAAAGTGTTTTCATAGCAATTCGATGAAATTTCAAATGAAATGTGTTTTAATGTAGTAGAATAAAATCCTTCTACATAAAGTCCGTCTAGAATGATAAGTCGTTTTTAAAAATAGGTGAGTGTGGCATTTCAAAAATGTGTTTGGCTAGTTACTTATAATAAATAAAACACGTTTTGCTCAAAATTACCAAAAAATTAAAAAATAAAATTCGGGCTTATCCGAATAAATATATATAATCCACCAAAAAAGAAGTTAAATTTGACTTTCATACATATTCAATAAAATCGTTACTAGTGATAACGCCCCGAAAATCAGTTGAACTTGCCTATTTTGCTTCGGAAATCACACTTTCTCATTCACTTAAGTGCGATTTCGTGTCTTAAGTTATTTTG
Source organism: Coremacera marginata (assembly GCA_914767935.1). Taxonomy (NCBI): domain Eukaryota; kingdom Metazoa; phylum Arthropoda; class Insecta; order Diptera; family Sciomyzidae; genus Coremacera; species Coremacera marginata. The sequence continues at coordinate 193,692,180 of OU612043.1, forward strand.
CCACGTTTCCAACTTCAAACGCTCATATCTGATCAACGCTACCTTTTATCAAAAATCTAATAATTTTCTGCTAATCTACTGCTGTAGACCTTCTAATGATACATTAAATTTTTACCGTTTGTAGAATTTCTGGAATAAGGGGACCCTTGCAGGAATAAATATATAGATTCATAATGGTGAGTAACTTAAACACCGAAATTTGCATTTAAGAGCTGCGTAAATTTAACCTTTGATTTGTTGTCGTCTTCTCTATTAAGGTTGATGCTAATGATATTGATACCATACCCTGCGTACCTACGTGCAATAATCACATTCAAGTAGATAATATATATATTGTCTTCGAAGAAGGTAGAAATTTGCTGCAAGTTGTTTCAGCGTCCATATGTACAAGTTCATTTAAAAATGCGAATGTTCTCGCTGCAATAGTAGTCGAGTATTACTTGAAATTAAAAAGTTAGACAACGGAGAAAACAAGCTACCGGTGTTGCTTTTTGCATAAAAATGCAGAAATCCTAGGAAAACCCCAAAAAACAACAAAAACATTGATTCCCCCTTTTTGACATTTACTTGCAGCAAGTGTCAAAATTCAATAACAGATTGGCAAATGTACATGAATTCTTAATTTTTTTAGAAGATTTTCTATGAATTAAACACAACCCTTACAAAATTAAGCAATGAATAAAAAATTGTTTATTAATATGCCTTAAGCCGTGCGTAACTAAACAATTGTTGCACGATTGTTTAAGAAAATCTATTAAATAAGGCTGTATGCGCATACTGCCTTATTCTACCCAATTTATTTAAATTTTAAGATGTTTAAGATGCATTAAGGGAAAGTCCCTACCTAAAACAGCGACAGTTAGATAACATGTTATTAGGCACATCCCAGATAAAAGGAAAAAAAGTAGGAAAAAAAGAAAAATTACCCAAAATTTCTCCATATAAAATTGGGTCAATTTTCAAATGAAAAATTGCAAAAAAAAACTTTATCTTGTACATTATTTAGCGAAACATTGTTTTTTTGTACTCAATAACCTCTTCGGCAGCCGTACGTATAGACTGGGAGATGTAAGTTCACTTCACGCATTTATTATCGATCGGATTCTTGGAGCAGGAGTGAGAGTCGCTTTGTATAAATATTAAAATTTTTTTAGCGCCGCTTTCTCAATGCCCGGTTAGTGTAGCTTTTAGTAAGAAAATAGCAGAAAACGATCGAAAAAAAACAATTTTCTTTTATCAAGTGCTAGTTAAGCAACCGTTGGTTACATCTGTTTTATGATTATTTTATGATTGTTCGTTATTTAAAATGGAAAAACTCACGAGTCTAATATAATGTCTAATATAAGTTCCAATGAAGAAAGTATTTTTTTTTTTGCAGTATTCTCCTTCTTTCTCATAAGTTTATCTCGCCATACTCTTCTGTGTAATTACGTCTATTTCCATATGTTCTTTCAGTAGTTTAATGCAAGCTGCAATTGAGAAACGAAATTCTTGAAATTCCTTGAATTTTCGAAATCAATAAAATTGTGATTTATTACTACTCTTGTCAGTTGTTCTTCTGAATCGCAACTAACCAGAGCTACAACTTGCCGTTTACTTAATCAGCTCTGAACCGAAAGATTAGTCTTAACCGGACATTGAGAAAGAGCTTTTCTACTTATCGCTGGTTAAAGTTCTGATTAGTACTTAACCGAACATTGAGCATAAAAAATGCAGCTATTAAATAAAAATTTATGAGAAAACTGTTCACATATCGTCAATCTTGTGTACCCTTGTTGTAACTTAATTTTTAAAAAGATTTCTTAAACAAAAATAACTTTTCAAACTTCATGTAGTTTATATGAAGCTTGTACATGATTTAAACTGTTGTTTGATTATTAAGACATATAGCCTAGACACATTGACTGCGACTGCGGCCGTGCGGCATCTGTCAAATTTTTTTATATGCATTCCTTATGGAGAGAAACTGATGTAATGCCGCCCTTGCCACTGTGGATTTGTCGTCGATATAGAATCGTTCCTAATTTCGCTGCTTGTCGTTGCAGCCGCAATCAATGTGCTTAGGTCGATAGAATCAAAAAATACGACATCTACATGTGCTTGACTTTCTCCAAACAGTGGCATCAAAAGCCAATTTAAGAAAATTTGTGTACAAGTGAAGTGTGCTATAGAGCGACAATGCACTGATTTGTATATATTAATGTTGGGAATAACAGGTTTTTTCATTATCAAAACATCTTTCAATTCGTTACAAATTTTTACTAGTAAAGCATTCACGTACTCGAAAAACTTGAACGAGAGCGTAAATAGTGGGAGAGAAAAAAGTAGCTACAAGTTTCTACGAGCAAATTTTACTTCGATACCCTAATATGAAAAGGCCCCAATCCACTTTATTTGTTTAAATCAGTTTTAAATGGATTTTGACATATCATGCCCATCTGCATCAACTACCAAAATTTTGTAGTTGTCCGACCACTAGAAGTGGTATTTTCATTGAGCTTTAAAAAGCCCCATCATCACTCCATTTTATCTATCTATCCATCTTTATTAATAAAAATCATTTTCCGTTTGTTTGTTTGCTTGTTTGTTTGACTTTTGTACAAATCTAAGCGGGTGAACGGATTTCTCTCAAAATCCAAACGTGTATTACTTGCGTCCTAGATTAGGTTTTTGCATACTTAGTTTTTACCACGCCCCCTCTTACCGCCCACAAATTAATAAAAATACAATATTTCAGACTGTTTCGATTGTTTGAGACTAAAATTTGCTAATTTAGTTTGTATAGTTACGTCCGCAATTGTACCAAAACTGGGTTTCCACGCCCACAAATCAATGAAAATGCTATATTTCACACGGTTTTAGTCGTATAAGACTGAAATTTGGTAATTAAGTTTGTATGCTTACCGTCAACAACTGTACTAAAATGGGCGTGGTGGCACTATAAATACACCCATTTTAAAAAATCATTAAGACTCCAAAACTTCTGGGAGCACAATATGGTTTACGGGGAAAAATGTTTGCCACACCCCCTTTTACCGCCCACAAATAAAAATTAATGGTTGTTGGAACGTCAGTGGCGAAGCCGCGGACAACTGGGTCCTTTTAGTTAAAAATAAAAAAGTGTAAAGCAGACAAATGTAAATGGGCATGCACCACCAATAAGTTATTAAGGATGAATTGAATGAACTACTCAAAGTCTTAAAAAAATTAATAACAATAGACTGTCATGATTTTTATAATAATTTACCATTTGCTAATTAAAAAGAAAAACATCCCACCATTATATCTCTTTCTTAAATCGCATTTAACCATATTCTTTTTCGCATTTACATTAAATTTTAATTTAAATACCTTAAAAGGGATTAATATTTTATTTCTTTTATCATTAAACCTTATTTTTTTACCTTTAATATGAATTAAATAAAATTCTGCTATGTGCAACATTTATGTAAAAAGTCCTCACATCAACTATTTTTTTTATGAAATCAGTTTGGCTACATAACTATGTTAAAAGTTAAGGTAAATAAATTTTTTCACAGTATTATGTTTGTGCTGATCTTATTGTTCATATTGCTTACCACGATTTATCAAACTTGTATATTTTGAGAATTAAAACGTTTTTTGTCTCTCCTGTAAAATTTTAAAAATGTGGGTTGGGGCGTTTTCATATGTAATTAGTTTTTCGACTTGCAAGAACTTGTAGCCACAGAAAAAATTATATAAAAAAAAGAAACAAGCTGTCAAAAGTTATTTCTTGTAGGTTTCCTATTAAAATGGACGGAAAAAGAAACATTTGTGATGTTGCGGAAACTGTTAATGTTTTTGTATCACAAGAAATTATTTCAATGATTTATAGCCTCTTAGTACAGCAATAAAAATCAACTTGGGTCGTTCGATCAGCTGTTACTTTGCAAGTTTCTACTTGTTTTCTGTTCACGTACTCTTTCTGTTTTACTCTCTCCCTGCAAAAAAAAGTAAGTAAGATTCGTTTGCCTTTGCTAATTACAAACTTTTACGAACGCATGATAGGCCGGCAATATTTGACGTTTGCATCGATTTTCGTTTCTTCTTCACATATCAGCGACAACAAAACCTCATTTTTCCTGAATCTGGATTTGTTTCCCTGAATTTAATTGAAATATTGACTACAATTCAATAATTTCTGAAAGTTTGAACTGTATGCAGTGTAAAGCGGTGTATATATATTTAATTAAAGTTGACTCAAAAAAATTTAAATCCCGCAAATAATTCGCAGTGTTGGCTAAAGAAAAAGTTTAAATATGGATTCCGACTTGTATGATGAATTTGGAAACTATATCGGACCAGATCTGGACAGTGATGAGGATGATGATCAAAGCATATACGGACAGACGGATATGAACGACGATCAAGATGTAAATCTTCACTCTCAAATACACCAGAGTACTCTTCAATCTAATGATTTATTTTTTATTCACAGGAAGATGCAATGGAGGAGGAAGAGGAGGCCGCTGATGATGAGGACAAAGAAGTTACTGCTGTTGTACTACACGAAGACAAGCGGTATTATCCAACAGCTGTGGAAGTGTATGGGCCTGATGTGGAGACGATTGTGCAAGAGGAAGACGCCCAAGCGCTGGATAAGCCGCTTATAGAACCAGTGAAGAGACTTAAATTTCAAATAAAAGAACAAGAGCTGCCTGACACCACATACGAAATGGAGTTCATGGCCGATTTGATGGATACACCACCGCTTATAAGAAATGTAGCTCTCGTCGGTCATCTGCATCATGGCAAAACAACATTTGTTGATTGTCTCATGCGTCAGACACATCCGCAGTTCGAACATACCGAAGAACGCACTTTACGCTATACGGATACGTTGTTTACTGAGCAAGAGCGTGGTTGCAGCATTAAGGCTACGCCAGTTACTCTCGTGCTGCAGGATGTCAAGCAGAAGAGTTTTCTGATGAATGTGTTCGACACACCGGGTATGCTGCATTTGTGTTATTATTTTTTCTAACTTATTTGGTTCAATTTGATTATCAGGACATGTTAATTTCTCTGACGAGGTCACAGCCGCCATGCGCATGTGCGACGGCATTGTGGTGTTTATCGATGCTGCCGAGGGCGTTAGTCTTAATACAGAGCGTCTGCTCAAGCATGGTGTTCAGGAAAAGATGGGCATTACGATATGCATTAATAAGGTTTGATTTGAAGTCCATTAAATTTCCTTCAAATAAAATATTGACTGCCATTAGATTGATCGGCTAATATTGGAGCTTAAGCTACCGCCCCAGGATGCTTACTTTAAACTCAAACACATTGTGGAGGAAGTAAATAGTTTATTGAGGTGAGTTGCTGTAATTTTTTTTTCTACCTGTTTTGTTAGAAAGAAAACAACAATTTTCTAGTGTTTATGGTACAGCTGAAGACGGTCTGTTGGTCTCCCCTGTGATGGGCAATGTGTGCTTTGCTAGTTCTCTCTACGGATTTTGTTTTACGCTCAAATCTTTTGCCAAACTTTATGCTGACACGTACGAAGGTGTCAATTATGTGGAGTTCGCTAAGAGACTTTGGGGCGATATGTATTTCCATACAAAATCGTAAGCAACTGCTTTGTGTTCGAATAGTTCTTTCTTTTAAGTTATTTTAAATTAATAGGCGCAAATTCACCAAAAAACCGCCACATAATTCCGCACAACGCAGCTTCGTCGAGTTCATACTAGAGCCTATGTACAAGTTGATTGCTCAGGTTGTTGGGGACGTGGACACCACTTTGGCCGACACTTTGGCTGAGCTTAATGTGCGGATCACAAAGGAAGAGATGAAAACTAACATACGTCCTTTGCTGCGCTTGGTTTGCAATCGTTTTCTGTGCGATTTTAGCGGCTTTGTCGATATGTGTGTGGATCATATACGTTCACCACAAGATAATGCCAAACGCAAGGTGGATCATATCTACAATGGCCCTAAGGAAGGCGAAATCTATAAGCAAATGATTAACTGTAATCAAAATGGTACGCTGATGGTGCACAGTTCCAAGATGTATCCCAACGATGACTGCACATTTTTCCAAGTGAGCTACAAGACTAAAAAATGAGACCTCGTCTAATAGTTTTCTACTTCCAGGTGCTGGCACGCGTTATTTCCGGCACACTTCATGCTGGGCAGGAGGTACGCGTTCTGGGCGAAAACTATACACTGCAGGATGAGGAGGACTCACGCATACTGCAAGTTGGCCGCCTTTGGGTTTATGAGGCGCGATACAAAGTGGAATTGAATCGTGTGCCTGCTGGCAATTGGGTGCTCATCGAGGGCATTGATCAGTGCATTGTAAAGACCTCCACTATTGTAGGCATTAATGCATCCGAGGATTTGTACATTTTTCGTCCATTGAAATTCAACACACAGAGCATCATAAAAATTGCTGTAGAGCCGGTGAATCCTTCCGAACTGCCCAAAATGTTGGATGGCTTGCGCAAGGTTAACAAATCTTATCCATTACTCTCGACACGCGTCGAAGAGTCGGGTGAACATGTTATTTTAGGAACTGGCGAGCTCTATTTGGACTGCGTCATGCATGATCTGCGCAAAATGTACTCCGAAATAGACATTAAAGTCGCGGACCCGGTGGTAGCATTCTGTGAAACTGTCGTAGAGACAAGTTCTTTAAAATGTTTTGCCGAGACTCCCAACAAGAAGAATAAAATAACTATGATCTCGGAACCACTTGAAAAAGGTTTGGCTGAGGATATCGAAAATGAGGTTGTCTCTATTAATTGGAACAAAAAACGCATTGGTGAATTTTTCCAAGTTAACTACGATTGGGATTTGTTGGCTGCTCGTTCTATTTGGGCCTTTGGACCAGATTCGACGGGTCCTAATATTCTAGTTGACGATACGCTGCCCTCTGAAGTGGACAAAAATTTGCTGACCTCCGTTAAAGACTCCATAGTGCAAGGTTTTCAGTGGGGCACACGTGAGGGTCCGCTATGCGAGGAACCTATCAGAAATGTCAAGTTCAAAATTCTCGATGCTGTTATTGCGAATGAGGCGCTACATCGCGGAGGTGGTCAGGTTATTCCCACATCTCGTCGCGTTGCTTATTCTGCTTTTCTTATGGCAACTCCGCGTTTGATGGAGCCCTATCTCTTTGTCGAGGTGCAGGCACCTGCCGATTGTGTGTCTGCCGTGTACACAGTGCTGGCAAGAAGAAGGTACAAATTATGTCTATTGTATTTTGCTAACACTAAATAATATCTCGACTATTTGTAGAGGTCATGTAACGCAAGATGCTCCAGTTTCTGGCTCGCCTCTCTACACCATTAAAGCTTTTATTCCTGCCATCGATTCATTTGGTTTTGAGACAGATTTGCGCACACACACGCAGGGTCAAGCATTCTGTCTATCTGTCTTCCATCACTGGCAAATTGTTCCTGGTGACCCTTTGGATAAATCTATTATTATACGTCCGCTTGAGCCGCAGCAAGCTTCACATTTGGCACGTGAATTTATGATTAAGACAAGACGTCGCAAGGGTCTGTCAGAGGATGTATCCATTAATAAATTCTTCGATGATCCTATGTTGTTGGAATTGGCACGACAGGATGTGATGCTGAATTATCCGCTATAAAAGTTTATCCGGTGGATACGTATGTGTTACATATAAATTAAAAAAGCATTTAAGTTATATATTAGTGGATGTTGTCTTTGCTGCCTTAGAGGGAAATGTTTTGTCTGCTAGCAAAATGAAAATATAAATGGCTTTTTAAAGGTTGTTGTCTGAAATTGGCCAATAAAAGCTTTTAACAAAGACTAACAGTATCGTACAAAGAATTGATGTTTTTATTTATCAGGAGATGTCAGTTAAATCAACGTGGCTTGGTTTTGCATGTTTGTTCCAAATTAAGGAAGAACATTTTTTTTAATTACAAAAACTATTCCAATTCGTTTTTCGATTTTTTTCAGTCTAGATAAAATGAGTGATACGGAGAGAAGTGTTGGAAAGAAAGACGTCTTTTCAGATGGAAAAAAACAGGCGGGCAGTAAAGTGTGGGTACGAGAAAATTGGTTTGCATGGCGGCACAAGAATGAAGTCCGAAATTTTTTTGGAAATATAAGGCACCTGGACGAAAACCGGAATCTAGTTACATATCCAAAGAACACTGACGTTATGAAGGGAGCTTCTGCAAATTCTCTAAGCTTTTGAATGGCGACGCTGACAGCAACTCCAACAATAGATATGATATTCCGGAAACCCTAATAACGGATGACAGTGTTGAGGTTCCACTGCCCGCCTATAACGAAGTGTTGACAGCTATAGCTCGGCTTAAAAACAAAGTCGTAGAAGCTGCACGAGCCGATCACTGCACACTGCTAAGCTGCTCAAGAATGGAGTCGAATTTTTATTTAAATGCATTCACGAGGTTCTATGCAGAACATAACCGGAAGAATGTATTCTAAACGATTGAAACCTCAGTATGCTCTGTCCAATCTACAAAATAGGCGATCTCACCATTTGCGTCAACAACCGTGGGATAAGTTTTCTCAATATAGCATATAAGGTTCTGCCAAACGTATCGTACTGAAACCCATCGTATTATCTATCTTGTAAAAAAAAAAATCTGCACATTAAATATTTTTTTGAAATTCTTTTTGCAATGGACGTTTTGAATGACGCTGAGTCCGAAAATCGCATTTTTAAAATTTTTGTCTGTCTGTTAAAGCATCACTCGAAAACCACTGGATGAATTTAAATGAAACTTGACATCCCGGTTTCTTATATCCTCGGCCAACATATAGGCTTCTTTTTATCCTGAAAAAAAGGTTGGGCCCGGTAGGGGTCGCTGTGATCGGGTTCCAGGCATTCTTTTCTTTAGCTTACCTCTGAAACCGTTCATCCGATTTGCATGAAAATTTGTGTGTAGAAGTTTTCGGATACGGTGAGTTTTTTTGACTTATCTACATTGTTCTTTCTCGAACACCAGAGGGCGCTGTAGTACAAATAATTTAAAAAACGTCAAAGAACACCTAAGCCATTTATCCGATTTACATAAAAATTGGTATGTAGAGGTTTTCAGATACGGTGAGTTTTCATGACTTATCTACTCTGCTCTATCTTGAACACCAGAGGTCGCTGTAGTACAAATATTTTAAAAACGTAAAAAAACTCCTAAGTCGCTATACGATTTTCATGAAAGTTGGTTTATAGAGGTTTTCGGAAACGGTGAGTTTTTATGACTTGAAAAGTCCAAAACCGTTCATTCGATTTGCATGAAATTTTGTATGTAGAGGTTTTCGGACACGCTGGGGTTTTTTTTTGACTTATCTACTCTTTTCTCTCTCGAACACCAGAGGGCGCTGTAGTACAAATATTTTGAAAAACCTCGAAAAACTCCTAAGCCGTGCATCGGACTTGCATGAAAATTGGAAAATAGGGGTTTTCTGATACGGTGAGTGTTTTGGACTTATCTTTTTTGTGCTATCTTGAAAACCAGAGGGCGCTTTAGTACAAATCTTAGGATATCGTGAAAAAGTACAAATCTGCTCATCCGATTTGTAAATAGCGATTTTCGAGTACGGCAAGGGTTCTGGTGCTATCTTTTTTGCTCTTTCTCGAAACTAGAGGGCGCTGTTGTCGAATTTGTACGTGTGTATGTTATTAAACTGTTCCTTAACGGCTGCACTGATTTTGATGAAATTTTTTGTGTGTGTTTAAGTGGATCCCTGGATGGTTCAGATTCACAATTGAACCCGGTAGGTGGCGCTGCGATCGTGTTTAAGGCATTTTGTTTTTATAGTTTATCTCCGAAACCGTTCATCCGATTTGCATGAAAATTCGTATATAGAGGTTTTTGGACACGGTGAGTTTTTATGACTTATCTACTTTGTTCTATCGTGAACACCAGAGGGCGCTGTGTACAAATATTTTAAAAAACATCTAAGCTGTTTATCCAATATTCATGAAAATTGGTATATAGGGGTTTTCTAATATGGTGACTGTTTTGGACTTAACTTTATTGAACTATATCGAATATCAGAGGGCGCTGTAGTACAAATCTCTTAAGAAATCGTGAAAAAGTAGAAAGCCGCTCATCCGATTTGGATGAAAAATTTTACTAAAGGATTTTCGTGTACGGCAACTGTTTTGGTGTTATATCTTTTGCTCTGTCTCGAAAAGAATATGGCGCTGTTATACAATTTGTGTGTGTGTATGTTATTAAACTGTTCCTAAATGGCTTCACCGATTTTGATGAAATTTTTTGTGTGTTTAAGTGGATCCCTAGATGGTTCAGATTCGCAATTGGACACAGTAGGTGGCGCTGCGATCGGGTTCCACGAATTTTGTTATTATAGTTTGTCTCCGAAACCATTCATCCGATTTACATGAAAATTTGAGTTTAGGGGTTTTCGGGTACGGTATATTCTATCTCGAAAACCAGAGGGCGCTGTTGTACAAATACTGCAAAAAACTCAAAACAACTCATCCGATAAGTATGATTTTTATAAGTGGTTTTCGGGTGCGGTGAGTCTTTTGGCGCTATGTATTTTGCTATATCTTGAACCCCAGAGGGCGCTGTACTACAAAATACAGCAAGGCGTTGCAAAGCGCGTAGGGTGATAAATATCTTCATTTCTTCTTTATGTGTATTTATATTCCACTTTCTTTTTTCGCAAATCAGATCAGCTGATGCCGAATTTTGTGGTTTTTGAGTACTCATCAACACATGCGCAAGTCAGTTGCGTCGTAAGTTGGCGTTGTTTTGACACTGCAATTTCAATTTTCAATGTTTATTTAATGTTTGTCCAGTTTTCTCGCGAATTGTCAAAAATTCGTTTTTGCTCTGATTTTTCAAAAATGTGCAATCTATCGAATAATATATAAAACTTGAAAATATATTTTTGCAAGCGATCGGCGGCACGCACACATAAATCACGATTTCTCTAAATTTTTCTCATAATTTTCAGATGTCGAAGCTACAAAGATGAACACAAAATTCCTTCATTGGTTTGTGAAAAGTTTTTTCAAATCAACGAATGAATTCAAAAGTTATTTATATCAACTCCCGAGTAAAGCCGGGTATCCAGCTAGTATTTAATAAAAACAGAAGTAGTCCATATATATTGCATCAAAACAAAGTGTACACGTGCATAGAAGGCTTTGCTATTTCAAATATTTAAAACAAATGTAACGGTATCTCTCTCAAATTGGTTAGCATAAAGAAAAGGTTAACTGAATAATGCACTTGTTTATAGTTGTGAGTTTGTGGTTGAAGTTTATTTGTTGTTTAGCAAGTAAAACGTTAAAAATTCAAAGTTAAACACGCATGGTTTTTATTTTTAATTATTAGTGCATAAGAAAAATTATTGAAACGTCTTAAGATATTTCGAATTCGAATTTCGAATATAATCTAAAATGTTAAAATTTATTGCAATTTATGTGTCCTTTCTTTAAATTCTTTCAAACTTTGTGATAATCACTGCATAATGTGATATTTTAAGCAGTTTTGAGGTATTCTGTTGATTTGTGCTAATTTGCGAGATTTTTTGGTAATTTGAGGTAATTTTTGGTATTTTTTTGAGTATGGTTATTTGTGAGAATTCAATGCGAGAAAAAGAGAATTTATGAGTTATTATAACCTGACAACTCTGGGCAACCTACTAAAAAAAAATTTTCGAATCGGACAGTTAAGTCCGGTTCACATTGTGAATGAACCTTTCTTTTTGAACAAGGTGGTATCTATTAACTCTTTATATTGTTTTTTTATTGTTGGATGGTAGGGAAAATTTATTTGCAAATTAATGGTTGTCCGAGTGGGTTTAAAACAAATTTTAATATGCTTTCAAATATACTAAAAAATACTTGAGATATTTGATAATGTTTTGGTAATATCTACTTACGCCAATGATATACATAAAAGACTTTTTAAAAATTTAGCCAATCGAGTCACTTGCTGGGCACTACTGAGCTTAAAAAAGTCGATATTTTTAATATTTTCTTATTTAAATCTACTTTTTTTTATCATTAAACAACCGCTTTAAGAACCACTTATTTACATTTCGATACAAACACATTCTATTTCTGTGTCAAATTAAAGTCAAATTAAAAAGGTACAAGATCTGCACGTACAGTTTTAGTACTCGATACATCGAAAACGGACGTTTGCATATTCAAGTTTTCTGGTACATTTTTCTGTACCTTCATATGTTCCTGATATTATCCATTTAAAATCGAAACAAAACCATCTTTATTTATTTCATAACTTTATATTTTTCTGCAAATTATATAAAAATTTGTATTGCCTACAATCTGGATGTGGGGAAGAACTGAACGAAATGATTTTTCTTATCGATTTAAATGCCACCATTTGCAATGGTGCCATTGTCGTATGTCTCGTGCTCCTCTTGTTCCTCATCGAATTCCACATCCTCGTCAGCTGTAGCCTCCTGCAATGATAACGAAAAAAAAAAAAACAAAATGTTATTCCACCCAACACAAGCATAGCAGCATGGAAAAGAAATATGAAACAATACAAATGAACTTTAATTAAAGGAAAACATTCGTGTGTTGCTATACGTTCTTTTGTTTTGCACGATACGCACCTGATACTGTTGATATTCCGATATCAAATCATTCATATTCGATTCGGCCTCAGTGAATTCCATCTCGTCCATACCTTCGCCAGTGTACCAATGCAAGAATGCTTTACGCCTGAACATGGCCGTAAATTGCTCTGATATCCGTTTGAAGATCTCCTGAATGGCGGTCGTATTGCCAATAAATGTCGCGGACATTTTTAGCCCACGTGGTGGAATATCACAAACCGCTACTTTGACATTATTGGGAATCCATTCGACAAAGTAGCTGCTGTTCTTATTCTGCACATTGAACATTTGAGTGTCGACTTCCTTCATTGACATCGGACCTTGAGGAGAAAAAATAAATAAAATTAAGAAATTTTTTATGTGTTGTGTTTAAATGGAAGAGTAATGCAAATATTTGTACATTTTTTAAAGTTATAGATCCTAATGCAAAAAACGTTTATTTGCATTTTGTTCAATGAATTCTTATGGGAACTTTAGTCAAAAAGATATGAAAATATGAAAAGTAGTGCTCGTTAGCAATGTTGGAATGAATGGACAATACAGCATTCATTAGAAAAATTAATTCGGTTAAAAAGGGTTCTTCACAGAGAATTTCTGCGGTATCTTACATTTAAACATCACCTTAAACTTCAAATAAAAAAAAAAAAAAATTTAATAAAGTTTCAGTCGTTTTTAAATGTTCATGTTTCACAATCTAACCAACAGGAAGTTCCATAATAAAAAGAAGTAGAAGCCCGTAATCAAATATTAAACCGAATTTAGTAATTTTTTTAATCATTTTGACCCCAAAAAAAATGTTCATACGAAAGAAAGAAAAAAATGTACCTAGTACTCTTGTAATGCCAGAAAATCTTCAGTTGTATTTCAAAGAATAAAGCTTTCAGCTACTATTCAAACTACTTTTGCAGTTTTTCAGTAATGAAAATGGAATTGTGAAAAATAACATCAATAAAAACTGAATAAAGTTGTAGGATAAAAGAAGAAAGCTAAAAGAAAAAAAAGGGTGTTTCTGAAAAATTAAACATTAGGGGCAGAAAAATCCAAGTAGTATTTAAGATACGGATCCTTTGAGACCCAACTAAATCGACTGTGTGATCTGACTTTAAAGTGCACTTAGAGAAAAAGTTTCGATTTTTTGATAAACTAGTAAGGGGGAGCTTCGGCAGGGTACCGAAGCTAAAATACCCCCCCGCGGCAATATTGAAAAAAGTATATTCGAAGTCTTTAGCCACGACATACACGATGACATTCAGTTTTATATATTAACGAAAGTTTTCCTATTTTGATGACGTCACTTTGTATGGGAAGTAGTGTAGGGTACTCATGTGGATCAGGATCGCCAGAATTTATCGCCCAGTGTATGGCTAAAAGCTTCTTTCTACCGTATAGATAGGGTCTAAATATATAGGGATAGGGGAAAAATATAGGGGATAGGGGAATACCAATGCCGATGCATTGTCAAGAATAATTTTAAACAGCTACTCTTTAAAAGCTATGATCCCATACTTCACTTTTGCATATAATACAACACCCCATGTTGATACCAATTACACACCTTTTGAACTAATTTAATGGCAATGGTGGTTGTGTTGGTACTCTACACATGAATACCCTACAGTAGGCTTTGTTTTGATCCGATTTTGCCATATATCATAGAGATGTTTCATATTATATATCACAGCTAAAGTGGAGAATTTCAATACATTTCATTAATTTTTGTGGATTTTTAAAAGATTTAACGTTTAAAATAAAGCCAATTTGTATGGGAGGTAGGTGTGGTTTTCATTCGATTTTGCCAAGTATCATAGTGGTGGTCTATGTTATATATCAAAGCCTATATGCAAAATTTTAAGACATTTATTTAATTTGAGCAGATTTTTAAGAGATTTCACTTTAAAAATAAAGCCACTTTGTATGGGAGGTAGGCGTGGTTTTCATCCGATTTCAAGCCAGAATTCCAAATTTCATAGCCAGGATAAGGACTGAAGAGCAAAGCTCACCTGCCAAATTTCAAGGCATCTTTTTAGTTTTTGTGGATTTTAAAGACATTTTACGGTTAATATAAAGTCACTTTGTATGGAAGGTAGGCGTGGTTTAAAAATAAATTTATATTTTGAATTTCATCGCGATAGCTTTAAAATTGCGGCTGTAATCGTGTCGACAGACGGACAAACAGACTGACACACAGAAATCAACTCAGGAGATGATGCTGATCAAAAATATATATATTTTTCTATACCTGCCACGCCTCCTTCTTGGCGTTACAAACGGAATGACAAAGTTAATATACCCCTTACGCAGTACGCGTTGGGGTATAAAAATTAAAGATCATTCATTGTGTCGTCCCTATTTTTTTTTGTTGTGCCATTTTGTTTAGTTGCATTTGTTCACTTATTAGATCTAAAGCTCACTTCTTTTTGAATAATATATAGGATTGAAAGTACAACGCGTGTATTTTTCAAAATACATTTAATAGAAGCTTTTTAAAAATATATTAAAGAATCCAAATTGAAAGAAAAATCCCACGAAATTTAATTTAAGCTTGAGATTCCTGATACCAAAGTTCAGATAACACAATTGTGTTGTTTGTGCACTAATCTAATTTTTCATACAAACTCACAAACGTGCTATCTGTTGCATGAAAGGCAAAGAGATGAATAATTCAAAGGATGCAAACCTCGAATATGTTTTGAATATGTTGCAAAACTCAGATGCTTATATCTCTGATAATGATGATGGCGATGATTGTATGTGGACAACCAAAAATGTGGTTTTTGATTGCTCAGATTATGAGGAAAGTTCATCAGAATCTGAAGATACTTTTATAGCGATTTATATTTTTTTTCTTCAGGTGTTTTAACATTAATTAGAGAGAACAATTGTAGGAATATTCCAAAGAACATTTCGGCTAAGCTTAAAGCAAGAGGCAGTATGAAAACAAAGTGCTTTCAAAAAATTCAATATTCCTCAAACGCTAGGCTGCTCAAATCAAACAAAACTTGACACTCCATTGGATTATTTTAAGAGATATTTGAAAGAAGAACAATATGTCGAAGTTCTTTAGTGGACAAAAAAAAAGATGTTCATAAAGTATTTGGCTTGACAGTAAACTTAACAGAATCGGTGATAAAAAAACTTGTATCCATATTTAATTGTAATGAGCTGCTAATTCTACTGCCTAATTGTAATGGGATATACACATATTCGAATGTACTGGGGTGATGCCTTCCGAAATGAGCGTGTTTCTAATTCTATGTCCTGAAATGAGTTTCTTAGATTTAGATCAAGATTACGAAAACTCAATACAAGTCCAGCCCGACAAGACTTTGGAATTTTTTTAGAAGCTGGGACTTTTCCTGACAGTGGGCTAGGTCGCGGCCCATCCTTTGTTTTGAGGCTAACGCGATGTGTGCCAACCGGTTTGCATCTGAACTTCGATCGTTTCGTTACTTCACTTTACTTCATGAAATGGCACTATTATGGCAAATCGAATTGGGAAACGAGTACATTTTCCCTTAGATAAACATACGCAGCAGCGAGGTGATAAATGCCAATTCATCAAAGATGATACGATTGCAGTTGTAAAGTGGCGAGCCTCCAAGTACGTAACAATTGCATCAACAATATGTGGCAAAGACCTATCGGCAAAGTCAACCGCTGCGCTAGGGATATAAAAAAAAAGATGGGTGGAGTTGACTTTTCAAACCACATGATGGAATACTATCGCATCAAAATGAAGATACCTAAATGACCTGTATTAGAATCGATTTCAAATATTGCCCGCGGTATGAAAATTTTATGGCGAGTGAAATCGAGCGTAATCTAAAAAATGAAGCGTTATGCAGCCAGCGTTGCACAGCAAAATACCAACAACGAAGAAATATCAACAAAATACATACTCAGCAGAGAGAGTTTCAATAAACTCGATGTTGCTCTCTACTCTTCTCTTTTTACCCTGTAGGAAAATCAACTAATTTAAAAGTAGTTGATAAAGTATTTTTTTGTCAATCACAACTAGTTGAAATTCTGACTTTTTTCCATAGAACGAACTAACATATTTTGTATGGTGACGTCCGCTAAATAAGTCAATTGACTTTCGTCTGCATATATTTTCAACTACTTGTTAAATTAGTTATATTTAAACTATTTTTTTAATTACTTTAAAATGACCAATTGAAAACTATTACTGATGGCCTAAAGTTAATAATATTTGATGAAATAACATGGTTAAATACTCTGTAGGAAAATCAACTAATTAAAAAGTAGTTGATAAAGTATTTTTTGTCAATCACAACTAGTTGAAATTCTGACTTTTTTCCATAGAACGAACTAACATATTTTGTATGGTGATGTCCGCTAAATAAGTCAATTGTCTTTCGTCTGTATATATTTTCAACTAATTGTTAAATTAGTTAAATTTTAATTATTTTTTACTACTTTAAAATAAATCAATTGAAAACTAGATAATATTTCACTTACTGAAGATGAATTTAAAAGCATAAAAATTTTAAATTTCTATACATCAAAGAGATAATTTATTTGGATGTGTATATATTAAAAATATATTCATAAATTCATTACGTGAATGCAGTTTGCGGAAGCAGTTTCCAAAAACGGGCACGCCACCGCCTGGGTACATGAGCGAAGGTGCCGATCCAATTGATCGGAATTGTGTGGATACTGCGCCTGTTATTTAACACAAGACAGCATTTTGATGCTTTATTTCAAAATATGAAGTAAACCATCAATCATGGTCGATGGACACACCGATATTTTGCTTAGTGCTTATTTTAAGTGTCAATCGCAATGAAGTGATGGAGCAGACTCGACGCTACGTAGGGAAAGGCGTGCGTCTTTACTACTGAAGTGATGAGGTGCTGGCTGAATGGTTAAGCAATGCATCAATTTCCGCACAAAGTCCAAATTGTCCAATGTTTGCTAAGCACTACCAGTTTGTAATTTGAATATCTTAAATAATAAAGAATTTTTAATCGTTTCACAGAGTTTTGAGGCAGTCTATCAGTTTTAAAGTGTGTTTACCACGTCTGTCTTGCAGCTCAATGTCGTAAATAAAAAAATATGTCTTTTTGAAACAAAATGTTAGTGAAGCCTAAAGTTAATAAAATTTGATGAAATAACATGGTTAAATACATATAAACTTGTAATCTAATAAAAATTTGCAATTAAAACATGCCAAAATCAGAGTAGTTGCCGACTTAATATAATTCAAAGTAGTTTATCAACCACTTGTTTTTAAGTAGTATTTTAATTACTTCATAAATAGTGCAATAAAAACTTTTTAGAATTGAAGTGGATGCCGCCTTAATATAATTCAAAGTTGTTCATACACTAGTTTATTTTAAATTAAGTTTTTAAGTAGATGTTTTTAAAAACATGTTACCCTGTAGGAAAATCAACTAATTTAAAAGTAGTTGATAAAGTAGTTTTTTGTCAATCACAACTAGTTGAAATTCTGACTTTTTTCCATAGAACGAACTAACATATTTTGTATGGTGACGTCCGCTAAATAAGTCAATTGACTTATATATTTTCAACTACTTGTTAAATTAGTTATATTTAAATAATTTTCTTAATTATTTTAAAATAACCAATTGAAAACTATTACTGATGGCCTAAAGTTAATAAAATTTGATGAAATAACATGGTTAAATACATATAAACTTGTAATCTAATAAAAATTTGCAATTAAAACATGCCAAAATCAGAGTAGTTGCCGCCTTAATATATTTCAAAGTAGTTTATCAACCACTTGTTTTTAAGTATTATTCCAATTACTTCATGTATAATGCAATAAAAACTATTTAGAATTGAAGTGGATGCCGCCTTAATATAATTCAAAGTAGTTCATATACTGGTTTATTTTAAATTAGTTTTTTAATTAGTTGTCTTTAAAAACAAGTTAGTTTGTTCCTATAGGGTAGTTTGTTCCTATAGAGTATATATAAACTTGAAACCTAATAAAAATTTACAATTCAAACATGTCAAAATCAGAGTAGTTGCCGCCTTAATATAATTCAAAGTAGTTTATCAATCACTTGTTTTTAAGTAGTATTTCAATTACTTCATATATAATGCAATAAAAACTATTTAGAATTGAAGTGGATGCCGCCTTAATATAATTCAAAGTAGTTCATATACTGGTTTATTTTAAATTAGTTTTTTAATTAGTTGTCTTTAAAAACAAGTTAGTTTGTTCCTATAGGGTATGTTCAGCTAGCCACAGTACAACAAAAAATTGTGTGTGTTTGAATATGTGTGCATTTACAACGTAGGCGTTGCTCATACGAGTACTATAATTAAAGTACGCTTTTATTATAATTGATAATAATATTATTATTATCTTATTTATAAATCCAACAAGTTTTATTTCACCGAAATTAGTTAAAAATTCGTCGAGTTATTTAAATTTTAAGCATAAATCTTTTAAAAACAGCACAAAATCGTTGTTTTTCATACTGTTTTGGCTAAACTGAGTTTTTCGGAAATAATATGAAGCAAAACATAGTTATTTTAGTGATTTTGTAGTGAAGTAGAAATACTTCAAATTGAATAAGTCGACGAATTTTCAACCGATTTCAATTAAATAAAACTGGCTGGATTTAGAATTAGATAGAATTTTTATTGCTATGACATAACGGGACATTTAATACAGTATATGTCCACAAATTGATCTTAAATAGATAAAATATGAAAAAATTGAAGGAAATTTTTAACTGTTTCATCATACAGATGAAGGATTGCGCTTAATACAATTTTTGAAAGAAGAAGTTAATTTAGATTTAGTTTCTGGGAGAATAATGGGAACGACTAAGTATGAAGACAAACATTGATGCTATGTTTTCAAGATTACCACAAACCTAATATTACAGTATTTAATAATGACGCTACTATTAATGAAATTCATCAATTTACCTCATAGTGAATATATGTCAATCCTTTTACTAATATAAGAGATGCCTTTATTCAGCCCCTTTACCTTTAATATACATCTCAAATTCCAAGGTAAATGATCTAGAGTAAACTCCAGTCGCGCGTCGGAGCTGACACACACACTTTTTTTCTTATTATTAACATTTGGCTATATACAACAACTAAAGCTCTCGGTGTTCCGGAAACAATCGGGGTTGTTGTAGAAACCAAGAGCTCTTGGAATCAGAATTGAAACCGACAAATATTTTGCTTAGGCCTCATGGATTCCGATTTGGCGGTGTTGTATTCGAATCGGATTCGGTGTCTCTTTTAGATATCACAGAAACCTATGTTATCCGATGTCACCTAAGCGCAATATTTGTCGGTTTCAAATCAGATTTCAAGAGCTCTTGGTTTCTACAACAACCCCGAATATAAAAAAATTTCTTACTTTTAAGCTTGAAATTGGAGAAACGTTCTGCAAGCTAAGATATGAATCCATATGCGTTGAACCTTATAAGATACCAGCCTTGAGTCCTATCAGTATCGAACCAGATGATGTAAGTTATGACCGATATGTAAACTGGCCGGAATTCATAGATGGAATCAATTTTGTAAAAGCAAGACATGAGCTAGATGCCAAATATGCAAAGTACATCTGCGCATTGCGAAGGACAAGGATTGAATCAAGACTTGCCATACAAAATTATCCCATTTTTACTTAACATGTATATTTCTAAACTTTCTTGAAGCTTTTGTTTGAATGAATTAATAAAATAAGGTTTTCAATAAAATTCATAAAAAGATATTAAAAGTATATTGCACATACTAACAGTGAGTTTTATTTTGGAGGAGAACGCCCAAGCCACACAATTGTGCTAGGTATGCTTTAAAATTAAATTAAGTAGTGGAGAAAGAAGTGCAAAGTCACTTACCAAAGTTTTTCAAAAGTTTAAAGACAACTGTAATGAAAAAATTTACTCGCAGTTCTTCGACATAACCAACAGTCCCTGCATATTTCCAGAGAATTATAGAATAGTGAATATTGGCGACATGAAAAGGTAGCTTTTTTTAAAACTGATTGATATTCTATTTGCAATTACTTGTTATTGTTCGATAAAACGACATGCACAATTAGTGGGAAAGCACTAGGGATGGCAATTTCTGAACTTTTGCCAGTTCCGGGATTTTCTGCATTAAAAAATGCAATCCTGACAAAAAATTAAAAAAAGAGACCCCGAAAAAATAAATTAAAAATATTTTTAAAATAGTTCTATTGGAATAATCCAAATACTTTCATTGGAAACGTTTAGTGATTTTTTTGCGTGCTTTAATTTTCTAATAATACGGCAGTGCATTAGGATGGTAAAAAAACTGAGATCTTGTGGGTAGATACTTGAAGCCAATGACCTTTGGAGCCTGGTCTCCTGGAGACAAAAACATCGATACGTCAAACCTTAAGATCATACTGTTAATGCCGAAAATATGTGAAAAGTTCGAAAAAAAGATGGACTTTTGACTGGAACTTCTGATGGACTCTTTTGACTGGAACTATTTAATAAACATGACACAATTAAAAGGTAGGTGCAATTCGGATAAAAAAAAACGAGAACACAAAAACTAATCAAAACATTGGAGAAGGTATAATGTCACTTTTGACATTTGTGAGAACATTTTTAAATCTTTAAAAATTTAATAAAATGAGCCGTGTTTAAAAATATATTAATACATTTTAACCGAAATATTGCGTCGGTCAGCGTCCCTTTGAGGGTTCAAAGGTACAAAATTAGCTCCATGTTATGATGACACCTCGCAACTCTTGGTAGGGGTGAAGGCAAGTCATGTCGAGCTGGATAGCACTGCTCGCGATATGGGTCGGAAACCACAACCAACCCATAAGGACTCCCCGAAGGGCCAGCCCATTCCAGTTAGCCTGACATAAGCCAGGGGCCACTGACTGCCCTTGGAACCAGTTTTAAAGTCCTTGGTCAGAATGATACCGCTGCTTTGAACAATAACCGCGCTGTTAGTAAAATAGTAAAAAACAATAGTAAAAAATAGGCAGCCAAAAGAAGACTGTTATACTTATTTTAAACAAGCAGCCAAAACCCTGGAAGGTTATACTTATTTTACATGCGCTAAGGTTATACTTCGTCGAATCGACAACTGCATTTTTTAAAGTGGTCCCACATATTATTATTATTATTTATTTGAATGCTAAGCGCATATGGCTTTATAGCAATTAATATTAGACAAAATTAATACAATTAATTTATGTACAATTAAATTTTATAAAAATGTAAAATTGTCAGACTTTCAGGTATATACAGTTGCAATCCGGTTAGCTTCTTAGTAGTAAATAGAATGATTGATTAGAGCCGTGCTCCCATATGCCAGGCTAGACGGACGAGGTCGAGCTCATACATATGATAGGCAAGACAGACGAGGTCTTGCTCTGGATAATCAAAATTTATCTATAGCATGTGTATCTATATAAATATGGATTAGAGCACAGCTCACACATGCAAAGCGAGACGGACGTGGTCCCGAACTGGATAATCATATTAAATTACACAGCTAGATTGTATAAGTTGTTGCCAAACATCACAGGAAAATATTAAGTATCCTTGGAAAGCATGATCCAGATTAGTGGCGGTACTGCAGATAATCTAAAATATCAAATTCAATTGAGTAAACAGATTCATTTAAAGAAATTGCATCTGAAACAAAATTAAAGTCTCCACAAGCGCTTCTGAGTGATTCGTTTTGCACGTAATTAGTTCTTCAAAAGTTAATGTAAAGTAACTCAAAAGATCTTCTAGGTCGGAGAGGAATATTAAAGTAAATTTTGCTCAGTAAATATTGACTGTCTACATATCCATGTAAAAGTTTGAAAATCCAAGTAGCATTTAGCATAATTCTCCGATTATTTAAAGTAGGGAGATTTAAAAGTTGCAGAAGATATTCATAAGATGGTAGGTGATAATTAAAATTGCAGTAAAGATGGCTTAAGCAGAACAAAAGAAACTTTTTCTGAACTGATTCTATGTCGTCAATGTAACAACTATATCGAGGGCACCAAACAATTGAAGCATTTTCTAAAATAGGTCGCACTATAGAGGTGAATAAGGTTTTTGTTATATAGGGATCATTAAACTCTTTTGTCCATCGTTTAATAAAACCTAAAGTACTATTTGCTCGATTTATAATTTTATTAATATGAATATGAAAGCGAAGTTTAGTATCCATAATTAATCCAAGATCATGAAAGATATCTAAAGACTCTAATGTATGGTCACAAATTTTATACATACATGTGACAGAAGATTTTCGAGTGATGGTCCTGTGCTTGCATTTCTTCATGTTAAGATTCATACGATTCACGTTGCACCAGCTATAAAGATGGTCTATGTCAGCTTGCAAGAGAACGGCATCATTAGCATTTTTGAAAGGAAGAAATAGTATCACGTCGTCTGTGTACATTAAAATACTCGAATGCTTTATGACAGATGGCAAATCATGTATAAACAGTAAAAAAAGAAGAGGGCCGAGTTGGCTTCCTTGAGGTACAGGAAACTCATGAGATTTCACAAGTTTAAAAAGAACACGTTGTGTTCTATTGCATAAATAAGATTCAATCCATCTTACAAGTGTTGTGGAAAATCCAGCAAGAGATAGCTTTAAGACTAAGAGTTTATGATTAACAACATCAAAAGCTTTATGCCGCGTTTCCATGTGATCTTCTATTATCTTCTAGTATCACATTTTTTGTAAGAAAGAAATAGCATGTGAGCCCTACTTTATGGCATTGATGAATGTGAGAGTGAAACAGGTATACCTTTTTCATTTTTATAGCATGTGATATCCCCTGTGATGCTAGGAGATCGAAAAAGTTCAACTTCTTGAACTTTTGCTATAAAAGTTGATCACATGCTATAAATATGACATTGATTTTTATAGTTGTGGTTTTTGTGCTGTCAAGCTGTCAATTTTATTTGCGCCAATATTAATTGTTTTGAAATAGTACAGAATTACGAATACAAATTGAATACAAAATCAAATCAGGTCAAGGGGTATGATTTAAAATAAATAAACATTCTTGGTTTTTCTAACCATCGCGTGGCTAAGCTATTAATGCAGATGATTTCCCGACTCGGGAGTATGCAATCTAGAGTTGGCCAGAGAGTTCCTAAGCGCATTTATGGAAAGCATCAGTGATTTTTTTTATTAATTTGGTGCTTGGCAGATTCACCAAAACTTATTTTTTAAAACTTTTTTTTTATATTTTTCTTCTTGTGTATTTCACTGATGCTGCTGCAGTTGTGGCACATGAATTGGATTACCTGTAACACCTGATGCTGTCTGCACAATAATAATTATATAAAACAATTTAGGGTACGTAGACAAGAAGTTATTTCAATAAGCACGTCTTGCAATCAGTAAACTTGTAGAAATTGATAAATTTATGATTTGTTTACATATTTTGCAAATGTCAAAGTACATATATGCATCTCGCTCTTTATAGCATGTGTTTTGTGATATGGGATAAGATAAGATACTGAAAGATCACATGGAAACGCGGCATTACTAAAATCTGTGTATATAACATCAGTCTGTAAACCTTTTCCAAAATTCTCAATGGTTTTTTAAGTAAATTCAAGTTGGTTTGTAACCGTAGGCTTTCCAGAAACGAATCCATGTTGGAGTGGAGACAATAAAGATTTAACACTATGTGATAATTGTGAAGTAATGATTGCCTCGAAAAACTTCGGCAAAGCGCTTAATTTTGCAATTCTACGATAGTTATCGATTAAAGACCTGTTACCAGACTTGTGCATCGGAATAATAAAAGACGACTCCAGGCAACTGGAAAATAGCAAGATTTTAATGAAGAAGAAAAAAGCAAGTGATTGGAGTTACTAATTCATCACAGCAATATTTCAATATGTTCCTTATGCTAGCATCTTTTAAAATCAGTTGTTTTTGATTACATATTTAGATTATTGAGAATGAAGAGAGAAACAGCAATTAATTTTATACATACGTAATAATATTTAATAAAAAATCATGCTTTAAAATTTCTATTTATAAAAGAAAAACGGTAAACTCTGATTTTGCGTTATCGATTCGACGAAGTATTAACTTCCAGGGTTAAATACCATTGAATGATTTTGAAATTATACCTACGCCTTTGTTATTATTTTTTTGTTGATGTGTTGTCGGAAAGGTTTTTCAACTCTTTGGTAAATTTCGCAATTTTTAATTCATTGCAAATTCACAATCAAATTTTTGTTGTGGGAGGATTTCAAAAATTAGAACTTATAAACTAAATTTTATTGGTCTATGATGACTCCTTTTATTTATTGACAACTTCATGACACGAACATTTACAGAGCTATTCTGCGTTTTTTTTATAAGCACTGTATCAACAAAATTTTATCAAGCGAAAGCTTGTTTAGTATTCTGCAGCAGACTTGATAAATAAAAAGCTTTCTAAGTTCACCAGAGGAGGTGAATTTCTTTTGACAGCTGATTTTATAAAATATGTCATAAAATTTTACAAATATGGACATACAAATAAATAATATATAAATTAAGTATTTTAGTTTATTTGATTGTATTAAATATATGAATAAAATTAATAACTCAAACTTATTTTTGCCGCGAGCGGATACAATTGTAAAATAGACGCTTCGGTAATTGGTAATCGGTTGCTAATTGTTTCGGTAATTGGTAATGGGTTGGAAATCGCTTCGGTTATCGGTAGTTGGTTCGAAATCGGTTAGTAAGCGCTTCGGTAATTGGTTCGGTTATTGGTTGGTAATCGCTTCGGTTGTCGGTAATTAGTTCTGTAATCGGTTGATAATCGCTTCGGCAAAAGGTTGGAAATCGCTTCGGTAATCAGTCATGGGTTAATAATCGCTTCGGTAATCGGTATTCGGTTGGTAATCGGTTCGGTAATCGCTTCAGCCCTCGGCTTGGTCGATGCTAAGTAATCTCTAAAAATAAATGCTGTAGAGCAATAATTTTTGTTACGCTAAAAGCGTGATGATATCGCAAATCTATAGTTTTGCTATCTACCAAAAACTGCTTAACGCGCCTAGAAAAGTTTTCACTTAAAAAAAATAAATAAATCCCCGAATATTGCTTAACAAGTATGATGACGGATAGTTTTTACTCTATCTCTCATCAAGATAGAACATTATTTTTCAAAACATGTCTGATTTTGAATAAAAAGTGGTAGATTGGTTCGCCTGAAATAAAAAGATGCCATCTTCTTTTTTTATATAAGCAAGAATCTTAAATTTAAATAATTTGGTCACATTAAAGGTTAGCCACCCATGTCTTATTATTGATAACAACCATCATACCAAAGATTTCGGTCATTGGTCAGAGACGACCTCATATTTTATTAAAACATCTCTACCCGCTTCATTAGAATCTTAAATATTCATGATGTCCTAATGTTAAGTATTAATAGAATGAATGCGTTAATGTGTTTTTCCTTTAATTATTACTTCTTCAATTTATCACACAAAGACTCTACTTAGTCCCTCATGCCTATTTTAATGTTTTTTTTTTGTTGTTTTTAGTTTCGTTTCATGCATATTAAATACCTGACTTTACAAAGAGAAGCTCTTAATTAAGGACACACGTTTCGCTGTTTATTACCTGTGAGTGGCAACAGAAGAACAAAAAAAGTAAAAAAAAAAACCGACCTACTTCATACAACGATACACGGGCACAGTGCAGGACAATAAAATGAAAAAAAAAAAACAAAGAAAAGATACAAAACAAGAAATGCTGTAAAAACAGAAACTATTAATTATTAAAACATAAGCAGTGTGTAATGCGCGGAAGTTGTTTTTCAATAACAGAAACGGAATATAGCAAGAGGGGCGGGGGGGGGGGGGGAGGGGATTGAAATAAAAAGATAAGACACAGAATCTTTAAAATAAATTCATCTCTTTCACATGCGTATACTTTTAAGAATTTTTACTTGCACTGCCTCTGGTTGAGAAAAGATCCCTAATTCCCTGAATGCGGAATCTTTGCGTTACGGTAAAGCAACCATCTGACGCTTTTAGCCTTATTCATGTCTGTTGATGTTGAAGTTGGTTATTTATTTTTGTTGTTGTGTTGGTTTTTTTTTTATGCTGTTGTTGTGTTGGCAGAGAATACTCTTGGGAGCCATTTTACGCAATTTTTACTTAGAACAACGTGGGCACAAAGAGCAGAAATCCCCGTAGAAGAATAAAATAAAAAATGTAATATTTACATACACACGCGTAGATGTATAGCAGTGCTTTTTTGTGCATACATACATATTTGAGTAAAATTTTTGATTAATTATTTTACAACTGTTGCTGGCATGTCGGTCGCTCTCTCCACGCATATTCCTACTGGGTGGGTATGGATGTGTGTATGAATCAGCCTTAGTATTACTTTCCCCCCTCTTTCTCCATCGTCACGCCCAGTAGTTTTCTTTTTCGTGGTTTTATTTAATTGAAGTTCTAAGTAACTTTGAACTTGATTAGCATCTCACGAGTCACAAACAAATACTCCCTGAAGTATGCAACAGTTTTAGAGTTTAAGAGAGCACACAATTAGTTTCACTCACTGTGTTTTTTTCTGTTCCGTTTCCGTTTCCTTTTGCTTTTCTGACTGATAGTCATTCATCAAAGGGGATTAAATGCCTTTGAATTTTAAATGCTTGACTTGCAAATGAGCTCATTTGTTTAATGTGGCATACTTTTAGGCACGTAGGGAATTTGTTAAACAGTCAAAACTTAAAGACTTTCACGTCTGACATAATTAATGTTATGTCTAGTTAAAGAAGGCTTTAGCTCTATGGCACCCGCATGCTTTTAACCCGCTGAATTTTCCTTCCCCTTTTTTTTGCCTAAACTATGTAACTTTTCGTTTTCACTTTTGCTGTTTCAACTTGTTTATGGCTGTTCACTTATTTTGTTTACATTTTGTCACATCATTTGGCTTATTTGACTTCTTTTCATTTTTTTTTATACCAAAGGCGTTGAAGTGCGTTATTAATTATTTCTTTGTTGTCTTTGTCTAATACTCACAAAAGATCGGTTGCACAGCCGGCTACTTTGGCTTATATATTCCACTGTCGCTTCATGACTGATTGCATCGTAAGCTGTGGTCCCTTGTACCCGTCAGTCGTCGGATGATAAGCATTTTAACACTATTAATCATTTTTAGTGGTGCCCAAAAGTAGGCTTTGCATAATAAATAAGCAACTGTGTGTTAACGCCGAAAAACGTGCGTTGCCACTGTCGTTCAGCTTATTACCTTGTTTTTATCTCCTCTTTTGTGTAGTTGTTTCTATTGTACAAAAGTATTTTTTTTTTCTATTTTCGTACCGCTCAAAATGACAGAGTGACAAAGTTTTCGTTTGTATTGCATACTTTTTGGCTTTTTAGCCTTTTGCTGCTTTGTTTTAAGAAGGCTGTGTTTATGTGTTTGTTGTTAAAAAACTATTTTTCTTGTTGCCTCTGTAAACGCATTTGTATCTAAGAGTGACAACAGCAGCAACAACAAGAACAACAATATTACAAAGACCAGCCAAGGTTAGAAAGTTTTCGACACACGAGGTTCATGTTTTAATTTGGCATGACTAGCTAGTGGGTGAATGGTTTGAGGTAAAAAATAGCTGGAAGTGAGAATAGAAACTTAAAAGAAAACACGTTACAGGAGAAAAAATAAATTAAGACAAAATAGAAAAAGTTTTTCTCTTTCTGGTAAAACCCGGTTAAACAAATAAAATTATTTATTTAACATGTTTCATGAACACGCAAACAATGGAAGTTAAAAAGAAATCAGAGCAGGGGGCAGAATATAAATTTATGTTTAACAGAACTTTATGATGAAAAAGTTAGGGACATCAAGAGAACGTGAGAATTATTGTAAAATAAACAATATTTAAACTTAATTTTTGGGAAATTTTTTAAAAATAAAGAGCAAATTGAGAGCAAGAGGAATTGATGCATAAAATAATTTTTTTTTTCTTCATACAAATTCGCCGTAGTCGAATCTTGCCCAAAGAGACTTACAGTGAAATTGTTGTGCTCTACGACCACTTCTAAAGGTAATTTTTTAAGACTATTTTTAAAAAAGGATCAAATAGGACTATAAGGGCGCTAAAGGGTTAAAATTTTTAAAAAAAAATATTTCTCATAAAATGTTACCATAGATCTGTGAACACAACTATGTCAAAGCCAAATATTAAGAAGTTATCTTACCCTTTATATTAGTTAATTGCAAGATTTTGTGCAAGTTTTAAACCCAGATTAAAAATAAAAATTACTCAGACGTAAATTTTTAAACGCCGATACAAGTGTAATTTTTTTGGTTTCTCTACCAAAATCCCACCAAAATTCAATATGCACTTGCACTGTGCCTACAATCTTCCGTACGTGCGACGTTTTCCATGAGAAAGATTTCAGCATACTTGTGTAATTAGAACGGTCAAACATCCTTAGAGCTAAATGATGTAGGAATGTATTTCTTAGAGAAAAATATTGTAAAGACATAATGGGTTTTTTTCGAGCCTATTATGCAGAAGAAATATGGGCATTATAGTAAGGCCATCTTTTAGGGTGACTCAGCACCATATCACCCAGAAAAATGAGTTTTTTTTCGAATTAAATGATATACGCATATTTGTAGCTAAAAATAATAACACCAGAAATCTAACACTCAGAACACTTTTTATATTTTTCCTTTAGTTATTAAATTTTTTTTGCTACTTTTATGAAAATATTTGTATATTAGAACATTTTTGCCTTTTTATTTTAGAGGCGTCTCCTTCGGAACATTTATTTATAACGGGAAAAGTTTTTATTTTTCTTAACTTTAAAAGTATCTGAAAAGATTGTGGAAACGTTTTGTATAGAAATAAAATAAAGGTTTTCAGTGCAAACATTAAAAAAAAAATAACTTTTTGTCCTAAAATATTCAGAACAAAGCCTTAAGATGAGAGGGCGATCAAGTCATTATGTTCCGGATCAAATTTTAGGTCTCAGTCCGTCACTGATAGTAAATGCGCTGAAGTAATCGGGAAATAATGAAATCTTATCAGATCTACTATAATGCGGCAGCACATCAACGATAAAGCAGCCTTGCTTGACGTCGAAACCAGTCAATCTCGAAGATTAAAGCGTTTTAAGCCAGACGATTTATTTGGCAACAACTAAGGCTGCTTACAGAGTGAACGCCGATGTGGACAGCTTAGCAGACAGGCGTATCTCTATCTCGCTTATTCTCATTTGTTTGTTTTATTGTTGTTCTGTAGAACTAGTGCCAACAAGCAACCTGTTTGCTAACCAGTCGGCATCGGCGTTCACTCTGTGGGCAGCCTTAGGTTGCAAGCATAGTGAAAGCTTGTTACTGAGCAGAGTCGAAAAACACATTGAAGCAAAAGAGAAGAGTTCGTTTATTTATTGCTTTAATATGTTTTTCGACTCGGCTCAGCAACAAGCGTTCACTATGTTCGCAACCTTAGGCTATTAAATTTTGTATTCTTTCTTTTTCTGATTTGTAATGCAAATAAGACATTTATTTATAATGTAATAATTAATACATATTTTTTTTTTTTAATTTTTTTATCTTTAAATCAAATTTAAATTTCTTGTTAGTATGTTTTACTAGTTGCAGTATAAAAAAATGTTAGTTTATAGATATATTTTATAACGTTTCAAAAAAAAAAAACAAATTTTTATGAAAAAAATTTGTACCTACATATATTTGAATGTTTCAAATATATTTTTAAAATAGTGAATTCATTTAAAATGTTGCTTTATAATGTTATCTTATAAATACACTCATTTTATCTTTTTAAACATACAAAAATAAAAAGAGTTTTTGCAAAAGATTAAATTTCATTAGCTAAGACACAGTCAATTACACCATAACACAATTTAACTTTAAGTTAAACAGCAAGAATGCAGAAAAATTAAAGCATTTCGGATAGGAAATATTCAATATGTAGGTTTTTCACTTTAAACTCAAGCTTTTACACTTCAAATTTAACTTTATATAAATCAAACTATATTGCTTACACTTCAAATTCAACTTTTTGAATATGAACTGTAAAATGTAGAAATTGATTCGTAAAAAAAATGAATATGAAGTGTTAAAGGTTTAATTTGAAGTGGAAAATGTGCACCAGGGTCAAACAAAACTGGTTTTATTTAGTTTTAAGCAATTCTTAAAAAAATTAATTTTTAAGAATTACACACGAGAGCTTTATGCCAAGTAATTTCATGAAGCAACAGGTTGCCACAACAACAACTGGTTTTACATCAAAAAATATTTATATATTTTTTAAAATGCGGCTTTTGAATGAATAAGTAATCTTTCACGTCCCTGCAATATCTAAATTAGTTTTTTAACGATTGTATAAATTTTAAAAATTTCATGTAAAACATGTTTATCTACGAAATGTTTTGTAAATCAAATAAATACTTAATGATTTTTTCAGCTGCGACTGCAAATAAGTGGCTATTCTTTTTCAAAACACAGACTGAGCAACGAATTACAATATCTTAAACCACCTTCTTCGACAAACAACATCATTTATATTGTTGCCGGCTAAGTAAAAATAAGTGAGGCAGAAGCGAGCATAAAAATATCTAATAAGCAACAGGCAGGCAGGCTGCCTAGCTGGTTGGCTGGCAACAGCGAAAAGGGAACATTTGTCAACCTGATGATGATGGTACCAAAGTTAGTCTACAGAGGGTATTATTAGGGTATAAGAAGAAAAGAAGAAAAAAAAAAAAAACAAATAGCTACAGTGGAAACAAGCAAAGTGCAGAAGATTTAATCATCCAAATTGCAAAAATTTATCATTTGGAATTAATTAGAAAATTACGTTCTATGTAGCGCTGGAGTCTAGATACAGCATGGAAGCTCAGACGCGCGCAGCCTTGGAGCCTAAAGTTGGAGCGGTTAATAAGTTCGCTTTATTCTAGCGTTTTATACACTATTGATATATGGTGTGCTTTAATTAAGTTTAATTATGAAAGTAATTTTTTTTGTGCTCATTGTTGTTCATTGCATTTGTCAACAACAGCAACAATTACAAGAACAACAAATTGGTGGCGGTGGTTGAAGCTAACAATTAAAACAAAGTAACTCTGTCACTGACTTACCTCTAAAGATGCACGCCACTGTGAGATAGCGTCCATGTCTGGGATCGCAGGCGGTCATCATGTTGCGAGCATCGAACATCTGCTGAGTTAGTTCGGCAACGGTGAGGGCGCGATATTGTTGGCAACCTTTGGCGGTTAATGGTGCAAAGCCAGGCATAAAGAAGTGCAAACGTGGGAACGGCACCATATTAACGGCCAATTTACGTAAATCCGCATTCAGTTGGCCGGGGAATCGCAGACAGGTGGTGACACCAGACATGGTCACCTTGGATGCAGGTGGAAGTATAAGAAAAAAAAAATGTAATTATTAGATTGTCGTCATGATGGTTGTGTAGAAGCGAGATTAAAATGGAGAGAAGGATTAAAGGCTTGAAGGTAAGAAGAATTAGATGGGTATAGGTTTAGAAGGAAAAGGTGAGAAGATGTATGTGGTATGGATGATGTCGGAGATTTTTTTCGAAAAGGAATCGTATACGATCTGCATAACATTAAATATAAGTCAAAGAAGTGTTAATAATGTTGAATATGATAAACAAAAATTTAAGAAATATAATGGAATTAAAAATGAAAATATTATTTACAAAAAATGATTTATAATAATTAAAAAATAAAATATAATAAAAAAAATATTTTCAGAAAAACCATAAAAAAAAAGAAAAATATTTATAATAAAATTTCAAATTAAAAAGAGATAAATATATTTACTACTATTATTTACTTAATAATTATCAAAAGTTAATAGTAAATATATATATATATATATATATATATATATAGTCTTGTTTAAAAAAGCTAAAAAGTTAACACCTCATTTTATAATAAAATTTGATTTATTATTACAAAATTATTTATTATTATAAAATTATTTAATAAAAAATAGAAAAAATATTTCAAAATAAAAAATAGTCGAAATATTTATTTTAAAACAATAAACCTTATAAAACAGTGTGGTCCATCTAGCGTTTTGAATTGGAACTACTGGTTTTTTGAGTGTGGCAACTCTAATGTCATACGTAATATGACATAGAGTGAGTTTTATATCTCCGATTAACGAAATGGGTCGATACTATCTAGAAAAAATTCACTTGTAAATAAGAAAATTACGTTCTAGTTTCGAAGAAATTTAAACGCCTTACACACAATTTGTGGATTGATTTATGGGACGTGTGGGTGAAACGGAATTTTTATTGGATAAAACAAGACGTTTTCGTTCTTGCATAATGCGTACTTGTGGAACGCTTGGAAGGAGATAAGGATTTTTACCGAAAAATAATCTTTTCTGATGGAGCTCATTTGCACCTCGGTGGTTACGTTAACATGCAAAATCACATTTGGGGTTGAAAAGTCAATGCACCCTCCGCGAGTCACTGTTTGGTAAGACCGATCCAGAACGGCGGTATCATTGTGCCTTTTTTTCTTTAAAGATGAAGAAAGAAGCGGCATATCAGTAGATGAGAAGCGCTACCAAGCATTGATAATTGAGAAATTGTGGCCAATTTTTTGGAGATATGAACTTAGTAGAAAAATAGTAGGAACTTAATAGAAAGGTGCTCCGTGCCACACAAGCCATGCAACAATCGTTATTTTGGGTAATAAGTTGGCCATCTTGGGAATGTGCATTGGCCACCGCGCAGCTGCGATTTGTCTCCGTTTGACTATCATTTGTGGGAAGACGTTAAAGATAAATGTTACGATAACCATTCAGCAACGATGGAAGGTCTTAAAGGCGAAATAGATGCAGTTATCAGTTAGAGATCCGTACAGATAAAAATGTTCTAAAAAAAATGGGTTTTTAGTATGGGCTACTGCAAGGCCAGCCGAGGATGTCAGTAGAATGAAGCAGAGTTCCATAATTAACTGGTACTTTCCAATAAAAAAAAAACACATCAAAATTTAAATTATAAACGGTCCACCCTATATAATAACACTGCGTACACGCCATGTACACTTCAGAAATTATTTGTTTTTATGTTTTAAGTTCTGTGGTGCTCCACAGTGAGATGGCTACATATATTTGTTGGAAAAAATAGAAGGAGTAGTTAAAATTTGATTGGAGTTGTTGGATTTATATCCTTATTTTGTATTCCTAACGAAGCATTCAACGAATGATGGCTATGCGAACGATGTTGAATTCAAGCGGAAATATGTATTTCGAACAAAGCTTATCGTTGGCTCATTCGTCAAGCTTTTGTTTGATATGTACACTCTGTTATACACAAGCAGTTGTCAAATGTGGCACTGCCATATCAAGCACTAGGGAAGTTTTCTGTATTTTGCCAGAGATGTTTTTAATATGTTGCTTCGTTTCTTATATGTTGGCAGTGCTTTATGGTTTTGTCCGGTTTGTGTATTCAATAAATAAACTTTGAGCAATTAAGTGGATTGCGGACTTGCTTTTCACTAATTTTGTTTTCAGTGATTGTGTGTTTGCTTTTTGATATAACAATATAAAATGTATGCAGCTATTGCAGTTTTTATTTTTATTTTATGTATTTCAAGTGCTTCACAGCCTTCAAACACTGTATATATTTATATATTTCATAATTTATTTACCTTTAGGTTCAGAATTTTTAATTTTTTAACCATTCTTTCAACGTTTGCAACCACAACGATAGCATAAAAGTGTTCGTTTGATTTTGACATTTGGATTCGTGGTTTCAGTGCTCGTTAGAAATACATATTGCAAATATGTAACTGTACTACGGCATCGTTCGTTGGCTGATCAGCTGTTATCGAAGTTTGATTCTGTCCGAGTTACAAATTTCAAAAACACGAACGAACACTGTTTTGAACGAAACGATTGATCGGATAGGAATACAAAATGAAGCCATTCATTTTTTGGTATAATGGTGCGTTGGTTCCAAAAAAAAATTTCCAAAAACCGCGGGGCACCACAGAACTTGAAATGTAAACAAATAAAAATTCTGACGTTTACATGAAAAACGACGACGCACGAGTATTTTTATTTTTGCCCCCTTTCCGAATAGGTATATAACACAGTTATAATAGAATAATAATAATATTTTTTAAACACTTATTCAAACATTTATTCTTATGAAGAAAATAAGAACTTTGAGGGAAATATTTGAGATAGACTGACTAAAAAAAATTATATTTTAATATTTAAAATAGGAACTTAAAGATATGAAATATTTATAAAAATTTAAAAATTTGGGATAAAAAAAATATTTTAATTAAAATACAAATGAGTATGAGAAGATTTTGAAAAAAAAATCAATTTAAATCTAAGTCCGGAAACTTGCTTAAAAAGTAAGCAAAACTTTAACTAAAAATGTAGTTAAAGGAATTTATATTTATAGCAAAAGTTTCATAAAAAATACTAAAAAAAGAAGTGTTAGAGTACAATTTTTATTAAAATTTATAAAATAAAAAATTACTAAATATTGTAGAACAATTTTTTAAAAATAAATTCGTGTTAAATACAAAAATTTGACTCATTATTTGGACGATTGGTATGTCCTGTATCACTTGTATGTGGCGCTGGCCATTGACGACAATGTCGCCATTGTTGGCTTCGTTTTTAGATTTGAAAAAAGATGATCCAATTATGCCGCTGACATACAAACTGCACCTAACAGTGACTTCTTTGAGAAATAATAAGATCTCGGAAACCAATGACGATTCTTCTTAATTCAAAAACGACAATTTTTCTTGTTAAAATGAGTTTCATCGCTGAAAATGATTTGACGGTAAAAATTCGGCTCAATTTTCAGACGCTTTTCATCTATTTTTAGAACATATGACGCAAACGATGGTTTCAATTGCAGCACCAGTTGGATTTTCTACGAGTGTAAGCCACAATCTTTCCACAAAATTTTCCATGTAGTGAATGGGTAGAGGCCGATTTGTTGAGAATTTGTTGAGAATGGCGAATGAAACTCTACAAAGGCGAAGGCTTCTTCGGTACACATAAGAGTACAAGTAGATACAAATCGATCCATAGTATTTATTATAAGCTACTCAGCTACCGTTTTAAAGTAAATTAGACAAAGTGCTCTATAAGTCCGGGTACAGAACGCGAATTTTGAAAACAAATTTTCACATTTTCTATGCGCTGTTCACGTATAGTATTTTAAAACGAAATTTGTCAAAGTATACTGAAGTAAAGCTCTGCAAAGAACCATCCCAGCATCGTAGTTATGTGCTGTTATTTTTTCTTATATCAAGTTGTAACGGTTTCGCTCTCTAAGCATTGATTATGCATGGAATATTTCTTCAAGAAGTAAAGTATCAAGAATACTAGTTTGAGAACATACACAACAAACAAACAGATATATCGGAAATATTGTTATCTCTACTTGAAAAATCTGGATATGTGACGTCGAAAGCATAAAGAATATAGAGCGATTTATTTCAATACAAAAATAAAAGAAACACTTCATATAAGTGCAGTGCATTCAAGTTTTTAATTTATTTCATAAAAAAAAAAATAAACATAACAAAGGCATTTTTGTCGATAACTTATACCAAATACCAAATATTGATTCACAGAATCCATATCCATTATACTATTACTTTTTTTAGTAGAATATAAAAAGTAAAAGCACGAGATTAACACAAAGAGAACTATCTGAAATATCCATTTTGAATGGATATATCCATTTAAAAAACAGTTAAAACAGTTACTTTGCTTAGTGGAGCCGATAAAGAGAAAGAAAGCTTACACTACAATGAGAGCCAGAGAAAGAGATGATACGCTCTCTGCTAAATCCAAAACATATAAGCAAGAGTTAAGCTCTACTCGTTGCGGTATTTGTACCAATAATATCAAGTTTTTACTTGTTTTATCTGTTTGTACAAGTAGAATGGATGGTTCTCTGCAGACTTTTATACTGAACATAAATGTCAAAGCCACGTCCGCAACAACTTTTCAACGAAAATTCTATAACTCTAAAACATACCCTTTATTGATGCTTGTTTTTATAAATTTTGTAGTATTTTGAAGAATTTTGTGAAAATATCAAGTCCTTGTAGATACATGAATGTCCCTTCATTTTGCACAAATACCCGATCTTTTTTTTACGATATTTTGAGTTAGGCTGTTATGACTTGTGACCACAGATATAGCACCATTTGACAATATTTGTCAAAAGATAAGATTTTT
The DNA here is from genome assembly GCA_914767935.1 of Coremacera marginata. NCBI lineage: Eukaryota > Metazoa > Arthropoda > Insecta > Diptera > Sciomyzidae > Coremacera > Coremacera marginata. The sequence goes on from OU612043.1 coordinate 193,728,996, forward strand.
CTATTTGGTTGATATAGATCAATTATTGTGAATGGTGAATTAGCAGTTTGTCAAAAAAACTTTTAAAATTAGTCTAAATGTAATTTGAGTGACAGCTTTGTTTATTAAATATTTTCCTCTAATTAATTAAATTCTCTGCATAGACAAAGCATAACAGCCAAATAATGACTTTTGCTCAAATAACACTGAAAACTTTTATGTGGCATAATTTTAGGCTGTTCATTGAAATAACAAATATTAAACTCAAAATACAAGTGTGGGCTTTTATTTCAGCAAATAAATCTATTTTTCATTTGTATGCGTCAAGTACACACATCAAATTGAGTTGGCTACATTTTCAACTTTTATTATTTTATATCTACTATTTTGTGTTGTTTCCTATTGCATTCATTTGCAAATTGCCACAAAAATATTCTAATTGACATTTCTCTGTCCAACGTTGTTCAATTTAAATTCGTTAATATGCGAGCGAGTTAGCGCCGCCTGTCAAAAGCAGCCATGTGCAAAAATTGCAATAATTTCCAATCTATTGATTTATTTTTTTAATGACTTGGTATTTTTTTTTTCTATCGAGGGTGGTCAAATGAACAAAAGCGCATAGAAGCGGTTTTTATGGAATATTTTTTCATACATCTACATATTTAACACAAAATAAAAATAGTAGAAAAAACTATAAATAAAAAGTGAAGCCAGTTTGCAACACTACAGCAACAACTATAAGTAAGGCAGCAAGCAGCACGAACAACGTCAACAATGTACAGAATGGCTAGGCTAGAGCGTCCTGCTCGTCGCCTCGACGACCTCCCCAACGCCTGTATAGTGCATACTTACGGATAATAAATGATTCAAATCATCATAGGTTGGCATCGGTAGACGCAGCTTCTGATGGCAAATGTCGTAGAGCGCTTCATTATCGATGCAGAAGGTCTCGTCCGTGTTCTCGCACAATTGATGGGCGGACAATGTGGCATTGTAGGGCTCAACAATTACATTGGACACCTGTTAGTTTGTTTGAGCGTATGTTTGTGTGCACCAGTGTTGCAATGAACACGCATGCATGCAGTAGGCCGCATTGAATGTCGATTGCGATATGGATAGGAATGTGGTTGGGGTTGGGCGCAGGAAAGAGCAGAAGGAAAGAAAATCTATTAGTTTTGCATTATGTTCGACTTACGGATACAAGATGATTGAGGTCTCCATAGGTGGGCGATGATAACTTCAATGTGCGGAAGCAGATGTCGTAGAGCGCTTCGTTGTCGATGCAGAACGTCTCGTCGGTATTCTCGACAAGTTGATGAATGGACAATGTTGCATTGTATGGTTCAACAACTGTATCGGACACCTACGTATGCGAGTGTGTGTGTAAGAAAATAAAAAAACAAAGTTGAAAGCATTTTATTAGTTGTTGTTAATATATTAGTGTATAGCTTTATGTATATATATTATGAGTGGATGTTATCATCTGCAATGCGTTTTAAGTTGTTTGCAACTAATACGTAGTTGCAAGGATTTCTTAATTTTTTTTTTATATAGCATTAAGTTCTTCCTTAATGCTTCTAAATGTTTCCCCTTAATTGCTCAATGTTTCCTTCATCAAAGCTTCCTTTACCAAAGCTCACTTTATAATTGAATTCAACTCGTAAATTCTAAGAAATTCTATTTTTTTTATACATAAAAAGCTTTTTTTTAAAAAAGTGTAAAGTAATTATTGAATTAAAGTAAAGGAACGTGATTTTTGAAAATAGTAGTAAGTATTTCCTTTATTTTATAGAACAGTAGATACCAAAATTGACAGAATTTTATTTCATCAAAACGGAACAAAAGCAGCATTTTCAAAAAAAAAAAGTGATTTTGGAAACTTATGGAACAATTCAAGAAAGTGATTTAAAAAAAAAAATGAAATAGTCATTTCAGCCCTTGAAAGGACTTTGACCGAGCTTCTTATTATTAATTGTGTTGTGCTGGACCTACAAGTTTTATGCTGACTCCGAAAGGCTTATGTTCTCAAGAAGCTTTTCATGTCAGTTTTTATTCTCTGAGGTTTGCCATTGTTTGCAAAGTAGTGACTGCCAAACAGAAAAATTAATTCAATTGAAAAAACTTTTTGTATCAGGTGGAATTGACGTATGGGCCAAGTGCCACGGCCGCCACAGAAAGTGATAAGTACTTAAATAAACATTATTTTTTATTTCATTACACAATATTTAACAATAATTAGTATTAAAATGATTAGTGGCATAAAAAATTTAACTGTTATAAGTGTTAAATTTTGTTTGCAAAACCATTTTCTTATGTTAACTGCGGTAACCTTTTGAATTTTATCCTTTAGGGGAAATATAATTTACATTTAATTTGAATGTTTTATAATAGGAGACGAACAGGGGATGAATCTTCACATGGCAACGTGTCTGACTGCCTTAACCTGGCGAAATCGGCATTATCCATGTCGAAATCGTCCTAAGTTCAAGCCTCCTCGTGGTGTTCCCTGGGCAACGGCAAACTGACATCCGTTCTGCGATTCATTCCTGTTAACGAACGACTTGTCATAATCCGCATGAAGGCTAAATCTTTTCACAAAAGTCTAATATGTGCGAACGCTCCGACAGGAGACAAGGACGATGAGACCAAAGAAATATTCTATGAGCGCCTTAAAGACTTTTAAGGGCTATTCTTAAATTACGTAACATGTTTTTGGACAATTTTAGACCCACCTATGTCACACTCTGTTGTGCCACACTATGTTGTCACAAACATGTCGTTTGGTACAACAGTCGGAACGTTCAGCCTTCACGACAACACCTCCGATAACGGAATAAAGCTGATGGACTTCACCGCAGCACGAGATCCTAAGCAGTACTAGATTCAATGGAGCCATAAAATATGGTATTATTGCCTAAAAGATATTTGGGTGATTTTTCATATGAAAAAAAATAATTTTTTCAAAAAGAATTGGGAAAAAAACACTTTTTGTTTTCGGGCGGTTTTTTATTTTTTGGAGTGACTTTTTGTTCCTTGAACGAAATGTTTAAATAGATTTTTAAGTATTATTATTCAATTATGCCTAAAAAAATTAAAAAATGGGCCTTAAAAATGCTGCTCATTTCGTACAATGCTAAATTATCTCCTGGGAACAATGTAAAAAATTGGGTGAATTTGGTTTTTTTTTTTTTTTTTGGTAAATTTTCGTTTTTTTTCTTGGTTTTTCAAAATTATTTAGGCTTTTTTCCGTTTTTGTTGGGTAAAATGTCGTTTTTTGTTTTGTGCAATTTTTCATTGAGTTTTGGGTCATTTTTCATACGAGTGATTTTTAATTTTTTTTTTTTGCGATTTTTCTTTTGGGATATATTTCATAGCGTCGATTCAAGCTTCTCAATATAAAAAAGGGGCCATCTGTCTGTCCCCTGAACAAAAAACTTGCAACAAAATTGATCACGTTTTGATTAACGGAGGGGACTCTTCTAACTTATTAGATGTACACACGATATGTACTAACATATACTCGGATCATTATCTTGTCGCAGCTAAGATCCGTACCACTCTCCCCTCCTCCCCCTCTCATCCCCCATTTGTAACCAAACGAGGTTTCAGACATGGTGATGCGACTTTTTCAATTTAATAATGAGAAGAACGTCCGAGCTGCTGATCTGAGGCATACTGGCACCATATTCAATAAGAGCGTATGCTGATGATATCAATATAATTGCCAAAATACGCGCAAAGTCAGTGCAGCATTCTCCAAATTGGAAAAAGAATCGAGTCGCATGGCTTTTGTACTGAATGCAGATATAACGTAACACCTGGTGTCAATAAACAAACAGTCACAGCGTCTTGGAAGCCACGTCACTTTTGACAACATCTCCTTCAAAACTGCGAAGGGCTTCGGCTACCTGGAATCCAGCCTTAACTCTACCAACGATAATATCAGTATTGAGATCAAACTTAGAATAACTCTTGCCAACAGGTGTAACTTTGGGCTTAGTATGCGATTGAAGAGCGGAGCCACTCATCATGCCCGTCCTGTTATATGCAGCACAAAGCACCAAGAGGCTAAGCAGTTCTGATGAAAAATCTTTGGGAGCCTTCGAGAGAAAGATTCTTAGTAAGATCTAAGATCTGCGTCAAAAGTGACTAGGTACCGATTAAGATGGCACGATAAGCGGTATGAACTTTACACCGTCATCGACAAAGTCAAGAGCATAAGAATCGAGCAGCTTTTGCTGGCTTGTTCATGTTTAGCGGATGGAATACGACGCTCTAGCGAAGAAAACAAGCGATACGATACCCAGTGGCGGTCAACGTAGAAGAGATCGACTGCATATCCGTTGGAAGGATCAAGTGGACTATATTTAAATAAATAAATATGAGTGAATGAACACAACTGTGATATGTTTCTTTTGACTGCATCTAGTTTTTCATAAGTGTTGGAAGTAGGCGTGAAACATTTTTGTTAAAAAGTTTTTTTTTAAATTTACAAAAAATAAGGTTTCGGATAAAATTTTCTTCAGATTTTAAAAGTGAGTAGATGTAGAAGGTGGTATTGTTATTTGCTTCATCTTTAACTATAACAAAATGTATTACATTTTTTTACGTTGTGGTAAAATTCCATCAATGAGAAAAAACTGACTTAGATTGGGGTGAAGTGTAACACTCACGGTGGGGTGATGTGTAACATTTCTCACACATTATAATTGCCATAAAAGAGGCAACAACGTCAAACGACACAGAAACGTTTACAGTTGCAGAAGTTTACAAAAAATGGAAAGGAAAACCAAACAAACGACAAAAAAAGCTGCAGTTGCTCGGCCGAAAAACCAGCGCTCTTCGTCGTCATCCGAAGAAGATTGAGATTGATGCATGATTTATTGCGATTTTTTGCCAAAACATTTAAATCACAAAAATTCGCTTGAATGTAACAAATGCACGCGCCATTTTTATTTTTTCTGAACCATTTTATTTGTGAGAATTGTCACTTTGATATGGATATATCCGACAAATAATCGTTTTACATTTTAAATGTATTTTTTTTGCAATTAATAAAGCCATTCAAGTATTCTATTGAAGTTTACGATCTGTTTTTTAATTTTAAAGTATGTGTGTGTGCATTGATAATCAGACAGATTTACGGAATATTGCGATTATTTCATTAAGTTTTTTATCATAATACATTTACTAAATATAAAAAATCAAAATAAACAAAAAAAAAATTATAGTTCCTGGTCCTTAAACCATTATTTATCCATGGTGTTACACATCACCCCATGGTGTTACACATCACAATAAAAAAATGTATTTTTTAAAATTTTTATTGGAGCAAATAAAAAACGTGTTACACATCACCAAGTCATCAAGTTATCATCAAGTTATGAAAAATGTCTCAACTTTAGGATTCTGTATCGAACAAAATGAACAGTTAAAAAATCTAAATTATTTTATTTTTTTAGTGGGATTAATTTTCAATACACCGATAAATTTGGGTAATGTGGTTTTGCATTATTTTTGAAGAATTAATATTTTTAAAATTGTGCTTCATAGAAATTATAACAAATTGTAAAGGACTTCGTCAAAAGTTTCGAAATTTAATTCGCATAAAGATAAATTTTTTCAAATAGTAACAAGTATAGTTTGGAAATGGTATTTTAATTTTTTTTTCTTTTTTTAGTAATTGTAATGTTTTTAAAAGTATGTTGTTAATGAAATTTCAAAAATATCTCATATTAATGACTCTTCACTTAGTCACTTAAGCGCATTTTTACACGAGAAAAATGCTCAGAAAAACTTTCAAGAGTTTCCTGAAATTTTATTTGTGAAGTGTGATCATTTACGGCGAATTCAACATTAATTTAAGTGCTTTGTAAGAATATTTATAAATTTCTGGATAACTTTATCTGCTTTGTTGGCTGGTTTTCTACTTAAGAGTCAAAAGTGAAAATTACTTGGAACTGGAATAAAACAGCTTTTAACTGCAATATTTTCTAATTAATTCCTTAATATTTTTATCTGTGTCAAAGCAGATAAGAGAACAAGAGCACAAGCATTTCTCAGTGCTTGTTAATTAAATTAGGTTAGTTTTTAAGTATTATTTTAGTGTATATTAAAAAACACATAATTACACCCAATTACACTGTATCTCATAAATAATTAAATTTTATTTACACACTAAAATCCATTGCTAGATAATGAAAATAATAAATATGCGTTGCTATTATAATTTTGCATATTTTTAACATTAAATTCAATTAGTTGTTGTTTTCATTTAAATTTTCAACATGGTGCTACTAGAATATGGAGCATTCCACCAATAATAACAACAACAACAACATCTGCTTTGATGCTGCTGCGCCACTTACTTCTGTATCTTCTACTTCTTATGAATTTCATAAATTTAACATTATTCTGCAATAATTAAGCACTAGCTTACATACGCACACACACACACACACACAGAAACATGTATTTTGTAAATGTTTGTGTGTGCATTAAATGTACACCTGTTAATTTATACAAATGTGCCTTCTTTTGCATTAGGGGAGCATGAATTGTCCATTAGCAGAGTTGCCATTTGTATGTAAAATAAATTAGGCAGTTATTTGGGCTGAGTGTTGATCCACTGAACCACCCTGAATAATACTCTACTCAAACATCTTCATCTTATTTTCTTAGACAACACATAATTCCTGTATATATATATAAATAATGTATACTTAGCTACATACAAATTCAACTTAAACAGTTATATACACATACACTATGCGAGTAACATTCAAAGCCCGCAGCTTATTTGCAATTGTCCACAAATACATGCACAACATTTAGCTTCCGGTCAAATAACTAAATAATGTTCCTTGGTTGCTTTGCTTGTGTTGATATTAGTGTTCGACCGATTAATCGGTATCGACATCGGCTGGTATTGGCATGAAATTCCAGAAATGACATCGGTTTAAAATTTTGAATCGGTATCGGTTTAGAATTTGCATAGGCCACCATAAATTAGGAATTGGCATTAGTTTTGGTTTAAGCAGCTGATTCTTTTGTGGGTAATTTTTTCAATTCCTTACACCATTAAATTTTTTGAATAATCAGATGGTAAAGTTCCGGGGGCAAAAACAGACTTTTTTTTTGGGGGGACTGAGGAGGAAAGGGAGGGAGTTTTATGATATGTCGGACTTACATATAAAAATAAATGTAAATAGCGGCTATTGTGTAGTGGCCAGTGAGTTCGATTATTGCACTTATAGTTCTTGGTAAAAACCTCAGCCAGGGCAAGCAACATCTTACCATACAACTTCTTCATCTCACAGTAGTCTTGCCAGATCCTGACTGGATGCCCTTCGGGACAAGTCAAGAAAAATCCGGGATTTCTTATAAGTTGTCGGGACAAAAAATCACCTTTGTGTAGTGTAGTAGTATAGTGCTTGTGTTTGAAAAACATAAACATAAAACTAAAGCATAAGCAATATCCCTACGGGGAAAGCAGAGTCAATTGCCCTTAAATGACTGGTCTCGTGACAGCTCCAATGGACAGCTATCACAGGAGAGGTCTGATATAACTCGTCACGCAACGCGGTTTTTTGTGTCTGTTACGGGACAGATTTAACTTTTCTCAGCACGGAACCAATTTTGAATGATTCAAGAAGAGACAGATCTATTAAAACTCAAAGCTGTATTCGTATTGTGTGAAAATTTAAACTTGAAAAGAAAAAAGTTGCAACTGTCACAGAATAATTATTTAACAAAGTGATGGACAATATCGATAATGTTTAATTTTTGACATTTAATTACTTTTTCTCTTCCTTTTAATTTCATACGAAAGAATTTTATTCAGTCCCAGAAAAGTAAGTCTTAGTTTTTTCAATTGACAATTTCCAAGAACATTTTGGAAATTGTCAATGCAAATTTTTTCATCAACCATGAATATGCATGAGATTAAAAAAAAATTGGATGACTTTATCTGCTATCTAAAAAATGAAAATGAAACAAATTTTCTGATTCCTCCGGAGAAAAGTTTCATGATTGGACTTTAAGCTTAATAATTTATTACTTTTAGTCTTGATAAATGCACAAAATAATATGTAAAAACAGCAGAAAGTAGAAAATAAACCACATGTACTAGATACAAACAACTTATGAAGCTTTTAGCAACAATGCGATGTCCTGACCACCTGCAATATAAGCACAACCAACAATGGAATACTTCAGCTTTCTCCGTTGCAACAAAACTTTGTTAACTTTTAAGTTGAGCAAAGTTTACATTGGATCTAATTTCTTATAACTATTTTTTATATTTAAATTAAATTATTTGAAAAAATTTAAGTTAAGCAAAATATTCATTGGATTTCATTGTTTTAAAAATTTTTTTTTTATTTAATTTGTTGAACATATGAAAGTTGCGCTTATATATTAAATTAATATTTTACTTAAATTTAAGCTTTGCGTAATTTTATAAAAATACTAGCTTTTACCCGGCGCGTTTCGCTGCACTCCGCGCTAGTCCCCTGAAAAGTGATCGTATACGGAGGCCACGCCCTTATCCAATTATTTTCATCACTGTTGTGTGTCTGTTTGTTTGATAGTACTTTATTAAATGTCCATATTTGTACTTACAATGACTACCGCTTGGATGAATAGACCCTACATACCAAGCGTGGTATTTTACTATCAAAGCATGTACAATTTTAATAATTTTTTTAAAAGTTTCTGCGACTATAATAGTATAACTATTCGATATCAACAATTTGACTGGTATGGGTGGAACCGCACCACCTTGTCCAATGCCCGTTCAAGTCTTCTATTAGAAAGACATCACCGAGTGGTAACTCCATTCTGAGTTTCAATGTTCTGTGACTTTTACTTCCATAGCTATTCGATATCAAAAATTTGATTTTTGCTTCCATAGCTATTCAATATGAAAAATTTGGCTGGTATGAGCGGAGCCTTACCCCCCTTGTCTAATGCCCATCCAAGTCTTTTATTAGAAAGACATCATCAAGTGGTAACTTCATTCTGAGTTTCAGTTTTCTGTGATTTTTACTTCCATAGCTATTCGATATCAAAAATTTGGCTGGTAAGGGTGGAGGCAAACCACCTCGTCAAACCCCCGTGAGAGTTTTTAGTTAGAAAGACATCACTAAGTGGTAACTCCATTCTGAGATTCAATGTTCTGTAACTTTTACTTCCAAAGTTATTCAATATAAAAAATTTGGCTTGTATGGGCGCAGCCACACCCCCTTGTCCAATGCCCGTCAAAGTTTTCCATTAAAAGGCCATCACCAAATGGCACCTCCATTCTGAATTCTGAATGTGACTTGTATGGCCAAAGCCACGACCGTTTAGCATAGGAGGATGAAAAGTACTTTACAACCTATTCTCATACCTATCAAACATACAAAATAAATTTCATTGAAATCGGTCTAGCCGTTTCGGAGGAGTTTGGCCACAAACATTGTGACACGATATTTTTATATATTAGATTAATAATTAATTATATTCAATAATATTAGTTATTAATAAATAAATAATAAAGTTACTTGAGAATATATTTGATATGAGAGTTACACTGAGATAGTAAAAATGTTTAATTACTACGCTTGACGCATAAACACTAATAATAGCAGAAAATTGTAGAGGGAGTGAGAGAAGGCTTCTTGTTCGAGAGAAATAGGAGACCATCTTCGTTGTCATCCCTACTCCGTGCTGTTTACTGGGTGAGAAGTGACACCGATAGACACATGGAGGGGATAACTTACCAAGTGATAATAATTGATGTTATCGAGCGGGATAAAAAATGATAAAATTATGAAAATGACTATTAAAAAGCAGGAGTTGGTGACAGAAAAGTAAAAATATAGGGTTGTATGTATTTTTTAATGCCACATAATAAAAAAATTAAAAAAAAAAATTAAAAAAAAAAAATATATCAAAAAAATTTTTTCGGGTAGACACCCCTTATCACTTAGAGGTTTGAAAAATAGATAGTAGCCGCTTCTCAGACTTACTGAATATGCATAAAAAATTTCATAAGAATCGGTCTAGCCGTTTCGGAGGAGTATGGGAACGAACATTGTGACACTAGAATTTTATATATTAGATGGAAAGTTGTGGTTTGGATTTCAGTAGGTTAGGTCACAAATCTGTTTTTCTAGGCCAGTCACTGGACAGGTCTTAGGTGATGCAGCAGGTGGCAATTGGTCCCTGTCAACGACAACGCCATGTAAAAGTAACCGGTCGGTTTCATATGTTGGTGGCAGAATTGGGTCAGGTCCCTACCCATTGGGGACCTATCACGTGATAGGTTCAAAACCAGTTCTTTTCCAATTAGGGATGCACATAAATTGTACATAAATAACAAACATTTTAATCTAAAATTTAAACTAAACAATAGAAACGATAGAACTCAAAACAATATAACATTGATGTTTCATAAAATTAAAATAACGTATAAATATTGGGGAGCAACAGAACAAAACCGGTTAAATGCATTTGTTTTTCAATTTTGCAGGAGATGTTTATGTATAAATATGTAATTTCTTTGGTTTTGTATTACTTAAAAGGAGTTTAAGTAAGATCCGGTGATGGTTGAAACGCCGAATCGAAAAAAGTCACTTATGATCAGTCAAAGTGGATTTATCCGGATTCGTTCTGCTGTTCTTTATTTAAAAAAGATATTTATTTAACATATTTTTGATTTGCACGAGTTGTTTTAAACAATTTTTTTACCATCTGGTGTATTTAATAAGTTCTTGCAATTTAGGCAATATCCATTTGTATTCAGCCTTATTAGAAGCTCAGATTTAATGAGCCTAAAAGACTTTGTACTCCAGAGACCCTTTTACACTGGTCCAGAATTGAAATCAATTTCAACAGATTTTGTAGACAAATTGTTGTAAAATGAAAGATAAAATGGGAGCTTACAGTTGCTTTTGTACAGGAAATTTTTTCAATCTTACTTTTTTCAATGTCAGCTTTTTTAATATTCCGGGACAAATTGTCCGATAACGGGACACGGGACTAGCACTTTTGGGACTACTATTTGCATAAGAAAGTATGGTAAAGTTAACAAGCAAACACCCCTATAGGAACAAACTAACTTGTTTTTAAAAACAACTAGTTAAAAAACTAGTTTAAAATAAACCAGTATATGAACTACTTTGAATTATATTAAGGCGGCAACTACTCTGATGTTGGCATGTTTTAATTGAAAATTTTTATTAGATTACAAGCTTATATATATTTAACCATGTTATTTCATCAAATATTATTAACTTTTGGCCATCAGTAATAGTTTTTAATTGGTTATTTTAAAGCAATTAAAAAAATAATTTAAATGTAACTAATTTAACAAGTAGTTGAACATATATGCAGACGACAGTCAATTGACTTATTTAGCGGACATCACCATACAAAATAAGTTAGTTCGTTCTATGGAAAAAAGTCAGAATTTCAACTAGTTGTGGTTGACAAAAAACTACTTTATCAACTACTTTTAAATTAGTTGATTTTCCTACAGGGACATAATTCCCCCACAATAACAACATACATAGTAGCTGCATTCCCGTGGCACTGGATCAGATTAAATCTCAGTGGAACAGTTTTATGCCCGTATGATACTTAATTTTTTTTGTCCAATTTTAAAATCTGAAAACAAGTGGCGCGTGGGCAGGACAGACATATTTTGTAAGAAAAGGATAGACGTTGTTACCTTTTTAATATCTGGTTTTTTAAAGAGCAGCTGCATTTAATGAATTAATATTAGCTACACACACATCACTTCCAATTCAGCATATATTTATCTTAAATAGTTTTGTTTACTCTAAAAATGTTAAATTAATTATTAACATCACAGTAAGTATTTGATCGAAACTTAACGAAGAACGAATTAAAAGAAACGACAAAAAAAAAGCAGAGAAAATACAGTCCGTCCTACAAATTTTCCTCCAATTCGTACTATATGCGTACTCACTCACACCAATTGAATCCATGCATTCGTGCTATTTGAACTGCTCTAGTTATAATTTTCAATGATCAATTTAATGAAATATCATACAGGCTTTAGTTCAACTTTATTACAATTTGACAACACTCGCGATGAACACGAGTCAAAATACGAGTGCGAGCAGTAAGAAAAAAACTCAACGAAGAGTACTTCAAATTTGCCAACTATGTTCGTTTTGAAAAAAATGCTTTAAAATTGGCAGCATTTAAAGACCAGAAATAGAGACAGGAAAAGAGCTGGGGCCCTAACCTCTATTGCGATGCGACAAAAAAATTCATAAAATTGATTTGATTGTACGTATTTGCGTATGTATCGCATTTCAATTTCTCATCGCATTGATTGGCGCAGAGTAGGGCCCCTGGTTTTAATTTTTGTTTTTGCATTGTGAATAAAATAGAGGGAATGCTACTAATGATAACGAAAAATAAGCTTTTATAAAGTGTTTTATTTGTTTCAAAAATAGTTAAAAATTTTAAATCAATTGTTTGATCAATTGTTTGCTTTTTACAAAAAAAAAAAAATTAAGCTACAGGATAATTGTGATTAAAATTAACAAAATAAACCAAAACTATATTTACAAATTCAGTTTACGCTTACTTTCAGCAAGTTTAACTAAAATAAAATCCACTGATGGCGTCATATTTCTGTACAGATTAAGCAATGTGAGACCGTTAGATCTATCTTGCAACATTGTGCATCTTAAATAAGTTTTGAGTCTCCGAAGTACGAAGTGACTTGAAGAGTTACGAGGATGATTGGTATATTAAATATATTAGAGAATATCTCTTTGTTGCACAGTTTTAAGGCTTCAAACACTGACTTTTTTTTCATCGTTAATTTTATTACTAACTTTATCATCAAAACCTCCTTCCAAATCATCTTAATAAAATCCAATTAGTTTTTCAAAAGCTCCTAAAGCTATCAATTTTTATTTTGTTGGCTTTAAGCTTAGAGTATTATAAATAAATTCTATACAATATTATATTGTGAAGTAGGAATATTGAATGTGTGGTAATTTAATAATAAAGTATTAGTACTTCAACCACAGTTCTATCTAGGGAGCTAAACGCCCTTCACCCTAGTTGGTCATTCAATGTGTGGTGCCATTGCAGTGCTGTTTTCCATAGTTTATGCACTTTTATGTTAAATACTCGCATATTGTTAAAAATAAGCAAAAACACAAATTTCACAAACTTCGTTTTGCTAATGGATTTTGCTTAAAATTAACCATCACCTGTTTTTGACAGATCTGGTGACATTTTTGGTGAGAGAGATACGCTGCCAAATAGAATGAGAAAATACGCTACCACCTTGTTTCTCACACCATGCTCAAATCGAAGAATTGTCAACAATACCCCAAGTGGTCAGAATTACAACTAAAAAAAATTTAACTGAACGAATAGACATGGATAGCTTAAAAAGATTACGGTTCAAAGACAATAGATTTGAAATTTATATTTTGGGTTTTCATTCTTTTGATAAAAGCTTGGGGGAGGGGGTTAAGCCCCAAAACGCCCTTTGTTTGCGCTACTGCAAAGTTCTAATACATAATATACCGGCATCGGTGCTACAATCGGTATCGACATGGGTTTCACTAACTACATCGGCATATGTATTTTCATCGATGTAAGTATCAGCCTCTGAATCGATTTTTAAAATAAATCGAGTATCGGCATCGGTGTGAAAACCTGTATTTGGTCCAACACTATTTAATATAATGAATACATTTGTCTTGTTTCTCTTATATTTCTATCTCTTTCTCCTTCTACGAATTTCCCTAAACTTTGGCCTGCTTTTAATTATATTCTTCATTAGGCTTATGAATTCATTGGTATAACGTACAATTATGATTGATTAAATACAGACACAAATGGAATTTATAAACATCAAGCTTTGGTTGCCACACAATTTATGCCGCATGAAGTGTTGCATAGATTAAGGCAGAAACTATTTTTAATTAAAAAGCTTTGATCAATAGGATTTCTAGGAAATATATCTCAAGTTGTTATGCGTTTAATTCAATAACTCATGTCATGCCATGACTTTAAGATGATGTTATTAATATAAAAAAAATTATTAATTAACACAACCTATATTTAGCTGTCACAAAATGTTAAATATGGCTGAAGTGTCCAGAGTTATACTCAGAAGTATTTAAACGGAACCTCTGTTATGAAGCTTCTGAAGTGAAAACTTCTTTAGGCGCGTTGGGCACTTTTTGGAGTAAAATGTTAATATTAGCACTGTAAATTCTTGCACTGTTAATGCTTGCCTGCATTCCTGATTCAGCTACCAGCTACCAGGTAAACAGAAAACATAACAATGCTTTCTGAAGAATGGCATATAGGGCGTAGGTTTGGTTCGAAGAAATGTTGAAGGGCAAAAAATAATAGGACCTGTTCATAAATTTTACCATTCCGGGGATCAATTTGAAAGAGATATGAACAATTACTGACAGTTTTTGTGTTTTTTGTATGGGAACCACCAAAAAGGTGGCATATTAGGCCTAGGTGTGGTCCGAAGAAATGTTGAAGGGCAAAAAATAATAGAACCAGCTCATAAATTTGACCTTTCTGGAGATCAATTCAGAAGAAAAATGAACTATTACTGACAGTTTTTATGTTTTTGGTATGGGAACCCCCAGAAGGGTGGCATATAGAGGGTAGGTGTGTTCGGCTGAAATGTTGAAGGGCAAAAAAAAAAAGGACCAGCTCATAAATTTTACCCATCTGGGGATCAATTCGGGAGGGATACGAACTATAAGCAACAGTTTTTGCGTTTTTTGTATGGGAGCCACCAGAAGGGTGGTGGCAGAAAGATGGAGGTGTGTTTAGAAAAAATGTTAAGGAGCAAAAAATAGTAGGAGCAGCTCATATATTTGAGATATATGAACTATAATTGACAGATTTTGTGTTTTTTAATCGAGACCCCCAGAAGGGTGGGTAGAAAGGGTGTAGGTGTGTTCAAAAGAAATGTTGATGGGTAAAAAGTAATAGAACCAGCTCTTATATTTTATAATACAATACAAGAGATTTTTTCCATTCGAAAATTTGATGATTTATTCAAAAGAAGGTTCTAAAATACTGGAAACTAGTAAGGAATGGTGCTGTGGCAGGGTACCGAAGCTAAAAAAACCCCCTCCCCCACGCAGCCTTATTGAAGTATATTCGAAGTCTTTAGCGACAACAGACACGATGACATTCAGTTTTATATATTTACGAAAGTTTTCCTATTTTGATGACGTCACTTTGTATGGGAGTTAGGCGTAGTTTTCATCCGATTTGGCTAATTTCAGAACTTGTTCTTTATTTTTTAGAAGAATATTGAATTTCATCGAGATAGCTTGAAAATTACGGCGCACAGTGCGGTTTTTTCAATATCCTGCACCTTCATCTGTTAGGCATTGCCGTCCAATTAAATTAAAATTTCACAAAGGAAACTCCAGAAACAATTTTGAAGGTCAATCACATTAAAGGACAAATAGCGCTTCTTACATGACAATACTCAACTAACGGTCAAGGCAACATTTATATTGTGATGATATAAAAGCATAGAACTAATTTAAAGGTTCCACATTATTTTGAAATGCTTTATCTGTGGGTTTTCAGTAGACTCAAATGCTTTTGGAAGGTATGCAGCTGATACAAAGAAACTTTATTTGGATAAATATTCATGGTACTATATGCCATTAACTGTTAAAAAGGTATTGATTAAAATATTATAAGTTTTTTAAATTATTTTCATAAAATATTTATAGGTTCTGCATCACGGAGAGAGAACAATTGCTTCATATATATAATTTCAATAGGACAGCTCCCTGAAGAGACTCAGGAAGCTAGAAATAAGGACAGCATGCGTTCGAGAGAATACTTTACCAGAAAAACTTCAAGAACCGACACAAATGAAGATTTGGTACATCGACTATAAGCTTCCTTTGATCCAATTGTTAACTCTTTGCGACAACCGCTTAAGTATAAACGATTAAACTTGGTAGCAACAGGTATAAAACTACTTAAGCCTACAGAGTTTTTTAACAAAAGTTGTGATTCAGAATAAAAGTAATAAAACAAAATAGCCCACAAATTTCTATAAATTTTCCTGCTAAAATATAAAGTAAATTCTACTTTCATATAAAAGTTTTAAAGTCGTAAGATGAACTAAAAACCTGAATTTCATTAATTTAGCATGCATGAAAACAACATTGCTACTCCAGTTGTATGGGAGGTAGGAGTGGCACTTGACCGATCACGCCTATTTTTTGTATCGATGACTTTTTTTATTATCAACATCAAAAAAATTCCAAAATTGCATGTCCTTACCTGAAATACTTTTTGAGATATAATTTTTGTCATACAAAAATTGAAAAAAAAACCGCACTGTGCGGTGTTTGGTATAAAAAAAAAATTATCGAAAAATTTGGCGATGTATCTATGATATTAAGTGAAGAATTCAATATTCATTTTGCAGATGATATTAATTGAATTTTTTAATGAAACAGAAAGTTTGACTATGCCCAGTATCGAAAACTCGAAACTACTAAATTTAAAACGACAATCGATTCGGTTTTACACGATGCTTACAGAAATTCCAATCAAACAGTTTTGCTTTTAACTTTAGTTACCATAAGTATATTGTATCCACTTGGAATCTATACATAAATAGGCTAAGGAAAAACAGTTCAGTACCATTTTCTCCTGTAATTCTCAACCGATTTTTATAATTTTTTTTTTAAGGAATCAGAATAAGGGAGGAGCACCAACGAATTTTTAAAGAAAAATGCTAGCTGGAATACCCGGTGTTTTTTGGGGTGGTATGGCATTCATGGTGTTTCTCAACCAATTTTGATGATTTTTTTTTTTAAATGAATCAGATTAGGGAGATGAAGGGCACCGAATAGTTTTAAAAGAAAATTGCTAGCTGGAATACCCGGCGTCGCTCGGGGTTGGTATGGAAAAAAGGTCGAGTTTCGACCACTGGCGTACACCGAGAAAAAAGCTATAGGTAAATCACCAAAGCCGGCTTGGGTGAAGAGAATTGTATGGAAATTATAAACTTATGCTTATTCACCTAAGCAATTTATTGCTTAATACATTGCTTTGAAAGCACACACTTCGATACCTTGCCAAAAAAAAAAAATATTTGATTCACCTAAGCCCAAAATCCAAAATTAAAAAACAACTAGCATGGATGGCTTAAGCATAGTTTAGAGCTATTTTCTGCAAAAAAAAAAAACACAGCTGCGTCGTTAGACACACGAGAGAAGGATAGATTTGATAATTTAATGTTTTTTGTTTTTGTAATAAAATCACTTTTAAATTAAAAAATAACATAAAAAAAATTAAAAAAAAAAAAACACTTTAATATTCACACCAGTAAATTTTATTACATTTCATCAACAACAAGAAAAGAAAAAAAATAATTCTTTGCCCGCCGTGCGGAATCGAACTTGGTACTTTTGGTGTCAGTCCATCGCTCTACCAACTGTTCTAAGCAGCCTTGCTACTGTTTGCTGACATAACTGTAACTACGTTAATCCACCTAAGCATTTTATTGTTTAATACATTGCTTTGAAAGCACATACTTCGATACCCTGCCAAAAAAAATATATTTAATTCACAGATGTTAACAGATGCAGTGTGTCGCAGTATTCTGTTGATAGCTGCAGCATAGCTTCAGTTGTAATTAATATCGAATAAATCACTCCGCGTAACGAAGGAGTTTGGCTCAATGCGTAGCGTAGTGTCTTCATACACAGTGGTATCGGGTTGGTGTGGGTTTGAATCTCAACGACATGCGAAGGTAAAATTTTTGTATATGACATTTAATTTATTTTAATGTTCTTGTTATAATAGACGTCAATCAGCAAGAAAAGCCGAGAAGTCATTAATTTCTAAAAAAAAAATCGGTGTTGGTAAAAGAAAAATTTGTGTTGTTGCCGATTTAAAAAAAAAGGAAAATAAAAAAACTAAAACCCGAAAAAAGTTATATTTTTGAAATTAATTTTTTTTTTAAAGTAGTGTATAAAAAATTACTAAATACTTGGTTAATTTATCACCCAATCAAAATAGGCAAGTCAACATGTAAAACTGTAAAAACTGTAAAACTGAAAACTGCCAAAGCCATCTTATAAATTATACTAGGTTTTTTTTTCAATTTAACATACGCTTTTTTCTCGGTGTACACAAGTATAATGAAATGATTGAAATAGGAATGATTTGATAATATAATTAATTTGAAAATTCCAAAAAAAAAAAGGCACCGTTATATTATAGCTTTAAGTTTTTCATAGCATTAAGATTACTTACACTTCGGTTGGCAGGCAGTGTATCCTTTATTTTTTTAATATCTACACATTACACCTAAACACTGAATATCATTATTAAAACAATTGCTATACATATACAGCTATAATTACACTTCCTGCAGTTCCCAATACTAAAATACTCTACAAATCAATATTGTTGCAACAATTTACAGTTTACTTTACAGCTCAGTGTGTTTTGCATTTATTTTTACAACTGCACAAACTAGTGATTATTGTTGTTGAATATTTTGCAAACGTTAATTTCATATATTTATATGTAGCATGTAATAAGATTAAGCTTCAATGTCTACGGTTCATAAACAACGAACTATATTAAAAGTTTGTCTCAGACGTTCTGAGATATTGATGTATGTTTGCATTTGTCTGTGCGTATCGATTACTTTAATTACATATAATTTTGCTGCAAGCTAAAGACAAGGCATGAAATTGCTTAGATGCATAAACAATAATTAAAATAAATTAATATTAGAAGCCTTCAATGTATTATTTTTCTTCATTCGATATGAGTTGGTAAATTCAAGAATTGCAAAAAAAAAAAACAAGCAAGGATATCACTTTAGATATACCATACAAAAGTATTAAAATGCATCTTTTCTGAATTTAAAGAATCAATTAAAAATAAGAGGATTCTATATTCAATTGTAATTCAATAAAGACACATACAGGGTAAGAATATTTTATAAACCGCCTTATGTGATAAAATTATTTAGTAAGTGAATAAATATGAGATAAATTGATAGACGATTGCATGAGATAAGTCATCACAATAACACAGAATTTAGATTATGGAATACTAGTAAAAAGTGTTTCTATGTATGTGGTTAGAAACCAAATGATATGATATCGAACAACTAAATAAATATGAATAAAACAAGGATTAATGAGGATTTCAAAAAGGTGCAGAAGATGAATTTAACTGAAAAAACGTATAAAACTTAAAGTAGACCTCAAGCCAGACAGACAAAAAACTTATAAAACAAGCTAACTAATAAATTTATATATCTAATATCTTGGTCAATGCGCCAAGTACGCTGTAGACCAATCTTGACCAAAGAGACTAATAGTGATATTTTACAATGAAAATTTTCAATGAATATGGAGCCTCTATGACTACTTTAAAGAGTCAGTTATTAAACTCTTTTGAAAAGGGTTAAAAGAGACACACAAACACAAAAAGGCACTTAAGGTTTAAAATATTTTTTTAAAAATTTTTTAAAAATATTTTAATCTAGGTCTGTGAACACAACAATTATGTCAAGGGCATATAGATGTATTTAGAAGGTTTCTTACACTTTATATTAGTAAATGGCTTAATTTGTTATTAACTTAATGTCCGACCGAATTAGTTAGTAGAAAATTGTGCAGTTTCTGCAAGTTAACATTTGCTCTCGACATTGAAACACTACCATCCAACTGTATTATTTACCTTAACCTACAACAATACTAACAGGAATACACACTCGGAGCACTTATACTGTTTTAACTTTTGGATTTTGATAACTGATTTTGATAAACTAAAAACAATTATTGGTAGCGTTCATTTTCAAAATATCTTTGCAATTTATCATGATTATATCGATAATGCTGTAAAAGCCTTTTCAATGCATATTTTTGAACTGTCTTATACAATCTAGACATGGGTAACGCAGCAAAAATTGCTGCGTTGATACACCAACTCAAACACAGTTTACTGAATAAGCGGAAAGCGTTAACGCAATTGCGCCATAGCGTAAAATTTGAAATACTATAATTCCTGTATCAACAACAATATAATCCGCGCAGTGAGGGTTTGAATCGATCAACGCGTTGCGTTATGTGGTTAATTTTACGAATGCGGTGAATTTTGTGGTGAGATACAAACTTAGAAAAAATAAATGAAATCAGATAAAAATATTTAATCAACATATCGCATCTAAAGAAATCTTATTGCTAATAGATTCATTAAAAATTATTAAATCCATAAGTAATTAATATGAAATATAACTAAACGAAGCTCAGATTACAGCATCGACCAAAAATGAAGATAGATTAAACATCAACATCAAGATTTGATGTGAGCTATCAAACAGATATATACGCGTTCCTGGTATGCAAAACTAGTTCGAAATTGGATTTAAATTAACTTCTGCTTCGAACACGAACACGTCCAATATTTTATTAAATTGACAAAACCATTCTGCGAATGGCAAAACATTAATAACAGCCAAACGCACTTCAAGCATTCAAGCATTAATGTTCGCTTTCAACTTTCTGTATAAATATTTTTTGCTTTTCCTTTGAACGCGTCATTTGCATGACTGCGCTATTGTGTTAATTTTATTACAACAAGTGTATCAACGCAGTAATGCATTTAAATTTCTTCAACTCAATAACGCAACGCAGCGCTGCGTTACTCATGTCTAATACAATCTGTTTCTTTTATAAGGCATACACATTTTTCGTCTTCGCGGCCCTGGTATAACAAAGAGCTACATTCACTTCGGAATTAAAGAAATAAGCTTTAGCGTACATCTATGTCTTCTGTTGACCTTATGTGATACCTTTACGCGCACAACATTTTTTTCTGAACTTTGTGAACATCTCTATGAATTCTATTTAACCTATATTCAAACTCAACTTTTCACTAATCCAAAAAAAAATGTACCAGTTCATTTATACCAAGAGGAAATCAGACAATTATCTACTCACCCTGAAATTGTCAGATATATCCTCAGATGAATATTCTCCTTGTCAATGTCAGAGAAAAGTTACAAAATTTAAAGGACGACTCCTGAACCCGATGGGTCGCCTGCAATTGTTAAAAAAAAAAACGTTGGCTCATCCTATTTTCGTTCTTTTCCAGCTCTCTACTTTTCAATAAGTTTTCTTTAACTTCTGGAAAACTTCGTACATTATGCATTCAGAAAAAAGATCAGTTGTGGCTCAAAATGTTTGGTTAGGTCTTTGGTATAATAGTTGTTATAAATGTAGTTCGCTTATTATAAACTAAATTCGATATTCAGAATTGAGAACATTGAACCACGCTCAGTACTCGTTTGTCTGTATTAAAATAATAATATAAAGGTTGTTGAAAAAGAATCAACGCATTCTTCAAGTTGACCTGGAAAATACCAAAAATACATAACCAAATATATCTTTTTGAAAAACTTCGTTTCAGTGCATCGAACAGAACTTTCAACTTAATATTACCAAGATTCACTTGTTTGCAATCTGAGCGGCTCCTTTTCATCAACGCAATCAAACTGTGGAACTCTCTTCCTTCAAACATTAAAAGTATTGTCAGCACGAGCAAATTTAAGCTATCAATTATTAACTATTTGTCTAACCTTTAATTTTTTTCCTTTTTTTCTTCTATACTGCTTCAATTTCTTCCTTACCTCCATTTCTTGCTTTTTAATTTAAGTTAAGTTAAATTCGTTAATTTTAAAGTCTAATTTTAATTTTTAGTTTTAAGCTTAATCCTATATTTTCAGTTGATTATAATGTTTTTAAATTGTTGTACGCTAAAAGACTTCTGTTGATCTTACTGTACTAATGTTTGGTTAAATAAATACAAATACAAATACAAAAATAATTGATTCTCTCAATCGAATAATAGATTTTATAACCGAATAACGTCTCTCACAACCACAGTTGGGTGGAAAAGTATTCATTACAATTCAATTCCAAATTCTTGGAATTAAGAATTGGTAATTGATCTTCTCAATTCCTTAGGAATGGAATTGACAAAAAATCGGAAATTCCATTACAGGAACTGTAATTGGTACTTGAACTTTTCAATTCCTCGGGAATGGAAATGAAAAAAATGGTCAACTCCATTGCAGGTATTGTAATTGCTAAATAAACATCTAAATTCCTAAGGAATTGAAATTTTCAATTCCATTACAGGAATTGTAATTGGAGATTACTGTAATTGTAATTGGATTACTGTAATTGTAATTGGATAACAGTAACCTCCAATTACAATTCCTGTAATGGAATTGAAAATTTAAATTCCTGAGGATTTAGATGTTTAATTACCAATTACAATTCCTGTAATGGAATTGACGATTTTTTCCAATTCCATTCCTAAGAAATTGAAAGGTTCAATTACCAATTACATTTCCTGTAGTGGAATTACCATTTTTTCTAATTCCATTCCTGAGGAATTGAAACGTTCAATTACCAATTACAATTCCTGTAATGGAATTGACGATTTTTTTTCAATTCCATTCCTGAGGAATTGAGATGACCAAAAGGAATCATTACAACCCAGCTCTGCTCACAACTAAATGCCATTTCCAACATCCAAAGTGATTAACATCCAAAGTGATTAACATACAATATGATTTCATATTCATGCAATTCTCATTAAAAAAAAATACCGTTAGTTAAAAATGGATTAAGTTCAAATTTAATTAATTTATTTGAATTTCGAATATACCTCAACTTTTCTTTTGCTTTGATTTGATAGGCAATCTATTGAAACGAACTGCTTTGGCTATTCCAGGCCCCCCACTAATTAATACAAACGTTAACTTCGGCTAAATTTAAGATATCTTTTAAATATCTTTAAGCAAAAAACATCTTTTGCTGTACATACTTAGCTTAGTTATAATGTCCATGTTTGTCAGTAAAACAATGAGACAGACAAAAGTGCGATGTATTGAAATTTCGCAGACAATTTTCTATGTATAATATATGGTATATAAAAAAAAAAAAAGGAAATGGCCACTTCAGCCCTTGAAAGGACTTTGACCGAGCTTCTTATGATCAATTGTGTTGTGTGTGTGTTGTGAAATGATTAAACACAAATGATCGAGAACTGGACCTACCCCAGCTTTATGCCGACTCCGAACGGCTTATGTTCTCAAGAAGCTTTCCATGGCAGTTTTTTACTCTCTGAGGTTTGCCATTGTCTGCAGAGAAGTGACGGCCGAACACAAAAATTAATTCAATTAAAAGAATTTTCTGTGAGATGGGGTATGCGAACGTGGGTTCTCTGGCGTATGGGCCACACACTCTACCCACTACGCCACGGCCACCACAATATATGGTATATACGACATTTTAATTTTTACATCTAGAAATAAACTAGAGTATATTTTTGTAGATTCGTTATCAAAATTTAAAATGTATATTTTGCTTTTGCACTGATCTGATGCAATAACAAAATTGTCCACGGTTAATAAAATAAAGCATTAAAAGAATGCTTTTTGAATTTATTGTCTATTTGATAGGAAAATAAAAACAAAATGAATTTTTAAACCTGTTGACCTGTCCTGAGTCGATAAAAGAAAAGAAAAACATTGAAAATTTAATGTTAATAATATGTAAATGTCTGTTGTAATAATAAATAACCTATCACGCTAAGCGAGTGGTCAGTATCTACGTTTTGATTTTCAGTTAGAATAAGTATATGATTCGGTTACGATTACCAATACTTAGTTCAAAAAGTATGTTCTAACAACTATAAATTTGAGGTTCCTGCCACTTCAAAAATGTGTTTGGGCATTTTTTTTTTCGTTGCCGCATATATTAATCAACGCACAAATTATGCGCATATTACTGGGTAATATACACGAAGGAGAAACAAAAAAACCGTTAAACATCTCGTTAAATTTCCACTCAATTAGCTGCAATTGTTTGGTGTGATTATGATTCTGAGTTGATACAGTGCAAAACTCTTTTGGAAATAAGTCGCATAAAATTATGATATTTTAAAATACAGCTGGTTGGATTTGAGACAAAAACAGAAGTAGGCATATAAACGGGAATTCCCGTTCAGGCTATGATCGCACATTTCATATTCCCATCAATTAAACGTAAACATAGGGCTTTATATATATATTTTTTTAATTATACTCATGCACGAGTAAGGATTTAAATAAATTTTTAATTTTAATTATTTAAAAACAAATTGCAAAAAATAATATGCCACTACAGTTCATACATTACTATACAACACACACATGTGTATGAATGAAAACGAGTAAAATCCTTAATATTAAGTTTTTAAGCTGCTTTGAATGGCTTTTAACACTGTAGTAGGAGTAAAACATGTCAATAGTTGTCGTCGGTGTTGTTGTTTGTTTTTGTTGTTTTTCGGTGAAAATACAAATGAATGGTGTGTGTGAGCCAGAGCATAAGTGTTTTTGTTTGTGCCTGGCTGTATGTGTGTCTGTGTGAGTGTGAAATAAAATTATATGCGTGTAAAATATGCCACTTAAATCCATGTAAATATAATTAATGCTAATTGCAAGCATTAACAACGGATTTTCATGCGTTTCAATGTGTTTCTGATGAATATTTTTGCGCATTAATACCAGTAATAAATTAAAAACAAAAAGAAATAAGTGCCACAAACGCATAAAATTGAAACCGGCAATATAAATAAAATATCTTGTGTTTTTCATTTTTGCTTATTTAAGCAATTTAAATGCTTTATGTCACATATAGTAGCAGTGTTTAAGCCGCTACTCCAAGGACATACATCTTTATGTTGCATTAATGTCGCATTGCATTAAACTAATCATGCCTGTGCATTGGTGAGCTCATAAATTACAACATGACATGCAATCTCCCCTATCACCTACTCTCACCGCTATTCTATTAAAATTTTCTTGTTCCGTCGATCGCTCAGTTGGTCGGACTCCCTGAAGTATGCAAGCTTTTGGCTAGCCAATCAACCGCTACGGCAATAAATTGCGACAATTTAAATAAAAATTACCAACGCAAACTAAAATTTATGCGACATACACAAAAACCAAAAGAATCACACACTCATTCACATGCACACGCACACATATGAAGTCAACTCAATTGGCGCGTATCTAATTTCATGGCTCAATGCGTGCTTATTGTATAAAATGCGGAATGTACGAATGTGCGTGTGTGTGTGTGTGTGTGTGTGGAGCAGCAGTATAAAAAGAGGTCCACCAAAAGACAGGCCAAAATGGTCAAAATGATGAACGAACACCCGCAATAAATGTTAGCAATTATGTATGCCTGTGTGTGTGTGTGTGTGTGCATCAGCGCATTGTGGTCATTATTACGCACTGCTGCCTGCGACAATCGCTGCGGTCCACCACTAACTGGCAAAACTTATCTTATTTATGTATGCGTGCATATATGAGTGTTAGTGTGTGTTGTGGGTGGGTGTGCATGGGTCGAACATCTATGCATGCGTTTAACCAAACGACATCATGTTTAACATAGCATAAAGCAAAAACAATAACAACCAACAACTCCAACAACATTCGCGCACTATTTGCAAATCTTCATCAAAATTCGCAGCTCGGCTTAATGCGGTTTATCACACATGTCAGAATCAATCGCCGGGTTAGTTGGCCAATTGCTTAAGCTGCATGACATTTATTTGTGTCTATTTATAAGTGTGTGTGTGTGTGTGTGTGTGTATGTATGCGTGTGTGTTGATTTGTTTGTGTTTATGTTATCATATATCGTTTAATATTAGCGACATTTACAATGTTTGCATAACTTTCCACCCAGTTCAAATAGGGCAAAATTGCTGCCATCAGTCGAGCGGATCATTAATGAATTTCTGCTATTTTTAGTAATAATCCTTGATATTTCGATCTAACAGTGATTTGAAAATTCGCAAAAAAAAAAACAAATTATTTAAAAATGCTCATATTTGTGGGCATTAAAGTTACCCATAACAAACGAAATCATTAACAATTCGATTAAGTATCTTAGTCGAGCCAAATTTGAGCCAAAAATTTCACATCGTGAAAATTTTGAAGAAATCTTAACTCAATTTTTGCTATTTACTCATATGTCGAACCGAGAGTTTAGTTTGAGTTATCACTACCATTACAAAGCTTTAGTCAGGCCCGTAGGAGGGAGGGGCTTCGTGTGGTTCAGAAGCTGTGCAAATATTGCGAATTGCTACAGAATTTATGTCTCTATTTCATTTACTCATTATTTCTCATTACGACTGAATTGTATGAATTTATGACGTAAATTTTTGTAAGAGTCTCATGGGTAGCTTTTTTGCATTTATGCAGATTTTTAATATGTATTTACCTATGGGTGGTAAATAATGATATGAAATTGTGGTAATATTTTTTTTTAAGTTAGCGGTCAAAACAATGATTACAAAATAAATTCAAGCCAACCACATAACAGACAGTCAATTAAAAAATGTAATTAAATAAAATGTTAAATTTAATTAAAGCTTAAAACAATTAATTAACGTGCGAGTGACACATGTTAATAATGCATAATAAAAATACAAACAAACAAACAATAAAAAAATTATTGCTTATTGCATTATTTTTAGAATTTTTTTTTTTTAAATTTAATTTTATTTAAACTATATTGATGACGTAGGGCCGTTTGAGAATTCAGTGAAAAATGATACAAGGGATAATTTTTACGATAAAAAATAGGTTTTATTTCTCAATATAGTCTCCTTTTAGCTCGATACACTTCGACCATCCAAAGTTCCTAAAATTTTTTGCTCCCATCTGGAAAATACGTTATCGGAAGGTCCTCACTCTCTCCGCCGAGCCATTTCTTCAGGTATGGAAACAGAAAATAGTCACTGGGGGCCAAATCTGGAGAATATGCAGGATGAGGAAGCAATTCGTACCTCACTGCATGGAATTTTGCCATGGAAGCCGGGCATGTGCGAACGCGCGCATTGTCTTGATGGAAGAGCACTTTACCCTCGCCAAATGGGGACGTTTCTCTTTTAAAGCGTCATTGAAACGGTCCAATTCGGCTGCATAGTATTCGCCATTGATCGTTCTTTTCGGTGGAGGGTAATAGATATAGATTATACCTGTCGCCATAAACTGTGCGGCCGATAGCACCGTCTTCGCCTTCTTCGGAGCACGTTCGGTTTGTGAATTCCACTGTTTCGACTGTTCCTTTATCTCTGGTGTGTAGTGATGGATCCATGTTTCGTCCATGGTTACTAATTGACGGAAAAAATCCTTTTTATCTTTGTTCAACATCGCCAAACACGCCTTTGAATCAATCACACGATCGCGTTTATGGTCGAGAGTGAGCAAGCGCGGCATCTATCTTGCAGATAATTTTTTCGTATCCAAATGATTTCACAAAATATTCCATACCCGTTTGTCTGAGATGCCTAAGGCCTCAACAATCTCGCGCACTTTAACTCTGCGATTGGTCAACACGATATCGTGAATTTTAGATACCATTTCTGGTGTGATGACCTCATTTGGGCGTCCAGAACGTCGCAATTCAGTAAACAACTTGTGAATCATTCCAATCAATGGTGCAGAGTCCCCATTGTATTTTTCAAGCCTTTCCTTGGTTTGGCTGATGTTTTTTTGGGCAAAAAATAATGCTTAATGAGCACACGAAATTCACTTTTTTCCATTTTCGCCAAAATTCACAAGATCGTCTGCTGCCAAGCACAAAATGATCGTCGCAGAGAGCTAAAATTTTGGCGATAGTCTATTAAAAGATGGTAGTTGACAGGATCAGTGTTCCCTGATCCCTGATGGCCCTAGTAAAATAAAAAGCGCAAATAAAACTATACTTCAAGTGTGAAGAACTTGAAATAAGGTTAGCAATTCAAGAAAGTGAGTACAAACGATTTAAAAATATTGTTACTAAAAGAATTGAATTAGAAAAAGCGATTACTACAAAAAAGAAATTATTTTAATACAAAGGCGACACAAAAAAGAAAGACATGGCAAATTGTCAATGAAATACTTGGAAAAAAAATCTGTAAATCTTGATGAAATGCTAATGCAAAATATGAAAAGCTAAACAGATTGCTGAACAGATTGCAAATTTTAGAGATAATATTGATAATACTATGCACGATTCTAAAATAAAGGCAACAACGTGTGACAAAATCACAATACAAAAGTCTAAATGCATCCACAGAACAAATGAAATGAAATGAAAAAATCTAGGATATTATGCAATTCGAGGAAAAGATCTGAAAACACACGCCAAAAAACAAAATTATTCAACATGAGGTTGGAAGAAGCCATTAGCGCATCTGAAGCGCTCCAAAAAAACAGTAGAGCGCTTCATTCTCCTTGTGTATATCGCAAGATATGAAAAAATATGAAATCGTAGCGAGAGCCGAGCGCTTTGTTCTCCTTGTATTTGATATATAAACGTAGCAAGAACCGGGCGCTATGCGTAAATATTTAAAATTTTAAAAACAAAACAAAAAACAATCACCCAGTCACGGCTTTGAACCCGCGCATCTCGCTTACAAAGCAAGCACCCCAACCAGTATGCCATGGCCGCCACAATTTAGGTGTAAAATTTGGTTTATAATAACAGAAAAACTTATAAGCAACCTTTTAAAACAAAACAAAAACGAAAAATTATCGCCGCCAGCCAGGTTTCAACCGGAGCATTTCGATTACAAGGCAAACACGTCAACCAGTCTGCCACATGTCAATTGAAAAAATTGTTTCTTAATAACAAATAACAGAAAGTTTGATAAAATCAAATCAAATTTTGTTTATTCACGTGAAACGATTAGATGAATGTTTAAAATTTCTGAAATT
Source organism: Coremacera marginata (assembly GCA_914767935.1). Lineage (NCBI taxonomy): Eukaryota > Metazoa > Arthropoda > Insecta > Diptera > Sciomyzidae > Coremacera > Coremacera marginata. The sequence continues at coordinate 193,757,821 of OU612043.1, forward strand.
AATATTTTTTTGACATTAATATCTAAACTTTCATTTCAAGTGCAACGTTATCGTTACGAAAAGTGCTACAAATATAGCACTTTACGAACAGCACTACTTGCAAGGAGAATGAAGCGCTCTTTATGTGCATACAAGTAATGCGCATTGAAATTTTTTGCTGGGTATCGACCAATATCGATACTGCCTGTCATTGAAAAAGTGCTTGAAGAAGTAATTGTCAACCGATTAACTGAGTTTATAGTAAAATATAAAATCATCTATTCCTCTCAGCACGATTTAAAAAAAAAAGAAACATTAATAAGCTGCTTGGGATCTTTGCAAGCAGCTTAAATACCTACAGCTTACCTACAGCTCAAGTCCTTTCTAATGATATATCAAGTGTTGCTGTAGCGATTGTAGATTTGCTGGAATAAGGGGACCCTTACAGGAATAAATATATAGATATTAATTTTTATAATTTTATAAATTTAAGTTAACTAGTGTACGCCAGTGGTCGAAATGCGACCTTATTGCCATACCACACCCGAGCGACGCCGAGCATTCCAGTTGCCATTTTTCTTTAAAAACTATTCGGTGCACTCCTTCTCCCTACTCTGATTCATTTAAAAAAACAAATCATCAAAATCGGTTGAGAAACACCCTGAATGCCATACTAACCCCCAGCAACTCCGGGTATTAAATCTGATTAATTTAAAAAAAAAAAAATCATCAAAATCGGTTAAGAAACACAGGAAAAAATGGTACTGAACTCTTTTGCCTTCGCCTATTTATATATACAGATAGTCAAAAATTTTCACCATACTTGAAATTCTTGAAAATGTAAATGTAAACAAATTAACGCATAATGAAGTATGTTCATAATGATGTAATAATTATTTGATATAATTAAGAATTTTCCAAAGAATTTTTCACATAGCATTTCTCAGGAAATTTTAGCCATCAATAAATTAACCCTGTAAGAAAATCAACTAATTTAAAAGTAGTTGATAAAGTAGTTTTTTGTCAACCACAACTAGTTGAAATTCTGACTTTTTTCCATAGAACGAACTAACTTATTTTGTATGATGATGTCCGCTAAATAAGTCAATTGACTTTCGTCTGCATATATTTTCAACTACTTGTTAAATTAGTTAAATTTAAATTAGTTTTTAACTACTTTTAAATAACTAATTGAAAACTATTACTGATGGCCTAAAGATAATAATTTTTGATGAAATAACATGGTTAAATATATATAAACTTGTAATCTAATAAAAATGTGCAATTAAAACATGTCAAAATCAGAGTAGTTGCCGTTTTAATATAACTCAAAGTAGTTTATCAATCACTTGTTTTTAACTAGTATTTCAATTATTTCATATATAATACAAAGAAAACTATTTAGAATTGAAGTGGATGCCGCCTTAATATAATTCAAAGTAGTTTATACACTGGTTTAATTTAAATTAGTTTTTTTATTAGTTGTTTTTAAAAACAAGTTAGTTTGTTCCTATAGGTAATTCTTTCAAAACACACACTCCACGTGTGGAACCTACACTATGGAATCTAATATACGACGCACAGCATTTTTCTGTTATAAAATTTTTAACTTTTGAATTATATAAGATTTTTCAACCCCGGTTTTTTTTTTATTTTGCAGAAAATTGATTGTGCTTATACTCTTAAAAAAAAAAAAATTAAAATAATTTTTGGAGTTTTTTGACAATGTGCACACTGTTTCACAGATTCACTGAAAATTTAAATCTGGAAAATTTGTGATGCCAATACTTTAAAAATTGTCCAATTAGCAATATTTTTTTTTGTCGTTCGTAACCTTGGAAGCGTATGTAAGCGGTCACAGTCACACTTTTTACGAGCGATTTGCAATCAATATACTTATGATTGATAATAATTTCACGTTCAAAGAGCACGCATGCTGAAAATCTGCGATGGCAAACGCTGCACAGTGTTTTTTTTTTGCGACAGTAAATCATTTTTTCAAATATCCTATTTCCTTATTATAAGCAAACCATATTAAAGTCAGATATCCGATAAGAAAAATCTATAAATATTTTTTTGAAAAAGTGAACGAGTATTTTTTTTTAAGTCACGAAACTTGCATAATATTTTTATAGTAGCTGCATGGTAAAAATGCATAAAATTTTACGATTTTTTTAATTAAAACCTTAAGTTTAACAATGTGTTTTAAAACATATTTTGAAATAATATTTAATATATTTTATATCTGTTTTTGCTAATACAAGAAAATAAGTATATGCAGTTTATTTTTTATTAAGAATCAATTAACACATTAAAAATGGGCAAAAAATCAATCTTTAATAGAAGTTTTCTTTGTAAGCACTTTTTATCGATCCAGGCTTATTAGTTCCAACATCATGGTGGAACTGTCCACTTTTAATTTGAACAAAATATAATTGCTCAAAACTGCGTCGCCGATAATTAAACTCCTTTTTGAAAAAATTGTAAATGGTTTTCTCTGAAAATGTGCTTTTAAAAATGCAAGCCAGTAAGTATGCAAAGTTTCAAACAACTTCTTCTAGCATTATAGCATGTTCACACAGAGATTTTAGTTCGAGTTCAATTTAAGTTGTTCACACAAAGATATGCCAACAGAATTGAGTTTAGTTGAGATTGATAATTCGCAGAAAAAATCGTCCAATACTCTGAATGTACAGTACGGTCTAAAAATTTGCATCTGAATCTAGCTTTTTTCAGAACATTAGCATACTTTTAGGCATTTCTCAAATTGAGTTTTGATAAACTCTGAGAGCAAACTGAGTTCAGTTGAGTTCAATCCAGCAAAATTGTACTGGAAACTCTAGTGTTTATATTGAGTTCAGCGACAAAACTCAACTTTGTACTGGAAACTCAAACTAAACTCTCTGTGTGAACATGCTATTAACTATAAATGCAAAAAGTACCACTCAAAGTATATAAAGATTGATATTGTATTGTGTTTTCTTCTTCATCATCCTCTTTGCTTTCCATGTTTTGCAACTATGTTAATAGATTTTAACAAACAACATTAATTAAAATTGAGCGCAATGAAATTTGTTTTAAAGAGGGATAATTTTTGAGAAGTTATGTGTAAAATCGTTATTTTATTGTACAGTATATTTCAGCGTTATGCATAAATACAGTATTTCATGTTAAAAAAAATTGACTTGAACTAATTAACTACTGCCATTTATTTTATGTGAAATAATTATTAAATTGTATTACAGTTGCGAAGTGAGCTATGCTTAAAGGGTTTTAGAATTGCTCCTTGTTTTCCCACATTAGTGCCTCATGTTTTCATCCCGCATTTCATAAAAGAAATTAAGTCGATAACAAATCAAATAAATTATTTAATTTAATAATGCAAAAGTTTAGAATATTAAATCGAGTTTTGTGCGAGGAGTATTTAAACAATGGACAAGATATTGGAAAACTTCATAATTACTTTAAAAAAAATTATGAATTCTTAACAAATGTAGCAATTTCGCTACTAATAAAAGAAAGTTCAGAGAAGTTTTGTTGGAAAGTTTAAAAATAAATGGCTAAACGCATTAAGAGATAATCAGAGGTTTCAATTGAAAAATGAAATGTGGAAAGCAATTAAATGTTTGCATTCATTCTGATAAAGTTAAATTTAAATTTTGGGAACTTAAGGAGGTAGTGGGCGTGCCATTTTTTTGTTCAAATGTACACATATATTTCAGATTCTTGAGTGAGTTGTTTTAACAAAACTTCAATACGAAAAATATTATTACGTTTTAAATTTTTGTCTTATATGGAAGGTAGGCGTGGTTGTAGGCGAACTTGCAAAATTTTTCGTAAGTAATTACAAAGTTGATAGTCCATTCCAACTAATATACCAAATTTTATTGGTATACAATTACTCCTTCTTAATGCTTTGTAAATATCGTATAAAAAGTATGGTAGGTAGACGTAGCAAAATTTTTATTTTTAATATACATATATATTTCAGATTCTTAAATGAGTTGTTTTGATATAACTTTAATACGAAAAATATAGCGTTTTAAAATTTTATGTTATATGGGAGGTAGGCGTGGTTGTGAGCGAATTTACAAAACTTTTTTTATATCTTCTAATAAAAGTAATTCCAACTTTTGAACCAAATGTTATCGACCTACGGTGACTCCATCAATTTTTTTTCAAACTTTGTTTGGAATTAAACCACTGTGCGCTACTCTATCCAGAAAAAAATACTCAACGTAAGAGGAACAAATCAACGGCACACAACGGCATAAAATCGATTCTGCTATATGGAGACCCGATTTGGTCAGATGATCTTAAAACGATGTCTTACGGTCGATATAAAGGGTGGTTAAATATTAAGGGCCGATGTTGAGTGTGAACCACACCTAAACGTCAAGGTTTTTTTTGCATTTCATTTGCCATTTCTCAATTTCAGACTAACTCAATTTGAACCATGACAAGATACATAATCGAGCAATGCGTTAAAGTTATTCAGGCTTATTATGAAAATGGGCGTTCAAGTTAAAATGCATATCGTGCACTTCGTGATTTTTTCGGTCAATTTAATCGTCCAAATCGTGCAAAAATTTGAGCAAACCGGGTCTGTAGGAGATGTAAAAACACCAGTGCATGCTCGTACAGCTCGTACTGCAGAAAGTATTGCTGCTATTCGCGATAGTGTGGCTGAAGAGCCGTCCACCTCAACTCGTCGTCGTGCCCAACAATTGCACCTCTCATGCTCGTCGTTGATGAACATTATGCATAAAGACACGCTTCCAAGGTGCAATTGACTCAAGAACTAAAACCTCTTGACCATTTCAAGCGTCGTCAATGGTCAGAATGGTGGCAAGAAATGGCAACAGTGGATGATCAATTTTCGAAGAAAATCATCTTCAGTGATGAGGCACATTTTCACCTCAGTGGATTCGCCGATAAGCAGAATTGCCGCATTTGGGCGAATGATAATCCAAGAGTGATTGTCGAAAAACCAATTCACCCACAAAGCGTGACTGTTTGGTGCGATTTATGGGCTGGTGGCATCATCGGGCCGTATTTTTTCTAAAATGAGGTCGGTTAGGCAGTTACTGTGAATGGTGTTCGCTATCGTGAGATGATAACGAACTTTTTATGGCCCGAATTGGAACATATGAATGTGGACGATATGTAATTTTATCAGGACGGTGCCACTTGCCGCACAGCTAACGAAACAATGGCTCTTTTACGCGACAAATTCAATGGCCGTGTTATCTCACGTGGTGGCGATGTCAATTGGCCGCCAAGATCATGTGATTTGACACAGTTGGACTTCTTTTTTTGGGGTTATTTGAAAGAATAGGTGTATGTCGATAAGCCAGCAGCAATTCAAGAGCTAAAGGATGAAATAATTTGGCACATTAACGGCATAGAACCTCACTTATGCCTCAGCGTCATCGAAAATTTGGACCATCGGATGGAGGTGTGCCGCCGAGGTCGCGACGGCCATTTGGCCGATATTTAATTCCATACCTAATTGTACCATACCAATATTATCATTATAAAAAGATATGACAATAATTTCCTAAATAATTTATGTTTTATTCAAAATCAACATCGGCCCTTAAAATTTAACCACCCTATAAGGTCGGTATATATGCACAAGAAGCAGAACAAAACAAAAGTGCAACTTGTGATACTGCTAAGTGTACTTGGATGGTACGCCGCTGGGATCGAGCAACTAATGGTCGTTGAACTCATCGTTTAATTCCAAAAAACGCTCCAAGAAAGGATGCTTCCGAGAAACGAGCTTGGTGAGGAACCTTCGCCGAAAAATACAGTTGATTAAATGCCATCGTCTCCAGTAATTTGTTGGGCTATAAGCATCATGCCCGCAATGCGCAAAATGAAGTAGTAGTTAATAACTAGTTAGGATAGATATGGGTTTCTGTACCAGAGTTCATTGGGTCATATGCATAAAAAATAGATTGATCTCTGGGTTGAGTCTATCGAGCTTAAGCTCAACCACCTGAGATCAAGAGCTTGCACTTGCTTGAACTCTTTTGTTTGCAAAAAGCTGATATTGAGCTCACCATAAATATCTTAAGTACATTGAGATAAAGCTTAAAGCTCTCTTCTCTTTGCTATATGAATTTGTCACAATGTTATGCAGAATTAAGCAACTTGTGATTATGTTTTTTTAATATTGCAGAATAGGAAATTGCTGTTTTAGTTGACCAAACAAACGTTCGATAATGAACATTGCCTTTTTCAATATTTTGTTATAATTTTTATCAACATTCGCTCGACGGTTTCTAAAAGTCATAAGCCACATTGTCAAATTCTTCGCCAAATCGTTAAATTCTTCGATAAAATCGTTGATTTTCATCAAGCGATTTGACTAACGATTTGATGAGTGTTCACAATCGCCAAATTGCTATCCAATTCATATATATTTATATTTGTGAAATCGTTGGATGACTCGATTTCATGAACAATTTGATGAATGTGGATTAGTGTTTTTAGCAAATTCGCGAATCGTGGAAAATTTCAAACTAAGATATTCCCACACTAGTGAAGAATTCATCTGCATCGCTTGTAGATTGGATATTCATGGTAGTATTAATTTTATGATTGATGAAGTCGTCACTATGAAATGAAGATTTTTATTCGTATATGTGCGTAATCGATAGCTCCAATTGCAAAGACAAATTTGTATTTTGAAGTCCATTTTAACAGTACGTGAAACTGTGATTTGGTGTAGTCCAATAATTTCGCCGATTCCAACTTGAAGTTTGGTCTCACCAACAAATCTTAGGAAGGTTCGCATTTTCTCCACTTTTGTGAATCTTCCTACTCTGGTTTCATTAACATCCTCGAAAAGATACTCAGCCAGTCACTCAATATTTTCGTTGTCAAACCGATAAAGACGTTGGAGGTTGTCATTTTGACTAATTGATGAATACGGTTTGTATATTTCTTGTTTTTCTTAAATAAAATATTCAGTCATTTTCACAAATTGCATTATTTTACAAAACTGATTGAATTAATACGTAGCATGGATCTCAAGAAAGGGAGTAGAAATTGGTTTTTATGCATACTATTATTAAATCGAACTCAAGGAGAGCTTTTGATTTTAAGGAACTGCTCAACAATGAGATCAATCTCATCACATGAGATAAAGCTCATTAGAGAATTATTTTTTATGCATACTAAACCGAGCAATTGCTCAAAAACTTGAAAAAAAGCTAAGATCTCATTTGTATGCATACGACTCATTATTCTTTACGGAAAACAGAATGGAAACATAAGGTTAGTGACAATACTAAAGACAGATAACTTGTGAACGATACGTGCTCTATCTGCCTTCCGATGCACTAACTAGCGGTGGTACCAGGGGATTAACGGACCTGGTGGGGATGTGTTTTTAGTATATTGAAGTTTTGCACTCAAACTTACGATGCTTTTTACCTCGAGGGAAGGCAACACAAACACAATTAAACACTCTCACGCATTCTCACACTTATTCGGTATATAATCAATCAACTGTGAACAAGTTTTAATAATAGAGTGGCTAATTAAGATGCTCTAATTAAATTACATAATAGGCACGAATTCCACTACCACCCACCAACTGACAACATTACGCATTCACACTCACTAAAACATATAGTACACGCTTAAATGCACTTTATTTAAGCATTAGATACGCACGCACGTTTAATTTTAGCTGCAACGCGAATTGATGATAATTAATTTCAATTATGCAGCACATTTGCATTTTGCATAAATTTTCTGTGACATGTCGCCAGCAGCATGCATATGAATTTTATTATTTAATTTGTTGCGCCGCCTAAAAGCTCACACCATCATTTTTTCTCACTATTGTGAAAGTTGATTGTAAATTGGAAAACATAAAAAGAGCTATATTATAACATTGGTGTGAATGTGCTGTTAGTATATTTTTTTTTGTGCAGGGAAGATATTATCGCTTTGAAAAAAAAAAAAAAATAAAAAAAACAATCTCGACTAAAGTTAGTAATTACAAATACAATAAAACTATATCGCACTCATATTTGAAATACTTGATTTTCTTCAATTCATTAAGTTGTGTTTGGAGTTACTTATTTCTTAATAACACAGTCTAACAAATTTAGAGCATTGCTCTGCTTTATGCCACATTCGGTCAGACGCCTTTGCAATATCCAGAGCAACAACCCTGCTCTCACCGAACAGGTGAACGCTTCGGTTCCATTTTAGTCGTTTAGCAATTCGTTGTGCTCCAGACAGTTCATTAGGTGGAAGTTTATTACGCTCTTCATAACTTTGGAGAGCGTAGAGCATATCGCAATGGGTCGGTAGTTTGCAGGCTTCGTGGCATCGCCTTTATTAGGTATCGGCTGGACATTTGCGACTTTCCAACAAGATTGAAAATACCTCCTGCCTCATAGGAGATGTTGAAAAGGTTGCGCAAAGGCTGAGCCAGAGTAGAAGCATACGTTTTAAGCACAATTAGTAGTATGCCATCAGGGACCAGAGGCTTTGTTTATGTTAAGATTTGCAAGAACTCCTTCATTGAAGAAGAACCAAATCATTTTAACATCCTCAATTTCTTATTGCTGAGTTACCCATGCATTTTTAGGACATCCGAAAATTTTTTAATAAAAGTCCACGACTCGAGCAGAACGATGTAAATAAACAAAATCCAGAAATATTTTCTAGTGTCAATTTCATTGCGTCAATTTCCTTATTTTTTCACACCTCTTCATTTTCTTGATAGTTTTCTTTGAACTTAGAGTTCCTTTTTAATCAAAACACCCCTAGGAGCAAATCCTGCGCACGACCCTGGAATTCAAAGTCAGTCAGCGCAATAAAAACTTAAAAAAAAACATTCTGGTTTAGGATTTAAAAAATTACGGCTTGTGTCGAATTCGTCGAACTTGTAATATTTCATATAAGCAATTTTTTTATGTTATATAAACTTTGATATAAAAATGTTTCAATAATATCATTTTATGTGTTTAGTCAAATCCTACCTATATCTATGTGCCTATATCGATTAATTTTTATGAAAATTTTAAATTGATGTTATTATAGATTCTAACGTGTAAGTCGGAATCACATATAAGCTAAATTCAATGAATTAAGTAGAAAATTTAAATAATCTTTAGGAATCTATTTGACAAAGCGCCATTAGAGCCATGCACTCGATTCATGTTTGTATGTGTTTACTTGAATTTTACAAGCGTATGCGTAAATACGTACGTGCGTGTACGTTTTGATTGTGCCTGTGCTATAAGCTGCTTCCATTTGATTTGATAATATTTTGGATAAATTTTGCAAAATTCGATCAATTTAATCGGATTTTAATAACAAACACTGTCTGTCAAACAGACGACGAACTTAACAACAACAACGGCGACGCCAACAACAACAACATTAACACACAATAATATAATAACTGGCTATAGTTGTTGTACAAACTGAGTGACAATGGTGAGCATAACGACCGACATTAGTCGCTGACGCTCTAAAATAAATATGTTAATGAATTAATTATCGATTCTGAAATGGTTTGATTATTTTCAGTTGCAGCGTAAATGTGTTCGATTATTTATTTAATTGCTGTGTTATTTTTACGCCAACCAAAGTCAAGTGGCAATTAGGAAGTTTTTTTCGTTGGTTTGAGCTGTTTTGCCAACGGTTTTATTTTGGTAAAATTTGACAGAATAAAATTTTGAAACAAATTAAATAAAAAAAATAAAGGTCTGCAACACCAAATAACAAATTTAATGAACTAATTATGTTTGCCTGATTTCTAATTAGATCCAACAATTTAATAATCTAAAATTTAACTGCATAGTTCAGGAAGAATAACTTCTTAGCTTTAACATTTCTAACCCTCCCCCCTCCTCCCCCTTATTAATTAAGCGTGTTTAAAAATAACAAAAGAATTGCGCAGACTTGGTGAATCAACTAAGCGCCAATTTAAAGAAAAAAAAAATCACTGATACTTATATATATAAATTCGTTTACGAAGTCAGCCTATAGCAACATTTTAATTTCATGTTGACATTTTTACTTTTTGAGCATACATCGCTTGCAACTAGTAGCATCGCTTTACAACATTGCAATTACAATAACAAAACCAAATGAATAACAATTACTTACCTTTGGTGATGGTACCACTGAGAATGTATTCATTATTCTATCCGGATATTCTTCACGTATTTTCGAGATCAACAATGTCCCGAGGCCGGAACCAGTACCACCGCCCAGCGAATGTGCTAGTTGAAAGCCTTGCAGACAATCGCAGCCCTCCGACTCACGACGCAAAACATCGAGTACTGAGTCGATAAGCTCAGCACCCTCTGTATAGTGACCCTTGGCCCAGTTGTTGCCTAGAATGTAAAGAAAAATTAAATGGAGTGTTGTAAAATTAATCCTAGAACGGCAACCTGGAGTGAAAAACAACCTAACGCGAACTTAAATTTCAGCTCTGCTCATTATTGAAAATATTAAAGGAACAATAGCAACTGATTTGAAATTCGCAAATCAGAACTATTGGAGATAATAAAAAAATTTTAGTTTCTTGGCAGAATGCTGGAGGTGAAAAATCAACCGCATAAAACTTCCAGCGGTTTACGCATCCTCTAATATTTTTTAACGAATATGATTTTAGGAGAATCCTTGAAATCATTCCCCCACAAGAGTTACATTTGCTGCTTGGAGTTGTGAACAGCCTTTACAACAACATACTACTAGAATTCGAAAAAGTCAGTTTTCAGTGGGCTACAGAATGTAAGGTTACAAGAGAATTAATGCATGGTAGTTCTGCATTTGCAGATAATTCGTGCAAAAAACTTATAGATAAAATCTACCTTCTTGTTTAATTTGAAGTAATCTTGAAGTAAGTTTCTTGTTGGTAAAATTTCGAAGAGGTAGTTGAAGCTTGCTTTACAACTGGATTAAAACCAAACAATGCACAGTGCATTTTCAAATTTAAAGGATACTTGGGAGGATATTTGGGAGAACTCTGCACATCCTGATTATCCAAAACAACTACTGAAAGCAGTGATGGAGTACAACTCAAGGCACATCTAGGCAAATGCTATGTGATTTTTCTAAATGTGATAAAAAAAGCAGTAACTTTAAAACGTATCACGTTATTTAAGAAAACATTTTGTATTATTTGTAAAAATCTGATTAAAATATAGAATATATGAAAATAATTCGTATAAAAAAAATCTATTTTTTAACTTTTACATAACTACATAACTTTTCAACTCACACGCTTTTTCTTGTATAATAAGAGGAAGTTTTAAATTTTTCATAAAAAAAAAGTTTTTGATAAAATCCATGAAAACATTTTGAGAATTTTGTGGTTCATTATGATGAGTAATGCCATTTAAAACGGTAAAATTTAATATTCATTAATTTTTTTTTTTTCAAAAACGGCTTTAATGATTACGCTAAAATTTTGTGAAATTAAGTTATTTTTTATGTTTTAAAAGATTCAGGTGAAAAATATTCGGTGCTCGTGAGTGTTTTAAAAAATCATAAAAAAGTACGGAAACAAACCTATTATTCAATACAAAATTTAAATTTTATTCTATGCGTTAGTATTTTTTTCCCAAGGTCTATTTTTAGTGCAATTTAAGCAGAATATTTTCACTATCAACCGAACTAGTTGCATTGCTCCACTCCACTCCAAACACAACCTGTCTGTGGAAGCACTGTTTGCGTATGCATCATGCTTGCATTTTAAAGCAGTTCGTTTTGTATCTTTGGCTGTATAATGTGTTGTACATTAACAACAACATTCCTACCACCTGCCAGCCACTTTGCTTATTTACTCCACACTCAACATAAATTTTCACTTACCAGCTCCCGATTGTCCGAATACGAAATTATCTGGCCTAAATAATTGTCCCATTGGTGATTGACGCACAGAGTCCATTGTACCTGGTTCCAAATCAATCAGCACTGCACGTGGCACATATTTGCCATTGTTCGCTTCGGTGTAGTAGACATCGATGCGCTCCAGTTGCAAATCGCTTTCACCATGGTACATACCATTGGGATCAATGCCATGTTCATCGGAGATAATTTCCCAGAACTGCAATAAGTACAAAAAAAAAAAAAAAATTATGGCAGTGTTAATTTAAATATAAAATATTTTATATTAAAAAAAAAAGAATTATATAAGAGTTTATTAACTAAGTTGCCATAAATGTTAAAATCTGTTGTAAATATACGAAATATTGAATGAATTATCAGAATTATTTAAAAAGTTTTGAAAAATTTATATTAACAAGTTAAATGACAATGTCCGTTGTTTGGTTGAATTCAAAGATTTAATCCAGTTCTACTGGATCATGGTTAAATTATTCTATCAAATTGTAAATTCAGCTTTTCAGTTGATTTCGCACTATATCTACAAAACAGGCACAACTCAAAATTTACAAATTTTTACTTTTTAATGTTAAGGGGGTCTTCTCATTGAGCAACTTTTTTTTCAACTTTTTTGCATTTATTTATAGCTTGGGTAGTTGTGAATATGCCCCTAAAAGGATTTTTAGAAATTCGAAATACTTTAGAAGATACAGCCTTTTTTGTGAAGCAAGGTCTGATGGACAAGAAGGTGATGGAGGTAATAAAACCAGCTTACGAAGCGCTGTCGGCAGATAATTTGCTTGAAAGATGCCTTGGATCTGAAACTCAGAATTCCAATGAGTCCTACAATTCTGTTCTTTGGTCACTTTCGCCCAAACACATCAACTCAGGCGCACGCACCATTGAAGTGGCCAATTTCATTGCAACGTGCCTCTTCAACGACGGTTTTATACCCATACTTAAAATTATGGGTTTGATGGGTATTGCGATTGGCAAAAACGCATACGAATACGCACTATCTCGCAATGAAGACAGATTGAACCGATCAGAGACTCGAGCTGCGGCATCATCAAAAGCTGGCAGAACGGCTCGCAGAGCAGAGAGGGCAGCAGAAAGCAGTTTCTACGAAAAAGAGGAAGGTGGACTGTATGGAGCTGGCATCGCCGACTAATATTTGTAAGTAAAAATTGTCAGCTCTTTAAAACTGCATTTAAACATTTTTGATTTTCTTTTTATTTTTTCCCAAAAAAATTACTTCACACTTTAAACGCGTTTATCTCGAACCCACGTTTTTCGAACTGGCGGTCATGATATCTCCAGTTCAACTGAACCGATTTTCATGAAACAAAATGGAATCGACGCAGAATTGTCACCATTCTCGGGTGAACCTCGACCATAATTTTAAAAAATTTTTTACTATTTTTTTTTACACTAAACTAAAAAAAAAAAAACCGAAATTGAAATTTCTTTTTTGAATGGCCGCCATTTTGTCAAAAAAAATCACAAAATTAAGCTTGAGGTTCACCCGAGAATTACATCTATACTGATTATAACCCCGTTTTTTTTTCATTTCAGACGCTCCGGAGACCCGGAATCGTGGCCGCCGTGACGACACCTTTTTTTTTCACCACCAACTTTAAAGTCTCATTACTTTTTGAACAGCCCACGTATCGAGGCAAAAAAAATTTTTTTATTTACTTTGAACCTTTTGTAATACAATAAATAAAAAAAGTTTTCAATTATTCTTTGCGTTTTCAAATAAGAATTTTTTTAAAAAGGGTCAAAAAAACGGGTTTTGAATGAGAAGACCGCCTTAAACTATTTGTATTGATTACCTGCATCAACTATCAAAATTGTTCAATCATCTTCTTGCACTTTAATTAAAAAAAATTTTGTCTCTTTGTTTTGTATGGAGTCATTTGAAAAAAAATGGTTTTTTGCTTCATCTGAAATTTTTAAAATTTGGAGTTGTGCTCTTTTGTAGATAGGGTGCGATTTATATTTTGATTTCTATGTCTTTTTTAGCGCTTCATGTTGTGGTACTTTTAGGAAATTTCTGAATATAGCCTAATAAAAGCAGAATAGCGTTGCAGCCTGTATTATAAAAAACTGTAATTTTGATTTGGTTTTTTTTTTTACACCGAATTATATATAGAAATTATTGGACTTTTTTGAAAATTCTTAGCAAAATTGTCTCACAACTTTTCATTTTCACATGTTTACAAAAAAAAAAAAAAAAAAATAATTGTACTTGGGTAAAGACTTTGTGACAAAGTGCGACATCATTTATTAAGGAGGGACATGACATTGACAGTTTTTTTTTTTAAATCGATAATAATTTTTCATTTTAGTAAATATTCTTAAGATTCTAAGAAAAAAAATTTCATGAAAAAATTCCTACGGGTTCAAAAGTTGCAGCCGGATTAGTAAGAGCGCATTTTTAATTGTTGCGCTACCTACGTACGGCAGCTGGTATATACTTGTTTTACTTGCTACCTGACTTTTGGTGGTTGTTATTTCGTAACTACTTGAAGGGTGAAGCCCGAATTGCTAAACGATTGCAAAAAACTATAAGAAATAGCATAACACAAGATAACGAAGGCATACAGTACGAAGCAGACATGGCAGATTGAAGGTAACCTTTTTTTTCTTTGTTTACAAACTTTGAACGCGTTTATCTTGAAACCATGTTTTTCGTACTGGTTGCGGCACTAGCGGGTTCATTTTTTGACGAAATTTTTTTCTTTTGTATTTTTTTAAACTTGATTCGCTATCGTATGACACGAGCTTTTTTTAAATTTGATTTTTTATGAATTTTTAAAGTCAATATTTTTTTCGAAAAACACATTTTCAAATTTGGAACATCACCAAAAATTGAAAAAAAATTTTAAAAAAAAGCTCATGTCATACGATAAGCAATTTTGTAAAGATTTAAAAAGGTCATTTTTTTCCAGATCGGACAATTTTTGCAACTTCCAGCGCTGCAACCACGAGGCCCCGTGTTTTTCTCTGCCGCCAGTTTAGAGCTCTATAAAACCATGTTGGAGTGAAAAATATATTTTTTGAATTTTTTTTCTTGTAATTTGTTCAATTCTCTACAATAATAAATTTTGGACAAATGTTTGTTTTTGACTGAGTTATGAATTTTTTAAAAAAGGTCTGTTTTCTCTGCCGCGAATGTCATGTCCCTCCTTAACAGCCCCAAAGTAAATTAACGTTAAAGAGACGATTCATTGTCATGTTTATTTTTTTTCACAAATACTCTACTAATATATGTGAAGGTAAGATATTATAGTAGTTCATTTTTAAGTTTATTTTTTTCCCACAGATACTCTGCAATAGGCAGTGCTTTGTGAAATATTTGTGAAGGTTAGATCATAGTTGTTTTTCTAAGAGAGAGCATATTTTAAAAAAGTACCCCTATTTTAAAGCCAAAAAAACTGTCACTGATTTTGTTTATAAGCTGAGCTTAAAAAACGTACTCTAAAAAACACTGTGGTGAAAAAGAGCCCGAATTATGACTAAGATAGGGATGTCCTATACATCGGTCACTTGCGTTGATCGCTCTATTCATCTATGAAGAATTTATGGCTCATTCCCCACAAATTGCAATTTTTTAATTAAGCACTTTCATTCTGAGGGTGCGATATGTTTCAGACATGAGTCTGGTTTCTTAGCCCTGAAAGGTCATGCTTCGTCGAATCGATGAAGTATTATATTTATTGCATTGTTGTTGTATCTAATGTTGTCAATTGTTGTTATGCTGTTAATTAAAACGCATCACGCAAAATAGCAGATTTGCGTGTTTGTTTTAACATAAGTATAATAAGCATTACCTTCCAGGGTGAAATGTTAAAACATTTTAAAGGTATGTTGTAAGAATCTTAATCAGTTTTTAAAGAAAATCTTTAGTCTCTTTTAAATCCTCCCCAACACGTATCACAACGTGTCATCTATAAAAGATCAAAAATTCTCTGCCCCAGCAATTATCAAGTGTTTGGCTTGGGAATAAATACGTATTTTTAAAATTTATTTATATAAAATAAACTAAATATATAAAAAAGAATCACAACAAACGATTGTAGAATTTAAGGGAACAACAACAATAACATTTACAAACAAAATTTTTTAACAATATTAATTGAAACGTATCATTCCGAAATATTAACTATGTGATGATAGAGAAGTGGTTTAAAACAAAAAATATGAATTATTAAAAAGAGCACCACATCGAGGACTACTAACTAAAAGTAGGCAGACACACACACACACACACTTGGGGGCCTTGCATTCATTAGTCATGGACATGATTCTGTGTCTCTGAAAATTAAAAAGTGTATTTTTTCGAAATTTATTTGCTGCTTATATTAAAAGGATTTTTTACTTTACTTATTTTGTTTTTTGTTTATCAGCTGTTGTTTTCAGTTCAATACAACAATAAAAAATTTTATAAAAATGCAGAAAATAATAATTTTTCAGTTCAGCAATTCAAATTTGCGCGCCCCGGCGAACCGATATTCAAGGGGAAGAAAAACGTTTTTTCAGGTGGCTGCGTTTTTAAAATTCCATTTTGTGCGATCCAGTGCGAGCTTGTTGTGGGCCTGTTTTATATATGAGTGTTTTTTTTTATTTTTTTTGTAAATGTCTTCTTTTTGCTGTGATTTTTGTTTTTTCATTCATGCATTCATATGTTACTGTTGTTGTTTTTGTTGGCAGTAGCAACATTCGTACAGTTCTACGTGGCACTGCAAACGCATATTAATGTAACAGTTTTTTATGTAAGGACTTTTTATTTTTTTACAAACGCACACACACACACACACACATACACATATTTATTTAGCTACTGATTTTACACTCGAAATCAATGCATACAAATTGAAAACAAAAGCAACTTAAACAAAGAGAGAAAATGGTATCAAAAAATGTTGTTCTTCCGTTATTGGTATTCATGTGAGATTTATTTGCAGGCATATGTGTGCTTGAGAGTGTGTGTGCCTGTGTGTGTGTGCTTGAACAGGTATTAACCACGTTTTAAAAAGCTTGTAAGACCAAAACAATTTTGTAATACATTTCATACTTTAGATTATTTTTTTCTTCGATATTTTTTTGCTACTTAAGCTTTAGTTGCTGTCCGCCAACCCCCTCCCCATTTCATTATTTTTGGCTACATTCTTACTGTTATCAAGCTGCAAATTTTTCCACAAGCATTGCTCAAGCGTAAAAATTGATCGCTTAAAGCGTTGAACGGGAGTTATTATTTATTATTTTTTTTTTTTGTTATTCTATACAACATTTGGCTGATTAAATTCACGCATATTTTGTAAAATAATTCTTTTTAAATGTATATTTTAATACATCAGTATTTTAAAAATAAGAAACAAGCTGTAATGAAAAACAATATGAAAAATTATAATTTTTAGATTAAATTTTTAGGTGTGTTCGTTTCAGCAGTTTACGTGTTATGAACCAAAATAAATAAGAAACGCAGCAGTAAACGAAAATGCGTGTTTTTTTGTAATTCCGTGGTCAAGATTTATTTTTTTTTAAAGTTTTTTTTTTTCATGTTATGTTATGTGTTTTAATAATTTTTCAATTATTAATTAAGAGTTATATTTTCCAAACTCAAGGTCTATGTTGCTTTCTAAAGAAACAACAATAACAACAACAAAAACAATACCCTTTTTATAGAGCAGTAGTTGTTATTTTTGTTTCTGCGATTTTTGTTTCTTCAGTTTTTTAGGGAGAGAAGGCAAAAATGTAATTTTTTCTTCCAAACGCTAAATAGTTTTTTAAATTCAGTTTTTTTACAATTGAAATAGAAAACATGGCCCTTTAATATGAGCTACTGTAATAATTTCTGCGATTTTTTTGTTTCTTTTATTTTTTTGGGTAGGCAGGAGGTTTTTTGAAAATTTAAAAAAGTAAAAAATAAGTAGGTAGTTATGTTCTACTTTTGTATTTTATTAATTGTATTAAAATAAATTGATGTTAAATATCAGTTTTTTTGAAAAATTAATCAATTGATTAAATACTTAATACCCTTGCTTCTTTTTCATACAGTTTTCTTTGAATTTCTTAAGCCAGATATAAATGGATCAGGTGAGATCATTTTGTGCTGATGAACTATCGCAGAACCATTAAGAAATCAGTTGTAATAATTTACTGCAGAGCATTAAGATCAGCTGTAACTCTTTACCTCACAGTTTGCAGTAATCGATCAGCAGAAAGGTCCAACAGAGCTGACAATTTAACCTCAGCTGACGTTTCTGTTATAATGACTTTTTTCATTCGCAGTCTTCGCAGTTATGATGGTATCGTGTGTTGGGTAGAAGTTTGCAGCTCTTGTTATTGGTGCTTAAGCATCTTAGCATTAATAAAGAGCGTTAATACTGAATCAGCAGGAGATAAGCACTTAGTGCCGTTGTCCTTCTCTTGTATTTGCTGAGGTAATGGGAAGTCATTCAATACCCTTTTTTGTTGATTTGGGCTAGCCTTCGATGCGTGTTGAACAATCTCAGCTTTTAAGTGCTTTCGTATCGTATATTCGTAGAGTATAGTTACTGCAGATAGGCTTTTTTGATCGCCAGAAGTTTCCGAGATCTTCTGAAGTTTCTGCTTTGAGGGCGGTTATAATTCTCAGTGAAAGGCTTCGCAGGTCTTCCCCTGTTGTTCGTTCGCACTTTGTCTAAATCTTCGTTATCGATATCAGAACCACTTTTCTCGTCTTGATTCATAATCGTATTCAAGGGCGTAGGCAGGATTAAAATTAGGGCGGTAGGTTGGGGGTGCGGGCAAGACCTTATAAAATGTTTTTTTACCATATATTTCATTCATGCATTTTACGAGTCAATGAAAATAGTTAAAAATTAATGTATGGTGTCTTATTACCTGATGTTTTTATACATAATCGAGCTAAAGACGAAAAAGACTTTCTACTTGTATATATTGAACAACCGAAATCAATGATATCAAATAAAGTTATTTTTACTGAATTCAGGTTAAATTCACTTAAAAATATGGTATCGATTAAAATTTTACTTAAAAAAAAAATCAACAATAATTCACAAAAACTTAAACTAAGAAATATCAAAAAAAAAAAAAAAATTGCTTGGAAACATCGAAGAATAGTTTTATTTTTTTTTTGTGATCAGAAATAAAAGTTTTTTTTGAGCGTATTGATCCATGAAAATAGTTGGATTAATTCAAAAATTCAACCTAGCGGTGAAAAGTTTGCTACGATTCACGTACACACAGAAAAATACCTACGGCGTATTGCATAAAATGACTTGGATAACTATTTTTGTATGAAACCTAAAATATTTGTGTAAATTTCATAAGCTTTTTATTTATTTTATGCATGTCAAAATTGTATAATATGCCAAAGATACTTGGGCAAAACCATATTGGGGTTTTTACAATTTTGTCTCTCATTGCAACACTTTGTACTAACGTGCATGTATTTCGCAGTAATTTATTCGTTACATTGGCGAAATAAATATAACATAAAACAGCTTAGTGAACCCAAGCGAGAATCACGCAAGAATACTGATGAATTGACATTATTAAATAAAAATTGTGTTTCTTAAAAACAAAAAAGTGAAAAAAGTGTTAAGCATAACTGAAAAGATGAAAAAACAAACAAAGAAATCATAAGAAAACGTAAGTGCTTGTTGCAAACGCCTTAGGAAATCTTCATCAGTATAAGTATAACTTACCTAAGGTTATGATACCCAAGTTCATTTTTTAATATTGCCTAAAATCTACTGCAACCCATTTTAACAGAAAAATAAAACGAAATGGCCATTTCAGCCCTTGAAAGGACTTTGACCGAGCTCCTTATGATCGGTTGTGTTGTGTGTGGTTGTGAAATGTTTGAACACAAATGATCGAGAACTGGACTTGCAAGTTTTATGTCGACTCCAAACGGCTTCTGTTCTCAAGAAGCCTTTTTATGGCAGTTTTTACTCTCTGAGGTTTGCCATTGTCTTCAGAGAGGTGACGGCCGAACAGAAAAATTAATTCAATTGGAAAAACTTTCTATGTCAGATGGGATTTGAACCTGGGTTCTCTGGCGTATGGGCAACACACACTACCCACTACGCCACGGCCGCTATTTTAGCAGAAGGCCTTGGCCGTGGCCTACATTTTTTTTGTTGTTTTAAACAAATACTTAAATAACCCATTCTGGCCAAAGGTCTTAGGCAAATTATAACCAAAAATTTTAATGGCAATAGCCGAGCGGGTTAACATTTTGCCTGCTTTGTTTTAGGTATTTTAAGTTTGTAACTTTTTTTGTGTGATCAAGTGCCGAAAAAACGGAAGTGGAAAATATTTTGAAGCAGTTCGATATTAGCAATTCCCAGATTTATTCAGTTACTACCGATACTCAAACCTCCAATACATACGGAGGAGCTTTGCTTCAAGAAGGTTTTTTTAATTTTTGTATAATGAAAAATAAACTAAAAATGTTCATATTATCTACTCCATGTATATGTCTAAGTTTTTAACTCTCCGTTTGAACACTATAAGTTTCCAGAAAATATTAGACACATACTAACAGGCTTGGACAAAATTATACAATATCGCTTTAAAAATACTGATTTGCTTTTCACTTTTTCAAAGAAAAAGCAGCTTTAAAGCAGCAAAGAAAATGGTAAAACCACACATTAAAAAAGGATCACATATAAAAACTACTTACAAAGCCATCGACTAAATAAAAAAAGACACAGTTTCGACAGTATCGTTAGTGTGTTGAAGAATTTGTTGTTGTCGTTCATTTTTATGTTGTTTAAAAATAAATATATAAAATCTAAAAAATTGGTTTAAAAAATTGGAATAAATATTTCGGAATAATATGAGTTTATTATTTTTCCTTCAGTAAAGAACTTATATATATTTTAAATTTAGTTGAAAATTTTAATTTAAGCAAATAAAATATATTTTTTATATGTAATATATATAAAATTAGCTCAATCGAATTTATTATATTTTGAAAATAAATTAATTTTTTAATAGCATTACTACCATGCCAACCTCCAGTCCCCGTATATGTAAACCAGCATAGTAGTAATATTATTTTTTGTATTATTTATTGTACTAATCCTGCTGAAGATTAACAAAAACAATAAAAAGCTACAAAAACGAAAGAAATGTATGTATGCAAATATTTCATAGATACGTATTAATAACAACAACACAAGCAGTTACGATTCTTGATTTATAAAATTGTTTATATGTAGAAGCGCTGCTTTTTTTTTTAATACCAAATATAATCTAATATAATAACCTATGCATCGCTTCTTCATATTGTCACGTCTTATTTTCTCAGGCATTAGGCGGACAAAGCGACGTCACCCTGACTGATTGGAGTCTGCCAGCAGACTGAAAGCTTCTTATCGGTGCAAGCATTTATATGCGTATGCATTGCTTGTAAAGCTCTGAGAAATTCATAAAACGATTCTATTCAAGAAACAACACGACCTTGAGTTCGAGATTTCGGCACGAACTAAAGCAATAAGCATAGTAACGTCAGCAGCAACTGAACCATCAATGCATTTTTGCTCATACAAAAATGTGAATTTTTCTTCTTTTCTTTTGCTATCTTTTGTGGCTTTATTAAAGAAGTGACAAAATCCAAAGTTAGCTATTCCTTTTATGCACAAAATAACTGATATTTTGGCATAATTTTTATCTTTGTACGATGAATATTAAAGGCTGTATAAGGCCCTAAAGTGTCCCCCAAAAAACGTTGCATGGCCTTGAAAAAATTTGTGCAAATACCCCCCTTCTACGACAAAGTCCCAGATTTTGAAGGAGAGGGAAGCTGCATCTCCTGCATCCCTCTGTCAACGCCCTTTATCGTATTTTAATACATGCAGGCAGACAATTTTCACTAACTCAATATAATAACTATTATAATTCTAATAAAAAGAAATTCTCTATAAATAGATATGCATAACTATGTGTAATAAGCTTTCGACCTACTACCCTAAACAGATATCTACCTATGACGATACCTGTGATGGGATTCATGAAATGTATGATTATGCGTAGATTTGGGAAAAAATTCTTAGGTACTTTAAGCTATATAAAAACCCCAATTAAATTCTGCTGCTGTACGCTGGCTTGGAATTATATCTGAATTTGTTAAAAAAATAGACTTTTAATGAAAAATATGGCAAACATATTAGTTAAAATATATTGCAACATTTGTAAATTTTTTAAAAGGCATTTTACCTATCTTCATATAAAAAAATTATGCTAAAATATTGCACCTTTCTAAAGTTACACTACTCGAAATATGAAAAAAAAATGTAAAAAATGAAAATGTACAAAAAAATGGACCTTACAATATTCACGCAGCTAAATATGCTCCCTTCACCTGATTCTGAAAATTTGCGTTTTTGCTGATCAAAGTACGCTTAACTGCATCATTTGATTTTTAATGCAGTGAAATGTGGAAAATAATTTTTGGCCATCGAATTCTCAAGGAATTTTCTATTAATTGCAATTAATGTTCTTCATACGCCCGGGTGTCCTATTAAGCCAATTTTAATACCTTTTGAGTGTAATATGCCACTTTGGAAGGGCTCTGGCCGTTTTTCATTTCACTGCATAGTAAAATAATGCAAGAAGTGATTATTGGAGAGTTGATTACCTTTAATTTGATTTCTTTTGCAACCCAATCGGACTCGAAGTATGGTCAAATATGTGAAGCTACTTCCGAAAAAAAGAAATAAAAAACCTCATAACTCGAAAACCTTATCAATATTATTATTTTTTCAATATTATTTTCGACTTTTTATTATTTTCGGTCCATACATACACATTAATATTAAGGTATGGGATGTATACTTTGGTCGTAAGCCAGTGTCATAAGAAAACTAAAAGATGCTACGATATGCTAGAAGACTGCTATCGTATGCCTCAGTTTTTATTAGATGGTCATATAAAAAAATGTGCATTACTAAATCTGCCATTGATTTTTTTTTTCATAAATTTGAAACTTGTGCTGTAATGTGCTCGAGTTGTGCCGCAATATGCTGTAGAGAGATTAAAAATGTCACATACTTCAGAATTTGAAAAAAAAAAAAATAAAAATTTTTCTAATACCTAAGTTGTACAGTAGCTTGTTAAGCTTTGCTCAATATACACGTATTTGTGCCATAAGAAGCAAATCTTATGAGCATATGAACAGATATTAAAGCCGGGTAAGATGTAATTTCAAAAATTTAGCAACACTATAAATTTATTTCATAACTTCTGGTAGGAAACCAATTTGAAATCATTTATATTATATGAAATATAATCATTTATATTTCATTTATGTATATCAATATAATTTTTCTGCCAAAAAAAAAAAACCGATTTTAGACTTAATCTATAGATTTGTCGAACATATTTGATTGAGTATATATATGATATGAACAATATTCTTTCAATCTCTCTACGGCTCTCATTGCAATCTCTTTCATTGCAGTACAACTTAATGGCATCACAACGTATGTAATGCATTTCTGATGAAAATTAATGGCAAATGTAACTTTACATAAAAAAAGCACCACTTCATAAAAACCGCTGCACTTTATAGCACACATCGGACACATTGTAGCACTATTTACTTTGTACAATATAGTGGAGTTGACTTTATACAAAAGTTTCTACTTTTGGAAGAAACTGGGAAGTGTTTTAAAAAATTATTATAATTAAAAATTAGTTTTGCGGGCTCTAGGTCCAAAATTTATACTAAAACTCAAAGTTTTAATTATAAAATTTATTTATCAATGTTTCGACTGCCGTCGGCAATTGTCTTCAAGACAACTGAAAACATTTTAAAATTATATTAACAATACATTAACTTATATTACATTTCACTCACATATAACAAATTAAAACATTTTGAAATTAACGTACATATTTTTCTTTAAAACACAAATTTTACAAAATCTTTAAAACAATTGAACAAAAATTATTTTACATCTACTGGTAGATGTATTGGGTTGGCAACTAAGTAATTGCGAATTTCACTCATAGATGGCTTTAGTTGAATTTTTAGGTTTGCTGACATAATTGAATGTCAATCACATTTTGTTATTTGATAGTTGGTACTTCAACTGTCAATCAGTAAAAAAGTTTTTTTGATCGGCTGTGTAGTTTTTGTTTGGCGTCTGTCATATTTTGCTTTTTTATTTCCGGAAAGGAAAAAACGCATCGCAAGCTCACAAAAAGTTATGTGCTGTTTATGGTGACGAAGCTTTAAAAGAACGGCAGTGGCAAAATTGGTTTGCCAAATTTCGTTCTGGTGATTTTTCACTCAAAGATGAAAAACGCTCTGGTCGTTCAGTTGAAGTTGATGACGACCAAATCAAAGCAATAATCGATCGTCGTTGGATCGTCGCAGTACAACACGTGAGATTGCAGAGAAGCTTCATGTATCACATATATGCATGGAAAATCGCTTAAAACAACTTTGCTATGTACGAAAACTCGATTATGGGTTCCTCATGAACTGAAAGAAAATCATTTAAAACAACGCATTAACATCTGCGATTTGTTAAAGAAACGTAATGAAAATGATCCATTTTTAAAACGATTGATAACTGGTGATGAAAAATGGGTTGTTTACAACAATGCCAATCGGAAAAGACCGTGGAGCAAGCTAGGTGAACCAGCTCAATCAACATCAAATGCCGATATTCATCAAAAGAAAGTTTTATTATCAGTTTGGTGGGATTACAAATAATTGTCTACTTTGAACTTTTACCACCCAACCGAACGATCAATTCAGATGTCTACATTGAACAACTAACAAAATTGAACAATGCAGTTGAAGAAAAGCGGCCCGAATTGACAAATCGAAAAGGTGTTGTATTCCACCATGACAAAGCAAGGCCACACACATCTTTGGTCACTCGGCAAAAATTATTGGAACTTGGTTGGGATGTTTTGCCACATCCACCATATAGTCCTGACCTTGCACCATCTGATTACGTTTTATTTCGATCTTTGCAAAACTCCTTGAATGGTAAAAATTTCAATAATAATAATGATGTCAAATCGTACCTGGTTCAGTTTTTTGCTGATAAAAACCAGAAGTTTTATGAACGTGGAATTATGATGCTGCCTGAAAGATGGCAAAAGGTCATTGCTTAAAATGGGTAATACATTACAGAATAAAGTTATTTCGTTCCATGAAAAAATTGTCTTTTATTTTCTAAAAAAAACCGCACTTAGTTGCCAACCTGATAGTTGAAACAACAGGTCGGTAAATGAACATTTAATTTATTATAATTATAGCAAAAACCAAATAAATATATTTAAGAAGGGTAAAGCTTGATAGTCTTTGTCTCCAAAGAATTTTATTGCATTTTGAGCAACGTCAAAACTCTTTACGTCATAAAAATATTTCGAGAAACTTTATTTCATAGTATTTTCATTTTATCAACAACTCTTTGGCACACTTAGACGCTATATATGAAAAATTTTATCAAAACTTTACTTTATGGAAAATTGCAAATTTAGCTAGAATTTCCCAAAGGTTTGCAAAACTTCGAACTTTGCTTTTGTTTAGTTTAGTTTAATGCAATAAGGAAAACAACCATAAGAAAAAAGTAAAAATAAAAAGAAAATATGCTTTGCATATGTTTATCCTCATTGTATGTATGTATGTTGTGTGCCTGTGTGACTTGTGCGTTTATGTGCGAAAAGTTGTCAAAACTTTAAATACCAAAGCAACAATCATATGATTCAAATATTGCGAATAAACCGTAACACAAGCTCAAGTGACACCCAATTGAGGGGCGGGGCAAGCGGTGGGCACTCAAAACGTTTTTGCATAAGGCAAAAACTTTTTCTCTTCACTATCTTTGCATATCTTTTGCGCTCCTGCTGTGTGGCTTATATTGTCTGAGTGTGTGTGTGTGTGTGTGTGTGTGAATTATGTTAATGGCTGCTTTTTGTTGTGTCCAGTTATTGCTGCTGCTTTTATCCTTTATTTGTCTTGTGTTTGATCTGATATTTAAAATAATAAATAATATGAAAAAAAAAACAAAGAAAATGAATGCTTTTAAGTGCCAGCTCAAGGAAGTGGTGTATGGCATATAAAATATGAAACCAACACACGCGCACGTACAAAGTCAAATAAAACCTTTGATTGTTGCTACACAATCGTTGCCATGTGTGCAATCAGGCGTTCGCATCTTGCCCTTTTTTTTAGATTTTTTTTTTTTACTTATCTAAAAAATTGTTGTTCTTACGTTTTGTTTAAGCATACCAAAAGTTGCTCTTTTTAACTCTTCATATATTTATTGGCATTTATTATGCATTTCCATTTTGTTTTGAAAGCTTTTATTAGCTACAAGTTGATTGCTGGTGTTTGTGTTGTTGTTCTTGTTATTTTAGGCGTTGAAATGTTAACTTTGTAGCGGAAAAAAATAGAATAGAGGGGGAAAAAACAACGTTGCGAGTTTATGAATAATTGAAAGTTTTTCTAGACACACGCGCGCGTATCCAACCACACACATACACACGCAACGATGTGTTAGCGTCTCACTTATAGGTATATGTAGTTGAAATATACCACACACGAGCACACAATAAACATTTGTGTTTTAATAGCGCACTCAGTACGTTCGTAGCGTTTACTTCCGCGCGCGCACAGACACACACCCATCTAAACGACGCCATTTTTAAGCCTATTCGATGTGCTATAAAAACAACTTTGTCGAGACCAGCTGCAAATGTGTGAAAAATGAAATAATTGACATGCATAAATTGCTAGTTGACTATTTTTGTTGTTTTTATGTTTGTTATTTTTGGTTTTTTTTTCAATTGCATTGATTGAAACAACCAAAATTTTACATTAGTTATTTAGTAATCAGCATGAATATTTAGAGCTTTTTATATATTTGTTGAAGTCACTTTTTATGGCTGGGATAGTTCAGAATTTCAAACGGAAATGAAATTAAAACCGTTTTTGTCAATGTTAATAATTTTTAATTTTTTTTTAAGAAATAATCTTTCTTTTCTTTTATTTTCTAAAGCTTTATTATTTTACTGTGTATGGGGAGAATTACCAATTTTTTTAGTGTGAACTCGTTGTTAATTTCCTTTATCTGGCTTCATGTCAGACTTAAACATTTTTAAATAAAAAAAAGTTAATTTTGTGTTTTCCGTTTTTGCTTACATCTTCTAATTTGCTTTTAACCTAATTTAATTATTTTTTTTTTTTTTAATAAAAACAAGATATATTTTTTCAACAACACCAACATACGTTAATTATTATTACGAGTAATATACAACAAGTATTTAGTTTTTGTTCCTCTTTTTTTGCTTTTGTTTTTGCTTGTTTAACCTCATTAGAGTCGAATGTGCAAACTGCAGAATTCGCATTCATATTAATTATTTTTCTTTTTTTTTTTGTTGTGCTTGTATGATTTTTTTTCCCCATATCACAGAAAAATGCTTGGAATTTTCGTTATTTTCTTTTTATTTGGTGTGTTTTCATTTAGATATGCATTAGAGTGGCGCATATAGAAGCCGTTCCACCATTGGATAGATCACCAATCTACACCGAGAAAAAAGCAATAGGTAAATCACCTAAGTCGGCTTGGGTAAAGAAAATTGCATGGGAATTATAAGCTTATGCTTATTCACCCAACAAATTTATTGTTTAGTACATTGCTTTGAAAGCACATACTTCGATACCTTGCCAAAAAAAAATAATATTTGATTCACCTAAGCCCAAAATCCAAAAACACAAAATTTAAAAACAACTAGCATGGATGGAGGAAAAAACACAGCTGCGTCATTAGACACACGAGAGAAGGATAGATTTGATAATTTAATGGTTTTTTTTTTTTAATAATACCACTTTTAAATTCAAAAATAACATAAAGTAAATTAAAAAACACACGTTAATATTCACACCAGTAAATTTTATTACATTTCATCAACAAAAAGAAAAGAAGTGGAAATTTTGGTGCCAGGCCATCGCTCTATCCACTGATCCAAGCAGCCTTACTACTACTTGCTGACATAACTGCAGCTGTATTAACAGATGCAGTATGTCGCAGTATTCTGTTGATAGCTATACAACAAAAATCTTTTAATAGATTATTGTGTTATGCTGCAGCATAGCTTCCGTTGTAATTAATATTGAATAAATCACTCCGCGTATCGAAGGAGTTTGGCTGAATGCGTAGTGTAGTGACTTCATACACAATGGTATCGGTTGGTTGTGGCTTCGAATCTCAACGGCATGCGAAGGTAAAATTTTTGTATTTGATATTTAAAATTTATTTAATTTAATGTTCTTGTTATAATAGACATCAAGCAGCAAGAAAAACCGAGGAGTCATTAATTTCTAAGAAAAAAACGGTGTTGATAAAAGAAAAATTTGTGTTATTGCCGATTTCCAGTCAAGCAAATCACAGAACGAGACGCGGGCGGCAGCTTCAAAAAAAAAAGGAAAAAAAAACCAAAACCTGAAAAAGTTTTGAAATTAAATTTTTTTTTTTTTAAAAGAAGTGTATAAAAAATTACCAAATACTTGGTTAATTTATCACTCAAATAAAAATAGACAAGTCAACGTGTAAAGCTTAGGCGTTTTGATGAAGTACTTGGGAGGCTGAAAACTGCCAAAGCCATCATATAAATTATACAAGTTTTTTTCAATTTAACATAAGCTTTTTTCTCGACGTAGGTACACTCCAATAAAAAGTGGCAAGAATTTACTACAATATTTGCTGGCAACAGATTTCCTAGAATTTTATTGTAGTAAAATTTTACAGCACAAAAATAAAATTATTTCACGCTGATAATGCATGAAAATTTTCTCTCTTACAGTTATTACTCTCGTGTTCTTTTAAGTTGAGTACATTTAAAATACAATAGACACTAGTAATGCGTTTTTCTAGCATTCCTACCGAGTTATTTGTTAAGTGCGAAAGAAATAGTCGTAGAAGAGAATTTTGCATTTCTAGATTGAAATATTTTAATTTTTTGGTAACTCATTAATTAATGCTCAATAAATATTTTAAAGAAAATATAATTTGCATCAGTTTGTCTTGACCATTACATTCTTATTAAAATCTTGTTGAGGGGTGAGTCATTATCGAATCGTTTGTTTAATTGTTTTCGAATAGTTTCGTTACGACTTCATCAGAGGTTGGCTTGATGCTGAAAGTAAGCACCAATTAAAATCATGACTTTGTTAAATTTTATTTAAGATGTTTAAAGTCCTTGTGAAACAAAACAACATTTTTTTCAGCTTCCGAATTATTTTTTTTTTTTTTCAGTTTTAACGATTCGCTATCGAACGTTAAACGTTAAAGTAAACGTTGAAGTAACTCAAACCGAGAGCTTTGCGAAAGTTCTGGGTATATATTACTACCCTTATATTATTGCGCCGTTAAGGCGGGACATGACATTCGCGGCAGAGAAAACAGACAAACATTTTTCCAAAATTTTTTTTTATTATTGTAGAGAATTGAACAAATTACAAGAAAAACAATTCAAAAAAATATATTTTTCACTCCAACATGGTTTTATAGAGCTCCAAGCTGGCGGCAGAGAAAAAACGGGGCCTCGTGGTTGCAGCGCTGGAGTTGCAAAAATTGTCCGATCTGGAAAAAAATGACTTTTTTAAATGTTAACAAAATTGGTTATCGTATGACACGTTTTTTTTTTTATTTTTTTTTTCAATTTTTGGTGATGTTCCAAATTTAAAAGTGTGTTTTTTCAAAAAAAAAAAAAAAATATTGACTTTAAAAATTCATAAAAAATCGAAAAAAAAAAAATTAAAAAAAGCTCGTGTCATACGATAGCAATTCAAGTTTAAAAAAATACAAAAAAAAAATTTCGTCAAAAAATGAACCCGCTAGTGCCGCAACCAGTACGAAAAACATGGTTTCGAGATAAACGCGTTCAATGTTTGTGAACAAAGAAAAAAAAGGTTACCTTCAATCAGCCATGCCTGCTTCTTACTGTATGCCTTCGTTATCTTGTGTTGTGCTGTTTCTTTTAGTTTTTTGCAATCGTTTAGCAATTCGGTCTTCACCCTTCACCTTTCAAGTAGGTACGAAGTAACAACCACCAAAAGTCAGGTAGCAAGTAAAACAAGTATATACCAGCTGCCGTACGTAGGTAGCGCAAAAATTAAAAATGCACTCTCACTAATCCGGCTGTAACTTTTGAACCCGTAGGAATTTTTCATGATTTTTTCCATTTTTAAAATCTTAAGAATATTTACTAAAATACAAAATTGTTAAAATTTGATTTAAAAAAACTGCCAATGTCATGTAACCCCCTAACCTTATAAAAAAGAATTTTCTCAATGTAGGTGGAAAATCTCCATCGGAGTTGTTAGATCTTTTCCTTGACGCAGACATGTTGGCAATGATGATCAAGTTCAGCAATCTTGACCTCGAAGAATTTGAATATGGCTATCTTGTTTCTCAGCGGTTATCATGTACTTCCACAATGGAAACTATATTGGTCGATTAGCTCTTACATGGGAGTGTCAATTGTTCGAGAAGCCTATCCTCGAGGGAGATTCGAGGCAATCAAGAAGTTCATTCATTTGTCAGAAAACACCGCACTGGATACGGCTGATAAATTTTGAAAAGATTTGGCAGTTTTTCGATGCATGTAACAATCGGTTCATGCAGTTTGGGATTTGGTTACACGATTTATCAATTGATGAGCAGATGATCCCATATGTTGGAAGACATACTTGCAAAATGTTTATAGGTAGGAAGCCCCTTCGCTTCGGCTTCAAAGCCTGGTGTTTGTGCACATCAAGTGGATACTTGTATCAAGCTATAGTATTGAAGGAGCTGCAACACCACGTGATAAGACCGTTGAACTTGGAGTTGACGTTTTTTTAAAACTGTTGGAGAGCGTTTCATCACCATCCGTTCATCGTATTTTCTTTGATAACTTCTTCACTTCGTTTCTTCTCATATGTCTTCTAAGTGACCGCGGATTCTTTGCAACAAGTTAATATATATTTATATATATTTTAGAAGTTAAAATATTGTAGTAAATTTTCAATTATCACAGTCAATAACAAATACGTATTTCTTCTTTATCAAGGAACTGTTCGAGCGAATCGAATTGGAGGAGTCAAATTGCCTGAAAAATTAAAAAAAGCCCAATACACAGCACTTCACAATAATGATTGTTTTATGTCTCTTTTTGGACTCAAAATTTGACTTGTTGCCGTTTTTCTTTAAATGCTCGGCTCAAATGCATCAACTGCAGTCGGTAGCAATCTCCAGTGTTTGGTTTGTCAGATTGGAGCAGCTCTTAATAAGTAACACCTTGCTGATCCTACCAAATATAGAGCATGAGTTTGGAACCATTGATATTCAACTTTGTCGTCGCTGTTGAGGCATGGCCGGCGTAAACATTTAATTTTTTTAAGCTTTGGATTATTGTAATCGATTCACTTTTTATTGACAGTGACAATACGATGCAAAGACCTTTCTGATTTTGCCGTTGGAGCAGCTGTTCACACGTCTCTCAGCTTCAGATCGTACGTCACCCAATTTTTTTGGATCATTTCCTTTGCCTTTGGATCATGCTTTTAGATACCTGCAAGATTGCTTGCTTAGCTCCCAACGAAATTGCAAGTTCTTGTTGCGTTTGACATGGATCTTCATCGAGTAATGCCTCCAAGTCCTCATTTCGAACTTTTTCGGCTGGTCTTGACGTTCTTTGTCATCAATATCAAAATCACCACTTTTGAAAGACGAAAACCACTCCTGGCACGTTCTAATCGACGGAACATATTTAGGGTATGCTAAATATGTGCCTAGGGTAAATTAAACCAATAAAGTAAAACTTCTGCTGGCACGCAATTCGACAATTCCAACGAGATTAAAAACTTGTGTGTATGATCAAATTTTAAGTGTGACAGATTAAATTAAATTTTCTTTGCTGTCTCTGTCAAAAAAAAAAAAAAAATAATGAAAGGTATAATATGTATGAAGTTAGTTACGAATGCGCGGTTTTTAATGCATACTCCCAATATTAAGGGTGCAATCTCCATTAAAAAAAAAACAATATCTATCTAATGTGTTCTCCTGAAGAAAATCGGGTCTTTAAATTTTGGTTTTCCAGTATTTTTATTTTACCAATTGAAATTGAAAAATTGACTCTGAACTTCTAAAATTTCTTAATTTCAAAGTAATAACAACAACAACACTTCAAAATATGATTCTATATAGTCTTTATTATTTTTTGAGTACTCTAAACCTTTCTCTGTCTGTCTATGAAAAGCAGTCCAAAATGTATACTTTCTTTCGAAATGTTTCGCTAAAAAATTTGGAAAATTGAAGTAACTTTGCTCAGAGATTAAACTAATTTGATAAAATTATCGCCGGTTTTTAATTGGCTCCTCATAAATCTTATTTTCACTGTTCTAAAATGTGAATAAAGAAAGGATATTCTTTTAAAGCAAAAGTTTTGGAGTGTCAAATGAATCCGCTTTGCCAAAATTGCTTCTGTTGCAGCTAAATTGAAGTCATGGACGACAACTATGGGGATCATCATAACAATGCATAAAGTTATCCACTGCAATGACAAAAATGTAAAAGTTTTCCTGCATAAAGATCAAAGCTAGAGTGCATTTTTTCAGTCAACCTTTTTCACTTTTTTGCGATATTCTGCTTTTGTTTCGTTTGCACTATTAAACATAATACATGCTAACTTGCATACATTTACCATAGATATGTCTTTGTGTGCAATTTTTAGAAAGCAACAGAACATTGCGGGAACAATAACAATAGCAAGAAATAAAAAAAAATCTCAGCACTAATGAGTTTAACCCCAAACACATTAACACACAAACACACGCTACATACACTCACATAATTACCAACAACCGACACTAATAAAAAAACGCACATAAAGTGCAAATACAAGAAGAATAAAAATAATAAAAGAACGGAAAAGAAGCGAGTGTCCTTTCACGCTATGCGCTACAAATGCAACGAGCGCGCTGCGGCAGCTATAGTCGCAGCGCTAATGTGATTCTTTTTCCTTTCGAAATTTGTTTTCCATTTTTATGGCTGCTATTTAAGCCAGTTTTATGCACATTTAAGCGAGCAACAACAACAGTAACAATGAATTAATACATAATGTAAAGTTATACAGAGGGTAGTGGTAGACAGCCAGGAAACGGTGCTTGGTTCAGTGTTACTCGCTTTATTATTTGCCACAAAAAAAAAAAAAAAAGCAAAAGCAAGAAGAGTGCAAATAAATTGTTTGATCTTCGTAAAGAAAACTTTGCTCATTGTCAACGCGCTTGCCACAAAAGGCTCAAGTCTAAAAAAACAAATAAAAAAAGACGCATTAACAAGAAAAGCATGAAGAAAAACACGAATGCAATGTAAAGTTAAGAAAAAAAGCTTACGAGGGAGCAAGCAGAACTACAAAACTTAGCCGCTGACGTCGGTGCACCATGGCGTATGAGTATTAATTTCGCTAGCTTCTATTAATATCACTCATACGCACCATGACACAATTATGGCTTAAACTTAACTGACCATCCTTATTCGCCTTCTTCTTTTCTTTAATGTCTGGTCGGTAGTTATTCTTAAGCTTTTCTGAACTAATGTCTTAGATGTTAATTTTTTTTTGTTTTTCATGCTCTCAACTTTATTGTCAACACATTCCCTGAACTTTTGGCCATTTACTAATACAAATTTTTTATCTGCTGCCTCCTCTCTGCTTGACTTTTAACTGCAATTTATATTGTGCATACAACAATAAAAAAAAAATCAAGTATATGCCACACAAAAAACTTCAAAGGCATAAAAAAGAGTAACTTTAGCAACGCTTGAGGAATTTTAATTTTAACTTGCTCCTGCTCCTTATTTTTCTTTCATTCTGTGTCCTTATTGTCTACGCCGAAGACGAAATCGTCTGTGGTTGCGTGATTCTTGTTGATCACAAAAAAAAAAAAAACGCAACTCATTTACTTATGACGCTTGGCATTGTTTGTTTTTCATTTGCTCGGAAGCACTTTTTTTATTAATTCATTCTTCTTGTTCTGCGATTTTTTTTTTTATTTTTGCGGTACACTTTTAATTTATCCCTACTTTAGACGCGTTCAGCAATTTGACCGCAAACGACTTTTCGTCGGTATATTTATTTTTTGTGACTTTGTAGTTGTGCGTAAAGGGGGATGAGAGGCAAGTAATTAATTTACGCAAATTGCCACTGGTATTAAGACTGGCGTTATTGAGCGAAACTTCTTCAGGCATCCTAGAAGCAGTAATTTTTATATTCGTAGTTTTGTAAGGAAATTGCGCAAGGATATTGCGGTTGAACTCTTTTTCCTTAATCACTTAGTTGAGTTTCTTTTTCTCTTGCCATGTTTCCTGCAAATGATCTCGACTATAAAAATAAATGTTTCGCTTTTTCTAATAACAGATATGTTTTCCAAAGGGAAAAAAATTACCTTTTTCTGTATTAATCTACACGACTTTATCATCATCAAAATTTCTTCGTAGCCATAATACAATGAAATCGAAAGAAACTAAATACATCGAGTTATTTCTACAATAATTTCTACGATTTAATGAACGCATGTTTTGCTATTTCTGCTAGCAATTCTAAATTTGTGTTAAATAAATCATTAATTATTATAAATCAGTTGCCAACATTGCTCATGACTATATGAAATTCCAATTGGTTTTACAATTTTTTTATTGAGTTAAAAAAAAAATTTTTGCATCCAAAAATTTCCTTTGTTTTATTAAATATATTCAACAATATCTTCGTTTCCTCAATTCTAAAAATGTTGCGCTATTTCTGACTATAAATTCGTTATACCAAAAGAAAAAAAAATTTTTATATTTTTATGCATTCACATTTTTGCATATTTAATATTTTGAAAAATTAAATCAAACAGTGGCATTTGTGCTTCAATTGAAATGATTAAGAGTTTTACTTTTTTCTGTTAAAATTTTATGATTTTTATTTAACAACTCAATTTCATATAAATGCACAAGAGCGTATTTAAAGTCCTTGTTACTTTTTTTTTTCTTACTTTATATCGTTTTTTTTTTTATTTGTATTTGTGTTCACTTTGTACTTTTACGTTTAAAAATTATTCAAATTGATATTCAGAATGAAGCGTGAATGATTGTTAAAAATTCATAACATGCTGTTGTAGTCTTTATTTGTTTTATAAAGCATGCCTGGCACAGTTGGGTTGGGGGAGGGGGGGGGGGGGGTATGGATCTCCATACTCCACCACATGAGTAATAGAGTAAGTGTATGTGTGAGTCTGAATATATAGTGTTTTAATGCAATCGGCAGCTGTGCAGAAGCGCGTAAAAAGGTTAAAACAAAACCCACGCAAAAAAAAAATCATGCGTTCAATACAAATATGAGGCACACAACACACACAGCGTGATTCTCCATAAAATTTGTTATTTGCTGATGTGTTTAATATGAACACCAATGTTGTTATTATTATTTTAGCTCAGCCTTGCTCAGTATTGCTGCTGCTATTGATGTTGTTGCTGATGTGCTGTTGATGATGATTGTTATGATTACGATTATCCTTTCACATGCATTCGCATACAAATTAAATTACTCACAGGCACGCACTCACACACCCATACACACAAAACACACTCGCGCACACATGCCCACTATTGAGTTATGCTGGTGTTAAGCCAATAAAATGAATAAACACTTTATTCAATACAGTTACAGTTACAGCTACAAATACAAAATTCAACAACCACAAAGATGCCATAAAGAATCATAAAAAAAAATCTTAAGCTATCCTTACTAGTAGCTGCCAATAACGATGCTGGGACAACAACAACAACATCAAGAGAAACCACTTCAAAACCAACGCATCTGGTTGAATAATAAATAGATTTTGTTACGTGATTTGATCGCGTAAGCCACATACGTTTGGCTTTAGTTTTTTTTTTTCAATATTTCTATTGTTTTTGTAATAATATCAATGGCGTGGCATTAAGTTGATGTAACAAAGTGTTGCTTGCAAGCGTAAATGAAGGCTGGGGACGGAGAGAGGCAGTGCATTATCTAAAGATAAATAAGTGAACTCTTTGAGTGGTGACAGGAATAGCAAACAAACTTTTTTATTTCTTTTTACATTGACAAAATCTTTCGAATTACTTCCTGAAGATCAACACGACAGTTTTATCTAATCGTATATAAACGTTAAAAATAAAATTTCGTTAAAAAAGGGCGAGACAGCTGGTTTTTCTATGTTCGTACATTCTCTCAAAAAAAAATTAATATTAACATTGACAAAAAAAAAAAAAAACAATACCATTAACATTGGCATTGACATTTACATAAACATAAATATAAGCTTAAACATAAACATTAACATAAAAAAAGAGAAACATGAAAAATTAACATTAACATAAACACTTACACTAACACTTACACTAACATTAACATTAACATTAACATTAACATTAACATTAACATTAACATTAACATTAACATTAACATTAACATTAACATTAACATTAACATTAACATTAACATTAACATTAACATTAACATTAACATTAACATTAACACTAACATTAACATTAACTTTAACATTGACATTGACATTAACATTAGCATTAGCATTAACATTAACTTTAACATTGACATTAACATTAACATTAGCATTAACATTAACATTAGCATTAACATTAACATTAACATTATCATTAACATTAACATTAACATTATCATTATCATTAACATTAACATTAACATTAACATTAACATTATCATTATCATTAACATTAACATTAACATTAACATTAACATTAACATTAACATTAACATTAACATTAACATTAACATTAACATTAACATTAACATTAACATTAACATTAACATTAACATTAACATTAACATTAACATTAACATTAACATTAACATTAACATTAACATTAACATTAACATTAACATTAACATTAACATTAACATTAACATTAACATTAACATTAACATTAACATTAACATTAACATTAACATTAACATTAACATTAACATTAACATTAACATTAACATTAACATTAACATTAACATTAACATTAACATTAACATTAACATTAACATTAACATTAACATTAACATTAACATTAACATTAACATTAACATTAACATTAACATTAACATTAACATTAACATTAACATTAACATTAAAACTTATGTAAAAATCAAAACCATAACCATAATCAAAACCAGAATTTCGCGAGCGTAGATGACCACATCAATAAGAAGTGAAACATGTTTCGTTCTTTAGCACGAAATATGTTTCGAAGCATGTTTCAATCCTCGTTGGCTGGTCACCTTCGCTCACATTATTCTGTTAAGTTTACATTTTGGAGGTCTTTTCTTTTTATGTTTTTGATTAACATTAGCACAAATTTTAACATTAACATTTGAGCGTTTAAATCTTTTCATATCGGTGAATGTAAACTTTTTTAAGAATTTCCAGCATATTAAAACAGCGTCCTTATAATACATTTTTTTATCAAAATTCAGTTGCTGTTAAAAATTGTCAAAACAGTTATTTACATTGTGTGAAATATTTTTAATAATGATTGCGATATTATTTGATTTTCAAGTGCTTTTCAATTGAATTTTATATTTTAAATTTAGCATTTTTTAACACTTCAAAATAATTTGCCAGATAATTCGAAAGTTATGTTTTCCGGGAAAACATTTAATTTTTATTTCAGCAATATTATTTTAAAAACTAGAAACGTGTCATTTACAATTTTGTTTTTTATAACTTAAATCAAATGCATTAATATTTTTTGGAAAATTAATTAGCTAATGAATATTTGTTCAAAAAATAGAATATGTAACGATATTTTGTAAATGAGTAATAAAAACATAGCAAAGTGTTTGCATTATTGCGAGAGTGTGTGTGTGTGAGTATTTGGATGCAAATGCAATGTACCTCAGCTTATTGCACATGTTCGTAGTGTTGTTTTGTTTCTAGGTGTTTTTTTGTTAATAATTTTTGTTGCTTTAAGCTTTTATTAATTAAATGTGTATATGTCGACGTACTCATGTATATATAAAATTGTTTTCGTGTTTATTGGTCTATGCTAATTTTTATACAACTTTAGTTTTGTATTTTTAGCTAAATGTTTTTGTTAGGTTGGCAATTTACAAAAATTGCTTTAATTATGTATAAAATACTTACAAAAAACTCAATGCAACAAAAACTGAATAGCATAAACATTTATTTAGTAATTGTTAGTTTTTCCATCTTTGTTTTTGCAAATTGATTTGAAGTTGCGTTTATTTTTTATTTAAATCAAGGAAAAAATAACATATTTAGTAAATGTTTCTAATTAGCTGTGAGCAATTAAAATTGCTGATTGCTAAAAAAAAACAAAATAAATAATTGAAAATAAAGTGTCGGAATCATTGAAATGCTAAAAGTATTCTTAGTTATGCAAAATATTTTTTGGGAGAAACTGTACATTTTTTCTGCATGCTAACAAACACCTCTTCTTCTTAGCTTTAACTTTTTCAATTTTTATTATAGATCACTTTTCATATATCAAATATTGTAGCTTTTAACTTTTTCTATAATAACTAACTGAAATCCTTTAATTTAATTAAAAATATAATCCCATTAATTATAGTCTTTTGACTAGTGAAAAAATAAAAACTTTATGATTTATAAATTTCAAAAATATCTGATGTAACGAAGCGTGAAAAAGTCGAAGAACATTTTTGGAATGGGTTGGCAACCTTTGTGAGGGCGTGCTAAAAACATGCCAATGAATAAATTAACTCAATTTATTGAAGCACATATTTTTTAACATTATTACTGTTGTTATTGTAATTAACGTGTATTGTTGTTGGTGTTGTTATTGCAATTTAACGCATGCATAATTGCTGATTTTTATAGTTTGATATTTTTTCAATCCTTTTTGTTTCAATTGCATTAAATGAATTTTCAATAATTTTCAATGGCTTGGTGGCGACTTCTAAAAAATATTTATGCCTTCACTTGTATATTCTAAGAAAACGCTTTACCTTGAATCAGTCCCAAATGAACTGATCCAAAAAAAAAAAAAAAAAAAAGTTGGTTGCTCGACCATGTTTGAAAATGTTGATAATTTTATTATAAAAAAAGTATAAAAAAAAATTTTTTTTAAAGCAGTTCTGGAATTCAAATATATCCTTACAAGCAGAAGCGTCGCCAGCTAGTGTCTAAAATTCGCCAGCGAGCTCGCATTTTCATCGCCAGCGAATCCTCCGTTGTGAGTAGTTGGTTGTGAGTAGTTGGTCGCGAACGAATCGCATTGAAGGCTCGCTAGGGAATCTCCAAGAAGCGTCGCAGAAGAGTCTTGAGCGGAGGCCTTGAGCGATTAGTTAAACGACAACTTATTTCGAATGAATGCTTTGAAAATATTTTTTTCTATTAACTGTTCAAGTCCTGCACCAATTTTGAACTTAATTCTAAATTCTGCGAAGTGCTAACTTTGATGCAATTCAAAATTTTTGCATGATTCAAATAATTCTCAGGATTTTTTCAAAGCCAACTAAAATGTTTTAAGTAATTTGAAATTGTTGTTGTCTCAATATGGAAAAATTTTAAAATCTGTGTCGTTCTCATTTGCCTGAATGACCAAATAGCGATTCATCTTCCAACAAACATATAGGCGATTCGCGGAAAAGTCGTTTGAAGATCAAACAGCGATTCGTCTTCTAACAAACATATAGGTGGATCGCGAAAGAGTCGTTAGAAAATCAAACAGCGATTCATCGTCCAACAAACATAAAGGCGAATCGGGGAAGCGTCTTCAAAACCAACTTATCTTCCAACGATCTTCCAAATGCTTATAGGGATTGTACAACTTTTAATAAAAATATCAACTTTTTTAAAAATGGTCGAGCAACCACTAATGGATCAGTTGATTTGGAATGACTCGTTACCGAAGCAGCTCAGTAAAATAAAAATTATTATAGTCATTCTGCGCTCTAAGTTGGCTAAGCTGAAAAAAGGCAAGAACAAAAATTGGAAAAAATGAAGTGTGTCTCTTAAATATCTTTCGTGTGATACAAAATTTGTATCATATGTTTCTATTGAAAATAGTAAAGTTATAGCGAAAAATTTACATTTCGGCTATATTTAAGACGCCATTTTGAAACCCTAAACTATCGATTGAGTACGTATAAAAAATACATCAAACTTAGATTTTTGTCCTCTATCACATATCTGAAAATCATGCAGATCAGCGAGTGTCACCTGAGGACCTTCATTTTGTAAGCTAAAATAATTGACTTAATATACTGTTTTGTTAGGAAAATTTTGAAAGAAGAGGAAGATAAGCCTTCAATGAGGTCCTTTAAAACCAGGATCACTAAGTTTTGATTAGTAAGAGACTTGGTTGGAATTAGCTTGAAAGAGGATTTAAACATTAAAGTCTCTGCAAAATTAAAATCTCGCCAGCACTGATTTTTTAGGTTCAATACATACGCACTTGTATTTAGTATGGTGCAGATATTTAGTTAACATTCGAGTATGCCCTGTATGTTATGTTTTATTGTGTCGTTGAAGGAAATCTTGCTAGAGTAATACTCGCTGCAAATAACATCGAAGGCGAAGATTAGCGAAACAACATTTTTCTTGATGATAGCGTCATAAAATTTAAAATTCTTAGCTAATGTTCATAAGGTGAAAGGCTATAAATATCAGGGGATTAAAAGAAGACCTGGGTAATTTGACTATAATGAAACTATAATTGAACTATAAATTTAGTGCACTATTTGCAATTGTGCAATACACCATTGCACTATTGCAATGCTACTCACAAAAGTTTATGGCAAGTAATGCACTACTTTTGCAATGTTACTAAAACGCATTATGAACCATGAACTATTATTGCATTATCACTAAAAAGCTTAAGGCGGGACATGACATTCGCGGCAGAGAAAACAGACCTTTTATTAAAAATTCATAACTCAGTCAAAAACAAACATTTTTCCAAATTTTTTTTTTATTATTGTAGAGAATTGAACAAATAACAAGAAAAAATAAATTCAAAAAAATATATTTTTCACTCCAACATGGTTTTATAGAGCTACAAACTGGCGGCAGAGAAAAAAACGGGGCCTCGTGGTTGCAGCGCTGGGAGTTCCAAAAATTGTCCGATCTGGATAAAAATTACTTTTTTAAATCTTAACAAAATTGGTTATCGTATGACACCAGTTTTTTTTTTCAATTTTTGGTGATGTTCCAAATATGAAAGTGTGTTTTTTCGAAAAAAATATTGACTTTAAAAATTCATAAAAAATCAAAAAAAAAATTTTAAAAAAAGCTCGTGTCATACGATAGCGAATCAAGTTTAAAAAAATACAAAAGAAAAAAATTTCGTCAAAAAATGAACCCGCTAGTGCCGCAACCAGTACGAAAAACATGGTTTCGAGATAAACGTGTTCAAAGTTTGTGAACAAAGAAAAAAAGGTTACCTTCAATCTGCCATGCCTGCTTCGTACTGTATGCCTTCGTTATCTTGTGTTGTGCTGTTTCTTATAGTTTTTTGCAATCGTTTAGCAATTCGGGCTTCACCCTTCACCCTTCAAGTAGGTACGAAATAACAACCACCAAAAGTCAGGTAGCAAGTAAAACAAGTATATACCAGCTGCCGTACGTAGGTAGCGCAAAAATTAAAAATGCGCTCTCACTAATCCGGCTGTAACTTTTGAACCCGTAGGAATTTTTCCATGAAATTTTTTTTCTTAGAATCTTAAGAATATTTACTAAAATACAAAATTATTATAAAAACGATTTCAATAAACTGCCAATGTCATGTAACCCCTTAACAAAGTAATACAAATGATTTTTTATTGAATGAAATACAAATATACGTTAACCTAACTTCAAATATGTAGATTTGTTGCAAAACGCGTTGCGAAGGTGATTACTTTTGTGTATGGTTAATCTTGTGATATTCAACCTGATAAGCTAGTTAATCTCGTCAAAGGCTTACATCTCGATTTTATTTCTATATTTAAACGTACTATTATATTGAAACCTCTACTAAGCGGACACTCATGGGACCGATTTATTCGCTCACTTAATAGAGAATGGCGTCTGCTTGATAAAAGTTATTTTTATATTTTATAGTAGATATAAATTAACACGCCTCTGAGAAAATAACTTTCATCAAAATTGGTTGGGTAGTTTGTTAGTGATAATAGTGCATTTTTCAAATTGCGTTTTTTAGTTATAATGCAAAAGTAGTGCATTACTTACCATAAACTTAAGTGATAAGTAGAAATTGCTTTTTAAAAGATTCAATTCTTTTACTAAGGGATTCAACAGCTGGATTTCACATTACGCAGGTACAGTTAGGGTCAAAAGATTGACAGTTAATAAAACAAAGCCCTGTTACAAAAATTTGAGTAAGCAGGTTTCTTTCAGTACATCAGTAAGCAACAAAAAAAAAAATAGATCTTTGCCGCATAGGTAACTATAAACATGCCAGAAATGAAGACCAAATACGTTGGACAAAAGATTAAATACAATACAAAAACAATTTCTATTGATAATTTATTGTTAATTTTTTCTTTTACCCATTTTTATTCAAAGGTCAAAGGAAAACAAATCGAGTCTAGTGTCAAAGATTTGCCAAAAAACATCATAAATCTTTAAGCAAATCCTGCTGAGATATAGGCAAAGTTTTAAAATTGACGCCCGCAGGTGTGCAAAACATTACAAGAATATATAAAATTTACAAAACAGTAGAAAATTGGCCCAGAACTGGGCGACCAAAAAAACTTTCTCACCGAGATGTTAGCCTTATCCTAAAGGAAGTGGTTAAAAATTCAAAAATAAGTGCGCCAACTGGTAATATTGCTGCAATATTATGCATGTTCAACTCAAAGCTGTGCAAAGAGCTTTATGGGATAAGGGCTATCGATGCAGAGTTCCACGTAAGAAACCTCTAATTTCTGAAAAAATAGTCAGCTTCTTATGGGTTTCACAACCAAGTACAAAGATATAGATGAGGACTTTTGGAGAAGAGTGCTATGTACAGATGAATTTAAATTATATATTTTCAAGCCCGGACAGCCATTCAAACCAAGAACTTAATAACAACAGATAAGTATGGTGGCGGTAGTGTGATGGTTTAGGGACCAATTGGAGCAGCTGGTGTGAGACACTTAGTATTTCTTGATGGTATGGTATAGTATGAAAGAACATTTGCAGCCTTCTGCGGATAGCTTGGGTTTAGGAAGACATTGGATATTTCAATAGGATAATGATCTAATGTAGTGGTTCCCAACCAGTGGGTCGCGACTCGACTTTAAAACTATCAGAAACCGAAACTTTGAGGTTTTTGTAACTTTAGCCAGGGTAACTCAATTTCCCAATTTTCCCTCAATTTTAATTTCCGACATAAAGGTTATGTCGAGCTAAGCAAAAAATCGTATGGGAGGGGGGATCTATTTTAACATTTTTGGGAGCTACAGGGTTAATTAATATTTTACGACTTTGGTTTATGTTATTGTTTCTAGCAGAAAAACTAACCTTACATAAACTTATTTTGATAGCTCATTATAAAGGCAATAAAATCACCTTTCTAACGGCATATCAACAGCCGTTACCGAGCTGTGATCGTGTGAAGATGAAATCAATCAGTTGAAACTACCAAATTTTAACTTCGCGTGCAAATGTCTCAGAATTTTGCGTAATAAATGAATTTTTTTTTTAGATTAATTTTGTAATTTATTAATTTTTCTTTTCAATGACACCAAAAACATAAACATATCTTTAAAATAAAAAAGTTGGCTGCACAGAAAAATTATACTTATTAGAAAACAACGATAATATCTACTGCAGACACGCTCATCCAGTAGCTCATCTTGCTCACGTTACCCGCCATACAAATTTTTTTCTATCATGAGCTTTCTTTGCCCTTATGCGATAGCAAAACCACGTATAAAAAACAACACAATCTACAAAAAAAAAAAATTGCAAGTAACAGCACCACAAGCCGCTGTTGATTATCATCTAATTTTGAACTCGTAAACAACAACAACAAATGCATGCAAATTATCCGTTGCTTGTGTGTTAATGCACACAAAATTTGTTTTTGTTTTTTTATTTTTTTTATTTTTCATTGCCAAAAGTTACGATGCGCAATGTATTGTTTTTGATTTTGTTTTTTAAAAATCATTTGCTCTTTTGTAAAATTTCGTGAGCTCCACTGATCTACTGCATAACTATTGTAATGTCATTATTTATCATTATTTTCTAATAAGTATAATTTTTTTAGTACAGCCAACTTTTTTAATTTTTATGTTTATGTTTTTGGTGTCATTGAAAAGAAAACTGAATTAATTACAAAATTGATCCTAAAAAAAGAGTTCATTTATTACGCGAAATTATGAGAAATTTGCACTCAAAATTGAAATTTGGTAGTTTTAAACGATTAATTTCATCTTCACACGAGCACAGCTCGGTAACGGTTAAGTTAATGGGGTTTGTTGATATGCCATTAGAAAGGTGATTTTATTGCTTTTATAATGAGCTATAAAAATAAGTCTTATGTAAGTTAGTTTTTCTGCTAGAAACAATAACGTAAACGAAAGTCGTGAAATAATAATTAACCGTGTAGCTCCTAAGAATGTGAAAATAGACCCTCCCCTCCCATACGATTTTTTGCTAAGCTCGATATAACGTTTCAGCTCCGCAAATAGTTGCACCTATTCGGGGACACCTTCTTTATCTTGGCAACCCTGGAATTTCCAAAATTTCCGAAAGAAAATCAGATATATTTTTAACAATTATTGAAGCCATTTCAAGTACGAAATCTATTTTTTTTTTTTTATTTTATAAGATTTTTTGCTGTGTTTGATATGCCAGAAAAGTGCGCTTTAAGGAATTTAAAAAGAAATAATTTGAAACTTGACATTTAACTCCTTTTTGTGTGATTTTTAGTTTTTTTATTTTTTTTTACAAAAAAAAAAAAATTAAAAAATCCTAACTCAGGTAATTTAAGTTCGATTTTTATGCTTGATGTATCATTTTAAAGAAAAATTAAATGAAAGCCGAAAAGCGTACCAGCTTTTTGA
The DNA here is from genome assembly GCA_914767935.1 of Coremacera marginata. Classification (NCBI taxonomy): domain Eukaryota; kingdom Metazoa; phylum Arthropoda; class Insecta; order Diptera; family Sciomyzidae; genus Coremacera; species Coremacera marginata. The sequence continues at coordinate 193,802,788 of OU612043.1, forward strand.
TTTGAGCTGAACAAAATGTAATTAGGATTTTTTTTGGAAAAACTACTATTATCACGTATAAATTAGATCTTCAATATAGAGGTCGCTTGAGGTACGTTTAAATATCAATATTTTTTCCTGAAAATTTCACAGTTTACCTCTGTCATGTTAAGGAAGAAGACCCCGGTGCGTAATTAAAGATCAGAAAACAGTTTTTGCTCCATACAATTAAGGATCACTCTTGTGCATATATAACTAAATATTTGCAATATTTGATGGTAGATTATATACATACGTAAGGAAGGGATAGGAAACAAATAAGATTGTTAACTTCACCATGAACCAGTGGACCGCAGAGGTTTCCGATAAAGAATGGTGGGTCGCCAGCTGAAAAAGGTTGAGGATCACTGATCTGAATGATACCGTGCATTTGGGAAAAGATTGGTTGCCATATTATGCTTCCTATCAGTTTTGTAGTCCTCCCCAGTCACTGGACTTAAGCCCAATTGAACACGTTTGGGAACCATTGCCACGAAAAATTTATCATGCAGCTTCAAAAAGCAAAGAATCCCTTAAGAACCTCTTAAAAAGGCCTGGTCAGAAACCACACCGCCCAAAACACAATATTTGCCGCTTCGTTTGAACGCAGTCATTGAAGCTCGTGGATGACTCGCAATATATTAATCTTAGTTTTTCTTTTTTAATTGAATTAAAATCAGCAAATGAAATATTTTTTGCATTACTTTACTTTTTAACTAGTAAGACAGTTAGTATTCTTAAGCTAGCAGGATTACAGCTTATAAATTTATTTATTACTTTTTGTTTAATAATATTTAACCAGTTAAACATCTAGTATTTTCTCGACAAGTTTCATTTTTATTTTCCATTGCAGAGAACCTGCGAAAAAACACTTTTATTTAACCATCCCAAATCATGAGTAATCAGAAAATTCCTATAACACGTCGTGTCAGTTAAAGAATGCCATCATCCATCAAATCACCAGTAACAACAACATGTTATATTTATAAGAGAGTTGTTTCTACAAATGTCCTTGATAAGCCTTTTAGTTTTATTACAAGACTCATTTTTTCTGTAAAATTTTTGTTATTTTTAACCAAGCATAAAAATGTTAATAAAAATAAAAATGTACTGAAATAAAAACTAAAAGAACCACTTTTGAAAATTTTACTTTATTGAAAATGAAATGAAATTGTCGCAGCTGTGTTCACATATACACACATGGGAGAGTGCTTTTATTGCGCGCTAGAGTGTCTATGTACTCGTATGTGTGAATGTTTTTATAAAGCGGCAGAGCACATGTGAAGCGACTATTGCAGTTGGTACATAAAACTCAATCCTTATTCGAATGCAAATGGATTCCATTTTGAATTGAGTGGCCGTTACTAGAGTGGCTCTTAATGCCAAAAATTCGCAATGTATCAGTATTGAAAACTCTTTTTGGTGCTTTTTTGGGGGGGAGGGGGGAGGGGGAGGGGGAGGGGTTGACGTGCTAACAAACGCAAGTTGTTATTTTATAGCGTTGCAGGAAGCATGAATTATTGTTTATGACTCTCAGTTGAGTGTCATTTCTTGTTATAGTTGTACACGTTGTTAGTGCTTTTGTGCATGGCTACATTTACTTTTTACAGTAATAAACTATTAAAAATATCAACGCGTTACTTTCTTTTGATAAACTACGCTGTAGGGAAAGCAAGTAGTTAAAATATAATATAGTAGAAAAACTAGTTGTGGCGGCCGTGGCATACTGGTTAGGTTGCGTGGCTGGTATGCGAAAGAACACATGTTTGAATCCCATCTGACACAGAATACTTTTTTCAATTGAATTAGTTTTACTGTTCGGCCGTCACCTCTCTGCAGCCAATGGCAAACCTTAGAGAGTAAAAACCGCTATGTAAAGCTTCTTGAGAACTTAAGCCGTTCGAAGTGGGCATAAAGCTTGTAGGTCCAGTTCTCGATCAATTGTGTTCAAACATTTCACAACACGCGCAACACAATTGATCATGAGAACCTCGGTCAAAGTCCTTTCAAGGACTTAAATGGCCGATTCGTTTTTTTTTTTTTAGAACAACTAGTCAACTAGCCAGACGCTTCAACTATAGTACACAGTACAGTACAGTACAGTATAGAGTACAGTATACAGAAGTCAAAACAGAAGTTTGAAAAAGCACCCTCACATCGGTACACCTTTCGTGTCTGACGGATCATTATTTTGGGCACTAACAAAAGTAAATTCTCCTGGGGAAGTAGTCGAAACTCCTGCCTAGTCAAACCCAGCCATGACGATTCTTTTTTTGGACGAGGTGTGGCTCGCCGGAATCGAAGGATCGTGACAAAATCAGACACCAAATCAAAACTTAGGTGTAGTTAAATTAGACAATAATTTTATTTACCTATATGGCCTACAATTAGACTTACGACTAAAGCATTTACAACAATGTTGGTCGATAGGTATGTTCTAGGACCCCAGAGGAATAGGATTGGAATGGGGAATAGGAAATCGAATCTGAGTATTTATATGAAAATGAAAAATTATTATTATTTTATTAAAACTAAACAGATAACGTAACATTTCATACACATAAAAATAAAAGTATTTAATATAAAATTTAACTTCTCTTTAATTTAAAATAAGTTCAAGTTTTCATAATTAAACTTAAGTTTTAATATAATAAGACTTAAAATTACTAAAAACTTACAAGTACGCATCACTTTTCGGTTATAGAATAAAATACGGTCGTGTGTGTTAACCGGGATTGAGTTACCGTTAGAAGTTAAAAAACCTTCGAACTTTTTTACAAATAAAATAACACATGGCATTACTTCTGACTAGTGTCCGACAGTTTCGGACCCTTTTGTCAGTTACGGCTATTCGGCCTCAGTATGATCGAAACCAAAACTTCAAAATTTCATGCAAAATGTTCTATTAAGACAAAAAATGATAAAAAAAAATTTAATTTATATTCACCTAACATTAAACTTTTTTATTCTTATATGCATGAAATTTTGTTTTCTGTTTACTTTTAATAAAAAATTTTTATTTTCATATTAACTAGTTTGCCTGTAGTCAAAATTTTTGTTCTTGTTTTTGTCTTTTTATTGAAAAAGTTTTTGTTAAAAAGCTAAAAAACATTAAATTGAGAAATACTTTTGGGTAATACAATGAATGAATACAATGAAATAATATTAATTGTATTGAAGTGAATCAAGGATAAGTTTAATTTATTTCGTAAAGATTATATTAAAAAAGTTAATTCGCATGCATATATGGTGAACTGTTTTTTTATAATAAATATTTCAGAAAAATTCCAGTGCACAACGTATTTTATTCAAATCTGATATGAAATTTTAATTCTAATCAAATTTGAAATTTTAATTGCTTTGAATTAAAATTCGATACAAAATCAATGTTAAAAACATATGTTTTTCCGTAAAAATATGGCATCTTTTATACTTTCCTAATGAATTCGCCACCAGTTCTCTCGATCAGAAGAGAGCACAATATGAGCGGCGAAATGAAAATAGAAAAAGAGTCTATTTTGGCGTCAAGTGGCAAACTTTCTTTCTCTTCACTTTTTGCGGATCTTCAACGTGGTTGACAAATTTATACAGCAAATCGTTCGTCTCTGTTTATGTTCTTCGTTTTTTCTCTCTTTCTTTGCTCATGTGCCAAACCGCACTCATACCGCATTGTAAAGCATAAAAACAAAATCTAACGAAACAATGCCAAACGCTTTTTTCCTTCTCTTCTTTTTGTGAGAATCTTTCACGTGCATATGAAACCACAACGGGCGAAATACATCATTTCACCTGTTGAAAGCAAGAAGATTTTTATAAAAAATATTCGGTGCACTCCTCCCTACTCTGATTCATTGAAAAATAATTATTAAAATCGGTTGAGGAACACGAAAGAAAATAGTTTCTAATAGTTTCACCAACGCCTATCTGTATCTATACTATTATATAATATTGAAATGCAAATTTTTGTTTCCAGGTACACACCAAAAATACTGGATCGATTTTTATAAAACAAGTTTCAAAATAATTGACATGCCTTGTCTTAAGGGCTGATGCCACACGGTGATCGTTAGAACAGCGTTGAAAAGTTTTTGTTGTTGCTTTCAATGGAAACTGCAAGAAAACAAAACAGTGAGAGTGAGAGCGGATAAACACATTGAAGAGCGATCATTATATGAAGTTCATCATTATTGAAGAGCGATTTTTCTATGAAATTTTTGTGCTCTATCTCTCTCCACACTCATTTAAAGAGTAACAAAAATCCGTGCTTTTAAATAAAAGAGCATTAGCTCTTTATTGATAAAAAAAACGTCCGTGGCGATGCCAAATACCACTATGGCCAGCCAGTTTATACCCTATAGGAACAAACTAACTTGTTTTTAAAAACAACTAACTAAAAAACTAGTTTAAAATAAACCAGTATATGAACTACTTTGAATTATATTAAGGCGGCATCCACTTCAATTCTAAATAGTTTTTATTGCATTATATAATAAGTAATTGAAATACTACTTAAAAACAAGTGATTGATAAACTACTTTGAATTATATTAAGGCGGCAACTACTCTGATTTTGACATCTTTTAATTTAATTTAACCATGTTATTTCATCAAATGTTATTAACTTTAGGCCATCAGTAATAGTTTTAAATTGGTTATTTTAAAGTAGTTAAAAACTAATTTAAATTTAACTAATTTAACAAGTAGTTGAAAATATATGCAGACGAAAGTCAATTGACTTATTTAGCGGACATCACCATACAAAATATGTTAGTTCGTTCTATGGAAAAAAGTCAGAATTTCAACTAGTTTTGGTTGACAAAAAACTACTTTATCAACTACTTTTAAATTAGTTGATTTTCCTACAGGGTATATACAAGATACTCAGTTCCGGTTTCGGCCGAACATTACAAAAAAGGCTGAATTTCTGCTTTGGTTTTGGCCAAAGTTTAAGTTCTGGTTGAACACTACTTATGACAGGACATATAGCATAACAAAAATATGTTACCATCTTAACATGACATATAACATGACATGACATGACGTATGGCATAAATCTTAAATTTAAAACGCGATAGCTTGCCACGTCAAGAAGATGCATTCTTAGGATTGAAAACAGGAGTTAACAATATCCGACTTAAATCACTGCATGAAATATGGTTAAAATTGAACGATGGGGCGTGGCAACTGCCAAACAACTGTGAGTTTCAAAATGCAATAGTTCGGCAAGTATAAAAGCAGGAATTTTTTAAAATTTGGAAAGGGATAGGGAATTTTATCAAACTAGTAATCCCGTGTGGCATTAAAACGACAAAATAAAATATATCTAGTGAAAGATAATTTCGTTCTTAAATTAAGGCCTCTTTTTCCTTTGAACCAAGGCATATATAAATATAGAAACTTTCTATATTTCTGTTGAATTCTTTAAGTAGCCCAGTTATTACTAATCATAGCATTATAATAAAAATCCATCACATACTTTTAGGCAGCACTAAGAAATTTTGTTTTTTTCATAGAAAATTGTTTCAGGTTTTTTAAATAGTACACAGTATTTAAGAAAAAATAATTTAAGAAATAATAATACCTTATTGCATATCTATCTTTCAACTGCTACCCTTTTTATGAAAATCGCGTCTACAGTATAGATTTGATAGTTATCACAAAAAATGCTCTTGCGTAATAATAATATAGATCTCCAATATAACTCTGAGTCTCCTATGCAATACCAAAGCTACAAAATTAAAAAAAAAAAATGTTTCCACTTATAGAAGCTTAATTTTAATTATTAACTCAAATAATTTGATCGCAAATATTATCGAACATATAAAAATAAAAGACGAGGCTGGACAAAATTTCATTAATTCAATTTATATATAGGCATTCCCAGAAAACAGCGCGGGTTTTGCAGCTAGTATATAATATAGTTTACCTTGATGTTTAGCTTAGGTTTGTATTAGTTGTCAGTTTTTTTTGTAACGCTTACCTGAAAAGAGAAAAAATACAATAATTATTATCATTTATTTTAAACAGTTATTCAGTTTAAGGTGTGCTCTTAATTGGATATAAGTCATATTCAACGAAAGCCACGCCTATAAATAAAAAATCAACTAGAAAATTAAAAATTTTCTATAAACTATTAAAAAGAAAAACACAATAAAAGACCTCGAATTGATGATTTATTAGTATTAGCATGAAACCAATAAATAATAAAACCCGATCATTTCATAAATGGCAACAATTTTTGAATCCATCTACACAAAACCATCTCTATATTCGTGTGTATGTGTGTTGAGGGCGCTAAACAATTACAGTTTTTGCATTTATTACCAGCCACAAACATAAGAGTTTCATATTGTTTTTTGGGCTTTGTTTTGTTTTTAATTTTCTAAAATTTATGAAGACTGCAATATTTTGTCACCGCAAACATATTTTAGCACATTTGCTTGGGTTCTTTTTTTTTATGACTCGCTTGCTTGTGCGCCATTTTAATGGAATAATTTCAATCGAAATGAAACATCAGCTGCGGCACAATAATAGCAACAACAATAACATATAAAACTACAACAACCACAATGATTTAAACGCCAACCAATACAATACAATAACTTAAAACAACAAAAGCAGCTCAGCAACCACAAAGCGATGACATTTTTAGATGGGCATCCATTATTGTTGTTTTTTTATTATTAAATTTAAGAGCTTTTCATTTGTTTTATTTTGTTCAATAGTGTACAATGCGATGACATACAGTCCCAGCAAAATAAACTAATATTTGGCAACCCGTTTTTTTTTCTATTCCTTTCATTATTATTTGTATGACTACTTCGGCTATGGCTTGTTTTGCTATCTTTAGCAAATCTATGCAGTATGTTTATGTTGAGGTAAATAGTAAATATTTATTTGTGCTGATTTTTAAGTTGCATTTCTAGAATGTCTGTCTATTCATGGAAAATCATTCAACTATTTGTTCATTCATCACCACCACCAACTCATCCAACGCGTGGTTGCTCTCTTGTAATTAATGCTATTTTATTTTTGTTAAATAAATCATTAGTTTAACACGCAGGTGCGCAACTTGTGTGTGTTTGTATTCATTTAAGGCTGTATAGTTGTGTTTGTATTGTTTTTGTGTGTGCGTGTGTTTGTTTACGTTATGCGCCATAATAATTTATTTAATAAAATGTTGCATAAATGTATCATTATTGCAATTATTATGATTATTATTGCTATTTTTGTTGTTGTTGTTTTGTTGTTGTTTTATTATAGTGTTTTTGTTTTGTTGCCATCAAGTGGTCAAAAAGTGGACAGCTTAATGGGCTGCTTGCCATTGAAGTGGACCACCAAAATATGATGGATTTATTTTTAATGGAATCCAAGTTGTTTATATTTATACTGCGAATTAAGCTGAGGAACTTCAAATATTTACTTTCTTATAAAAGCTATTTAAAAGCGTTTTTCGGTGCAAGACAAATTTATAAAATTATTATAATCAAGGCAAAGTTTGTTAAATGGAATCGAAAAATTTAACGGATATCGTTACAAAAACTATCCAGATTTAAAACACAAATTTCCTCAAGATGCATGTGGCCGATTTGGACAAATTAATTCCTGTTTATCTTAATATAATTTTTTTTTTATTTGCCCTAATAAACACATCGCTTCAAGCCTCATCCCATTCATTTTTTTTTTTTGGCGGAAAATTTTAAAAATTACTTTTATGGAAAGGTGTATCATCAGGAAGTAGCCGAAATCAACAGGGAATGAAATAAGAAAAAGCCATAATTATATGTAAAGAACTATAATTCGAAGCACATTGATGCTATGATTAGCACGAGAGTAACCGAAAATGCAACTAAAAAACTCTATAATAATATGCAAAGAAATATATCACGGTACACATTGATGCTATAATAATGAAAATAGTACATTAGGTCAGTTCCTATCACCTTCCATGCAGTGGGCGCAACCATAAGTAGCCTAAAGAAACCAGAAATGAAACTTTAAAACGATATAATAATAAGATATTTGGCACAGAAATAGATTAGGTCAGTTTCTATCATCCAGCCGAAAGTAACCGGAACCGCAACTTGTCGAAAGTAGCCGAAAATTAAACATAGTATCGCTCTAATAATATCGAAAGAACTGTACATTAAGATTGAACGATATCAATACATTTGGAGTAGATTAGGCCAGTTCCAGTAATCTTGCATACAGTAGGCGCAACCGGAAGTAGCTGAAAATTATCCGTAAAACCTACTTGAATTTACTTCCAAAACCATTGAGAATTTTGGAAAAGGTTTACAGACTGATGTTATATACACAGATTTTAGTAAAGCTTTTGATGCATGTGACCGAATCATAAACTCTTAGCCTTAAAGCTATCTCTTGCTGGATTTTCCACAACACTTGTAAGATGGATTGAATCTTATTTATGCAATAGAACACAATGTGTTCTTTTTAAACTTGTGAAATCTCATGAGTTTCCTGTCACTTCTGGTGTACCTCAAGGAAGCCACCTCGGGCCTCTTCTTTTTTTACTGTTTATAAATGATTTGCCATCTGTCATAAAGCATTCGAGTATTTTAATGTACACAGACGACGTGAAACTATTTCTTCCTTTCAAAAATGCTAATGATGCCGTTCTCTTGCAAGCTGACATATAACATCTTTAAAGCTGGTACAACGTGAATCGTATGAATCTTAATATGAAGAAATGCAGGCACATGACCATCACTCGGAAATCTTCTGTCACATGTATTTATAAAATTTGTGACCATACATTAGAGTCTTTAGATATCTTTCATGATCTTGGAGTAACTATGGATACTTAACTTCGCTTTCATATTCATATTAATAAAATTATAAATTGATTACTTTAGGTTTTATTAAACGATGGGCAAAAGAGTTTAATGATCCCTATATAACAAAAACCTTATTCACCTCTATAGTGCGACCTATTTTAGAAAATGCTTCAATTGTTTGGTGCCCTCGATATAGTTGTTACATTGACGACATAGAATCAGTTCAGAAAAAGTTTCTTTTGTTCTGCTTAAGCCATCTTTACTGCAATTTTAATTATCACCTACCATCTTATGAATATCGTCTGCAACTTTTAAATCTCCCTTTTTTAAATAATCGGAGATTTATGCTAAATGCTACTTGGATTTTCAAACTTTTACATGGATATGTAGACAGTCAATATTTACTGAGCAAAATTTACTTTAATATTCCTCTCCGACCTAGAAGATCTTTGAGTTACTTTACATAAACTTTTGTAGAACTAATTATTTGCAAAACGAACCACTTAGAAGCGCTTGTAGGGACTTAAATTTTATAATAAAAGATGCTCTAATAATGTGGAAAGGACTATATATTTGGCACAAGAGTATATAACCGGAAGTAAGAGTTTTATTTACACTATAAGAGCAAAAAACATAAAAAGTAAGTTAATGGATTTTTAAGAAATGATAAATATAAGATTATCATATTTATCATATTTATTTAAGATTATATATTTATCTTATAAGATAAAGATTTTTAAGAAAGATGTATGTAAAAATAAAGACAGAGATAAGAATAAGGATAAATATAAAGGTATTGATTAACCGTATGTTTATGTAATCCGAAATCAGCACTCTCTTTCGTGAAAAAAACGAGCAACAATACTTTTTGATATGAAAAAATGTATTGCTTATTGTGTCCGACACGAACGAGAGTGCTTCTTTGGGATTACATAAACATGTAAATGTCGGATTTGAAGGTACAGCTAAATGTAAAGATAAAGATGAACGTAAAGATGAAGGTAAAGGTAAAGGTAAAGGTAAAGGTAAAGGCAAAGGTAAAGGTAAAGGTAAAGGTAAAGGTAAAGGTAAAGGTAAAGGTAAAGGTAAAGGTAAAGGTAAAGGTAAAGGTAAAGGTAAAGGTAAAGGTAAAGGTAAAGGTAAAGGTAAAGGTAAAGGTAAAGGTAAAGGTAAAGATAAAGATAAAGATAAATATAAAGATAAAGATTACGATAGACGAAAGATAAATATAAGGGTATAGATAAATACAAAGATAGAAATAAAGATACAGATAAAGGCAAAGATCAAGATAGAGATAAAAATAAAAACAATTACAAAGATAAAAATAGAGGTACAGGTAAAGATATATTTATCGGTAAAATTTAAATAAAAAGAAAGATAAAGACAAGGAGAAAAATCAAGATAAAAGTAAATATAGAGATGAAGGTTAAGATATATATAAAGTTAGAAATAAGGTCAGAGATAAAGTCGAAGATAAAGACAGACATAAAGATAAAAATAGAAATAAAAAAAAAATATAAAATTAAGAAAAAAATTATTATTATTTATTTGAATGCTAAGCACTTATGGCTTTATAGCAATTAATATTAGGCTAAATTAATACAGATCAAGATCAGATTAAATGAAGATCAAGATAAAAAGAAAGATAAGCATAAGGATAAAAATTTTGATAAAAATAAAGATAGGGATTAAGATAAAGATAAATATAAAGTTGGAGATAAAGATAGAGACAAAGGGATAAAGATAGAGATAAAGACAAATATAGAGATAAAGACAAAGACATAGATAAAGACAAAGATAAAGATAGAGATACAGACAAAGGTAAAGATAAAAACTATGATAAAGATTTAAAATAGAAATACAGGTAAGGAAAAAAATATAGATACAGATTGAGACAAAAGATATAGAAGAAAAAAAGATAAATGCATATTCAAAGATAACGATACAGATAAAGATAGAGATGAATATAGTGATTGAGACAAATAAACAAATAAAGATAGATTGAGAAATAAACAGTAAGAAAGATAAATATAGAAATAAAGATTAAGATAGGGATAAAAACAAAGGTAAGAGAAAAAAAAGATAACAAAAGAGATAAAGACAGAGATATAGAAAAAGATATAAATGAAGATAAATAAGAAAGATAAAGACAAACGTAAAGGTAAAAATAGAGATAAAAATAAAGTGAAATATAACGATAAGAACGAAATAAAAATTAAGAAAACGATAAAACAAAGATAAAGATAAGGATTAAAATTAAGATAAAAATAAAAATAGAGATCAAGATATAGATATATATATATATGTATATAAAGTTTGAGATAAAGACAGAGATAAAGACAAAGATAGAGATAAAGACACAGCTAAAGACAAACATAAAGAGAAAAGTAGAGATAAGGAGAAATATAAAGAAAAAAATGAAGATAAAGATGAAAATAAAGATATCCTTATCTTTTTTATAAGATCAAAAATTATGTTAAAAAAAAAGACAGGAATTAAGATAAAAATAAATATAAAGCTAGAGATAAAGATAGAGACAAAGATAGAGATAAAGACAAAGACAGAGATAAAGGGAAAGATAGAGATAAAGGCGAAGGTATAGATAACGACACAGATAAAGATTTAGATAGAGATAAAGATAAAGACAAGAGTAAAGATTATGATAAAGATAAAAACAGAGATATAGATAAGAAAAAAGATATAGATAAAGAATAAGATAGAGATAAAGATTAAGATAGAGATAAAGGCAAAAGTAAAAATAAAAATAAAGTTTAAGATAGAAATAAACACAAAGGTAAAGAAAAAATAAAGATAAAAGAGAGATAAAGATAAAAATAAAGATGAAGATAAATAAGAAAGAAAAGGATAAAAATGTGGCGGACGTGGCGCAGTGGGTAGAGTGTGTGGCCCATACGCCAAAGAACACTGGTTCAATTCCCACCTGACACAGAAAGTTTTTTCAATTGAATTAATTTTTCTGTTCGGCCGTCACCTCTCTGCAGACAATGACAAATCTCAGAGAGTAAAAACTCCAATGAAAAGCTTCTTGAGAATATAAGCCGTTCGGAGTCGGCATAAAACTTGTAGGTCCAACTATCGATGATTTTTGTTCAAACATTTCACAACACGCACAGCACAATTGATCATAAAAAGCTCGGTAAAAGTCTTTTCAAGGGCTGAAATGACCGTTTCGTTTTTTTTTCTCGTTGTTTTAGATAATTTGTCGTCACAATAATTCAGTTTAGTTTAAAAGTGTCTTCAAAATCGTTGAAGTTTGATGAAAAATAGTTCACTTCATAGAAATTGGAGAGCATTTTTAAATAAAAGTCTATTATGTACTAGTCACATTTCTATTTTATAAGAATCAAGCGTTGGTTTTCTACCACTGTTCGATTTTTTGAAAACTCAAATAAATACACCATATTTCTATATTCTTTTTAGTTCCTAAGACTGATTATATTTTAGTTACTGTTTTCATTATAAGTTGTTGCGACATTTTGTATTCAAAAAAAAAAATTTTTTTTTGCACGTCCACTTCCTTCCTTCTAACTTTGGCGCTGTTTTGGTAACAATTTATATAACTTTGGTAACAAAAAATTTTTTACCCGTCGTAGGAAATGGATTAACTAAATTGAGTTTTTTTTAAATTTTCTTTTGAGAAAACTTGTTTTGAGAAAAACAAAAAATAAAAGAATTGCGCGTTCAGCCTTTGAGTGCACTTGATGAGAGCCTTTGAGAGCCTTTGAGTGCACACAGTGATTTTTAGTGTTAGTGTAGGATAATGTTTAAGTAGGAATCTTTAAGGACTCAAGAAAATAGTTTTTATTTTAAGGGTTGCAGACTAGACACTTTTAAATAGCTCTTTTAAGGAGAGGGTTCATAGATAGAGGAAAGTCAAGCCAAAGCAAAAATTATTGATCATATTCCTCTAAACGACTAATATCAAGACATTCGGTTTTCTTCAGTTCTTTATGATTCACTTCTCCAACTTAGAGACTATATTGTAAGAGATCTAGAAAAAAAGAATGAAGATAAATGGACTTCAGATTCGTGATCAGTGTCCCCAAATTATACTTAAAGCTTAAGGGGGGACATGACATTGGCAGTTTTTTGAAATTGACTTTTTTTTTAATAATTTTGTATTTTAGTAAATATTCTTAAGATTCTATTCATGGAAAAATTCCTACGGGTTCAAAAGTTACAGCCGGATTAGTGAGAGCGCATTTTTAGTTTTTCCGCTACCTACGTACGGCAGCTGGTATATACTTGTTTTACTTGCTACCCGACTTTTGGTGGTTGTTATTTCGTACCTACTTGAAGGGTGGGTTTTTTTTTTTTGTGTTTTTGAAGTTCTTTATATTTATAACTCATAGTGGAATTTTTTTTTTATATGCTCAGTTATTTGGCATCTTTTGCAGCGTGAAGCCGTGTTTTTTTTTGTGAAAAATATTGAAAAATTGAAAAATGAAGCGTCGTTCTTTAGATCGAAAAGGCAAAAGAGATTTTTTACAAAAAATCATTACACCAAGAATAGGTTTTCTTGAATGAATTTTTAAAGTCAATATTTTTTCCGAAAAGACACACTTTCAAATTTGGAACATCACCAAAAATTGAAAAAAATTTAAAAAAAAAAGCTCGTGTCATACGATAACCAGTTTTGTTAAGATTTAAAAAAGTAATTTTTTTCCAGATCGGACAATTTTTGCAACTCCCAGCGCTGCAACCACGAGGTCCCGTTTTTTTCTCTGCCGCCAGTTTGGAGCTCTATAAAAACATGTTGGAGTGAAAAATTTATTTTTTTGAATTTTTTTTTTTGTAATTTGTTCAATTCTCTACAGTAACAAAAAAAATTTTGGAAAAATGTTTGTTTTTGACTGAGTTATGAATTTTCAAAAAAAGGTGTGTTTTCTCTGCCGCGAATGTCATGTCCCTCCTTAAGGAAATTCAGAAACTAAGCCAAAAGTTGAAATATTGTTACCTTGTATGATAAATTGAGAAAACTTGAAAAAACATCAAGTTAAATAATCAAAATATCGCTGAGCTCAATTTTAAATATTTTTATTTCTTTTTTTTATTAATTTTAAAATTTATGCCCAAATCTATTTATCACATTTCGTCCAATTTTTATCTTGGTTAGTTCAGATGAAAAATGCAACCAATAATTCCGGCATGTCATTTTTATTTAATGACAACCACCAAAACAAAAAAAAAAAAAAGAAATACGGCCACACATTATCCACATAAGCACACACAAAAACACATACTTAAAACCATCTATAAAAAGATCATTAAAATATATTAAATTTAAAAAAAAAAACGCAAATAAAATTAATTAAAGACTAATGAAAAGAGACAGCTGCGGGTGCAACAGGAGAGAAAGCAATAGATACTGTCAGATTGGTCAAGTATAAAAAGTATTTTAAGCGCATTTTTTAATTTGTCACAGGATTTTATCACCGAATTCGTAATTCAAATTGAGTACATTTATAGTTTGACTGTGCAAAAAAGCTTAACCCTTATAGAGCCACATAATTAAACGAGGTGCATGACTGATGGTATTTTTGGTTTGGCCGCGATGGGTTAAGTATTTGAAGGTTGTATGCGCCAATGTTTGTGTTGGCTGATTATAGTGATAAATTAATAATAAAATAAAAAATAAAAAAAAAAATATTGTGTGCGTAAAACGAAACACTAATGAAAGGCCTTGGTTTGTCGGGTTGTTAAATAAATTTGCTGATATGTATTTTTTGCAGTTTTTTTTTTTGGTATTTTTGTTTGTTTTATGTGTTGTTGCACATTTTTATTTATTAATATAATAATTTTTTATTAATGGCTGCTTTTGTTTAATTTGCATTTTTATACGCAATCACAATAAATTATGTTGGCATTTTTATCAATTCATGCACTCACACGCACACAATCGACACACACACACACACTCGCACATTAATATGACAATTGTAGGCCATATTGCAACAACTTCAGCGCCATTTAAATTTTTCTTTCTTTGTTGCAGTGTGTGTGTGTGTGTTTGTGTGTGTGTGTGTTTGTGTGTGTGTGTTTGTGTGTGTGTGTTTGTGTGTGTGTGTTTGTGTGTGCGGCTAAAAATTGCATTATTCTGGTTGACCAAAACTTAACCAACAATTCACACATGCACGGAATGAAATTAAAATAACGTTATCACACACTCTCACACATACCACACTCACGCACAAAAATCAAACACATTCAACGAGATGCGTCTGTTGCGCACTCACAGCACTCACGCATTTTTATAAAGTTATAAATAAACAGCAAAGTGCTGAAAAGAATTTATATTGCTTCATTAAAAATGCGTACAAGGATAATTACGACTTCTGTGCCAGCAAAACAAAATGCAAAAAAAAAAGGTCTAAAAGCCTAAAAGCGTGCTATAAAATTCCATGCACTCAAATTGCTGCTGAGTCCAGTAATAGCGGCTAATGGCTGCTAGCTTTTAATGCAGCACTATAAAACGTCATTTTTCCTTCTGATCTATTTTATTGAATGACATGATATTCTGATTTTATTTTTCATGCCAATTTTAGCGACAATCATGCAGTTTAGAAGCATTTCGATTTTCTTTGTAGCATTGGTCACCCGTTGTTTTTTTTCTTTAAAAAAGAAAACACTTGATCTGTTTGAGAGTGTAAATTTTAACTAATCAAAATTCAATATTTAAGCACAGATAATAAGCGGCAGACAAAACAACAAAGCTGCATTATTTATCATGTTGGTATGGACAACACAGTTTTTGGATAGACGATAATACACGCGTATTTAATATCAATAAATTATTTAAAAAAAGCTTATCGAGATTTTTTAATCATGAGTTTTTCGGGAAAATTATGTTATCACAATTAATGCTATCAATTTAACATCTGAACTTAGAAAATTTATTCATATCTTCAAAAACATAGTAGCGCAATTGCTGGTGAAAATGTGATCTAAATTGGAGCAATTTTTTATATGATAGTTTTAATGATAAGCTCAAAGCCCACCCTCACTACTCCTCACCATAGAGTCCAGAAAGTATGAAAACTAATACAAATGAGTCTTTGAAAATCAAAACTTTTTATTTTCTTTTTAAAAAAAAATAAGATAATGATGTAAATTTACTTGAAGAGCCAAACATTTTCATTTTAAATACAATTTTAAAAAATTCACTTGAGCAATGAAACATTTAAGGTTTGACTTTCTTATAAAGGCCACAATCGTTATACAGGGTGAGTCGGATAGCGAGGTCCATTCGAAACCTGGTGATTGCTTGGGTCAAGACAAGAAAAAAAATCGTGTTGGAGGGTGATCTATTCCGCCCCGCCTCCCCGCATGCTAGTTAGAAGCAAAAGTATGTAAAAACGTAAGATTTAAGAACAGTTTTGTAAACAAAATTAATCAGTTTCAATTAAAACGAAAACTAATTCAATAAATTTTGAACGTTCAAGAATAACAGCTGATCAAACTAAAAAAATATTTTTTTACAAATAAAATTTAGTTCGAAGGCGATTTTCTCCAAATTCTATCTAAAATTTTTTTTTTTTATAACCTCGTTTTGTACTCCTAAGTATTCTCTAAAATTGTCTTTAAGAAGTTTTTATCTCTGATCAACAGATTATATGATTTGGGAACTTAAAATAATTATTAAAGTCTATAGGCAGAGCATTGCACGAACATAATATTTTCATTTGTTTGTTCGTTCGTTCTTAGAATTTTTTCTATGAACAAAATTTTATTGTTTCCCTACAAAAGAGAAAAAGAGATAGCGGACAAACATTCCGCCATGATTGACAGTTATGTGGGAAAAATCCCATATCAAATCCCAAATCCCGTCGTAATTTTTAATTGCTCTTGAATTTTTTTATGGGAATTCCCATTGTATTTTTTAATTTAGCGTGGTATTTTTTAATTATTGTTTGATTTCGGTGTGGTATTTTTTAATTGCCGTGGGAATATAAATAAATAAATAAAATAAATATCTGAATTTGTTTCCTTAAATGATTTTTTTCACATTTATTAAGCAAGAACTTCATATGAAAGCATTGCCATTATACGCATTAAACGCTATGTTTACATCACGATTTTATGTCGTAAGTTACGTATGTAAAATCCTTTAAATTTTTTAATTTATACCTTTTTGGTATTTTTTAACACGTATGGGGATTTTTTCTTGGGATTTTTAAATATATATGGGATTTTTGATGGTATTTGTAAAAAGCGTGGTATTTTTGTGGTACTTTTGAATGATCGTGGGATTTTTTGAGGAATTTTTTAGTTGCGGTGGGAATGTTTTTGTTTGCTTTTATTGTGGTAATTTTTGGTGGTATTTAATTTATGGTACTTTAGGAAAAAGGTAAATTCCGGGGGAATTGTTCCGAATTTGAACTGGCAAACTTGCATTTCGCTCATATCATAACATATTTTATAAAAAACTGTAAATCTTTTTCAATAATTTTAAAAAGAAAAATTAATAATACATATTAAATTAATTTTCATGTAGCTTTTACAAAAAATAAGTCTTTAATAAATGTGCCTATGATAAAATAACAGTACGTTTAAAAAGTCCATAGGATGACACATAGATGGCGTTACTGGATTTTTCCCATATGATTTCTATTTAGTACCAACCTTCAAACGATAAGTATAACAATTTGACAATTGATTCGTGAGTTATAGGATTTTGTGAGCAATTATTGTTATTGAAAAAAAAAATGGAAATAAGTGAATTTCAAGTTTTGATAAAGCATTCCTTTTTGATGAAAAAAAAAAAATATAGTGGAAGCCAAACAATGGCTTGATAAACATTATCCGGACTCTGACCCATCGAGACAAATGGTAGAAAAGTGGATTGCTGAATTTAAACGTGATCGTACCAGCACAAATGATGCAGAGCGCAGTGGACGCCCAAATCAGACTGTTATTCCACAAAACATCAAAAAAATCCTCAAATTGGTTACGAACGATCGCAAATTGAAGGTACACGAGCTAGCTGACATTGTAAAGATATCAGATGGTAGCGTTTTTAACAGTTTACACGAAAATTTGGGTAGGCGAAAGCTCTGTGCAAAGTGGGTGCCGCGAGATCTCACAGTCGACCAAAAACAACAACGAATTGATGCTTCAGAGGAGTGTTTGGCGCTGTTAAGCCGCAATGAAATCAAATTCTATCGTCGATATGTGACAACGGATGAAACATGGATTCACTGTTACACACCAGAATCCAAAAGACAGTCATCAGCTGAGTAGACAGCAGTCGACGAACCGAATTCAAAGCGAGCAAAGACCCAACAGTCGGCTTGAAAGGTGATAGCGTCTGCATTTTGGGATGCGGAAGGAATAATATTCATCGACTTTCTCCAAAAAGGAACCACTATCAACAGCGACTATTACTGTGCACTTTTGGATCGATTGAAGGTTGAAATCGCCAAGAAACAGCCACATTTGCAAAAGAAAAATGTATTGTTTAACCAAGACAATGCACCGTGTGACAAATCGATGAAAACGATTTCAAAATTGAATGAATTGGTCTTCGAATTGCTTACCCACCCACCATATTCTCCAGATTTAGCCCCCAGCGACATTTTCCTGTTTTCAGATATCAAGAGAATGCTTGCTGGAAAGAAATTCAAGTCCAATGATGAATAATCGCCGAAACTGAGGACTATTTTGACGAGAAAGAGAAATCTCACTATAAAAGTGGTATCGAAAAGTTGGAAAATCGCTATACTCGTTGTATCGCTATCGAAGGCAACTATGTTGAATAATATAATCGAGTTTTATCAAAATTTGGTTTTTTCTTACTTATCCTACGGACTTATTGAATGACCTAAAATAAACAGAACTATTTTCTATGAACAAACGATTGAACAACTGTTTTTCTATGAACGAACGAACCACCATCTATTCTCTACGAACGAACAACTATTTTCTACGAAAGAACAAAAAAACATATTTTGTTTCTCTACGAACAAACAAACGAACAAAATAATTTTATTTTTTTCTACGAACGATCGAACGAACGAACGTTCGTGCAAGGCATTGCATATCTGTGATTCCATGTCAAATCGGATGCTTTTGTTCAAAAATTGTTATTGATGATTCAGATTTTTTTCAAATTTTGGACGACGATATTACTTTAAAAAATAGAAATATTTGCATATTTTTTAAATGTTATACACAGTGGAATATTAAAAACAAAAAAACCAAAATTTGTCATTCTGATATATAGTAAATCAACTATATCTTCAAACCCGTTAGTGCTACAAAAAAAAAAAATGCTTGGGACATATTTTGGAGATCATGAATATATCTTCTTTGTGGTGTAGTTTTTTTACCAACACTTTGATGAAAAATTTAAATTTTTTTGGCTATTAAAAATTTCATTAAAATTTCTCAACGCCAGCACCACTACTTTTTTTTGTACTGAGGCATTTATTCTTAATGCATTACCAAAATTTTAGGTTGGAGAATTAATGATTACTATTTTAAACGAATTTTTGTGTAGGCAAAAACTGCATACACAATTTATGCATACAAAAAACTTTTATTTTTATTAATTAAAAATGAGGTTTTTAGTATTTTTTGTACTCCGAGTAGACATATCTCCGAGGGTTTTTCCATTGTCAAGGAATATATATATATATACAGTCACACAGAAAACTATACATACCCCTCACAAATACAGTACAAGCACTCACAAATACAATATACTAAAAAAATACATTAGGGCAGAAATATTTAATCAGTGGTTCAAATGCAAAATAAAATATTTCCTTTCACAAATAACCCATTCACAGCACAGAAAAGTATACGTACTGTATAATAAAATGTACTTGAATTTAGTGTAAATAATTATTAACAGTATTTGTGTTGTTTATTTAGTATATAGCAGGACCTCCTTCTGCTTCTACTACTGCTATCCATAGATTGTTCATGAAAAATACCAAAGCATCTTTCAGTTCCTGTTTGTGGCTAAATGTTTTTTACGTATGCGGCGTTCTAATTCATCCCACAAGTGCTCTATAGGGTTGAAGTCGAAGGCTTATTGTGGCGAATGGAGTTGTTAAAAAGCAACTATTTCTTGATACTATGGGATGTTTCCTTTGGGTTATTGTCCTATTGGAAATACTAGGTGCCACTCAAACCATACTTGCTTGCGGATTCTTTCAGGATGTTTAAATAAACAAACCGGTCCATATTTGTTTCCACAAACTGTAGTTTTCCGACTTCATTCGACGACATACAGCCCCATACCATGACTGAACTTCCGCTATGCGTCACAGTTAGGAAAAGGTTTTTCGTTGGCAGTTCGTCGTTCGCTTTGCGCCTTATTTATTGTTTGCCATCGCAACCGAATAAATTTCACTTACTTTCATCGCTCATTTGTGGATTTTTCAGTATACTGCAATGAAAAGTCGAGACGCTTCTTTTCGTTAATTTTGCTGATAAATGGTTTTTTGTTGGGACTCGGCTATGAAATCCGTTTTCTCTCACAAAACTTTGGACTGCTTCGGAATGCACATTAACACTGTGGTTGGTTTCCGAGAAGTTTTGAACTTTCACAGCTTTGGTTTTTTGATTTTTAACCACAACACTTCTAATATATCGATTAACTTTTTGAGAAATTTTAAGTGGACGACCACTTCTAGCTTTGCTAGCTAACGATTTTGAATCATAATTGTTTTTTTTTATTATTGTTTGTACTGTTGACTTAACACGACCAATACTTTTTGCAAAAGAGTTCAAGGAATTTCCCCCTTTTTATAATTTTGTGCTTTACTCTCGTACTTCAAGACAAAATTCCTTTGTTTTTGTACTCATATTAACTGAAATACGGATGACTACAAACTTCTTCAGTCGAAAAACAATTGAAGACTGAAGTATATTCAAACTGTCATTTTTTTTTAAAATCATGCGAAATATGAAAAAATGCCGCTACTTTGTTTGCATCGTACGTAAACTTATCAGTAAAATACGTAAATCACGTAAACAAACGTGAAATTAACAAGCGAATTTTTTGTTTGTTTGAACAGATGTGTCATTGCACTTGTAAATGCATAGTTTGTTTAGATTAGATTAGATAGTATGTTTAAAATTGCATATTTAGGGGGGGTACGTATACTTTTCTGTGTGACTGTACGTAAAAAAAAAAAATAAAAAATGTATAAATTTTAAGCCTAAGGAAAAGCTGTCATAGGTATATTACAAGCTTAAAAGTTATAAAATACTAGCAGAAGTACAAAAAATACTAAAAAAACAATTTTAAAATAAAATTTAAAGTATAGGCAATTTTTGAAAAATTCGTTTAAAATAGTAATAATTAGTTCTCCAAGGTAAAACTTTGGGAGTACATTAGAAATAAATGCCTCAATACAAATGTTTTCAATATGTATGTCACAATGTGACAAATGCAACAATCTATAAATTTTATAAATCTGATTATATGTTGCACAGTTTTTTAAATCATTTTAATATCTGCATGTCCGGTGTATGATGATACTTCATTAAATTGCTAATTTTTTTGGCATTAAAATTGTAACTAGAGCAGTTCAAATAGTGCGAGTGCATATATTTAATTGGTGTGAGTGAGTACGCATAAAGTACGAATTGGTGAAAAATATGTGGGACGGACTGCATTTACAATGCATTGTTTTTGACATTTTTCTCAATTCGTTCGTCGTTATGTTTCGATCAAATATTTACTGTGAAATATATTGCTGTTAATAATTAATTTGACATTTTTAGAGTAAACAAAACAATTTAAGAAAAATTTATGCTGAATTGGAAGTGATGTGTGTAGCTGATAATAATTTATTAAATGCAGCTGCTCTTAAAAACACTAGAAATGAAGAAGTTACTACTATTATCCTTTTCTTACAAAATATGTCTGTCCTGCCCACGCGCCACTTCTTTTCAGATTTTAAAATTGAACAAAAAATGAATGATATGTTATTTTAAGTTTTTCTCACCGACTTCTTTTACACACTTCAATCAATCAGATGGATGAATTCCTGTTTGTTACTTAGCCTCATATGTAGGCAATCAGTCAAATTTTTTGACAAACAACACTTTGGATGCATCAAATGCTGTTGATATATTCAAGAGGGTATTAAATGCCAATCAGCAACAACAACAATTACTCTTCCTTTAACACATAATAGCCACATTCCAGTCGTTGGACCCACATACATAACATTATATTTGCTGTTAAATTGTAGCTATTATTAAATAAGTGCACGTCCTTGACGCCTAAATGTATGCAATTTAAAACTGCGCAACCTCGAGGTAATATCAAAGGCACATAGCTGAGCGAGTACTTCAGCAGCATGAGCAACCAGCACAACACGCAATTCATATGAACAGAGGAGGCTGTTAAAAAAAGGGAAATAAAAAAAATAAGAAAAATAAATCAGATCGCTTCAACAGATCCTCTAGCCGCAACCGGATATGCGTGCACAAAGGCGTGCAGATTTAGTGTGCCACTTACAAAAACAACATGAATGCTATTGATGATGTCAATGATAATGATGGCGATGATGATAATGGTGACACAAGCGTTGAGTTTCAAATTCAACCATTGATGTTATTGTTGTTGCTGTTTTTGCTGCTGTTTTTTTTTTATTCGCAAGCAATCCGCTCTTTTGCCAATACTGAATACTAAAAGCTTTTGGCTATCATCAACTACAACAATAACAACAACCATATGAATATCAAGGCCAAGCTACTTCAACCGTATAAAGTTTCACTGCAGGTTCATCATCGTCATTATCCATGCCAAGCACTCAACAATGACACTAACAGCAACAACAACAGCAACAACAACAACAATGTGACACTTTAACACAGCGGTTGCGAGTGTCATGTAAATATTTTTGTATCCCGCGCATTTTCCGCGTTTCAAAGGATAATGCAGCTCATTCATTCAATCCACACCTGCTGCTTCTACACCACCACCTTCTGACCTAATGTATCCTGCAGGCTACACACTGTAGGCAACCGAAAGGACGACAGGCCAACAGTCAACCATACCGACCATCGTTAATGCGCCGCAGTCGCGGAGCCTTTTATATTGAGTTTCATTCACTTTTTGTGGCAACATCGATGGTATTGCATGCCACGGCATCAAAAGAATCTGATTTACCCACTAAAGCGTGTGCTGTATTCCGGTTTCAATGGAAATGTTGCCATTTTTGTGCACATATACATTTACACTCACACATATATGTATATATTCTTTGTCATTTAGTTATTCGTAAATTTAACTTAATTGGCAACATTGGCATTTGCTCGGTGATAATTTTCATTGCTTTTCAGTTGAAAGTCGAAATCAGCTCGAATTTAATAGGTGTAAAATTAAAAATACCGTTTGGATCCTGTTTTATTCAAGAATAATTTTTCACTATTTTAAGCAATATTTTCTTTTGAGGATTTTAAAAATATTTACAAAAACCAACTGAATTCGAAAAAAAAGGATTAAAGCAAAGAGCTGTTAGTAACATGTTGCTTAAAAATAAATCACTAGTTTTTTTTTGATAAAAGCTTTCTTCTTAAAACTATAAGCCAATAATTGACAATATTGTGATGTTTGAACTACAACTAAAATACAATTTTTCAAAACGATGTAGTTTATAGAGGTACTAAGAGTTTATTTAAGATAATGCGCTTTACATAAATAAGACTTGATGTTGGAAGTAAGGATAACTTTAAAATGTAGGGCTGCGAATTCAATACGTATATTTTTTTTTTAAGATAAACTCTCAATGAATTCTAAAAAAACAAAACAGATGCAGTTGTGATAAAACCAAAATATAAAATATATCAATTAACATTTTTTAAAATTTATTCAATTAATGGTCATCGTGATCATCAGTGGTGTTATCATGGTCATCAGTGGCGTGATAAATATTAAAGAGCTGCACAAGCACTGTACAAATGACTTGGAAGCCATCAGCTCTGCTTTCAACTACTTCCGCTCACCTACTCTCTGATATCAAAACAAGCACTATAGTGAAGAGAGTTTTTGATATACAAACGAACACTGCACGAAGAGACAGTAAAACATTCAAGCAATAGAACAAAACTAAAGTAGAACGTACTGCACTGTCACTGAACTACTTACAGGTAAGCCGAATGGTTTTTTTTTTCATGTTATAATCTGTCCAGCACGATTCGAGTACATAAATGCGTTCCTTCGGTAAAAGTTTTGATTTGATAACGATTTTTTCATAGATTCCTACAAATAGACGGTGCCGAACCTGAACTAAGGCCGCCCCGAGCAAAATCGAAATTTTCCGTAAGCAGGCGAATCATGAATAATTTTCCCCCGGAATTGTAAAATGAAAATTTAACTTTGTAAAAAAAGGAAAATAACGAGATAAACGAAATATACAACCACAATTTCAATAAAGAGAGAAAATGAAAACAGATTTCACTTACAACATACAACTTTACAACATCTTGTGAATTGCCTTATTATTTTTAAGTGTTCAAAAAAAATTTATCTAGATGAATTCAAAAGTGCCTGACGTTTTTTTACATTATTTTTTCAACATTCTGCCAAAAAAGTGCCGGCAAATAATCAAAGCTTTTAAAATTCTTTCTGTCGCTTAGTTGGCCACTGCACCCTATCCTGACGTTGAGTTTGCGCGTGATCTGCTATTTAGTTTTTCTTTGCAGTGCTCGATTTTGTCAGTTCATTTCAAGTGTGTTTTGCAGTTTCAACAATGAAGAATAATCGAACAAAGAATTTGTCACAAATTTTGCATTGCTAATGAAATTTCGTGTGTCAAATCGCTGAAAATGTTATAGAAGACTTACAGTGATTCGACTTTATCAAAAATTCGTGTATTTAGGGGGTATGCAGTGGTTTCAAAAGCCATCGAGATGTGTTGTAAGATTTCTATGGCTCTGGTTGGCCATCAAAGTCTTCAACTGAAGCTTACGTCCTTAAAGTGAAGGAATTGAAAATTGTCATTTGAGTTTCAGAGAGAAAGCAGCTGAACTTCCTGTGTCTAACGAATCAATTCGTTCCGAAAGACAAGCTACAAGGCTTTCATTGCGAACAAATTTCTAACCAAAGCTCAACAAATATCATCGAACAACCAATGTATTCATCTGATATGGCTTCGACTGATTTTTTTTTTCATTCCAAAACTCAAATTATCACTTCAAAACACACGTTTACAGTTGACTGACATTTAACTGACATTTTTTAAGTGAAATTCATTACCTATTGTTCTAAGGCACAAATAAATCGTATTATTTTTAGAGGCATAAAACTTTTTTCAAATGAGACAAAAAAAAAAATTATGTAAACGGTCATTTTTTGGCTTTATTTAATCTCAAATTTAATGGCATTTAGTGTTTGAACACAATTTCTGGCATATGGCCACTGTGACTGTATCTTATGAGTATCTTCCTGCCGGTCTAATTTTGGTTTCCAACTTGTCAGTCGTAGCTGGTTGAATAGCATAGACTTGACGTACTTCCACAAAAATTAGTCTACCGGAGTCAAATCACATGACCTGGGTGGCCAATTCATATAGGCCAAATCATTTGCCTATAGCGATCACCATTGCCTGCAAAGTCGACTCTATCGTCATTTTTAAAAAAGTATAGACTAATGATGTCTTCGGCATGCAAACAACAGTAATTTTTTCTGGTTGCAAAGAGAGAGTCTTTTTAGGAGAGTCTTTTTAGGATTGTTTTTACTCTAAACACGGCACTTTTGCTTATTTATGTACCCGTTTAACCAGAAATTTGCCTCATCGCTGGATATGATTTCACGGTAAAAATGCGGTTGAACTTCTAATTGATATTCAGCCCATTCACCGAACGTACGACGTAAGCGATGGTCTGATTTTTTTGAATGAAGGATCTACTTTCATTAATAAAACTGTTTTTTAAAGTAGAATTAATTTTGCAAATTTTTTTAGGCACATGCAACGTTTTGTTCACTTTTTGGGGTGTATCTACAGATTTTAATTTTCATCATTCAAAGATAAAATATATACCAAAATATCAGTTACATGTCGAATAAAACAAATATTCAACCTTGGATTTTGTCACTTCTTTAATAAAGTCACAAAATGGCAAAATAGTCTAAAAGTATAAAAAGAAAAATTCACATTTTCATATGAGAAAAATCATGCATAAAATGCCTTAGTAGCTGCTTAAATTAGTTGCATTCCCGTGGTCGTTGATCTAGAGTGTGGCTCTATTTTCTCTCTCTATCTTTTCCTCGCTCTATTTCTCATTTTAAAATGCTGCTAAGTTTAAAGAAGTTTTTTTCAAAACGAGCATAGTTGTCAAACCTGAATTACTCTTCGACGAGTTTTGGTCTTACTGCTCGCACTCGTATTTTGACACTTCATCGCGAGTGGTGCGAAATTGTAATAAAGTTGAACTAAAACTGTTTCACTGAGATTTGATTTGATCCAGTGCTACGAGAATGCAGCTATTGTTGTCTTGGTTCGTGTCAAAATCACGAACGCAACATAGTGTCGTCTGTTGTAACGTATTGTTTTACAAATATTTCTCAGTAACTGTTTGTGTTGTTGTTGTTATTAATATGCATGTAAAATTTACATTTTCATTTACATATCAGTTGCTTTTGTTCTTGTGATTTGTTATCGTTTATGTTAATCTTCAGCAAGATTAATACCAGTATGTCACAAAAAAAAAAAAATTTACTACTATAGGTTTACATACAGTACGTGGAAAAAATAAGTTTTCAAAGCAATCATTGCTTTTTCAAACGAGCTCACGATCATTGTATGTGTCGTTTTAGCTTCGTGCTGTTATATTTTTAAAGTACCGTTACACATGCTAAAGCACGTAAAATTTGTGTCGATTCGAATAAACAGTTCGCAAATAGCACTGTGTTCTTTTGATCCATTGTAGTTGTGAGAAGGACGCTGCAAAACTAAGTTGTCATCGCGAAAAAGATCGTTTCTTACACAAAACAAGTTTCATTAAGTGAGCAAAATTTTTGAAAAAAGCTTATAATAATATTAAGCTTTTACTTTAAAGTTAAATTGGGGGGTTAAAGTAATAAAAAGTATCTGCTTTTATTTGTTTTTATTAATATACTTATTTTTTCTAAAGGACTATTTACAAATCAACGCAAAAATGCCTAAATTCACGCAATTAAAAGATGAAGAGCGCTCTGCCATAATAAATTAATATAAAGACGGCCATATTCAAAGATATATATAGCAGAAATATTAAAAAAAAGTCAAGTCGCAATATGGAAAGTTATTTCAAAATTCAAAAACGAACTCCGAGTTTTCAGGTAATCACGCCCTGATCGTCCAAAAATAACCACTGAAATGGTAAATAGTAGAATTTTGTCAATTTCCAAGTCAGATCCTTTCAAATCCGCGCCAAAAATTCGAGCCCAACTCATAAATGAGGGCAAACAGGCACCTTCTGTGTATACTATACGTAACCGATTACGTCAAAATGATAAGCATGGACATGATGCTCGAAAACTGCCTTACCTAAGTAAGCCAAACAGGGGAAAAAGGCGTGAATTTTATGAAGAACATGTGCTAAAGTCTCAAAACTTTTGGCATACCGTGCTTTGGACCGATGAGTCTATGATTAGACTAAAATATTCTCCTGGTATGGTGTATGTATGGCGAAACCCAAGCGAGCAACTTTCATATAAGTGCACTCTACCTACGGTTAAGTCGGTAGGAGGAGTTTTAATGGTTTGGGGTTGTTTAGCAGCGAATGTCACAGGCAGTATTGTTGTTTTAGAAGGAAAAGTTACAGCTGCAGTATACTTAAAAATTCGAAAAGAGACTGCAATACCAGAGGTAGGCGCCTAATAGGACACAATTTCGTCCTGCAACAGGATAATGCGCCAATCCACACAGCAAAATTAATAAAGGATTACTTTCAAAATGAAAATACTAATGTTTTAAAGTGGTCCCTGCAGAGTCCAGACTTGTCACCAATAGAAAATGCGTGGGCAGACTTGAAAATTCGCATTTCTCTGAACAAACCTCAAAATTTAGCAGATTTGAGGAAATGTATCATCAGAAACCGAACAAATTTTCCAAAGGACCAATGCTTAAAGCTTGTAAACTCAATGACACACAGACTTGGAAAAATGGCAGTTTAGAACTTTGGGCATTGCGGCTATTAGAGGATTGACAACTTACTTTTTCAACGTGCATTTTTATGTAGTCTTTAGTTTTCTTATTTAATACGATAATGGATTTCGTTTTTTTCACCAAAAAACAAAAGGTTTAGCTTATGCCAATGGAGTGTATAGTATTATTATTTTTATTATTATTTATATATTTCAAAGTACTATAAGAACTTAGTTCTTTTAATGTACAGTTTACAGCGAAATTACAAATATTAAAACATATTGAAATTGCAAAGTTACATTTAAGCCTTAAATATAAAACTGTTTGTTTGACATAATTAAAGATAAATAATACATTATTTAAAAGATACCCTAATATTAGAAGCAATGACTGCGAAAAGAAGTTTAGAGAAGAAGTGTTGAAGAAAACTGGAAATAAAATAATAAAAGGCAGTTAGAAGAGAAATATTGTACAACAGCTTGTCTAAATTTTGTTGTTTCCCTTAAAGCTCTTATGTGGTTGGGAAGGGAATTCCACAATCGGGTGGCATTAACAAAAAAACATTCTTGAGGAAATTAAAAAATTATAGCTAGGAGGACTAAGCAAGGAACTTCTTGTAGAGTGACCAAATTGAATTTTTTCGAACAAGTAGGATGGTATTTTGTCCGTCATAATTTTATGCAAGAAAATACAATTTCTAGCATTTAAATAATTTATAACGTCACACCCAAGAATGCATTTTTTTAACTGCGAAATATGGTCAAACGTATACCTTTGAAGATTAAAAACATATCTTGTAGTTTGATTGAATGCTAAACATAATTTTAATTGTGATTGCGAGTCTAATTTACTGTACACACATGCTGCGTAAGTTATTACAGGCAGTATAGGCTGAAGAACAAGCTTACGTCTCATTTCAACCGGTGTGAACTCCACTGAAACTCTGAGGTTGCGTAAGAGAAAATAAATTTTCCCAACTACGCTGTTTATGTGGTCAGTACAGGTTAAAGTAGAGTTGATATAAAAACCAAGATTTTTAATTTTACTGACGAGACTAAGCTTATTGCCACTTAAAGTCAGATCCGGTATATCTTCAACAAAAACAGAATGTTTGCTAATGCGCTATACTCCCCAGATCCTCATTCAACCTGCATACCAGATCTTCCATAAGGCCAGATCTTCGAGAAAGATATAGCTGTATGTCAACAGCATAAGCA
This sequence comes from Coremacera marginata, assembly GCA_914767935.1. Lineage (NCBI taxonomy): Eukaryota > Metazoa > Arthropoda > Insecta > Diptera > Sciomyzidae > Coremacera > Coremacera marginata. The sequence continues at coordinate 193,831,935 of OU612043.1, forward strand.
TGCATGGTGGAATGCTTGCATACGCTGAAGATGTCGTTTATGAAGATGGAAAACAAAAGCGGCCCAAAAACTGACCCTTGCGGGTCAAACCCCACTGCAAACATGTGAATACTTAGAATAATTTTCGACGACTTCTACTCTCTGTACTCCATTCGAGAGATAGTTAGTCAGCAGGGACACAGCGCTATCACAAAAGCCATAATTATATTTCAGTTTAACACAAAGCAGGGAGTGACTAACCATATCAAACGCTTTTGAGAAGTGAAGTAGGCACAACAATGTTACTAAGCTATTATCATACGAGCATCTTATTTCATCCAAAACCTTAATCATAGCAGTGGAACAACTATGCCCAGCACGAAAACCTGACTGTATAGGAGATAATAATTTCTTTTGGGATATGTAGAGAGAAATTTGATTAGCCATTAGTGTTTCACAAATTTAAGTTTCTTAATAAAACTGTTTAACAAAATTCTCGCCTTCTTTTATTGGATTAGTGACATTGACAACTTATTTTTTCCACCTACTGTATGTAGTGACTGCGTATGGATGTTGTGTTATGAAAACTCCATTTATTTTTTAAATATTATAATAAATTCGAATTATTTATTATATTATTATTATATTTATTCCATATTAAAAATAAATTTAAATAATTAAATAAATAATTAAATTTAATATATTAATATAAATTTAATATACATAAGTCTTAATATTAAATCTGCTTTTATGAGTCTTCCATTTAATTTAATATAAAAATAAAATCTTGACTGCTGGAAAAATGACAAAATTCACATTATCCGAAATACTTATTTTCATTTATTAAACATAACACTGAATTACATTTATTTGTAACCAGCATAAAAATGAGCAAGAGCAATAAATGTATCACTACATATATCAAACAAAAAATTCTACGTCTACTCATAAAATACTATTGAAATTATTCTTCTTTAAGTATACCTATATTCAGCACTGGAGTTAATTTTTACCAGTGCTTTTGACAAATAAGCAAATAAGCAGCATTATTATTTGCATAGAGCTTTTATATATTGACAATCAAATTTATTCGAATAGAAATGTTTTTCTCCCCTTAATGCTTACTTTGTTTTTTCATAGCTTAGGAAAATTTCAAAAAACAGAAAATTATCTACAATAATTTTGCGAGTAATTCGTGGCACTGTAACACATAAACTGAAATTTGCAAATTCGCCTGTAATTTTTTGATTCATAACTTTTTCTGGTTTATTAAAAACATAAAAACGAGGACCAAATGATAATAATTGTGTATAAAAACTGCCTTGTAACACCGGGTATTTTAGCTAGTTTAATATAGGCATAAAATTTACACAACACATTGAACTAAAAATGTTTCAATATATTTAAGAAGAGTATGGCAATCAACTCGATATCCAAGAGATAAAAAACACTTAAATAAAGTTACCAAGCAACTAAAAGAACTCTTGAGGGTCTCTATGGAGGAACATACGCAAAAATATCTTTCTCAACTCGATGCCACCCTAGTAACAGACTATTCACTTTGGAAAGCTGTTAAAAATCTTAAAAGGCCTGTAGCGCAAAATACACCACTGCGTAAATCGGATCAATCTTGGACTAAAACAGACAGCGAAAAAGCTGAAACATTTGCAAATCACCTAAGCACAGTCTTCACTCCAAACTCAGAAGAATCGCCAACCAACACGCAAGATCAGATAAACTCGCTTTTAAACCAACCATATCAAATGGATATTCCCATCAAAAAGTTCAGAAACAACGAAGTACGTAGTGTTATCAGAAATCTACAGTTAAATAAGGCCCCAGGGTATGATCTTATAACAGCAAAAACTCTTAAAGAACTGCCGGACGAAGGTTTCACCTTCTTAACCCAACTTTTCAATGCTGTTTTAACGAAAGGATTTTTTCCTACTCAATGGAAGGTTGCGCAAGTCATTATGATCTTAAAACCTGGCAAGCAACCAAACAATGCAAAGTCTTATCGGCCAATAAGCCTCCTACCAATTATTTCTAAAATTATGGAAAAATTAATTCTTAAACGACTTATGCCCATAATCGAAAATAAGAATTTAATCCCAGCGCATCAGTTTGGCTTCCGAAGAAAACATAGCACGATAGAGCAAATCCACAGACTAGTTGAAGTAATACACAATGCCTTTGAAGCAAACATTATGGACCCCATTTTGTATCTTTTATTTACTTGCGATCTTCCAACTCCCGATGGGGTTGTAGTTGGCACCTTCGCTGATGACACAGCAGCTCTCGCAGTTGACCCAGATTCAAAAACTGCTTCAGAAAAACTACAAAAAAGTCTTGATGATATTACTCAATGGCTTAAAGACTGGCGAATAAAGCCAAATGAACTTAAGTCAGTACAAATGACATTTACTACAAGACGTGGTACGTGCCCTCCTGTAAAACTAAATAATGTTCAGATTCCTCAAGTAAAGGAAACAAAATATTTAGGTGTCCACCTAGACTCTAAACTTAATTGGAAACACCACATTTTCACCAAACGTAAGGCCCTAGGCATTAGGCTAAGAAGTCTTTCTTGGATGCTAAACAAAAAATCCAAGCTATCTCTGGATAATAAGATACTATTATACAAAGTTGTTTTGAAACCTATTTGGACCTAAGGCATTCAGCTATGGGGGACAGCTGCAAACTCCAATATAGAGATATTGCAGCGTTTTCAATCGAAAACTCTGCGTATGATCGCTAACTGCCCATGGTATGTTACAAATGCACAACTGCACTGTGACCTCAAAATTCCAACAGTTCGAGAGGAAATAAGGAAAATCTCAACCCGCTACAAGGAACGTGTATTATCCCACCCTAACCACCTGGCGGCGACCCTAATGAATAACAGAAACGTGTTCATCAGACTTAAACGAAGGTCTCCACAAGATCTGCTTTTGTAAACTGATAAAACTTATTTATTACTTATATTACTTTGATTAATATTAAAATTGAATAATACGGATGCACCACTGGGTGTATACCGTCCAATGTTTATTATGCATGCTTTTTTATAGTTTTAATGTATTAAATATTCCAAATATTACTTATTGTCTAACGACAGATCGTAATAAAGAAATGAATTATAAAAAAAAAAAAAAAAAAAAAAAAAATATATTTTGAATTCCTAGAACATAACTTTTAAGTAGCTCTTATATCTGAAAGAATAAATAATATGTTAAGAAGAAAGCGTTTACTGCATGTTAAACATCACACTTAAAACATGAACATTTATTTCTTTAGAAATTAATTGCTTGCATGAAGCGGTGAAAAAATTGCATAGAATTTGAGTAAAAACTTTATAGCAGTAAAAAAGAAGCGACGCCAATGTACTGACAACCTACTGGGCTTAATTTTATTAAAATACACATTAATAACAATGCTTGCATTTATTTACTCATGTTTCATAAAGTGCAAATGAAATAAATGCATTGGAATAAAAATACAAAAAGCATTGATTAAAACTTTTCCCTTTCTAGTGTTTCAAGCGTGCTGCGATTAAAGTGGCAACTTTAACAAATTTAAAAAAAAAGTAAAAAAAAAACAAAAATAATGACATACAACAAAAAAAAAAGATACACTGTTAAAGGATAAAACCGAATGAAATAGTTGGCCAAAACAAATAATTTACAAAATATTTCCGCTGACAAACTTCATGCAATCAAGTTAATTTTTAATTTTAATTCCAATTCATTTTTTGTTGCACTGTTTTTTGGTGGGGCTTTTTTTTTCTCTCTCTTTGTTTTGTATCGTTTTTGTTTGGCGCTCAACATTAATTGGATTTTTGTGTGCATGCGTTATTTGTCAAATATGGCGGCGATAAAAATGCAAAAAAAAAAAAACAACAAACTGAAATAGGATCAATAAAAAAAATAAGAATTAATAGCATCCACAATGCGATAAAATTGCCGAACTATTTAAGCCAGGAGTCAGATATTGTTATTAAATTTCAAGCTATTGTTAGGGTTAATTTTATATAATACCTTTTTAATTTTTCAAGTGAAAAAAACTTTATTTATTTAAGGAACGTTTACACTTCAAATTTAAAATTAGAGAAAAATTTAAAAATCTGTCAACCAATTAAAGATAGAACTTCAAGAAATTTTATTGAAATTTAAAATTTATATCGTTTAATTTTAAAAAAGCCAAGTTCAATTTCAACATTATTTAAATTTTACGTAAAAGTTTAGAGTAGAGTTATCACTAAACAGTATTGAATTTCAGTTATGGATACAATTTTGAATTTAAGTAAATAATCCAAATATAGTTTTTAATGTTAATAAAATCTCCAAGTTATTTATAAAAAAAAAAAAATCAATCGGCTATGCTTTTAAAATCTAATAAACAGCGATCTAATAAACGTGAAAACTCACGTGCTTTCAAAAAAATAAATAAAGTGAAAAGTGCGCCTTCCAAGAAAACAATTTATCGTTTGTATGAAACTGAAAATCCACAAGAGATTCAAGAGGTACCTCTTCACGATGCAAAAGTCACTGTTTGGTGCGGCGTTTGTGCTCAAATGCTCATTGGGCCGTTCTTTTTCGAAGATGATAATGGCCACAGAGTTACTGTCAATCAGGAGCGTTATCGCGATATGATAAACAATTTTTTCATGCCAATCGTTCGTCGAAAGCGTATCAGGCACTACTGGTTTCAACAAGACGGCGCGCCACCACACACAAGCCGCACAAGTCGCGCAAAAATAAAATGGGCGCTTCGAATATGGACAACCCTGTATTTAGATTTCTGCTTAGATGATTTAGATTTTATATTTCTAGATGTTTATATGGGGTGCTTTAACCACTAGCTTTATTCGGCATTATCTACGCCTATGATTTCAGTTCGAATGCTTGTCGTGTTTTAATTTAGCTTTGAATTTTATGCTTAGCCTAATTTCCATGATTTTTGTTTATTTTTTTTTTATTAACATTGGTTTGATAATTATTTACAAAAATATGTTATCTCTAATTAATAACATAAGGAAAAAAATGCTTATAAAATTTAATTGATTGTTAGAAATACAATTTATATTTACAGTGGGTGGCCAAATTATTAGGGACAGTACGCAGATTTTAAAATTTTCTAGCTTAGCTGATTTTTTCAGGCAAATTAATGGTTTTAGGTCTTTTATGTATTTTTTATTTGTATCTGTGGTCTATTGTGATCATAAAAACAACAAAAAATTTAGGAAAAACTGTTTATTATTTTTCATAAAAGCAATATTTAAATATAACAATATAAAGTGTTAGTACTTAGTGATCCCACCTTTAGCTGCAATAAGAGCTTCTAGGCGTCGAGGCATGCTCTCTATACATGTTTTTGCATTTTTTTGGAGATCAGAGTTGTGGTGCCATTCGCTGATCAGAGTTTCAATCAACTGGCGCTTGTTGGTGATCATTTTTTTCGCAATCGCCCGTTTGGTGAGCTCCCACATGTTTTCAATGGGTTCATGTCCGGTGAATTCCCTGGACAAGGCAAAACTGCAATGTTTTTTTCTGCCAGGAATGCAGTAACACTCCTGGCTTTGTGACAAGGTGCCGAATCGTGCATAAAAATGTACTCATCGTTGTCAGAGAACCATTCATTAAGCTGCGGCAGTAGCCGGGTTTCCAGAACTCGTTTGAACTGGTCTTGTTTCATCGTCCCTTCCACGATGTATAGGCGTCCCATGCCTTTGGCTGAGATGACAGACCACACCATAACACTAACCGGATGTTTAACCCTCTCCACAAGGCAATCCGAATTGTATTTTTCTCCAGGGCGTCGTCTGACAAAAGAACTTTTGTCAACCAAAATTTGAAACGTTGACTCGTCGGAGAAACACACCTGTAAAAGATTACAATTACCAAAAGAAAATCATTAATGATGCATCGTACTATTTAAGAAAAATGTATTTACTCGACTCCAATCTGCCACAGTCATATATCGATGTTGTCTGGCCCATTGCAGTCGTTTCTTTTTCATAGCCTCGGTTAGGCGTGGTTTTATGGTGGGCCGACGACCTATCAGATTCTCTTTGGCTAACCGCCTCCGGACTGTTCTGGCCGAAACTTTTACACCTTCGTTGTTTATCATCGTAGTGAGACTGGCAACACTCTTTTTCCGATTTTCTAAACAGATGTCTCTGATTCTTCGATCAGCACGAGCAGTTGTAACCCTTTTCCTGCCACATTTTCCTACACGGTCTGCTTCGAGATTTACATTTTTATCAATTTTTATTTTAATTCGATTGACAACAGACTTTGAAACCCCTGCAATAGTTGCTATCTCTCTCTGTGAATGTGTGGAGTGCACTAGCAACGTGTGGATTTCCCTACATTTTCTTGGAGAAGTGTCCGAAGCCTTGCCCATTCTACAAAGGAGGAAGTTTAAAGTTTTCGCACCAAATCGTTAAGAAAATGTTAATTCACAGATAAAACTTTTAAAAAAGTATTGTTATAAGAACCATTACTTACTTTTTAAATTTTTAAGACGTTAAAACTGGAAAAAAATAATAAGGCTGTGTTAAACACGACAATACAGCAAACCGCACTTTTTTTAAATCATAACCGAATAAGAAGAAACATTAGATAATTATCAAATGAAGCATGCTCCCAGTGATGCCACTTACCAAAAACAATAATTATGATACCAGTAGCAATAAAAAATAAAACAAACCTTTAAAAACTACTTTGGTAGCTCAAACAGTTGCTTAAAACAAGAAAATTAATAAAAGTAAGCAGTGTCCCTAATAATTTGGCTACCCACTGTACATTAAATTTAAATAAATATAGTTGTACATGCGGAATTTCTAATTAATCATGAACAGACCCTAAATTCATGTGTAATTTTTTCCCCATATTATCTCATGCTACTATATACAGCATTAGGAGGTGGTAATGAAAAATAAGAACAACAACAATAATTAGCATTAAATAACATTTTAATTTGAGTCAGTTTTCGACCATCTAACAAAAATTTGGACCTGTGCAAAATTATTGAAATCTTAATGTGACTTTTTCGAAGAAAATTGCTCTGTTGAAAACTTTTTTTAGAAACCTTTAATACAGTTGTTTCTATGTAGAATCGGAAATTTTTTTTTACATAAATAATGGCATTGAATTTACGTAAGAAATATTAATAGTTAAATTATTCAAAGCTTTGTACATTTTTAAAATTATTTTTTTATGTGTCAAAAAATGAACGCACCTATCACCGTCCGCGGGTCAAATTTTCTGCTCGAACTTTCATTTCTGTCGTACACCCAGAAAAAAGCTTATGTTAAATTGAAAAAAACCTAGTATAGTTTATAAGAAGGCTTTGGCAGTTTTCAGCCACCCAAGTACATTATCAAAACGCTTAAGTTTTACATGTTGACTTGCCAATTTTTATTTGGGTGATAAATTAACCAAGTATTTGATAACTTTTTATACACTACTTTAAAAAAAAAAATTGCATTTAAAAAACATAACTTTTTTCGGGGTTTGGTTTATTTTATTTTCCTTTTTTTTCCTTGATTTGCTTGACTGAAATCGGCAACAACACAAATTTTTCTATTCTCATCAACACTGTTTTTTTCTTAGAAATTAATGACTTCTCTCGGCTTTTCTTGCTGCTTGACGTATATTATAACAAGAACATTAAATAAAATTAAAGTAAATATCAAATAAAAAAATTTTGCTTTCGCATGCCGTTGAGATTCGAACCCACACCAACCCGATACCACTGTGTATTAAGACACTACACTACGCATTGAGCCAAACTCCTTTGTTACGCGGAGTGATTTATTCAATATTAATTACAACTGCAGCTCTGCTGCAGCTATCAACAGAATACTGCGACACACTGCATCCGTTAATACAGCATCTGTTAACATCTGTGAATCAAATATTTTTGTTTTGGCAGGGTATCGAAGTATGTGCTTTCAAAGCAATGTATTAAACAATAAATTGCTTAGGTGAATAAGCATAAGTTTATAATTCCCATACAATTCTCTTTACCCAAGCCGACTTAGGTGATTTACCTATTGATTTTTTTCTCGGTGTACCATAATTTGCGAGTCTATGGTAATTGTTCGCCGCAGACTTAATGCTGCCAAAGCATAAGAACGTAAAAGTAAAAAAATAAAATTTTGAAGAAAAAATTTCAAATTGTTAGTGTTAATGTTTTCCTTTGTAAAAAAAAAATAGTAAAACAAAAAATTTTAAATACTTTCGAGTAGTTTTTGGATCAATTGTGGAGACGCAAACGGTTTTATCAAGTGGAACTCAATTTTTCAAATATTTTCCAAGGAACATTTCTGTCCTGCTCTAATAGTAGCTACAAAATTGTATGAAACTGTTTGAAGAAGTTTTAAGAACAGCGTGTTTTTTTAAGAAATGCTATTATATGGAAAAAATACTGCATTTTTCATTAATGTTGGGCTTTTTCCTTCTTCATATTTTCAAGTTAAATTTTAGAAGCCTTGTTTTTTTAAATTTATCCAAGAGCTTAAGTTTGTAATGTCATTGAACAATCAGTAAAAACACAACTTTTTTAAATTCATGTTTTGTTTTGTAAGTTTCTTAAGTCTTTTTTACAATCCATTCGATTACGACTTTCTAGAGTCATTGCCATAACACCATCTCGATTTTTTGCAATTACGCGTCGTGTGGCATGCTTTAGCAACTGCACACATCTCTCGGTTCCCTGAATTTGCGATGGAATCCCTGGATCTGGCAGTGGTATCGAAATAAATGGGATACATACTTCTTATAAGTTCTGAGTTTAGTCGAGTCATACATGGTGAATCAAGACAAGAAAAAAATCGTATGGGTGGGAGGTGGGCCTATTCTCATCCCTCTCCTAGTTATATATAATTTTTTCATATCATATCATTTTTTTCGCAATAACTATAAAAGTATGATAGCTACGTAAAATTTAAGACCAGTTTTGAAAACTGAATTGAACAGTTTGAGTAAAAATTAAAAACAATTAAAGTTTTCTTGTACGTTAAGGAAATAAGAGTTGATCAAACTCAAAATATAATTTTTTTTTTTACAAAAATTATTATTTCGAATACGATTTTCTCGAAATTTTATCTAAAAAAAAATGTCTTTTATTACGTTCCTTTATACTCTTTAGTGTTCTCCAAAATTGTCTCATAATAAGTTTTCACCTGCGATCAACAGATCATCTGATTTAAGGAGTTTAAGGTTCTGCTCAAAATACCTATGTTAAGCAAAAAAGCTCACATTGATATGTTAACAAAAGGAAGCAAGATTTACTATCACTGTGATGTTTTTGTTGTACGATCGACAGAATGAGAGTGAAATTAAGATACTTTAATTACCGTTATAAATACTATTTTTATTTTTATTTTCGTACGAATCGTCACTTCTTTCTAGTACATTATCAAGGAAAGACACAATTCGAAATTCATAAAACTATAAATTTAAATAAATCATATGATCTGTTGTTTTTCTTAAAAAACTATGCTGTTTTTAAAAATTTTTCAAATGCATATTTTAAAGTCTACCGGCGGGAGCAAGGTTAGTTTTTTTCCTGTCTCAACCATTTCATCAATATCTTTAGCCAATAACTTCCATTTTTAATAAAACAAAAACATTTACGAAACATTTACTAAAAAGGAAAACTACATTTATGAAACAGTGTGGACGATTTTATCATCATGGTAAATGAATTTATGTGTAAATTTCTTAAATAAATTAAACTAAAATATTTTTCTAAGATAATATGATAAGATTATTACTTTTTCATAACTTTTAATTTTCACTTGTGGTTGACCATTTTCTGGACAATACTGTAATGCATCAGTAAATTTTCCAATCGTAAATGTTAGCGTTTTACCATTATAGCACAACTTCTTCACTTCGAAAATATCGAAATTTCGAATATAGGGGATTTATTAAAAAAAAAAAAATTCTACTTTTATATTTGCTCTTTTGTAAAATTGCTGAAAATTTGTTTTATTTAGAAAATGGGCCACTAAGTTTTTATTAATTGGAATTGTGAATAACTAACTTCTATTATTCATTTTGTAAAAGCACTGTTCTTCTTATCAACGCTACAATTTTCATTTGTTTTTAATGTAAAAAATTTTTAATATAGTCCTCTTACATAGGCAAATATATCGTTTTAGTACAGATAGCAACGAAATTTTTAACTAACTATCTATCTCTTGCACTGTAACCTGAAGATTCGAACAGGTTGTTGTTGTTTCATCAGCATAGTTGTTATTATTGTTGTTGTTGTTTTAATTTGTTTTGCGCTCACCGCAACAATCATGTGATCTTTTTTACAATCTATCGCAGCAATGAACATGAAGTAAATTTCCCGCTAGCAACAGCAACAACAACAACAACAACAACTACAACATTTGTTACCAACCACTATAGCGTTTTTTTTTAGTTGTTGTTGTCTTTTAATATTCATGCTTCTCTAGGTTATTGTTTTTTCGTTAAAGATTCCAATTTTTATTTCGCGCAAGGGAAGCAATTTTAAACTGGTGCTGTCGGTGCTGCTGTTTTTATGCTCGAAGTTAAGTTTTTTTTTTTTTTTATTTTGCACAGGAATGTATTAAGTTTGAAATGGTTTGGAAGAATGTAAGTACAGCACAATGTTAAACAAATTATTTTGTTTCATCAACAAATTGTTTATTCATAAATAAAATGTTGTTCAGCAGTGTACACATCTGTGCACCGCTGCGGGCAGGGGGAGTCGTTGAGGGTACTGCTGGTTGTGCTCTTAATATCAGAAACGTTTTTGGAATAGGTATCCAAAAAAAAAAAATAGCTCACATTTGAAATACATCATCGTTTGTGTGTTTGAGAGTGTGTATAAGCGGATAATGGAAATGAATGGAAATGGAATGGAATGGAAATGAAAAAAAAAGAAAATTAATGGGAAAAATTAAATAAAAATTTCCGAAAGATGCGAACATGTGTCAAATAAAAAAAAAGAAGCATAGCTTCAAACTGTAATAAATTAAAATTATATGTGCGGCATAATAACCAGGTAATATTAGCCAGAGAACGATTTAAAGATTGTTTTTCATAGATTTGTACAACTTTTTTTTCAGCAATTTTAGTGTTGTTTGAGTTGAGTTTGGTCATAAAAATATAAAAAAAACTTTTCCTATTTTGATGACGTCACTTTGTGTGGGAGGAAGGCGTGGTTTTGATCCGATTTGGCAAATATCGTAGAGATGATTCCTATTATATATCAAAGCTAATGTGCAAAATTTTAAGACATTTCTTTAATTTTTGTGGGTTTTAAAGAGATTTTAGTTAAAAAAAGAGTCACTTCGTATGGGAAGTGGGCGTGGTTTTCATCCGATTTAGCCAAACATCATAGAGATGGTTTATATTAAATATCAAAGCTTTTGTGTAAAATTTGAAGGCATTTCTTTAATTTTTTGTGGATTCTTACCAGATTTTAAAAATAACCAATTTGTATGGGAGGTAGGCGTGATTTTCATCCGATTTTGTCAAATATCATAATGATGGTCTACATAAAATACCACAGCCCAAGTGCAAAATTTCAAGACCTTTCTTTAATTTAAGCAGATTTTTAAGAGATTTTACGGTTAACATAAAGCCTTTTGTATGGGAGGTTGCGTGGTTTTCAAAATTCACAGTCAGGATTTACATTGAAGATCAAAGCTTACGTGCGAAATTTGAAGGCATTTCTTTAATTTTTGTGGATTTTTAAGAGATTTTTGTGGATTTACACTCTGTATGGGAGGTAGGCATGGTTTTCATCTGATTTGGCTCATTTTCGTAGTTGATCTTAATTTTTTAAAAAGAAGCTTATATTTTGAATTTCATTGCTATAGCTTTAAAATTATGGCTGTAATCGTGTCCAGACAGACAGACAGACGGACATAGAGAAATCGCGGAAATGCTGCTGATAAATAAATATATATACTTATATAAGACTTGCCACGCCTCCTTATTGGCGTTACAAACGGAATGACAAAGTAAGCGTTGGGGTATACAAATTTTTATATTTCATTTTTTGATATTGAATTTTATTTTCATTATTTCGAATTGATAACGCAATTCAGTGATAGAGAAACCGCTGTTTGTTCCTTGTAGAGAAGCACTCCCTGAAGACGACCTCATATTGGTTTTGTCGTAGAGGTTCTCAATTTTTTTTTAATTAGGGGATGTATTCTGCAGATTGTGGGGCCATTTCGAATTTGTATTATAATTTAAAATGAGAAACAAAATCATAAAGAAGCCTTTAAAGTATTAATTTGCCCAATAAAAATAATATGGAGGATTATATTTACCCAGCAGAAAAGTGAACAAAATTTTAAATAGTTCTGAACTAGTTCCAAAAAGGACCAGTACTAGTTCCACTACAATACCTTTTAATATTGGTTGATGTCATAGGAAAAGACAATTGGCCCCATGAACAATTCTTTTTCCCCCATATTTGAACTAGTTGCATTGGGAACATTTTTAAACTGGTTGCTTTCGCAGTAGCCTAAAAGTGTACTTTTTTTTTTTGAAACTAGTTTTAAAGTGAACATTTTAAAAGTGTAAAAATTTAGTGTACTGGAGCAAAGGTCCTAAAGATCTGGTTTGTACGATCTTTTCCATTCACAAGATTTATTAAAGAAGAAATTTAGAAGGAACAACCGATTTCGTCTTGTGCGAAGCAAATTTTGATCAGATTGAATTCAATATTTTTCAGCAAATCTTTTCAAAACAAAAGCAAAGTGAACTGTTCTACACTGAAAGCCTTTTAGAACTGCTTCGCACTGTGCTAGAAATGAACTAGTTCACTTTTTCAATTGAATTCAAAATAACGGGAAGGTAATTATTTATATACTCTCCTAATATGAGTTTCCCTTTTTTTTTTTTTTTTTTTTTTTTTTTTGTAAATTTATCTCATGAAAAGAAAATTAATGAAATTTGCTAAGAAACACTATAGAGACACTTTCATGTTTCTTGCTACTAAAAAATTTTACTCTGATTCACTTACTCTACTCAGATCATCTTACACAAAAAAAAAAAAAAAAAAAAATATGAGGAGTGGTGGATTAGGGGGAAGGTTTTAGATTTGAAATTTTTAGCAAAAGTATTCTTTTGCGAGTTTTCGGCCAAAATAAAAGTGTGTCTAATAATTTGGTTTTTTTTTCAAAATTTCCTTTTGGGTCGGACATAACTATTTTCGAGAGGCACGTTTTTGTTCTTTTGCGAAAAAAAAATAGGTACTATTCTCAAAAATTCACACTGATCAGATGAGAATCTCGGGTATTTTCCCATGAGAGGCGTGTCTGCAATGGACTAAGGGTCAAGCTTTACCGTAGGATCCAATATTTGAGAAAATAATAGGGACCATTGACGGTTAAAGCTTAAATATATAGGTACTGTTAGCTTAGCGTAACCTTCGCTGCGGCGACCTCGTGTCGTTTGGTATTAATTTTTAACTGAAAAAAGACATAACGCTAAATGACTTTAATTCCATATTGAAAAAGACATAAAGCCAAAATATTCTTTTTATGCCTTTTTTGTATTAATACTTTTTGTATTTAAAATTTTTATATTACTTACATATATCAACAATTTTTGTAAAAGCCAATGCTTAAATATTCTATATATCCTTACATATGCCACATAACTTCTTTTAACCCTCTAAGGCATGCATCAACAATGCTCGCTTGTTTCAATTTCAATATTTTTTCAATTTGCATATCCTTAGATTGTCGGCCTGACTGCCTGCAGTCTCCTCAATAATAGCAACAACAATAACAACAATAGCGCCAAAGACTGTAATTTCTTGCCTTTGCATTTTGGCATTATTTACTTAAGATCCAATTTTCGGTAAATCACTTCCTGGCAATGAGGTTGTTGGAATTTTTATTTTATTTTCTTGAACGATAGCGAAAATATTGCCACAATTGTGGAGCAGCGACCGACCCAAGAGGTTGAGGTTTTCAGCAGCTTTGGGTAAAAGCTTTCAGCTCGCGGATCGACTGCTTCCTGAGTTCGAGTTATTGTTGTTGCATGAGCGCCGAAAACATTTATTTAGATTATCCTTTAATATCATGCACCACATCATCATGGTGGACGGCGTGAGAGCTAGAGGCTGTTGGTGGTAATATTTTTCAGGGGCAGGTGGCTTTTGAGCACAAAACACGAAATTGAATTATCGATGACGCGCTGTTAAGGATAATTCATGCATGCCAACAATGTGTGTCGTTTTTTTTATTTTTATGCCTCGGTATCCTTGTGTTCACCATAGAATTTATTTAAAAGAAATTGCTGTGTATTTAAAATAGTCGAAAACAAGTTTGTTCGGCAATATTTTAAAATTGCGCGAGTTTCTATGTAAAAACATGTATTTTCTAATACTACATAAGTATTTATGGACATTTTTTGCCTCTCAACTTTTTATGTACTTAACCAATTTTTTCCGTTTTTTTCAAAATGTTACACTTTGACCAGAGGGAACGTTTAGATTTCCATGCTACACCTTCTTTCTTACATTGTTAGTCACTTTAAATCACTTTCATTAAAGTTAGCTTTTTTTTTCATCATTACATTGTTAATACCTATGCATGTTTACCACGCCTGTAACATGTTTGCCAGCAGTTACCCACCCACTTTTCTGCTGGCAGGTTTACTGGCTGGCTTTGTCATATTCAAATCGAAAAATGCAAATCAGCTGATAAAACATGAGTACAAAGAAATGATGGAGAAAAAAAAAAAAAAACAAAATACAACAAAATTGTAAAAGTCGCGTGTCATAAATATGGTAATTGGCTTTATTACAAAAGCAAAAAAATGGTGACTGATACGTTTGTTTCTCTTCATTGGGGGAACCTAGTTTAGCTCAGGTCAATAGGGCTGTTTAAGTGGTTTAAAATGAACGTCGTCAAGAATAAATTGAAGTAGTATTGAATGAAAATTGTTTGTCATTAAAATCAGTGTTATACAATGCGGATATTTTGTGAACATAAATATGTCATATTTAAGTAGATACTAAAATTGAAACTATTTAAAGTTTACAAAAAAAAAAGGTATGGCATTCGTGAATGATTTTTTTTTTTTTGGTTAATTTAAACTTGATTCTGAAGAATATTTCTTTGTGCATTATATTTAAACCTGCATAAAAACCCGTCCTACCACGCATTGGAAGCATATTAACGCTCAAACTAATTATTGTTTGCCAATATTATAGTGCTTTTACAACACAAAAAAAAAAAAAGAAATGGCCATTTCAGCCATTCAATTGTGTTGTGTGTGTTGTGAAATGTTTGAACACAAATTATCGAGAACTGGACCTACATGTTTTATGCCGACTCCGAAAGGCTTATGTTCTCAAGATCCTTTTCATGGCAGTTTTTACTCTCAGAGGTTTGCCATTGTCTGCAGAGAGGTGACGGCCGAACAGAGAAATTATTTCAATTGAAAAAACTTTCTGTGTCAGGTGGGATTCCGACCAGGGTTCTCTGGCGTATGGGCCACACACTCTACCCACTGCGCCACGGCCGCCTCACGATAACATACTGTTCTGAAAAATGTTCAGCCTAAAAGTATGCACACACATAAAAGGCAAGCATGTCACTGATAAGTATCAAATGAATTTTCTGTGCATACTTTCAGGCTGAATATTTTTCAGGACAGTACACGTTGGGAAGAAACTGTAATGTTCGCAAGAAATAATTACAGTTTGAGCAATATTAGTTGCAAGCATTGTGCTTGCCTGTTATACATGGGCTTAGCCTCAGGATTTTGTTCAGGGGTTAGAACAGTTTTTTTTTATGTGACTGATAAATTAATAAAAAATGTGTTGGCCGTAATTTTGTAACAAAAAAATAAATTAAGCTTTAATAAATATTAATAAATTTGCTTTTTAATTATAAGAAAAAATGTTTTGGATTTTTCAATTTAATACTAAAGTTGTTATTTTTTTAGAGTTCAGGGGGACAATTTCCCTCTCTGCCCTAACCTCGCTGCGTTCATGCTTTTATATATTAAGATTATGATTTATAATCCATATATTTGACCAATTTTATAAGGGCCTGTTCATTAAATACGTAACATGTTTTTGACCAATTTTTGAACTCCCCCCACTGTTATAACGTCGCACTTTTACTTTTTTAAATTTGTTAGAGTTGTTTTGTTTTAATATTTAGCAGTTTGTTTTGAAAAAAAGCAAAGAACACGTTATATTTAATATAAATTTTATAATTATGACAATAACATGGAAATTCCACGTATGAAAAATTTGACCATGTGAACAGAGTCAAACACAAATGAAAGCTTTTCTAACGTTTACAAGAACACCAACAAGTGGCGATAGGTATAACTTGGATGTTTGACAATTGTGAAAATCGTTGTTTGTTTTAATTTTTTTGTAACACTTTCATGTTCGCTTTGAACGTCAAGTTATAACAGCTGTTTTGATAACTGCTTTAGAGAAAGAATTCACACTTCAGTTCAACAAAAAAACTGTTTATTGAAGCTGCTATACTTGTTGAAGGTCTTTCAAATGCCTTTTGAAACCGACCTTTGCTCGGTTTAAACAAAGTTTTAGCTGTCTTTTTCGGTTTGTGATTCGTTTGTTCTATTAGGTGCGTTTTTTATTGATAAAAAATTAAATCAATATTTGCATTAAAATAAAATTTATAAGTTTGACAACTAGATTCAAAATATTTTTTTGAGGGGCCCCCCTCGCCACCATGACACACTTCGTCGCAAATGTTCGACCTTCTCCCCCCCATGTCACACTTCGTCACAAATGCTCGCTCTCTCCCCTCCCCTCCCACCCTAAAAGTGTGACGTAATTTATGAACAGCCCCTAACAATATAAAGACAGTACGATATATTAATAAGATCGAAATTTGATATATCAACCTAGATTAAATACCTGAACAAACATATGATGTCTTTATCTATGATACATACACGATAACATTATTTTTTGACAATTTTATAGTTTTACGCTATTATTTAACAAAACATAATGAAAAAACAAATCGTTGTCAAAATGTGTTTTTCGTAGATCGTTTCTGCCTTTGATATCTACAAATATTTCAATCGTTGTCAGATAATAGAATACCACATAACTAACATTTCATAAAGAGTGACTTCATCGTCTAACCTTATTTTAATTGCCAACATAAACAACACATAATTAGGTACGTTAGTCTGTGTACTATACTATAGAATGTACTATTGACTTATAACTCACAAAAAGTGGCTATTGCTTTGCTTACCTTGTTGACTCGCTCAACATGATGACATCAACTATTTTTAAACCGAAGCAAAAGGCTGAAACTGTAATAAAAACTTGTATCTCCATGTTTTAAATTTTTTAGCCAAGTTAAAAAAAAAACTCACTGTTAAGAAATGGTTTAAAGCAGCTAATGATTTTAAAATTTGAAATTCAATATAGAGTGCAGCAAAAGTAAGTCAGTATAATGAGAGCACTACGTGCACTGAGAATATTTCTGTACACGATTTAAAATTCATTTCTAAATTTTCAGCGCTGATGAAATTTTTGTGATTGAAATCAACACTTTTCCTATATGAAATTATCTTCTTAACTTAAAAATTGTATTTTTTAAAATTTTTTTTGTTGAAATCAATATATACGAGTATTTATTAATTTAAATTTAAGGGCGAAATTTTCAATTTGTAAGTTCAAGCTTGTGTATTGAGTTTTTCATATTCGTTTATTCAAAAAAATTATTTCAACTTAAGGGCCGAATTTTTTAACTTAGTTCACTTTTCCAACTTATAAAATGAGGTTTTGATCTTTGCTTAGTTTACAAATTATTTAAATTTAAGGAACACATTTTTTAATTTTTCAAGTATACATATCCAATTATTTAGGTTGAGCTTTTCGTCTTTAATATATTGAAAATTTATTTATTTTGAAAAATCTGATAAAAAATTTAAGAAGTTTTGCTTCATCCGAGTTTAAAGTTTTTACTAGCATCCGAGACTTTCTTTTGAGGATACGGTTAGAATCTGAGATTGGGTAGGTTTCAAAAATGCATTAATTTATCAATTTGAAATTTCTCAATTTAATTACTATCTGTAATCAATAAAACTAGAGTTTCATCAGATATTTTTTATTTTAACAAAAAAAAAAAAAAAAAGGAAAAATAAAAATTAGATAATAAAGACAGTGGTGAATGATCTGAGCCAGGAGTTGTACCAGGAGGAGTTCAACCTCAAAATTAATATACCAGCCCTTACACCTCAAAGCAAATTTTGGTAGGCGAATTAAATGCTTATATGCAATGATTTCAATTAAAGAAATAGAATATTTCAACTAAAGCTTTCAAGTACATAGTGGAAAATATCAACTAAAACGAAAAAATTTTAACTTTAAATTTGATTAAAAAATAGTTTAAATTCTTTTTAATCTTACTTATTTACAGTAATTGAAGATAAAAATTTAAAGTTTTTTGAAAAGAATGTATGTATATATAATGTGACCAAACGTACTTATTTTGGCAGTATAGAACTGCCCATTGTACCGCGTACTTAAAAAAAAACACTTATTTTACGTATTTATTTTATCTTTTTGTACTCTTTTTTAAATTTAAAGTATTCTGAACTGTGTCCATTTTTAAGATGACGCTACAATTATTAAATCGACTGATCGGAACAATTCTATCAGGTTAAAGATTTGTTATAGATAATTTTTCGAAATGCTTTTGAGTTAGCCTTCTGTTGAGGCTTCTATGAAAAAATTATCTACAATAATTAATTGTATATAAAAATAATAATAAAAATAATAATTTCAAATAAAAATAATAATTCTGGAAATTTGTTTGATCAATATGAACTTATATATAAACGTCATACTTATTGATTTTTATTGATTTTATTGAGTTGACTACAGTAACTCTTTAAAAAAAGTACCACATTTTTGTCAAGTGTTACTGGACCTGACGATGACTAAACATTTTAGTCGAAATATGGAAAAATAAAATAGAATTTAATTTAAAACTTGAGTTCAATTTTTAAACTGCCAAAACCTACAACAATTATAAAATATATACGTTATAAAATGTTAAAAGGATAGCTACGCGCAGATAAAAAAAACGTGGTGATATAAGGTTAAATATTTTTGGATAAATATTTTTAACCACATGTTAACTAAAGTACTTTCATACACTCATACTCCAAAATCGCTCATTTAGTTGCACACAGAAAAATTCCTACGGCATATTGCCTAAAATGACTTGGGTAACTATTTTTGTATGAAGCCTATGAAATTTGTGTAAGTTTCATAAGTTTTTTGTCAACCTAAGGCATGTCAAAATTGTATAATATGCCAAAGATACTTGGTCAAAAGCAAATTGGAGTTTTCCAATACTTCTACTCTCTTTGCTACTCTTTCAGTTATGTGCTTTCCTTTTCTTATCATTTGTACTTATGTGCATGTATTTCGCAGTAATTTATTCGTTACACTGACGAAACAAATATAACATAAAACAGCTTAGTGGACCACAGCGAGAATCACGCAAGACTACTGATGAGTTGGCATTATTAAATAAAAATTGAGTTAATTAAAAGCAGAAAAACAAAAAAGTGAAAAAAGTGTCAAACATAACTAAAAAGATAAAAAAAAAACAGACAAACAAATCATAAGAGAACAACGCAAGCGCTTGATGCAGAGGACTTAGGAAATCTTCACTAGTATAAGCATAACTTATTTATACCCAAGTTCCTTTTTTAATATTGCCTAAAATCTACGGCAACCCATTTTAGCAGAAGGTTGCCTTAATTTCCTTTGTTGTATTATACAAATACTTAGATAACCCATACTGGCCGAAGGTCTTAGGAAAATTATACCCGAATATTTTATAATTTTACACTTTTTTTTCTCTGTGTGTGAGTATGCTTCTTTTTCCTGGAATATAAATAAAGCATTGACATTTGGTAAGCACGATTGAAAGTTAAAAATTTACAGCCTTATTCAATAGATTTTCGTTCAACGCTTGTTTAGTTACGCACTGTTTAAGGCTTTGCACATCCTCTACGAAACCGTTTTTATTCGTTGCTTAATTTTGTAAGGTTTGTGTCTAAACAATCGAAAATCTTTTACAAAAAGGAAGTATTCTTGTGCATATGCCAATCTGTTACTGAAAAAAGTACTACAAAAGCCGCATATGGAGCATGTCTACGATAAATTATCATAAACATCAACCTTAATCGAGAAGATGACAAAAAACTATAGGTTAATTTTACGCAGCCTTTAAACGCAAATTTCGGATTTAAGTTAGTGTCATCGATTTCTTAAATTTTTCAAAACCTCAACCAACAGTTTTGAGCCAAATTGATAGCTTAGAAAATATAAATTTAATAAAAAGTCGACGGAGTGTTAAGATGATGAAACAGAAATCGACAATGACAATTTTTAGTTAAAGTTGTAAAATTATAACAATTTTTATGAAATATATATCATGGGAGCCATCATATGGTTCCCAGAATCATCTTTATTTAGTATTTTTAAATACATAGTATATATTTCTCAACTATGATTTCATTGCATAGAGGCTTTTAAAAGAATACTTCGCTATATAGAGTCTTTATAGCTCAGAATTTCTTTGTTATAGCTAGAGCATTTTTGTATGAAAATCTTTGCAATAAAGAGGCTTTCTTTGCAATAAAGAGGCACTCAGCAAAAAATTCATTATATTGAGTGTTTCGTTATAACGAAGTTCGTTATATCGAAGTTTCACTGTACAAACATAAAAAGTTGAAAAAGTGAAGCAAAAATTTTAACCGTGCACGTTTACAGTTAAAAATTATATGGCAGGTGATTAATGCATCTTGATTTTTAAAAAGCTACTTGCCATTTTTTTCTATAAAAGGCTTCTTCCTTAGCTGTTATCTAATAAAACCATACAAAATTATACAGGCTTTTCTGAAACTCATCTGGAAAGTGGATCGGAATCGGATTTCATTATCAATTCTAAGCTGAATTCTTTTGTGATTAAACATAAAATCTTTGTTTAGAACACTTAACTTCAAAACCGCTGACAACTAGATTCATAAGAAAGAAATAAAAATATATTTCAACAGTAAAATAATCTTAAATCAAGAAATGACATCTATTAATTTTTATGTTACCTATAAACAAAAATGCAAAATATCCACAAAAAATAACAATTAATCACGAGAAACTTGAATTTATTCCATATAAATTTTGTTTTTGTCATATTTAATTATAGATACAAAAAAACAAAAAAAAAAAAAAAAATGAATTATTTTGCGATAACAGAAAAGCAAAAAATATATAAAATAAAAATACTAAAATTCCCATGTGCATAAATTTTTCGTGGATTTTTTTTTCGTTCAAAAATGATTAAAATTTGTTTGATATGATTATGTTTAAAAAAACGCTTCTGTTCCAATTTATGATAATAGCTATCAAATTTATAAGCAATGCCAAATAAATAATGAACAAATCGGTGAAAACTACTAAAAAAAAAAGAAAACAGAAACAACATATGTGAAAAACATATAATAGTGGGAAAATATTTCATAAATATTTGAACGACATAATTAACTTGACTTAAAAAAGATCCATGAGAATTCATACATAAAAAAAACCGACTGCAGCAAAAAATTTGTGAAAGGGAAAGCGCGGGAAAATGTTTATAATGATGAACAAAAAACATTTACTAAATCTTAGATGACGCCATAGCTGATAAGAAAAAATATGTCAAACTAAATAAAAATACGAGTAATGGCACACACATGACGGCACATGAGCTACATGACCAACAACAATGCACTGCATAGCCATATAATTTCATAAAAGCGCCTTACAACGGTGAGTAGTTGAACGAGTGTAGATCACGCTGCGGCGCAGCACAGAGTAGCAACGAGGTCATGCCAGCAAAAACGATCATTATTGTTTGCGTGTTTTTTGCTGTTTAGGGACTAATTTGTACTCAAGTTACGCAATGTAACAAGCAGAAAATGAGTAAATAAGAGAGAGAGAGAAAGAGAAGAGTAATTCTGTACTATTGCCAGATTGGGCGATTTATCCTATTTTTGGAAATATATAAAACGAATTTTATTATAGCACAAAATCAAAACAGTAGCAGTGGGAAAAAGTGTTTCGCAGCTTAACTACACATAGGACATAAGTCAAAATTCGCAAAAATCTGTTTTGTTTTTGCAGCATATCAATAAATATAAAATAAATAAGTTTTTTTTTTTAAGTTAAAGATTACATCGAAAAATAAAAAGTTGTTTATATAAAGGTCTCCAAGTGTCATTCATCGATTTGAATGATGTTAGAGTACCCATTGATATGGGGTATTTGAACTTACTAACTATGCTTACTGGACCTCTCCAAAGCCTTTGATACAGCAAGCCATAATAGTTTATGTAAAAGACTAAAGTTCAATTTTGGATACTCCGATACTTTAGTACGGTTATTGGAAAGTTATCTAAGCGAAAGATCACAGAGAGTAAAAGTTGGGGTTAATAACTCAACATTCAAGATGACTAATACTGGAGTACTCCAAGGCTCGGTTCTACGCCCACTTCTGTTTTCTTTGTTCATCAATGACATTTTCAATATATGCAAAAATTTCACAATGCATGCGTACGCTGATGATCTTCAATTATATTTGTGTAGACCTAGCGGACTCATTGAAGATTTGTCTGCAAGAATAAATTAAGATTTAGATACTGTGGCTAAATGGTATAAAGCTAATAAACTAATCTTAAACTAAACCTAAAAAAAATTATACATTCTGCCGATCTCTAAAACACCCAACTTTAATTTTGATTACCCCCAATTCTACTCAATAACGTTGAACAGAAAGTTGTTATTAAGGCTTATTTAACCTCGGGCTTAAAATAAACTTTTCTCTGTCCAGTGAGGATCACATTAATTCCTGCGTGAGTAAGGTATACTATGTTTTACGCAACCTACGAATGACCTCAGCTTTCTTGTTTCCCCGTCGAAACAAGACGAAAACATGTCTTACAACTGCTGATGCCTATCATCACTTACTAGTTTATAACAATCTAGATTCACGTTCACCCCACAAGTTGTTAATTGCTCTAAATAATGCTGTCCGTTACGTCTATGGGCTGAAGAGATTCGATCATGTTTTCTTCTTTCGCACTAAGCTACTTGGTCGCTGCTTATTTCGTTATCTCGAAGCAAGAAATTGTATATTTTTGCATAAAATAATCTACTCACGTTGCTCACATTACTTGTATGAAAAACTTCAGTTCTGCAGGTCAAGTAGAATTATGAACCTCTAGCAGGCTGTTTAACAAAAACTCTAGCAGGCTGTTTTTCGTCAGTGCAATAAGACTGTGGAAAGCTCTACCAAACAGAATTAAAGTCATCTCCAACCAAAAAGCCTTAAGCCTTAAAAGCGTTTAAGGGAGTATTCCTGGTTGGCAAACATTTTTTTTGAGTTCTTTTTTTTTTGCATATTTTTATAGCTTGGTTATTTGAGAATATCGTCCCTGAAAGGTTTTTTGAAATTCGAAATACTTTAGGAGATATAGCCTTTTTTTGTTCCGCAATGTTTTCGCCAAAATGCGATTTGCTTAATTTGGCTACTTTTTGAATGCAACGGTTTGAAGCAACCACCGAATTTCGTTCAACGCGTTCTTAAGTAGGTAATAACTTGTTTGTATACGCATTTTAAAAATAAATGAATACACATTTTAGAGCTTAGGTATTCGAATGTTGGCAGCGTTTAGTTCACTTTGAATTGAGCTATAAACCGAACGCGCGCGCGCATACAGTTTTGAAAACTACAGTTTCGATAAAAATTTTTGTTTGTGCTAAAACAATGGATAGAAAAGTAATAGAAATAAAAATAAAAGAAACACTGGTAGCAATCGAAAAAATCTTCCCTTGAAACTATATTGCAACTGTCATATTTAACGTAGGTTTTTTTGCCAATACTTCAAATAGTGAACCTAATAGGCATCTCGATTGGCAACGTCACATATGATTTCGCCATGTCTCGGAACGAAGAACGTTTGAAAAGGTCCGAAGCCAGAGTTCTGGCTGCATCAAAAGAAGGTAGAACTGCCCGAAGAGCACAAAGAGCCGCTGAGTCCTCATTTTTTGAAGAAGAGGAAGGAGTTCTTTATGGGGCTGGCATTGCAGATTGACATATGTAAGTATTTCACAAAAAAAAAAAACAAATGTTTTATTGCCTAAAATTTTATTTGAGTTCTTTCAAAATCACGTTTTTGAACTTCGAAGTAACTTTTCAACGGTTCTACTGAACCGATTTTGATGAAGCTAAGTGCAATCGACGTAGAATTATCGGAACTGCATGCTCAAATTTTTCATTTCAATTTTTTTTTATGAAAAAATAACTTCAAACTTGAACGCGTTTATCTCGAAACCACGTTTTTCGAGCTTGCGGCCCAGATTGCGCCCGTAGTTCTGAACCGATTTTGATGAAAGAAAATGCAATCGACGCAGAATTGTTACCATTCTGATCCCTACCTCAATCACAATTTTAAATATTTTTTTATTATTAGTTTTTACGTATTATTTTTTACACTAAACTAAAAAAAAAAAACCCAAAATCGGTTTTTCATATTTCAATGACCGCCATTTTGTAAAAACTAATCGTAAAATTATGATTGAGGTAGGGACCAGAATTACATCTGTACTGAATCTAACGCCGTTTACTTTTTTCATTTCAGATGATCGGAAGTCGAGTTATCTGGGCCGCAAGCAGCATACCTTTCTTTTCGGCGCCCAACTTTGAAGGCCGACAACTTTTTGAACAGCCCTCGTGCAAAGAAAAAAAAATTTTTATTTAATCTAATATGGTCTTAACACAAAAAACAAAAACAGAATTTAAATAACTGCGTTTTCAAATGAGAAGTTTTTCAAAAAAGATCCAAAAACAGCCTTCCAACCAGGAATACTCCTTTAATCTTTGAGTATTTTTCTTACCTCTATCTGCTTTTGTCTTATACTGCTCTTTTTTTTCTTTTTCATAAATTGTTAATTTTGTTGGATTTACTTTTAATTTTTAAAAATGAGTTGCAAGCAATTTTTAATATTCTTTTAAAGTTATTATTCTAAGAAATTGTTTATATATTTCTCATAATTGTTGTATATTTTTATTTTATTATTTTATTTTTATAATTGTAATTTTATTCATTACTCACTGGTTGTTATTTTATTTAATAATCTTATTGTTAAATTTTAATATAAAAGTTATTTAACTTGCGGCATGCAAAAGAAAATAGTTCTTTAATGCAAACATATTTGCTCAATAAAGTGAAAAAATTGAATGGTTTCGGATATGTGATAGAGCACAAAAATCTAAGGTTGACGTATTTTTTATACGTGTTCAAACAATGTTTTAAGGCTTCAAAATGACGATTCTTCACTTTTTCAGTGGAAACAAATATACATTGATATCAAATTAAAGGTATTCATGATTTCAAACGTCATGACGACATCCAATTTGTAGATAAATTTTAAATAATTTTGTTCTTGGAATTTTGAACAGTCTTTAATTGATATTATTTCCACTTATATTTTATTTAAGAAATTTAACAAAATTACCATTATCTGTATTTTGTTTTTAATTTTCATATAAATTATATTTAAAAATTCATTTATTTTCTTAAACGTAAAAATCTTATTTTAGATAACGTCCACAATATTGGTATAAAAAATTTTGGGTTTTCTCTACTTTTTCGTATGTGTATGTATTTGACTGTAAAAGTTTTTATTGTATAAGGCTTCAATACACACTGTGTGCTTTTTACTTGATTGTTTCAAGGAATGAAAAAGAAAACTACCAGAAATTCAAAGATATGACTTTCGATTCAACAAGTTCAATTTCGATTTCAATTCAATAAAACTACTGATTGATTTCAACAGAACAGTTAGCTGAGAATTTATATGTTAATCTTTTTTTTCAAAACAATTTCCTACATGTTGAATGTTTTCTCAAAAAATGGCAGACAAGTTCTTTTTGCTGGGAAAAAAAAAAATTTAATTGAAAATTGAATTTTTCATATGACACAGCCATTCATAAGCAGAAGTTGTTTTTACATGAAAAATAAATTGTAGCATTTTTTAATTTATATTTAGTTTTTAGCAATTCTTAAAAAAATTAATTTTTAAGAATTACACTTAGAACTTTATGCCAAGTAATTTCATGAAGCAACATGTTGCCACAACAACAATTCCGCAATTCCGCTTTGGTTTTAGCAGAAGGTGTGCTTATAAGATTTTCAAAGTTATTGGACTGCATGAGCTACAGAAGATTACTGATGAGTTGGTGTAGCGACCAACGAAACAGCTGTCTAGTCTGCTGGTGGTTGTTCTGTAAAGAACATTGTTGTTGTGGCAACCTGTTGCTTCATGGAATTACTTAGCATAAAGTTCTAAGTGTAATTCTTAAAAATTAATTTTTTTAAGAATTGCTAAAAACTAAATAGAAGTTGTTTTAGTTTAATTCATCTAACCAAATTTTACTATCAATTACTATCAAATTTTACTCTCAATTAGTTAAATGCTCTGACTTATATGGAAGAAGTTTTTGTGTTATTATTTATTTATTTATTTTATTAACTGACAGATGATAGAGATTCCTATTAGTCAGAACTTAGTATAGATACAAGGTAATAATATTACAAAGGTAAGTCTTAACTTAAGTTAACAAAAAAATCTTGCAATGATTGCTTAAATAAATCCTTGGGCATGGAGAAATCCAATAGAGTCAATGAAAACAAGTTATTGTATGTTTTAAGTGCTCTAGTAGATAAAAGCTCTGAGATAAAATGGTACATAACAACGCAAGGTTCTTGAAGGAATATTAAAATGTATACGTTTGAGAAGCGATGTGCAATCAATATTACCACTTCTTAAGCCACGAATAAACTCTTAGGCCTGAATGGTTCTTCTATCCTTCAGGGAGTTTAAATGAAATAATTTACAGCGTATACTATATGATAGAGGCTCAGTAAAATTTAAAGGTCTAAGTGCAAATTTCAAAAATCTTTTCTTAATAGACTCAAGTCTATTAATGTGAACATCATAGAAAGGACTCCAAATGAACGAGCAATATTCAAGCCTAGACGTTTATACGTTTATTACGTTTTATAAAAGCTAACATCGAAAAAGCTTTAGGAATAATATAATCCAAATGCTTTGTAAAAAGGAATTTAGAGTCAAATAAGACGCCTAAATCACAGATTTAATCATTCAACTTTAAGGAGTTATTATGAATAGCATAAGTAGAAGCAATGTTATTGAATCGTTTGGAAAAAGTAACATTTTTTAAAATTTAGTGCAAATAGGTTCTTATCACACCAAAAAACAAGCTTTGATAGATCAGCCTGAAGACTATAAATATCCATAATAGAACGTATTGACCTAAATATTTTTATATCGTCAGCAAAAAGCAGGTAGTTGCAATAATTAAAGCAACTTCCAATATCATTAATAAATAGAAGAAATAACAGTGGTCCTAGAATACTACCTTGAGGTTATCCTGAGGTAGCAAGAAAAACATATGAATCAATATTTCCAATAGAAACCACACAACGACGGTTTGAAAGATATGAATTTATAAATATCAGGAAGATAGAGTGAAAACCCATCTTATTTAATTTGGCAATTAGGGCATTGTGGCACACCTTGTCGAAAGCTTTGGTGAAGTCAGTGTAAATTACATCAACTTGGCAGCCAATTTCGAAAGAGGAGATGCAATATTCAGAAAAAACGACTAAATTTGTGACGGTGGAACGGCCAGAAACAAAACCGTGTTGAAATGGGCTAATTGCGTTCTTCACTACAAAATAAAGTTTATTTTTTACAAATGATTCAAAAAGTTTGGAAAATGATGAAAAAGCTTAGAAATTGCTCTATAATTTTCGACATTATTTTTTGAACCTGATTTAAAGATAGGAGTAACATGAGTAAATTTCCATTCATCAATGAAGATACCAGCACTTAAAGATTTATTGGAAATATTTGATGGCGGCTTCATCAAAGAAGACACACATTTTTTAAACAGAAATGGTGAGAAACCATCTGTATCAGGTTAAGATGAATTTTTTAAGGACAAATCCCATTAAAAAAATCAAGTGGCGTAATAGCAAGAGTACCAAAATTAGTAAATGTAAGATATTATTTAAAATTTCAGTTTCTGACCAACTTTTAGGCGTTTCATACACCGAACTAAAGAAGTCTGCAAATAAGTTAACAATATCTGATAGTGCATTAGATGACCTACCTTTGAAGATGGAATAGAGGAACATGCTCTTTTCGACTCAATAAAACTCCAAAAATCTTTTGGGTTGGACTTAATATTATTTTCGAAACCAATCACAAATTGCTTATACAAGAATTTATGTAGAAAATCAAATTCTTTCATATAGTGTTTATATTTTGCCTCAAAAATCTCATTCTTCGTCGTCTTAAATTTTTTTTAAAAATTTATTGCGTAAGTTTCTCAATTTCATTAGGCCTTTAGTATACCACGGTCTCTTGAAGTCCTTTTTACGGAATCTCGGAATATGACCGAGATTATTTGTTTATATAATTTTTTTAAAGGGTAAATGATACTTTTACCAATTGTTATGTTTCAGCAAATGTTATGTTTGCGATTGGATTTGGGCCTACATCGATATATCTGTGCTGTGGTTCCAACAAAAAGGCGTTACATGCCATAAGAACAACGTAATGCTTGAAGTGGTGAAGGAGAAAATTGGCGACTGGGTCATCTCCTGGCTAGCGTTCATCAATAGGCAGCCACGATCATGCGTCTTGACACCCCTCGATTATATTCTCTGAGGCTACGTTAAGTCCTTAGGTTACGCTAACAAGGCAAACATTTTGGACGAGCTCGACGCCAACATAGGAGACGCAATTGCCGGAATAGCGTGGCACATATTGGATCGAGTCATTGAAGCGACCGCTTGAAGCACAGCCAGCGAAGCCGACGCCGCCCATTTTAATAATGTGCAATTCCAAATATAATGGTATGACTGTAGCTTCCAAATAAAACCAGAATCAATTTGATATCTCACAACGTTGTTTTTTTTTCTTTTCTTTTCCTACCGTTTCTTTTTACCGTTATCTTTAGCTTATAGGCTGATTTTTTCAATGTTTTAGTTATCATAATTTTTTTTTTGATTAAATTCTAGAATTGAATTATTTTTTTTTTATTAAAAGCAGTTATTTTTCTTTTAAACATAATTTTTTAACGTACAAAAGCAAAATACTATTGACGATAAAAATTATTTTTTTTTATATTTAGTTAAGCGTTTTTGGACAATAAATCTTTTAAAATTCACTCGTTTCTTCAAAAATATATCTGGCAATATTTAAATTTAGGTGTGCACGAGTGCAAGTTGCTGGTGGGAAGAGGGAATCGTGATAATGGGAGCGTGTTAAAAGCAAATTGTTTTTATGAATTATTAAACAAAAACAAAAAATCTAAGTACAACTAAGTGATTTCTCTCCCTCTCTTCTTCTCTTTGCTCTCTACCTTCTTCAGGGTCGTCATCGTTACTTATGCTGTCATCAATTGACATAAATTGCTATAAAGTTGACCATATGGCTAGATTTTTGTACCTATACTCGCAAATGACAATACAATACATAAATAACTTGAATTGTGCGTGTATCTTCGTTAGCTTGATCTAATTTGACCTCGAATTTTGACAAAGTTGACCAATTAAGTTAGAAGCTAAAATTAAGACAGCATTCTTTGTTTTCTCTTAAGAACTGGTTTTAAATATTGTTTTCCCTTAATTTGCATCACCTGCTCACACGCACACACACATACGCACACACACACACAGAATAACAGGTAATTGTTGGAAGTACGACTTAAGGCGGAAGATGAAGACGTTGAAATGGTGATAAATAGTTAAACTAGTTATATTTCGGAGCATATTTGGCCTGATATACTACAAATGTTTGTTTTTATGTGTCTGTGTTTATAGCTTGTGTTGTTTTATGCATCAGCATTTGATGTGAAATGGTTACACGGGAACCATTTATGACTTAAAATAATTTTCAAGGGTTTTTCTCAAGATATATCTAAAGGAAAGCTATGCTATTTGAAAGTTATTTGGAGAAATATACTATCTGACATATCTCTTAGTATAAAAGATGCTCTTCAAGATTTTCACAAGAAGATTTTAAATACTAAATTACTGAGCAGAAAACTTAAATAAATTAATATATTTACTTGAGACTTTAAGCCACTTACATCTGAAACTAGACATTATAAAATCACTCGAAAAATTATTTGAATGAAGCTATAGGTGTTCTTATGACCCTCATAAAACTCACGCAATACTTTATAGTTATGTTCTTTTCTCAAGTCCATAAAACTCATTCAAAGATTTGTTATCTTAAAAAATTATCGAGTATATCAACGCAGGTAGACACAAAATTTTTTAATGAAAAAGTGCCTAAAGCAACTTTCTTTTTTGTCAATGACCAAGAACAGTATATATCTTGATGTATCATACATATCTGTGTCAAGAAGACACGAAGTCTTGCCAGTTAAAGAATTCAGGTAGACAAGCATGTATATGAAAAATTTTTTAATAATTTTTTTGCCATTCATTGAAATACTGCTCATTTTAAATAAGCAATAAAATTTTTGTATGTAGGTACCTATTTTCTTAACAGGATATCTAACTAGGAAAGATATTTTTTCGTTTTTAAACATAATGCGCTCCTGATGTTCCTTTCTATGGTTTTATGGTCGTAGGATAACTAGGACCACTTGAAAAGAAAAAAAATCATTACAAAATTAGAATATTGCAACGATATTAAAAGAAATAAATAAATAAATACAAGTTATTCGAGGTTGTTTGTTGAAGAAACCAAGAAATCTTGGAATCAGAACTGAAACCGACAAAAATTTCGCTTAGGTGACATCGGATAACATACGTTTCTGTGACATCTAAAAGAGACATTGAATCCGATTCGAATATAATACCGCCAAATCAGAATCCATGACACCTAAACGAAATATTTGTCGGTTTCAATTCTGATTCCAAGAGCCCTTGGTTTCTATAACAACCGCGATTGCTTATTTTACCATTCTTTAATTGAGAAGCAACTTTGTAAAGCCTGTTAAATCCATTTTTAGTGGCTGTATTTATTCATTCCATACGTTCGGAATGACTTTTTTTTTTCTTTATTCATTTTTCATTATCCGGAACATTCCTTTTTGTGTTTCTTTATTCATGCGTCATATTCCGAATGCTTTCCTTTTGTACCATCAACTGAGGTAGAATAAAAAGAATATTCCTTGTGATTGAGGTTATGTCCAATGTCGTTGTTTAATTAAGGGCAAAATGGCACAAAATTAAATTGGTAAATTTTTGCAATTTAAAGCTTTTCATTGAATTTATTGCAAAATTGCATATATACAAAAAATATATCATACATATTTGTGTTCATAAAGTTTGCTGGTTACCAATAACACAAATGTGTTCTTTCTTTTCCAATTTTTATTTCTTTATTCATTCTGTTTTGGATAAGCAACGGCCTATTCTAATTCTTCCGTTCTTTATCTGGAATGAATAAAGAAATATAGCCAGTATATAATGTAGTGCTCAAAATAGAAAATTTAATACAATAGTCAAAACTTAGAAAAAGTTTCTACAGCACACTAAAATTGGCTTCATAATCTTTGTATTAAAATGTGCTCAAAATGTTAGTAAATATGTTTAATGTAAAGCAAGACTATCTCGCCAGTTTATACTGCTATGAGGCTTAAACTTTCCATTAACGTGGTGTCTAAAATACTTTCTCTTTTCCTTGCCATTTTAAAAGTATGGATTTACTATATTTTGTTCAGTTATTGTTAAATTAATAACTTCATCTTTCGCAATCCCATATAGGTTTGCAATTGCTTTAAAATTATTTTGAAGCCCTGATCACTTATTGAAATATAATCTAACTAATAAAGAAAAAACCGACGAGAAAACTATCATTTCTAAATGGTGATCCAATAGAAGCTCCCTACTTTGTTTTCTAAAAAAAAAAAATACATAAAAATCAATGTATTGATGCAAAGCTTTATTTGGAATGATAGTTCGGTTCCTACAACTCAATGTTTAAAAATTATTTCCATCAAATGTTGTCTTAAATGGTCTATTCTGCGGGTCCAATTTCCGACAACTCTTTCGAGCATATCGGCCGGTATTCCTTGAATAACACGAGTTATGTTAGTTTCGAAAGCGTCAGTAGTTTCGGGTTTGTCGACATAAACAAGTGATTTAACATAACCCCAAAGAAAATAATCCAATGGCGTCAATTAACAGGACCATTTATTGATATAAGATCATATGATCTTAGTGGCCAATTAACAGGACCATTTATTGATATGTTTTCATTGAACGTTTCCTTCAATAAAGCGATTGTTCTCCAGCTGATGACTTATTTTGGTAGTAAGTTTCCTATTCATGATTGAGTCGTAATGAATACTGAAGAAAAACGTCATATGGACAAGCCATTTGACACATGACAGCTGTCAAAACAACCCAGACTTTTACTGTGGCGGCCGTGGCGTAGTGGCTAGAGTGTGTCGCCCATACGCCAGAGAATCCTGGTTCAATTCCCACCTGACGCAAAAAGTTTTTTCAATTGAATTAATCTTTCTGTTCGGCCGTCACCTCTCTGCAGACAAAGGCAAACCTCAGAGAGTAAAAACTGCCATGAGAAGCTTCTTGAGAACATAAGCCGTTCGGAGTCGGCATAAAACTTGTAGGTCCAGTTCTCATTTCATTTGTGTTCAAACATTTCACAACAGGCACAAAACAATTGATCATAAGAAGCTCGGTCAAAATCCTTTCAAGGGCTGAAATGGCCATTTCGTTTTTTTGTTTTCATACACAAACGTAAAAACATTTTATTTGAAAGATTTCATTTATTTTATCTAAAATAAAATAAAACATTGAACTAAAATTTCACAAGTTGCAAGATGTTTGCAAATCAATATATTAAAATGTGATTCTTATACACAGGCGATCAAAACTGATTGGATGTTTCGTAATTCAGCATTCATCAGCCTGCTAATTCTTTAAAATTAAACAAAACTTAATCAAAATTTCACCATTTATTCTATGAAGTGTTTATAACAAAACTCTGTTTTGTGAACAATTCATGTAAAACAAAATCAAAAACTACAACAACAATACTTAAAAATTCGGCATTCACTCAGTTTTGCACTTTTCGATCAGCATCAAAAGAACACCAGTATTTAGACTAATATCAGTACTTTGAGCCAGCCCATTATTTTTTATGACTCCTTGTATGCTCCTCGGCGTATTTTCGACCAAATTTTTAATGATCTCTCTAGGGATATTGCTCCATTCGACCTGAACGCGACGTAACAACTCCGTCATATTTTCGGGAGCTTTTTTGTATATACGCCAAACACCTTTTCACTATTGGCCACAAATTTTCAATGGGGTTCGGATCAGGGCTTTGTGCTTGTCACTTCAGTTGCTGGAAAGTATTCTCTGATGACCAGTTTTTTGTTAGTTAGTTTTTCTGCTAGGAACAATAATGTGAATTAAAGTCTTGAAATATTAATTAAGTATCTCCTAAGAATGTGAAAATAGAATCCCCGCCTCCTATACATTTTTTAGCTCAACTCGGCATCACCTTTCACCTCCGTAAATAGTTGCACTCAGTCGCGGGACACCCTGTACAACCAATCTAAAAAACAGATTTCAACGCCACTGATACATTGTTTATTACGCCTTGTTTCAACAGATGGTTTTCCTACAATGAGTTCTCATTCGTTCCACTGTGCATGCCCTGCATTCCTCTACCAAGCACAACGGCAGCAATTCTAGAAATACCAACGCTAATAATTGCCTGGCATGACGTCACAGCAATGAGTATACCTCAAAAAGAATCGGCTACACTGTCATGCTCGAATCACTACGAGCTAGCAACAACAATGTTATGATCAAGAACGTGGCACAAGAATGGAGGATGATGTTGAAGGGAAATAAGAAATTAACACGTGCACAATAGAGCCGCAAAAGATTGCAGCTTGAAGCATGCATTGAAGAACAAAAGAAAAAAATATACATCTGTTTACAGGGTGCATAGATACAAATCTGTGTGAGTGAGTGTAAGTATGTATGAGAAAACACAAAAAAATATGAAATTAATTAAAAATAAACTGTTAAGAAGTTGCGCTAATAGCTGCAGCGCATGCAGCTGAAATGTAAGAAAAATCTTTTTGTATTCTTAGGTAGGTTCGTTTTACAAAAACACAACACCTATTTCACTAAATGACATAATTTCAAAAGAATTCTAAAATGTGGTGTTAAATGCTTCATCTATATACATATGAAAATAATAGCTCAGCCACATTATTGCTTAATTTTCAAAGCAAATACTACTCTTTTTTAAGCTAAAAAGATTTTAACCATACAAATTTGGCAATAATACATAAACAAGAATTTTTAGTCAACACAGAGCAAAAACACAACTCAATTATTGTTGATTTCAGCACATTTTATGCTGCCTGCCTGCCACTCAGTTACTTTATAGACAGGTAAAATATTTTTACCACGTCGACTTATCGTTAAATACGAAATAGATTAGATAGAACTGGGCTAAAATAAGAAATGACGAGAAAGCAAAGCTAAAAAAATAATTCGTAATAAGCACCAAAGTGTTCAGGCACAATATTGCAGACACGTCTGTGGGTTTTAAAGAGTTTATTGCTCTTACATTCTGTCTCTACCTTTGCATATGGAAGAATTTTTTTTAAGTAGCAGCAACTTAAAAACGACGAGCTATCAACTCTTGTGATTTGAGGCAACATTTATTAAAATTGTTTTAAAATAAGTAATTTTGAATCAAAATTTCAACCGAAACAATAGAATGAACACGTGCCAAAAACACTCTTACGAAAGGTCATACGAAAAAATATACGGAAGGTCCTACGAAAAAATAAATACAAGGTCATACGGAAAACAGTAAATTATACCTTTATTTAATTGTCTTGAGTCTTAACTTTTTTACAAAATTACGCAAGTCACTAGGGAAAGTTTTCAAATTTTAACACTACATCAAAATGATCTTCATTACATTAACGAGATATTACAAAAAAGACATAAAAACGTTAATGAAAATCCTTTTCTTTGAACAAACAAAAAAAAAAAAAAAAATAAAAATGCTAAATTGATATCTCTAGTTGAAAGCATTGAAAGCATTAAGAATGAGCGCCAATAAAAGATCGTATGAAAATTTCTATAGAATGTTTATAGAGAAGAATGATTTGAGAAGCATGAGTGAAGGGGATAAAATAGGAGAAACAACTACCACATGGCGAAAATTGTGCAAAGTTAGCATTGCGGTATATTCTGATGACCATAGTCACCGTATTCTTTTCCACACTGCTGCTTATCATTTTTTTAAGTCAATTAAATAATAATTTACTGTTAAACTTTAACGCCTATTCACAATTTTATCGCTCTTCTATTTTATAATAATTCTTAAATTATATGAAAAGCGATATTTTACCATTACATATTCTATTCTTACTAAAATAATTTTTCAAAGTCTGCTTTGCATTCACAAGATTTCCTCAAGCAGTGTATCCAGCTGTTCTTTCACTCGAGCTATCAATTGAACCAATTTAATAACAGTTACAATCATCAACAACAGTTTTAACACAGCTCTCTGGCATAATTAAATGCACAGTGATACAGTAAAATTCAGTGGACGGGAAAATTTTTTATTGAACTGAAAACGTTTTAATTTTTGTTTCTGTCAATTATGTAGAGATCATAATTGTTTATTTTTTTTTATGAGCGAAGCTAGAGCTTATGTTTTCCACTAGCTTTATTAATGGTTTTTCTTTATTTTATGCTTTTTTGATTTCAGCCTTATATAGTTTATGTAGCTTTCAATGTTGATTTACAATTTTCATAGAATAGACTTTCACAGTAACATTCACAATTATAACGACAGCTTTTGCTGAATATAGATCTACATGTCAGTTCCATCGAATCAACGTTTCCACCAATCAGTGATTTAGCTAATTTACTAGAGAGGAATGAGACTTTAGTGTGAAGTGTTTGTGTGAGAATTTACAATGCAAAAATCTTAAATCCTAAAATTCCACAATATAAGGGGCTTTAAGAAATTCTAAAATATATGAGCAAACATTTGCAATGAATGCAAGTTGAAGAAATATCCTAATTATGCTTTATCCTAACAAAAATAAGCTAAGCAGTAATTCGAATAAAAAACTTCAACTCTACTTATCGTAGTTAAGTAATCTAAGGATAAAAAGAAATCAATCGTATCAAGTGTTACACTCTGATATCGACTTTACGCATTAATTGATCATTTGAACTACCAGAACTCGATCATAGAGTGTGAACAAATGTGTGAAGAGAGGTCGAGTTTAATTTTTTATTAGTTCGTATGCAAGAATTTCTCTGCACAAAAGCAGAATATTAGATTTTCTATTAGATAAGCAAAAATAAAAAAAGCACTTGAAGAAGATTTGGTGATAATTACTTCAAAACTTAATGAATAAATTTGTTTGAAAAACATAAACATAAAATCAAATAAATTTGAATTTGAAAGATATTTCCCGTTGCAATGTAAAAGGCTATGAGAAATATCTCAGTTTTTAGATCAGAAACGTAAAATTAACTATCTTGCGGTATCGATACAAGAATCTGTTTTGCTTAAAACTTGCTAAAAGTAAACATTTTTTTTTTTAAATTTCTAGTTTTCGAAATTCTATTGTTATTTTCCGAAGTTTTATTAAAAATATAGTAATTTTAGAGAAAAGTTTTTGGACAATGCTGTTTTTAAAATCTTAAGCCGTTTGACTTGAATTCTAAAAACGGAATAATAGAACTATTGTGCACTTTCATTTGTATTGATTGATTTATTAGTTGAACATTAACAAATTATTTTCTATTTATAGTACATCAAAAGAGGATAATCATGTTAATAAACATTACATTAATATGTTAATTATATTCGTTTATTTTAGAATAATTTGAAAATAAAATATATAGAAAAAAATAAAATAATTATATTAAACACTTTTGTTAAAAATATAAAATTAATTAAATTTATTAATTAATTAAAAAAATAAAAGCGATGAAAAACTTCAACAAATAATTAAAAAAATAAAGTTGAAAATCTTTTATCACTCAAGAGAAGAAAAATATATAAATACTTAAATAAAATAACAATAAAACAGAATAATGAATTTTTTAAATAGCATTATTTTAAGAGCCAAAAGCATAGAAGCAGCATATAATTTGTTTATATTGAATGCGAATGTTTTGAGCCTAATCTAGTTTGTGCTGAAATCTAGGAATTAATTTAGATACCAGAATTTGGGGCAGTAAGTATATCATAGCAGTTATTTGAACTCGATTTTCGGTTAATTATAAATTGACCGAACCTTACTAATTTTAACGCAACTGATTTTTTTTAACTGATAGATATAATTTTTATAGGTGGATATATTTTTTAATATAATGGATATAGGAGGATTCTATATTTTCTCTACATTTGTTCTATATATATTAACTATACCCTATATCTAAGATTTGTCAGCAGGGGAAAATCATATTCTTTTGGGAAAGTGCAAGTCTTGAATAAAAATAAAATTTCTTATTGTTAACTATTGCATACGTCTCGAAATTTTTAAAAATTTCTGATAGCGTAGCCCTTAGATTCCACAAAGATATAAGAAAGTTTTTAGGCAGTCTCTGCTACATTTGCCGCAAATGGGGGCTCACTGTCGCAAAATGTGGGCTTATTATAAATAATTTTATCGAATGACTGTCACTTCTCTGCACACAAAGGCAAGCTTCAGAGAGTACAAAATGACATGTAAATCTCCTCGAAAACATGAGCTGTTCGAAGTCGGCATAAAGCTTCTAGGTCCAGTTGTCGATCATTTGTGTGTAAACATTTAGTAACACGCACAACACAAATTGATCAATAGAATCTCGGAAATACCTAATTGCTTTTGTTTTTACCTAAAACATATGTTATTACAGTGTTCATAAATTAAAAAAAAAGACTTGAAAAGTTCTTGTTTTAGTGGAGACTTATATCACTCAATTAGATTTTACGTCGGACCATTAGATTATTACAGTCACTTTGCTGAATGTCGATCCCAAATACTGATTTTATATATGGTGCCAAATATGAAAATTAAAAATGGAGATCGTTGATCAAGATTAGGTTACAAAAAATAGTAATTGTATTGGCTTATTGTTTTTTGATTACAATCCTAATAAAGGTTTGAAACTTCAAATTTGCTTTTCGAAACACACTTTGAAACTATCTCGGATAAAAATGAGATCAGCAAAAGCTTAAGTTTCAAAATTTATATTAACGTTAATCTTGAGTAAAAGTTTAAAAACTCAAAAAGATGTCATAGATCAAGCTCTATTCATAAAATTATAATCATAAAACTGAAAGTGTGCAGAGTAAATTTTTTTGTTCGGCCGTCACCTCTCTGCAGACAATGGCAAACCTCAGAGTAAAAACTGCCATGAAAAAGCTTCTTGAGAACATAAGAACATAAGCCGTTCGGAGTCGGCATAAAACATGTAGATCCAGTTCTCGATCATTTGTGTTCAAACATTTTATAACACACACACAACACAATCCATCATAAGAAGCTCGGTCAAAGTCCTTTCAAGGGCTGGAATGGCCATTTCGTTTTGTTCGTTCGTTCAGAGAAAATGTAAAAAACGGAAAAATAATAGGACCACCTTATATGAAGGATATGAACTCTTATCGGGATTTTGCTTCAGATTTTGTTTTTGTTAGGGGGTCATTTAGAAGGATGGCATATAAGGGCTGGGTATGTTGAGGGAAAATTTTGGAGCGTCGGGGGAAATAATAGGCCCATCTTATACATATGACTCATTTAGGGGTGAATTTAAGACAGATATGAAATATAATTGATGTTGTTCTTCAGTTGATGTGAATTTTGTAGGGTGACCGCAAAAAGGTGGCTGATAGGGGGTGGCTGTGTTCAGAAGGAATGTTGATGTGAGGATAATAATAGCACCAGCTCATACATTTGATCCCTCTAGGGGTCAATTCGTGAGAGATATGTACTATAACTAGGCTTCCCATACGTCAGGAATTATGCCTGATAGTCAGGCATTAGACAACTTGTCAGGAATTTTGTCCGGCATCGTATTTTGTCAGGCATTCAAAAAATAATAATGAGACTTACCCTTTGAAATCTGACGACTTTTATTATAAGTTTGAAACACTTTTTACTGCTACATACGTCAGTCTGTACATGACCTTATTTAAAATTAGCTGTGTTTGTATAGTGGATACAGCAACCTAGTTTCGATGATTTTTCGGAAATCTTTGTTTTATTTGATGCGATCATTTGTTGAATCAGCTGATCATAAGCAACTGATTCAGCGACTGGAGCGCTTGTATAGCATTTTCGTCACATTTATTTTTGTCCCTAAAAATTCTGTGAATTTAATAGTAGGTAAGTTCTCACATCTATTTAGTTTTTTATATAAATACTAGTATATTTTTTACATTTTAATTTAGCACTCAAATATAACAATGGCAAGAAGAAAGTATGTTTCTACAGAGAAGCTGAAGGTGGAGTACGATTTCATAATATATTAATAATGTTTTTTTTGTGTTGTGTTGTACCATCATAAACATATATATATTTGCACTATTTAATTTGTGTACTTGTTAAATATATGTATTGGTTTTGGCATTTCACCATTTTTTATTCTGAGTCTTAAGAGATAATTTGGTATTTTGACCAGCGTCAGGAATTGGACCTAAAAAATTATGGGAAGCCTAACTATAACTCACAATTTTTTCAGTTTTTTCTTTTTTTTTGTAGGGGAACTCTAGAATGGTGACAGATAGGGGGTGGTTGTGCTCAGAGGAAATGTTGAGAGGAAAATAATAGGACCAGCCCATACATTTAACCCCACAATTCAGTAGAGTTATGCGCTATTTTCGACATATCTCGTTTTGGTGTTTCTGTAGGGGGACCCCAGAGGGGTGGCTCAGAAGGGGTGGGTAAATTGGGAAGAAACGTTGGCAGTAAAAAAATAATAGGGTCTGCTGATACATTTCACTCTTCTGGGAGGTATGAATTATTTTCGTCAGATTCTTGCGAACCTTGCATATAATGAATGCTCAAAATACCCATAAACATGAAAATACTATAAGCATGAAAATATCAGGATGCCCGGGTAATTCAAGCAACCCGGCTAGTCTGGGTACTCGTAAATCAATATCTTTGCTTTTAAGTGATCCTGTGGAATAGACATGGGTAAAGCAGCAAAAATATTTGCGTTGAACTTTGCGTTAACGCAATTGCGCTATGACGGATTTTGAAAAGCTAAGCTTGCTATGACTCCTGTATCAACAGAACTTTAATTAAAGCGGTTTGATTTTGTATTTTTGGGATGTGCTCAGTTGGACAGCGCATTGAAGTAAGCGCAGTTTAACATCGTTAAGAAGAGACATGATAAATTAAACCGAAGTCCTATATCGTATACGTTTCGTCGATAGAAGGTTATTAAAAAAAAAGAAATAGTAGTAATAAATTCATTAAAATAAGCTTTATTTATAAGAAATCAATTGCAGCAAGTCTGAACGAAACGCAGAAGTTTGAACTCAGAGTTTAGGCTGATATAGTAATCAACAGATAAATACTCATTTCTGTTCTGTAAAACAAGTTGAATTAAAGTTTGCTTGCACTTTTTAAATTGCAAACAAAGAAGGTTAAACGAAGAAGAGGCTTTTGGCATAAGTGCGTAATTGTGTTACATTTAATAAAAATGTGTATCAACGCAATAACGAACTTAAGTTCTTTAACTCAATAACGCAACGCAACGCTGTGTTACGCATGTCTACTGTGGATTGTGTCCAAGAATGATAGAATATATAGATTGCGCTGATGGGGCACAAATAATTTTCGTTCTGCGCATTACGTCACAACATCAATCAAGTATCAATGCTGTTAAAGCGAGCAAGAGCGCATTACGTCATAATATCAGCGTTGCAAAGCTGAAAGATTTTGAATTGTGTCAATTGAATTTTTAAATTGCGTTTGATAAATCGTTGTTAAATTGTGTTTGTGGAATTTTCATGATATTTTCTTGACTTTAAAACGAGATTAATCTAAAGCCGATTTTTAAAAATTATCTAGTACAAGCGCCCACTTAAATTTCTATGGGAGAAATCAAAATTAAAATCTATTAGTCACTCAACTACACAAAATTTTCGATATATCACTAAGGCACATTTTGGGGCGTTGTGCGAACCACTTTTTCCCCGTCACTCCATTTATCGTTGATGTTTATGTTGTCAATTTGGTTAAATGCGTCATTCAGCAAGGCAGACACTATCTTTATCTGCTAAAAAACGCAACAACAAATTAACAACATACATAAATAAACTTCACAATGACATAAAATGTATAAAGCCTTTTTTAGCTTCTGACTAAAAAATCGAAATGTGACTCAAAAAATCAAGTCTAATAGACAGACAAATACACGAACAGAAAGGCCAAATAAGCTGAAATTTGGGTAAAAATACAACGCTCAAGCACCAAAATATGTACACGTAGTAGTCAAAAATTAACACACACACAAATACTCCCAAACGCACATTCGATATACACATGCAGCCCACTTCTGTAAAGAAGAATACAAGAAATGCGAATATCCAACAAACAAGGCTTGAAACGCCCTCTTCTGCAGCAATAGAGAAAGACTGAAAAATTCTCTTACAGCGTATAGCAGTGTGTACGGCAACATAAACAGTGTGCCAACAATTTTAAACCAAATTGCACCAAGTTACCAAATAACGCGTAGTTTTAACGAAAAAAGCTCCAAAATAAAATATTAATGATTTTATACCGCATTTTGCGATTGCGAAGAATTATAATTTAAAAAAATTTTTGAACTTTCATTGCTTTTATGGAAGTTTTAAAATAAATAAAATAAATTTGATATTTTTTGTTTTCAATCTCCAGATTTATCTGAGAATATAATCTCAATTTGTTTAAATTTAATTTAATAAATAAGTAAATAATTTTTTAAAACAATTTTTCATACAACTGTCAAAGAAGTTAACCATGTTTCTATGTTTATACACGATCAAAGACGAATCAACAAAAATTAAAATTTATTTAGTTGAATTTCTTTTATATTAACTACTGAATTTAGAATCTTTTCTAGCTAATTTGGGGAAGGAAGAATTTAATGCTTTTTCATCTATTGCTGTTTTCAAAAAAACAAAGCGTGTTGAAACAACGAAAGACATTAGATTTAATGCTAAAAGCATAGACTTGGAAACACTAAACTTAAAAGCTTAACGCAGGCCGAATGTAGCGCTTCAACCAGTTCGGTGAATGACTGTGCAGCATTGTTGGCAAGCAGAGAAACCAGCAGCACACAAGAGAAATCCACTGACGACGTCATGTGACAGAAAAGCATTGGATGAGAGGAACAGCGGAGGGAGTAGGTAAACCAAAGCATATTCAAGAAATAGCAAAACAGCGGCAAAAAGCGTTGGACGAAGTTTTATAAATACATATTGAGGTTAAAGACGAGCATGTTAAATATTGAATTCGCTGTAATTAAGGAAGAAAAAATTAAAAAACAACGCAAGAACTTCGTTAAAACTAATGCAACAAGTTTTTTAATCGATTTCCTTCTTTGCATACATACGGCGTAGATAAAAAGAATTTTCACTATTGATAAGAGAAGGAAAGTAAGAAAAATATGGACGCACCTTTGAACCGATTTGGTTGCCGCATTGACCAGCTTGCAAGTGAACGATTTCCCTCATATTTGGATGTGTGTGTGTATTTTTTGTGTGTTGTATTGATTTTTGTTTTAGTTTTGATTTTGTTGCTTTTGTACAACAAAAAAAATTGATTATAACACACGTACGGGAAAAAGTTAAATAATTTAATTAAATTACGGTAACTTTACTTAATTATCGCTCGGAAAAGATCTCGATGTAGAAGATCTCGTATTCAGACGGCAACTAAAAACGTTAGATACACGATTACAATTGAGCAAATGAACGACAAACGTACGTACGAACGAACTGATAGATACAAGATACAAAATACAGGGTGGTGTATTGGCGTTAGTACTGTAGCGATAAGATTTTAACAGGAGCCACGAGTTGCTAGCTGACTATTATAGAATCACGAATACAAGAAGAACAAAAAAAAAACACCTCCGTTGTTGTCGAATACTTTGCGAGAATGAGTGGACGCAACGCAACAATGCTAAAGATTGAGATACTATTTTATTGAATTTTCTCCTGGCATTTCGCCTCAATCTGTGCGAGTGCGAGTGCCATGGCTAGTCAGAGCAAAAGGCCTCAATGACGAATACAAAAGCAAAAGTAGACGGAAAGAAATCAATGAGGGAAACGTGTTACAGTGGTCTTAATTGAAAAATGAGTCAATAAATCTTAACCACGATCAAAGCGTTAAACTAGATGGATACTTTTGAGAGAGTGTAAAACATGAGCAAGCATACTGAAAAGCTAAGAGCAACAAAAAAAAAAACGACAAAGCAAAACACAAACAACATCATCATCAAATCCATATTTATACCAACAACACCCAGTATAAATGTGTATTGGACGGCGAAAAATATTAACCATCAGCACTGAATGAAATTGGAGCGAGATGTTAATGTTTGTTGTAATTGCTGTATGTACCGTTGTTGTTGTGGTGTGTTGTGCTGTGACAGTGGCTCGGTTTATAAAAGGCCGGCTGGCTGTGTAGCGCAAAAATTGTGTTTTGTATTCGTAACCGAGCTATACCTGATAAACATATGAAAAACAAAAGAAAATAAAATGATACCACGTTAAACTCACTCACTGCCTGAGTTTTACATTTATTTAAACACCCCGAGATTTTCGAGTGACGATCTTATGAAAATAACTACATAAGCACAGTGGAATACATTGTTTAAAAATTTGGCATAATTTTACTTTAGGGGCCGGACCCGAATATGTGTCAAAAAAAAAAAAATTGACCCGAAGAAAAATTGTCGCTCTCGAATGGTTTAGAAGATATAATTCGAGGAAGTTTCAAAATCCAGTGCTTTTTTTATGTGTGTAGCAGGTGGCAACAGAAAAACTCGCCGCGAAATGGTTTA
Organism: Coremacera marginata; assembly: GCA_914767935.1. Classification (NCBI taxonomy): domain Eukaryota; kingdom Metazoa; phylum Arthropoda; class Insecta; order Diptera; family Sciomyzidae; genus Coremacera; species Coremacera marginata. Next base: position 193,876,142 of record OU612043.1, read on the forward strand.
AATGGTGTTTTTTTTTAACGATACGATGATTAGTCCTTGTATGGAATGTTCAAAACAGCAAAACAACAAACCATTTTATCACAAAAAAAAAAAAAACCATTTTGACCATTTTGCCACGAACTTTTTTGTTTCCAGCTGCAACACACTTAGAAAATTGCACTGAATTTTCAAACTTTCGCGAATTTTATCTTCTAAACCATTTGCGAGCGACAGTTTTTTTTTGGGCTAAGGAGATCCAAATGCACTTAACAAAAATTAGAAAACCAATATTCGGGTCTGGCCCCTCAAGTAAAATTATTCCAAAAAATGATTTTTTTTCTGATGTTAGTGCAAACAGTGTAACGACTCCATCCCAGTGGTAAATGGCTCATAGTTATTCCTTAACTCTTTCAGGAGCAAGACTTGAAAAAACTAACAGTTTAAACTTATTTTTATATATATTTTCGTTCTATTAAGAAAAAAAATGGTAAAAAAAATGTTTTTATGATATAGGCATTTCCGCCGAAAAGTCTACCGTGACACGAAAATTAAAAGTTATTAAAAACTTATTATTTAATGATATTATCTAAGGGAAACATTTTTATTGATATTATTTTTATTGAATTTAAATATAAATTCATTTATCATGATGATGAAATCGTCTGCACTGTTTCAAAAATGTAATTTTTCTTTTTAGTTAATGTTTTGTAAATGTTTCGTAAACGTTTTTTTTTTTAGTAAAAATGGAAGGCATTGGCTTAAAATAATGAAAAATGGTTGAGGCAAGGAGAGGCAGAATATATTAAATTTGTTTTTTAATAACTAAATCACATAATTACTTAATTACCTAATTACTTAATTTCCCAAATTAATTACAATGGGAAAAATGTCACGTAACGCCATGTCACGTAACGTTTCATACTAAGCCCAATAAAAAAAAAAAACGAGAAAAGGTTTTTAAATATAATTACTTTGAATTTAACTTATACTATTTCAAATCCTTCTAAAAAAAGTTTTATACAAAAACTCTTACCAATTTACAGAATTTTAGTAATTTTGTGATCCAAGTCAATAACCACTTATATTTTTTGTCACGTAACGTATCATTTTTGGTGGCTTCTATCTAAGAGCCGAACTTTTTAAAACTCTTAGGTTTTACACCTTGTATAGTGTGCTTAGTAAGCTATTGGAAAATCAGAATAAGGAACTTGTAAGTTAAATTTTTCATTCTTTTTTCACTCATTAAAGTCGTACGATCGTCACGTGCGCCACCACGGAAATGCCCATATTTAAGTAAAAACTAAAAATTTGAGAACAAATACTTCGCCTAAAAGTCTAAACGAATGAAAAAATAAGACTCACCGATATCGTTTATTTATAGAGTTATCGATTTTTAAAAAATATTCCACTTTACGGAAATTCTGTTTCCTGGCAATGTTTGATCGATTTGGATGATTTGTGTACCAATCAATTTAAATGTCTTTAAGAAAAAAAATCTTTTTTTTAAACCGGCCGCGCTGCAGGCGGTCTTTGTACATATTTTAAATTTTATACCCCAACGCGTATTGCGTAAGGGATATATAAACATTGTCATTCCGTTTGTAACGCCAAGAAGGAGGTGTGGCAGGTATAGAAAAATATATACATTTTTGATAAGCATCACCTCCTGAGTCGATTTCCGTGTGTCCGTCTGTCAATCCGTCTGTCCGTCTGTCGACACGATTACAGCCGCAAATTTAAAGCTATCGCGATGAAATTCAAAATATAAGTTTATTTTTAAAAAAGAAAGATCATGTTCGAAATGGGCCAAATCGGATAAAAACCACGCCTACCTCCCATACAAAGTGGCTTTATATTTGCCGTAAAATGTCTTTAAAATCCACAAAAGTTAAAGAAATGCCTTGAATTTTGGCACGTAAGCTTTGCTTTTCAATCTTAAACCTGGCTATGAAATTTGGAAAGATCGGATGAAAACCACGCCTCCCTCCCATACAAGTTGGCTTTATTTTAAACGTAAAATCTCTTAAAAATCTGCAAAAATTAAAAAAATGCTTTAAAATTTTGCACATAAGCTTTGATATTTAAAATAAACCATCTCTATGATATATGGCAAAATCGGATGAAAACCACGCCCACTTCCCATACAAAGCGGCTTTATTTTAAAAATAAACTCTCTTAAAAATCCACAAAAATTAAAGAAATGTCTTGAAATTTTGTACTTAAGCTTTGATATTTAATATGAACCATCTCTATATTTGGCAAAATCGGATCAAAACCACGCCTACCTCACATACAAAGTGACGTCATCAGAACAGGACAACTTTCGTTAATATATAAAACTGAATGTTATCGCGTATGTCGTGGCTAAAGACTTCGAATATACTCCAATATGGCAGCGGGGGGGGGGGGGGGGTATTTTAGCTTCGGTACCCTGCCGAAGCTCCATCCTTACCGGTTTTTTATAAAACCGTTATTTTCTCTAAAAATTTAGTTATTAAGAGGAAACAAATATTTTATATGTTTAAAGCTGAAAGAATAACCTTTCGTATGGTGTACAATATGGTTAACTTTTTCTTCATTTTTGTTGTATTTCTCATTTTTGTTTGCATACTAGGTTAAATAGGAGAATCCTCTGGTTTTTCGGTTTTTACTAATCGTATATTTTGAGTACACAGTTCTAGGTCCCTACTTTCAATTGTGATACGACAAAAAATTCGCAAAATTTAATTTGATTTGATTGTACGCATGATGTAAGGTTGATGTTATGCTGGCGGACAAATGATCCCTGGTCACGTCACTTTTTGCGTTCTCTTTTCGTTTGATGAGCTCTGTGCCCAACGTGTGTTATGCTGACGGTCATATGATCCCCAAGCATTTGGGGATTTTTACTTTATCCGAAAAAAGTATCATCGTTGAACATGGTTGAGTGTTGCTATTAAGCAGGTTTCATTACTGCTTCCATACATTTCGCACTGACATTGTACTATTTTAATAGTAAAACATAAATGTTGTGAATAATTCACCAACGCAACATTGTTTTGATCCCGTGATTTCATATTTTTTTCGAATCATTTGGTGACCGTGGTGGGCAAAATTTATTCTCTCGCTCTTAATTTTTCAATTTACATTGAAACAACAACAATGCGTGCCCATGAAGTGCCCATGACCGCCAGCAAAACATATTCTTAAGCGAATCGGCCCAACCTTATAATTCTGCCATGATCGTGCCCAAAGTATGTTATGCTGGCGGTCATTTGATCCATGATCACTAGTACATTTTTTAGTACTTTATTCGAAAAAAGTGTTGCGGCTAGTTGTCAAAACGACGAATTTCGTAGAAATTGCAAACGTTGTAAATATATAATGTTTCCACGTTGTAAACTGTGCTGTCGCGTGTGTTAAATTTGTGATAATTTCAGTGAAAATATTATAAAAGCAGAAGAAGTCTTAAATTTGCTAGAAAACTTGTAGCAATTCTAACCTAAAATCAACTGCGAAACGTGAACACAAACGAACAGCTGATTTTGACAACTAGCCGGCATTTTCTCTGCTGTCTACTTCATTCTTCTCCGAGTCGGCCCTACCTTATAATTCTGCCATGATGTAGCCAAGGCGGCCGGGTTCACTTCGACCACCAGCCACAGATTAAAATTCACTCTTGCGGCGGCAGTCCACTTCGTAAGTCACTTATAATTTACTAGCTCATGACCTAGATCCCACGGGTTGTGCTATTGAGCCAATCACTTCTGCCTATTTCCTAAGTCTTTTCACACTATATGCTACTGCGATGACGTTCGCTAAATCTTGGCCTGCATTCCTTTTTTTTTCTTAGTCTTTTCACGCGTTATGCAGTTGAGCTGACGTGCTCTAAGTATTCTTGGAGCCCTGCTGATTTTTGAAGTCTTTTCACGAGTTGAGCTACTGAGCTGCGATACTATTTTCTAAGTCTTTTCATGCGTTGTGCTGACCAGTTCACGTTTACCATATCGCCTGTCTTGCCACATTTCCGTCAGGACATAAGGACATATCACGCAGGACACCCGACTCCGAAGGTTATTTTTCGAGGTGCTAAAACTTTATTACATATATGAATTTAACAAATGAATTAAGGGGCAGCACCACCCTAGAGGTTTAAGAAAATCGAACATTTGTTTTTGTTTTAAATGATTGTTTAGGATCTGAGCAATGAGAAAATATTCATTTCATAGTCGGCCCAAAGTCCACCCAGAAAGAGGCTAGAAAATGGGCAGAAGACGATAAGACGAATATAATCAATAAGAAAATCAAGAGGCGCACAAGCGACCCGAGGATGCAATACAACTTTATACTTTCAAACGCGATTTTTTCGAAATCATCACGTGGACATAATTTTTTTATAAAAAATTATATTTTTTCTCCATTTGTTTATAAAAAATTATTAAAAAATTTGTACTATACTTAAACATATGTACAATAAAACTATGTAATTGGTTTTTATGAAATATTTCATGTTTTGCCAAAAAAAAAAAATTTTTTAAGCCGGGCCATTTTTCCTATCTCTAGAGTGGTGTTACCCCTTAATTAAGATATAACAAATTGTAGTGGAAAGCAAAAGAATAGTAATTAACTTGAAATTATAATAATAATAATAATGAAAGAATTAAGCTTAATCGCAGTGCATTAAACTTTTGTGATCGAACTATGTGCAACGGCGAGTGATACCTCGGCGAGATAAAGGTGTGTCACAAAGTCAAAATCGCTAACAGGTGGAATATGGACAAATCCCAGCGTGTCGGACGTTTCATTCGGACGAACCCCGCCAGGTTAGCAACTTAGTTGCGCCTCCCTGTCAAAGCCAGGATAAAGGAGGATGGTTGTTTGTAGAATACGTCCTGCAAACGTAAAAACTGATAGGGTCAACCAAGAGGTCGGGATGGCGTCCATCTTGGTAGCAGGTCACTATGTTAAATCCTTGTGAAAAAAGCCTGCGATAGAATAGCAATGGTCCAGAGAACTTGTTAGCACGGGGATAGTCAAACCCGTCGAATGAGGTGACCTTATCTATCCACGGCAAGGAGACATGGTCTATATGGCCAACAAAATGCGTATTTGGTGTTTTTAAGACGCGGAGTCTTTTTAAGAATAACAGGGACCTTGTTGCGTGTCAGAGGTCCAAAATCGTAGGCACTTCGTTTAAGGTATGTTAATGGATCCATGCCTTAAATTGAAGTGACAGTCATATACGAAAAAGTGCTATGTGCACAGTCAATTACAAAAATAAGTTACCAAGTTTCCCAAAAAAAAAAAAAAAATAAAAACAAATGTTCATGTCGTCATAGTTTAATATCAGCTAACTCCTGAAGATAAGATCGACTATGAAATAGAAGAGGAACAACAACTAGCACAACAAAATCTTTGAGTATTAAGAAAAGCTTTGATCTATCTTCGAATAAAAGAACTTACTTTCCCTGAAAGTAGGCTTCACAAATTAGAAGAACTTTCAGCTGCTTTCATATCATTTGTATTCTCGTACATGCAATTCAGTGTAATTTACTAATTGCATTCTTAAAACAAGTAGAAAATGAAGAGCTTAGTGGATCACAGCAAGAATCACGAAAAAAAAGGCTACTGATGAGTTGGTGTAGCGGCCAACGAAACAGCTGTCTAGTCTGCTATGTGAGTGATACTCTATATAGGGTATTGTTGTTGTTGGTTGTTTTTCCATCAGTTGTTTTCTTCGGAAAGCAACATTGACCTTGAGCTCGATAAAATATAACCTTTAATAATTGAAAATTTATTGAAGTTATATAAACACATAACTTTAAATACAAAAATTCTATTTATATATAAGAATTTTTTGTCTCATTTGCCGGGATGTTCTAGACCCCCATTCGGCGGGACCGAGTTGCCTAGGTGACTATCATGGGTTTTCCCTTCGGGGAGACTCGTGCTGGCTGTGGTTTGTGCACATCGCTTGCACAGGTCTAGATTGAGCGGCGGGGTCGCGCAGTAGTACGACCGGGCTGGCATACCTGCTTAGTATGCAAGAGATTGGATATGTCTCGTCTTGACCAGTAGATGGTAATGAAGGTACGCCATCTACCGGTAGCCAAACTGGTACTATTAAGGGCAGTATGGAATTCTTATTGCATACTGCTTTTACAGAATAGGGCACAGGGTAATGCTTTTGTGTTTATGAATGTGACATCTAGTACGTGGTTGCTTTTCTAGTGTCACTTGTATAATACAGATCTCTGAAGAGTATTTCAGGTGCACATTCTTTTTTGGATGTGCATTTTTTAATACTATATGTTCTATTCATGAACTATAACTCCAACGTCTATGGACCCAGAGGAATTAAGCCTTAGCGGCAGGGGCCCTCTATAAACACATAGCGGATTTCTGTTTCATTCGGACGCTTCTTTGAATTTTTCATACGATGCAGGGATATATTTAGGATAGGTGTATGTTATCGTAAACCTATATATTGGTATAATAAAACAAACAAAAAAAAAAAACAAAACAATTTATATTCAACTTAATTTTATAGCAAAATTTCTATTTTAAACATGCGTTCGGACGTTTCATGTAACGTTTAATTTGTTCGGACGTTTCGTGTCGGACTTTCAGATTTTTCTATTTGGATCCATTGGGTAATTAAGTAACTAAGTAATTAAAAAACAAATTTAATATGTTGTTCTTTCCTTGCCTCAATCATTTCATTACTATCTTTAGTCAAATACTGCCATTTTTAATAAAACAAAAGCATTTGCGAAACACTAACTAAACATTTACCAAAAGGAAAAACAACATTTGTGAAACACTGCGGGTTATTTGATCACCATAGTAAATGAGTTAATGTATTAATTGCTTAAATAAATAAAATTGAAATGTTTCTCCAAGATAATAACCAAAAATTATAAGTTTTGAATAACTTTTTATTTTTCGCCTGTGGTTGACCATTTTTGGAACCTGCCCATATATGAAACACATACATACAAAGCACCATGCGATTGCGTTATATCCCAATAGCCAATAAAGCTACGCCTCTTCTAACCTTTACTGCTACTTTTGGCGGTAAGATACATGACATCCTCGCTGATTCTGCTGGCGCTTCTATAAGGCCTAATTTTTAGCTACCCAAGGCAGTACAACAATTATATTTTTTCCTACAAAAACTGGTTATGCTTATATTTCAGGGTTACTTTTTCGTTAAAAGTTAAAATATATATTCATTCAAAAATATTGAATAATAATCAGTGTCAGGACTTAGAAATATTCTTATCTAACAAAACTATGTAAAATAAAATAAAATCACAGAATATATAGGTAGAGGTATACATAAAAAGGAATAAAAAAAAATTTTTGTTTAATTTTTTTGGTTAACCCCTTCTTTAAGCCATTCTAAAGAAGTGCTTATAGCAGGCCTCTTTAAAGCAGGGAGGGCGGAAGGCATGGAAAATTTGACCATTTCATTTAAAAAAGTATATGGGCTTGGCTACGAGTAGAGTTGGCCTCCGAAATCCATTTCAAGGCATGCTAGTAGCCCTTCGAATACCTGCCAATGCCTACTGGGATGTACATCTTGACGCAAAGTTGGTCTAAAGGTGTAATCTTCAAAGGAGAATGTGATACTTGCAATGTATGTTTAACATCTATAAGGACAACTCTTGCACCTAAAGTTCCGATTCTAAATTTACACTTACTTTATTCAATCTCAGATACAAAAATTTTTCAATTGTTGTAAATAAAGCACTACACATACAAAAAATAGCGACGGTTAAAGTGCCTACAAATAACAACAATACAATATATAAACACATGTTTGTCCAACTTTAATGTCTGTCAATACGTGATGTTATAAAAAAGAGGAAAAACTGAAATTGCTTCAAATAGAACACTGAAATATGGACATTCTACGTTTCCTTTAGCATGTAGTGTAAAAAAAAGAAAGAATGATTTTTCAGCAACTTTCGGCAGACAGCTTTTGAGGTTTGCACCAAAGTCTGTGTGGCGTGTTCGTACAAAGAGTATATATATTTAAGGAAGAGAATTTAATTCGCTCACTCAATTTTACTCGCTCAAAATTCAGCATACAAATAAGACTGTTGGGGAAGTGTTTTCGAAATGTGATATTCGAAAACATTTCTGCCGGTATTTGTGCAGTCGCCGTTGTTGTTGTCAGATTCTATACACTGGCTGAAACTGGTTTGACTGTTTTTTATAATAAATAATAGTTTTTTTTCATAAATTTTATAAATCACAAAAATTTATCATTTGTATAAAAAATTATGCAAAAATACAAGTCTTTTTTCACATAAAATTTATAACAGAATTATTTATACAAAAAACAGACACGGAAATTTCCAAATTTCTTCGTAGTCCAAGTAGAAAAATTAATGAAAAAAATATAAGTCCTTTTTATCATACACGTCGTATTCGTTTGGGTAAGGTGTTGGACTAGCATTCAGATGACGTGGTCTCGATTCTTGACATGGTAAGTTCAAATTTATAATTTCAATATGAAGAGTTTTTCTGTCAATATAATAATTTATATTCATTGGTTATTAAAAACACCGAAAATTAATATTTTGTTTATTTTGTAAAATTAAAAAAATTTATTATGATTTTTAACTATTAGGCTATTCAGAGTTTAAACGTATATTTACAAAGAGTATATAAATTGGTCAATACATATATGAAAAGCCGTTGGTAATTTTTGTCAACATTTGTTATTTTTCATACTTCAATACTTCAATTTGTCAAATAAATACCTTGAAGTTATTTATTTGAAAGTTGCAAATATCTAATTCGGAAGCTGAAATAAATTTGTATTTTATACGTGCACGAATATTTTCCTTACAACACGTTCTTTTCAGCGTTTTATTCATATTTATTCGTTTAGTTAGTTTAGTTACACAGTTTCAACATAGAAACTAGAACATAGAGATAGAAAATAAATAAGTAAGTTTAGTAAAACAAAATTGTAAATGTATTCATGTTAAATATGGTAAAATTAGCTAACATTTTGTCCTTGGGTGCATTTCAATCTAATCAGAAATAAAGAAGTTATAGCGATTTTTCTATACCTTCATACTTCAAAATAGACAAAATCATAAAAATCGACTATCGACGAAATCCACCCAAAAAATAAAAAAAAAGCTGCTGAGAAGCAGCAAAAAAATCCAAGCAGTCGCAAAAACAAAAAAATCAGTCAAACCAGTCGACTGATTAGAATTCCTGCAAATGATGCATGCCAATTTCTTTCTTTCATTTCAGCTACCCACACACATGCATTTTGCTATTATTCAAAAAAGATCAGTCAAACCAATCGACTGATTAGAATTCCTGCAAATGATGCATGCAAATTTCTTTCTTCTATTTCAGCTACCCACACACATGCATTTTGCTCTTATTTGTTGTTAAGAAATAATTACTTCAACTGATTTGTGGCCGACTGCTTAAGCGTTTCCCTTGTACGCAAAATGCCCGGGTTCGCGGCTAGGAGGCGGCGCTTTGATTATTACTCTCTTTTTTTTTTTTTTTTAAATTTGCTGCTATTAAATGCAAGATTTTCTTCTTGACCTAAAAAAAATGTTATGAAGGTAATTACAAATATTAAAAAATATATATAAAATCCTTTCATATTTTCATGCAAATACCTGAATCTTGCAAATATCTAATTGGAATATTGAAATAAATGCATGCCATATACCAGCAAGCAGGCAAAAAATGTGGTAAAAAAAATTTTATTTATTCCAATTTTTTTTAAGAAACAAAATAAATTCCATTAAGTTGAGATAATTAAAAACTTTGAAAAAATAACATTTCGTATTTTCATGCTTCAACTTGAAATAAGTATGAAATGAAATGAAATAAATCTATGCAAGCAAAAGCAGCAAAAAAATGTAACATTGTACATACTGAACAAATTCAATTATGAAATTTTTGGAAAATTTCATAAATTGAATTATATAAAAAATTTCCTATTTGACCTAAAAAAATTAAAAACAAAGATATTCGGAAAAAAGCATTTATTTTCATACATATCCTGAAAATAATATCTAATATCTGAAATATCTAATTGTGTTATTGAAATAAATCCATGCAAGCCCGTCCAGCCAAAAATGTAAACATTGTGAAAATTTATTTCAATAACACAAAAACCAGTCAAACCAGTATAGAATATATCAATGCAAAATGTAAACATTGTGCAGAATTTATTATAAAAAACAGTCAAACCAGTTTCAGCCAGTGTATAGAATCTGACAACAACAACGGCGACTGCACAAATACCGGCAGAAATGTTTTCGAATATCACATTTCGAAAACACTTCCCCAACAGTCTTATTTGTATGCTGAATTTTGAGCGAGTAAAATTGAGTGAGCGAATTAAATTCTCTTCCTTAAATATATATACTCTTTGGTTCGTAGCCTTGGTGCTTTTGCATGAAAACACTTTGAAATGCAGAACAGCTGAGAAATCATATAAACACAAATAAAATCGACAATTTGAAGCAAAGCAACATTAGAACCGCAAATAGACTTGCAGCGGTACGTGTTGGGAATTCAAAGGACTGGCAAAGCCTCAAAACATATCAAGGAAACACGAAACTCTAAATTTCGTATAAGTTAAAGTTATGCATACAATTAAAGGCTAAATCAGGAAAAATACAAAAAATATTGTTGGATAAAAAAAAAAAATTGTATAACATCAACAGTTACCTGATGTCCGAAACAAGCTGAAAAAATAAAAATATATATATAAAAACAAAAATTCCAATAATGGATTCTGACCAATGATATGAAATATTGTTTAACCACAAAATCATGTTTTGTTGTTGACAGCTAACAAAAACATAAAATCAACACAAACAAAAATACAACCAAACAAACAAATACAAACATAGACATATATGTAGTCAGGGAAAATGTGTATAAAAACGTATGTGTCTGAATAAAATCCACAACTGAACCACAAATCGACAAAAAATAAAACAACAGAAAGGAATAAATAACTATGAAAAAGTTGCCACCAGAAATAATTATCAGCAGATTTCAGCCAGAAAAATACAGTCACACAACAAAGCTTCCCAGTGGGAAAAAACATCCTTCTATAATGCCTTATAGCCTACTTATTTTTCGTCCGCGAGGCATGCAAACGCCCCTTCCGAATCCCCATTACTTTTACAAAGGCATGACCGCCTCTAGTAAGCTTCTTTCTGTAAAGTAAATTTTAAGTACTTACGTTAAAAAACATCTTAAGTACTTACGTTTTCCTTTACTAAAATAAAGTGCAGGGAATGTACCCGACGATCGGAATCGTTCGTGTTTCCATTCTTATGCACTTTATTTACTTTACTATAAGTAGGATGTATGCATGAAAACGTAAGGTACACGTGCAGTATTGATATACGACGTGCACATAACCTATTTAAGCCTTATTCATAACGGAAATTTTAAGCACTGCTTACGTTTTACTCACAAAAGAAGGTGAACGTAAGGCCACGGAACATACTTTTTTATGTGCCAGTTACGTTTTGACGTTGTAAACAAGAAATTAAAACCAAAACGGATGGTAAAATATTTATAAATTAAATATTTGCCAGAATGAATGTCACTACATTGCCGGTTAGTACCCAGTAGGCATTGGCAGGCCTTCGAAGGGCTGCTAGCCGGCCTTAAAATGGACGTCGGAGACCTACCCTACTTATATCCAAGCCCATATACTTTTTTATATGAAATGGCCAAATTTTCCAGGCCTTCCGCTCTGCTGGCTTTAAAGAGGCCTGCTTATAGAATGGCTTAAAGAAGAGGTTTACCAAAACAATTAAAAAATAATTTTTTTTTTTTACTTCTTTTTATGTATACCTACCTATTTATTCTGTGATTTTATTTTATTTTACATATTTTTGTCTAATTTTTGAACTAATATATATTTCAACTTTTAACGTAAAAGTAACTCTGAAATATAAGCAGAACAAGTTTTTGTAGGAAAAATATAATTGTCGTTCTGTCCTGGGTAGCGAAAAATAAGGCCTTGTAGAAGCGCTGTGTCTTACCGCCAAAAGTAGCAGTAAGTGCACGCCTTCGCTAGAAGTGGCCTAGCTTCGTTGCCTGTTGGGAAGACATTTGTTCTTTACTCATTTCTCTATTGGTTTTTGCTACATCTTCGTAGCATTAATTATAAACTGTTGCCTGCGTTGTACGAAATAAAGTACATATGGAAACAATCACACGAAGACATGATCGGCTTAACCGTGCATTCCTTATCGCTGCAGCCACACGTGATAGTACTGGCATGCTAATAAAGAATATGTATTTACTTCGAAAATTTTCCGAAATAATCAACAAATTTCGCTGCGGCCACACGTGATAGTAAATTTTCATTTGAAAAATGTCGTCAAAGCCAAAGGTTCGACCACTTTTGTATTCCGTTTGCTTTTATTCAGTGATGCTTTATATGCCAACACAGCACCAAACTTAAACGGGATAAAAATGGGGAAATAATTATGTTGTAAAATGTGTTTATCAATATTTTTCAAAATGAAATGCAACTTATTCATATGATATTTTATGTGTCAAATAAGGGCAATTAAAATAATTGCATATATTTCACTACAAGACATGAAAGAAAAGTGCATATTTAAAGTTCGAATATTTTAGGGAGAAAATACAACACTGTTTTCTTACTTCGATTTCGCACTGGCTGTGGTTGTCGAAATTCACTGTCTCAGTAAAAGTTGTTGCCAGTGGACTGCCAGTGATGTCAAGGTGTGAGTGTATTAGTGAAAAGTGAGAGTGTATTGAGTTTTTCGAACTGTTACTGTCTTCGGACTGGCACCAGGGATGATATTTGGGGGCTTTCAGGGCTTTTTTGAGCCCTTTTTCTTTTCATAAGCCCCGAAGCCCTTTTAATTCATTTCAGGCCCTTTTGAAAAATTCTTCTGAAAAAATATCATCTAAGTAGTATATCACATCGATGTACAAAATTTCAATTTTTAATAAAATGTTTTTGAATCGATCTCAATAAAATAAGTTCTGTTGAATTTTTTGAAATTATAGCTATAGAAAAACAAAAACTTCGAACAATTCTCCTCAATTTTGTTTTTTTTTTACGCTATATTTAAGCTATATAAGCCTATGCAGGTACGTTTTTGATAGTTTACAGAAAAAAATCTATTAAAACTGAAGAAAATGTTTGAAAAACTGATGTTCTTATATATTATATAAAGCCACCATGTTAGTATTATGCAGAAGAACCACTAGTTTGTTGTATTGCTTGACATCTACAGGAAAATTTCTTACAAACATTTGGTATCTACTATAATTATAGTGGAGGAAGTATGAAGATTTCTGCACACCCTCCAAAAGATTGTCTAAATTTTCGAATCGATTTTACTTATAATAGTATCCCGAAGTAATTCTATAGGTTTAAGAATAGAATTTTGAGGTGGACAGCTTCAAGCACGATACATTCCTTACAGTAAAAAAGGCTCCATCGTAGCCTTAAGTAGCCTTAACCGATTTAGTATTTAATGTCGTTAATTTTCAATGAACTTTCACCCATTTCTTTTTATTTTATCTGTATCCTATATGGGCATTTCCACAGAAAAGTCCACTGGGACCCAAAAATTAAAAGTTATTAAAAACTTATTATTTTATGATATTATCTTAGAGAAACCTTTAAATTTTATTCATTTAAGTGATTTATACATAAATTCATTTACCATGGTGATCAAATTGTCTGTTTCACAAATGTAGTTTTTCTTTTTAGTAAATGTTTAGTAAATGTTTCGAAAAGTTTTTGTTTTAGTAAAAATGGAAGCTATTGGCTAAATATAATGACAAATGGTTGAGAGCGTGAAATATATTTAATTTGTTTTTTAATTACTAAATTACAATTACTTAATTACTCAATTGAATCCTAATGGAAAAATGCCTCGTTCAAAATGTCACGTATCGACTTGGATTATGATAAAAAAATAAAAAAGTACTGAAGGTATTTGAATCAAACAAAATACATTATAATGTAACGTTATTTCATAAGATTCTTAAACTAGTGGCATCAAAAATCTGTGACAGATTTCGCTGAATTCTGATTTTCTATATATAGACACGAAAACTACTTCCATTTTTGTTTATTTTTTTGAACCAGGACTATGCCTATTATAGTCTAGCTACCAAAGAGCTTCAATGTAAGCTAAAAAGAAAATGCAAATATGTTTTACTTTGCCTTTTTTTCCCTTTAAATGTGTGCGACGGTCACGTTTGCCATTATGGAAATGCCCATATAAAACTTCACGCTCTTTTAGAGCATGGCGTTGGAATTTATCTAAATAAATTCTTAAGAAGTAAGAAACAATTATTTGCATAAAAATTAGTTTTTTTCACCTTTAACTAATTTAACTAATTTTTTTACTTAAGGCTCTATATTCCAAAATTGTATAACATTCATGAAATTATTCTTTATCAAAGTCCGCCATTCCTTAATATGTTGTTTTGGTAGAACTAATTTTATTTTGGTATCATGCCCATATCGTACCGCATTTTTGATTCGTCTTCTTTTTTTTTTACGGTTTTCTGTGGAAATGCTTTGCTATTTTTATTTGTATTATTAACTTATTTAATAAATGGCTTTGTTACAAATTTTTTTTGAGAATTTTTGTTTATTTTTTGACATAATTTTGACTTTTCCAATGAAAAATTAACTATATATGTAGATTATTTTTTGACATATTTTTGAGGTTTGCAATCAATGCACAAGCCTTTTTTTCTAAAATGCAATGGGTCCTCTATATATTAAATCAAATCTATTTAAAAGAAAGAATTAAGTAATATTACTCTGACCCACAATTTCTGATTCTGAAAGCTGATCCTTTAAACTAAAATGTGATATTTTTGAGACAAATAATTAAAGTTCCCTGCTTAGGTCGAAATAGTGAAATAAAAAAAAAAAAAAAATCTGAAAAACTGTCAATTCGAAATCTATTTGGATATATGTGGCCATGGCAGAATATTCAAATAGAAAGTCTTTAATATTGAATTGCCACTAAGGGCCCCATTCATGTCAAAAATGCCCTACTTTTGTATAAATTTTGGCCCTTTTACAACTAAGTCAATATCATCCCTGACTGGCACGTGTGGCTAGTGGGTATGCAGTTGCAATCGTAAGCGAAGATGTAAGGTGTTCGAAATGTAACAAAGAAGGTGTGTTCTCGTACTTAAAAGTACAGAAACAGGTTTTCTTTCGCAACAAGTAGCAACATTTGAAGAAACGTCAACTACTGTAGCTGATATTTGCAAAAGACTGCTTACCACCTTGCATCCTTTTAAATGTGCCTGGCGTACACTTTTTTAACATTTCATTATATCTTTTATTAAATTTTATCATCAGCTGGCATTGTCTCACGCAATATTTTAGCATTAGCTGTCAAAATATGGCAGCTTGCTAATTGTTGCGAATTTTGCTTCGCCAAATTTGTGTAGCAGAAAATAGCAACATTTGAAAAGGACTGGATTTCTCATTTTCGCTCTCTTTTGCGAATTTTTTTGGGTACGGGAACAGGAAAAAGCAGGAAATGGCAGAAAATCGTACGAATTTTCAAGTACGGGAACAGACCTATAATAACTTTCGCATGATCCTGTTTTCACCACCATAAGCTAAAGGAAAACATGATTTATTTAGTAAGCACTTTATGATCCTTCCGACTGGGGGGTTAATTAACTGACACACACAATTATTCAATTGCATGCCTGCTTAACACATACATAAATCTACTCTAGGTGAGTTTATTTTACGGCACCAACAAGTGACAAAATATTAACATTATAAGGTGGCATTAATATCAGGAATATTATATCCATTATGGCACTTGGCAATGGCAAAAACAACTAATGCTTTGTGTTTTAGAAAATTGTTATCACAAACAAACCGCTTAAGGCAAAATATTGAGTTGTTGTTTGACTTCTTTGAAAACTACTGCTTTTGTTAATTTTAGCTCCAGTTAGCAACCCTATGGCAAGTGTCAAAATATTTGAATATTGTGTAACAACACAAAGAAAGGTCAATTCTAGCGTCCACGTTCAAAGCTATATGTAAGTGTGAATTTGAAGCATAAAGGCCCGAATTCGGAATGCTTTTTGTTGTGACGGACTGAAGGAAACTGTATTTTCATGCTTTAGGCATGAATTTGAATTTGAATTCGGTTTTGAATATGGAAGCAAAGAGTCATTAAAGGTACAACAGCAAGAGGTTTTGTTGCTTAACCAACTGATGTGAATTTTCTTCCAGGTTCGCATCTGCATTTGGACTCGAATCAGAGATCAGTAATCAGTAATCAGTAATCACTACTAGTGAGATAAGTATATTTATGTCATGACTATTGGTGCAAATGTGTACTCATACCAAAAAACTAAAATACTTTGACTTATTCCCACTTAATCTATAAAATTCTCATAGTACTCCTGTACACATGTGTGACGGCAAATTATGGCTGAGTTCCTAAACGACTTTATGCATAGCATAGGTGTGTTTTATCTTTGAATTGGTGCTTTGTAGATACACAAAAACTACGCAACTAAAGCGTGCAATACTTTTTATTTACGCGTTTAGAACAACTCATTTGTTGATCTCAGGGTAAAAAAAGTATGACTCAGGTATACCAATCGAACATATTTTTTCTGTACAGTACAGAATTTTGACTCGGCGCACAATTCAATCAAGAGAATTTAATCGAAAAGTCCAAAGAGAGGCAAATCAGCTAAATAGTATACTGATTGTGGAGCATCATCACAACGAAGGAAAACACATAATTTTCGTGAAAATATTCAAGTAAATAAAGCTTTTGAGATGTAAAACATCTTCTTAGGAAAAATCTAGAACGCGAACGCCGAGATGGAGGCGTGGCAGGTATAGAAATATGTATATATTTTTGATCAGCATCACCTCCTGAGTCGATTTCCGTGTGTCCGTCTGTCCGTCTGTCGACACGATTACAGCCGCAATTTTAAAGCTACCCTGTAGGAAAATCAACTAATTTAAAAGTAGTTGATAAAGTAGTTTTTTGTCAACCACAACTAGTTGAAATTCTGACTTTTTTCCATAGAACGAACTAACTTATTTTGTATGGTGATGTCCGCTAAATAAGTCAATTGACTGTCGTCTGCATATATTTTCAACTACTTGTTAAATTAGTTACATTTAAATAATTTTTGTAATTGCTTTAAAATAACCAATTGAAAACTATTACTAATGGCCAAAAGTTAATAATATTTGATGAAATAACATGGTTAAATATATATAAGCTTGTAATCTAATAAAAATTTTCAATTAAAACATGCCAACATCAGAGTAGTTGCCGCCTTAATATAATTCAAAGTAGTTTATCAATCACTGGTTTTTAAGTAGTATTTCAATTACTTCATATATTGAAGTGGATGCCGCCTTAATATAATTCAAAGTAGTTCATATACTGGTTTATTTTAAACTAGTTTTTAATTAGTTGTTTTTAAAAACAAGTTAGTTTGTTCCTATAGGGTATCGCGATGAAATTCAAAATATAAGTTTATTTTTAAAAACGGAAGATCAAGTTCGAGAATGGGCTAAATCCGATGAAAACCACGCCTACCTCCCATACAAAGTGACTTTATATTAACCGTAAAATGTCTTTAAAATTCACAAAAATTAAGGAAATGCCTTCAAATTTGACCTGTAAGCTTTGCTCTTCAGTCTTAATCCTGGCTATGCATTTGGAAAAATCGGATGGAAACCACGCCTACCTCCTCCCATACAAAGTGGCTTTATTTTGAAAGTAAAATCTCTTAAAAATCTGCTCAAATTAAAGAAATGTCTTGAAATTTTACATATAGGCTTTGATAATACAGACCATCACTATGATATTTGGCGAAGTCGAATGAAAACAACACCTACCTCCCAAACAAAGTGACTTCATCAAAATAGGAAAACTTTCATTAATATATAAAATTGAATGTCATCGTGTATATCGTGGCTAAAGACTTCGAATATACTTCAATATGACCGGGGGGAGGGGGGGGGGAGGGTATTTTAGCTTCGGTACCCTGCCGAAGCTCCATCCTTACAAGTTTTTTAGTATTTTGGCTGAGTTGCGTTAAGATCGGTCAAGTTTTGATATGTACCTCCCCTACAAAATTATGTAAAAAATTAATATAGGTACTCCAAGGGACTGATCAATTTCAACAATTTTTGAAATTATTCTTGATTAGTTTAATACTAAACAAGTATATAAAATGTCATTATTATAAAAGTACTCCCTCTATGTTTTGTCCATAAGCTAAAGGAAAACATGAATTATTTAGTAAGCACCTTATGATCTTTCCGATTGGGGGGTTAATTCACTGACACACACACACACAATTATTCCATTGCATTCAACTGCTTAACACATACATAAATCTACTCTAGGTGAGTTTATTTTACGGCACCAACAAGTGACAAAATATTAACATTATAAGGTGGCATCAATGTCAGGAATATTATATAGATTATGGCACTAGGCACTTGGCATTTGACAAAAACAACTAATGCTTTGTGTTTTAGAAAATTGTTGTCACAAACAAACCGCTTAAGGCAAAATATTGAGTTGTTGTTTGACTTCTTTGATAACTACTGCTTTTGTTAATTTTAGCTCCAGTTTGCAACCCTATGGCAAGTGTCAAAATATGTGAACATTGTGTAGCAACACAAAGAAAGGTCAATTCTAGCATCCACGTTCGAAGCTATATTTAAGTGTGAATTTGAAGCATAAAGGCCCGAATTCGGAATACTTTTTGTTGTGACGTACTGAAGGGAAGTGTATTTTCATGATTTAGGCATGACTTTGAATTTGAATTCAGTTTTGAATATGGAAGCAAAGAGTCATTAAAGGTGCAACAGGAAGAGGTTTTGGTGCTTAACCAACTGATGTGAATTTTCTTCCAGGTTCGCATCTGCATTTGGACTCGAATCAGAGATCAGTAATCACTACTAGTGAGATAAGTATATTTATGTCATGACTATTGGTGCAAATGTGTACTCATACCAAAAAACCAAAATACTTTGACTAATTCCCACTTAATCCATAAAATTCTCATAGAACTCCTCCACACATGTCTGTCGGCAAATTATCGCTGAGCTCCTAAACGACTTTATGCATAGCATAGGTTTTATCTTTGAATTTGTGCTTTGAAGATACACAAAAACCACGCAACTAAAGCGTGCTGAAAAATAATAATCCAGATACTTTTAATTAATGCGTTTAGAACTCACTTGTTGATGTCAGAGTAAAAAAAGTATGACGCAGGCATACCAACTGAACATATTTTTTCTGTACAGTACATAATTTTGACTCGGCGCGCAATTCAATCAAGAGAATTCAATCGAAAAGTCCAAAGAGGGGCAGATCAGCAAAATAGTATACTGATTGTGGAGCATCAACAAAACTAGGAAAAATCTAGAACACGAAAAGGTATTATTTGTTGAAGTGTTACAGGGGAATGGAAATGATTCCGTAAAAATAAAAGTGCGCAAATATTAGGTGCTACTCGTTTAAAATATCGGTCAACTTTTGTGTGTACCTCCCATGTAAAAAATTTCAACCGCTTGTAGTACGCATCTATAGCTATATTTTTTAGTATTTTGGCTGAGTTGCGTTAAGATCGGTCAACTTTTGTATGTACCTCCCATACAAAATCATGTAAAAAATTAATATAGGTCTAGGGGATGTACCCTTACAGCCTTACCAATTTTTACCGTTTTTAGTACGCAATTGTAACTATATTTTTTTAAGTATTTTGGCCGAGTTTCGTTAAGATCTTTCAAATTACAAAATCATATAAAAAAAATAATATAGGTACTCCAAGGGACTGACCAATTTCAACAATTTTTGAAATTTTTCTTTATTGGTCTAATCCTAAACAAGTATATAAGATTTCATTATTATTAAAGTACTCCTTCTATTTCTGTCCATCTTTTGTATGGATCACAGTGGTCTTTTTGCGTCAATAAATAATTTTTCCAAATATTCGGTTTCCTTAATATAAGCAAACTATATTATTGTCAGATACCAGATAAGAAAACTATATAAACATTTTATTGAAAAAGTGAACGCGTTTTTTTATAAAAATCACGATACTTGTGTAATATTTTTTATAGTACACTCAAAGAAGTATTTGTTCACATTGACAAATTCCTAGGTTAAGTTGATAAATTTTTTGCCAGTATAGAGTCAACAAAGGCGTTTGTTAATTTAATTGAAGGTGAAAGGTTGCAATCATATTAACAAAATTTTATTCTGTTTGATAAACGGATATTTTGATTTGATAAAAGACTGTCTCAAGAATGTCGCATTTGCATTGTACATTTGATAAAAGCATTTGTCAATATGAATAAAGATATTTCAACCTGAATATATGGTTTGTTGAATAGAAAAACGAAATGAATTGTTGAATTATGAATCCTACAAAATTGTTTTGCTGTTTTGATAAAATACTTTTTTATTTCAAGCAACCTCCTCCTAACTCCCACTGAAATATTTTTTTTGTTTCACTAATTAAAAAAAATGCACACAACTCACAAAATAGCTTTTTATAATTTCTGCGAACAACAAATAACGCCACCGAAATGCCAGACCTCTATTTTTGTTGTAATGATTGCAAGTTCATCATTACGAAATTGAAATTTTATTCGCGTGACACAAGCGATTATTTATTTTATACAACAATAATCTGGCAGTACTGTTTTCTTAAGTTGTATTTTTTGTTCGTGCTCAAGAAATAAATTAAAATTTGTTAATTTTCGTGAAATTGTTAAGCTGGAAATAATTCGAGTTGGTCTGCTAAGGATTGCTGAGGATATTCATCTTTATTGTTTCTGATTTTCATCTCTAAAAAAGCTGGAAAATCCTTTTAAAAATATTTGCAGTCGTGCTATATATACATATATATATATTTCTTTTTATTTCAGTTTGTTTATTATCTAGCAACAACAACTTTATGTTTAGCTTGTTGAAGCAAGATTGAAACTTTTGTTTTTAATTTCAGTTGCATCTTGACGCTAGTTTGCTATCTTGTCGCTGGTGCTTCTCAAACTGTTTGACAAATAAGTTGTTAAATTCTCAAACTGTCACGGAAATAGAGTTGCCATAGTACTTTTGTTTGCACTTTTTGTTACACTTTTGGAATTTTATTTCAATTTTATTACTTTTATTAAAAATGAACTGCAATTTTCGCAACTGCACTGTAAAAGGTGAATCTGACCAGCTGGTTAATTGCTGGTTGTGTGATGCTTTTTTTCACGTTAAGTGTGCAGCATTGAATGCGAGAATTTTTGATGCACTCAATGAAAGTAAAGGACTTCGTTGGTCTTGTACAGACTGTAGATCTACTGATGTAGATATTTTAAAGCTTATTAGGCAATCTCGAAGAGGCTTTTTAGAGGTGTCTAAGGACTTGGTGGTAGCTCAAGCTAGATTGGCTGATTTTGAAGAACTGTTTAAAAAGTTTAAAATCATGGATGAACCTTCTGTTTCCCATAAACTTAAACGACCACCCATGAATCTTCGAAGTTCTGCTAAATCTGTTAAGCCTGGTGCTATGTCTCTGCCTCCGTCTGTTAATAATAATATAAATTTAATTTCACTTTCACCAGTTTTGAACTCTCCTTCCTGTACTGACTCGGTAAATAAAGATCAAAATACTGAATATATTGCCCCTATAGCTGAGGCTGCATCAGCTGATCTGAATTTACATCCGGTTGAGTCTTCTGAGGTAGTACCAACTATAGTCGTAAGTGATGATTCTCCGGGTAATTCTGGTAAAAAAAAAACTTATGCTGAAGCCTGTACTGCTACTAATGCTATTCCTTCAACTTCCGTTATGAGCTCGGTTTTAACTGGTGCTATACCAAAACAAATATTGAAAAAAAGTATTAATCTACCTTCTTGCAAAGAACTTGTGGTTGTCCAGCCATCTAGATCTATATTTGTGTCTCGTTTTGCTCTTGATACATCCGAAGAAGACGTTTTATATCATATAAACTCTAAATTGAATCTTGTTAACAGGAATATTTCGGTTTACAAATTCAAGTTTTCATATGAGCGCACTGTATCTTCTTTTAAAATAAATTTGCCTGGGGATCTCTTTAATACGGTATTAGATCAAGGTTTTTGGCCTGAAAATACGTTGATCCACGAATATATTCCTAGATCTCAACCTAAAACTACACTGGCTTCTTTACCCGTTCGCACTACTAAACAAAAAAACTAGATTGTTGCCTTGCATTCCTTATCTTATACCAAAACGTTCGAGGTTTGAATACAAAGTTAAAATATTTACATATTTTAAGCCACAACCTACTTTTTGACATAATTGTTTTCAGTGAAACTTGGCTTAAGCCTAACACCCTAAATACTGAAATTCTATCTAATAATTTCAATATTTGCCGTAAAGATAGAAACGCTATTGCTGGTAATTCTTTTAATGGCGGTGGAGTTTTAATTGCCGTTAAATCTTCTTATTTCTCACAAGAAATAATAATTCCTGAGGCATCCGATATTGAATTTTGTTGCGTTCTTGTAAAGCATGGTGCGTTAAATCTTTATGTAACTTGTTCATATATTCCTCCTGTTTCCAACGTAGAGGTTTATTTGAAACATTTGATCTCGATAAATAAAGTGTGTTTAAAACTTCAGCCTCATGATCACATTCTAATAACGGGTGACTTTAATCTTTCAAGTGTCGCTTGGAACTGCTGCACCGAAAACCCTGCAATATTATTGCCTTCGTCTGAATGCTCATCTGCTAATTCATTTTTAAATGAGCTTTCAAGTCAAGGACTTTTTCAATTAAACAGCCACTTTAACAAGAATAGCCGTTTGTTAGATCTTTTATATTTTGACGACAGCAATATTATTTCAGTTTCAAGGACAGATCCACTCGTGCTCCCTGAAGATCCGTACCATCCAACTTTAGAAATTGCTCTTAATTTTCCTAAGCAATATGTAAAGAATCGTATTGCTCAACCTCCTGCTGAGTTAAATTTTAAAAGAACCAATTATGTTTTGTTAAAAAACAATATATCTAATATTAACTGGACATCCGTACTAAATATCGTTAATACACAAACATCGCCAGAAAACCTTGATTCGGCTGTCTCGGCTTTTAATAGAACTCTCAATGATTGTTTTCTATCATCAGTACCACAGAGAAAAGCCCGTTTAGCATCTGGTCCTGTATGGTTTACTGAAGAACTGAGAAAATTAAGAAATTTAAAATCCATGCATTATAAAAAATTTAAAAAAACTCATAGCATTACAGATTTTGGTTCCTATACCTCAATTAAGTACAAGTATCGTCAATTATGCAAGCAATCTTACGATATTTATTTAATGAAGGTAAAATTAAACATCAAATCTGATGCTAAATCATTCTGGAACTTTGTCAACACAAAACGCAAGATTGATTCCTATCCTTCTTTTATGAAATATAATACGGTTGAATCAGATAGCGAGAATATCATTTGTAATCTTTTCGCTGACTTCTTCAAAGCGACCTATTCAACTTCATCCTATGATAATCTAAGCTATCCTTTCAGTGTTCAATCTGGGGATATTTGTCTCCCAATAATTGATACTAACACGGTTTTATCATGCTTAAAAGCTCTTGAAACGTCATATAAAAGTGGTCCCGACAATATACCGTCATGTATACTAAAATATTGCTGTGATGAATTAGTAACTCCAATCACTTTGCTTTTTTCGTCTTCATTAAAATCTTGCTATTTTCCAGTTGCCTGGAAGTCGTCTTTTATTATTCCCTTGCACAAGTCTGGTAACAGGTCTTTAATCGAAAACTATCGTGGAATTGCAAAATTAAGCGCTTTGCCGAAGCTTTTCGAGGCAATCATTACTTCACAATTATCACATAGTGTTAAATCTGTATTGTCTCCACTCCAACATGGATTCGTTTCAGGAAAATCTACGGTTACAAACCTACTTGAATTTACTTCCAAAACCATTGAGAATTTTGGAAAAGGTTTACAGACTGATGTTATATACACAGATTTTAGTAAAGCTTTTGATGTTGTTAATCATAAGCTCTTAGTCTTAAAACTATCTCTTGCTGGATTTCCTACAACACTTGTAAGATGGATTGAATCTTATTTATGCAATAGAACACAACGTGTTCTTTTTAAACTTGTAAAATCCCATGAGTTTCCTGTCACTTCTGGTGTACCTCAAGGAAGCCACCTCGGGCCTCTTCTTTTTTTACTGTTTATAAATGATTTGCCATCTGTCATAAAGCATTCGAGTATTTTAATGTACGCTGATGACGTGAAACTATTTCTTCCTTTCAAAAATGCTAATGATGCCGTTCTCTTGCAAGCTGACATAGACCATCTTTATAGCTGGTGCAACGTGAATCGTATGAATCTTAACATGAATAAATGCAAGCATATGACTTTCACTCGAAAATCTCCTGTCACATGTATTTATAAAATTTGTGACCATACACTTGAGTCCTTAGATGTCTTTCATGATCTTGGAGTAACTATGGATACTAAACTTCGCTTTCATATTCATATTAATAAAATTATAAATCGAGCAAATAGTACTTTAGGTTTTATTAAACGATGGGCAAAAGAGTTTAATGATCCCTATATAACAAAAACCTTATTCACCTCTCTAGTGCGACCTATTTTAGAGTATGCTTCAATTGTTTGGTGCCCTCGATATAGTTGTTACATTGATGACATAGAATCAATTCAGAAAAAGTTTCTTTTGTTCTGCTTAAGCCATCTTTACTTTAATTTCAGCTATAACCTACCACCTTATGAATATCGTCTGCAACTTTTAAATCTTCCTACTTTAAATAATCGGAGAATTATGCTAAATGTTACTTGGATTTTCAAACTTTTACATGGATACGTAGACAGTCAATACTTACTGAGCAAAATTTACTTTAATATTCCTCTCCGACCTAGAAGATCTTTTGAGTTACTTTACATGAACTTTTGTAGAACTAATTACTTGCAAAACGAACCACTCAGAAGCGCTTGTGGGGACTTTAATTTTGTTTCAGATGCAATTTCTTTAAATGAATCGGTTTACTCAATTAAATTTAATATTTTAGATTATCTACAGTACCGCCATTAATCTGGATCATGCTTTCCAAGGATACTGAATATTTCCTGTGATGTTGTGCACAACTTATACAATCTAGCTGTGTAGTTAAATATGATTACCAGAGCGAGATCACGTCCATCTCGCCTGGCATATGCCGGTTTGACGTCGTACGACTAGCTTTGCATGTGTGAGCTGTGCTCTAATCCATATTTATATAGATATACACGCTATAGATATATTTTGATTATCCAGAGCAAGACCTCTTATGTCTTGCCTAGCACATGTATGAGCTCGACCTCGTCCGTCTAGCCTGGCATATGGGAGCACCGCTCTAATCAATTCTTCTATTTACTACTAAGAAGCTAACCGGATTGCATCTGTATATACCTGAAATCCTGACAACTTTACATTTTTATAAAATTAAATTGTACATAAATTAATTGTATCATATTTATTTTGTCGAATATTAATTGCTATAAAGCCATATGTGCTTAGCATTAAATAAATAATAATAAATTATTTCTTCAGCACAACAAACCTACTTATTTATCAAACCAACGAAATAAGTTTGTTAGTTCTATTTTTAAAAATTATAAAATTTTATTGCGACTGATTGACGATTTTGTTATCATGAATAAGCTTATGTCAAGTTGAGAACAACATTTTTCAAACAAATAAAATATTAACATTATAAGGTGGCATCAATATCAGGAATATTATATCCATTATGGCACTTGGCACTTGGCAAAAACAACTAATGCTTTGTGTTTTAGAAAATTGTTGTCACAAACAAACCGCTTAAGGCAAAATATTGAGTTGTTGTTTGACTTCTTTGATAACTACTGCTTTTGTTAATTTTAGCTCCAGTTTGCAACCCTATGGCAAGTGTCAAAATATGTGAATATTGTGTAACAACACAAAGAAAGGTCAATTCTAGCATCCACGTTCGAAGCTATATTTAAGTGTGAATTTGAAGCATAAAGGCCCGAATTCGAAATACTTTTTGTTGTGACGGACTGAAGGGAAGTGTATTTTCATGATTTAGGCATGACTTTGAATTTGAATTCGGTTTTGAATATGGAAGCAAAGAGTCATTAAAGGTACAACAGGAAGAGGTTTTGTTGCTTAACCAACTGATGTGAAATTTCTTCCAGGTTCGCCTCTGCATTTGGACTCGAATCAGAGATCAGTAATCAGTACTAGTGAGATAAGTACAGGGTAACCCTTATTCGAAGCGCCCATCTGGCAAGACTGTAACTTTCTGCAGTGATGCCAAATCGACTAATGACATACCGCGTTTGAAGCGTCATTCCAAGCAAATGTTTACAATGGAACAGTACACGCCACGCAAACGCTCTAAAATTGTTGAAATTTACATTCAACAAAACAGTTCAATAGTGAAAACTCAACGTGCTTTCAAAAAAATAAATAAAGTGAAAAGTGCGCCTTCCAAGAAAACAATTTATCGTTTGTATGAAAGACTCACAACTGGTAATACTCTAACCCAAAGAGGCCAAATAAAAAGCGACCAAGGCGATCGGATGAGAATATTGCAGCCGTACGAGCCAGTATTGAGCAGTCACCAACAACATCCCAAAATCGCCGTTCTCAGCAGCTCGGCATTCCCCGATCCACTTTAGAACGCATTTTACGTGTTGATTTGAATTTGTTTCCGTACAAAATTCAATTGGTAAACAAATTGTTGCCTACCGATAAGCCACGTCGATTGGAATAGGCCCAAAGAGTCATCGAAATGGCTGAAGAAGACGAGCAATTTTGGCATAAAATTATCATGAGCGATGAAGCTCATTTTCAGTTGAACGGAACGGTAAACAAACAAATTTGCCGTATTTATGCCACTGAAAATCCACAAGAGATTCAAGAGGTACCTATTCACGATGCAAAAGTCACTGTTTGGTGCGGCGTTTGTGCTAAAATGCTCATTGGGCCGTTCTTTTTGGAAGATGATAATGGCTACAGAGTTACTGTCAATCAGGAGCGTTATCGCGATATGATAAACAATTTTTTCATGCCATTCGTTCGTCGAAAGCGTATCAGGCACTACTGGTTTCAACAAGACGGCGCGCCACCATACACAAGCCGCACTACAATCGATTTTTTGAAGCAATTGTTCCCTGGCCGTTTGATGTCAAAAAATGGTGATTTCGATTGGCCTCCAGACTTCTTTTTGTGGGGTTATTTGAAATCAAAGGTTTACGTCAACAAGCCAAAGACCCTAGAAGAGCTGAAAACCAACATCCGTCAAGAAATAACCGCCATTCCCATCGAAATGTTGAAGAAAACCATGGAAAATGCTGCAAAACGGCCACAATATGTCGTAGAGGCCAATGGCGACCATTTACGAGATATCATATTCAAGAAATGATGTAAGCAAATTTATTTGAACCCAATTAAATGATATTCATGTCGAAGAGACAAAAAATTGTGGTTTCTTTGATTTATTTAAAAATAAAATGGGCGCTTCGAATATGGGCAGCCCTGTATATTTATGTCATGACTTTTCCAAAACTCATACCAAAAACCCAATAAAACCAAAATACTTTGACTAATTCCCACTTAATCGATAAAATACTCATAGTACTCCTCCACACTGGTCTATTGGATAGTTCTATTTTTAAAAATTATAAAATTTTATTGCAACTGATTGAATAAATTTCGAAAATTTTTACTAATTCCATTGGTCGGAAAATCGATCACCAATTTTCGTATGCAGGTAAAACATAGTTTTATTTAGCTGAGTTGTCCGAAATCGACTAATTCTCATATGTTTGTCTTTTGGCTGCATGCTCCCGTAAATAATGTTTTATATTTTACATATATTTTTTATCGATTTTCTCAAAAATGGTCCAAAAAATATGTGTCTTGTACCGCTTACCTAAATAGATAAAAATAGAAATTCGAAAAATTTATTTCTCTTCTGAATTTACATTGAACCAAGTCGTGTATATTCTAAAAGCGTTCGAAAAATCTTGGATATTTTTTCGAGAAATTAATTTAAAATTTAGTGGCCGAAAAATTGATCAGAGGGCTAAAATGGGTTAACAAAAGCGGAACGGCACGTGCAAAAAAACTAACGAAGAAAAAACTAACGAAAAGAAGTATTGTTGTTGCGCAACATTGTTGTTGTTTTGTAAGAATTATATTGTATATTTTTATAAACAATTAAAAAGTTACACTCATTAAGCACAATTTGTTTATCAAAAATCTTATCAAGCCCAGTTTTTGGCGTAGACTGCAAACGTGAATAGAATATTTTGGGATGATTTTGAGCTATATTGAACTCAGTTCTAGGAATTTAATTAACTAACGACTTGGGCTGGATATTAGCACATTTCTAATGTGGCTACTGAACTGAACGAGAGAATTCTTACCCCTTGTTGCTTGGCACTCGGGGCGGATCGCCCCCACCGCCTTACCCTTCCGCCGGCACTGCTCATTTGCATTACTTTTTTATACCTATTTATTTTGATTCCTGTGGTGCTTGATTTTGTAGCAAAAAAAAAACCGTCTGGCCCATGGCAGAATTATAAGGTAAGGTCATCACGGAGAGGAATGGAGTAGAAAGCAGAATAAAGCTACGTTGATGTCAAAATCAGCTGTTCATCGCGAATTTCTTTATGCTCACGTTTCGCAGTTGTTTTTAGGTTAAAACTGTTACAGGTTTTTTTTGCAATTTTAAGACTTCTTTCACATTTTATAGTTTTTATTACACTTTTTATATAATATTTTCACTCAAATTAGCACAAATTTAACACCCGCGACCGCACTGTTTGCAACTTGGAAACATAAAATATTTTCTTCATTTGCAATTTCTAGGAAATTCCTCGTTTTGACATTAATGTTGCTTCTCATTATCCACTCTTCGTTGACGCGTGAGAGCACTCAGCGCAGCGGGCCTACCTTATCATTGTATCATGGTCTGGCCAAACTTTAAATAAATAAGCCTCGCTGGAGATAAATATCTGTAGCATATTTTCAGGCTTTTATTTTAAGTGCATGCAACAGTTTTTCAAGTTGCACTCTTTTGGGTTGTACGTTTTTGTTTTCTTCAAGGTAATGACGTAAAGCATAGCTTTCAATTTGTCGATGCCTGCGTTGTGTGAGAGCGACAGAGACAGAAAGGGCTTACTATGCACGCGTGCATAGGCACTGCCCTACACTGATCGCAAGACACGAGAAGCAATACTATATTCGATACAAAAATTGCATCTTGTGTCTTGCTCATCGTTAGTGTGCTTTTTATAATATAAAAGTAAGAGGTCAGATAGAAGAGTGAAAAAAAAGTTGCTCAACATAGAAAATGACTTCTCTTAAAGCAAAGTTGAATTGTCTCAGTTAAAATTTATTTTAATCTCTTTTCCTAGTTAACTTCATAAAATGGCCACAAATTATTTTCTATAAAAATTGTTGATATTTGTTCGTTTTCTCCATTATGTTCCACTCAGATATATTTTCCTAACTGAATATAAAGTATTGAATAAAATATTTCATTCAATGCAGCATTGCGTTGTTTACTGTTGCTAGGCGGAAGTGTGCAAGAACATTTTATGTCATACACTTTGGTGAAGAGAGACAGAGAGAAACAACAATAAAACTGGCCATTCAAGAACTTTGACAATATTTTGCTTTTAACTAAAAATGGTGAATATGTCAACATTTGCTTTGTTTCTGGCGGTTATTGTGTGTGAGTCTATTGTAAAAAAAAAAATAAATACTGCTACAACAGCCATAATAATAGGGAGCACATGAAAAGCCTTACTTAATATATATCACGAAATATGTCAACGAGAATGTGTTCCGTTTCGTGTGTGTGTGTGTATGCATGTATGTGTTATTGTCTATATTGCTGCAAAAATTTCGGATTTTGTTGTAGAATGACCGAAATGCAATTGTTTTGCGACTGGCATTTTGACCACATACGAACACTTCAACTGCTTCAACCAACGCACACATATTTATATATCAAAGTACTGTGCACACACACTGTTGCACTTGAATCTGGTATTGAATTTACTCAAATAATTGTAACAATATGTTGTATGTCCAAATAAGTGTGGATACACGGAGATAAATTTTGAGACAAAGAAGTGGACAATTGTATCTTTTCTTTTTTCAAAATATATACAATATCACCTTGTTCAGGATTCTATTGTTTTATTTGAGTGTAACGGTTGTGACATATGATTCTTTTTCTCGAGTCATGATATAATGAATGATAATAATGAATGTTTTGAAAAAAACTATTTATAAATTACTCAACAGATAACTGATGGAAATTCGTATTTATTTTAGCCTTAAATTGATATAATTAAAACGTTTTTATACCACAAAAGGCATTTTTTTAGGTATGGCTTTATATTTAAGCTGCAATGACAGATATGCAATATTTTTATCAAATCAATTAATTTCTACAGTGTACCATCATTCAACGATTACATCAGCATAACAGTTGCTGATAGCAATCACAAAATATGTGCAAGTGTAAAATTCTATTAATTGAAATTGAATTGGAAAATTGCATTTTTGGTCACCAAAAAGGCTTTTTGTGTAGATTCTAAATTCTAGAACCTTCATTCCTATACTCCTACTTCGCCTACAACATTAGTGTAACGTCCATGCATGTGATTCCAATTCTAACTGAATGCACACATTAAAAACGTACGTATTCAAATTTGCATTTTATATCGTTGGCAAAATTTTGATGATCGGTTGTAAGCCAGGCCAAGTATTCTGCTCATACATACATAGAATAGCAAAATGCTAAATAAAAACCTCAAAAATATAGCAAAAAAAAAAAAAAAATAAAAAAACTGGAAAGCTGAAATACAGAAAAAAGTAGAACATGCATGCAATAACAATAGAGGAAAATAAAATAAAACCCCAAATAAGTTTAATACATTTGAGAGAAGGAAATTGCATTTGGTCCATTATTTCAATATCTACGATCTGTAGCTTTAATTGGCAGCAAAAAATGTACTGACCATCAAACGACCTCAAATGGCGGATTAAATTGATTATGCATATTTTAAGTATTGGTCTTAGTTAAACAATGGCTTTTTGTGGTTCAACTTGTTGGAATTATTTTTAAGCATTCCACAATTTTGCGTATTTAAAATGCTAATATGAACAGTTTTAAAATTTTCATTTGATAAATCAAAATTGTGTGTGCCTTCATCTTTTCAAGGCCAATAAAATATGCTGTTTTATTATTATACTTGTCTTCTTTGTTTAAATGTTTGATACAGAAATTAAAATTTATGTGTGAAAATCAGCCTTTATTGGCAAAAATAAAAAGTTCAAGTTTTTGTGAAGAATTCATATTTAGTGCACGATTTGAGGTACTTAGGAATTTAAAAAAAATGTACTTAGAAAAGAAAAAAACTATTCCCTTGAATCTATTAAAATTATTTAGAAAAGTTGATTTATCCAGGGTGTCTCGCAACTGAGCGCAACTATTACGGAAGGTTGTATAGAGCTGAGCGAAAAAAACGTATGGTTGGACGGGGGGGGAGGGGGTTTTTTAACATTCTTAGGAGCTAAAAAACGAAATGGCCGTCTCAGCCCTTGAGAGTACTTTGACTGAGCTTCTTATGATCAATTGTGTTGTGTGTGTGATGTGAAATGGTTGCACACAAATGATCGAGAACTGGACCTACATGTTTTACGCCGACTCCGAGCGGCTTATGTTCTCAAGAAGCTTTTCATGGCAGTTTTTACTCTCTGAGGATTGCCATTGTCTGCAGAGAGGTGACGTCAGAACAGAAAAATTAGTTCAATTGAAAAAACTTTCTGTGTCAGATGGAGGATTCGAACCTGGGTTCTCTCGCGAAAGAGTCACACACTCTACCCACTACGTCACGGCCGCCACCACACTTATTAGAAAGCAATAATATTAATTACTGCACGACTATTTGTGTTGTCGTAATTTATGATTGTTTTCTAATAAGTATAATTCTTTTAGTTCAGCCAACTTTTTTGTTTTGCTGAAAAAATTTCAATAAATTGCAAAATCCATTATAAAACAAATTTGATTTATTACTCGAAATTCTGAGAAATTGGCACTCAAAGTTGAAATTTAGTATTTACAACTGATTGATTTCATCTTCACACGAGCACAGCTCGGTAACGTTTAAGTCGGTGAGATTTGTTGATATACCATTAGATAGGTGATTTGATTGCCTTTGCAATGAGAAATAAGTTTGCTGTAGGTTAGTTTTTCTGTTAAAAACAATAACTCGAATCAAAGTCGAGAAATATTAATCAACCTTCCCACCGCTCCTAAGAATGTGAAAATAGACCACCCGCTCCCATACGATTTTTTGCTCAAATTGATATAACCTTTCACCTCCGTAAATAGTTGCACTTAATTGCGGGTTACCCTGTATTTTCAAAACTTCAATTTTAATTAATATAATAATTATAATTTATAAGCATTAAAATGATTGATTTTTGAAGAAAAAAAAGGCTTATCTTTAAATTTTTTTTTCGGAGACTATTATAAAGGGTGATTTTTTTGAGGTTATGATTTTCATGCATTAGTATTTGACAGATCACGTGGGATTTCAGACATGGTGTCAAAGAGAAAGATGCTCAGTATGCTTTGACATTTCATCATGAATAGACTTACTAACGAGCAACGCTTGCAAATCATTGAATTTTATTACCAAAATCAGTGTTCGGTTCGAAATGTGTTTCGCGCTTTACGTCCGATTTATGGTCTACATAATCGACCAAGTGAGCAAACAATTAATGCGATTGTGACCAAGTTTCGCACTCAGTTTACTTTATTGGACATTAAACCAACCACACGAATGCGTACAGTGCGTACAGAAGAGAATATTGCGTCTGTTTCTGAGAGTGTTGCTGAAGACCGTGAAATGTCGATTCGTCGCCGTTCGCAGCAATTGGGTTTGTGTTATTCGACCACATGGAAGGTTTTACGCAAAGATCTTGGTGTAAAACCGTATAAAATACAGCTCGTGCAAGAACTGAAGCCGAACGATCTGCCACAACGTCGAATTTTCAGTGAATGGGCCTTAGAAAAGTTGGCAGAAAATCCGCTTTTTTATCGACAAATTTTGTTCAGCGATGAGGCTCATTTCTGGTTGAATGGCTACGTAAATAAGCATAATTGCCGCATTTGGAGTGAAGAGCAACCAGAAGCCGTTCAAGAACTGGCCATGCATCCCGAAAAATGCACTGTTTGGTGTGGTTTGTACGCTGGTGGAATCATTGGACCGTATTTTTTCAAAGATGCTGTTGGACGCAACGTTACGGTGAATGGCGATCGCTATCGTTCGATGCTAACAAACTTTTTGTTGCCAAAAATGGAAGAACTGAACTTGGTTGACATGTGGTTTCAACAAGATGGCGCTACATGCCACACAGCTCGCGATTCTATGGCCATTTTGAGGGAAAACTTCGGAGAACAATTAATCTCAAGAAATGGACCGGTAAGTTGGCCACCAAGATCATGCGATTTGACGCCTTTAGACTATTTTTTGTGGGGCTACGTCAAGTCTAAAGTCTACAGAAATAAGCCAGCAACTATTCCAGCTTTGGAAGACAACATTTCCGAAGAAATTCGGGCTATTCCGGCCGAAATGCTCGAAAAAGTTGCCCAAAATTGGACTTTCCGAATGGACCACCTAAGACGCAGCCGCGGTCAACATTTAAATGAAATTATCTTCAAAAAGTAAATGTCATGGACCAATCTAACGTTTCAAATAAAGAACCAATGAGATTTTGCAAATTTTATGCGTTTTTTTTAAAAAAAAAGTTATCAAGCTCTTAAAAAATCACCCTTTAGGTATATATTAAAAAAATCTTCTGCACCTTGTTACGCAACTTTCCTAATTTAAGAAAAACAAATTAAAATACTTTTTTTTAATATTATTTATTTTTAGAGATGGAGTTGCATGAAAATGCGAAAGTGAGTGGGCAAGTGACTGACACGGTTTCTCGGAAACCACTTTCCTCATCATTCGATGTCAACATTTTTAGCCAACACTCAACATTTTTTAATCGGCATCAATTTAATAAGAATATACCGAAAACAGCAGCCTTTTTTGCGGTTTTTAACCATATCTATTAAACAAAAATATGTTCGTGGATGAAAGAGGGTTGGGGAGGTTCCATGTTCTGCCACAAGAATGAAAAAAATGAGCACAATTTTATTAAAATAAATTGAGCAGTTTCTGAGAAATCGTGTGAAAAAAAGAATTGGTCATTTAGGACTTTAATCGTGCTTTTTATGATCAATTGTGTTGTGCGTATTGTGAAATGTTTGAACATAAATGATCGTGAATTGGACCTACAAGTTTTATGCCAACTCCGAACGGGTTATGTTCTCAAGAAACTTTTCATGGTAGTTTTTACTCTCAAAGGTTTACCATTGTCTGCAGAGAGGTCACGGCCGAACAGAAAAATTATTTCAATTGAAAAAACTTTCTGTGTCAGGTGGGAATTGAACCTGGGCTCTCTGGCATGTGGGCCAAGCACTCTACTTGCGCCACGGTTGCCATCTCCTACTTATATATACTTTTTTCGCGACAATTAAAAAAAAAAAAACGAAATGGCCATTTCAGCCCTTGAAAGGACTTTGACCGAGCTTCTTATGATCAATTGTGTTGTGTGTGTTGTGAAATGTTTGAACACAAATGATCGAGAACTGGACCTACATGTTTTACGCCGACTCCGAACGGCTTTATGTTCTCAAGAAGCTTTTCATGTCAATTTTTACTCTCTGAGGTTTGCCATGGTCTGCAGAGAGGTGACGGACGAACAGGAAAATTAATTCAAATGAAAAAAATTTTCGGTGTCAAATGGAGGATTCGAACCTGGGTTCTCTGGCGTATGAGACACACCCTCTTCCCACTACGTCACGGCCGCCACAAATAACATTGTAAGAAAAAACGGAAACGTGCGACGATTAGATACAACAACAATACAATAATATAATACTAGTGTTTCGTCGATTCGACGGGGCAAAACCATCCAGGATTATGTTACTAATTTAATTTTTTTTTTTACATCATCAAAGACTCATTCAAAAAGACTTTATTTTATTAACATAAACTTAGACAATATTCTAAGATTTTTTAACGTTGAATACTTGTACTTGTGTATGTAAAGTAATATGTAACAGTACGTTCAAAGAAGTACATACGATGACACATAGATGGCGTTACTAGATTTTTTACATATGATTTTTTTTTTTAGTACCAACCTTCAAACGATACGTATAAACATTTGACAACAATCTGACAATTGATTCGTGAGTTATAGCATTTTGTGTGCAACTTTTGTTATTGAAAAAAAAAATGGAAAAAAGTGAATTTCGAGTTTTAAGAAAGCATTGCTTTTTGATGAAAAAAAAATACAGTGGAAACCAAACAATGGCTTGATAAACATTATCCGGACTCTGCTCCATCGGGGCAAATGGTAGAAAAGTGGATTGCTGAATTTAAACGTGGTCGTACCAGCACAAATAATGCAGAGCGCAGTGGACGCCAAAATCAGACTGTTATTCCACAAAACATCAAAAAAATCCACAAATTGGTTATGAACGATCACAAATTGAAGGTGCATGAGCTAATTGAGATTGTAAAGATATCAGATGGTAGTGTTTTTTCCAATTCACACGAACATTTGGGTATGCGAATGCTCTGTGCAAAGTGGATGCCGCGTGAGCTCACAGTCGACCAAAAACAACAACGAATTGATGCTTCAGAGGAGTGTTTGGCGCTGTAAAACCGCAATAATATATAAATAAAATCGACTTTTTTTTGGGAATAAACATTTTTTTTTTATTTTTATCTGTGCAGGTCAGTCCAATGATAGTGATATATCAGTTAAGTACTTGTTTATAAAATACCTAAGAAGGTGCGTTCACATCAACACCTGCTAAATTTAACAAATTAGCAACATAGGACTTAATCAAATAAAGTGATTTTTGCTTTTCTGCTGAAAGCCAAATTCTACATGAACAACAACACCAGCTTTTCAAACTAAATACCAAGAATTTATAAAAAATATGTCCTATCTTGTTGTCCTCATCTGATTCTCGGAATATTTTGTGTGCATTCATGTGCAAAAACCACGTGTTTGATGTGTGCTGCTAATGTATGTATATCAGATTTTTTTGCTTAAATCTTAATTCCTTTTGAGTGAACTTGGTTTTGTGTTTTTGTGTGAGCCGAAATAAAAAGAGCCGAAAGCTACTCTAGGGACTTGAAATAAGCATGCTTAAGTCTCACTCAGTATGTATTCTCAATTGAGATTGAGTGAAGTGGCATCGGCTTATTGGCGGATTAATTTTTTTTTCATGTGTTGGGGCATGGTTTCAGCAGCAAAACATACGCTACATATTCTCAATAATTAACAAATGCTGGGCTTTGGCACGTTAATCCCATGATTATGTTGAAATGAAATCCATTGTAATGAAGGAGATTATTTTATAGAGCGTTCCACATGTAAAATTCAAAGGGATTTAATAGACTGTATGTCAAGAGGAAAACTGAATAAAATATAACATAAAATGCCGTAAACTAGCATTATAAGAAAAACTCATTTCTGAGTTGATTAAAAGCACAAACGACACAAAGAAACAAGCATTTTGACAGGATAAAAGAGAAAATTTCTTTGAACTTCATGTTGGTATAATTGTGCCTCCCAGTCAATTCCAGCAATTCCCGTTTGAAAACATCAAAAATCGAGACAGACCAAAAGTAATGCAAAAAAATAATTGAAAAAGTTTTCATTCACTCATTTATTATACCTACATTATTTATTTATTATTCTGCCTCCTGCAAAATCAAGAGGATTCTCCCTTTCTCACTCCCTCTCTCCCTCTCTCTCTCTCTCTCTCTGTCTTGGTAGAAACTTAAGAAAAAATAGTGCACAGTGCGTTGAGCACAGGAACAAAGTCGAACGCCAATGGCAACAACTAATGTGATTAGCAGCCACAGTGAGGATGCGTTCTGGCATGAAAATGCTTTCTTCTGACTTGAGTTCTGTAGCTGCAGGATATGCATTTATTTGTTTTATGTTGCTTCTGCTACTCCTGCTGCCCAACGCACTGGAATTATGAATAAATTACTACTAAGTATGTTTTGGGGGTTACATTTTTGACATGAGTAGGCAACACCGAAATGCACAAATCCGTTGAAAGGCGGACTTGAAATTTGCTTTGGAGTGCATTTCAGCACAAAGGAGACACAATCAAAATATAAACAAAACCAAAAAGGAAAAAAAAGAAGAGTAAGAATTGTAACATCCGCAGGCAGGCCAAAGCTTCAAAAACAAAATTACGAGATTTCATTTTCGTCCCAGGCAACGAAACACGGTAAGCAGCACTAAGCCAAACAAAATCCTTGACAGATGCATCCTTTGCTGTTTGCAATTAGAAGAGCTTTTTGTGTTGCAGCAGCTTTTCTTTCGCCCCACTTCTTCTTTTTCCACACTTTATGCTAGCAACATGCTAGTGAAATCCACTTAAGTCAGTTTCATAAAATTGTACCCTACTATTTTGGACTGTTTACTACTCTCCACTTTTTAACACTGTCCAAAACTTCGGCGACATCTTTTCACCAAATGAGAAAATAATGCAGAACTCATTTGGTTTTTGGGGTATCTGAATTTCGGTGCTACCGACCGACCAACCCAACCCAATTTTGCTGACAACTTTAACAAAAGCAATGCAAGCAAAGGGTGTAAAAAGTTGAACTTAAAGAAAATTTTGTTGCAGCATATTTTCCACAGTTTGCCAAACTTGTAAGTGGAGGTGTAAGATGTGTGTGTAAGTATGTATTTGTTGTTGTTGTTGCTCTACTTACTTCTAATTAAAAATTCCAAGCTTAGTGGTTAATGAGCAAGAAATGTTAAAAGCAAATGTAATGATGTGGAAAAGTAGTAGTATAGAAAAAACCTTGAAACGGGCTGATGGTGCTAGTTCCAGAGAGTATGACACCAAATCAAAATTAAAAGCTATGCTGGTGTCAGTTTATTTATTTATTTTTTTTTGTTTTTGTTAATTTTTTTGGGTCTCGTATTTAACAGGACGTATCGTAACTTGCATTAAATTTCAAATATTCCGCCGGGATAAAATTTGTCCCCCTATTTTCAAAAATTGTGTATATTAACTTATGATTTTCAGAAACAGGGTGTTCCATATTAAAAAGGCAGTGCTGCGCCAGTTAATTTCCTGGGTCAAGACAAAGAAAAAAAAATTGTATGACAAAAGAGGGGTCCATTTCCACCTTGTTAAAAGTTATATGAGAAAGTTTATTAAAATGTACTCAAAAAGGCGTTATCAGCTCAAAATTAATGCAACAAGAAATAACTAAATACCATTTTGAAAATATATCTGACCATTCTAGGGGTCAATTCGTGAGGGATATGAACTATAATTGACAGTTTTTGTGTTTCTTGTATGGGGAGTCCCAGATGGAGCGCAGATAGGGGGAAGGTGTGTTCAGAAAATATGTTAAAAGGCAAAAAATAATAGAATCCGCAAGGGCCGATGTTGAATGAGAACCACACCTAAACGTGAAGTTTTTTTCTGCATTTTATTTGACATTTCTCAATTTCAGACTAACTCAATTTGAACCATGGAAAGATACACAATCGAGCAACGCGTTAAAGTTATTCAGGCTTATTATGAAAATAGGCGTTCAAATCAAAATGCATATCGTGCACTTCGTGATTTTTTCGGCCAATTTAATCGTCCAAATGTGCGAACAATCGGAAAAATCATGCAAAAATTTGAACAAACTGGGTCTGTAGGAGATGTGAAAACACCAGTGCATGCTCGTACAGCTCGCACTGCAGAAAGTATTGCTGCTGTTCGCGATAGTGTGGCTGAAGAACCGTCCACCTCAACTCGTCGTCGTGCCCAACAATTGCACCTCTCACGCTCATCGTTGATGAACATTATGCATAAAGACTTCCATTTACTCGCTTACAAGGTGCAATTGACTCAAGAACTAAAGCCTCTTGACCATTTCAAGCGTCGTCAATGGTAGTCAATGGTAACAAGAAATGGCAACAGTGGATGATCAATTTTCGAAGAAAATCATCATCAGTGATGAGGCACATTTTCACCTGAGTGGATTCGTCAATAAGCAGAATTGCCGCATTTGGGCGAATGATAATCCAAGAGTGATTGTCGAAAAACCAATGCACCCACAAAGAGTGACTGTTTGGTGCGGTTTATGGGCTGGCGGCATCATCGGGCCGTATTTTTTCCAAAATGAGGCCGGTCAGGCAGTTACTGTGAATGGTGTTCGCTATCGTGAGATGATAACGAACTTTTTATGGCCCGAATTGGAAGATATGAATGTGGACGATATGTGATTTCAACAGGACGGTGCCACTTGCCACACAGCTAACAAAACAATGGCTCTTTTGCACGACAAATCCAATGGCCGTGTTATCTCACGTGGTGGCGATGACCATTGGCCGCCAAGATCATGTGATTTGACACCGTTGGACTTCTTTCTTTGGGGTTATTTGAAAGAAAAGGTGTACGTCGATAAGCCAGCAACTCGAAAATTTGGACCATCGGATGGAGGTGTGTCGCCGAGGTTGCCATTTGGCCGATATTTTGTTCCATACATAATTGAACCATAGCAATAATCCTAAATAATTTGGGTTTTATTCAAAATCAACATCGGCCCTTAAAATTTAACCACCCCTTATATACGAATCAGAAGAAATTCGGATGCAAAGTTAACCAAAAGTGGTCATCCATCTACATTCCAGCGCACCTGTTTGTCGGAATACGTTTAGATAATAAGTGTAGCCCAGATAGTTCTTCAAAAATCACTCAAAAAAAAAAAAAAAAAACAGGTGCGTCGATGGACACACGAGAGAAGCGAAGCTTTTTCGCAGTTACATACATTTGATGATAGCTTAATAACTTTTTCTTTTTAATAAATTAACTTTTAAAGTCAAAAATTTAGAATAACATAAAATTAATTACATATTTACAAAAAACATATATACTGCTTATTTGTTTATTGTTGAATGTCAAATTTCCAAACCAATTACATATACGGGCATATAATGCCAGCGGCTCTCCATTTTAACTCTCAACACATGGTTGTGAACTTGGTTGCACTGAACAAATTGTTTCCTTCAACAGCGTACTACCTGGCGAAAAAATATGTCGAATATTTTTCAGATTTCACTCCAAGCAAATCACAGAACGGGGAGTAAAAAGCTTCGCTTCGAAAATATATATTAAAGAACGCACACTAAACAAAATTTAACAAATATTTTAGATACCTTGCCGATGTCATGCATGCATTTGTTAATTCCATATTTATTGATACATCTATTTTTTTGACACTTAAAAACGCACTTGTCAACGCACTTGTGGGCATTGCTAATTTTGCTTGCACCAACAACACCACAAACGCATTCACAATACAAAGATATCGATGCAGGAGACACCTTGCGGCAAATAAAAGCAAATTGTTGTAAGTTGTAGCATAGCAAATACACAATCATCTATCTATTGATAGATGGTGATGATCTACTGCAGCATAGCTTCTGTTATAATTAAGATTGAATTAACAGCTACTTTTAACAAGCCTTTGTGGCCTAGTGGGTAGTGTATTGGGCTCTCATTCACGTGAATCCGGGTTCGATCTCCACGGCGGGCCAAAAAATATTTTTAATATATAATATTAAAGCATAAAATTTTCTTGTTGTAATAAGTGCTAGCAACAAAGAAACCATAAAATTTCCAAGAAAAAGTCTGTCGAAAATTTTTCAGATTTCACACCAAGCAAATCACAGAACGAGGAGTAAAAAGCTTCGCTTCAAAAAAAAAAACTCAAAGCGCATAGTAAGCTTACGAAGCGCTGTCGGCAGATAATTTGCTTGAAAGATGCCTTAGATCTGAAACTCAGAATTCCAATGAGTCCTACAATTCTGTTCTTTGGTCACTTTCGCCCAAACACATCAACTCAGGCACACGCACCATCGAAGTGGCCAATTTCATTGCAACGTGCCTCTTCAACGACGGTTTTATACCCATACTTAAAATTATGGGTTTGATGGATATTGCGATTGGCAAAAACGCATACGAATACGCACTATCTCGCAATGAAGACAGATTGAACCGATCAGAGACTCGAGCTGCGGCATCATCAAAAGCTGGCAGAACGGCTCGCAGAGCAGAGAGGGCAGCATAAAGCAGTTTCTACGAAAAAGAGGAAGGTGGCCTGTATGGAGCTGGCATCGCCGACTAATATTTGTAAGTAAAAATTGTCAGCTCTTTAAAACTGCATTTAAACATTTTTGATTTTTTTTTTTTTTTCCCAAAAAAATTACTTCAAACTTTAAACGCGTTTATCTCGAACCCACGTTTTTCGAACTGGCGGCCATGATATCTCCAGTTCAACTGAACCGATTTTCATGAAACAAAATGGAATCGACGCAGAATTGTCACCATTCTCGGGTGAACCTCGACCATAATTTTAAAAAATTTTTTACTATTTTTTTTTTACACTTAACTACAAAAAATAAACCCGAAATTGAAATTTTTTTTTTGAATGGCCTCCATTTTGTAAAAAAAAATCACAAAATTAAGCTTGAGGTTCACCCGAGAATTACATCTATACTGATTATAACCCCGTTTTTTTTTTTCATTTCAGACGCTCCGGAGACCCGGAATCGTGGCCGCCGTGACGACACCTTTTTTTTCACCACCAACTTTGAAGTCTCATTACTTTTTGAACAGCCCACGTATCGAGGCAAAACAATTTTTTTATTTACTTTGAACCTTTTGTAATACAATAAATAAAAAAGTTTTCAATTATTCTTTGCGTTTTCAAATAAGAATTTTTTTAAAAAGGGTCAAAAAAACGGGTTTTGAATGAGAAGACCGCCTTAACTCAAAATTTCTAATAAATATCGACAAATTCGATAAGCACACAAAAATTACTAGGGAAATGTACATTATAGAATTATCATGGTATCCAATGCCAGTAAGTGTCCATAAAATATTTTGCCATGTTAAAATATTGTGTCGTCTTGCATTCTTCCAATAGAAGAACTCTCGGAGGAAACTCAAGAAGCAAGAAATAACTAGAGTAGAAGATACCGAGAATTATTCGCGCGGAAGACATCTCGAATCGACAATAACACCGATTTGCTACATAGACTGTTAATTTCGTCAAATCTACTTATTGCAAGTTTAAGGGCCCCTCCAAAAACAAGAAAAAGCTAAATTACACAAGAAGTATTGGATTTATTGAAGGAACCACCAATAAAGTACACAAGCGACAATGAAGCTGCTTCCGAAATCGAACAGAATAATTTTCATAGCGATTTAAATATTATTAGTGATTAAGATTGATATACGAATGCATAATTATATTATATATAATGATAGTTATTAATATAATTTATGTAATATCAAATAATATTATTATTTTTTGTTTACTTAATTTTGAACTTTAATTGAAATTTTATACACTAATGTATTCATATCAAAATTTGGTTATTAAAGCAATTTTAGTAATATTTTCTTCAATTAAAAAATGTGTACCATAAAATAGTACGTTCAAAAAGTCAATCGGATGACACATAGATGGCATTACTAGATTTTTCCATATGATTTTTATTTAGTACCAACCTTCAAACGATACGTATAAAAATTTGACAACAATCTGACAATTGATTCGTGAGTTATAGCATTTTGTGTGCAACTTTTGTTATTGAAAAAAAAAAAAATGGAAAAAAGTGAATTTCGAGTTTTAAGAAAGCATTGCTTTTTGATGAAAAAAAATATACAGTGGAAACCAAATAATGGCTTGATAAACTTTATCCAGACTCTGCTCCATCGAGACAAATGGTAGAAAAGTGGATTGCTGAATTTAAACGTGGTCGTACCAGCACAAATAATGCAGAGCGCAGTGGACGCCAAAATCAGACAAAAAACATCAAAAAAATCCACAAATTGGTTACGAACGATCACAAATTGAAGGTGCATGAGCTAGTTGACATTATAAAGATACCAGATGGTAGTGTTTTTACCATTTTACACGAACATTTGGGTATGCAAAAGCTCTGTGCAAAGTGGATGCCGCGTGAGCTCACAGTCGACCAAAAACAACAACGAATTGCTGCTTCAGAGGAGTGTTTGGCGCTGTTAAACCGCAATAAAATCGAATTCTATCGTCGATATGTGACAATGGATGAAATATGGCTTCACTATTGCACACCAGAATCCAAAAGACAGTCAGCTGAGTGGACAGCAGTCGACGAACCGAATCCAAAGCGAGCAAAGACCCAACAGTCGGCTTGTAAGGTGATGGCGTCTGTATATAGGGATGCGAAAGGAATAATATTCATCGACTATCTCCAAAAAGAAACCACCATCAACAGCGACTATTACTGTGCACTTTTGGATCGATTGATGGCTGCAATCGCCAAGAAACGGCCACATTTGCAAAAGAAAAAACTGTTGTTTCACCAAGACAATGCACCGTGTCATAAAGCGATGAAAACGATGGCAAAATTTAATGAATTGGGCTTCGAATTGCTTACCCACTAACTGTATTCTCCAAGTTTAGCCCCCAGCGACTTTTTCCTGTTTTCAGATCTCAAGAGAATGCTTGCTGGAAAAAAATTCAAGTCCAATGATGAATTAAGCGCTGAAACTGAGGCCTATTTTGAATAGGAAATAGAAATCGTACTATAAAAGTGGTATCGAAAAGATGGAAAATCGCTATACTCGTTGTATTGCTCTCGAAGGCAATTATGTTGAATAATATAATCGAGATTCATCAAAATTTTTTATTTTTTTTTAATTTTTTTTTTAATTAAAGACAGTTTTGGTCCTTTTAGACTAAAATTTGGTAATTTAGATGA
Source organism: Coremacera marginata (assembly GCA_914767935.1). NCBI lineage: Eukaryota > Metazoa > Arthropoda > Insecta > Diptera > Sciomyzidae > Coremacera > Coremacera marginata. Next base: position 193,920,148 of record OU612043.1, read on the forward strand.
CATGGTTACTGTCGGTAACTTTACAAAAAATTAGCTAATTAAAATCAGTAGATAAGAGCGAGCGAAGCGCGCCGGGTATAAGCTAGTACATAATAATATAATATTTTCTCTCAAAATTGCTCAAAGATATATAGTATTTTATTAATGATGTCACGCCCCTTTGTCGTATCACACCCACTTTTTACATCCTACCATTAAATATCCATACCAAATTTAAATAAATTTGACTCACTGGAGTTATTAATTTTGTCCAGCTAGATTCGTGAATTCTCACACTGTGCGCTCTAGAGATCAATTTGGTAGAAATTTTTTTATTCGAAAATTTCATGATTTATAAATTATATTTTATTAGAAGTTTCTAAAATACTCGTAAAAGATTAACCGAAGAATTTGACGATGTACCTCTGATACATCTGAAGTGGAAACTTTAATATCCACTTTGCACTTTGTACTACTAAAAATGAAATGACAATGGATGCGATTTTTACACGATACTTACGTTAATTTCAATGAAACCATTTTGTTTCTTATTTAAGTTTTCATAAGCTTTTTGTATCTGATGCTACAAAATGATACTACAATTAATTTGAAAATTAAAAACAAGAAACTGTTTTTTTCAAAGCTTTAAATTTTTCATAACTTTAAGTTTTCACTTCGGTCCATCCACTGCTTATTTTTGTTTTTATTTCTAAAGAATGTTTAATTTTTACCAAACAAACTTGGTCGGAACATTTCCAAGTCAAAGATGTTGAGTTAACTTGGAACATAATTGTTCACAACCACTTCTGTCCATAACCACTGCTACTGCGCTTCACTTGAGCTAGCCAAACACCACCAGTCATGGATAGAAATGCAAATGCACGGGTATCAACATGGCACATCATGAAATCCTGTGTAATTAACTTGCATTAGCGAAGGGAAAATTTATTCGTTTGCTTTTTAAAAAAATATTCTGCCTTGCTGTTCTGCAGCAGCCTGCAGACCGTTAAGCATTTCCCGACAGCTCGACTAGCTACTATTTTTTCGTTAAGTTTTGGACACTGACAGTTGTAAGGGAAAAACAAAAATATATAGAAAAAGAAATTTAAAGCAAAATCAAAAACTGCAGAAAGCATGGAAGAAAAAAAGCCTTAAAATCAAAACCTCATGCATATGCATTAGATTGTGCTGACCGGAAATAGCTACAGTTCTTTAGTTTTCCTTTGGCAAGGCATACTTTTAGGCTTAGGTTCCATAGACAAGCCAATTTATGTAAGTAATGATGAACTAGAATTATTGTGGAGCCAGTATTGGGTTAAATATAGTAAGACAAGTTTTTGCTTTCTTGCGTTCTTTTAGAAGAAAACAAAAAAAAATATAACAAACGAATCTGATTAATTTGCTGTTCAAATTCTTGCAATTTGAATAAATCTTCATTTTATCTGCTGGCACGTTTTGCCAGCAAGAAATCTTGAGAATTTCTCTAAAACATAATTTGAAAAATTTCAAATATTTTGTGAAAATATTATTGAAGCAAGCAAAAAGAATTTTAATGATGAGTAAGAGTTATTTAGTTTCGAGCAACGAGTTAATAAATTCAACTTTATTAAAACACAAACTCACTTAACACACACACATACACACATAAATGATCACACACACACACATACGTATGCTCATACGTTCACAGGCATGGCTAAGCTTTAATATGCATCAACCCAGTGAACAGCGAGTTGGTTAAATCCTTCGTTTACACGTATTGCATATATAAATTTTGCAGTGAAGCAAATGTTAGCAGTGTGTTGCGCTCGTTGATTGAGAGAGGAAGAATGTTTTTTTTTTTTAAATAAATGATTAGCATTAACCCAAAAGTAGAAATGATATGGCATTACCTATATCGGCGAAATCAACTATATCGGTGAATGAAAACCAATTTTTTTATTTATTAATTCACCTCGCTTTTGCACCTTAACCGCATCTGTACGAATTGTTACATTCGTTTTTTCTATAGTCGTTTAGTCATTTCGGATGATATGTATCTACGCTAGATTAAACTTAATCGGATATTGATACAAACATAAATAAAAAGTCTTGGATCCGTTGCTAAAAAAAAAATTCTTTGGGACAAAAAAAAAAAAGAAGGTAGGTTCAAAGTTAAAACTTTAATTTATAAGTTATAAAAAACTGTAATAGAAAACTTAAGCTTGGTGTGAAAATAAGTTTTATATATATCTAAAAATCCTTAAAATTTTCATGTATATTCAAGACAAATACATACCTTGAAAACATCCCAGCTGTGCCGTTTTTCATTTCTATATATATTACACAAAGTGCAAAAAAGCGTTTGTTTCCCCTCTACTGCCCGTAATTTTCAACCCATTTAGTTGATTTTTTTTTTTAAATGTAGATAATTATGATGCGCAGTTAATAGGCTAAAAAAATTAGGGTTCCGCTTATTTGTTTTTACGAATTCGGTGGCCGAACACTAGGTAAAAATCGGTCGCTGAATCCGAATCCGTTGTCAGATTTTCAAAAATGATGTCATATTTTTACCATAGAGCTGCCGCCTAAATCTTAACGAATTCAAAATGACGTATTTTTTCCATTGGCCTACCACCTATTTTTTTTTTATTTTGACGAATTCGGTGCTGGGGGCAAACATTAGCTAAGAATGGGTCACTAAATCCGAATTTTGTAACCATAGCGCTGCCACCTAAATTTTTACGAATTTGGTCGTCAGAATTTAAAAGCAACGTAATTTTTTCCATAAAGTTGCTAGCTAAAACATTAGGTTAAAATTAGTCGCTGAGTCCGAGACCGTTAATTGAGCCTTAAAACGATGTAGTTCTCTTACCATAGAGATGCCAGCTAATTTTTTTACTTTTAAGAATTCGGTCCTGGAACAAACACTAGTTAAAAATTGATCTTTAGTTTTTTTCATAGAGTTGCCATATTATTTTTTTTTATTTTTAAAAATTCGCTGGTGAAAGATAAAACACCAAAATTCTCTACAATTTTTACAGTTCATATAGACCATTGTTGCTCAAAGCAGCACAAATGTGCACAAAAGCTTTTGCGCTTTCACACGTACATAAAGCTCACACATATAAAAAATCATCTCAGTTCGCTTTGGCACTTCAAGCGATGAAGACTGCGTTGTTTAGTTTTATTTATGCACTCAAAAATAATATATATTATTCGTGTTTTTAATATTGTTCAAAATGATTTCTGGTAGTGATCAGATATAATATTTATTTATAATGAATGCTTTTAATGAAGCTCAATGTTTACTTTGCTACACTTCACTAGTAAAAACTAGTAAAGAAGCTTAAAGCTCTCTAACACAGACACAAAAATGTCTATGTTGTAGAATGAGCACCACTGATATAGACAGACCCAAACCAGCTTTTCTGAATACAGAATCTTCACCTAGCTACATGTTAAAAAAGCTACATGTTAAATGTTAGCCTATTAAAACAGAGCCTGACAAAGCGGGCGGGGTTCGACTAGTTATAAATATATTAGAAATGCAATGTACTTTCCATAGTTAGGTCGTTGTACGCTAATGAGAAATGCTACTTTCGATTGTCCAGTCTGAAGCAAAGGCAGTTGCGATGTGTTTTGATTCATTCCATTCGCCCGTTTCGTCATATCTATATATATAAAAATATAATGGTGCCCGTATGTTACTTCATCACTTCTAAACCGTACCAATGGGATTGTTCTAAATTTTAGGGTAGGTTGGGTCAGTCATGGCACGGGTTTCAAAACATACTTGTACACCATCAGATGAGCGGTTCTCGAGATATTGCAGAAATAGTGGATCCTCTTTCGGATCCCTTTTTTAGTATTTTAAGTTAATTAAACTACTTCAATTTAAAGTTTGCTGTTGATTATACATATGACTATGTTGTACTTTTAAAAGATCTTATTGCATCTTATTGTACTAATTAATATCAAATAAATATGCCCAGGGAATACCACAAGTAGGTTTAAGTCGGCTTGGGACGATTTCGACATGGATAATGCTGGCCTCGCCAGGTTGAGGCAGTCAGACACGTTGCCCTGTGAAGGTTTGTCCTCTGTTCCCACTTCGATCCTGTTCGAGTCGGCGATAACTATCGCATCCGAATGTACCATGAGCTGTATGAGCTCTACGAAGACATTGACGTAGTTCGGCGTATAACTGTGCAGCGACTACGCTGGCTGTGTCATGTCCATCGTATGGACGACGAAGCTGCAGCAAAAAAGGTGCTCGAGGCGACGGCCGTTGGTCAACGACGACGAGGGAGACCATGTCTTCGATGGAAGGACCAGGACGAGGAAGCCCTAACCGCACTTGGTGTATCCGATTGGAGAAGGCACGCGCAAAGCAGAGGCGCCTGGCGAGAGCTGATGAGGTTGGCCGAAACCCAAACGCGGGTTGTTATGGACACCTAAGTTAGTAAGTAAGTAAAATGTCGTCAAATTTCAAATTTTTAGTTGCATATTTCCAAAATTATTTCCACTCAATATAATTTCATTATGCCTATCTAATAGAAACTTTCGTCCATATTGGCGAAATGCTAGGACAGTCGATTTTCATAAGTTTCTTTTGAGGTGAATGTTTTACCAGCAAAAGCATTCGCCAAAGACAGCATCAGGTGGAAATTACTTGATGCCTGGTCCGCACCAAATGGTGGATGTGCATAAAAATCGCCCAAACAAGCTCCCAAACAAGCTCCCGGAGCTCTGGCGAGTCACTATCGATGTATGCGGTCTGGAGTTGTCCTCCTATTGGCCAAAGCTGGCCGCTTCTGAACAATTGTTTCCTTCCGAATGAAGAGTTCGGCCATTTGGTAGATGATTCCGTCGCAATCCCACTAAGCGCACAGCAAAACTTTCCCGACCGCCAATCTTGTCTTGGTCACCGTTTGCCTCGGCTTAATCCTATTCGACCACGACCGTTTTCACTTGACGTTGTCGTAAGTTATTCATTTTTCATCACCAGTCACCATCTTCTTTATAAATGGGTTGATTTTGTTGTGATGCAGCAGCGATTTGGAGGCAGAAGTTCGGTTCATGAGGCTTTTGGCACCCACACATAAGGCTCATACAATTTTTGTATTGATCCTTATTCTAGTGGTTCCAAACGGTTTTTTGTGAAATATTTAGCTCCTAGGCAATTAAAACAGCGCTGAAATGACGATCGGACTAAACGATTTCCATAATCTTATTGATATTTTCGACAATTGGCCTTCCAGAGCGTTGTAGAACTTTGACATCAAAACTACCGGAACGGAATCGACATAGCCAAAAATGCAAATGCTTAGCTGTTACAGTATAAGGACGAACAACATATTCACTTGGCTTGCGTTTTTGGCTTTATCGAAGAAAAACTGTAAAATATGGCATATTTTTTCTTTGCCTGTGTCCATCTTTAAAGCGAGTTCAAATAAAACTGATTCAAGCAATCACAAAATCAACTCAAAAATTTTTTTTAGTGCGAAATTTTATCTAACACCATCTAGTGTAACCCGATCGCACTTATACAACACGAGATATTGATAACTAAAGCCATCTATAGGAAAAATTATGCATTTCTTTTTACTAAATCTGATATTTTATCTTCATACCCGAAACTCTTATTCGGGTCTAGTGCGAAATAAGTAAAGCATACTCTTTTAATATATATTGTTTAGTGTTTATATTCGCAAAATTTTTTTTGTGAAACCAGTTTTAATGAAAGTAATTAATAATTAATTCCATTAAAGTAACTACCACTTAGTTTTAAATAACTAATTTTTCATATATATTCAATAGCTCATAAAGTCCACAGAGATAAGAAAAAGGGTCTTTTGCTTCCTGAAAAGTCCTGATATACGTATACTGATATACGGCAAATAAAGCCTTAGCTGTCGATAAACATATATCTTCATCAAACATCAAACGGCAATTGAGACTTCCATTATCCACAAGAAGAGAATGCAACACATTTTAAAAGACGACGATAACTTGAAATATGTATTTAAATACATATTTAAATATGTAAATATTATGTAAATATTGTAAACTATTAAATATGTAAATATATTTAATATGTAAAACGCGCCTCTACGCCTCTAAGGCAATTTTGCTCGTTTGGCTTAAGCTAAAAAACACAAATTCTGGGATGATGAATGGAAGTCCATGGTTTTCAGTGATGAAAAGAAGTTTAATTTGGACGGTCGAACGAGAAACTCGACATGCCATAAATTTTCAAAGTGGGTTACTAATGATATGGTTGGCTTTCGGCTATAAGGCTTTATCAGTCATAAAATGAATGTAGCTGCTTGCGTTGAACATCTTTTTGTAACGAATTTTGTAACAAAGTTTTTGTAACGAGCCTTGGGTTTTCCAGCAAGACAAAGCTGCGATACATAATGCCAGGGCAACAAAAACTTTTTTGCTGAAAAAACATAGCTTTAATGGAATGGCCGGCTATCAGTCCAGACTTTATTTTGTAAATTGAAAACGCAAACCAACGACAAGTAAGACACGAGAAGCAATACTTTTTTATATACAAATTTTTATTGCTTCTCGTGTTTTGATTGTCGTTGATTTGCATTTTCGATATACAAAATGAGGCGGTTAAATTCAATAGAGAATATTTGGTCAATTCTTTCTCAACGAATCTACACTGGTGGTCGACAATTTGAGTCGTTAAAGGGGTTGAAACAATGTATAGGGACAGAATGGAAAAGTATTCCACCTTCCACATTTCGCTCATTGATTAAATTGATTAAAATGATTAAAAAAAGATTCTGCTTTTTGTAGCATAAGTTGAAAGCTTGTATGCTATACTTATTCCGTGCAGTGTACATTCTCACTAGCATTGCTGCGTACAACAATGAGCTTTGCACTTATACGTTTAATCAAAGTCAATAATGTCATATCGAGCAAAGTTTCTAGGACCCGTGGCATGAATTAAAAACTAGTTTGCTTCTTTTTTGAACATTTTGAAAATTTATCCTCTAAAATAATATTTAAGTCTCTTCAACTGTTTTGGCTTGAAGGCTTTCAAAAGTATCTCAGAGATTTTTTACTATCCCTAAAAATTCCTTAAAATGATAAAACATGCTTTAATATGTAAAAATCCATAAAAATTACTCGAAAAAATTATCTAATACTATGAAACTCATTTAAGCATTTGCACAGGCTCGAGATCAGTGAACACAGAAGAATATCCTAACGTAAAGTTAACAGAAGGTGAAAGTTAACTTTTCCTTTTTCTGCTGTATCTGTATATCTGCGAAATATCTTGCAGTGGTTTTATGAACCATTTCCTATATATGCGACACTCATTCGTCCATTCATGCACATTTCTTCGTCTACTGGGTAAGAAATATATATGCGATTGAACTAGTGTTTGTATATAGATGAATGTGTGTGTGTGTGTATGTGTGTCCGTGTATTGTTCTTCTTTTATATTATAATTGAATTGTATGTGGCTTCCTTTCGGTAGCGCGTCTGTACAAACTGTTCTGCCAAAGTTCTGAAAAACCATTTGCATTCTTGGCTCACATTTTGTCTGATAGGGCTGAGCAGAGCAGGGCAAGGCAGAAGAGGGCAACTCGTCTTAATTTTCTTGAACACTGTAAACTGTCGAAAATTCCATACCAGTGGCCGAATGTTATTTAATGAAATTTTATTGTTATGAGGAGCGAGCACATAAAAGTTTATTGGATGACAAAGAGGTGATTTTACTCAGGCACACTAACACACACACACACACACACACTAAGTTATAAATACGTATATAAATATGTTTGTGTTTATTTGAGCATAAGTGCATTTGTGGCTTACCGTGTTGTAAAATCAAAAAGGCAGTGCATAACTATAGACGCTCGAGCTTAAGATTAAATTTCAGCAGTTATTTTAAGTAGAAAATGGAAAAATTTGAAAATAATTTTTAGAGCAATAATAAATTAATTAAAAATATATAACATCAAATTTTAAAGAAAATGTCGAAACCTTCTGGAAATTCACAATTTTTCATGCTTAACATAATGCACAGCCATATGCAGATGTGTCCATTTTATTGTTGTTGTTGTAAATCGTTATTAATTTGCACACACACGCATGCAGTGTTACGCAACGCAGTGCCCTAGGATTGCGGTTGTGGAGCACCAACTGCACGAATGTCGTTTCCTTCGATGATGATGATAATAATGAATTTTATCTTAATGAATGCTTAAGGATATTTGGTTATAATTAAACAAAGGATATGCTTGCTATGTTTGAGTGAACGAGGCTGCAAAATAATTATCCTTAAATGCCTCTTTATGCAAGCACACATAAGCACACACGAATGCGCAAGTACATACAAATATAAGTGAGCATACATAAAGTAACCGCTTGTTGTTCAGCTGCATGTCCTCGGACGACATGCGTCAGGCGTGTATCGGACTATGGGAGTGCATAATGGATGACGACGTTGTTGTTATTTTTGTTGTTGTAATTATAATTGCTATGAGCAGAGCAATAAAAATACTTAAATTTCGAAAAGCGAAATGGTCGATTTTATGGTTGAATATTAACTGTGGTTGTTGTTGTGTTCCTTGTGTAGACTTAAAGTGGCTTAAATGGTTTTGAAAGAAGTGTTGTCTTTTAAGTAAAAGGAAGGCAAAAAATTCTAGCAATATTAAATGAAAAATTCCAAGTATATTTTCTTTTGCTTAAAGGATATTGAAAAAAAAAATCCAAAACTAGGATTACCAGTGTGAAAATAAAATTGAAACAAAAGCAAACACGAAGGCTAGCAAGTACTGATTTGACAATAGTTTTTATTTCTATTAAACATAATACTCAGCTGTGGCGTCAATATATAATATTGACAAATTAATATTTGTAGATTTGTACCCTAAGGAGTAATACCGCCTGTAGTTTTCTTATTTACCATTTTTTTTATTAGCTTAAATACTTCCTCAACTATTAACTCATTCCTTGCCAAAGGGTGCGTTTTCGCACACAAAAGTTTGAAAATTTTTTAATATGCAATAAATGTACGTTTTATTTGATGTTAATGCATAAAATGAATATTTGATATTTTGGCTTTTGTATTACGAGTTCGAATTAAGTATTTCCCCTACCATACTCTCTCCCCCCCTACCAGATAAAAATATTCCATTTTTGACCTTCTTTTAAAAAAAATCAAAATAAATACTTAACGACGATAAAAATGTTTTGCAATCACCTCAATATCATGAAAATAAATAAAAAAAAAAAAAAAATTATAAATGATTTTCTTTATAACGGTAAGGAAATACAACTGTGATATATATATGCATTATCTTTCGTTGGGTGCGAAAACGCACCCGTGGCGATTAACCTGGTTTTTTAATCATAGTTTTTCATATGAATTTATTTGTAATGTTTTTTTTTAATTAACGTATAACTTTAACAAAAATTTTGATTTTTCATATAATTTCTATAAAGTTCCTGTGCATATTAGTTATATTAGTGAACCGAAAGGCAGAAACAATTTTTGACCATTTTAGACGCATTATTGGGAATCTACAATCTAGCCACATTAAGGGTTTTGCCGGGAAAAAAAGTTTTTTTTTTTTGTGCTATCCTACACCTATATTAGACCCTATCTTGTATACTGAAGAAGCTTGTCTTAGTGCGAAGCCTTTCTCCAGTTTCGTAAAATCGTAAAAATTTAAAAGTCAAAATATGATTTTTTTCAAACCCGATTTTGTAATTAAAAAAAAGTGCGGCATTTTTCAATTTTTTCGAGATACTAAAAATTGTTTTAAAAATATCAAAAATCAAGAAAATTGACTAGAAAAATCATCAAATTTTATTCATATCCATACATGAAGTTTTTAAAAAACAATTTCTCCGCGGAATACAATATTATAAATATGATAATAGCATAAAATGTTAAAAATTTTTAGTTGACCGCTTCACGTGAAATATCCCCTAATTTTCACAATCTCGTGGAATATGCACTCTCTTAACTATAAAAGTTTTCAAAATTCCAAAAAAAAAAAAAAAAAATCCAAGGATTGGATTCTTATAAGTGAGTAAATTGCATAAAAATGTCAACCTAATATTCTACAATTTACAAAATCACATTAATTTGACATATAACTTATTATATATTTTTTCCGATATCAGAGATTATTTGTGTATTGAAAGATGTGCATTTTAGAAGATAGTATTTTAATATAAAACCTTTTTATAGTTAATTCATATATAATGATTGTGACCATTATTAGGAATGTTAAACTTTTTTCATTGGTCAAATAATTTTTTCATTGCTCAAGTGATCAAATTTTAAATTTTTTAATTAAATTTATTTAAATTGAAAATTATAACTTTTGCTTCTTCAAATAAGTCATAATAACATCATTGTCTTCATTTTTTTTTTTAAAGTAAAAAGTCAAGGTTTTTTTAAAGTCAAGGCTGGATTTTCAAAAAGGTTTCTACAATTTGTTTGAATCCAGAAATCTCAGTACGTGGCTACACCGAAAAAATATCGAAATGTTTCAAAATTGATCACAATGTTATCGAGAGTGGTTTTAAGAATTTTTTGATCACAAAGTTTTGAATTTAAAAGCAATGTGTGATCAAAAAATAGCTTTAAACAAATTTTGTCAAAATAACAACATAATGTTATCAATTTATATATGAATATTTAATAAACTCTAAAATTTTATATGAAAGAATTCATTTTGAAAATGATAACATTGTGATAAATTTCATCGTGATTTTTCGGTGTACGGGCTTGCTTAAGATAAAAAAATTTAATCAATATAAATAAAGCATATTTCAACACGGAAGAAAATGGTTTGTTGAATAGAAAAATGCGTTTTGACGTAGACACTTGAGGGTATACATACAGCCTTTTATATTCATCGTACAAAGATAAAATGTATGCCAAAATAAAAGCAATATCTAAATTCGTATTTTGTCACTTCTTTAATAAAGCCACTAGATAGCAAGAAAAAAGAAGAAAAGTGCACATTTTTGTATGAGAAAATCATTGATGATTCAGTTGCTGTTGACGTTTTTATGCTTGTTGCTTTAGTTCGTCCCGAAATCTCGAACGCTACAACGTGTTGTTTGTTGAATAGAATCGTTTAACGAATTTCTCAGAGCTGTACAATTAATGTTTACGTATAAAAGTTCTTGCGCTGCTAAAAAGCTTTCAGTCTGCTGGCAGACTCCAATAAGTTAGGTGGGTCGCTTTAACCGCCTGATACAGAAAGAAAATAAAACGTTGCAATACGAAAAGCAATGCATAGTTAATTATATTTGTTTATATTTGATATTTTAAAAACGAAGCGCTACCAGAATCGTTTTACGAATATTTTTCAGCAACTGCTTAATGTTGTTGTTATGTAGGTATGAGATATTTGCATATATATATTACTTTCGTTTTTGTAGATTGTTATTGTTATTGTTAATCTTTAGCAAGATTAATACAATGAATAAAACAAATTTTTATATTGCTGCTATGCTGGTATACACGACTGTGAAGGAGACTTAAGAAGAAGATTAAAAACTCCATTTATTTTTAAAATAAAATAATTTCGAATTATTTATTGAACTTATTTTATATATATAACATATTAAAAATATATTTTGTTTGCTTAAATTAAAATTTTCAATTAATTTTGATATATATATAAGTTCTTTACTGCAGGAAAAATAATAAATTCAACTTTTCATCAACTTTTAACTTTCAGTTAATAACACTTCTATTATTTAATCTGATTTATTAATTGATAAAACCTAATTCGCAACGGCTTGTATTATTCACCCACCCAGAATTTTTTATACCTTCAAAAAAACAATAATGTCACCGAAATACTTAACCTCTACTTTTTTTGTAATGATTAAATGTTTTTGAAATTGATTATTCATTCCATCATGACGAAATTAAAATTTTGTCAACTTGACTCAAATGATTATCAATTCTATAAATGATTTCATTATTACAACAAATCTATTTATCACGCCAATAAAGTAAGTTTGTTAATTTCATTTATAATAAGGATAAAATTTTATTCCGCTGATCGACTGTTTTGTTAGCATAAACAAGTTTATTTCAAGTTGACAAAGGTGTTTTTCAAACCAATAAAATACATTTTTTAAATCAACACATTCAATTTGTTACTGTTTATTATGTTTTTAATCAAATGGATACAATTTTTGACGAAATGACAAAAAAATTTAACATTAATAGTAAAATTTAATCTATTGCACAGCTTGGTTACAGGAGTAAATGCGTCCAATAGATGGTCGTTGGTGCAGGTCATTAAAATAAGAGATGTTCTCTTTCATCAGCCACTTTGCCACCATTTTGTTTTTAAAAATGGAAAAATAATTTCTTCTAATACTTTAAGAGTTGTATCAAAACACATATGCATAGAAAACCGAATCCAATATCTTACGTTAGATTTATGTCTAAATTATTACAATTTTTGTTGAAGTGTCTACTTTTACAAAACTGAATGGCCAAGGTGGTAGTGGCAATATGGCGTATTAAACAAGAATACTACCTGAAAAAACCATTAAATTTAGAGTTAAATGGCTTGTAAAGGGCTCTTGTATTTAGAGGTATAGAATTTCCAAACCATATTTGGAGTGAGAACAATCCTGAAGAGACTTTCCAGGCTGCCTTACATTCAGAAAAAGTTACTATCTGGTGTGGTTTGTATACCGAAGGCATCATTGGCCCATACTTTTTCAAAACTGAAGATGAAGCCAACGTTACCGTCAATGGTGAGCGCTACAGGCAAATGATTTGAGACTTGTTTCCCCTACATCAACTTCAATTGTCTAAGTGCTATATGGTTCCACCAGGACTGTGCAACAAGCCATACAGCACGTGAAACCATCACTTATATTGCGACGTACTTTTGGTGACTGAATCATATCAAGAAATGGGCCTGTCAATAGGCCATCTAGGTCATGTGATTTGACTCCGTTAGATTACTTTTTTCGGGTACTTCAAGTGACTGGTCTATAAATCAGTCATGACTGACCAGTTAGAAAACAACATTCGGTGCGTTACTGGCGAGATAGCGCTGGCTATGCTGCAAAATTGGACCGACACGATGGGGCTTATAAGACGCTGTCGTGGTGGCCATATGCCTGAAGTTGTGTTCAAACACTAAATATTGACCATTTCATTAACTCTTCTGTGTTTTATTTGAAAAAACTCTATACTCCTCAAAAAACACCCTTTAATGCGTGTAACTCGGGCGTAAAAATTAACTGTGGGATCTTGAAATTGTTGCTGAAGTGTCTTCTTTCAAAAACCGTGTGTTTTCTTTTCCAATTCAAAATGGTTAAAATAGATGGCTACCCATAAATAGATATTAAGTTCAGAGTATTAAGGTTTGTAAAATTAAATATTCTTGCTTCGAAATGATTTGTAGAGGCTTAAGATCTTAAGGGGGGAGATTCCTTTTGACAGGGTGAAATTAGCCATGTTTAATGAATTTTTTTCAAGTTGATAACATTATTGGATCATTTTTTATTTTCTTATCTTTTTGGTATACCTTGGACTAAAATGGCGGTTCTGCAGATTATCTTTTCGGGCGTCTGCTGCGAGGCATCTTAAAGTGCTGCAGCTCTTTAATCGAAGGTCCAGATTTTCGACTATTTTTTTCAACAGTCTTGACCCCAAAAAATTATTTATTCACCGATACCGATATTGTCAAAACTAAGCCTGATCGGTCTACAGCTTTTTGAGTTACAGCACGAGCATTTTTTGAAAAGTAGTTTCGAGATAATCACGTTTAAAGTTTCGATACGGTATAACTATAAGTTTTAGTGGCTTACGGGTCAATTTGTGATTCCGGGTACATACAATAGCCCTTCGGTCTCTTCGGAGCTGCCGCTGTTTTCGAGCTGTACGAGCTGATTTTTTCCCGAAGAGACTTTTTCGGTTTTGCTTCGCTACTCATGGATGTTTTCGGCGAAAACTTTGCAATAGGTGACAATGATTATACCCATCTCGTTTATAAGCTTCAAAACGGAGGTGAAGCCTTCATTACTCATTCCAGCAGCAAATTTCGACAATCTTCAGGCCGGAATTGAGGTTCTTCGGACATATTCGCTAAACTGTCGCGTTGAAACTTTCGTTGGCATTCTGGGGATGGCTAAGTTAGAGTGCGATTTATATAATAAGCCTTCCCAGAATTACGGAACAAAAGTATTTACAATTTATTGTGAAAGAAGCATTTCTCTGTCTCAAGCGCTTCGACTACCTGAAAAGTTACATTTACGCACTCGGACGTTTTTGACCATAACTCCGTAAATATTTTTTTTTTGCTGTTTCCTTTCAGCAGACCGTGATGCCTCGATTGTGCGGGTAAGTTTCAGTCTCAATATACTCAATTACTTAATAACTTAAGTACTAATAGCGATAATTAGTGAAGTGGACAAATTTAAACTTAAAAAAATACTAAATTTTTATAAATCAAAAATATAGAAATGAGGTCAATAATAAAAATAATTTGAAAAATTTATTTTAAGGTGATTTCCTTATTTCGACCGAGATGCATTAAGAATCCGAGCCCTAAAACTTCATGAAGGATATGAAAATAGAAAAACCTAGGTATTGAATATGTTTTCATATCATGCAAAGACCATATATTCCAAAAATGTTAAAAAAAATTTTTGTAGTTTGGCGTCAGGTCTGAAAGGGATACATTCGGAATATGAAAAAATCTTGCTTTTTTTCTGAGATTATAAGGGTATCTTCCCCCTTAAGTGTATATTCTTTTTCAATTAAAATAGTCTATCGTGAACCATGGCAACTAAGCCTGATAATGTACAAAACGCGAAAAAAGCATAAATTATTGTATTGGAAAGAATCTACTTAAAAAGTTTTATAAAATAAAAATGCTAAGAATTGAAAAAGTGGCAAAATACTAAAATAAAAACTAAAATAAAAAATTTGAGTTATGACAAAAAATGTCCCGTATCTTTTTTGTAGTGAAATAAACAATTTTATGTGAATAATCCCACATTCTGAGTAAGGAGCTTTCGTACTTTCTTCACCTTGCGACTATACTGGTCAAACGAATTACAATTAAACTCTCGTTTACAAATGCCAAGATTTGTGGTTTTTTCCACATTTTTTCAACCTGGCAGGTAGAAATTTGTAGATGAACATACAAAATAATTTTTGACACCTAAAAAAGCTTTCGATTGTTTAAAGCACAATCAGGTGAAGTTTCAATATGTATGCATTTTTCCCTTCAATAAGTATTCCTTATATTGTCAGCGTCCTTGATATGTTTAGTTCAGTTGTTCCAATGAGTTGGTATGCAAATGTCTCTGTGGTTATATTGCTATTCAAACGGCCGAGCTTAACCCAATTTATGTTAAAGATTAAACATTTTTAATATTCTGTAAATTGTGAGAAATAGGGTTTTGTAAAGTTAGAAATTTCAAAAATATTGTTCAGTAACAGACTTACAGTAACAGACACGCTCGTGGGATTCACGCCACTCATCATGGACCGCAGAATCAGATATAATTTCCTATAGGTACACAATTTCAAATTACAAAGTTGTTAACCCTTAAATAGCTATAAATGTTTCAACTATTTTCGTGAATAGCTTAGAAGAAAACTTTTGGGATGAAAAAAAAAGAACAAACATACTTTAAGCTAAACCTTCGCAAGTTACTAGCTATTCTATTCCTTTCCGTTTCCAACTCAAAATATTCTTAGTGAGACAAATGTTCGCTGGAGATGGATCACACCTGTTTGTGTAAGTTCACAGTTAAATCGAGATATTTATAATTTTAGCAAATTTCTTGTTTACATCAACTTCAGCGTTGTACTCCTAAGTCATAAGTCCTGCACGCATACCCACCATATTCGGCATTTGCTTTCAAAGGACTTCCGTTAAACTTTTCGTTTAAATACTTCCTGTAGCAAATACACACAAGCACACTCACAAACGCAAGCATATACATACTAGAAATTCTGTTGCTCAGGACTAGGAATTGGGATAAGGTGGAACCAAATATCAAAAACATAAAACAAAAAAAGCCTCATTGGAAGCCAGAAGAAAGCAAAAGTTGCAACCGCAAGCAAAGTGTTTTGTTGTGGCTCAAAATATACACCTAACATATTTGGATACCCTGGTCGAAGTTCTCTTTTATGACTGGCAGTGGAATGTAGTGGGCTTTGTTGAAGTGGAAGCATGAAAACACCAAAAGCAACAGCACGGCGCACATGAGGGACCACAAACGACGCCTGAACGTTTGTGCAAATTTTCACTTTTACGACTGACTGACTGCCTAGCTCAGATGAATGGATGGATGGATGGATGGATGGATGGATGAGCGAAGAAATGAAGATACGGTTGGAAAAATTGATGGAGGCATATTATGTGCTGCTTGAAAACAAATAACAATAATTATCTTGACAACAATTTCCGGTATTTGTTTCAAGTCAAGCGTACCAAAACCTTCAACCTCGAAATGAGAGTCGAGAGAAAAACTCTTGAGATATTCTTACAAAGTAACCGTTTGCTAGAGTGTGGTTGGTTGGTTAAAGCAGTTTGTAATGGATAGGGGCGGATTGGGGTGAAAGACGTTGGCTTAATGTCGGCTAAGATACCATGCCAGTCATGCCATTGAGATTAAAAGCAGCCAGTTTGTTGCGCTGTATAGGTGTGGGGAGGGAAGGCATATCCAAATATCATGTCAAAAATTGTTAACTTTTGTTTTATGATTTTGAGCATTTGATATAGAGTACAATTCCGAGAGGATATTACAAATATATCCTTTCTTGGCTGATTGTTTGGTTGGTGGTCGTTCTCGGTCAGTCATTCAAATGTTGGTGAATGAAAGGATGACGATGGTGATGATGATGATGATGATGAAAACGAAATTAAATGTTAAATTAAGCGTGAAATTAAAACATTGCTAAATTAATATGAAAATGTGTGGAATTTGTGGGATCTATTTGCGGGTTGGACAGAAATGTTTACAGTAACGACTGTGGCAAAAACCAAAGTAATACAAATCAAGCTGAATAGACTTGCATAATTTAATTAAAAGCTGCCAATAAATCAATAAAAAAAATTTAATGAATGTTTCGAGACTATTAAGCTAAGAACAAATACATATGGGCATTTCCGTGGTGGCGCACGTGACGATTGTACGACTTTAATGAGTGAAAAAAGAATGAAAAATTTAACTTACACGTTCCTTATTTTGATTTTCCAATAGCTTACTAAGCACACTATACAAGGTGTAAAGCCTTGAGTTGTCAAAAGTTCGGCTTTCAGATAGAAGCCACCAAAAATGATACGTTACGTGACAAAAAATAGAAGTGGTTTTTGACTTGGATCACAAAATTAGTAAAATTCTGTAAATTGGCAAGATTTTTTAGAGGGTATAAAACTTTTTTAAGAAGGAATTTAAATAGTATAAGTTTATTTTCAAAGTAATCAAATGTAAAAACCTTTTCTCGGTTTTTTTTTATTGGGCTTAGTATGAAACGTTGCGTGACATGGCGTTACGTGACATTTTTTCCATTGTAATTCATTTGGGTAATTAAGTAATTAGGTAATTAAGTAATTATGTGATTTACTTATTAAAAAACAAATTTAATATATTCTGCCTCTCCTTGCCTAAACCATTTTTCATTATTTTTAGCCAATGCCTTCCATTTTTACTAAAACAAAAACTTTACGAAACATTTACAAAACATTAACTAAAAAGAAAAATTACATTTGTGAAACAGTGCAGATGATTTGCTCGTCATGGTAAATGAATTTATATTTAAATTGCTTAAATCAATAAAATAAAATTGTTTCTCTAATATCATTAAATAATAAGTTTTTAATAACTTTAAATTTATGTGTCACGGTGGACTTTTCGGCGGAAATGCCCATATGCAATAAAAGATCCGAATTATTAGTAAATACAATTTTTACACACAAAATAAACACTTAAAAGAAATCATTAACTTAACTTACAAAATATTGCATGCAATTTCGAATGCCTGCTCCGATACTTCCTGGCCACATCCCAGGTTCCTTTTGTTTGCCAAGCAATAATCTCATTAGCGCATTAAATGGTAACTCGTTGAAATAAAAAAGACACAGGAACTATTGCAACGGTTTCTGCAAATGACGCTCCATCTTCGTTGTAACTCCACCTTTGTAGCCAGTGTTGATAGGAGTTCCATCGCAGCTTATATCAGTCAAATGATCCAAATTGAAGTTTTCTTGACTCAAATATTCTACGATGGTTTGACGAAGTTTAAAAGGAGAAACCAGTGTTTGAATTGCAAAATAGCAACAGCACAAAAATCTTTGATTTGTTTTGCTTTGCTGGTTTTCAACAAACTGTTTTTAAGCACATGTTGGATTTTTTCAATCAACTTCAACGACTGAAGCAGCAAACGACAGCTATGATCTTATTGTTTCAAAGAAAACCGTAAGCAACTGCAACAATTGCAAATATGATTCGTATATGACTTATATACATCATATCATAAAAATAATACAATATAACAAAAAATTTAAAAGAACCGGTGGGCCAGTACTATAAGGGCTCAACTGAGGTCAATGAGTTCTAGCAACAAAAAATAGGCCTACCGGAGGCAATAAATCATGATCATATCATTATTTAAGATCCGACGGTAAATACCGAAGTATAAAGAAATATGCCGATGCGAACTTTTTTTTTTCGAAACTTTCTTTCAATAATGCTTTAGATTAGCTGGTGTGCGGCAAAATTTATTTTTTCGATACGGTCTTATGTACTTTTTCATTTCAGGAAGAGAAAGAGAATAGCTGCGTCAGTATTAATTAACCAGCTCCTATGAAAAAATACATTGACTTTTAGAATTTGTTCCGAAATATTATAAATGAATTCGTAAATTTAGGAAAATATTCATATTGGGGCGTGTCGATTTAAAAATTGGTCAATGCTCTGTGAAAATCGTATTCTAGGGACCAAAATAAGAAACTTTGCCGAAGGAACCATACCTCTAAAACGAATTCTGATGTCCCCCAATTTGGGTCGAACTTTTGGGTAGGGGCAAATTTTGAAAAATCCCACTTTGACCCATTTAGAGTGCTCCAATCGAGTCCAAATGTATGGCCGACCCCCACTAACTTTGGAGGCTTGACCCACCCATGCCAGTGGCACACCCCCTGGAACCCCCCTGTGGGGTTCCCCATACAAATATTTCAAAAATCACCAGTTTTGGCACTTTACATGAAAAAATCAGCGAAATGGCTATGTTTTTTCTTTATTTTTATTTATTTATTTATAATAATATTTATTATTTATTTATAATAATATCTATTTTTTCTCTTTTGAAATTTATTTAGTCAGAACATATGTAAATGAAAAAATTAATTTAAGTTAGTTATAGAAAAGAAACTAAAAAAATTATTGTTTGAAGTCTTTTTTACTTTCAAGTCTGGGCAATTTCGCACGGCTCTCTAATGTCGTCGCCATAACAGCCTCTACATTTTCCGGTATAACCCGTTTGGAAACGCTAGCTAGCAATTGAACATGTCGTTCCATTCCTTGTATGTGTGATGCAATTTTTGGATCATTAAACGGTGGATCATCTTGGTTTAAATATTCTTTCAATGTATCGTACGGAATGCTTCGCGTGAATGGTGGTTCAAACACGTTATTTATGTCATTCATATTGATCATTTCCGTGTAACTTGTGCAATTAAACTTTATATCTGGTTTTTTTATAAGCTCTAAGTTGCGTTGGGTCGTCAACATCTGTTCGATAGCGTAGAATTATGTTGATAGCACAGTCGCGCTTTTCTTTGCTATCATCAAACAACATTGATAACAAGATATTTTCCGAATGCACGTACACGACAGAGCTGTAATACTTGATATTGAAGTGCATTGGCACATAACATTTAATTATAAATTCAACCAGAATTCTTAAATTTGCATCTGGCTTTTCCGTTGTCACATATAATCGTAATAATCTAGCGGCCTTGGTGAGCCACCGAGAATGTACAATTTTCCCTGGTTTGATGTTAGCCAGATCCACCGAAACCACGCCGCTAGAAATTGCATGGGCCATGTCGTATAAGTACTTCGAATCGGTGGAAAATTAAATTTTTTTCTGGAGCGGGGATATATTTTGCAACTCAATTTTCTGGAAGCCGTCCACCACCTGAAAATATATAATAATAAAATAATTAAAAATGGTTGACAGTTATAATAAATGAGTGATAGCAATAACTTACTGGAAGAGTTTAACAAGTTTCGATTTGACGGCTCAGTTTTCCGGTTGCCGATCTTGGTCCAGTGCTGGTTGATTTATCCAAAACTTCAAACAAATGCCGAAACGGAAGTTCGTTGAAGTGTAGAAGGCAAACGAACCAATACAATGGTCTTTTTAACAGCAATTCGAATCGTCGTATAATTCCACCGTGTGGGCCAGTGTTTGTTGGCTCACCGTCAGTGCATATTCCAATTAATGCATCCAGTGATATATTTTTATCGTTGAAAAAAATCATTTAATTTGGTTGTTTTGTATTCAGCGGTTTCATGTTCCAGTCTTACGTAACCAATCAATTCAGAATTGGGTTCTCTCAAAATAACAAGATGAGGTTCTTTAACCATCCTAGTATGATACTTCTCATCAACTTTAGCTGTCTTTAAAGTATCATCTTTTCTGCCATCGAATAAAAACGCTAACAAATTGGCATGATCTAACCGTTTGCGAACCACTTCTTGTCTGCATTTCTCTTTTTCTCTGCGAACTTTCGATTTATCCATGATGAGAGGTTTGCCATGCTTATCTTTCATTTTAAAATCTTGGAAAAGAGCGGTTCCCAATGCCGATGCTACTCTATCAGGCACACCAAATCTGTCACATACCAAGGCAAAGTTAAAACAATCGTATCTCTCTGTGTATTATGAACTTGTGCTTCTATCCATATCTTCTTGAACCGGTGGCGGTGCGTATGTTGAATCATCGGAATCTTGGTATGTTGGCATTGATGACATAGACGTTGCTCCTTGCTCTTCAGTTTCCATCACAACTGCATCCATTGTTAGTCTTCTCTGATTATGTTGATCGTGCATGAACTCTTTGAGGAGTTCGGGAACCCAGCCGCATGCACATGGAGCTGCCTTCAAATCGCATTTACATGTTCCAATGTAAAAAATTGTTTCCAGAGATTTTACATACTCTGTAAATTGTTGGGTTTTGTTTCTTCTCTTGAGTTGCTCTTGATACTTGTCAAGCAATTTATTCAATTTATTAAATACACTTTTTTTCAGCATTATTTTTATACCAAGTTTTTCCCAAATTCCATTCAACTTATATTGTACTTGAATAGTGATTTATGGGAAAACTTTTTTGTTCTGTTTTAGCACGTTCGCTTAAGTAAAAATAATATCTCAAGATATCCAGATGGGTTGGTAAATTAAGATCAGTCAAATCAGTAGACACACCAAAAACAGTAACATCGTGCTTTGGTATATGACTCATTGGGTTTTCGATAGTTGTTGATGTTGATGTTGCTTCATCTTGCGGTGTAGAGGATGGTGGATTCATTGTAAACTTTTTGATTTGGAATGGTGAACTTCACTTATTATTTTTTTTTTAAATATTTTTTTATCTGAAATTAGCACTTCACACTTTGAGTTCTTCACAACGACTTAATGCATTCACAAAAACTGTTGCGTTATATATGGTCACGAGACGAGGTAATAAGAATGAAATGGTAATTTCAATTCTACCTGCTGTGTCTTGTGGTGGCTTAAAAACGCTCACAAGCAATTTTGTCACAGGATCTGCAATTGTGTCACAGTGATACCTTAATTTTTTAAGAGGGTTGCGGTGCATTCCAGTGATACCTTAATTGTTAAAATGGTTGCATAAAACGCGCATTTCTTAAGAAGGTGCCATAAAATACCCACAAAAAGGGTTGTAAAAACAACCTTCATTTCTTGAGTAGGAGCTATAAAAAAACTACACAAGTAAGTTTACGACATGCAGCTGTGTCTTGTGGTGCCTTAAAAAACGCACACAAGCAATTTTCCAATTTGCAATTGTGTCACTAAAAAACTTCAAAAAGAAAAAAACATAGGCATTTCGCTGATTTTTTCATGTAAAGTGCCAAAACTGGCGATTTTTTGAAATGTTTGTATGGGGAACCCCCAGGGGGTTCCAGGGGGTGTGCCACTGGCATGGGTGGGTCGGGCCTCCAAAGTTAGTGGGGGTCGATCATACATTTGGAATGGGTCAAAGTGGGATTTTTCAAAATTTGCCCCTACCCAAAAGTTCGACCCAAATTGGGGGACATCAGAATTCGTTTTAGAGGTATGGTTCCTTCGGCAAAGTTTCTTATTTTGATCCCTAGAATACGATTTTCACAGAGCAATGGGCGATTTTTTTGCCTCCCCACAAATCGACCCGGCCTAATTCATATATATATATTGTCCAATAATATTATGAATAAATTCCAGAAATTAATATATATATTATTAGATATTATGATTTTGTTCACAAATATTATTAATTAAGTTTTAAAATTTACATATGTCAATATTAATAAATATTATGATTGAGTTCATTAATATTATGAATATATTTTTAAAATTAAGGCAAATATTCACAGAGATTATAATATCATTCAATACATGATATACATGACAATACATGACATATCAAAAATACATGAAATTTTATGAACAATTCATAATATTTAATAAATTCATAAAATCTTTGAACAAATTTCTTTTTGTGCATCCTCTTATAGCAAAGGCTTTTAATACCGTGCAAAGTTTTTCATCAAGTGAATCAAAACAACAAAAACTAACATAGTAGAAATGATCGTCAGATATAAATTGCCGTTTAAGTTTGTTGAAGGTGAGAAATTTCTTTAAATTATAATGAAATCTGTACTTTACGTCCACATGGTGCTTTAACGGCAGGCGTTTGGGGAAGAGACGTGGCACCTAAAACCCACTGCGTCGCAAAGGTTATATTCTGCCCACACATTTGGGCATAGTAAACAACTAACTGACTGTTATACTCGACCCACGGTTCTTGCCTCAACTATGCGGTTTTTAGGAAAAGAAATGGCGGATGCAGACGAAAGTGAAAGTGGAAGCGAAACACCGAAGGAATCTTGGGAAACTGAATTTGACTTTTGGTCGCTTCATAAATCTTTTGTTCATAACAAACGACAAAAGAAGAATGATGATACATTTGCCCAAGACAAGCTGAGTTTTTTTTAAATTGCCAAGTTTTAGAAATGAAACAGAACATCGTTGAAGCATGAGAATATATTAAGGCGGCTTATAAAAAAAAAAAAAAACGAAATGGTCATTTCAGCCCTTGAAAGGACTTTGACCGAGGTTCTTATGATCAATTGTGTTGTGTGTGATATGAAATGTTTGCATACAAATTATCGAGAACTGGGCCTACATGTTTTACGCCGACTCCGAACGGCTTATGTTCTCAAGAAGCTTTTCACTTCAGAGTTTTAACTCTCTGAGGTTTGCCATTGTCTGCAGAGAGGTGACGGCCGAACAGAAAAATTTATTCAAATAAAAAAACTTTCTGTGTCGGATGGAGGATTCGAACCTGGGTTCTCTGGCGTAAGAGTCACACACTCTACCCACTAGGCCACGGCCGCCACGAAGGCGGAAAGTAAATATTAAAGTCTCCAGTTAGTATCATGGTACATTGCTTTAAAATTTTTCGGTAAACCTTTTTCTAGTATTTAGGACCTTCTTCTGAATAAATCATAACGTTTTCGAATATAAAAATTACCTCTCGATTTAACCCTAGAGGGGTGAAACATATAAGCTCGCCCTTTTATATTTGTCTCTTCAACATTTCTTCTGAGCGCACCTAGCCCCTACCTGATACCCTTCTGGTGATTCCCATAAAAATAAAACAAAAACGTTGCTAAATATGTATAATGGTCCTAATATTTTTAACCCTTCAAGATTTCTTCTCAGCGCACCTACCTTCTATATATCCCCTTTTTGGAGTCCCAAAAATATATGACAGTGACAGCGAGTTCAGTACTTTTTTACGCCTACCAAAAACACTTCGAAAGAAGTTTCCACTACAAAAGTTATTAAAAAAATTTTTCAGGATTGAAGTTATTCCTATTGGAAGTTGGCATACGATTTATGCGTTTCATTCAATTATTTTTGTTTGAATAAAGTTCCAACTTAGACGAATTTTCTGTAAATTTTAATAAAATAATATACTACTTTCGAAATAAAAAACTTTTTTGTAAACATGCAACAAAAAATTTTAGCGCCTTTAGATTTTCTGAAGTTAAAAAATATCACACTGTGCGCTGCATAAGTTTCTTCTGGCTATAATTTCTAGAGTAAATATCTATTTCAATGAAACTGGTGGGTTTGAAAAAGTTTTTATGCCTGGTAGCCTTTTTTGCACATATTATAATTATTAAAAAAAAGGTTTCTCTCCCCCCTAAGGCGTTAAAGTAGATTTTGAGCCAGTACCTTTTAGTCGTATTGTCTGGTGATTTTGCTGTCAAAGCCTTGGTCAGTGCTGTTTTGCTCTGCCGTTAAAATAGCTGAAGCCTGTGTTTATGCATACCATACTATGGATAATTAATATTCGCATTACATTTTAATTAAAACACGTTATTATTAAACTACAAACTGGCATTTTCATCTGTGCGAAAAGATACAAAGAAACCACATTATCGTACTTACCACTGCAATTTGTATTCACATCATTGAGTATCTGAGTATGTGATTTTCTGCCATTCGTAAAATAAAATAAATATTAAATAGATATTGAAGGGCATACGCACAGGTAAACATAATATACAGCGCTCAAACGCGATATCTACTATAAGAGCTACAGCTATACAGACGTATATGCATCGTTATTTATAAAAATATGTATTGTAATTCATTGTGTGATCACACCCTTTCGGAAGCAACGAAATATTATAGCAAAACAACCAGATTGTGAACTAGTTACAAGAAATCAGTTCCAGAACTAGTTTAAGCGATAAGCAGGCAACTTGGTTTGGTTTCACAATTTTCTGAAAATTGTTTAATATTATTAAATAAACGAACTGATCATTTCAGCCCTGAAAATAAATTAGGATATTCAATTTTAAAATAAGCGTTATTGGAATGTTTTAAAATACAAATTTAAAATTAGTTATTTTAATATTCCTTCAGAAATAATTTAATGTTTAACAATTATCAGAAAGCTATTCAATAAAATTCGAAGACAAAAGTCATTTTATGAGTAATTTTATGAGCGAAAAAATATTACTTAAAGCAACTGTCATGATTTTTTGCACTTAAAAAAAAAAAACGAAATGGCCACTTTAGCCCTTAAAAGGACTTTGACCGAGCTTCTTATGATCAATTGTGTTAAAAAAATTCACGCTCATCTAATTTTTTCAGAGCATTGCAAAGTAATGAAACTAAATATATAAAAAAATTCCTATTTTAAAAATATGACACATGATCTTAAAGTTGAGACATTTTTCAGAAATTCATACATCAAAAGCTAAATATCTGCAAAAGAAAACATTTTTTTTGCGCATTTTTGAATACTCTTATGTTGAAAAGCTGGAAGATAAGAAAACAGAGAAGAATATTGAATTTTTTCAGACTCCAAATTCTAAATACAGAGTGATGAAAATTGAAAAATGCAACATTTTTACAAAACCTTTATTTGTTTTTCGAACTTTTTGAAAATGTTTATTGAATTGTGCGGGCTCAAGGTTAAAATTATTAAAATTGAAAAATTTGTATAGCTTTAATTTTTAACTTTTATTTCCAATCTTTCGATCGCCGTCATCAAGGGAATCATCAAGGGAAAATTGAAAATCATTTACATTACTTTTAAACAATTCGTTTCACTTAAGAAATTTTAACTCACAATTTTAAACAATAAAATCATTTTGACAATTAAAATATTTGGTATTTAAGAACAACATTTAAGATTTTAGCATAGCTATAAAAGTTTTAAATTTTTAATAATTTGGACCTTGAGCCCGCAGAATTCAATAAATATTTTTAAAAAACTTTGAATAATTTTAATATAACTTATATATAACTTGACAAATTTAAATTAACATTCCAAGATAATTCATGTTGTTATCGGCCGTGAAATATCTATTTAATATTTGTATTTAATTTACATTTAATATTTCTATTTAAAATTTGTTATAGGCTTTCGCAGTGTGGACATTAAACACATGGTTTAATTTTGTAATAATTTTTATTTTCGTCAATATTTTGACTAAAAATGCTAGTATGCGTCCTCAGGACCCATAACACTAAACAAAGGTTATTGTTTGCCATTGTTACTTTGCCAACTGATCAACAATTACTTTGGTTGAGTTTTCACACGGCGAAAGCCTATAACAAATTTTAATCATGTCAATATAGATTTCAGAACTAAAGTAAAAAAGCAAAACGTAAGCCTTTAAAGCATGCTTTTTAGGCCGACCTCAAAGTATTTCGAGGGGCACCACTGGCTAACGATAAAAGAAAAAATATTGAAAAATGTTTTCTTTTTGTGGTCTCCAATAATAGAGGATTCTAGACGGGCCAACCCAGGTAACAATAGCAATAAAGAAGCCTTGCATAAGGAATTTATGTAGGGAGGATAATTTAAACTTTCTCGAATAATCATTGACACAACTTTTATACAGGGTCTATGCAAGGAGAAAAGGCGTATGAAATTAATTTCATTATTCAAGAACTTATACAAAGTTTTATAAATGTTTTATATAAGGACATGATTAAAGTTTTACATAAGGATTTTATTCAAGGTTTATTCTGGAACTCGGAAACTGGAACTCGGAAAAAAATCAGATTTTGTGTACTGCGTAAGGGGTATATTAACTTTCGTTCCGTTTGTAACGCCAAGAAGGAGGCGTGGCAGGTATAGAAAAATATATATATTTTTGATCAGCATCACCACCTGAGTCGATTTCCGTGTGTCCGTGTGTCCGTCTGTCTGTCCGTCTGTTGACATGATTACAGCCGTAATTTTAAAGCTATCGCGATGAAATTCAAAATATAAGTTTATTTTTAAAAAAGAAAGACCAAGTTCGAAAATGGGCCAAATCAGATAAAAACCACACCTACCTCCCATACAAAGTGACTTTAATTTAACAGTAAAATGTCTTTAAAATCCATAAAAATTAAAGAAATGCCTTGAAATTTGACACGTAAGCTTAAGTCTTCAATATAAATCCTGGCTATGAAATTTTTAAAAATCGGATGAAAACCACGCCTCCCAGAAAAAGTAGCTTTATTTTAAAAGTAAAATTTCTTAAAAATCTGCTCAAATTGAAGAAATGTCTTGAAATTTTGCACACAGGCTTTGATATTTAATATAAACCATCAATATGATATTTGGCAAAATCGGATGAAAACCCCGTACAACCTCCCAATACAAAGTGACGTTATCAAAATAGGAAAACTTTCGTAAATATATAAAACGGAATGTCATTGTGACTGTCGTGGCTAAAGATTTCGAGTATACTTCAATATGGCCGCGGGGGGTATTTTAGCTTCGGTACCCTGCCGAAGCTCCATTCCTTACTAGTTACATCTATTTTTGCAAGTACATTTAATTTTAATTTTTTTATTTTAAAGCTGAAAATTTTTTACATTTTAAGATTTTTTGTATATTTATCATGGTCATAGAGCGTGGATTCAACTCGGAACCTTTGTATCGACAGCCAGACACACTACCCATTCGCGTATACAGGAATTGTATCGAATAACGTTCTATCTTAATTACTATTTTCTTTGAATTTTCTTGAGTAAAGCTTTATAAAAGCCTCGATTGAAATCATTTCATATCATTTCGACTTAATTTGCCGGCCATAAATTACTTCAGTAGCACTGTGGTCCAAGCAAACAGATTATCAGTCAAGAGTTCCGTGGTACGACGCCAGACACAGACAATATTTTTTTATATATTATATTCCAAACCAATATTCCGCTTTGGTTTTAGCAGAAGGTGTGCTTATAAGATTTTCAAAGTTAATGGAATGCATGAGCCACAGAAGATTACTGATGAGTTGGTGTAGCCACAAACGAAACAGCTGTCTAGTCTGCTGGTGGTTGTTCTGTAAAGAACATTGCTGTTGTGGCAACCTGTTGCTTCATGAAATTACTTGGCATAAAGCTCTAAGTGTAATTCTTAAAAATTAATTTTTTTTAAGAATTGCTAAAAACTAAATATAAATATTTTTTTTGGTTTATTGTTTTTTTTTTTTTTATTATTGAAATGAAAAAAAGTGTGATGGCAAGTTTTTTTTTATGATAAGGATTTACTTGAGTAAAGATCTTCTTGAATACTTCCTATAAATATATTTATAGTTTGAATAAAGCTTATATAAGGACTTAGAGTTGAGTAAAAATCTTCTAGAATGCTTCCTAAAAAAGTCTACTTGAATAAAGCTTTATATAAGGAATTATACTTGAGTGAAAATATTCTTGAATACTTCTTAAAATGTATCATTAAATATATCTTCATATAAAAATTATACAAGAAAATGGAATTTCTAAGGCTTTAATAATGCTATGTAAGCAATGCTTGAATAATTAATTTTATGCAAGGCCTTTTTAAGTTTAGGTGGAATAACTTCAAATTGTTATCTGCATTAAGTATCATTCAAAATATAAAACTTTTTCCATAGCCCATTACGAAAACTGAATAAATTCCACAGAAATTTAAAATAAATTTTGAATAACACATCGAAGATCCTAGAAAGGCTTTCTTTTAATTATTTGTTTTATGGGAAAATGTTGAAATTTCAATCTATCTATCTAATCTTAAGCGTACCACTTGCGTAACATACCTTTAGCTTCCACATTATAATATTTGGTTTTTCCTAGAGGGTAGTATCCGCTAAATATGTTAAAATATTTACGATCGCGCAAAAGTTTCAACGTCATTGAATACAACAATTAAGAATCAAAGTATAATTTTTTAATGAACTCATCATGCACAACGGACCAGCTGCAGAATTCTGTTAAAACCAAGAATCGTATTCCCCCGAATTTGTAATTAAATGCCATTCGTTTACGCGTTTATTTCGCTAAAAACATTGGTAAAAAAATAAATTTCCTGTAATGCTCGAATATCATAAGAATACGAGTAAAAACGATTTTAATATGGTTTCGAATAAAATATTGCTCTTAAAATATTTGCAATACGAGTAAACACATACAAACATAAATACAAATCTACCTGTACACATATGCCTGTGTGTGTATGTGGTCAGATGGTTTACGCAGAGGTAAAGAAGGTGCAGGTGTGGCTGTGTTAATGTTTTTCTGATTGTGGCTTGGTAAAGTAAGTAAATAAACTGCCATAAAAAAATAATTAATCCTTAAAATAACGAAGGTAGCGATGGTTGGATGATGAAATTTTCGATTTGATCTCTCCTACTCTTGCAATTTATGAAAGATTTCTTGTTTTACTCTTAGTTTAAAAAGTTATATTGAAAAACCATTAAAATTCATGATTCCACTATTTAGATGAAGGTAAAATAAAACATATGAAATTGAAGCAAGCCAACTTATAGTAACAGTGAAATAACATTTATTCTAAAGTGTGTCCAGATAAGCTGTGCTATCAAGTATGTCAACCCAACATCTCACATGTTAATTTTTACACAACAGCAATTAACACCTACGGCTCTTGAATATAACGAGATGTGGTTAAACTTTCAGAAGAACTGCATGAAAAGTGAACAACGAGGTCTGTTCAAGTGTGCATTCAAGAAAAGTAATTGACACCGACTTCGACGATGCTGAGAATTTTATATTGAGGTGGGAGCTGTAACAATTTCAGGTAAACAAGTACCTAAATGTTACCGATAAAAACACAAACACACACCACTTGACATTCTAAACACTTGCCGAGAACAAGTATCTGTATGCAGAGTTGAGTACGTGTGAGTTTGTTAGTTTTTAATTTTAAAAATATTTACCAACTCACACAAAAATCACTTTAGATCCTTGCAGCAGCACAGGGATTCAAGTTTGGGTTTAGCAATAGCAGTAAATGTTGTCGTATGTCTTCGCTTATGAGTGACACGAATACCACAAAAATTTTCAACGTTTCCTGTGTATCACTTGAGTTAAACAAACCGTTGGAAAGGATGCACTCAGGACTGCAAGAAGATGCATGCATGTTACTGGTAGCTGTACACCAGTATTGCCAGATTTGTACCGATATACAGATTTGACAAGATTTGTACCGTATTTTTACACAATTTTGTATTGAGCCAATAATTAAAAAAAAAAAAAAAAACAATTAAGTTCATGCTCGCTTGGATGCTTTCAGAAAAGTAGTGAAAACATTTATGTATAAGGTGCGCAACCCAGTTCTTGCTATTTTTTGATGGAAATTGCAACTTTATTGTGAAAAATAGTAGCAAATGCATCATTGAAAGTATTGCCCATCGCTAGCTACAACTTCTTCCCATATTTCTGGCAGAGCTTGAATAGCGTTACGGTAAAAGTGTTCATCTGTTGAAGCTATGAACTAATCAAGCCATTGTTTATGTCTTCATTTGATCGGAAATGCAGATCAGGCAGACCATGTGTCATCGAACGGAATAAGTAATAATCGGACGGCGCAATATCGGGGAAATATGACGGGTGGGGTTGGACTTCCCATTTGAGCGCTTCCAGGTGGGCTTTAACGTGTTTGGCAACGTTAATTGAAGTCGATACCGTTCCCCATTAATAGTTTCGTTCGGTTTCAACAGCTCATAATAAATAACACCGACCTGGTACCACCAAATACACAGCATAATCTACGCAGTGATAATATGCCGCCGAGCCGACGACGTAGGAGTATGACCGGGAAGTCCCCATGACTTTATTCCCTTTGAGTTGCTGTAATGAATCCATTTTTCATCACTTGTCACGATGTGATGAAAAAACTCTTATTTTAATAAGAAAAATTTTCAAATCATAAGGAGCCCAAATTCCTTGCTTTTGAATCATTCCCAACGCATGAAATCGCTTGCAATTGGCTTGGCGGGTAAATCCTAATGTTGAAACAAGGTCTTCTTGCGTTTTCACGGATACTCTTCGAGAAATACCTCCAATTCAGCGCCCTCGAAGGCATTTGGACTTCCTTCACGTCGACGGTCGTCAACATCGAAATCACCATCTTTAAAGCGACGATACCAATCACAACACGTTGTTTCACTTAGAGCAGAATTTCCTTAAATTTTTTGGAGCACTCCTTGTGCTTCAACCGCCGTTTTCTTCAAATGAAAGAAAGAAATCAACACTTGTCTTAAATAACGATTATTATATGATTCCAAAACAAAATCACTAAAGTGTCAAAACGATTTTACTTAACATATCGAGACGTAAGAACCAATGGGTTCTATGTGGATTTTTCAAAAATAATCAGGAGATAATTTTTAAAGTTCGGAACCATTTTTATACTATTTAAATAATAAATATGAAAAATACAACACACGAGATATCAAAGCAATTCATTTCTTTATTAGAATGTAAAATTTGTTTCATAAAAAGTTACAAAAAAAAAAAAAAAACAAATAAAAAAATAAACTTTATTAATCAAAGATTACTGATAGAAACTTTTGGAACTCAAAATTTACATATTTTCAAAAATTATTCATATACATAAAATTTTTTCTTCTATTGAAAAATTATAAAATAATCATAAATAATATAAGAACTACTTATTTCTTTATTGCAACTTTTAATTAGCTGCATCATGCTGTATAATGAAACGAAGAATTTAAACGAACGAAGAAACGAGCGACAATATAATTTGCTATGGAAAAATGTAGTGCTTACTGTGTCTCGCACGATCGAAAGTGTTCATTTCGTTTAACAGAAAGATGTAGTAAATGTAAAAAAATGTTAAGATAACATAAAAAATAAATACTTTTAAATGTGAATCTATAAACATAGAACCTTTTGGAACTCAAAACTTCAATTTTTTTTTCAAATGAGGTCATCTAATAAAAAATTGTTTTATAAAAATCTATATCTATGGTGACGGCCGTGGAGCAGTGGGTAGAGTGTGTGGCCCATACCCCAGAGAACTCTGGTTCGAATCCCAGCTGACACAGAAAGTTTTTTCAATTGCATTAATTTTTTTGTTCGGCCGTCACCTCTCTGCACACAATGGCAAACCTCAGATTTTTTGAATTAACAGCATTATTTTTATAAAAAATAAGTCTTTCAATAATCATAAAATTTTTTAATAGAAATGCAAATATAAAAACACAAGTTTTTTACTAGTTGAAAACTTATTCTGATGAAAATTTATGGATGACTTCCTGTATTGCTATTTAATGCCTTAGAAGTGTGATTAAATCAATTTCCCTTTCAAAAAAATTCCTTGAACTGTACTTAAAAATATGATTTTCATTTAATTTCATTTATTCAGTCTTATGGAGGTACAAAATCCTTACAGACTACATAATTATAAAAAATTAATAAATAATTGTATAGTGAAAGCATACATTAACAATTATAGGTAAACTAAAAATATATTATTCACAGCATCTTTAAAGATATTTGTTGCATTAGTGATAGCTCATTAAAAAGTAATAAGGCCCTAGTCAATTAAAGCAAAGGCTCATTTAAAGCATAATTTAATTTACAGAGTTTTATAAAAAATGGTTTATAAAATGTGAGTTGTCTGGATGGAATATCGAACAGAATACGTTCTAAGAGCGATTGACAATCAATACTTCCAGACACTAAATCGTATATAAATGCCAGAGAGGCAATCTTACGACTTGACTCAAGAGATTTGAGACCTAGAAGCAATAACCTTGAATTATAGGGTGGTAGTTGCTCATTAAATTTTAAGGAACGCAAAGCAAACCTTGAAAATGTTTTTTGAATTTTCTCCAGTCTAACAGTGGCATTATCGTATTGAGGATTCCAAATAAGGGAAGCATATCCCAACCTCGATCTGACAAAAGCATTAAATAGCATTTTCAAGGTGTGGACATCAGAAAACTCTAAGCTATTTCTTCGAATGAATGCAAGCAAAGAATATGCGCTAGGAATAAGATACAATAGTTAGTTAGTTAGATAGATATACAGTACTCGGAGAAAACAAGGTCAGCAAGGTTAGTTACCGTAGAACGACCCGCTACGAAACCATGCTGCTCAGGGCAAATATGGCGTTTGATTAAAAAATATATTTAAGATTTCATTATACTTTCAAACAATTTCCACCCTCCAACTAACTATCACCCGTCTTCCGAATCAACACAATGCTTTCGCATTTATAGGGATATCCCCTGAGTGTTGGTTAAGTCTAAAAAAAAAAAAAAATTAGAGTCGTTGGATAATTTCGAGTTATTAGAAATAAAATTTTTTTTCCTGCTTTGAAAATAGGTGTGATGGAAGCAATTTTCCAACATTTAAGATACACACCTTCAGATAGGGATTTATTGTATATTTCACATAAAGGAGCAGCTAAAGAATATGCACATTTTAGAAAGAAAATCGAAGCAAAACCATCAATATCTTCATTGACTGAAATTTTTATATGAGTTAAGTGCTCAATGACATCACTTATATATAAAGTTAACGACGCCAGATCGGTAAATGCATTAGCGGACTCAGTAATAGCTTCAACAGACGACTCGTCATCAACAAGAAAGTTCGACTTGAAAAAATCAGCGAACAGATTAACCGTGTCAGATATGTTAACGGAGGATTTATTTCCAAAAGACATGGAAGTGGGAATTTTTGAGTCATATATTTTGGACTGGATAAAATTCCAAAAACATTGAGGTTTAGTTTTTATATCAGATTCAAAACGCATAATATATTGTTTATATAAGAACATGTTCAAAAAATTAAATTCGCGCATATAATGCACATAATTACTATGATACAGGTGGTCACTTGTTGCCCGGAACAAATTTAGAAACTTGTTCCGCAGGTTTGTAAGCTTTTTAAGCCCCTGCGTATACCAAGGCAGGTTATAATTTTTCTTAATGTAACGCAAATAACGGATAGTTCCGATTTAAATAAATCATAGCAGAGTTCAGTATTCTTCCCATCAACTTTTAACTTCAGTATTTAATTATAGAAATATAACAATCAAGTCCGAATTTTATTTTGTCAATAATTTAAATGTAGTGAAAGGAAACGCAGTTGTGCTACACAGAATCAAAAAATCAAAAAATTCGTCCAAGGTATGATTCTTTGATTCAATGAATCTCTGTTCATTGGTTCAAAGAAGAATTTCTTTCATTAAATTAAATTTTCCATACTTCCAAAGAACGCCTTCTTTAAACGAATGTACGAGTTCACTGATTTCAAGGTTTTTACAGTTTAATGAATCTTTTTTTTAAAGTAATAGTCTAAGATAGATCCGAATGGCAAACGACCTTCACTCATCCGTTTACACGATGAAAAGAATTTTATATCAAATCAAGTTTGTTATAAAATATATCGCCAGTGGATTGCCAAAAAATTTCTGTCTTCGAACTTTTTCTTACAGCCAAAGAATCGATTCTTTAAATCAAGGAAATAGTTTTTATAGTAGAGGATCCGAATAAGAAACGACCTTCATCCATCCGTTTGTTCGGTGAAAAGTATTTTATATCAAATTTAGTATGCTTAAAAATATATCGCCTTAATATATTGTCTTAAAAAATTTCTCTCAAGTCTATGATTAAATAAAAATGCAAAAATGCAGTTTTTTTTATTTAATTGCACTAACTTGTTTTCGCAACAAACTATATACTAATCGAAAGTATGAAATCTGTGGAATATGTCAACGTTGGGTTGCCTATATTTTTCCCCGTCATAACTATGGGTTGTCAGGCATAAATAGGTAAGTCAAAACTAGTAAATTGCACTCATTTGTTTACTTAACAAACATTATATCAAAATAATTATAGTTTTATTGCGAACATGGTTATATGAGGTTGCCTGCGAAAAACCTGCTTTGAATACTGGTTGCCAAGCATTAAAGATTTTAATCAAATTAAGTATTCTTAAAAATTTTTTTTAATAGTTTAATTACAATACGTAATTATGAACGTAATAATAATTTAATACATTTGTTTCGTAAACAAATAAGTGCAATTAAAAAAAAAAATGCATTTCTGCATTTTTATTTAATCATAGACTTGACAGAAAGTTTTTTAAAACAATCCACTGGCGATATATTTTTCAGCATACTAAATTTGATATAAATTACTTTTCACCGAGCAAACGGATGGATGAAGGTCGTTTCTTATTCGGATCATCTACTATAAAAACTATTTTCTTGATTTAAAGAATCGATTCTTTGACTATAAGAAAAAGTTCATTAAATTAAATGACAGGGATTTATTTAACCAATGAACTCGTACATGGGACCAATTCATTAAAACTAAGAATTTTTCCTTAAATATTAAGTACTACGGTTTTGGTTCAGTGTACTTCACACAAAAAAATTTCCCTCATGAATTAATGCAAAATGACTTATAATTTAAAATTGTATTTTTAAATTTTGCAATGACTATATTCGTGGAAAAAATCCAAAATTTTTAAGGAACATAATTTTATTTTTTATTTCTTAGTATTTTTACGAATAAGAATTTTAAAAAATGAAAATTCATAAAAATGTTGGTTTTGTAATAAATAAATTAGCCCAATTGACATATTTTGCAAAAGGTGTTAGATTCCGTTAGGGGAACAGGGGAACAGGGGGCGAACCTTCACATGGCAACGTGTCTGACCGCCTCAACCTGGCGAGGCCAGCATTATCCATGTCGAAATCGTCTCAAGTCGACTCAAACCTCCAAGTGGTGTTCCCTGGGCAACGGCAAACTGGCATCCGTCAGTTTGACGGCTAATTTGAGCGGCGGGTCGATCCATAGACCTTAAACATGGAATGTGCGCAGGGTTTGGGTCCCGCCACATTACTACTGCCCAATGAAAACTAAACCAGCCTCGGATAAGAACCCCAATTACGTTGACGACCACCGCAAACGAAAAACGGACAATGATTTACGGATATGCACCTGGAATGTCCGAACCCTTTATAGGGAAGGTGCCATTATCCAACTGGCGGAAGCCCTCAAAACGATAAAGGCTGACATCACCGCCATCCAGGAAATGCGATGGAAAGGGCAAGGCTGCTCTAAACAAGCACACTGTGATATCTACTACAGCTGCCATGCGGAGAAGCGCGAATTTGGATGTGGATTCGTTGTTAGCCGGAAACTACGTCACCTTGTTTCCCGGTTCACACCTGTCAACGAAAGATTGGCCACGATCCGCATCAAGGCAAAATTTTTCTCCATCAGCCTTATTTGCGCGCACGCCCCGACGGAGGAAAAGGACGAAGCCGTCAAAGACGCTTTCTACGCTAGCCTTGAGGACGTATACGACCACCTTCCGGTCCATGACGTGAAAATAGTCCTCGGCGATTTTAATGCGAAAGTCGGAAGGGAAGGCATCTTTGGCCCCACTGTCGGTCAGTTCAGTCTTCATGAGACCTCCACGAACAACGGTCTAAGACTGATTGACTTCGCCGCGGCGCAAAACATGGTAGTTAGTAGCACCAGATTTAAGCACCTCGACATCCACAAGGCCACCTGGCTGTCCCCGGATCAAAAAACGCGAAACCAAATTGATCATGTTGTAATCGACGGAAGGCATGCCTCTAGTGTTCTAGATGTGCGTACATTTCGGGGGGTCAACATTGACTCCGACCATTATCTTGTTGCAGCCAAGATCCGCATACGATTATGCAATGCGAAGAACATACGCACAGGAATACAAAGAAAGCTAGATGTCGCTAAGCTGCAATTACAACGGACTGCCGAAGCCTACTCCGCTCAACTCTCGGTTAAGCTCAACCAACCAACCTCTGGACCCGACGACGCCGGCGGACTTTGGGCGCATATATCCCACTCCATGCGCGCTGCCGCTGAAGAAGTCATTGGTTTCCGGCGCCCGCAACCTCGGAACCAATGGTATGATCAGGAGTGTCGCATTGCGACTGCAGTAAAAAACGCCGCATATAGAAAAACGCTGCAGTCAGCTGCAACGCGAGCCGTGCGAGAAAACTACCGCGAAAAGAGGAAGGAAGAGAGGCGCCTTTTCAGACGCAAGAAAAGAGAGCAGGAAAAGCGTGAGCGTGAGGAACTAGAGGTGTACCAGGGCAAGAAGGATGCACGAAAATTCTATCAACAGGTTAAGCGTCTAACCCAAGGTTTCAAGCCCGGAGCATCCACTTGTAGAGACGAAAATGTAGATCTGAATACGGATACGCAGTGTGTGCTGAGATTGTGGAGACGGCACTTCTCCAATTTACTTACTGGCGACGATTTCACCAATGCCGCCCATGGAGAGCGCAGTCCAGAGCTACCAATCAACAATGACGGAGTGGAAGTACCACCACCTAGCCAGGATGAGGTTCGAGTTGCTATCCAACGACTCAAAAACAACAAAGCAGCGGGTGCTGACGGCCTGTCAGCTGAATTGTTTAAAACCGGCGGCGATGAATTGATAAGGCGCATGCATCAGCTCATCAGCATAATATGGCTAGAAGAAAGCATGCCCGACGATTGGAACCTCAGCGTACTGTGCCCTATACTTAAGAAAGGAGACCCAACAATCTGCGCAAGTTATAGAGGTATCAGTCTTATTTCCATCGCATATAAGGTTCTCTCAAGCGTACTATGTGAAAGATTAAAGCCGATTACAAAAACACTGATTGGACCTTATCAGTGTGGCTTTCGACCTGGTAAGTCCACCATAGACCAGATTTTCACGCTCCGACAAATCCTGGAGAAAACCCACGAAAATCTAATTGACACACACCATCTCTTTGTCGATTTTAAAGCTGCGTTCGATAGCCCGAGAAGGGATTGCCTATACGCAACAATGTCTGAGTTCGGTATACCTGCAAAGTTGATTAGACTTTGCAGAATGACGTTGAGCAACACACGCAGCTCCGTCAAGGTAGGAAATGACCTCTCCGAAACCTTCAATACCGAAAGAGGTTTCAGGCAAGGCGATCCACTGTCTTGCGATCTCTTTAACATCATCATGGAGGGGATCGTACGAAAGGCCGGTGTGCATCGTAATGGCACCATTTTCTACAAAGGCGTCCAGCTCCTTGCGTACGCTGATGATATTGATATTGTCGGCAGAACCAAGAGAGATGTTACCGCTGCTTTCGCCGCTATCGAAAAGGAATCAGCCAAAGTGGGTTTGACGATAAATGAGGGCAAAACAAAATATATGCTGTCTACAAACAAGGGAGCTCGGCGTTTAGACTCCCACGTTTCATCCGGCAGCTATAACTTTGAAGTAGTCAAGGAGTTCGTTTACCTTGGCACTGCCATTAATACCAAAAACGAAATCAGCCTGGATATAAAGCGAAGAACAATAATTGCTAATAGGTGCTACTACGGGCTCAGTAAGCAACTAAGTTCCAGAGCCCTCTCTCGATCGACAAAACTAACACTCTACAAGACGCTCGTTCTACCTGTGCTGCTTTATGGCGCTGAGGCATGGGTAGTTTCGCAAACTGACGCAGCCGCTCTGGGGGTGTTCGAGAGAAAAGTTCTTCGCAAAATCTTCGGTCCTGTTCGAGTCGGCGATGACTATCGCATCCGAATGAACCACGAGCTGTATGAGCTCTACGATGACATTGACGTA
Organism: Coremacera marginata; assembly: GCA_914767935.1. NCBI lineage: Eukaryota > Metazoa > Arthropoda > Insecta > Diptera > Sciomyzidae > Coremacera > Coremacera marginata. The sequence continues at coordinate 193,958,812 of OU612043.1, forward strand.
GTTCGGCGTATAACTGTGCAGCGACTACGCTGGCTGGGTCATGTCCATCGTATGAACGACGAAGCTCCAGCGAAAAAGGTGCTCGAGGCGAGGGTCGCTGGTCAACGACGACGAGGGAGACCATGCCTCCGATGGATGGACCAGGCTGAGGAAGCCCTAACCGCACTTGGTGTATCCGATTGGAGAAGGCGCGCGCAAAGCAGAGGCGCCTGGCGAGAGCTGATGAGGTCGGTTGAAACCCGGACACGGGTTGTTACGACCAACTAAGTAAGTAAGTAAGTAAGTTAGATTCCGTTGAAAAGTTAATGTATATATCGATGATTCCATATCAATTCGACTATTTTTGAGCAAAATCTGACCTTTTTGATTCCAACCGTTGGAAAAATATTCAAAACCAAAAATGTCTTTTTTTAATATTCTTTCATATGGTATGCATAAATGTAGGGTTTGTTTAAAGTTTCTATCGAAAAAATTCAAAATCATTTTATAAATCGAAACAAGCCTGTCATTATTCATTTTGTATTTTTGTAATTTTGTTTACATAAAAAGTAATGGTGTAGTGAAAGAATCATGACAATTTTTCAATTTGTTTGTGAGTTATACTTTCAAATACTCCTTTCAAATACACTGCCACAGCAACAACAGCTCCACCTACCGGGACCTAAAACATTTACAGACCCAGCCTCACACACACACCGAATTTGATCAAAATTGCTTCTGCCATTCAGGAGGAGTTCAGTGATAAAACAATCTATAGAAGAATTTTGTATATAAGAGATATGGAATTTTCGGTATAAAAGTAAGAAATTTTTTGTAGGCATTTTTTAAAAAATTCGTTAAAAATAGCACTCGTTGGTATCCCAAGCTAAAATTTTGTGTGAGCCTTAAGAATCAATGTATTATAACGATTTTATGTTCAAAAGGTGAAAAATTTACTGCGAACATTACAAAAAACGTGACAAATAACTTCAGTCTAAAAAAATTTAATAAAATTTTATGGAAACATCCAAAAAACGGACAACGCAAAAAAGACCCATTCAAGGTCTCTAAAATATATGCAATTTTTTTTTTGTACGACTTACAGTTTCGAAGTTACAGCTGTTTCAATACATGCACTATTTGTATTTTTAAAGATATTTTCCAATTTTTTACAGTGTATATCTTTTAAAAAGAAATAAAATTAAAAAAAAGAAGTATGCAGATATAATACTTTTAAGGAGAACTATTAACCCAGAGAGTTAAACAATTTTTAAAAATAGTGATGTCAGAAACGTGGGTGTTTTGATATGGAATCACCGATTTATTTAATAACATTTGAAATCATTTGCTCTGTTTCTTACTTTTTGAGAAACTTCTTAATATTTTTTATATAATATCGAAGTAAAATATAAAAAAATAATTTTTCGTACAGTTTCAAAGTTTACAGATGAAATTCGAAGAGTTATGGTTTGAAGAAAATTGTTCATGCTTTCGAAATTTAAGGCGGTCTTCTCATTGAGCAACTTTTTTTTTTTGACTTTTTTTTTGCATTTATTTATAGCTTGGGTAGTTGTGAATATGCCCCTAAAAGGATTTTTAGAAATTCGAAATACTTTAGAAGATACAGCCTTTTTTGTGAAGCAAGGTCTTCGTCAAAATGAGCTATAAAAAAATTACTTCAAACTTTAAACGCGTTTATCTCGAACCCACGTTTTTCGAACTGGCGGCCATGATATCTCCAGTTCAACTGAACCGATTTTCATGAAACAAAGTGGAATTGACGCAGAATTGTCACCATTCTCGGGTGAACCTCGACCATAATTTAAAAAAATTTTTTACTATTTTTTTTTTTGACACTAAACTACAAAATAAAAACCCGAAATTGAAATTTTTTTTTTGAATGGCCGCCATTTTGTCAAAAAAAATCACAAAATTAAGCTTGAGGTTCACCCGAGAATTACATCTATACTGATTATAACCCCGTTTTTTTTTTAATTCTCGTCTCATTACTTTTTGAACAGCCCACGTATCGAGGCAAAAAAAATTTTTTTATTTACTTTGAAACTTTTGTAATACAATAAATAAAAAAGTTTTCAATTATTCTTTGCGTTTTCAAATAAGAATTTTTTTAAAAAGCGTCCAAAAAACGGGTTTTGAATGAGAAGACCGCCTTAAGAATAAAAAAAACAGTTAGCATTTTATGTGGATTTTAACAGTTAAACTCATCTTTGTCTGATATTCCTTTATGAAGTACAAAATAATATTTTCTTAAATATTATTCACTTTTTTTAAATGTCCCTTAAATATTTTCAAGATCCCGTCTTTTTTTTTTTGGAAACATTTTGATTTTGTCCCGTTTTGCTAAAATAAAAAAAAATCTGGCAATACTACTGCACTCACACATATATGCATGCAAGGTCGACATTCAGTGTCAGGCTGTATGAAGCTGCCGCTGCTGCTCCTGTTACCGTAGATAACCAAGGTTGGCTCGACACACTGTCAACAACATCTTGGTTTTGAATTTCAGTCACTCACTTCAAAATTTTGCTATTGTTTTGATCAATTACATTATATTGTGTTGCCACATCACCATGTTGCTTGGTATTTGTGTGTTTGCGCCCAGTGGTATTTGTGCATGGTTGAGTGTGTGTGTGTTTGTATGTGACTGTATGTGTACGGGTGGATATCAATTTAATATGAGTTCTCGACTTTTGAAGCTTTACTGTCAAAGCAAGTGCATGAAGGCAACTGCGAGTCAAGTGCAAGGCACTTAAGTCGTGCTTGTAATAAGAATGCCAAACATGAGGCCAATGTGAACTTCATAAAAACTAAAATGATCCACAAAAATTTTAAGAATATTTTTAAAATTATATTAACTGATAGATACCTTATAATATTAACTGCATAAAATTGCATTAAAATACTTGTGAAAAATTTGAATGTTATTTTCTGGAGTCAAACAGCATAATTTGTGTATCACTAATTACCGATCAGTACGAGTACTCCTACCTATTCTGAAGCCTTATTTAATAGCACTTAATAGAAAAATTCCTCTTTTTTAACTGAAGCCTTAGAGGTAACCTTAAGGGGATCCGGTGGTCAAGAATATACCGTTAAATTTTTTATAAAAATGATCACAATGTTTTAGGTTCTACAGCCTTTTTAGTAGATACCGCGCGGCCGGCCCTAGGGCGCGTTTATAGTGAACGCTTATTGCTGCGCCGAGACGATAAGCACATTGGAGTAATTGAGAAATCAATTCATGCATCTCTTTTGCCCTAACTGCTCATCAATAACCGTTCAATATAAACGCGTCCCTAGACCATGCTTTAAACATGCATGTACTTACTTACAAAGGTTAGCCGATCTTAACAGCCTCTTAACTTAAGAGGGTCAAATAAAGTAATAAATGTGCACTAAAAATGATTGAAGTCCATTGGACCCTAGGGGTGCCTCCCTTGGACCTATATTAATTTTTTACTTGATTTTTAATGGGAGGTACATACAAAGGTTGGCTGATCTAAGCAAAAATTCACCAGAAGGGTTGTCAAATAAGATAAAAGATGTGTACAAAAAATGGTTGAAAGGGGTTAACCCTAGGGGGATCTCCCTTAAGCCTACAATTGTTGTCAAAATATGTTCTCAAAACAAGTAAAACAGCAAGTAGAACATAAGAAACATAAGAACATAAGAACATAATTTCATTTTTATATTATGTGAGGGTCTATACTTAATGAAAATAAAGAAAAATTGTAATGACGTAATTGTTTTTTGTAAAATTGTAAAATTGTAATGATGTAAAAATGTCTACGCAAAATGGTAATTTATAGAGTTATGTGTGAAAAGGCGTCAAGTTTGCTAAGAATTTGGTTTTTTGATTTTATATTATTGTCACAATTTGAAAACCTAAATTTTAAAATATAGGCACATAATCATAAACAAAATTAAGGCGGCTTGAAATTTAGTATAAGAATTTACGACAGTTTTTCAAATAGCTTGCACTAAATTTAGAGCTTACTCTTATTTGTTTATGATTATGGGCCATTTTCTTTAAAGTTAACACTTTCGGTTTTACTGTAAAATTGTAGTATTAAAATCTTTTTTTTTTCTTTTACCCCATTGCCAAGATGAGACCAAATTCAAAATTCATATAAATATAGTCAACTTTTGGAAGCTTAGAGCTCGCAAATGTAATTTTTTAATTTTTTTTTTTTTTTTATATATTTTAGTAGATGTTGTACCTTTAAAATGATAACAATATTTCTTTATTTGGAATCAACACATTTTTTTGTCTATGGGACGAAGTACTGTGTGGCGGGATAAAAAAAGCTATTCATTCAGATTATCTCAAATTTTAATATGTTATACACCAGTGGGCATAGCCGGAACTGTGCAATTTTTTATCTCTATAACTTCTTAGCTCGTCAAAAAAGTATTGAAAAATATTCTTGTTTTGGGTTTTCGAGCTTCAAAGGCGTGCCATTTTGTCAAAAAACGTTGTCTTTCTTTTTTCTGGTTCGGGCTATATCTGCACTCATACATACCTATAAATAATTTACTTGTTTTTATTTCAGATAAATAGAACAGCCAAAATCTCAACCGCTACCTAGGGAAAATTTTTCGCGACATTTTGAAAATACAAAAATATTTTCTTTAAAATTTCACGAATGTGAAATATGCTTGTTGCGCAGTGAAATATAAATACAAAGTTCAAAAATCGTTATTAATTATGATCATTTAAAAAAAAAATCTCAAAAGTGAGTTAATTTTACGGGCGCATATCACCCGGCCCACTTAAATTTAAAATGGTATTGCGGTAACTTAAATTGATAAAAAGCTTATGTCAAATTTTAGCGACATCGGATGCATTTAAGACGTGCCGCATGCGAGTTAAAGATTGCACAAACACCCTGCCTCTATTGGGTCAATACTTCGCTGTTGTGATGAGAAAATTGGCAAATGTAAATTAATTCTTCATTACATCGACAGGAAAACTTCGTTGAAATGAAAATCGTTGCAGCATCGCGACCCAAGTTGTTGAATAAGGCGGGTCAAACTTTTTACCTGTCTGGCTCAGTGAAATTTGTAAAGTTTGGATGACTTAAAAAAACTTTCGCGAAGAATGTTCAAATACTCTTAAGGAGGGACACGACATTCGCGGCAGAGAAAACAGACCTTTTTTTAAAAATTCATACCTCAGTCAAAAACAAACATTGTTCCAAAATTTTTTTTATTATTGTGGAGAATTGAACAAATTACAAGAAAAAAAATTCAAAAAATATATTTTTCACTCCAACATGGTTTTATAGAGCTCCAAACTGGCGGCAGAGAAAAAAACGGGGCCTCGTGGTTGCAGCGCTGGGAGTTGCAAAAATTGTCCGATCTGGAAAAAAATGTCTTTTTTAAATTTTAACAAAAAAGGTTATCGTATGACACGAGCTTTTTTTTTTAAATTTTTTTTTTTCAATTTTTGGTGATGTTCCAAATTTGAAAGTGTGTTTTTTCGAAAAAAATATTGACTTTAAAAATTCATAAAAAATCGAAAAAAAAAATTTAAAAAAAAGCTCGTGTTATACGATAGCGAATCAAGATTAAAAAAATACAAAAAAACAAAAAAAATTCGTCAAAAAATTAACCCGCTAATACCGCAACCAGTACGAAAAACATGGTTTCGAGATAAACGCGTTCAATGTTTGTGAACAAAGAAAAAAAACGTTATCTTCAATCTGACATGCCTGCTTCGTACTGTATGCCTTCGTTATCTTGTGTTGTGCTGTTTTTTTATAGTTTTTTGTAATCGTTTAGCAATTCGGGCTTCTTTTGAAGCTTCATATTCCTTCACTCTGGCGCATTTCAAACGATTTGCATCATTTCCTTTGGAAAAATTCAATGCTGTAGCTCCTATGGTGATACCAAGTAGTTGAAACATTTGCAAATAACTAAAACCCATAATAAATAACCCAAAAGAAGTAACAACCACCAAAAATCAGGTAGCAAGTAAAACAAGTATATACCAGCTGCCGTACGTAGGTAGCGCAAAAATTAAAAATGCGCTCTCACTAATCCGGCTGTAACTTTTGAACCCGTAGGAATTTTTCCATGAAATTATTTTTCTTAGAATCGTAAGAATATTTACTAAAATACAAAATTATTTAAAAAAACGGCCAATGTCATGTCCCCCCTTAATCAAATCGCTTTAAAATTTCACAAAGTTCTGGTACAATGAGCACTTAAAAAAATAAATACAAATTTGCTATATATATTATAGTAATTTTTTTGTTAAAAATTCAATTGGAGTGTAATTTCATTGCAAGTTTCATTGTAAATTTTCAATGCTTAAAATTATATACAAACTTTAGTAAAATTAAGCAGCATATGTTGAATTTTGTTGCAATATTAATAATAAACTTTTTTCATCATATATTTCATTCCATTAGACATATGAATGTGTGTTGAATTTTCAACATCAATTGTACAATTGCATTATATTCTCATTCAAGTTTGGTTCTGAACAAATAAGCAGCTTATTATTCAGTCCGGTATCCGCTTCTCTTATTACAAAAATTGTGTTAAATAACGTGTTTTAATTTTAAGCTAAGATTGTAAATATTTTTTGTGTTGTAAAACACTCAATATTTATATTGGAATGTGAGTGCGAGAAGTGAAGAAATTTACGGTTTAAATATTTAAAAATTGATTTTACAAATGCTTTGTTTTATTTCTATAACTCTAACGACAAATTGATATGGCATATTGGTGCAACGGACTTGAAAGTTTTTCTTTTTTTTTTATTCAAATTTGTGTGTTTTATTAAAATTAAATGAATCATGAAATTAGTTGAAGCTTACTTCAGTTTTAATTGCTAAACACATGTTAAATATTAGTAAATAGCAGTAGTAATTTTTATATCACTACATTATTGTAATAAAAGTAAACAAAACTTGTTGAATATTATTCATATAAAGGTTGTAATTTTGCAATAGTAATACAAAAATTATAGCAACATTAAGCAACTAATGTTTAAGCTTACTACTATACATAAATATTACCATATATTTTAAGCAAAATTTTAAAATTCAAAAAACTGTTGAATTTTACTACATACCAATAGTAAGCAGCAAATGTTGAATTTTATAAAGGTGTGTAAATTTACTACAGTTATAGTAGCTAAACTGTTGCCTACAACTATTGTAGTAAATTTCAACAAAAACTTTTTAGAGTGAGGATGTTGTGCTTGTTCATTATTTTCATTTCCAAATATTTATCCATATCTACCAGCTTTTATGATCAGTGTTCATATCATATATTTATGTGGAGGCATGTAATGCGAAAAATGGAAAATAGCTGGAAAATATTTTAAGAACGGCTAAACTGCTCTAAAAATATAACCTTTCTTTGGAGAAATATCTTAAAATCATCTAAGCATTATGATTTTCACTGAGCTAGACCGGTAAAATTTTCTTCTATACAAAATGACCCGCCTTAATAAATATATTTATAAGAACACGCGAACTGCGTAAGGAATTTATTAACGTTGAAATAAAATCTGAGATTACATTATTTTAAACTGGAAATTGCTTTTGAGAGAGATAATTTTAAGGCATACGTGTTTTAATATGGTTGCCAGCAGGTAGGTGCCGCGGATGGCTCGGATGTAGCGCATTCTGGAAATCTAACTTTTTTTCAAATCGCACGATCTTGGTGACCCATTGAGAGGTCCATTAAGTGAAATTTCGATAAATGTTTCCTTCAGAAGCTCGATTGCTTGGCGCCTATATGGCGTGTGGTGCCATACCGTTGGAAAAAAATCCGAAACGATGCTAACAACAGAGAGAAAAATATTGTCAGCCAGGGTTTGTGTAAATTAAGAAATAAAGTGCACGGTTTCTACTGATTATATGACAATGCAAAAACTCTAATAACAAAAAACCTACTTTGAAAACGAAAACGATGTAAAAAATCTGATATTTTTTTAAACGCAAAAATAATTAGAATTTTGATAATTTTTTTTTTGTAAAGCTTAAACATTTTTCCAGAATTTTGGTTCAAAACTAACCCTCTTTTTATAAGCTTTTATTGAACTTGCTTCGTTCGTATGTATGTATGTCCGCAAAACTTGCCAACAATTTTTCGACAGCTTGTGGGTCTCCGATTATGCTGAAATTTAGCATACATGTGTAAGCCCGGTGACAATGCCATATAATGAACAGTTTTTTGCCACACCCCCTTTTACCGCCCACAAATCAATAAAAATGCTATATCTTGAAAACTACTAGGCCGATTCAGATGAAATTTTGGTAGTAAATTTCATTCAAGTAGAAAATGGGGTTTTAGAAAAAAATTTGACCACAGCCACTTTTACCGCTCACAAATTAATATATCTCCAAAACTACCGGTCTGTTTCAGCTGAAATTTTGGCAGTAAATGTCCTTTAAGTATTGCATGGGATAGAAAAAAATGTGCCACATCCCTTTTTACCGCCCACAAATCAATAAAAATGCTATATCTCGAAAACTACTAGGCCGATTCAGATGAAAATTTGGTAGTAAAGTTCCTTCAAGTAGAAAATTGGGTTTAAGAAAAAACTTCACCACACCCCTTTTTGTCGCCCATAAATTCATATATCTCCAAAACTACCGGGCTGTTTCAGGTAAAATTTTGGCAGTAAATATCTTTCAAGAACTGCATGGGTTAGAAAAAAAATGTTGCCACACCCTCTTTTACCACCCACAAATCAATAAAAATGATATATCTCCAAAACTACTAGGCCGATTCAGCTGAAAATTTTGCAGCACATGTACATCAAGTAGGAGATAGGGGTTTAAATTTGGCCACACCTCCTATTCCCGCCCACAAACCAATTAAAAATGCTATATCATAATAAAGTATATAATGCAATAAATAATGTAAATGGTAGAAATAATGTTATTATGTACTGTTAAGGTTAATGGTCTAAAAAATTAAAATACTATTTGTAAGGCTTTCAATATAAAAGATGTTCATAATAAACCTTTAAGACTAAAAAGTAAAAAATAAAAAATATATAAAAAATTTTTTTAAAAAATAAGCTGTTATTTAAAACCAAAACCAAAGAAAAAATAAATTTCAGTGACATTTGTTATATATGTATATAGTATGTATATTCTAGATTCAGAAGAACCTCTCTCTTGGTTACCCATCATCATAATAAAAGCATACGTAAATAGGTAAGTTCTAGGGACGTATATAAATTAAGAAATTTTCAATATGTAAAATATATTTAAAAAATATATGCTGTCTACAAACAAGGGAGCTCGGCGTTTAGACTCCCACGTTTCATCCGGCAGCTATAACTTTGAAGTAGTCAAGGAGTTCGTTTACCTTGGCACCGCCATTAATACCAAAAACGAAATCAGCCTGGAGATAAAGCGAAGAACAATAATTGCTAATAGGTGCTACTACGGGCTCAATAAGCAACTAAGTTCCAGAGCCCTCTCTCGATCGACAAAACTAACACTCTACAAGACGCTCGTTCTACCTGTGCTGCTTTATGGCGCTGAGGCATGGGTAGTTTCGCAAACTGACGCAGCCGCTCTGGGGGTGTTCGAGAGAAAAGTTCTTCGCAAAATCTTCGGTTCTGTTCGAGTCGGCGATGACTATCGCATCCGAATGAACCACGAGCTGTATGAGCTCTACGATGACTACATTGACGTAGTTCGGCGTATAACTGTGCAGCGACTACGCTGGCTGGGTCATGTCCATCGTATGAACGACGAAGCTCCAGCGAAAAAGGTGCTCGAGGCGAGGGTCGCTGGTCAACGACGACGAGGGAGACCATGCCTCCGATGGATGGACCAGGCTGAGGAAGCCCTAACCGCACTTGGTGTATCCGATTGGAGAAGGCGCGCGCAAAGCAGAGGCGCCTGGCGAGAGCTGATGAGGTCGGTTGAAACCCGGACACGGGTTGTTACGACCAACTAAGTAAGTAAGTAAGTAAAATATATTGAAATTTTACATTTAAAAAGATTCAATTCCACTGATATTGTGTAGTAAGCTTGTATATTTTACATTTTGAAAATTTCTACATTTATATACGTCCCTAGAACTTACCTATTTACGTACGCTTTTATTATGATGATGGGTAACCAAGAGAGAGGTTCTTCTGAATCTAGAATATACCTCTTATATACACATATATGACAAATGTCACTGAAATTTATTTTTTTCTTTTTAGTTCACGTTTTGGTTTTAAATAAAAGCATATTTTTTAAAAATTTTTTTTTTATATTTTTTTTTATTGTATTAGAAATCTACACTTGAACTTGAGATTTGAACAAATGCAACATTCATGTCTTGTTTATTAATGGGCTTAACAAGTTTGAAGAAAAAAAAAAAAAAAATTAAAGTGAAATATTCCCATCATGTTTAGCGACCTCGAAAGAAGAATGGCAGACCATAATAGGGAACAATAACTGAACATTTTAAACAGCTTTGTTTAATTGCGAGTAGTTCAGTATTTTGTTTGAATTTGTAATTGTGTTTGCTCTTGCGCGACCCCTTAATATTGCTCTATTTCTAAGTTTTTTTTTTTTTAAATGTATTCATTTTTTTACACCCACTATAACATATTTGAAGAGCTGCTGAAATAAAAAAAATATTAGTTTTTTGGACCAGGCATTATTGCTAACATTATTATTAGCTCTAAAGTTAGCACAAGCTGTAACAAAAAGGCATAAAAAATAATGAATTTAATATAGAGATCGTTCTAAACAAACATTGCATGTGAGTCACGACATCTTGATAAGCAACTAGCACGAGCAACAGCAACAGTAAAGAAATAAAAAGAAAAATAATAATAAAAAAAACTTTGGTAATTAGTTTGAAGTTAACAGATTTCGTTGCAACGGATTGGCAAAGAGTTGGTGGTTCGGCGAAGCGTTGGCGTCTATTTAATGCCAAAGCAACAAGAATAATTAAACGACTGCAACGAAGAACGTTCGTTGGCCGGGTTGCAGCAGTGCAAGGTAAACAAATATAATAGCGAAAAAAAAGGTGCCGAAAATAAGGGAAGCGTATATTTTTGGCAGCAAAGATAACAATAACAACAGCAACAACAACAAAAACAAAAACAACAGCATTGCTGGCAAATGACAATGAAAACGGAAGCGGAAACCTAATGAAATCACAACAACAAAATCAGCAACGGAAGAACGAGCAGCGTTAAAAGGAAGAACATGACGGAAGCATTTAGCGCATTGCAGTAACTACGTTAAAACAAAAAAAAAAAAAAAAACAAAAAAAAAACAAGTAGAAATGAAACGAAATTAAATTAATTACAAACATTATCGCTTCGCATACACCTGTCGACTTGGCAGCAAACGACAAAGCTAACAACAACATCCATAAGAAGGACATGCATTGGAGAGAAAAAAGAAAAATAAAGTAATTTTAAACATATAATGAAAGCAATGAAGAAGTAAGTTAATCCTTTTTTTCTTGTTGATTTCACTTCATTAGTTATTTGCTGGATGTTAGTGTAAACTTCATCTATTAGATACAGTGCTGCACTTATTCACTCACTCGCTTTCACACATGCACATGAACACATACTTAGATCAGATCAAGATATGCTTATTTGATGTTTGCTGTAAGCGTTACAAATGTGATAAACATGAATTCTGTAAAAAAGTTGCAAGTGGGATCAAATGTTATCAGGAATAGCAACCAATATGTTTCATTTATATGTAAAACTGTTGCTGATTTTCTATAAGTTTCATAAAATATTAGTACTTTGTTAGAAACTAGCACTTATTTTGGTTGAGTATTCTGCTGTTGTACCTACAATAAAATTATGCACTGATCATCCTTCTACTTCTGTCTGTAACAAGAAAAGGTTCCTGGTGTCATTCACCGATTTGAATGTTCTTTGGATATGTGATAGAGACCAAAAATTTAAGGTAAACGTATTTTCTTTTTTTAAGTGATGAAACTCAGGTTTCAGGGTTCAAAAAATTGTTTCAAAATCAGCAAATGTTTTCGTTTTGTTGCCATAACTCTACTATTTTTCATGGCAAAATATACAAATTTGATATCAAACGAAATATATTTAAGAGCCACACTTGGTGGCATCCAATCTGTAGAAACATTGTTATTTTCTTGTTGTACGAGTAACTTTTAACAGTATTTAGTCAACATCAAGAAGATATTAACTCCCAATCTCTTAATTTTTACTTATGTTCAGTGGCGTAGCTAGCGTTGCTGGCACTCGGGACGGAAAATAGATTTTGCATCAATCTATATCAATCTATATCTATAAGCTTGAAAAAAATCGATTAATATGAATTAAATTAAGATGAATTGAGACAGGTTTTTATTGAATTATATGTTATTCTTTTTTTCACTTAACAATCCATTGTCTTTTGTAGGCAGTTTTTGGAAAATTCGTTAAAAATAGTAAGCATTGAGTCCCCAACATGAAATTTTGAGAATGCATTACAAATTAATGTCTCAATTCGGCAATATTTTCAAAACGCAAAAAATAAATAAAAAAAAATCAAAAATAGTTGTGCTGACCTTGAAAAATGTGAATGAAATTTTTAGTGGCCAAGAAAAAGAAAATTTTTCATAAAAATGTTGGTAAAAAATTACACCTCAAAAAAGATCAATTCCAGGTCTTTAAAATATGTCTTCAACATTTTATTGTAGAACTAACGGTTTTCAAGATAAAGTTTTTTTAACTACATGTCCTAGTGGCAATTTTTGATTTTTGAAGCGAAGCTTTTTACTCCTCTTTCTGTGATTTGCTTGGAGTGAAATATGAAAAATTTTCGACAGATTTTTTCTTAGAATTTTATGGTTTCTTACTGCTTGTGTTTGTTACAACAAGAATATTAAATACTATAATATTAATAAATAATTAAAATATTCCTTTGCCCCCGTTGGAACTCAAACCCGCAACCAATCGATCACTAGTTTTATACGCTATTCACCAGGCCACCAAGCTGTGCTAGAAACGCTTGTTGATTCAATGTTAACATGTTCACAATATTGATAACTAAAGCTATGCTGCAGTAGATCGCATAGAGTGTAAATTATTATCTAGAGATTGCATCAACCTACTAAATCTCTGGCATGTGTTAACAGAGTTATTTCACTTAAGAACATAAAGAAAAAAAACTCTATTAACCTCTGTTAACACATGCCAGAGATTTAGCAGAGTTGATGCAATCTCTAGATAATAATTTATACTCTATGCAATCTGTCAATAGATAGAGGATTATGTATTTGCTTAAGCCAATAAGATGTCACCAGCATCGGTGTGTTTTGTTTTTTCTTGATGTGAACGCGCAAAGGAAAACTGTAGACGTGTTACCACTACAATATAAAACTCTTTATCATTAAAGAAACTTAAACAATTCTAACATTAAATTTACAAGTATTACATTAAAGTCAGTTTATTAAAAAAAATGATAAAGTGCGGAAGCCAGCCATTAAAAAACACGATTGCTTTTCGTCTCTCTATCCAATCTCTTCAATTCCATTCAATCCATTAAAGTTCAGAACCATGTGTGGAGAGTTAAAATGGAGAGTCGCTGGCATTATATGCCCGTATATATCCCTGTAGGAAAATCAACTAACTTAAAAGTAGTTGAAAAAGTAGTTTTTTGTCAACCACAACCTGTTGATATTCTGACTTTTTTCCATAGAACGAACTAACATATTCTGTATGGTGATGTCCGCTTAATAAGTCAATTTACTTTCGTCTGCATATATTTTCAACTACTTGTTAAATTAGTTAAATTTAATCATTTCTTAACTACTTTAAAATAAATCTATTGGAAGCTAGTTAATATTTCACTTACTGAAGATGAAGCACACAAATTTTAAATATCTTTCCATCAAAGAGATAATTTATTTGACTGTGTATATTTTAAAATTATATACATAAATTCATTACGTGAATGCAGTTTACGGAAGCAGTTTCCAAAAACGGGCACGCCACCGCCTGGGTACATGAGCGAAGGTGCCGATCCAATTGATCGGAATTGTGTGGATACTGCGCCTGTTATTTAACACAAGACAGCTTTTTGATGCTTCATTTCAAAATATGAGGCAAGCAAGCGTGTCGGAGGGGCTTTCCACGCCTTGCAACCATCAATCATGGTCGATGGACACACCGATATTTTGCTTAGTGCTTATTTTAAGTGTCAATCGCAATGAAGTGATGGAGCAGACTCGACGCTACGTCGCTACGGAAAGGCGTGCGTCTTTACTACTAAAGTGTTGAGGTGTTTGCTGAATGGTTAAGCAATGCATCAATTTCCGTACAGAGTCCAAATTTTCCAATGTTTGCTAAACACTACCAGTTTGTAATTTGAATATCTTAAATAATAAACAATTTTTAATCGTTTCACAGGGTTTTGAGGCAGTCTATCAGTTTTAACTCTCCGATGAGTGACAGTTCTGAACTTCACGGCCGTGTGAAAAGGTCCCTACGGACCTTTTTTGTAAATCATATTTTTTTTATATAAAAAATTTTTTTTTTTTAAATTTTTTTTTGTTTTTATTGTTTATAACTAAATTCTACATACAAAAATAATTTTTTCAATTTTTTTAATTTTTTTTTTTTTTTTTTTTTGCTTGAATTTTCTTAAGACTATTATAAAAAAGTTTAAAAATTATTGTTGTTGAGCGTGTACTTCTTGTCCCCCACCCTGTGCGCAAGTGTTGCAGCGATGTAAAAGTGTGCTATGTTCTCCGCAAACAGCGTTGCCGCATCCGAAGCAGTGTGCCCAAGTTTTCCGATGCCGCCCGTACTCAGAACGGCAAAGGCGACATGACGATCTACTTGACCTAGCCGCAAACCACGGTGCATTGCCTTCCATCGGTCTTGGTAATACCTGAAATGAAAAGAAAAATAAAAAACAAATAAAAATATATTCTATTCTTGAATTTGAAGATGTTTTTCTTACCCTGACATCGAATGCTTCCATCGCATTGCGTATCCTTGGATATGAGGTTATATGGTTGTTCAGGGCACGTTCTTCGATATTTGGTGTGGCCAATTGTTTCGTTAGCAGTAACAAGAACGACCGCCGTCTGTCACTCCTTTTTATAGGCTTCATTTCGTTGTAAATCGTAAAAGCAGCAAATGCAGCGACGTCCAGCATATTATAAAACATGGCCAACGGCCATCGTTGTGTTGCTCTTTTGCAGCTGTAAGTGCCTAGCATTTGATCCATGGTATCAACGCCGCATTTGTTGGCGTTGTAATCTAATATGGCATAGGGCTTCCGCTTCTCGGTTTGCTCGTCAACGAGGCAGGTGTAGTGATTGTGGAGAGCACGTTCACCACTTTATTTTTTTTCGGCACGTATGAGCATAACGCTATATCCCCTTCGATGAACCCAAATAATGTACTATTGATGGTGCGCTTCGGGTTCTTCTTGAACTCCTGTGGAATGAATGTTTTGTTGTAGCGTACTGTACCAACATATGCGGTCTTCCTCCTCAACAAAATACGCGCCAAGTCAAGAGTGGTAAAGAAATTATCCGCGTATATAGTACGGCCAGCATCTAAATATTTTTCCACAAGATCCAGCACTACGTTCTGCTCTTGGTTTATCTCCCGTTGTTGGTTTGGCAGTTTTCCAGAATATACCATTCCCAAGTAAAGTACTAAGAACTGGTTTATTGCTAGTAGTATAAAATTAGAATATTGTGCCTTTCCTTGAAAGCAATAAAGTTCATGTCTTCGAATTTTTCTTAGAATTTTTTGTTTTTACCATCATCCCTAATGTCTTTGAGTTTAGGTCTTTGTGTTCAGAATAAGTAAATTATGTGTTGAAACAATAAAAAAATTATAATGATGCCCAAAAACATGCATTTATTCGTGAAATTCAGTACAAGGTCCATACGGACCTATTCACACGTACGCGTACTATTCTCACTAAAACCTCAATAACTCCTAAAGTAATGATCCGATTGGCTTGATTTTTTTTCCAAAATATGCGCAACAAAATACTCTTGGAATACAGAGTAACTTTGGGGGGGGGGGGGGGTTGTAGTGGCCGAAGTAGGAGTAATTTCAGTTTGAAAAGGCAAAAAGGTCCCTAGGGACCTTCTCACTCATCGGAGGGTTAAAGTGTGTTTACCACGTCTCTCTTGCAGCTCAATGTCGTAAATAAAAAAGATGTCTTTTTGAAACAAAATGTTAGTGAAGCCTAAAGTAAATAATATTTGATGAAATAACATGGTTAAATACATAACATGGTTAAATACATAGTTGTTTTTAAAAACAAGTTAGTTTGTTCTTATAGGGATAATTGGCGTGGATATTTGACATTCAACAATAAAAAAAATTAGCAGTAAGTATGTTTTGTGTATGTATGTAATTTATTTTATGTTATTTGAAACTTTTTAAATTTAAGAGTTAATTTATTAAAAAGAAAAAATTATTTAGCTAAAAATCTATGTAACTGCGAAAAAGCTTGGCTTCTCTCGTGTGTCCAACGACGCACCTGTGTTTTTTTTTTTTTTTTTTTAATTTTCCACAGTGTATAACTTGCAAAAAGATAAAAATTAAAAAAAAAAAATTAAAAAATACACAAATCTTTTCTTTTTAAAAGTACTTTCGACGTGCAAAGTACCAATTTTTTACAAATATGTATGTGAGTGTCGGAAAGCGTTCGGTTTGACATGGAATGAACGATATGTAAAAACATATGACATGTATTTTCAGACGGAAGTTTAGCAACAACAATTTTTTAATACTTTTCTTTCCTTTACAAAAAAAAAAAAAAAAATCACGTTGTTGAGTGTATAAAATTTGTGCTATGCTTCGAAGGTGTAGTACCATGGGTGAATATGTTGTAATGCCAACACATTGAAGGATATTGGAGTGCACGTATGTGTGTGTTTGTGTGTGTGTGTGTGTACAGCCCAATAACACGCTCAACTACCTCGTCGCTTCAGTCCCGCGGCCTCCACCATCATACTTTAATTACACTGTAATTAAAATTTGGAATTTACAAGCTTGCTTAAACATTTTCCGTGCAGACAAAGTAACAACAAATGAAAGCAACAAAAAAAAAAACAAAAAACAACAATTCTCGAATATGAATTTATACCTTGTATTACCAGCTCTATTAGAGTTTAACCGATAGCCGTGTTGTTGTTGTGGTTGGTGCTGTTTCTTTTTTTTTTTGGTTCCAGGTCTTGCATGCAATGTAAATAAGTTAAAAAGAAGTTGCAAAAAAAAAGTCACTCACTCAAATAAACTTTGTATTGGTACACCTATATAACCTCTGCATGCATCCCAATAGGCAATGAAGCTAGGTCTCTTCTAACGTAGGCATGCATTAACTGCTACTTTTGGTGGTAAGACGCATGACTTCCTCGCTGCTTCTGCGAGCGCTTCTATGAGGCCTAATTTTTCGCTACCCAGTGCAGTACAACAATTATATTTTTCGTACAAAAACTGGTTCTGCTTATATTTCAGTGTTACTTTTTTGTTAAAATATATATTAGTTCAAAAATACTGAATCAACGTCATGACTTCGAAATATTCTTATTTGGCAAAAATATGTAAAATTAAATAAAATCACGGAATAAATAGGCATAAAAAGCCATTCTCTTCTTTAAGCCATTCTAAAGGAGTGCTTATAGCAGGCCTTGGTTATGGCCTTGGATATGAGTAGGGTAGGCCTCTGACATCCATTTTGAAGCCTGCTAGTAGCCCTTCGAAGGCCTGCCAATGCCTACTGGGATGATTGTGTGTGCATGTGTCTGTGTGATGTGTGGATGTATTTTGAATTTTTTGTATTTAAATTAAAATGTGATTAAAATATGTTTAAAAATGTGGAAAAATCGGTCATTGCAGTGACTGCTGGTGGTGGTGCTGGGGGCGTTGGGAGTGACGGATTGAATATACCACTTTGTGGTTGTTGTTTTTGGTTGTTCTTGGTTTTGTTTTTTTAAAACATTTTTTTCGTGCTCATTTCGGTTGGCAGCACCAATGAAAAAGTTTCACCTTTTGCGGCTTATATTTCAGCTGAGGGAAAAGTGAAAGGTTTTGCATGATTTATGCTGCCACTGCCTCTGGTGGATTGCTTCGTGCTGCAGTGCAATTAATCTTTAAAAAAACCCTTGTACGGATTTTATTTGTCGAGAAAAAAAAAACAAAAATAAGAAAAGCCTTTTCTAACTAGTTACAAAAAAAAAGATAGTTTCACAAAATCAATAGCAGTCCTAGTTAAAGGTTAAACAAGCGTATTTTAAGAAATCAGAAAAATATGCCATACAATTTAAATTAAATATTAGAATAAACTATAAAACTGGTTATTAAGGTTGGACTGACAGACAAGGCAACAGATGTTTAAGGGAAAATAAAAACAAAAATATAATTTTTATATAATATTTCTAGACTTGACATTAAGAGTTGAACGGATAGATTTCATTTGAAAATATTTGAATATTGTAAGAACAATTAATGTTTACTTTAAGGTGAATGCTTAGAAGATTTATTTTAAATTGAATAAAACTTTTGTGAAATTGATTGAATTTTTAATAAAATTAAATATCAAATGGCCCACACTACAGTTTTCAATCATTTAACATAAAAATTATCCAATTTGAAAATAATATAAAAATAAGAATAAATAAGAATCTTATCCACAGAAAATACAGAGCAAAAACACAGAGAATTAACAGAGAGACTGCTGTATTATTTTCGGTTAGTAATGGCAAATTCACATAAGGCAACACTAGGGGATAGGGGGGCCACAATAATCCATGTTTAAATCATCTTAAGACACTGAACACCTCATCCCCTATAAATCGAAAATGATAACCAGTATGGCTAATGCGAGATGTGGGCTATTTTGACTTTAAAGATTGTGTCATTGACAAAAAACTAGAAACATAAAAAGATCGCCAATTGTGATGACATCTACTGCAATAGAAAAACTGTGAGTAATTTACAGATCAACTAGTAGCATCTGAAATATCTGAACCCTAATTTAGTTATGACTGCCGTCATAAGAAGTGGTGCGGCATCTGGCATGAACAACAAAATTGATTTTATTGTATGTTCCCTACAAGTCACGCACCCTCTTTAAGATTATAAAATCAAGATAGTGAATTTTTGGACCCAAGTCTAAACATTTTAACCTAAATTGCCGTATCTACACAAAATTCGGGTATCACTGTAGGATAAAATGCAGTAACTACATAAACAGAATCAAAAATTCCGTACTTACTTGTAGATGAAACACTTTGCTTTTGTTTTCTGTTTTTTTTTTCATATACATACACAATAATTTTCAGTCACAAAAAATTAAATTTTTTTTTGTTTTGATTTACACATAAATCAATATACGTTCGCTTTTACCCAAATAATACAGATTCTTTCTATTGGCAAGATGGTTTTTATGGCGTTTTAAATAAAAATATTCAAACTATTTTCTTTATAGATGATGCAGATACAGTGATGCAGAAACGGCTTTTTTCAATGTTTTCAATTGTCTGAATTCGGATGGAACACAATCAAGCAAAGGCGGCAACTACATTATTTTATAATGCCAAAGTTCTTGCATTATTAGTTAATACATTAAAATAGCTTTATAATTTATTTTGCACTGGACTATTCTGATGAACTAAATATTATAATTATTCCATCCCTTGTGCATGAAAAATATGGACTTTTTATTGTGACGAGTTTTGCTGAAAAATTTCAAAAACGTTGATGCCGCACTCTATATTAAGGCGGCAGTATAGTTTCTCTATGCCATTAATGAATATCTAGCAATGACATTAAGGAGATAATACTGTAATCTATGAAATAGGAATCATGTGATATACTCTGCAGGGCTAATGGAGAAAAGCAAGAGTTCCAATGCGTACGCATATTTGGAAAAAAATTCATCAACGTGTCCTGTTACTGAATTCTACTTACGCTATAACATTGTGAGCAGACTAAAATGTGCACAGACTAAATTTACAGAACCTCAAGATGTTTAAGAAAATATATTCCCTATCGCCGATATATGTATAGCGCCCTTTCTTTCTGAAGAAAAAAAATACGCTTTTGAAAGATAAAATGTTTGTATATTGATTTTCGCCGATTTTCGATATCAATGTGATTTCTGACTCGAAAATCATCTTAATGAAAATACATTTAAGCTACGAAAAATTTGCAGAATGACACTGATCAAAACAAACAGCACACCAAAAGAAAAATATTAAACACTTCAAGAATCTGTAACCGTATTTAACCGAATCTTTATTATAATCTTTAACCGCACCACATAACCGTATTTTACAGAAATGTACCAGGTCTTAACACAAGCCTGCCCGTCCAAAGCCACGAAAAAGTAGGATGGTTGAGACTTATGAGGCGAAACATTAACAATGCTTCTGTAGTATTCTTGTCTTATCTGTGCGAAATAAAAGGTATCTATTGGAGCCTGGTTGATGAGAAAATCTTCCTTGGGGTAGGTTGGACTATGGAAATATTATCCTTGTTTTGAAGGAATATTCTTTGCATTAAAATGTGCATCAGATACAATTAAAAACTCAAAACCGATTTATTTTCACATTGGCGTTTTTGGCATGAAAGGAACGTATATGAATCAAAATTTGTTTAAAGAGTGATTTCTGAGCCCACAAACGAAAATTACACTTGAAAAACATACGAGGGTGGTCTAAGAAGTACCCGACCTGACCTATAGAAATTGGTTGTTGCTTTAAAAGATTACTTTGGCAGATAGTACTAACCTCATACAGCTTAGGTTTCAGGTTATAAGACGTAATGTTGTTTAGTATTTGTTACGCAGCCTTCACAGTGTACGCTCACAGTGAATTTGTAAACATGGAAACAATTGGTCATAGTTTTATGATACAATACTTTCATTTGAAATATCTAAATCCAACCAATATCAAAGCCGAGCTAGATTCTACTCTGGGGGAGTCTACTCCTTCGCTTATAACAGTTAAATATTGGGTGGCAGAATTTAAACAAAGCAGTACGAGCTGCCAAGACGAACATCACAGTGGCCGACCAAATGGGTTGACCATGCCAGAAATGGTAAAGAAAATTCACAAAATGATATGCGTTTGCTCACAATGGAACAAAAACAGCGTCGTGAGGCGAATGAACAGTCAAAACAATGAACTGAGAGGGGAGAATCGGCTTCAAAAAAGACAGATCCATCTCTAGGCAAGGCTATGGCGCCAGTTTTTTGGGATGCGCGTGAGATAATTTTTATTGATTATATTCAAAAAGGAAAACCAATCAACGGTGAGTATTATGCGAACTTATTGCAGCGTTTGAGTGATGAAATCAAGATAAAACGGTCGCATTTGGCGAAAAAAAGTATTGTTTCATCAAGACAATGCACAAGTTCACACATCTACTATCGCTGTGGTCGAAATCAATGCATTAAAGTTCGAATTGCTTCCTCACGCACCCTATTCGCCAGATTTAGCCCCTTCGGATTATTTTCTTTTTCCATACTTGAAAAAATGGCTCGGTGGTTAAAGACTAATGCGCGCTGGTTCTCACTTTAAACGAAAGGGTATCGAAGCTATTGAACATCGGTGGGAAAAGTGTGTCGAGCTGCAAGGAGACTATGTTGAAAACTAAAAATATTCGTTCCCAAATTTATTGTGTTTTCTTTGTAATGCCCGTATGGTACATACTTTTTTTTGTCCAGTTTTAAAATCTGAAAACAAGTGGCGCGTGGGCAGGACAGACATATTTTGTATGAAAAGGATAAACGTTGTTACTTTTTTATATCTGGTGTTTTTAAGAGCAGCTGCATTAAATAATTAAAATTAGCTACACACATCACTTCCAATTCATCATACTTACTTACTTACTTAGTTGGTCGTAACAACCCGTGTCCGGGTTTCAACCGACCTCATCAGCTCTCGCCAGGCGCCTCTGCTTTGCGCTCGCCTTCTCCAATCGGATACACCAAGTGCGGTTAGGGCTTCCTCAGCCTGGTCCATCCATCGGAGGCATGGTCTCCCTCGTCGTCGTTGACCAGCGACCCTCGCCTCGAGCACCTTTTTCGCTGGAGCTTCGTCGTTCATACGATGGACATGACCCAGCCAGCGTAGTCGCTGCACAGTTATACGCCGGACTACGTCAATGTCATCGTAGAGCTCATACAGCTCGTGGTTCATTCGGATGCGATAGTCATCGCCGACTCGAACAGGACCGAAGATTTTGCGAAGAACTTTTCTCTCGAACAACCCCAGAGCGGCTGCGTCAGTTTGCGAAACTACCCATGCCTCAGCGCCATAAAGCAGCACAGGTAGAACGAGCGTCTTGTAGAGTGTTAGTTTTGTCGATCGAGAGAGGGCTCTGGAACTTAGTTGCTTACTGAGCCCGTAGTAGCACCTATTAGCAATTATTGTTCTTCGCTTTATCTCCAGGCTGATTTCGTTTTTGGTATTAATGGCGGTGCCAAGGTAAACGAACTCCTTGACTACTTCAAAGTTATAGCTGCCGGATGAAACGTGGGAGTCTAAACGCCGAGCTCCCTTGTTTGTAGACAGCATATATTTTGTTTTATTTATGTTATATTCAGCATACATTTATATTAAATAGTTTTGTTTACTCTAAAAAGCTCAAATTAATTATTTACAGCACATTAAATATTTGATCGGAACTTAACGAAGAACGATTTGAAAGAAACGGCAAAAAAAAAAAATGCAAAGAAAATACAGTTCCTCCCACAAATTTTTCTCCAATTCGTACCATATGCGTACTCACTCACACCAATTAAATCCATACATTCGTGCTATTGGAACTGCTCTAGTTATAATTTTTAATGATAAATTTAATTAAGTATCATACAGGCTTAAGGTCGGGTACTTTTGGGACCACCCTCATAAAAGCGCAAACATCGCTCACAGAATATAATAATGTAATCGTATGGACGCATATTGCTTACTTGTTGTTGGAATGCTGAGCTAAATTTACTATCAAAAGTTTGAGCACATATCTCCCGAGAAGCATTTAAAGTTTTGAACAGATATAGGAAATTGCTCCACCACTACTAAAATTACTAACACTACACCAAAAATGCTCCTATATTTGAAATATATTGATTCTCATACACTGACACAGATAAATAAAAATTACGATTTTCCATCTCTTATGTGGGTAAATTAAAAATATTTCTTAAACACTTTCTCTCCGATTTATACAAACTTAGACTTAATATATTCACAATAAAATTGTGTTCAACTTTAAATAAAAAAAAAAAAAAATTATAAGAGAGAGAGCCAAATAGGACAAATAAAAATATGAGATTTTAAAAAAAGGTTGTCCCTTTTTTTCCATTCCATTCTTTTCTACTTTGAAGGTCTGTAACTCAAAAAATACTATTTCAACTGCCACACCTGGTATATCGTTTTGAAAAGAAAGATTTCACCTTTCAATTAACATCAACTATGTAAAATTAAAACTCATATTCTTTGCAAAAACTCGAAAAAAACTAAACAACTATTCAAGTTTTGCATACAAGTTTGTGATACAAGTTTTGCATTTGTACAAACTTGTTAGTAAATTTTATGAATTGCTAATGATTTTGTAGATTAATGCTATAAAATTGATTAGTGACATATTTTATTTCCAGTTTTATAGCTATTGTGCATATCTATTATTATATTTAAACAAGCGAATTCAATTGAATAAAAAATAAATCTTGACTGCGCTAATCTGTTCAAAACTTCTTAGACTGTTAACATTAAAAGACGTCGAGATGGAGCGTTACAATAGTAACTTCTTACTTATAATAATTTTTTGTTTGTCAGCTATTTTGTGTTAGTAATACGTTATTTATTGTTGATTTTTTTTTCTAATATTTTTTTTTTAACTCTATTAACTATCAAGCTTCCACTTTTGCTGCGGAAACTGCGGAAACTGCGGAATGTGGCGTAATAAATGCTGATCAATTTAATAACAAGCATAAGGTTGCCCAGATTGATGAATTTCCATGGATGGCAAAAATTGCCTACAGAAATAGTATGTATTTTTTAAATCTTTAAATCTTTTAACCATCTACAAAACAGCTTTATAACATATTTAGCTAAAACGTCGAAAACCACATTTGCTTGCCATGCAGTGTTGGTAAGCCAACAACAGCTGCTTACAACTGCTCACTGCTTAAGTGAAATGTCTCTAAAGCCTTATGCAGTACTACTTGGGGATTGGAACTCTTCAAATAATTTCACTGAAGCGGATTGTGATGAGGTCAGTGGTAAATGCTTCACACCGATATTGATTGATATCGAAAAGTTCGTTCGGCATCCTATGGCAGACGGCGTAGAAAAAAATGACGATATTGGTATGTTGCTTCTCACTCAGAAAGTAACGTACTCGGATTACATTCGACCGATATGTTTGCCCGGTAACGATGTCATAGCAAATGCATTCGAAACGAAACAGTTAACCTTAGGTGGATGGTTAATGAAAAATCCAGGAGTCAAGCAGAAATTGTCTGTCTCCATTTCTAATCAGGAAGATTGTCGGAAACAGTATGAAAAGTTGAGGCACACTAAAATCACAGACTCGCATATGTGTGCGAATTCTTGTGAAGATGGTCTAAGCTATTTATCTGCAGCTGCGCTCATGGATATTGTTGATCAGGAATCCAAACCTCATAACGTCTATTTGGCTGGTTTGCTATCATTTGGTGCAAAGAACTGTGCCAAAGATACACCAGATGTCTTTACACGCGTCGACAGATATTTGGATTGGATTAAGGAAAATATGAACTAAATTGTGAAAGTATTTTTATAAATTTTACATTCTGTATTATTTTTTGAAATTAATAAATTCAACTTGATTTCTTATCACATTTATTTTTTGTTTTGAATCTGTATAAACTTGCTTGTGTTTAAAAAACTGCATTTAAGTAAATGCAATAAATAAATTTAGATAAACTATTTTGGAAAAATTACTGTCACGAATGGCTTTCATAAAAACGCTTAAAATATTAAAGAAAACTGATTTTTTTATTGTAGTTTAATAATATAATGAAAATGTACGTTAAGTTGAGAAAGCCGACGCTTGTTCACGATTCAAACGAAAAACGACGACAGACCAAAAAAACCCAGAGTTGCCACCTCGTAACAAATATATTATTCTGTTTCAGGGCTGATGCGGTGACATTACTTTAAAACTGTTTCGTTTCATTTTTATTAGCTCTACATTCGATAACGGGAATTACGGAAATTATTTTAGTATCTTTAGTATCTTTAGAACTATCTGAATGTTTATCTTGTTCTAGTTGGTAAAAAAAGAGATAATATGTAAATGTTTCACCTGTTTGAGCGACATCTTACAATGATGATACATATTAGTGGTCATTAATCCACTAATGTCTAAATATAATAATTTATATTTACATGTGCTTGTAGGCATAAGTTTCCAAACTCAATTTTAACAGGTAAAATACATGAGAATATACATTTCCTATAAGCCGATATATCTCTCACATAGCACAGTTACATTATCACTCACATAACTAAAAAGGGAACATAATAAGACACAATAATATAACAGAAATATGAGAAATTACTATGATATATTATTATGTCTGTCATAACCAATTTATTTCTTTACAAAGTAAGCGACTTATAACTTAGTAGGAACATAAATACTGTTACAACATTGAACGCACCCATTCTAATAGAAAAGTTATTATTAATACCCCTTTATTACTTATGAAATATAACCTGTAAGGCGTTAGTTTGTACCGGGAATTCAAAATTGTTTCATCTTTTATCATGCAGTGGTAAATCATAACGAGAACAGTATCGTTGATATAGCTCTATTTAAGTGTGAAATGAAAAAGGTGATATTTTCAACACGCTCCGCCTGCTCGGGATTAGTCGGATGTTCGTCTACCGGTGCATAAAAGTGTTTGAGGAGACTGAAGATGTTAAAGACCGCCACCGGCCAGGCCGTCCGCAAGTCATCAGTCGAACTGTCAAATCAAGAATTCAGCGAAATCCGAAATCATGGCCCAAAAGATGAATGTCACGCAAAAGTTCCAGAGTCGAATTATGCGACTTGGGGACTGCGACTTGAGTCTTTCAAACGTCGTACCGAACATTTGTTGACAGCACCTATGAAAAAGAATTGTTTTTTTTCTACCTTATCGACAAATATTTTTTTGGATCAAAATTTCAGGAATTAATCTTGAATAGTTATACTTTAATAAAGTTAAAAAAATGTTGGTCTAAAATAAAATATAGCTTCAAAACAAATTGTTTAAAAGGGCGTATTTTTTTTCGAAAAACTCCCGGTGGCCCTTAAGTTGTCGATAAAAATGACTCTTATTTGCATGTTCTCAAATAATGTTCTCTCATTCTCTCATGCCTGTTCTACAGTAATGTGAAAGAGAAATATTCCATGCATACCCAATGCTCAGAGAACGAAACCGATACAAGTTTATGTAAGAAGAATAACAACACATAACTAATGGGCTTGGATGGTTCTTTGCAGAGCTTTAGTCTAGACTCCTACGTTTCATCCTGCAGCTATAACTTTGGAGCAGTCAAGGAGTTTATATACCTTGGCACCGCCATTAATAACAACAATGATGTCAGCCAGGAGATAAAGCGAAGAACAAAAATTTCTAATAGGCGCTACTACGGGCTCAGTAATCAACTAAGTTCCAGAGCCCTCTCTCGTACGACAAAACTAACACTCTACAAGATGCTCGTTTTACTTGTGCTGCTTTATGGCGCTGAGGCATGGGTAGTTTCGCAAACTGACGCAGCCGCTGTGGGGGTGTTCGAGAGAAAAGTTCTTCGCAAAATATTCGGTCCTGTTCGAGTCGGCGATGACTATCGCATCCGAATGAACCACGAGCTGTATTAGCTCTACGAAGACATTGACGTAGTTCGGCGTATAACTGTGCAGCGACTATGCTGGCTGGGTCATGTCCATCGTATGGACGACGAAGCTCCAGCGAAAAAGGTGCTCGGAGACCATGCCTCTGATGGATGGACCAGGCCGAGGAAGCCCTAACCGCACTTGGTGTATCCGACTGGAGAAAGCGCGCGCAAAGCAGAGGCGCCTGGCGAGAGCTGATGATGTCGGCCGAAACCCGGACACGGGTTGTTACGGCCACCTAAGTAAGTAAGTAAAGCGTATTTTGACTAAATATATATTTGTAAGTAGCTTAAAAATTTTTAATAATACCTAAAAGAAGTTGTGTCATCGTCATAAAACGTGGAGAAAAGATAACTTAAGTTTTTAGAGTTCTAACAGATGAAATAAAAATCATTAAAACGATGAAATAAAAGCACAGTGCTAATTTTCAAAAACAAATTCTTGATTTATGTTCAACATTTTCTAAGTCAAACGACAAAATATCTTATAACCATCTCTTATATGTTAGATTATAGGCCAAAGTGTGCTTAAGATTATGGTTTTAATTTCAACATTCTATGCATAATAGGAACTAAGAAATATAAGATACGCCAAACGCATACATCGCTATAAGTAGCAAAGAAGATATGGCCGCCATATTGAAAGTAGAGCAAACAAATTTTTTTTGAAAGCCGTTCTGATATTCAACTTTTAACTTTTTAACTTTTAATAAAAAAATCAACTTTCTCAAAAAGGGTCGAGCAACCAATTTTCGTTTTTTTGGATTAGTTCTTTAGGACTGACTCGTAAGCAACAAGGGCGCACTATGAACACAATAAGCTCAAAAAAGCTACTTTAGGTGAAAGCGCAAATAAGCTTCGGCATAAGCGTTCACTATAATCCCGCCTTTACTTTGATTATGTAAGAAAACTAAACCTTTGAAGATGATGCAATGAAGAAAATTTTGAAAAAGAAAATAATAATGTTTAACTATCAATGAGGAAAACAAAATTTGCTGTTAAAGTTCGACACAGCGAAAAATGTCAATAAATTTCACGTCAGTAACAAATTCCTTATATTTCGCACTAAAAAAAATCTTTATAGAAAATTTTAAAATTTTTGAGACAATAACACACTTAGTTAAATCGGCAAAAATAGAATTGAATATCGCTGTAAGGCACATAGCATTTGTGGATGAGCGCTAAGGCTAATAAGCTTCACACCAAAACAGCTGTCAGACAAAAATAACTGACAAAATAGACAAAGGCGATGGCACCGAGATGTTGCTATGATTTTTCCACAGACATGAAGGAAATTAAATGAAATCAAATATTGTCTAAGGACTCGTTTCTGGATGCTATTTAAGTGGTGTTAGCATGTGTTTGTTTGTGTGTGTGTGTGTTTGTAGTTGTGAGGAAGAAGAACGCTTATCGCTGTTCAGCTGTCAAACGAACGCAAGAAAGTAACAAGAACCAGCATTTAATGCTCGACAAAATGTGCCTCTACTGCTGCACAACGAACAAATGCTCATCCCTAATCTCGTTTAGACTTTGGTATGTCAGTCGCATGCTTACCAGACGTTCAGCATGGTTCAGTTCCAATCAGCTCAAAGTAGCAAGTGGCTCAGTAGTAAAGTAATTTCAAGTTCTTGAGGTAAGAAAATAATGGGAATCGTTGAATGATGCGCCTGGGATGACTGGGACATTTTGGGATGTGCGAGTCAACCGAGACGTTTACAATACATGGACCTTGCGACATCGCGGATTTCATGTTACGCATCGCTGATAACAACTTCTCGGCTGGGCTATGCTGTGTGCGCCTTCTGGGGAGCAATTTTCAAATGTTCGTATTTGTCATAGTAGCGGCAGAGATACACAAACACATTTTATTAGCATCAGTAGCAAGCACCAGTGGTGCCAAATCTGTTGTCGTTTGTCGAATGACGCGCTTCACTTATTTCAATTATTTTGCTATGTAGCTATGTTTTAAATATTTATCAATCACTGGAGTTTGTTAACTTTTCTAAATCCCACCATTGCGACCATCTACCTTAATCCTACACACACTCAAGCACACCTCACTCACACCTTTTCATGTCGGTGGTTACCTCGAGCTTCAGCGTTATCGCAAAAAGTGAGGGTTCGAAAAGTTGTTGTACTTGCTGGCGCGGAAAAAGGAATTTTTAATTTTTCTACCCTCTCATACAGCGATGAGTGTATTGAAAAGTTTTTACCCCTCAGCATTAATACATCTGTACAAAAACAATAACAACGGCAACCCAGTGAAGGTAAAATTCCTACATCATTGTTTTATGTATGAATATTTTTTACAGAAGACATTATTGTTTGATAGACACAAAAACAGGATGTTGTTGATAAGCTCAGCTGTTCACAGTGCACGGAGAGAAACAAGAGGACAAATACATATTGTTGAAATAATGTTTGAAGTTTTGCACTAAAATTTATTTTGAGACAAAAAAAAAAAACTACGTTTCAAGTAAACAATCAACCGATTATTATTATAAGCTCATATGTTTGGATGTAAATGAACATGAAAATCTTAGTTGACCAGTTTTCAGTCGATTTTGAAACGTAGATTTGATTTTTAAAACTAAAACAAGGCCGAACTAAATAAAAAATACTTAATTATATTATTAAGATAATGTTAACTAATATAACTAAAATATTTTCTAGAAAAGCAGATAAATAGTCAAAAATGAAAATTTCTAATATTCACTGCAAATTTTTCCATGACAGAAAACATTTAGGCTATTCACAGTATAAGTACGCAGGCCAGTTTAATATACGATTTGTTATTTTTACGCCAACTTACGTAAGCGTATTTTGCTTTGTTGCTGTTTTGCATGCAAACGCAAATACGCAGGCACGCGTAAATAAAAGTAGCCCTTGGGCGTGTTTTTTGTGTCTCGTATTTTTATGCCCTATCTACAGCATATATAACAGCGTTGCAAAATCATTGAATTCGGCAAACACATACCGAGGTGCTCACAGTTTCAAAAATAACAAATGCAATAAATACGCTTTGTTTATATACGCTTAAGCCGTGAATAGCCTAATTGTATCGATACTTTACAAATATAGAGGCACGGTAAGTTAATGCTACATACACATGTAGCAAAAAAGTTGCCGATTTCGATGATCAAGTCAAAAATTCACACAAATATTGGGACTTGAAAATAGTGATAAATAAACTTTAATTGAGGTGAAGCTACTACATAAAAAAAACAGCTCAAAAAAGGAAATATCTTTTATTCAAAATTATTAAATTATAATCTAAATTATTATTAAAAATATTATTTTCAAATAAGTTCTTATTTGTTTTTAACACGTTAAATACAATATATTTGAAATCATATTCGAATCATTAAATTATTGCGAGAAATATTTATATAATATATGAGAATGTTTAATTTTAATAAAACATTTTCTTACTTACTTAGGTGGCCATAACAACCCGTGTTCGGGTTTCGGTTGACCTCATCAGCTCTCGCGAGGCGCCTCTGCTTTGCGCGCACTTTTTCCAATCGGATACACCAAGTGAATACAACATATTCAAATACCAAAATATTTGAAAACAATGTTAGTATATTGCATATTATAATGATATACTTATTAGATATAAAGATATAATAATAAGTCAAATATTCGACATTCCTTATAAATATTTAATTCAAATATTTGCGCATTCTCTTTATAATGTTTAAATATTTAATTCAAATATTTGAACATGCTCTTTAAATATTTGAATATATAATTCCATTATTCGAACAGTCTCTTTATATATTTACGTATTTAGGGTGTGTGCGAGTTGAACTAAATTGCTACCTAAACTAAATTGTGTCGATAAAGCAGTGTATGCTAAATTAATTTAGGAAAACTCTGAGCTACCTAAATGCTTCTTAAATTAATGACATTTCTTAAGAGAAGAGAATAATGACATTTCTTAACCTTAAACCTATTTGTAAGTGGCCTTAATTAACCTTAATGAACCTTAACTACTTTATCTTAATTTAGTTTAGGTAGCAATTTAGTTCAATTCGCACACACCCTTAATTTAAATATTCGAAGGTTCCAATTCAATATTTTAATATTTAATTCAAGTATTCAAATATTCATTTTAAATATTTGATTCCCATTCGCTGACGACGCTGTGAAGAAAACTTGTGGTTTTTGTCAAAAATTAAAATATTTTTTTATGTTTTTGTCATAATAAATAAACTTTAAATTCGTGGATGATGCGGGAATATTATATTTTGTAGGCAGTCGAACACGGCCTAAACTATCGACGAGGACGATAATAGTCTGAAAAGTGTGAAAAGTTTGAAGCATAAAAGGTAAGTAGGCTAAATATTTAAAACTGTGGATTATATACTTATCTTCATTCTTATCGAAGATAATGGAGTCACATTTAGATCGCTGCAGAACCATTCCAAAGAAGATATTCAATGCGCAATCCCATCGGTTCGCATCGGATTAAGAGCTAAATTTAGATAGAAACTTTTCTTATGGCGTAAGAATAAGGTAAGAAGAAAAAGGAACAGGTTCCATTTGAATTGAAATTTCATAAATATTTTTGAAAAAACTTCGATACACATGTCAGCAGTGTGGCCAGGAATACTGAAAAGTTTTCTTGGATGACTTCTTCCAAAAAAAAAAAAGAGAACCATATACATAAATATTGTTTATTATAATATATAAATAGTACATTTTTAATAAAAGGTACCTTAATTTACAAAATTATTATTGTATTTGTTGACAATCTTTTAAACTGGGGAAGTATAGCTGCAGAAAATCAGAACAAAAATATTCAAATTAAATTATGCTGATATTAAAAAGAAATATTTCCATAAATATAATAAAATACAAACATATTTCATATGAAAAGGCGTTTATTTGAAATAAATACTGCACTATTCTATTCATAGCATGAGAATATTTAAAATGCGTAGGTATATGCTTGATATTTCAATTAAATAATCCAATGGCTCGCCAATGGTTCGTTTTTGTTGTCAAAATATTTAATTTCAAATATAAAACAATTTGGTTTTTTTTTCGGTGTAACTATACAGAGGTGAAGAGCCCTTAAAATAAATGTAAGATCATATTTACATTAAAATGTACTAAATATGATCTTCAAGCATCTCTAAACAAAATTTTTGAAGCAAATTGGGCGAGTACGGTAAAAATAGTCAAAAAAAGTTCATCAAAATTTTAATAATCAATGTGTGTTGACAAGGCAAATATGCAGGTTATCTATGAGACGTTATCTGCCGAAATATACATGCACATATTGAAAGTAAGCTTGCATTTATAAAACCCTTTGTTAATATTTATATATATATATATATATGCTATGTCTACACAGAGAGTTTAGTTTAAGTTTTCAGTACAAAGTTGAGTTTTGCCGTTGAACTCAAAATAAACTCCTGAGTTCCCAGTACTATTATGCAGGATGAAACTCAAGTTCATCAAAACTCAATTTGAGAAATGCCTACAAAGTATGCTAATGTTCAGACTAAAAGGCACGTTCAGATGCAAAGTTTTGGATGACAAGGTACATTCAAAATGTCAAAAGTAGCTGTTTCTAAAATTGTTCAATTTATAATTTGCAAAAAATGAAGAAATTTATAAAAAGGAAGAAAAAAACTTGGGCAAGTGTAGAACATGCGGTCTTCATATCAGTATGGGCCGATAAAAATGCCGATTTGTGCAGCACTAGAAAAAACTTGCATGTATACGTTGAGATGGCTGCCGCCTTTTTCTCAAGTCGAATTGATGTCTCAGTGGTGAAGGTGCGGAATATACTGAGAACACATAAGTAAACAAAGAAGGGTCACACTAAACTCAATGTTGCTGACGCATTGCTGTGTGAACAGCTTCGGTTGAAGTTAAACTAAACTCAAATGAAACGCTTTGTGTAAGCATACATCGAAGTTCGAAAAATAGAAACTACACTCTATAGCAGGATGCCTCTCATTGTTGCAAATTCAGTGCTTTTGGGACTAGATTATGTTATTCTCGATGTTGTACAGCACTTTTTTGAAGTGAACCATCTTTTGTAGATATAAAGATATCTGGCACATATTGTGTTGGAATGTGACAGCAACACGCTTTATTATATTCAAGTGAACATTATAAATGAGAATCGATATAAAATTGTCAAGCCTTCTAAAGCAAAAGTGGGCGTGATCTATTCTAAACGATATTTTTTATTTTGGTTGTGAACACACTAAGAAGAAGAAATTTAGTACTTGTGGTTAAAGACTTTTAGCAAAAAATGTTGAAGCAAAGAGTCTGATACAATAAGTGATAAAAATGTGGGTGTTATTAATATAAATCGAAACAGAATGGAAATATTTAATTTCAAAATTAACCAGTGCTGAAACTTAAAAATACTATAATAAGAGTCATCTCAACACTTAAATGATAAAAATTGAAAATTGAGCTAATCAGCCTCAGACTTATTCTGGTGATTGACAATTGTAACTTTATTGGCAATCATAGAGATTTCTCAGTCTGAAATGATAACGACAACTTAAATACTTGACAAAATTGTAAACCCCAGAAAAGGTCTCGACAAGTAAGAAATATATGAAATTTTATTAATTTTTTTCAACTTTACAACTCCTTCAGAAAGAACTGCATATAAAAGATTACTTTGCAAATAAATTTACAATTGTCAATGATCAAAATAGGGCCAAAAAGATACTTTAAAAAATGAGCATGACACGCATTTCTTAAAAAAAAAGGCCGTTATATATAAAAATCAATTTAATTTTGATTCTCTACAGCCTAGTGCTGCGGTTCTCCGGCATCAACGGAATTCTTTTGGAAAAGGAAATATTTGTCTGAGCCGTAAAATAGTAAAAATCTGGTTAATGTGTACTTTTTATTAATAATTTCGGTAGATAATAAATAATCAAATATCTAATGGGAAGTTTGAAACTCTTTTTTTTATTTTTCATCAATAGTTTGACATCAGGCTTGATAGAAGAGAGTTCAATTCTCATATCAGGTTCGGCGTCTATTCTACAGCGGTATTTTGTTTTTGTAGCTGCATAGGTTGAAAATCCTGTTTAGCACAAGTAAGTTGTTGGGAACTTTTTTGTGACAAAAAGTGGATATTCATCACGGATCCAGCACTAAAAATCATTCAGAGGCATTATTTTTGCTGTTTTACCTGTCATTGCCTTGGCTAACTCTGTACAAATGTTGAT
Organism: Coremacera marginata; assembly: GCA_914767935.1. Taxonomy (NCBI): domain Eukaryota; kingdom Metazoa; phylum Arthropoda; class Insecta; order Diptera; family Sciomyzidae; genus Coremacera; species Coremacera marginata. The sequence goes on from OU612043.1 coordinate 193,992,903, forward strand.
GCAATCATTCCAATGTTATTTTTCAAAATATATATTTATTTAAGCATGTCTTCTTCAAAAAAATGTTGGCAGGGCCAGAAACATCAGTCGACTAAATATCATAATTAGGGCTGGGCGATTAATCGAGTAATTAATTTTTTGATTAATCAGATTCCAGATTAACTGATTAATCGATTAATCAGCTTTCTGAATAATCAGAATGCTGATTAATTGATTAATCAGCCTCTTGATTAATCATATTCCTGATTAATCGATTAATAATAACTTGCTTTATTCAAAAAATTAATAATTTTGAACAAATTTATTTTTAATGTTTGTCTGAATGTAAAGCAAAAAAAAAAAACGTCAAGAAGAATAAAAAAAAGTTATTTTCACTTAAAATATTTGATTAATCAGATTTTGATTAATCAGATTCCTCAAATCAAATGATTAATCTTAATCCCAATTAATCGATTAATCAGCATTCTGGTTAATCAGAAAACTGATTAATTGATTAATCAGTTAATCTTGAATCTAATTAATCAAAAATTGATTAATCGATTAATCGCCCAGCCCTAATCATAATAAATTCGAATTATTTATTATATTACTATTATATTTTTTCCATATTAAAAATATATTTTGTTGGTTAAATTTAAATTTTAAATTAAATTTTAAGTATATGTTAGCTATTTACTACAGGAAAAATAATAAATTCATATTTTTTCGAAATATATATTTTCATTTATTAAATATAACATTGAATAATAATTAATTTTAACCAACATAAAAATCAACAAGAATAACAAATTCACCATCAAGGGAATTCTACGTCTACACTTACGATTCTATCGAAACTTCGTCTTTTTTTTCATTATGACCTAGAGATTTGCGGAGCACACTTTGAGTATGGCTGACCTAGTGGAACAAAATTTGGCCACTTACTTCAAATCTTCACACAAGAAATGCTGGTTAAAATTGAGTGTGGCACGCCAATTCAAAGTAAATTTTTCAATTTAGTATGGATTTTTGATGGTTATGGTATGATGGGTATGGGATGATGATTAGTTTTGAATAATGTATAAGGTATAATAGTATATTATAATGTTATCGTATGATGATTAAGTATGATGGTATAGTATGATATTATAAATAGGTATGATAGGTTTGATGCGATGGATATCATGTAATGGTAAAGCATAATATAATGGTATGATATGATGGTTTAGTATGATGGTATAGTTTTATTAATACGGTATCATGTAGTGATATGACGGATAAAATGGGTGATAGTGACGGGTATTATGTAATGGTATGATAATGTGGTATGTTGGGATAAAGTGATATGGTATGATGTCATTGTATAATGGTATGGTATAGTAGGATGGTATGGTATAATGTTATGGCATGATGGTATAGATCGATGATATGGTATTTTATTTTCAACTATTTAGCAAGAGTGTTCGATCTGAAAAAATTTTATTATAATATTGATTCAGATGAATTTTTTGGGGCTTCTTGTTTCGAGTCAACCAAAGTCTTTTGATTGTTTGTGTATTACCTATAAATTATTAAAGAGTGTTTAAGCTCAAATTATAAATTATTTAGGTACTTAAAAAAATTTTATAATTAAAATTGTATTTTTCATAGTGTACCACAACAGATATCACTCTCATTGTGTCGCAAATCTACTGAAATATTATTCCAGCGATGCCCCCTTAAGTGCACTCCATAATAAAGGTACAAAAGAACAAACTTAATTTTCCACTCATTAATATATTTATGTAGCCTGGCATTAGTTGAATGAAATATTATTTTATGGGTTGCGCGAGCTTCTTTTGCCAGAATACTCGAAGGTCTCCATATAAATCTAACCTTTGCTGCACCTGCTGGCACTGATGTTATGCCAAGCACTCGTGACTGCTTAAGAACATCCTGTTTGATCGGAATGCCCTCAAGGGAAATTGGAAATAGGGGCTTCCCTTAGAAGCCAGCCAGCCTGCCAGCCAGCCAGTCAGTCAGTCAGCTTGCCAGTTACTAAACTTACCAAGTGGGCTGTTGTTGGTTGAGCTACCTGCCTGCCTACCATCATCTACCTGTTAACAGAAGCAACTCATGATTACATGAAGCCGTAACAGAAAGCTGAAGTATTTACAAAATTTACGTTATTTTCTTGTGATGTTTTTTCGGGGACTTTCTTGTTTTTTTTTTTTTGTTTCGTTTTATTTTATTTTATTTAATGCATACTTGAACTCAGGGTAATTGTTACAAGGTAAAAAGGAAGTTCAGGTGATTTTGGCAACATTTTTGTTCTTTTCTTTTGTGTTCTACTAACATAGGTAATTTTATTAATGTTGTTGTTATTGACTAGATGGAATTTTTATGTAGATACGTTGAGGTTGAAGTTTGAGTATTAAATACGGATAAGTAAAGCGTTAAAGTAAATTTAGAAGCACAAAAAACAGGTGCTTTTAAAAAGAAAAAAAAAGCTATTCTGCTTTAGGCAACAATAAGTATTATTAAAAAAGTGCATTATTTAGGCAAAAAGGAAAAAAAAATGCTTATAAAGATAGAGATTAAAATAAACTCGATACAATAAAAATATGAATATAATGGATATCTGTGAGATTTTAAAATATTTTCGTATTATATTACAAATTTGGCAATTATATTCTTAAACTCAAAGTCTGATTTAGGTTTTTCACATAATTTTTAAAAAAAATCTGATGTAAAAGATTGGTAACTAAAAAAATCTCAATTCCTCAGGAATGGAATTGGAAAAAATTGTCAATTCCTTTACAGGAATTCTAATTGGAGGTTGGATCTTCGATAACCTTTTCATTAACTCAAAACACCAATTACAATTCCTGTAATGGAATTGACAATTTTTTTCAATTCCATTCCTCAGGAATTGAGATGACCAATTACGAATTTCAAGGAATTGGAATTGAATAGTAATGAATACTTTTCGACCCAGCTCTGCTGCCATCCTTCTTGGGGTTCATATATAAAAAACACACAAAAATTTTTATATTTTCTGCTTGCCTTGTAGCTGACTCAGAAATGCAGGTATTTACAATGCAAGCCTTAGCATTCCATAATTTTTCAACAGATGCTGATGCTTGTATTTTACGTCGATACCGATGGCGATTAATCAGTGGCACAATAGTTCTAATCTTTAACCTGATACTCTGAGCTGAGTATATATTTTAGGTGCAAGTGTGATGTTTTTCAATTTCTATAAAATATTTCTTTTGGAGAATAGAATAGAAATAGAAGTGAATGAGTATTTCATAATATAGTTTTATTTTTCATACTAGCTTAAACCCGCCGCTTCGCCGGGTTTTCAAAAAGTTTTCATTCAAAAATTGATAGTGGGTAGGCTTGATTTTTCGCTACCAAAACGATTTTTTATTGTTTAAGTAATACTACAAATTATTAACCTTAAGATTGTTATATCATCTGATAGGAAATCGAAAACCTAAATTTTGGATTTAATTTTTTTTACAACTAAAACAACTTTTATCCAATTTTTTGGCTTAAACTAAAAATTTTTCGTTTTTCTCTCATTCTCAGCTTATAATTAATACTAAAAAGATCTGGTACTAAAATTTTTCACAGTTTTCAAACTACATACATGATTTTGGTATCAAATTGAAGGAAATTTAAAAGCGTTTATTGATTTTGTTCTCGTTTAACCGATGTGCAATTTAATCCATTAGGGCCGAAAGAAAACCATAAAAAACAGACATTTTTAGACTTGAAGCAACATTTTGGTGAAAACTATGTATGCCATTGAGCAGAAACAAGTTATTATTGCATGCTAATTTTACTTTTTTTAAAAAACTGGCACTAAAACTTTTGAAATATTATGCAGTATTTAATGAAAATTCGAGACGCATATGTTTCTATATAGTAACATTGGTTGTTAATGGGTTAAAATAAAGTATCCTATTGCACTCTCTGCTGACCTATAAATATGTGTACAAAATTTTATAAAAATCTGAGTTGTCGTTTAAACGTGATGAGTGAACATAAAAAGTGGCTACAGATTTATTAATAGTATAGATTATGTAAGGAATAAATTCTTCATTTTCATTTTTTCAGTGTCAAAAAAGGAGTGGAAATTTTAAAACACTCCCAACAACTTCAAATTTAATGTTGAGAAATAGATGTTCAGAGAAATCAATTGAAGTTTATCTGTTACATCATGCCACAATTATCGGGCTTTATTTATACAAGTGAAAAAAAAATCGATGTTTGTAAATGTAAAGCTCAATGATAGTTATATTGTATACTCATATTTTTTTTAGAAAATCGGGATTTTTTTTTAGGACATCGAATTTCCAGGCTCTTAAGTTTTCGAAAAATATTTTTCATACACATAAAACAAATTGGAATGTAAAAAGAAAAGTTCAGTTAACATTTTAATAAAAAATTTTTCTTCAATAAATCTTTTTTAAAAATGTTTCAAAATCTTCTCTTTAACTTTAATAATTAAATACCCACAAAGATTTGTAATGAGTTTCTTTGAAAAAAATAAATGTTGAGGACTAAAGTATTCTGTAATACTATGCTCCATACGTTTGTTTTGCATAAAAAAGTTTTTCATATAAGTGCATAATAAAGTATCGAAAAAATTTGGTTGTTAAAAAAAAAAACGAGCTGTCAATATTTATTTTTTGTGGATTTCTTATTAAAGTGTAGGGGAAAAGAAACATTTGTGTTTAAAAGTCTTTGACGAACAATATAAATTTATTTTATATGACTCCACTTATTTATTTTAATAGTTTCAAATATTTAAAAAAAACTCGAATTAACACATTTTTTTTTGATTTCAAAAAAGCTGTCAAGTCGGTCGATCAGCTGTTTATATGCAAGTTTCTACAGTTTTCTGTTTACGTACTTTTTGTACTATTTTTTTTCTCTTTGTGATAGTTCTTTTCTCAATGCTTCTTTTACTCTCACCCTACAAGTAAAGTACGTGAATGCACCTAATTATAATTCAAAATATTTATTGGTTCATTTTCTCAAAAATTGTCAGATGTTTGTGTATAGTTTTTTTATTTCCTTCGAAAAAAAGAGAAACTTGAAATTTCGGTAAATGTTTTTTTTTTTGAAATTTTTTATTTGTATACATTTATGTTTTCTTTAACATGGTTGTGAAATTATAAAAATTAAACAAAGTCAATGTTTTAAACAAATTTTATGAAAGTTTATGCGAAATATTTCTTATTAGAAGAATATGAGTAATAATTTAAGTAATATTGACGTGACAGTTACTAAGCTGGTTTAAGAAACCATATAACAGATATATAAATACAATTATTTCGTGCAGTACTATTGCAGTGTTACTAGTTTTCTTAAATGATAAAAACTCTCTGCTATTTTCCCGAACTTTTACTCATGTTTATTGATGTCCAAAAATTTGACGCTTGACATTGAAAACTTATGCCAACCTCGTTAAGTTAAGTTTACTGGAAATACATTTTTATTTTTTATTTGTACAAAAGTAACTCTTTTGATTAATAGTTTCAGAAAAGAGCTTATACTTACAACAAAACGGTTGACTTGGTAACGTGGTCGCGTTGGGGAACCTCGTCCTGAATTTTTCATATTCTCGAAACGTTCACGAATTCTGTTAAGAAAGAGTGTGTATAAATCCAAAAACGTTTATTCAGTCGTATAAAAAACTTACGATTTGGTGCTCTCAATGTTTGTATCATCGGAAACTTGATCGGAATAGATGTTGACACAACCATCATGTATCTCGCGCTGTATTTCATTGGCTTCCCACTTTTCAAATTTGGCACGCAATTGCTTGGCTCTAGCAGCAGCTTGCGCCTGAAATAAAGAGCACAAAATAGAGTTAAAAGCTAAAGTTTTGTTTAATCTAAATCGTAAGAAGTACGCCTACTTCTTTGAGCGCCTCATCCTGCAAGTGCACATGCGAACGTCGGTACTTGTGTTCATCCTCGTCTTCCTCCTCTTCACACTCCTCCTCACCATCTTCTTCCTCCTCACCCTCATCCTCTTCATCAAACTCCTCAGAGCTTTCTTGCTCCTGATATAAACGCCGCCCACCATCTGGTGGTGGAGTAAAGCATTTCAATGGCCTGGGTCCAGCATCAACGCCATTCTTACGTTGCTCCATTTCGCGGAATTTATTCAACATTGTTGAAGCAGTGTTTGTTTTTCCAATAATTTCAGCATCTGCATCAACTGATTTTTTGGATTTATTAGCATGATCCTCTTCACCTAATTCCGCATCCGATTCGGGTGTGGGCAACTTGACAACGCCATCACGTGGTGGAGTTATGCGAAATTCTTTCTTTTTAGACTCTGTGGGACGATAGGTTTCGAAGAATTTAAATTTAGAGCTTATCTCAGATGTTTCGATCTTGATATCCTCCGGTTTTTCATCATGTTTCACGACGTTTTCCTGTTGCTGTTGGAATGTGCTGGAACTCTGGAAGCCAAAATTAGTAATTAACTCAATCCTTTGGTTTTAATACTCTTACTGACCTCTTGTTCACTTTCGCTGTATCTATTGCTGCCCCAAGACGGATTTCGCTGTATTCCCTGTTGGTGTTTGGCACCGGTAGCTGATAAGAGAGTCCGATTCTTGCCTGCAGCTGCATTGGCATCCAATTCCATAAAAATGCTACGCGATTTCTTGCTGATGGCTGCCAGATTATTAAAGAAATGGATACAAACAAAAGTTAGAGGGAAGCTAGAAGACCACTAACCTGACTCGAAGACATCCGCATCATCCACTTGCACTCCGGCAGAACGGCTGCCGTTTTCGGGTCCCTCATTTTCATTTTCGACTCCATATTCCTTGAACATCTCGCCCTTCTCGAAACGCTCCTTTAGCGAGCGTGCCTTATCACCTATATCAATTTCGGATTTCTTACCCACCGAAGTAATGGACTGCTCTGAGTCAGCCACGGCCTGCTGGTACATCTCCTTAATGCGTGCCTGCTTGCCCATAAACAGTCGTGATCTTATGTTCTGTATTTCCTGTTTTCGTTCTTCGCGTCTCTCCTCTTTAGACATGATGTGTCCTTTCTCGAACTTCGTCTTGATGTCATTCATGGCAGTACCCAGGCCCACGGGGCGCTCACGTTGTGTGCGTTTTTTTGAACGCACTAAATCACGATCACCGCCATCATCTGAGCCACTTTCATCTTGATCACTGCCAAAGGCGCTGGAAGAATCATCATCTTCATCGTCAACTTCGTGATGTTCCATGCTGAGTCCCGTGGTAAAGCCGCGTGCCTGTAGTTTGGCCATTTTAGATAGTATTGAAGCACTACGTTTGACACCCGCGTTGCTGGGACTGCGCTCAACTGTGTGCTGTTCTTGCTGACTGCCGTTCTCAAAAACTTGAAATTTCGAACGCAAGTTCAGCTGCTGCAGCTCCTCTAGACCCAGATCAGGCTTGTCCGAAGCTGTTTGAAGGAAATAAAATTAAGAAATAAAGTAGATGTATTAAGAAGAAATTTGTTTGTCCACCTCTGACCACATCTGGTGGCAGCTCAACGGGCTGATTCTCTCTAATGATCAATTCTGGCTTGCGTGGTTTCTCAGGTGCAGTGTCCTCAACAAATTTAGGTGCAAAGAGTAGTTTAAAATGCACCATGCAATAAAGAACGCCCTCGTGACTCTGGTAGTTATCCACTCTGGGGAAAAAGAGTTGAGCTTAAGTTTTACAAATAAAACTGCATTTTAATTACTTGAGCTGTTTATCGCATTCCTGGCAACGGAAGCAATTTTTGTGAAAGATGCTCTTTTCAGCTTTTATCTCTTCCATCTTATAGACAGGCTTCGAGCAGAGGCGACAGTTTCGTTCTTTCTCGGTTTGAGGCTCCTATGATAGTTTATTTTGATATATGTATTAGACATGGGATGATTAAATATTATTTTGGTATTGATATAATGAAATTTTTACACACAAAGACAACACTATGAGGCGAAGAACATGTATGAGATGATTTTATTTTTGAAAGTTTGCTTCGATTTTATGTTTAAACCTATACAACTTAGTCTGGAGCTGGGAATTATCCTTTTCATACTTAAATCTCATTTAGTTATAAGGGGAAGTTTGCTGTTTTGAACTCTTTTAAATGCGAAATGTATACATTTTTTGAATGCCATTGTATAGGATTTTTTTGAACTGAGATGTTAACTTCTACAGAATATTTGATGAAAGCGGAGCAAATTGTGAAAACGTCTTTAATCCCAAGATCCGTCATATATTTTCTGCAAGCTCTTGAAGAAAATCTTGATATTTTTTTAAAGTTAGACATCATTCCTGAATGGTACTTAAAAATTTTAATGAAAAATTGTTTGAATATATGAATGAATCCACTGATCGAAAGAAAATATTTTAAGATATTCAAAAATATTCTATTGATTGAAAATTCTACTTTCTAACGAAAAAAAGAAGCATCGATTACATAAAAATTAATAGAAAATCTCGAAATCGCCTTCCTTTTAAAATTTGTATTATTTAAGAGTAAGCACTTGAAAAATGGTGCTTATCAAAAAAGAAAGTAGATCTGAACAAATTTCGAATAAAAGTTTCAAGTCTTATCTTTTGCCAAAAGAGCTGTCAAAATGGTGGCAAATTTCAGTCTGCTTTACTTTATTACTTTAAAAAATGGTTTTGTTTTTGGTTAAATTATGAGTTAATAATGCTTACACTGAATTTTTCTTGAGCTTTACCAGCATCACTTGAACGTACATGAATAAGATTCTTCTTTTGTAGAGCATCGAACTTGCTAAAACTGGATTTCTGCGTTAAAAAGAAAACGGTTGTTTATTTATGTATTTTTTAAGACTTTTTAATATTAAGAATATAGAATATATATATTCAATACTATAGTGTAGGTATGCTATTAAAGTGTAGATTCATAAAAAACATGTAAAACTTTTGAAACGAAGCTTTTTACGCCTCGTTCTATGATTTGCTTGAGTGGAATCGCAAAAACGACACTTTTTAATTTCGACAGCGTTTTTCTTAGAAATTTATGTTGCTTTGTTCCTTGCGTCTATAAGAAGAAAATGTATTTTCAGTATATTTAAAGTATTTCTTTGATCTTCTGCTGGGTTTCGAATTCGCATCGTTGTGATTAGGAGTTCAAAACACTATGCACTGATCCAATAGCCTCTGTTGTTGACAGTTGTTGATTCAATATCAAGTATGTATTACTAAAGCTATGTTGTAGTAGATCACAATAAACTCTTAATAGATAGAGGATTGGGTATTGGCTATTCTACGTATAAATACATTGCACATAAAATATTCCACGTGCTACTACTCGCTACAAGAAGTCACCAGCATCAGTGTTTTAATAAAATACAACTGAACAATGTTGCAGCAGATTGAAAAATCTAAATATTAAAAGGATTGCATATTGGCTTTTCCAGTATATTTAGCAACTATTGAAAGATAACAAAAAAATGTTGCTTCTTCTTGCTACATACATAAAAACTGTCATCTGCATCGGCAAAAATTAACAATTGCTCACAAGTGCGTTGAAATAATAATGAATGTAGCACGGAATAAAATAAATAAAATATTAATGAAATATAATAAAATGTACTGGTGTGAATATTAAGTTGTGTTTTTTCAATTTACTTTATGTTATTATAAATTGTTTAATTTAAAAGCTATTTTATTAAAAAAAAACTCTAAATTATTAAATCTATGAGACTGCAAAAAAACTTCGCTTCTCTTGTGTGTCCAACGACGCACCTGTGTTTTTTTTTAATATATAAATATTCCAATGATTTAAAAGCAATATTATTTTCGGCCGCTGCTTTAGTGAATTTTATTTACCCACCGTACTCCCCAGACTTTGCGAAATCTGACTCGCAGATCAACACTTTAGCGATTTCGAAGAAGTTGAAAAATGGCTCGACGAATGGTTTGCCGCAAAAGACGAGCAGTTTTTCTGGCATGCTATTCATTAATTACCTGAAAGATGGCCGAAATGTTTAGAAGCCAATAGCCAATATTTTGAAAAACTTCAGCCTATGGCACTTTTCTTACATGGGCTACATAGGCTTAGGCGTTTTCCACATTTAGTCAACGCAATTCTAACGCAACTTCAACGCAAGAGCGAAAAAGTTGAAAAGTAATGCAACTATAAACCAAATGCTTTCCGACTGGCTTCAAAAGTCGTGCAACATGTGTAATTATATAATAATTCATGTTTTTCGACTTCTTACACTTATTTAATATTTAACACTTCCTCATTTATACTGCAAACTATTTCTTCTTCTTCCAGATTCTATTAATGAAAAAAGGATCTAATTAATTAACTTATTCACTTTGATTAATATATTGCGTACTGCACTACAAATAATTGAATTCACAAAACAAACAAACTGATGCAACAAGCCACCGATGAAAATTGCAGAAAGCCGCGTTGCGTTGAACAAGTTGAGAACGTGTCGAGAACTTGTTGCGTGCAAGTTGGAGTAACTAGCAACTTGAGTTGGAGTTGCGTTGACCAAGTGTGGAAAAGGTCTTACATGGCTAAACGATGGACATAGCAAACTTTTGTATTATTTCCGCGGGTTAAAAGATAAAACTGGAACTTGAGACAGCTTCTCTTTCATCCGAAAACTTTCTGGCAACCAACGAGATTTATTTACGGTCGGAAGCTGGAAACAATTCCGACAACAGACAGAAAACAGGAAAAAAAAAATGTTGCCTACAGCCTTACCAAACAGAAAAAAAGATGGTGAAACTTACAAAACTTTCTTGAAAAATATTTGAGAACTTTTTTTAATCCGCATGCTATATAATTAAAAGTAACAACTTGTATAAGTTGGCTAATTTCACTTAAAATATCTATGTATGGAGTTTGAAATGACAAAAATTCTGAGGGCCTGATTTAAATATTCAGTTTATTTTTATTTTTTAAACGAATTCAAAATTTTTGTAAAACCTTTGTACAGCGGTTAAAAATAAATAGATCTTTTGTTTATTAAGTGTATTCAAAAAGGGTATATTTGTCAGTGTTCTACAAAAGTAAAAAGTATTTTGACAAAAAAAAAAAAAAAAAAAATAATCTGAAAATATTTTTCTGTTTTCTATTTTTTTATAAATAGATTTTTATGAAAATATTATTTAAAAGAAATAAGTCACTGAGCCATTATTTTCTGGGAAGATTTGAAGAGCTATTGAGTATGCCAAAAAAAATTTGAAATTGTTATTTTTATGTGGTACCCTCTTAATTTTTTGGTATGATATTAAAATAAATAAATGTAAATAAAATTTTGTATTCTTACGAAAAAAATCCCCAAAAATTTAAAAATACAAAATTTTTAAAACATAAGCATACGTTTAAACATAATATTGCGCTATTTTTTGCAAAAAAAAAAAAAAAAAAAATAAAAAAATTGAAATTAGGAAAAAAGTAATGTTATGTTGAAACTTGACGTTTTTTTTTCAAATACTTAATGTGCCCTTTGCTAGAAATTCGATAAAAAAATATTATAAAAAATCGAAAAACATATAGGTATATCTCAGAGTAACTCTTATATTTTTTAGAAAAATATTTTTTTCATTAAAAAAGAATTTTAAATTCCATGGTTGCTGTTTTTCCATTCCGTATTTGTTTTTTAACTTGGGTTTAGGTATTTTAACGTAAATTCTCCAAAAGTAGAAAAATGGTCTTATTTTTTAACACTTATGCACTAAGTTTACTCATTTATCTTTAAAACACACTAAAACTAAATTTGTGCTCATTTGGTGCACGACAACCCGTGCCGATATTCACTGAAACATTTTCATACAAGTTACGTAGAATCCAGTTGCCAAAATGGGCAAAAATTTAGTTTTCGCATTTTATAGGGATAAATGATAAAAATTAGTGCATAAGTGCTAAAAACTCAGATCATTTACGAGAATTTCGTGGACATTTTCGTTAAAATACTTAAATCCCACCTAAAAAAAACGGGAGGAAAAAAATAGGATATGGCGCCCCTGGAATTCAAAAATTTTTCGAATGAAAATCAGAAATATTTGTCAAGAATTATTAAAGTTACTCCGGGTGAGAAATATATGTTTTCGATTTTTTATAATTTTTTTTTTGTTTTTGATCGAAATGCCAGGAAAAAGCACTTCAAGTATTTGTGAAAAAAAGTCAAGTATTAACAGTTATGCATATTTATTCCGAATTTCGGTTTCTTTTCTTTTTTTGCAGAAAATAGCTCAGTACTTTACTTAAACCATTCTTGCAACAGTTTTTAAAAATTTTGTCTCTTTGTAATTTTTTTTTTGTCACCCTAATACCAATAAAAAAAATGGTTTAATCTTTGTGATACAAAATAATATCAGTTAGAATGAGTAATTTTTTTATTCTAATTTTCAAATATCCTTAAAGCATTCCTAGAATGTGAGAGAAGCAAATTTAATAGGGGAAAACATAATTAAGATTAGTGATTATTTATTAAAAATTATTTTAAAACTGTTGCAATAGGTGAGGAACTCATTTTTGTTGAATAATTTTTTAAACAAATTATCTGTATAGCTCTTTTCTTACCACGGAAATATTTTCCTTTTCGGCTTCAGTTTTTTTACTCTTTTTGGTTTTCTTTTTACCATTCGTCGTCGGAGTTGCCGCCGCAACAACACTTGAGACATTTTTGTCATCAATAGCTGTTGGCTGTTCCTGTTGAGTCTGCTTTTCGTGCTCCAAGCCAACACTTGTTGATGCTATTGCTGCTGATGTCAACTTCTTTTTAACAACCTTCGATTTTTGTTGTACGTTTCCATTGCTGACTGTCATCGTTGATGTTTCCTGACTAATAACGCTTTCTTCGGCACAAATTTTCTCTTGTTGTTGTTGCTGCTTCAGATCTTTAACTTTGTTACTGGTCTTGTTGCTGTCTGTTGAGATTTCGATACTTGTTGCTGAGGACAGCTTCTTTGAAGAGACTTTTTTTGTGGTTTTCACTTTTCCAGTCTTGGTCGATGTGGTTGTGCTTGAGGTTGTTGTTGTAGTCGATATGGCAGCCAAATGTTGCTCTTCAGCTGCAGCTACTGTTTGGTAGTGAGTTGCACTCGACATTTTCTGGAAAATAAAAAAAAAAAAAAAAACAAAAATTTTATGAATACTATAATGGGGCTAAATGTCTTTTTTTTGAATAAAAGTAAACGGTTTGAAATGAACATGTACACTAGGGTGTCCCAAAAGAAAAATTTTTGTTCGAATCCCATAGTTGCTCGACCTTTGTTTGAAAGCTTTTAGGATAAAATATTTTTGAGATTTTTTTAAGAAAAAGAAGGCAACTCAGATGATGATGTTCAAGGAGTGACATTTAAAGTAAAATTTACAAATATCGTCGATTTTAAGATGAAAAATTATTACTTTTTTGTGCCCACATTATATTTGAAATTTACATTGTCCATTAATTTTGGACAAAGCTTTGCTGTATCATTCAAATTAATACTCTGATTGAAAAATTTTTTAGCGCAACAAGTTTTTTTTTACGTTCGTTTTGAATTATTTATCAATATGTCCATATTTTCAATTTTCATTTCTTACTTTAAACATATTTTATGGATTATTGGTACAAAAAACAAGTTTTTCGATTTAAAATTGAACCTAAAGGTCGAAATAATTTGACTTATTGAAACTTTTTTTGTTAATGTTCGTTTTTTAATTATCTACCAATCTATGTAGCCAGATTTAAGATTATCATTTAGAAATTTTTAAAATTTTTGTTTTAAAAAAATAAAGTTTTACTAAAATAAAGTTTTTCGAATGAAAAAAAAAAAATGTTTCGCTAGCTCAAATTCTACGATCACAAAATTAATTTGGGTGGAATAGTGGCGCTTTGTCAGCATGTCTATTGTATCATGCCTTATTGGTAGGCGGCTTTTAGAGCTGTGTTATAAAGATTATAGATGTAATGAATGCGGCTAAGATGGCAATTTCAATATTTTTTACATAAGGATTGTTTTAATCGCATATTGAATCCTAATTACAGAAAAACTAAAATTATATCTTATATTCTTTGATGAACGAAATCATCAATTGTAATGTGAAATTTTCCAAAGTTAAGATTACTTCAATCTTATCATGTGGTAATTGCAATTCTTATAGCCCAGCTCTGCCGCTATCACATATTTAGGATAAATAAGGAAAGAAGATTCCTTTTAAAATGATTTTTTATCGAACTTATTTAGAAAACGATTTTTTTTTATTTAAAGATTAATGCAATCGTGATTTCAAAAAAATCAAAATACAGTCAAACCAGTTTTTGTACGGTCTTTTTTTGTGCGAATTTTTTTTTGTGCGATTTTATTTATGCGGTTTTTATTTTTATGCGATTTGTTTTGTGCAATTTTTTTTTTGTGCGAGTAGTGTTATGATATTTTTTCTTGTATGCGATTTTTTCTATGCAAAAAAAAAACTCTGCACTAGCTGAAATTATCATTAAAAAGAGCAATAAAGAGAAAAGCGTAAGAGCAAAACGCAATTCTGAAGTTTTAGGTCTTATGATTTTTGTTTTTAGACATAAGTATAACCCGAAATGAATAATCATAATAAGAAAACAGCAAAAAGAAACATAATAACCGGTTATTGCGAAATTTATAATAAGCTTACAAAACGACCGTCATCACAAAGACTTATCACCGACTATATGGTTATCGCAGACAATAATTCCATTCCAATGGAAACAACTAATAACTCCATTACAATATCTTTAAGTGATGAAAGCGATTTCGAACCAGATCATCACAAGAAAATGCGCGTTGTGGACTATGACGAATAGTATTGATTAACTTATGAATTTATGTATTTTAATTTATTTTTTTAATATGCATTTTTTTAATGGAATAATTTTTCGTATTTTTCACATTTAAAATGAAGAATTAAAACCTTATTTTTAACGTTTCCGTGTGTAATTTATTTATTTATTTGGCTTCGAGAGCACTTTTTCGCTTTTTCATAGAATGTTTCCTAGGTGAGATTTTTTTTATGCGGTACAAAAAAACCGCTTTATGAAGTCTCCGAAGAATTTTTTTTTGTGCGATTTTTTTTCTGCGGTCCCTATCTACCGCACAAAAACAGGTTTGACTGTAAATATCAATGTAACCGTAATCTAAGATCAATCGATGAGCGATTACTTTAATTGTGATCGAAATTTTGTTTTTATTTACAGATTACTGCAATCGTAAGTATGTGTTTATAGTAATCCTTATACCCCATTTTTGAGGCTATATATGGATTAAAAGTCAGCAATTTATAACTCGAAAAATTTTACAAATATTCCTCTGAAAAATTGGCAGAGTGAAAGCCATTTCAGTTCAGGGTCCTTTAAAACATGATTTTGGTTTTTTTTGGAAATATTTTTAGGTTATTGCTCTGCAAGAATGAAAGGTTTTTTTAAACACTCCAACTATATCAATTTAAAAATTTTACAAGAGTTTAACTATATATATATGGTTTTCATAAAAGTTAAAAAATTTGTTTTTTTGCTAACGTCAAACTTAGTTATGTCTTGATTAGTAGATATACGTAATTAAGGCAACATATTTTGATCAAAGAAATTTTGATATTCAGTTTAAATATGGTTACAAGGAAATTTACTTTTAGAGAATTAAATAAAATTCTACTACAACAACAGTGCCAAAAAAAGAAATTCTTGAATTCGAAGATACGTTTTACACGCTTAAAAAATGCTTTCCTGCAATTACATTAAGCAGTCATTACATATATTTATGATCAGAAATTTTTCCATTTATAATTTACTAATTATAATTAGTAATAAGTAATTAGGAATTAGTATTTAATTCCATAATACTAAAATTAAGCCACAGTACCAGAGAAAAGAGAGAAATTGAGCTATACCTGATAAATCATGTTATCTATCAGAAACAATTACAAATGTGACTGAACGTTGTTTCATTAGTAGAGAAAATGTACTTATTCAGCCAAATATTTTTCCGTTGGCATTATTTTGGTTTTTCTTTTCAATTTATTTTGACATGTTATGAAATTTATCAAATTTTTTTAAATAATTTGAAATTTTTTGAAGGCTTGTTCGCACGTGAGAGACATAAAGAAAACGCCCTATAACATTTACAATAAGAACAAAGGTTGATCATATGATCTGATAAATCAGGTACTATTAACCACATTATTATCATATCCCAAAAAAAAAAAAAAAATAAAAAACACAACATTATTTCAATTACAAATCCAAACTGATCGTATTACAATGAGGGAATTCCCTTTTCTGTGTGGACGTATATGACTTAATTAAATTTTCGAAAATAGGGTTTTCTTTAATATCTTTGTTGTGCAAGTTAAAATATGTTACGCTTAAAAATGCTGTAACAAATGCAGCGCTTAAAGATAGTTTATGCCTACAGAAAACCAGAGCACACAAAATATCTTACACTGAAAGAAAAACAAAGAAAAAAAAAAAACAAAAAGAATACCAAGACGGAATTTCGCCGCACAAGTTTTTGCTGTAAGTGGTGCGTGGCATACCTCAATTAAATTTGCTGGGTGATGATAGTGTAAATTTTTGTTTTCTTTTACCTGCAGGCGGAAGTTTACTCATCATCAACTGTTCTTGCTTTGCAATCGCAAAGTCGAAATATAGACTAAAAATAGACCAAAAAATATTCCGCATTTTTGTTATTCTATTTGTGTTACGACCACAAGCACAGATGGTGTTGTTGTGCTTTTTATTGCAGTACGTTCATTCGAAAGATGTATCTGTGTATCTTATAAATCTTGGTGATTATATTTTTTTTGTGTTCTTCTTAGATATATATTTATTTAGTCGTATAACTCGCACAAAGTCACTCATTCAGATGTGCTTATCATACACTTTTAGTAAGTGTGTGTGTGTCGATGTGTAAATTACAGGTTGAATCATAACTATGCAGGTTGAGTATCTAAAAAGTCTCATTAGCTCTCATAAAATATTACCCTTTTTAAGTTAAACTAAGGAGTTCTTATAAATCCTTCTTAATTTTTCGTGGTTTTATGTTAAATATATACGTATGTAAAGAACCTGCAACATACAAAAAGCTGGAGTATTTCTGAAGATAGTCAAAAAAATAATTAAAACTTTTAAAGTTCAATAACATTTTCATGAGTTAATAAATTTTCATCTCATTATAAATGATCAAACTCACTTTTTGCTCAAAGTTCAATATTCAATACGTTTTCAATATTCAATGTTCCACAAATTTGCGTTACTACGTAAAATTCAATAAAAATGCGTATGTTTTATGATTTTCTTTTTTATTATCTCACTTTTTCGATATATTTTTATAGCAAAAATGAATTATTTTATTCACCCCAAAACTTTTTTATATAATGAAAAATTTTGCAATTTTATTTCTGTTGAGTAAGCTCATCACACCTCACGATCGATCCACGCCCGTTCGCACTAAAATTAAAACTTGGACCATACTGAAGATTCAGTTAGAAGAAGTCCATTCGAAATATACGCTGAGTTCGCATGTAGTTTTTTGTTGTTGGGTTGTTGTTGTTCTTTAATTTGATTTTGTCTATTTCCTCTCTTGCCTGTGTTGAGATTTATTTTTTGTTTTTTTTTACAAACAATTTCTCTGTATTCATTTGAGGCAGCGGCGGCGCCTTTAAAAATAACCCGGCAAATATTCTCAAAACTGCAGAAAATACAAAGTGAGTAAATTAAAATATTGTGAAATGTTTTTTTTTCAAGTTTTTGTGTTTTTTTTTTTAGAAATTCTTTGACCAGAATTCAACACATTAAATTGGAACGATGGGCGCACCGCTCATCGTGTACACTGGGAAAAAATTTCTTAGTTATTAATTGCACTGATTTGATTAAAAAGCGTTTTGTTTTCATTTAAAGTATAAATACATTCATAAGTTTTTATATTGTCTGAAGGAATCTACCTCAATACGCTCAATACGCACAGTTAATTTTATATAAATATTACCCTTTTTACAAAAGACTAAAATTCTTCAAAAATTATTTAACAAGCAACTCGATACCTTTGTGTTCTTATCAACTGTATATTAATCTAAATTGGTTGTGATAAAGTACTTATTTAGTTTCAGTATGAATATGAAATCAAATATAATTAGGAATATTAATATAAATAAGAATATACACATTTGAGTGGTTGTAATATGACTTTTTCGAATTTGAATGTTGTATGGTCGTAAATTGGCTCCAAATATCAAAGAAGTTGCTATAGAATTTTGTCTTGAGCTATGATAAACTCGGCTGATCAATTTATACATACGTGAAAATTGCGATTACGGTTAAACGGATCAAGGTAGATGCATGAAATTTTATATAGACAATATTAAGGGTCATAGACTGCCTGAAATTTGGCACTAATGCTACTAGGCTGTCTGGGATTAAAAATGGGGGAAGTCTATCAATGTTCTCGTCTATCTCTCATACATTATTTGAATCGGTTGTTTTTTTAATGACACAAGTCCATTTTTTAGATTTTGGCTTTAAACATATTTCGATTATTAACATAAGGCTATGCATCTATGCTAATATCTCATTTAAAGGGCAGAAAGCCGTAATTTGTACTAATTAATAACTAACAATAAATTCAAGATTTATTTATACTTCTCACTATCAGAGATTGCAGAGGACCAAAAATGGATCAGATTAACTGAAATGCACATTAAACTTTGTTATGTTATGTATGTAAAACAGTTTTTTTTGTTTTTCTAGAATTCGACTCATTTTAAAATGCTTATATTCGAGATAGCAGAGAGAAAAAGCCGATCACCTTTTCTAATTCCGGTCAGACTATGACTCTTAATATTATCAGTACAAAGTAATTTTTATAATATTTGGAGCCGATTTACGACAATCCGAAGTGACCTTGCGTATATATGTATGAATATATAATGAATATAATATGAATATGAATATGAATATGAATATGAATATGAATATGAATATGAATATGAATATGAATATGAATATGAATATGAATATGAATATGAATATGAATATGAATATGAATATGAATATGAATATGAATATGAATATGAATATGAATATGAATATGAATATGAATATGAATATGAATATGAATATGAATATGAATATGAATATGAATATGAATATGAATATGAATATGAATATGAATATGAATATGAATATGAATATGAATATGAATATGAATATGAATATGAATATGAATATGAATATGAATATGAATATGAATATGAATATGAATATGAATATGAATATGAATATGAATATGAATATGAATATGAATATGAATATGAATATGAATATGAATATGAATATGAATATGAATATGAATATGAATATGAATATGAATATGAATATGAATATGAATATGAATATGAATATGAATATGAATATGAATATGAATATGAATATGAATATGAATATGAATATGAATATGAATATGAATATGAATATGAATATGAATATGAATATGAATATGAATATGAATATGAATATGAATATGAGTATTAAAATGAATGAAGACTTGAAGATTCATAAACAAGTCCGCTAGAAAAAAAAACTGCAGAATCCAAGGACACAGCAATATATGGAATGCGAATTCGGAGACTAAAATGCATTACAAATAAGAAACCATTCGATTCTAGATGTAGTAAAATTAACGGATAAAGTTTACTTAAGCTCAGTATTTTGAACAATGTTGATGCAGTTTTTTTTCTATATACGAGTATAGACATCTAAATATTTATGATATTTTTTTGAAGTTCTCTGATATTTATAGTTGCAACTAATAAAAAGGGAGTATGACATTTTTATACTTCCGAGAACTTAAATAATTCTTATATGACATCAATAAAGATATCATTGAAAATTTTCTTTTTTTTCCCCAGTGTATATAAATACACGTCAGAAATTTTATTTTTGAAATTGCACAAAACTGACAAGACAGACAAGACAGAATATGCCCTCATAAATAGATGCATTTGATGATGCTGTCAATGACATGATTGTTAAAAACAGATAATTTATCACATTTTATTTTCAGAAACCTCTTATTAATGCGCCAAAACTTTCGGTATAAATATTATTGAAAATCCTAAAATTTCTGACAATTTTATCGTTAACTGCTTAAAAATAATTGAACATAATGCTTGTTTGATAGAGCACAACAAATACCTTTCTTCATTCAAGCTAAACTATTGTGAAAAAAAAGAAAACTCGTTGATTTTTCCATATTAAATAGTTAATAAATTTTGATTTAAACAAATCGTTCTCATGTTCTTTAGTTAAGAGCTTGATTTATTTGATTTAATAAAACTTTTAATTATGTTTTTATAATTTTATAATTTTTTTATTTTCTTTAATTCCGAGAGAAAATTGTAGAGTATAAAAATTAATTTTCTGCTTCAAGGCAATACAAAATTTCAAAAAATTATGTGTGGAATGTTTCTTGTACATCAGCCAGATAAGCAGCTTGTCTGTAGCCCATGTGGGATATTTTGACCTATTTTTTAAAGTTTCTTTTTTTATTATTTCTTTTTTGTTTTGGTTATATAGTGCTTGTTGAGGTGTTGAAGAAAATATTCTTTCATCTTAAGAATGCATTTTATTTTTAAAATTTTTATGCTATGCAATGTACGAGTGCATACATATGCTTATGTAAGAATATGTGAAACATGTACATTAAAACATGTATAAATGTAGAATATCACATATGTTTTAAAATGGCTCTGTTTACTTGACCTGTATTTGGCGGAATAGTAAGTTTTTTTAGTACTTTCTGATGAAGAATATTTTTTTCAATTAGACTTAAAAAACGAAACTATTTATTATGATTATAGAACTCAACAGCACGATAGGTGTTGGGGAGAACTAGGTGAGTGACAGATTGATAAATGTAAATATGTTTTTATTTATTTTTAATTTATTTTTATTGTTTTTATTATTTGGAATAATTCGTGTATGAAGAAGATATTGAAAGGCAATTCTAAAGGCAATTCTTATTGCATCGTTAAAGAACTATATTGACAAAAGATTAAAATAAAAGTACAAAATGCAATGAATGGATAATTTGTTCGTTATATTCGCAACTTTTTTTTATGAAATGTTCTAAAATTTTTTTCGACAAAAGGTTGTGTATATTTTACAGAAAAATTCCGTGCTTAACTCTTGCTTCTGCCAATAGTAGAAGTTGGTGACATTTGAATTTGTTTTTTGAAAAAATGTTTTATTTAAAAAAATTTTTATTTGTAAATTTATTCGACTTTTTCTTTTATAAATTTGTATGTTATGCTTATAACTCTAATAATTTTTCAATTATTAATTAAGAGTTATATTTACGAGCTCAAGGTCTGTGTTGTTTTCTGAAGAAAACAACCAACAACAACAACAATACACTTTGTATAGAGTAGCAATCATACAGCAGACTAGACGGACAGACAAAATTAGAAGAACTTTAAGCTGCTGAACTTTGTATCATTTGTATGTACAATATAATTCAGAGCAATTTTCTCTAAACATTGACGAAAACAAATAGACATGAACAGGAGGAGATCATTGCTATCATATAAAGGCTACTGAAGAGTTGGCGTAGCGGCCAACGAAACAGGCCTGCCTAGTCTGCTGTATGATTGCTACTCTATACAAAGGGTATTGTTGTTGTTGTTGGTTGTTTTCTTTATAAGACAACACAGACCTTGAGCTCGTAAATATAACTCTTAATTATTAATTGAAAAATTATTAGAGTTATAAATCTAACATAAAAATTTAAAAAAAATTTTACAACTTTTATGAAAAAGTTTTTTAATTAAAATTGAGAATTATTTTCATTTCTTTGCCTGCAAGCATTTAAAAGACGGTTGAAATAGAAGCTGGTTTTGCGATACACTTGCGATACGCCCAAGAGTTGTTTAGAGATTGATCGCTTTTCGATTGCCCAAGCGATTAATGCGCGATTCAAGAAAAAATTTCAAAATATTCTTTCGCTTATTACGACGATCGTTGGATGATGGATCGCTTTTCGATCACCCAAACGATTAATGCGCGATTCAAGAAAACATTTCAAAATCTTCCTTCGCTCATTCCGAAGATCGTTAGAAGATGGATCGCTTTTGAAACTTGTGAAAAAAAAGTCATATATTTTCTTATCGTTCAGAAGCAACGACGCGTTTTAATTTTTTAAAATAAAACAATTTTTTACGTTCAACAACGATGTTTCGCAACATATCGATGAGGACCCAATTTGACGAATCGTTTGTCCCCTTTTAGGACTTTTTTTGGTGATTCGTTAGCGACTCTTCCCAGAAAATCGCTTAAGATCTCTTTCGGCGATTCGTTCGAGACTCTTCCCAGCGAATCGCTTACGAACTATTCAGGCGATTAGTATACGAATCTTCCAGGCGAATCGCTTTTATAGCCTCAGTAGCTTACAGTCGGCGATACCCGGATGACTCTCAAATGACCTCGCCGGCGATTGTCTCATCTTCCAAGCGATTTGTTTGTTGGTTTCATTGTATTTGTTTGTTTTCTATGTGTGTTGACAAATTTATTGGGAAAGGAAAATTTACACAATGCTTGATAGGGCATGATATTCCCAGATATAATACATTCTTGGTAAAGTTTTTCTGTACTTCGTTTTATAAAATTCCAATAAAAATAAAATCTTTTTTTAGTTTAACTCTTCATAAGTATCAAACTGTAGTTGTATCCAATTTTTAAGTGTTATAGTCGATGCCGAAATTTAAAATATTTTTTTTTCAAAATTTTTAACAATAAATCGTTTACCTTATTTATTGATATAATATTTATCTATAGAAAAATTAAATCCTGGAGAGGCTTCATATTCACAAACACCTCCACACACTGACTGATAGTAGTATGGCATAATACAATATCATGCATTATAAAAATACCCTACAATGTGATGGAAATAAAAGTTGCATACACGCGTTTACCTGCTAGCTACTTAGGGAAGGAAGCTTTTTTATTATTATGCAAGCAGATGAAGAAGAAGAAACGCTAAGATGACAAGCTTTTCTTTTGTCTTTTTATTTATATGTTATATAAATCCCACCATAAATGAAGTTTATAATGCACTTTTTTATAATACGAGTATTTTGTGAATTTTTCCACTTTTCTGTGGATGAGATACAGATACAGTTGTAGAAACATAAACAGTGCATTGCATTTCACAATAGCAGCAGGGCATAAAAAAAAACAAACAAACATATATATCCAGCTCATATTCTTCGGTATCCTTGTCACCTAACCACCACCACCCACCAGCCAACCAAACAACAACGTTCGGTGACGTCCTGTCCATTCAAACAGCTGCACAGCAGGTAACCGCAACAGCTGCCGCGCCACGTAATCAACCTCAGCGGAAGTGCAACATTAGGAAAAACAGATTCACTTCAGCAGCAAAAAAAAAAAAAAAAATAAAAAGAAGCAGCAAAAATAACACCAGAGAGAATAAGCAGCAGCAGTTTTTTTAAAAAATGAAAAACTTTTTTAAATGGATTTTTCAAGCAAGTTGCTTTCGTTCATTGTTGTTGCTGCTACTGTCGCTGTTGTTGTTCTGGTTGTGCTGCTGAATGTTTGTGGGTGTGGCTGAGGGCGTCTTCTGGCAGGACTGCATATGAAAATGAAATGAATAAATTTGTATTATCTTTGAATTAAGAGCGGAAATGAAAATGAAAATTGAAAATTGTTTTTGTATTTTGTTCATTATTTTTTTTTCTTTGAGCTTACTCCGCCTTCCGTTTCCTTCATATTTGTTGTGGTTTTTAATACGTATTTTATTCTTAATTTTTCTTTAAAGTTTAGTTTTTCTCAGCAGCTGCATATTGCCGCTGTTATTTGCAGCAGCTATCTTCGTACCTTACTATGATCTTTTTTTTTTATTTTCAACACCGTTAAAGTAATGAAACACTACTTTTTCATTAACATTCCGAGTGAAATAAGAATGTAGCAAGCAGCAAATTATTATTATTATTAGTGGAAGAACTGAAGCAGAAGAATATGCAAAATAATGTTTGAAAATCGAGGAATAAATATTTCTCATAATCCATTAACATTAACATTAACATTAACATTAACATTAACATTAACATTAACATTAACATTAACATTAACATTAACATTAACATTAACATTAACATTAACATTAACATTAACATTAACATTAACATTAACATTAACATTAACATTAACATTAACATTAACATTAACATTAACATTAACATTAACATTAACATTAACATTAACATTAACATTAACATTAACATTAACATTAACATTAACATTAACATTAACATTAACATTAACATTAACATTAACATTAACATTAACATTAACATTAACATTAACATTAACATTAACATTAACATTAACATTAACATTAACATTAACATTAACATTAACATTAACATTAACATTAACATTAACATTAACATTAACATTAACATTAACATTAACATTAACATTAACATTAACATTAACATTAACATTAACATTAACATTAACATTAACATTAACATTAACATTAACATTAACATTAACATTAACATTAACATTAACATTAACATTAACATTAACATTAACATTAACATTAACATTAACATTAACATTAACATTAACATTAACATTAACATTAACATTAACATTAACATTAACATTAACATTAACATTAACATTAACATTAACATTAACATTAACATTAACATTAACATTAACATTAACATTAACATTAACATTAACATTAACATTAACATTAACATTAACATTAACATTAACATTAACATTAACATTAACATTTACATTTGCGTATGAATTTCCATTTAAATTTGAATTTGCTTTGTCAGTATAAATATCATTTGTTGTCACTTATATTTTCATTTGCATTTATTTTTCCGTTTACAATTGAATTTGCATTTACAGTTGTCAGTTCTTCTTGTTCGTTTTTCTACTTCAATTTTATATTCCAATTTGTATTTCTTTTTCTATTTAAATTTTTAATTCGCGTTAGGCATTTTGCATTTTTATTTGCATTTGTATTCATATTGTCTTTCCTTTTTTTCGTAATTGTATTTCTTTTTCGTTTCTCCACATCCACATCCTTTCTATTTCTATTTCCCTCTAAAATTTGAATTCTATTCCCATTTATATTTGTTTTCGAATTAACATTCGCATTTACTTTAATATTTGTGTATACATAGGTCCAACCGTATGTGGTATATGATTTTGGGCAGTTTCGGTCCTAAAAGCTAGCGACGACTGTTCGGCCTCTATCTTAAAAAAAGGCCAAATTTAGGTTCCGCAAAAATTCCAGTTTCGGTCGGACACTGCATATGTATATAAATTTTCATTTGTAGTTGCATTTATATATGCATATGAATTCGGAGTATTTGCATTAACAATTGCTTTCCTTTGTGAATTTTCATGTTCATTACCATTTTCATTTAATTTTGCGTACATTTACATTTGTACTAAAATTTGCACTGGCATGTACATATGCATTCACATTTATACTCACATTTACTTTTGCATTTGTATTTGCTTTGTATTTGTATTTTGATTTATGTTCTTGCGTTTGATATGCATTTGCATGCGTATTTATTTGGATTAACTTTTTCGTTTGCATTTAAATATGTTATGTTACATTTGCATTTTTATGTTCATTTAAATTTTTTATTTCTATTTCCATTTCCATACTATTTCCATTTTGCATTTGCTTCTGCATTTGCATTTGCGTTTGCCTTTGTTTCGTATTTGTTTTCCATGCTCATTTATATTTGCAATTCCAATACCAATTCCAATACCAATTCCATTTTAATCAATTTCTGTATCCATTTATATACCAACATCCACTTCCATTTCAATATCATTTACTTCTTTTATTTTATTTTTATTTGAATTTTCATTGACATTTGCACTTATTTATGAATTTGCATTTGAATATAGATTTGAATATACATATGAATTCATATATCCATTTGCTTTTATATTTGCATTTGCATTTGCTTTAGCTGTCGTATTTTCATTTGCATGTTCATTACTATTTCCATTTTCCTTTAATTTGTATTTCCATTTCTGTTTCCATTTCTATACATATATCAATACTTTTTCATCTCCTTATCTTTTCCACAACAACAACTCACATACAAATTCGCCCATTTTACTGCTTAAACTGACAAATTATCTTCAGCCGCTTCAACGTGCTCCCATTATGTACCACATCATCAAAACCACATTGTCACGTGGTTATTAGCAACAATCATCGTTCGCTGCTTATCCCACAAACAGGCAATAACTGCACCTCGGTCAAAATAATACATGATGTCCTTGCTGCTTCTATTACGAATGTAATAGAACACACTACCACAAAACATAATGTCTTTATTTGCTGCTAGACGCCAAAATGTTAACAGCTTCCAGGAGCTAAAATTGTCATCAATAAAATACACATGTTACCTACCTACTGCGACAAATCCGAGGTCCTTGGAAGTCAGCGAACAAAAAAACAACATGCATCGAATTATTAAAAGCAATCCGAGCAGCTAAACTAAGGGCCAAGACGTGATCAGACAGCATGTGACAAGCGTTAATGCTGCGTCAATATTATTTCTTCACACCTACATACGAGTATCTTGGAATGCTGTTATTTTCAGGTTTTTTTTTTTTCTTTTGTCACATGATTAGGACTTAATGGCTATTGCTGTGACAGCGATAAAGCGGGAAGCATGTCTAAAATCAGTTAGAGATTTGTTTGCTACTGTGATAAGGTAGACACAATCCTTGTTGATCTGCTAATGTGATGTGTTATATTTGTTAATATTTCCGAAATTGATTCGAAGTGAATGCTTAAGCCATGCTTATTAGAGACACACTTATATATTATTAGAGGTGAAAACATTAGGTTGCTCTACGATATATTTAATTAAATAATATCATATTTTGTGTCGAATAACCGAGTTAAATGAAATGAAATAAAATAATAGCACAAATGCAATAAGTGTATAGAACTTGTTTTAAGAGACCATAAAATAAGGGAAAAGGATATGAAAAAGAAAATGCATGAAGTAAAATCTTTTGGATACTATCTGTGTCAACAAAAAATAGCTGAAGTCTGAATTCAATGTTTTGAGAGTATTGCTTTAAATTATGTAATAGCCGATTTCTTGCTTTTTGTGTACTATCGTTAGCTAGAAACTACATGATCGAGTTTCCTACCATGAGCGATCAAGGGCATGGATGTTTTTGCCCTGTCACATTTTTTTTTTTGTAAAGATCATGCCTTACAGTAAATATTGATATTATAGGACCGTTGTCAAACCCCTTACCACATAGGATATAAAAAATAAATATAAAAAACTAATAAGTGATTTTAAACGAAGGTTCATATATTTCAATTATATATTCAGTTATAAAGGGTCCGCCATCTAACGTTTTTTTTTTTTCAACTAGAGCTTATTTCGTGAATGGTAACACTTAGCACATGTCTGATTTGACAGATAATTAGTTGTATCCTTCCGCTGAACGAATATGGTTGTGTATACGCTTGAACAACGCTGGGAAATATTGCCTGCGATCGACTTACAGAAGATGCCGATTTTGCCAAAAAAATCATCTTTTAAGATGAAGCTCATTTTGATCTTGGCGGGCATGTAAACAAGCAAAATTGTTTGGGGCACAGAAAACCCGCACGCATACATTGAAAAGCCGATGCACCCAAAACGAGTCACTGTTTGGTGCGGATTTTGGTCCAGAGGCATAATTGGGCCATTTTTCTTCGAAAATGAGCAAGGAGTGGCCGTTACAGTCAATGGCCATCGTTATCGGGCCATGTTGAACGAATTTTTGTTCACAAAAATTGAAGAGGAGGATATTGGCAACATTTGGTTTCAACAGGACGGGACTACGTGCCACACAGCCGAAGCTACACTCGATGTCTTGCGCCCTGTTTTTGTAGATCGCATTATCAGCCGCAGAGCTGATGTCGTTTGGCCACCTCGAAGCTGCGATTTGACACCGTTGGACTATTATTTGTGGGGTGCCCTCAAAGATAAGTGTTACGCCGACAAGCCAGAGACAATTGACGCTTTAAAGGACAATATTCGTGAAGCCATTGGTGAAATGCTTAAAAATTGGACCGATCGTGTAGGCTACTGCATGGCCAGCCGAGGCAGCCATTTGAATGAAGTCATTTTCCATTATTAACCGGAAGGATTGTACATTCAAATAAAAAAAGAAATTTGAGAAAATATTCAGTAGTTTTTTTTTTGCATTTTCAAGAAAAAAAAAGTTATTTGGCGGACCCTTTATATTCAGTTATATATTTCAATAAACTTTCAGAATTCATTTATCAGAAGCAAAATGTAATTTCTTCTAATTTAATATTTAGAAATTCGTTTGAGTAAGACAAGTTTTAAGCTTTATTTTCTAAGGCCAACTTTACATTTAAATAGTCACTACTATGATCTTATAATTAGCTATTCAACAAGAACTAGTCGAGAATCTTTTGATTCATCTTGAACCGCTTAAAAAGAACATTAAAACTGATTTGTAAAGCAAAAAAATAATTATTAAACTTTAAGGTCCGTATTGTTCACATCTGGACATCTTTAACCAGCGGCTAAAGTACTAGATTTCCAGCAGTTTCAGTTATTAGAAAACCAGCAAATATCCACTGGTTAAAGATATTCAGAATTGACCAATACGGCTCTTCATTCGACATTAGAAGTAAAACAATGTAATTAAGTTATTTTAAAGTATTTCATTTTAAATCAGAGAGTCTGGAAATTTTGTATTCGATTGTCTTATTACTTTTTTTTTTTTATTTAAGTGCACATTGAAATAATTTTGTGTTAAGAAAATAACTTTTTGTAGGTTGGGAATAATCGTTTTGGGTTTTATAAATAAAGCAAAAATGTTTAAGAAAATATACAAAAAAATACATTTTTAAAATTGTTTGACCAAAATGAACACAAAGGAGCATATTCTCTGGTATTTCAAAAGTTAGAAGAAGTCTTAAAAACAATTTCTAATTCATTGGAACAGTTTGTTCTCCTGAAGGCTATTTTTTGTAAAAAATTCATGTATTTCATTTTTCATAGTATGCATACCCAAATTTGCTAAAAAGGTAAAAATTATAATTATACATGAATTTGGAAATATAAATATTTATAGGATTATTAAAATAAACTAGCTGATATATCCGGCGCAGGCCAACTCTGGTGATGCATTCAAGGTGTGTTTAATGGATTGAAATTTATGCGTCTAACAATATGCTAAGATTATTGCTGTAGCTTGAAAAAAAGAGTTGTATACCTTTTTGTCACTGGGCAATCTGCCTGCTTACCATAGCGCAGCGCCACCTACAGGGGTCAATTTTAATTACATAATAGCAAGAAAAACTGAAATCACTTCCATGACTGTCATATTTGTATTACACTGAAACAAAAAATCAAAAAATTGCTCCAAGCAATGATTCTGTGATTCAGTGAATCTATGTTCATTGGTTCAATGAAAAAGTTCTTTGATTTAATTAACTTTATCTTACTCCCAAAGAGCGCCTTCTTTAAATGAATGTACACCGAAAAAAATCGACATGTTGTATAATATATCACAATCTTATCATTTTCAAATTGTATTTTTTCATATAAAATTTTTGAATTTTTAAAATATTCATATTTGTTATAAACTGATAACATTGTGACAAAATTGACAAAATTTGTTGTAGGCTACGTTTTGATCACAAATTGTTTTTAAATTTAAAACTTTATTCATATTCTTTACACAAAATTCAAGAAATAATGCAGACAGTTTTTTTAAGAGAAACCCCGCCCCTTACTTTTGCGATGTAGAGCGTCTGACTGTTTCTCCATACAATTCGATCCGCCTTTAGCTTGTTAAAATTTATCAAGTTGTGCCATTTAACAAAAACAAAAAGAAAAAAAACCAAAAGCTATGACTTTTGATACATCGAAAATGTTTCTATAGAAAAGAAAATAAATTTATAATGATAACATCAACTCATTTAACGTGTTTATTAAACGCCACATTGAAAAAATTTTTGACAATGCTAGATGTGGCGTGGAAAATGTTACTTAGCTTTTTTTATTTATTATCAATTCATATGTATGTATTTTTGTGATCAAAATCTCCTAAAGAAAATTCTGGCTACGGGCCTGGTATAGAATGATAAACCTATATAGGCGCAAGATTCTTAAGATAGAACATATAGTCTGAAGTCAATATTTATAACGCAGCTCTATCAAAAGCATTTAAGGAGCTATTTTTGCACACCCTCTATGACTTAGTATTGCTCATTAGTTGAATTAATGACCCCTTTTACACAAATTTAAAAAGATTTTAAATCAATTCCATTTATTATACTTTTGTATATTTTTGTCAGTG
Organism: Coremacera marginata; assembly: GCA_914767935.1. Lineage (NCBI taxonomy): Eukaryota > Metazoa > Arthropoda > Insecta > Diptera > Sciomyzidae > Coremacera > Coremacera marginata. The sequence continues at coordinate 194,023,302 of OU612043.1, forward strand.
TACTGACTGCGTCTCTCAACTCTGAGTGTGTTTTTGGGGTAATGTACAAAGTATGTGGTACACTTATAACATTTATTTTAGTAGGTTGATCAAATATGTTCCGTAATATTCAAATAGTAGGTCTCAGATAAAAACCCTATTATTAGAAACAAAATATTCATACAAAGTGAATAGATGAAAAAATTCCACTTTAAAGAAGAATGTCTTGAATAACTGTATGGACTCTGATGCAAATAGGAGTCAAACTTTTGGGTTTTTAAGAAAGCTGCTTTTAAAATAAAGTCAAATTTTTTTATGATGCGCATTAATGAAAAACATTGTTTGTATCGACAAATTCCTAGGTTGAGTTGATAAATTCCTTGTTAGTATTGAGTCAACAAAAGTTTCTGTCAAGGTTTTTGCTATTAGTATGGACAATTGCAACAATTATTAAAAAGCAGTGAGCAAATGGTGTTTGACATACAATAGCACTCCATCATTATAAAATTTTAATGATAAATCTGAGCTTTCAGTTAATCTCAGTTAAAAATAAATAAAAATATAGCAATTAGTAAGTTAGAAGAATTTGAGATCTTACCTCCATTATTGATAACTAAATTAAATCTTTAAAGTTGATTGCAATAATTTTAACCCATGTAATAAAATGGTTTTAAATTTTTTTTGAAAGATATTTACTTAAGAAACTAGAATTATAAATAATAAAATTATAAAAAATAAAAAAAATTGTAATCACATTTTTAACTTCAGCTTAAAAGTTACGTAATAAAAAAAAAAAAACGAGTCGGCCTTTTAGAAAACGTTTTAATCTCTAAACGTTAATAACTTAGTGATAATGAATTCGCATAGCTTCTTTTTTTTGAAACTGCATTCAAAGACGAAAAAAAAAAAATTATACGAGCGCCATACTTTTTGTTGATGTCGATATTTATTACTAGTGTATCATTAATAAAAAATTTTTTGCTTTAAAATTTTAAAAATCGATTACTGTATAACGGTTTAAAATAAATGACTGCTTATAGGTGTGCAAGTTACTTTTAATACGTACTAAAACACAAAAACTCGGTGATATGTCATGAAATGCCTTATATGAATATCGAGAATAGGTAAGCAAATTGGCAGTAAAAAAAACCTTTGAATCGTTTATGGCAGAACCAACGTTATCGGTATAAATATCGGTATTGGTTTATGCGTCGGCATCTGTCAAAGTATCGGGTTTTAAAACAAAGCGAGCATTGGCATCGAAATCTAAGTCAAAAACAGTAATCAAAAGAAAAAATGAAGTAATGTATTCTTCACGCTTTTTTTTTTTTTTTGTTTTCAGCTTTCACATTTAAAATAAAATTAGAAAAACCTATATTGAGGCTTAAAAGTGAAAAGGCTATTTCCGGAGAAAAATTATCTGAAGACGATGAGTGTTTGACAGTTTTAGGAGAACCTGCAACACCAGTACTCAAAAATTGTCAGATATTCTGACTCGGGAAATTAACTTGTTTTGTAGTGGAGGCAATCGTAGTCGAATTTACAGATTGCTTACAATTTTCTAACAACTGTTTCCCCAATTTATATAGAATCAGAACGGTACTTCTCATCAGCGGGTCATCAGTGGGTTGCATTTTTGTGATACAAACCTTTCTGATGAAACACTCGACGTATTGATCAGTTTAATGAATTACTTCAAAAAATTTACTTTTGAAAAAATCTTTTTTAACTTTAATCTGCCATGAACACGATAAAAAAATTAAGACGTGTTCGAAATAAAAAAATGTTGACCATTTTTATAGTAGTATCATACCTTAAACTCTGTTGTAATTCATATGATTATTACTGGTTTTTAAAATTAATAAAACTTTGTTAGTCAATAATTTTATGATTAATTAACAAATTTTATAGTAATATGTATTTGTATATACTTCTTTTTTTATATAGGAAATGAAGTACATTTTTTAATTTCAATTAGTAGATAATAAGAAATTTTACTTAAACATTTTTTGAATTATTTACTTTTTTAAACTTTTCGATCTTGAAATAGTCGAAAAAATCTTCTGGGATTGGACTCCCTAATCCTTATTAACATATAAGGAAAGAAATGAAGAAAGGTTGTAAAAAATGTCACACAAACAGAGACCGTAAGAGTTTTCTGTATACTATGATCTTCAATCGATTTCTTCTGCAATCGAATAAAGTTTCGATAAATTGAAATAAAGATATCTGATTTATATAGCTAAATTCTAACTTGCAAAATAGAGCAAGTTCTGACAGAATACTTTATAAAAAAAGAAAATTAAGTGACAATTATAACATCACTGATAAAATGTTTTTTTTTTATCTGTCCTGAACATTGCATATTTGATAACTTTTAAACCAAACAAGAACCAAACCATTTTGCATGTAGATGGACTTGAATAGGTGTATTCAATTATGCAATAAATAAAGTAATAAAAAAAAAAAAAATCACGTAACTGATTTTTAAGACACGATATTATTATATTTTACCAATGATTTACAATGAAACAATTTTGGAAAGCTTTAACATGAAACAAAGCTAAACTTTTAATAAAAACTTTACTCAATAAAAGGAGCATTTGTCAGGAAATGATAAAACCTGCAAATACTGGTGACTATCGGCAGATTAAATGGGAGCCAGACAGCACCTATCGTAATATTTTTTTGATCGATGAGACGGAAAGCACACAATTTGAACACAACAAAGTAAAAATAAATCGTAAAACGTTTGAATTTCTCTAAGTAATGTTTCAACTAGCAGGTTGGCAACTGAGTCCGCAATTACTTAGAAAATTTTTATTTTTTTTAGAAAATAAAAGACAATTTTTTCATGGAACGAAATCACTTTATTCTGTAATGTATTGCCCATTTTGAGCAATGACCTTTTGCCATCTTTCAGGCAGCATCATAATTTCACGTACATGAAACTTCTGGTTTTTATCGGCAAAAAACTGAACCAGGTACGATTTGACATCATCATTATTATTGAAATTTTTAACATTCAAGGAGTTTTGCAAAGATCGAAATAAAAAGTAATCAGATGGTGCAAGGTCAGGACTATATGGTGGATGTGGCAAAACATCCCAACCAAGCTCCAATAATCTTTGCCGAGTGACCAAAGATGTGTGTGGCCTTGCATTGTCATGGTGGAATACAACACCTTTTCGATTTGTCAATTCGGGCCGCTTTTCTTCAACTGCATTGTTCAATTTTGTTAGTTGTTCAATGTAGACATCTGAATTGATCTTTCAGTTCATGAGGAGCCCATATATCGAGTTTTCGTACATAGCAAAGCTGTTTTAAGCGATTTTCGATGCATGTTTGTGATACATGAAGCTTCTCTGCAACCTCACGTGTTGTACTGTGACGATCCGAATCGATTATTGCTTTGATTTGGTCGTCATCAACTTCAACTGGACGACCAGAGCGTTTTTCATCTTTGAGTGAAAAATCACCAGAACGAAATTTGGCAAACCAATTTTGACACTGCCGTTCTTTTAAAGCTTCGTCACCATAAACAGCACATAACTTTTGTGAGCTTGCGATGCGTTTTTTTCTTTCCGGAAATAAAAAAGCAAAATATGACGAAAATGTTCGTTTTGATTTTCCATTTTTTCCAACAGACGCCAAACAAAAACTACACAACCGATCAAAAAAATTTTTTTTCTGATTGACAGTTGAAGTACCAACTATCAAATAACAAAATGTGTTTGACATTTCGATTACGTCAGCAAACCTAAAAATTCGACTTAAGCCATCGATGAGTGAAATCCGCAAGTACTTAGTTGCCAATCCAATATAACCCGCTATTGATCCGCTTGGCTTAGCACAGAGGTCTCAAATGGTTTTTTGTGGGAGTATTTTTCATGAAATAGTTTAAAAAAACAAACAAAACAAAATTTTTGAAATTTTTAAAAGAAATATCGTTACAATGTCTCTTTCAGCAAACTGTTAATAACCAGTAAAATTTTTCAAAGAAATTAAAGGCTGTGCATGAAATCCATAATATGTATATCCTTTTGAATATTTTGTGTAATAAGTTAATATTATCAAATCATAAAAATAAATTAAATGTATATTATAGAAACATAGTGACCAATTATAAAATACATTTAACTTTATTTGCTTTAAAACTAGTTTTAAATAATTTATATTGGTTTGAAATTGAATAGTGACCCAAAGACACAGCGTGACGTGAATAGGGTTAAGCCAAAAAAGAAAAAAAAAACTATGTCCAAAAACACCCTGCTTCTCCATTTAATCTAACTCAAACACCCAATAAAATGTCGTTAATTTATCATAAAATGAAATTCTCATCAATAATAAAGAGTAAAAAAGTAGCCACTAAAAAAAAAGCTGGCTGTTCGATCATCTACAGTTATGCCAAGAATGAATCTCGCCTCTAGTCATATCCCCAATAAACTAGAAAGAGTGTATGTGTGTTTATGTGTTATATAACAGAGGGGAAAATGTCTATTAAACTTTTTAGACAGCTTTGATAAAGATAAAGATAGCAAAACCCGAACAACTTGCAACAATAACAATGCGAAGAATTTTTACTCCTCTTGTTTTTTTAAACAGACCCTCTTCAAATATTGCTGTTGCTGTTCTTCTTCTAATTCTTGCTACTGCTAAAATGAATTGAAACAGGACGCTTTGGCAGATACTTGTTGCCCACCCGCATACCACATAACAAAGGGTTAAACGTAAAGTATTCCTTGTTGTAAACAGCAAACGATGCTCTGCTTTCATGCTTTTATGCTTTCATCCTTTCAACCAGTCATCCATCCAGTCATTCAGTCGCTTGTTCGACCCCAACTTCTGTCACAACACCATTAAACAGACGTAGACCGAGCCAAAGTCGCACTTGACATGCATCAAAGTAGGCGATAAATATGTTTAACTGTCACTTTGTTAGAGATTTGATTATGCCAATGAGCTAGCAGGGCGCCTGGCATGCTTTTTATGCCTTTTCAAGGGACACTCATTTAATCTATTATTTGTTTGTATTTTATTGTTGGCTCAACAATAGTTGTTGTTGCTGTTACTTTTACTGCAAAAGTTGTGCATCAACATTACCTACAATAACAATACAACAAATAAGAAAATGACAACAGAGCAATACATGATAATGATGATGATAAGATTTTTTTGCGTATTTTGAATTTTTACAAATCAATGTTTAAATTTTGCTCAGGCTGATGGCCAAGCAGGCATAAAAGTGTTTTTTACTATTTTGGCATTATAATGATTTTCAACATAATTGAAGAATTAAAGTCAAATTTTTGAGTAGGGTCAATTCTGTTTGTTCTGGATGCTCTTCATAGTATTCGTTGTATCGATCTAAAAAGGGGTTGTGAGTGGTTATTTACTACGTAGGTGGTCGAGAAACACCTCCATGGCGTGTGATTTCTAATCTTTTTAGTGATTAAACGCTTCGTTATCTCTAAGTTGTGCAAATATTTACATCAATAATACATAAACATCATAAATTGTACACTGTTATGGCAATATCCTTATCTTGATTTGACTAAATCCTTGTGGCCTCACTCAAATTATAGAATTTGAAAAATTATTAAGGTCCTTTTTATGATGAACAACAGTGATATTTGATGGCTTAAAAAAAAAAAAAAAAACGAAAACGAAAAAAATGGGTTTGAACAATAGTAAAATCTCTTTCAAAATTAAGGAAGGCAATTAAGTAGATGGAATGTACTACCATACAGAAAAAGTCGGTAAAAAAATACTTAGAAAATTTTTTATTTTTGCTTCAGGAAAGTGATATTCGGTTTTCGGAAAAAATTAAAAATATATTGGAATACTAGCTTATAATCGGCTTGCTTTGCAAAACCTTTATTTGACCCTTTGTTTGACACCACGCTCATTGTTCAATGCGCGTCCTAGTTTCCTGGTAGTAGGATAGTACTAAATAGTAACTCCATTTTGAGTTTCAATGTTCTGTGATTTTTACTTTAAAAGCTATTCGATATCAAAAATTTGGCTTACATGGGCGGAGACATACTCCTTGCCCGATGCCCGTCCAAGTTTTCTATTAGAAAGTCATCACCAAGTGATAATTCCATTTTGAGAATCAATGTTTTGTGACTTTTACTTCCATAGCTATTCGATATCAAAAATTTAGTTTGTATGGGCGGAGCCACACCCCTTGCGTAATGCCCATCCAAGTTTCCATTAAAAGCACATCATCTAGTGGTAACTCCATTCTGTATTGAAAATGTGACTTTTATGGGTGAAAAATACTTTACGACCTATTCTCATACCTACCATATATTCAAAGAATTTTCATTAAAACCGTTGGAGCCGTTTCGGAAGATTTTTCCAAGATTTTTGGAAGATTTTTGACAAGCACCATGACACGGAACTGCAACAAATTGATCAGATCTAGAAATGCTATTGTCATTTGTGCTCAGTTTAGTTTGACATTTTTTTCTGAATGTACCTATTACACGCGGCTTTGACCGCAATACGTTCGAGTCATATCAACTTTCGTTTTTACGAGAAAGTTTAACTCGGAAGATAAAAAAAAAAAAAATACGTACATCCATTCATTGTTTTTATTTTGGAACTCTGCAACTCCTGGATGAACATGAGTTATAAGTTGGTCTAATGTTTTAATTATTATACCCAATGGTTCATTGAGCTTAATAAGTCCGCCTGGCAGTGTGACATGGCCATCAACTGTTTTTAAAGAGAGAGTTTGTATTTCAGTTTCTCTGTTAAATTCGCATGCATGTTTTTTTTTGCTCCATTGCTTTGTAGCCTTTATACACGATTTGAACACATTAACACAAGATTCAACTTTATCATTGCTATGCAATAAGCCATGACACATTTAGTCCTCTGTTAAGTTATGTTAAGATTTATCATGACTAGTATCGCCTGTGTCCGAAATCCAGGGACATCAAAATTATATTTCTTTTGTTTTTTGCTGACCGCACCAACCCATAGCCTGAAGAGAATGAACAGCGTAAGTGGCGCTCTCTGTTGCAGCGTCATCTCGAAATAAACATCCAAGTATTGAACAAAATAAACAATTATGTCTTTACACGCAGCAGTTTAGCAGCAAGCAGCAGTAGCAGTTTAACAGATTTTTGACGCTGACACAGTGGCAAGTTCATTCTGTTCAGACTAACGGTGTGTTCGAAGAGAGAGAAATTTACAAAAAAACAAAAACAACAATAATGACACACAGCTCTTTCGAAGTGTCTGTGTCACTCTCGAATTCTGCTCTTGCTCGTGTATACTACAGCAACGATGTTCAACAGAGCTGTATCGCTATGTTTTTTGTTGTTGGTTTCTCATTGTCCCATTCGGAAAAATGATTTTTACATTTGCTTATGCTTGGTTTTCACTATATCAATTTCATTGGTCAATTGCTGTCAATCAAATGAAAAATGCCAACACGTTGGCATTTTTTCTCTGTTTGACAATGGAGAAAAATTAAAAACAACTGGATTATTGAATTTAGCTATACAAAAATTTTGGAATAATTTTATTTAGGTGATATTTTAATGGATTAAGTTTTATGTCGCCATACAACTGACATAGTGAAATCCAGGCTTTAGTCTTACCTATCCTAATGACAACATATTCGAATAAAAATTATATTGTGTACATCTGCTCGAAAATAACTTTCCATCGATATAAGTTTTATGTGAATATGTAGAAGTTAACACAGGAAAAAAAAGGATCATACACTTTTTTATTTATTTATTTATTTATTTATTTATTGGCCAAACAAGGCAAGGCAATTTACTTATTCTAACATTATTTTTTTTTTCTCTCTCCTTTCCTTGTTTTTGTGTTTGAAGATATGCAATTCGATGTGGGCGTAATCCGCCCACCTGAATGACATGATTTCAAAAACACGCCAAAAAGGTAGGAAGAAGGGAAAAGGAACTTATATACGAACATATTTTAAAGAATACTTAAAATACGCTAATATATCTTAAGTGCTACTTTTAGGGGATGACGGAGGGGGACTAGACCAAGAAGCATAACTCTGTAGGGAGCAGTGCTTGAAAGGACAAATTATTCAGAGTCAAAGAGAGACTTTGAGAGGGTTCGCTTAAATGTGGATTTTGGTATGGATGGTGAATAGTGCTCGCTAATATTATTAAAAATTCTACCGCACCTACTAATAGGTTCATTATTTGCGTAAATAGTGTGGTGAATATATTCATTTAGGAGCCGCGTATGCCTAGTACGTCTCATTGGGTCATTTAGTGTAATTTTGCTGGAGATATATTCGCTATCAATAGCTCCGTTAATAACATCAAATGTGAAACATGAACTCAGTAAAGTTCTTCTTGATGATAGAGGCATCAGAGAGAGGAGCCTGAGTCTTTGTTCATACGGTGGCAAGTTGTTATAGTCACGGGGGTCAAAGATATCTCTTAACGCAAAAAGCAGGAATTGTTTTTGAATGGATTCAATTTTGTCGCTATGAGATTCAAAGGCTGGATTCCAAATGATGCAAGCATATTCAAGAAGTGGTCGCACTAAGGTACAGTATAACGTTTTGGTTACCCACACATTTTGGAATTCTTTAGCACGTCTTTTTATAAATCCCAGCTGTTTATTTGCCCTCGATAAGACTTTATCAAAATGTAGATTAAATCTCAGCTTATTATCTAGGACAACTCCAAGGTCTACAATATGGTTGGTTCTGCTCAGAACAATATTATTAAGGAGGTAACTGCATTCTGGTATCAAGTTCTTACGGGAAAAACTTATCATGCAACATTTCTTAACATTCAAGTGAAGTTTGTTTTGATTACACCATTGCTCAAGGGACAGCAGTTTCGATTGTAGGAAAGTTACATCAACTTCTGATATAATGATCTTATATATTTTAAGGTCATCTGCGTACATAAGATGGGGAATGTCACAAAGAGTAATAGATAAATCTGAAATGAAAATGTTGAAAAGTATTGGGCCAAGATGACTACCTTGTGGTACACCAGAGGTGACCGGTATTTCATTTGAAAAGATGCCTTGAAATTTAACAAACTGGAATCGTTCGCAGAGATAGGATTTGATCCAATTGAGTAATAAACCGGAAATGCCAAATTTTTCTAACTTCAAAATTAAAATATTATGGTCGACACGGTCAAATGCTTTACTGAAGTCTGTGTAAACTGCATCTACTTGGCGTCCTTTTTCCATTTGATTTAACACATCGGAGACCATGATCATTAGGTTCGTGGTGGTCGATCGGCCCTTCCGAAACCCATGTTGCTGCTCGTTTAAACGGGGATTAACGAGACTCGTCAGCTTATCACATATTATCTTTTCAAAAAATTTTGGTATAGCTGACAAGATGGCAATGCCTCTGTAATTTACAACAGACCTTTTATAGCCACTTTTATAAATAGGTGTCAAATGGGAGATTTTCCAGTAGGATGGAAAAACACCTAAGGATAAGGATTTGTTGAAAAGTATAAATAAGGGAATGGCAAGATTGTTTATACATTGAACTAACAAACTTGGTGGTATGAGGTCCGGACCAGGTCCTTTTGTTTTAAACTTTTTTGTGTACATTTTTCAGGTGGCTGGGATTTCTTATGTTGGCCGTAACCAAGCACATACCTATTTGATTTAGTTTTTTCTAAAATCGGTTCAGCCATTCGCGTTAAGGGAACTTATATCGATTTTTAGTGAACAATTTTGGTGTGTTTTATGAAAAAATTTCGAAATAACTGATAAGGACTCAATTTTAAAATGTAAAAATCAGAAACAAAATCGATTTTAAAATCAAAAACCACCAGTTTCTGTTTAATAAATTTAAAATTTCTTTAGTTATAATGAAATTTTTATTAAAAGATAAAACATATTATCCTTTGTCTTAAGAAACTAAGAATTTTAATTTATGAATCAAATTTTCTTTAAAAAATATATTTTTTGAGTAAGAGAGAAAAAGCTAGTTTAACTCATTGATTCTTTGCTTGCTTGTCGACAACAGTTCTATAGCCTACATCATTGGACGTCATACCCGCGAGTTCGAACCTCATGGCCGCAGAACTTTTGTTTTTATTTTCTTTCGCCTATTCTTTTTTTTTTAATTTTAATAAAAAAAAAATAATCCCTTACTTCCTTACTCGTCGATGATGAGCGCTGTTGCAAAATAATTGTCGACGCAGTTTTTTTTTTTTAAATCAATTACGCCGGTGTTCGATAATAAATCGACAGACTGGCACGCTTTCAAATTGAATATAAAGAATAATATTAATAATTATAATAAACTCTTTGTTTCTTAACTATACACATATGTGTTCAATTTACAGGAAGTCAATAACACTAGCATAAATAAAGTTTTTTGATATTTTCAACTTTTAAGAAAATTGTTTTGATTTAAAAATACTCCTGTTTGTTTCAAAAATAATTTTGCTTTTTCTTTAAAAAGAATTTTGATCTAAAAAATATTCTTTGGTGCTAAAACAAGTTAAATTTTCTTTAAAGTTTAGTAAATTTTCTATGATTTTAGGAGTGTATTTTTTTCTGAGTGTATTTTTAAAGAATTATTTAGTTTTTAAATAGTAATATTGTTTTTTCTGTATTGTGACGTCATTTCTTCGTGATAACAAAATCACTCAGGCACCAAGAAAAAAATAGGCGATCTCGATTACTCAAAAACTAATTGACTTGAAATTTTTTTTGAAGGTCTAAGAAATCTGGTAAGCCTAATTTTACCCTCAAATTTAAAGCATTTTTTTTTAATTTAGACTTTCGCAAGCCATCATTTTTTTATAAATCAAAAATTTTGAAAAATTCAATGTCAATCTCCAGTCTTAAGGCATAGTTTAAATTTTTTTAGTAAAAGAGCGGTTTTTTTTAATGACTGTATTTTCTTTTATATTATTAAATATCGAAAAAACTTTTTAAAAATTTTAGTCATAAATTAACGATTTTTGTTTTGCATCAGTAGTTATTGTTATACGAACGAAAGGTCTCTTGCGGCTTGCATGATATCTTCTCTCCAGAGACCGAAAAACCAAAAAAAAAATAAATAAATCAAAAAAGGTTTAGAACAGTTTTAACTTGTGAGCGAACCGGCAAGAAGTTTAAAATTAAAAAAATAAAAAAATACAATAATTAAAAAAAACCATTTTTCGTGCTCGAAATCGCACCTTATAAATAAAATAAAGAGAGAAAAAAAAATGTGTTTTACTTAATTATGTCAGTTCGCTCACAGCGTATTTAATTTTTAAATATAATGAAACAAAATTTGAGTTGATCGGACGAATACTTTTCGAATTAGAGTGCAAGCCGTTTAAATAATGTCATGTCGAGAAAAACTCGTTTGAAGTTTTTATTTACCTTACTTTATGAGCGTTTACTACTCATAAAAACTTAAATATCTCTTAAACGGCTTCAAAATTAATTCTGAGATTTTTTTACACATTCTTAAAATGTTTTTCAATACAATGTAATAAAAAAAAAAACGAAAATGTTTGTTAAAAATTTTAAACTGAACCATAAGTGTGTATTTTAACACTATTTTTTTATGTTTTTTTTTTTGTCAGATTTTTTAAATGCCCGCCGAAAGAAACCTTTTTTCTTGGTGCTTTAGGGTTTGTATTATGACATGAATTTATTACATCGAAGAAAACACGTCATCAAAAAAAAAAAAAAATGTTTTTGTTTTAAATTTAGATACTTCTTTAAAAAATCACTACAAAGTAAAATAATTATTTTAAAATAATTTTCCTTTTTATTTCTTGGTCATATTTGATAATTTATTTAAACATATTATAACATTGGAAATCTTATTACTTAAATTTTTTTCTAAAATGTTTTATTATCATAAATATATTAAGTTCTTTATGAATATAAAGCTTTTAAGGTCGGCTTTCTTTTAAGAGAATATGATAAATGTTCGAAAAATTTTTTCGAAATGTTCGAAACATAAGTACAATTGTTCTTAAAAAAAAAATTTTGTATTAAATTCTGAAAGTTTGTGTTTTTATTTAAAATATCTGTCTCTTAAATTAAAATTAGATGTCACGTGTTTTGTAATAATTATACCCATTCTTGTAACGAATTTTATTACCCAAGTGTCAATATTAATCGAGATATAGTGTTTTTATCATTTCTTAGTCATTTTGTTGAATAGGCGTCTACTTTCTTGACCGTTATTTGTAATAATTGTGTCTTCCCCCGTACTTCATTTCAGTACCACAGTGACAATATTAACTAAGATACAGTGTTTTTCTAGTATTACCATGCCCATTTGTTGAATAACGCCTACTTTATTGACCGTAATTTTTAATAATTCTGCCTTCCCCTGTACTAAATTTCAGTACCCTAGTGTCAATATTATTCGCGATACACTGTTTTTCTAATATTGCCACGCCTATTTGTCGAATAACGTCCATTTTCTTGACCGTAATTTATAATAATTGTACCTACCCCTACACTAAATTGCAGTATCCTATGATCAATATTATTCGAGGTACAGTGTTTTTCTAGGATTGCCACGCATCTTTTTCGAATATACCAAATCCAAATCTTTTAATTGCTGTTGTTAGCGATAGCCTATGAGTTCTGCAATGCAAAAGAATAGCATTATACTCGATTCCGGCTTAACAGCAGAATGCTTTTTATTTTTCTACTCGTGCAGTGTATAACCGATTTTTTCCGACAATGTTGAGTAGACTTAATAAAATGTTAACAATCGTAATGTAATAATTATGACAACATTTTTATACATTTTTAAAAAATATCAAAAAGCACATTTTGTATTAAAAACTGAACCAAAACGAAAACCAGTGCATTTAACTATTTTTTAACTTTTAGTCAGCACGCCGGGACAGAGTCCTTGAAACCAGAACGTTTGGCAGCCCTATCTTAAATATAAAAAAACAAATTCTGAAGTATGTATGTATGTAAAGTAAGAGCAGAGAAATTTGCATAGAAAGATACAACTTTGAATTGGAAGTAATTTTTTCTTGCTTAAGTAGCGATGTTTTATTAAACGGTACATGTTTTTGGTGTCAAAATAACGGACCTCTTATTACATTAATTAAGAGTTAGGAATTAACCCAAGAAAGCGTGCCACATCTTACGTAGTTTATCTTGATTTTGTTGAAATATCAAATCCTTTTTTATATCGTCTAAATCAGTTAAGCGACTCTCGCATGAAAGTGCATCACCCGTGCACATTCAGAAACATTTTATATAGTAATAGTATAGATCAGTGGTTCTTAACAGGTGGTCCGTGAGCATTCCGCAAGTGGTCCGCGAAGGCGTAGCTTAAAAGTTTGTAATATTTGCTTTTTTAGCTATTTATGGTAGAAATAATTAAAAAAAGCCAATTTTTTTGATTAAAGTATTTACTGTGTATTCCTGTTGCCAGAGAATTTATAAATACTTTTTTTTTCTAGTTAATACTGAATATTTAATTTTAGTGTCGTTTCGTTGACAGATTTTATTTGATTTCAGAAAACGACAGCAAAGCGGAAGTATGATAGTAATTACATCAGATTCGGTTTTACTTCACATCCCAATGTTTGTGAACGTCCACCACAATTGAAGACATGAATGAGTGAAGGTGATAAGTCGCAATTATCTAATTTCGACAAAATAGAGTTCAAAGTTTCGCATTTGTTCTGAAATCTATATTAAATCAAACTTTGTCAAGTAGTAAATTTTCAAAATAGCCACATAAGTATGCACATAAGTGTATGTTTGTATGCACATAAGATCCATGTATAGAACACCGAAAATGCGACATATCACCTTCATTCATTTAGGTCTTCAATTTGTTGAAGGTAAATTAACAAATCTAAAGAAATCACTTCTTGAACCCAGCGGAGCATATTATAAATCTTCGGAAAATGCATTGAATACGTCGTTTCATATTTCAAAATTGATTGCGAAAGCAAAAAAATCTCACACAATTGATGAATCTGTAGTAAAACCTTGTTTGCTCAGTGCTGTCAAACAAGTTTTAGGCACCGATGCTGAAATAAAAATACCAGAAATTGCCTAATCAAATGACACGGTGAGGTTGCGTATTAAAAAAATGTCAATAGATATTCAAGAACAAGTTGTGGACAATATATAAAAAAAGAGGTCATATTTTGCTCTGCAGTGTGACGAATCTACAGACGTTGCACAATGTTGTCAACTTCTTGTATTTGCCAGGTTCTTGAATCAAGAATTTTTTAAAGCAGAAATATGTTTTTCAGAGGAACTGGAAACCACCTCACAAGGTTCAGACCTTATGAAAACTATTAGCCAATACTTTGATAAACATGGTGTTATGTGCAAAAAGCTTGCTGGCTTTTGTACAGATGGAGTTTCTGCTATGCTTGGTTCTCGATCTGGTCTTACAGACTTAATAAAAAAAAGACTCCATCAGTCATAGCAACGTATTGCATGATTCATCGTCAAGCATTGGCAGCTAAAACTCTTTCAGACAGTCAGCTAAAAGCCTTGAAGATTTCTAAAGTCAAAAACCAGGTAATTTTAGTAAGTTTTTAAGAACATAACTATGCTAGCAGGGATTCTCGGCGCTATTATTAATAAAAAACAAACACAGAGATCGTTTGGATATTAGGAATGATATGCGGGTAGTTTTGAGCAATACCGAACCAAGAATTCAGCAACTAGTCAGAAAAATGCAAGTCAAAAATCTAATTAATAATATGTAAAATATGATAATTCCGAACATATGAATATTTTTAAATTTTTTTTTTTTTTATACTAAATAGTTTTTGTTACACATAATTCTGCTTATATTTTCTTTTTTTCTGATGATTACTTGGGTGGTCCTCTACTAACGGAAAACAGCTTAAGTGGTCCGCCATCGATAAAAGGTTAAGAACCACTGGTATAGATAGACACACTAACGGCGGTACAACATTTCTCACCGGAGAAACAATTTCTGCTGTAGAGCATGGAAATGAGGAGAACCCAAATAATTAGATTCGCCATTGCTCGCAGAAATTGGAGAATATTTTACTTAAATATCTCAATTTACGACCTTATAAGATCCAGCTGGTGCAAGAATGAAAGCCAGACTGTCGCAACCCACTGTGTTATAGTAATATTCTCTTCAGTCATGAGACTCATATTGGGCCCTATGAGCTATCAATAAGTTAAATTGGCGCATTTCAAGTGAAAAAAACAATAACGGTGTTATTGACCAAATTTGTGTAAAAATTAAAGGTTCGTCTGAATCCCTTTATATTTGTGTTTCGTACATTCCACCAAATAGTATACTGGAACTTTATAAAGCGCACGTGGATAACATATTAGCTTTGTACGCAAACTTTCAACACCAAGAGGATCAGCTAATATTACTGAGTGATTTCAATCTTCCATCTTTTACTTGGAATATTTAATCTGATGATAACAATCTTACGCCATCAAATGTTAAGAGTGATATTGATTTGTATTGTATTGATAATTTTTTAAGTATTGGCCTTTTTCAGATAAATAATTTCTTTAATATGTTAAATAGATTATTGGATCTGGTTTTTATTACTAAGGCTGTGTGCTATTCGGAAACTTTTCACTCGGATGATGAAATTTTGACAGTCTGAATGTGAATATTTGGCAAAAAATTGTCAAATTTAAATGACATTGCACTTTTGCAGAATGATGTCGATAAGCTATATTTTTGGTGCTGTAATAACGGTCTTTATTTAAATCTTAAAAAATGTGTTTTTACTGGCTTACGAGGATATGAAGGAAGGAGGGTATTATCGGGTATTATCCCTCATATAATACCCGATGTCTTTTGATAGGATTGAAAACTTTGGAGAGTAGAAGAAGTGTTTTGTCCTTGATGTTTGTCTTTGATATTATCAATGGTTTGGTGGATTGCCCTGCACCTTTGGGAAAGATTAATTTCAATGCGTCTTCTAGGATATTAAGCAACTTTGATCCTTTTTACTTGGAAACGCATCGTTCAAATTATGCTGCTAATGCACCAATCAATCGAGCTTTAGTATTGTTTAATTCCATAAATTCTATTCATGATTTAGATTTTTGTCTCAAAAAATTATTTGAGATCGATTTTAAATTTAGTTGCTTAAACTTAAAATTACTATATGTCAGGCTTTTTATATCTTTTAGTCTGTAAGTAATATTGTTGCATAGACTAATTAGTTTAAATAAATAAAAAAAAAATCCACGATAGTTTCTCCATCTTGTCGGACATCTTTCTGCACCCGCCGCTCTTCCCAGGCATGGTGCCATCTGACTATTACCTCTTCACATCAATGGGGCACGCGCTCGCAGAGCAGCACTTCAGCGACTTCAAAGAAGTTGGAAAATGGCTCGACGAATGGTTTGGCGCAAAAGACAAGCAGTTTTTCTGGGATAATATTCATAAATTATCTAAAAGATGGGCGAAATGTGTAGAAAATTTCTAAACAAATGTATTTTCCTAGAAAATGAAGTATTTTTTTAATATACCAAAAATCGGAAATAGAAATATACCAAGAATCGGAATACTTTCTCGAGAGAACTTTAATGGTAAATTTTTCGTCTCAATACATTTGAAATTTATCCACGTAAAAAATTAATGAATTGTATTTCAATTGCACATTTTTGTGTCATTGTGTAAGGATAACATAGTTAAGAAGTAAATTCAAATTCCATGTTTTGAGGAATATTGTGATAAGAAAGGTATTTTCGTAGATATTTCGGTAGAAATTTAAGCTAATATCTTAAAAATGTCTTATCTAATTTCTTTTTTTATTTGTGACGTTATTGAAGCAATCTTTTGAGACGTGAAAACCAAGAGTAAATTCTGGTGCAATTGGTTCGCCAAAATGAACGTTTGAATGAACGTCAACTACTTATTATTTTGTCACAATAAACGAACAGTTTTATTCAACTTTCTAAGTCTTCTATAATATTCGTGACCAAAGCCCTAAAACTGCTACTTTATGCATTTTGTTCAGTATATTTTCGAGATTTTTTATGCATTTAACGAACACTGTTCTAATTTCTAAAATGACTAAAATACCACTTAAAGTGAGAACGTAAACGATATGTGAACCTCAATCATGGCTTGAATGACACCGACATGACCCAACAAACACATTAACAAATCTCCAGACACTCGACAAAACTTCTTTTTTATATATATAGCACTGTGTATGTTTATATGAAGCTACCCTGTAGTAAAATCAACTAATTAAAAAGTAGTTGATAAAGTAGTTTTTTGTCAACCACAACTAGTTGAAATTCTGACTTTTTTCCATAGAACGAACTAACATATTTTGTATGGTGATGTCCGCTAAATAAGTCAATTGACTTTCGTCTGCATATATTTTCAACTACTTGTTAAATTAGTTATATTTAAATTATTTTTGTAATAACTTTAAAATAGCCAATTGAAAACTATTACTGATGGCCTAAAGTTAATAATATTTGATGAAATAACATGGTTAATATATATATAAACTTGTAATCTAATAAAAATTTGCAATTAAAACATGTCAAAATCAGAGTTTATCAATCACTTGTTTTTAAGTAGTATTTCAATTACTTATATATAATGCAATAAAAACTATATAGAATTGAAGTAGATGACGGCTTAATATAATTCAAAGTAGTTCATATACTGGTTTATTTTAAATTAGTTTTTTAAGTAGTTGTTTTCAAAAACAAGTTAGTTTGTTCCTATAGGGTCCCTAAAGGAACAAACTAACTTGTTTTTAAAATCAACTAATTAAAAAACTAATTTAAAATAAATTAGTATATAAACTACTTTGAATTATATTAAGGCGGCATCCACTTCAATTCTAAATAGTTTAGATTGCATTATATATGAAGTAATTGAAATACTACTTAAAAACAAGTGGTTGATAAACTACTTTGAATTACATGACATGTTTTAATTGCAAATTTTTATTAGATTACAAGTTTATTTATATTTAACCATGTTATTTCATCAACTATTATTAACTTTAGGCCATCAGTAATAGTTTTCAATTGGTTATTTTAAAGTAATTAAAAAAATAATTTAAATATAACTAATTTAACAAGTAGTTGAAAATATATGCAGACGAAAGTCAATTGACTTATTTAGCGGACATCGCCATACAAAATAAGTTAGTTTGTTCTATGGAAAAAGTCAGAATTTCAACTAGTTGTGGTTGACAAAAAACTACTTTATCAACTACTTTTAAATTAGTTGATTTTCCTGCAGGGGTAGTACTCGGCTGCTTTCTAACTGCTGCCTCATGTTTTATAGATTTCTAGCAATGTGAATGGTAACGAAATCGAATCGAATGAAATGGAATTGAAAATGTAAAAGTGTGTTTTAAATCATGCCAACGACTTCATCCACATGTCCTGGCTACCATACTGTGTGTGCGTGTGTGTGTGTGTGATTGTGACTGCAGTTGGTGTGGCTCACAACAATGCTGTTTCCCGCTTAGCTGCTGTTTCATGCTATTCCTGCTGCTACTGCTTCTTCTGTTGTTGCTGCTATTAAAATGTCGTCTTACTCATGTCATTTGAACGATTTTCCCAATTCAATTTTCTTAAAAGTGTTGCTGTAGCAGTAAGCTTCTCCTGGTAATACCTTCAACTACAGCTAGTTCTGTAGTCTCATCGACAACAACATCAGCATCAGTTGCAGGTGGCCTTCTGTCGCTGACGTTGCTGGTTTTTTTGTTTTTTTTTCTGGATTTTTTTTTTTTTGTTTTTGTCATTGTCGTTGTCAATTTTAATGCTTCGTTCGAGATAAAGTTATTTTTCCCACTACTACAAATCCTGTTGCATGTGCGTTTGATTTACGGGTTCAAACTGACTAAAATGTCACCATAAAATTTTAATAGATGTTAAACACGAGCTTAAATTTTCAAAGTATTGAACATATTTACTGTTATGCAGTTTTAGGCTAGTATTCAAGTATAGATGAAACATTGACAGTCCCCTATAGGAACAAACTAACTTGTTTTTAAAAACAACTAATTAAAAAACTAGTTTAAAATAAACCAGTATATGAACTACTTTGAATTATATTAAGGCTGCATCCACTTCAATTCTAAATAGTTTTTATTGCATTATATATGAAGTAATTGAAATACTACTTAAAAACAAGTGATTGATAAACTACTTTGCATTATATTAAGGCGGCAACTACTCTGATTTTGACATGTTTTAATAGCAAATTTTTATTAGATTACAAGTTATTTCATCAAATATTATTAACTTTAGGCCATCAGTAATAGTTTTCAATTGGTTATTTTAAAGTAATTAAACAAATAATTTAAATATAACTAATTTAATAAGTAGTTGAAAATATATGCAGACGAAAGTCAATTGACTTATATAGCGGACATCACCATACAAAATATGTTAGTTCGTTCTATGGAAAAAAGTCAGAATTTCAACTAGTTGTGGTTGACAAAAAATTACTTTATCAACTACTTTTAAATTAGTTGATTTTCCTACAGGATCTAGTCATCAAATTTGTGTTGGTTTGTTTATAATTAATTGTGAACTTTTTTTAAAAGTTAATATATTTTCAAGGCACCTTTTCTTTAAATGAAACTTCTTAGGCGCCGCTTCGAAGAAATTTGAACGAAAATTAAGGAGTGAAATTTCAAGGTCGCACTGCAATTCATTTCGTTACATCAAAAAAATAAATTTACATCAAGAAAACATTACAACAAAATACATTCTAAAAAGGATGCAAAATACATTCAAAAGAATATAAATTTTCTTTTTGCAATTGGGAAATTTGGTTGTTTTCATAGCATTTTGTTTGACTTTATGTGAAAATAATATAAAAAAAGGTGAAAAAAATGCATGAAAAACAGCATTTTCTTTAATGCGATAACAAATTTTTAAAAATTTTTGATGCAGATCGGAAGAACTTTTTCAGGCCTATAATTTGTGACAATTTTTTTTACAATTGTTACACTGTTTTTGTAAAATGGTTTAACTTACTGGAGACTTCCGTTATTGCCAAAATATTTTGGGAACAGTCAAAAATTACATCAAGGTTCATTTTAAGAGGGGTACAAATGGAACTTTTTATCCACCATACAAGTCGAGTTTTGTGTTTATAGCTCTAAAAAATTTTTTAACTATATAGTCTTATATTTTTTCGAGCTCTAGGTCCACTTTGTTTTTCTGAAGTTTACAACCAATTATAACCGTGTTAGCGGCTACATCAACTCATCAATAGTCTTGCGTGATTATCGCTGTGATCCATTAGCTGTTTGTGTTTTTTTTTTGTTCAGTCAATGTTTCGAATAAGCTAGTCAGAAATCATGCCCGTGTGAAAATTATAAATCAGATTGAGTTCTTCTATTTTCTTGATGCATGCTTTAAGGGGCGAATGTATAGTATGCTTTTTTGAAGATAGATCAGAGCTTTTAATACTATAAGGGTTAGTGTTGTGCTATTTGTTGTTTCAGCCTTGTTTCAGCATTTCTATGATATGAGACCATGGCGATATGAAGTTTTTTGTTAAAAACTAAGATTACCTGTTAGTTTGTTTATCTTTTTAAACAATGCTTATAAGATTTATGAAGCATTTTGTTTTAATATTTCATATAAACAAAAAATACTTTTAATAGCAGTAGGTGTGGATCCGAAGAAATCTAAGATTCTTGAAAAATAATTCATTCTTAACCCTTAACTGATACACTTCATCTGTGGGACACCGCTAAAAAAAAAGAACAGATTATATTTTTCTCATTATTTCTCCATTCAAGCAGTGTGCGTGCTTTCGCATTGATAAGTCGTGTTATTATTTAAGGAGTTCTTTGAAAAAACATAAATTTGTTTTACATAAACAAACATAAACAAACTACATTTTTTGAAGTATACCAATTAAGGGTTAAAGCAAAACTTTTCAAATCAGTTTTTTTTCATTTCTAATCCTTTAAAGAGCAGGAGGTGTGGAACCCAAGAATCTAAGATTCTTAAAAAATAATTATTTCTTAAATCAAAATTTTTCAAAGCAGTTTTTTCACTTATATTTTTCTTATATCAATAAATTATGTGTATGTATTTAGAGTATGCACCAGTTTGTTCAATAAGTTTCTAAAATCACACATAGATGGCGGTAGTACGCACCCATTTTATTTTTGTCAAAATGGTACTACTTTTTTATGAGCACGCGTAGAGTGTCATGTAGACCTGACTGTCATTTACAGCTGTTCAAAGTAGATGTGTCACATTAATATGGAAAAAATCAAGTATCGTGCTGTGATTGATTTTTTTTTTTTAAAGTGTACAACCAAAAGAAATTCATGAACAATTATTTGCACTTGCAGCAGTGTACAACTGGGTTGCTGAGTTTAAACGTGGTCGTACAAGTCTTGAAGACTATCCACGCCAAGGACGTCCAAAGAGTGCATCAACAATAGAAATCATAGCAAAAATACAGGATTTGGTTGTAGAAGAAACTTCAATTGACTAAGAGAGATATACAGGATATCTAATTAGGCAGTATGAGCCATATTTTAAGCAAAGTTTTGAGTTTCAAAAAGGTGCGTGCTCAATAGGTGCCTCATTCGCTAGCGATAGAACAAAAACACATTCAAATGAGACTTTCTTAGCAAGATTTAGAGCGTTTTAAAAAGAATAAAAGGGATTTTATACGTTGATTCATCACTATGGATGAAACTTGGGTCTACCACCATGATCCTGCATCAAAGCTATAAGCTAAATAGTAGTCTGAATCTGGTACTTCGGCTTCTAAGAGAGTTCATTTTCAAAAATCTGCAAAGAAAGTTATGTCATCAGTTTTTTGGGATGCAAAAGGGATTTTGTTGGTGAATTATCTTTAAACTGTAAAAACAATTAATTCTGAATATTATTTGCAGGTTTGCAGAAGAAAAAATTAATTTTCAGCAAACTCACCTGTTCAAAAAAGTCAAAAACCATAAATTAATGGATTAAAGAACGAATTGTTGAAACATCCACCCTATTCGCCAGGTATAGCTCCCTCTGATTTCTGACTGTTCTCATATCTCAAAAATTTCAAACGATAAAAACGATTTTCATCAAACAAAGTGGTGGTGACAGTAGCTACAGAAGGATATTTCGGGGACCTTTCGAAGGTCACTACAGCGATGGGATCCATAAATATCACAACCGTTGGAACAAGTGTTTTGAGATTCTGGAAGAATATACTGAATAATAAAAAGCCATAAATAATGTTTTATATTTATATTCTGGAAACTTATTGAACAACCTGGTATTTCATGCAGGCAGGTGCGCAACCAGGATTTTTTTTTTTTGGGTATTTTATAATATTTCGGACTTAGATTTAAAAAAAACGTAACTATAGCGGCTATTGTGTACTGGTTAGTAAGTCCGAGTTTTGCACTAATAGTTCCTAGAAAAAACCTCAGCAAGGCAAGCAACATTTTTCCATTCAACTTCTGCACCTCACAGTACTAAATTTAAACTTTTAGGAGTAATATTTGCGTATGAAAGTATGGTAAAGTTAAAAAACAAGCAAAGAATTCCACCGCAATGACAACATTGTGTTGCATGAAAGTGGTACTGGATCAGAATAATTCTCAGTGAAACAATTATTAGGAAACAACGATATTATTTACCGCATAATTAATTGTAATGCCATTATTTACCATTATTTTCTAATATGTATAATTTTTTTAGTACAGCCAACTTTTTTATTTTTATAGATATGTTTATGCATTTGATGTCATTGAAAAGAAAATTAAATAAGTTACGAAATTAATTTAAAAAAAAAATTTTCATTTATAACGCAAAATTCTAAGAAATTTGCACTCAAAGTTGAAATTTGGTAGGTTTAACCGATTGATTTCATCTTCACGCGATCACAGCTCGGTAACGGTTAAGTTAGTGGAGTTTAATGATATACCGTTGGAAAGATGATTTCATTGCCTTTAGAATAAGCTATCAAAATAAGTTTTATGTATGTTAGTTTTTCTGCTAAAAACAATAACGTGAATCAAAGTCGTGAAATATTAATTAACCCTGTAGCTCCTGAATGAATCCTGAAGAATGTGAAAATAGACCCCCCTACCATACGATTTTTTGCTCAGCTCGACATAACCTTTCAGCTCCGTAAATAGTTGCACTCAATTGCCGGACACCCTGTATATTAAGCAATGTGAGATCGTTTAATCTATCTTGCAACATCGTGCTTCTTAAATAAGATTTTTGAGTCGGTGATGTACTGAAAATGTTCGTTCATTTTCACACTAAGCGACTTTAAGAGTTACAAGGATGATTGATAAATTAAATATATTAGAGAATATTTCTTTATTACACAGTTCTAAAGCTTTAAGCACTGTCTTTTTTTCATCGTTAGTTTTATTACTAACTTTATACCAAACATTCAGTTTCATTTTTAAAATCATCAAAATCTCCTTCCAAATCACCTTAATAAAATCCAATTAGATATTCAAAAGCTCCTAAAGCGCCATATCCAGCGGTTTTGTAGTGTCAGGAAATAGTGTTGAAATGAATAGGGGAATAAGGGTTTTAAAAATCTAACTCTTAGGTTTGAGATAAATCAAACGCTTGTCAAAAAATTTTGACAGAGACAGAGCAAACAGCTGATAAGTGTCAAATCAATTTTTATTTTGTTGACCTTATGCTGAGAGTATAATAAATAAATTCTATACAATATTACATTGTGAAGTAACAAATTGAATGTCTGGTAATTTAAGAATAAAGTATTAGTACTTCAATCACAGCTCCATCTAGATAACTAAACGCCCTTTCACCCTAATTGGTCATTCAATGGGTGGCGCCATTGCAGTGCAGTTATCCATAGTTTATGCACTTTTATATTAGATACTCGTATATTGTTAAAAATTAACAAAAATAAAAAATATCACAAGCTTCGTTTTGCTAATGGGATTTGCTTAAAATTATTCATCACCTGGTTATATGGAGATATACGCTACCAAATAGAATGAGAAAATACGCTATCACCGTGTTTCTCACACCATACTCAAATCGATGATTTGCCAACAATACCCGAAGTGGTCAGAATTACAATAAAAAAATTTAAACACATGTATTCTGAACAAATAAAACATGGATTAAAAGATTACGGTTCAACGACAATAGAAATTTATATTTTGGGCATTCATTCTTTTGATAAAAACTTGTGATTACTTTTCGTGTGAGTCACTTGAATTGTGTCCTAATTTTCCTCTTTTTGCTACGATAATATTGGGGAAGGGGTTTAAGCCCCAAAAATTGCCCTATTGGTTGCAATACTGCATGCAGGCATGGTTTAAAAAAAAGAATCTTATCTTCAGCATTGCATTTAACCGCATAGTACGCCATCATGTCCGCTAATAAAACAGCCAGAACCGGAAGTACAAATATCATGTGTAGCTTTTCGACTTAAGTAATTCTACATAGCTTTCTCCCATTTCTCGTTGTAGATAGCTATTTACTTCACATACACACAACTACATATACACACTTACACTCTCTTACTAGCTCCTTCTTCCAGCCAGTCCACGCTCACTCAGCAATTTTTGTAATAATTTCAAAAATGTTTGCAGTTGATTAAAAACAATAAAATGCGCGCTTATTTGTGGTCAAACCAAGTCATAAATAAGCAATTTATTGTACGTTTCCTTTTTGCGGAAGTAGCCATGAGCTTGGAAACCTTAAAATAATAATAAAAAAGGGATTTTTCTTTTGCTTCCTTTTCGATTTGGTTTCTTTCTTTATTTTGTACTGTTTTTTTTTATTTTGTTTTTTCTATTGTTACAAAAACAATATCCGCTTATTTGTGGTTTTGTAATTTCCGGTATAAAGTATGCAACGAATTAATATCATACATTTGGAATTATTGTGCATGATAGTTTTTAGACAGAGAGTAGCAAGCATTGTTACATAAATTTTTATGTTTGATACTAAATAGTAAAAATAGCCATTGAATAAGATATTCCTGATTAGCGGCAGTTCTTGATTATTATATTTCAACCTAAAACTCAGTACAATGTTGACAAGGCAAACGTTTCTCAACTGTGTTTGCATTTTATCTCGATAAAGATATATATTACTTAGTTAGAAAGACAATTATTCCAAAATCTTTTAGATTTGCTTGATATGTAAATATTTCATTTATATGAATGCATCAGAAATATTCATAATAAATAATGCAATTATTATTTGAAAGAAATGGGTACATGAAATAGTGCCGTGCAGAGGCGCCGAATTTTTTTCTTAAGCAGCGCGGACAATTTTGTAGACATTGATTCGAATATTTATAAATTACTGCAGATTTTTTCAAATCTGAGACAGCACCGACTCTTACTTTCTCTCACTTATTTCGAGTAGAGAAAGTTTTTGAAAATTCGGCATTTTCCAACAATTTTAAAATATTTCTTTTGAAGTTGACAACAGTTCATAGTTTACTCAGTATAAACTCGTTTTCAGCCTTACGTATATTTAAGAAAAATAGTCGGCGATATGTCACCGGTGCTATTGCGGAACACAGCGAAGAAAATACAGAGAAATTTTTGAATTTTTGTTTCTTTACAAAAAAGTTATATACGAGTAGTATCTTGAATATTTTACCATAGATTTTCTTCAAATATTATTTGTTGTTTATAATGAAATATACGAAAAGATTTGAGTATTAATATAAGCGAGTATATCCATAATTGGATGGGTAAAAATTTTCAGATCAAAAGCTTAACAAATCAAAACAAAATCACGTGTAGCAAAAACGTTATCTACTCGCAAAAAGCCATAGGTCTAAAATCAAAACTTAGTCCCCGCATTGAAACGAGATGATTTTTAGATAATACATATACAAGTATAACTTTATAGGGCAACACTATCGTATCACCAAAAACTTGCTGGTTTTGAGCATGTTTGAACTAAAATTTTGTAAGCTTATCAAACCTGTCTTCATTTTAAAAAAAATTATAAAATACATATAATAAACATATTGCCCATTTTTAATCATAAATTGGGGGGATCATAAATTGATTTAATTATATACAAATTATCTATATATATATATATAAAATTTATATACGATTTGATATCTATATCTATATCTATACTTCTATGCAACATTACTTATAGACTTCTATATAACATTTTTTGTTTCCAGGTAAGCTCCAAATGTACTCAGTCGATTTTTATGAAACATGTTTTAAAATGTAACAATTTTGCTACAGCACTGTATTAGGCTATTTTTATCTCGAAATTTTAATAATAAGTGCTTTTAATTAAAGTGTTAAGCTTTTTAAGAAATCATCCCTGGTGCCACGAATTGCTTGATCGTTTTCTTTGTCATGTTTGTGTTGTGAGAGTTTCAATAAACTCCATGTTGCTCTCTCTCTCGTCTCTTTCTATAGTAGAACATAAGAAACAGATGAGCCTAGCGCAAGGCAAAAAGTGAGATACATTTAAATAAATGCAGTGCAGTGCAAAAGAAAAAAAAATTTTTATTTCGTTTGACATGCATAGGCTTAAGTCACACGGTGATCGTTGAACAGCTTTAAAAAAAATTTTGTTGTTGCTTTCAATGGAAACTGCCAAAAAACAGTGAGAGTGAGACATTGTAGAGCGATCAAAATTTGTTAATTTTTGAAGGCAAGGTGATTGACACCTTTAGCCTGTTTAGGATTTTTTATATGAAGTTTTTGTGTTATAAAAAAAAAAAAAATGTCCGTGGCGTGTTAAACTATACTATACTAGCAGGCCACATTGGTCCGCGGCTATACATATATTAAGGTGGAACGTTTTGCTTAGGGGTAAAAAAAAATTTTTTTTTGACACTCATATTCTGAATTCTGGATTCAAGATGATCTTAAACCCAAAAGGATATCGAAATCGGTTTGACCGTCAGCCCGTCCGTCTGTTTGACCGTCAGCGGTCAGCGGTTTTGATTTAAGAAATCCCTTTTTCGCCAAAAATCAACGGATTTTTGGGCGCAAGTTTTTATCAATCTGAAATAACTACCCAAAAGTAGTGTGCAAACAAAAGGTATCTAGTACCCCAAAGTTGTGAATAGGAAAATTGTTAGATTCGAGAATTTTTTTAGTGCAATAGTGTTCAGAGTTCGGTCAAAATTTTGGGTATTTTTCACAAAAAGCGCTATAAATCTGCTATTTTTAGGTAAATATTAGACAATTAAGTATTGTTAAAAAAGACATGATGTTATCTATTGATATATATTAAAAAAGATCAAAATAGTATTGTAAAAAAATTTACTTGATGTAATCTATTGATATATATAAAAAATAAAAACTCAAAATAAACGAATTTAATTTTGTAATGAATTTTCACTGAAGAAGTATTTTTGATTGAGTACTTTACTATAAATCTGCTAATTTTCGGTAAATTTTAGAAAATTTATTGTTAATAAAGACTTGACGTAATCTATCGATTTACAAAAAAAATTCAAAATAGTGAAATTTATTTTTTTAATGAATTCTCATTGAAAAGTCTTTGAATTGAATTTAAGAAATCTCTTCGTGATTCCATTATTTTGATATTGTTTTTTTTTTTTACTTATATCAATAGTGCATCAAGTGTTATTGAACAATACTAAATTTTCTAAAATTTACTTCAAAATAGCAGATTTATAGCGCTTTTTGTGAAAAATACCAAAAATTTGGACAAAATTCTGAACACTGTTGTAATAAAAAAATTCTCGAATCTAACAATCTTCCTATTCACAACTTTGGGGTCTTAGATACCTTTCATTTGCTCCCTACTTTTGGGTAAATATTTGAAATTTATAAAAACTTACAGTGAAAAACCGTTGATTTTTGGCGAAAAAGTGTTTTTTTTAAATCAAAACCGCTGGCAGACGGTTCCATCGATTTCGATATCCTTTTGGACTTAAGATCTACTTGAATTCAGCTCCCAGAATATCAGTGTCAAAAAAAAGTGTTTTTTTCTTGACCCACCTCAATACATATGTATACGCGGCTATACGATATAGTTTGTTTCGAAATTCTAAACCTAATGGGAATTATAAGCAAAACGTCGAAGCTGTCCCACTCATGCCGAATCTTCCCTATATATTTTGTTATTCAATTTCATGGAATTTTTATCTGTAACTTTACTTCAACAATATTTTTTATATGCAGTAGCGATCATCAAAAATGCAACGATCATATTATCATGATAATCGCAATCATAATAAAAACTCAGTTGTTTTTGAGTTTGAACATTTAAAGTAAAGATAATGTAAAAAATAAGAGATCAGTATAAATAAGTGTTCAAAATTTAAATGTCAAAAATCAAAAAGAACTTAGTTTTTGTAATGATAATACAGCTCATGATAATATGATCGTTACTTTTTTTTCTGCTCTCTACTGTAGTTTGGAAGTATTTGTGCATACATAATCTTAAAATGTATTATAAAGACTCCTTTTTATATTCATTGGATACAGTTTTTAACTTTGATTTGGTTGGTTTGGTTGGTTTGAGGTTTTTTTGAACGACTTTGAATGCAAGTAACAAAGTAATGCAAAACTAAAATCTTTATATCAGTACTAAGTTTTCTTTAAAATAGTTTTGCCCTCATACAATTGTTTAAATTTATGACAAATATTCGTTACAAAGACTCTATTTCTTATATTATTATTAAGACCAATATTATTATACAATATTATAAGATCTTTACTTGTACCTTTTGTCAAATGCATGCGAAAATTATTTCTTTTCCCAACTACCTATATTCATATCGTGACTTGAAATCTTTTCAATTTGTACACAATTTATCGCTTCTGTTGTGGTGGGCATTAGTATTTAGTGTGTTTGATTGTTGGTATAAGTGTGAGTACGTGTGTGTATTGCAATAAAATTGAAACACCGTCACGTTTGTACCGATTTGCCATACAATGGGGCACGTACAATATTGGTCAAATATTTATAACTCACGTTGGCAAAAATTATACCGACGTTAGACCGAAAGAAACGAAAATACAAAGTAAAACGATGCACAATCACAACAGATTTTTGATTTCTCTAATTTTGTGGCGAAATTGCTACAAATTAGTTTGAGTTCGATTGGAATTCAAAGCAAATATTTTCGATGTTATCAAATTAAAAAATGTTGAAAGACATGTTTTATAGGCTGTTCATTGAATTTGATTTGATTTGGCTTTTGTGATAGTGTTAAAGCGCATTAGGTACCACTTGCATGGTGGTGGCGCTCATACCTTCTACTTCTGTAGCTGTTGTCTATTGAAGTAACCTAATTGTGAATCTAGTACAATTTTACTTTGTGTTTTTTAATTTGATAATGTTCTTGGTTGGTTGGTTTTGTTCTTTTATTGCACCTTTGGGATACATTTTATAATTTCATTTCAGAGATTATCAATACAAAATATGTTATTGCCTACGGGCAGTACATGTGAAAGAACAAATTTTACTACAACACCAATATTTTGCAACTACATTTAATTGGAGCAGTTACGTTGTTGGTCATATTTTGTGCATAAATAAATATTTGGTTCAATCGTTTTATTTGATAATGGTGCGGAATTCGTAAGCAAAT
The DNA here is from genome assembly GCA_914767935.1 of Coremacera marginata. Classification (NCBI taxonomy): domain Eukaryota; kingdom Metazoa; phylum Arthropoda; class Insecta; order Diptera; family Sciomyzidae; genus Coremacera; species Coremacera marginata. The sequence goes on from OU612043.1 coordinate 194,052,805, forward strand.
ACTTTACATATTTTAATTTAAGCTGGAAGGGGATACAATATAAAAGTTTTTCAGATTACATCAAGAAAACAACATCAGACTAACAAGTATTTCATTAAAGTTATCTTATAATAGTAAAAACATTAACAATATTTTTGAACATATCGTAAGGTGTAAGGGATTCGATAACGATAATATATTGTTTTGTTTATTTTTAAGTTATAACCATTTCATCAATAAATTACAGTACATAAAAAATTAATTCTCGGCACAAACATCAACGAACTCATTGTTATCATGCTGAGGGCAGAAATCATAAATTATTCATTATCCTGTAAATAGACTAAAAAACAAAAAGCAGTCATTTTCCATGGCAACAAAAAATACCAAAAACAACAGCTGTAATACTGAGCGCATTTATAAATAAAATTAATTGATTGCTTTCTACCCAAACTCCTTCAAAAAAAGGTACAATAAAGGGGACATCCACAAGAGAAACAAAAAATGAGCAAACTTGTCGATGGTTTATTGATGCATTAATGAGCTGTTGTCCGCGCAGTCAAGTATTCCCTCTTCCATTTCTTGTTTTTTCCGTGTTTCTGGTTTTTGTTTATCTCCTTTTGTTTCTGCGTATCCTTCGATATCTGTGAAATATGCAGTTGTTGCCAATAAACTTGATTAAATATGCGTAGCATAAAAAAAAGAGTGCAAGTATTTCTTCTTATTTCTTTTTTTTTTTAAATATCATTGCATAAATTTAGGGTTTAAGCCAAATTTTATGCATAGACTCTTTAGACTAGCGTTTTTTTTTCTCCTGCTAGCCTTCTTGTCTTCCATCGTCTGCTTTGATATCTCTTTGTGCTGTATTTATATTTAACTGTCATTCCTTTAAAGTATTTTTTCTTCTCTTTCTTCTTCTTTTTTAATAGCTTAAAAAGCGCATTTCTGCTTTTGCTCCTAAAAGTATGCAATCGTATAAAATGCCGTATACAAAAATTTGCATAATGATTATTTGTGGCTTGCATTCGGTTTTATTCAATTGAAATGCATTGGATATAAAAATCTTTTTCGAGATTTATTCTTATTTATTTATTATCCTTATGGCTCTCGTTTAAGAAAAACGACGTACCAAGCGGATGCAGCAAGCAGCCTTGGCTTGCTCCGATAGAATTATGCAAATTTGAAGATGCTGATGAAATTCGTAGACCAGTCTTTTGTTTTTTTTTTTTTATTTGGTATGTCCGGAAAGTCAATAAAATTTCATGGCATATATATGAAGGTTTTTTCAAATGGCTGATGTTAGGCTTTTGTGGATTAACTTTTTTAAGGTTTATACTTCAATAGCTGTTCAGCGTGGTCTTATTCGACATAATATTTGTGATTATTTAAAGCAAAAGTTCACCATTTCCATTTCCCAGCTAAGTGTATTCAGAGCTAAAAGTAAAAGTTACCAGTTTTTACATTTATTTATTGGAAAATGTTAACTTTTTATTATGCAAGTAAATTAATAATTTTTTATTATTTAAGTTTCTCCGCAGTTTTTTTTTTTCAAAAAGTTTTCGTATTTTAATATTATTTGGTGTAAATATCACTTCTTTACCATTATCTATCAGCATTTTTTAATGAAAAAATTAATCTATCCATACTTTGATTAATAAGGTTATATTTAAAAAAATTCATTGTGAAGATATAAGCCTCTTCTAGGTATAAATATAAAGCAATTTTTGTTTATTTTTGTTTAAGGAAAGGAAAACCTATTTGAACAAATGAAATGTTTTTTTGTAGAGACAAATATCTATTGTATTAAGATATTCCTTAAAAATTTAAACCATTTTTTTTTTTGTTTTTTGTTCTTTACCGTTTTAAAGCTTTTGTATTTCCAAGCGTGGCTTTTGGACAATCACTCACCCCAAGTTTTTTCTGATTAATACCAATTAACAATTTCTTGAAAATTTCGACTCAAAATGAATAAAAATCATTGAGATAACAATACAAGAAAGAAATTAAAAATGAGTTTAAGTTTTAATAAAGGATGACAAGATAAGAAACAGGAGAAATAAATCTATGAGAAGTGATTGCAAAATGAATGCTTGAATTGCTTCGCGTTGAAAACAGTTTAAAATTTGTTTAGAAGTGAATTCCATAGCCTTATGGCACTAACGAAAAACATTGTATAAACTGTAACCAATAACTCTTTATTAAATGGTGGTATATGATCATACCTCCGAAGACCATAAACATATATTATAGAGTTATGGAACGAAACTTGCATTTTGTGTGCAGAATTCGCGTCAAACTTGCTATAGACAAGGAAAATTTCACATAGGAAAATACTGGCAGTTTCAGCTGTAAGACTAGTTTCTTTCTAGTTTCAGTAGGTATGAATGCTCCGAAGATTTCTGAGGACATAGTAAATTTGAAAGACGAGTCTATTTGGTAACCGAGATTAGTGGCCTTGCTTACAAATGTTAGCTCAATGTCATTGTGAAAATAGGGGTAACATCGGGATTACAATAAGGTGTTTTAGGTATTGGTAAGACATACAATTTTAGAGGGTTCATTTTCAGCATGTTATCTGTGGCCTAATTTGCCACTGTATTTAAATCATCATTTGATCTGAATAAAAATTTAATATGCTGCTTTATTCCATATTAATAAAGGAAATTAAATAAAAATAATTATCAAATTAAAACATCTTTCAAAAATAGTTTAAAAAACATTATGGAAAAGAAGTTCAAAGTTCAAAATTATTAACCAAAAACGTAAAATTAAAAATTTCGTCTAAAATATCTCAGAGAAGAAACCTGACATCAAATGGCTAATACAGTATTTGATAGCTTAAATAATTATCTGTCAGATGATGTAATTGATTGCTTTACATGAAACAGTTTCAGTCTAGACTAGAAAAACTGTATCAAAGTCTAAGAAATGCAAATCACTGTGTCTCAAAAATTCGACCTTCTAAGGGAAAACTGAGTATAGACGTAGAATAAGCGTAAAAAGCTTTTCTAGAAAAGTATTTCAGGTCTCTGGATAAAAAAACTTTGTAGACTAGTGCAATTGTTGAAATCAATAAAAAAATCTTTTTATCAATATCTCTGGCCATTTTGTTGTAGTATTTTTTCAAAAAACGCCTTCAGAATCGCTTATGTTACATAAGAGTGAGTACCCTTAATAGTTTATTTACGCGAGCTTTCAATAGCTAGAAAAGATTATTTTGAAGTTTTGAGTTTCACTTAATTTTCATCAAAAAATAATTTCAATCGCACACTTTTCACTAAATTTCATTGAATTAAAAATTTTCCATTTATTTTTTTTTTTTTTTATCAATGCTTGCAAAGCAATTAATCAATCACTTTGCGATTTTACACACAGTCTATTAAATATTCAAACTACGTTGATACCATCAGTAACAACAACAGTAAGAGGAAAAACAAAAACAAATTATATCCACTTGCAAATGACTTTTCTGCATTTTGCAACAGCTAGATTTATTTCTCAATCTTAAGAAGTTTCCATCGTTTCACACACAACGCCCACAAATACCACTCAACCAACCAATCGACCAACCAACCAGCCAACAATCCAACCAACCACTCAACCAACCCAACTCAAACCCTAAACAAGCAAATTGAATTCATTGAACGAACGCAGAAATAAATGTTCTGCACTTAAAAGTTTTTCTATTTTCCAAATCTTGTTGCTTTTTTTTTCACCTCATCGTCGTTTTCTTCGCCTTGTTGTTGTTGTTGTTGTTGCCTTGTCTTGCTAGCTATTTAGCTTTGTTGTCTGTTGCCTTCTGCACCTACTGAGAATATCTCTTTTTTTCCTTTCTTTTTCCTTCGGCTTCACTTCCGTTTGTTAGCTCATTGATTAATGTTGATTTTGTTGTTGTTGGGTGGAAATTTCATCGCATAACTAACAGCAATTGTTGCTGCTATACTTCTTACCCTACCCTAATATTCTTTACTATGTTCTTATATCTATTTTATCGATATTTTATTGTTTCTCCAGTCATTAACATTTCTTATATTTTTCACTGCCTCCTTTTATTTTCATTTTAATGTTTAATGAACAAACAAGCAGAATTAAGCAATCGAAATAACTTCATTTATATTGGTATTCTATTTGTTGTTGTTGTTGTTGTATTTTTCGTTATTCTATTTATAGGGCGCTCTTTGGTATTTTAACTATTTTCATTTGTTGTAATTTGATTGCTGTTGTTGACAAGTTTACTTTTGGCCAAAGGCATAAGGTGTGTTTCATATATATAACGCCACTTCGAAATTGTAAATATTTTTGTAACGGCCAGCTTAAACAAAAGAGAACGTTTTGCGAATTTGGTCATCTATGCACAACAGCAATAGTGAGCAAGACCAAAGTCTATTCTAATAACGGTACATTGTTTATTGCTAAATATTACTTTTAATGCTGTTTCATATTTATAACGCCACTTGCAATTATTTCTTCTGCTGCGTTTGAAGTGTAAAGATTAATAAAATTGTATAGTTAGTTTTCAAGACCTTTACAATAGAAAAAATTTAGACCGGAATACCTCGTGCAACCCAACATACATGCGAAAAAATGGGAAAAATAAAAATTCTTAAAGAGGAAGGCTATGGAATTCAGGAAATCGGGCGTAGAACTAATCGCAGCCATAGAGTGATTCAACATTTTTTTAACAAACCTCAAAATTACGGCAAAACAAAATGGTTGGGCAAAAAAAAAAAATCCTCTTACCGCGATCAGCGGAAAATAATCCGAGCTGCGAGCAACACTACACACAGTTTAAAAGAGTTGCGTAGTGCTAGCAAACATAAGAGAACGAGCTTGGAATTTGCAAGAAGGAACATAGGAACAAATTGACTACCAGTCATCTTTTCAATAATGTTTTAAAAAAGGGTCCCACGTTGAAGTTTAATTTTGACATGTAATTTTTTCCGATGAGAAAAAATGGAATCTTGATGGCCAGGATGGATTTTGACATTATTAATACGACATAAGCTGCAAACCACTTCCGTTTTCAAAAAGAAGTTTTGGTGGAGAGAAAGTGATGGTGTGGGGTGGTTTTTCTGAAATTGAAAGTTCAAGCATGAAGAGCGCTGACTACACTCGTGTGCTGGAGAGAAGTTTGACTCTACTTTTGGAAAAAAACGGACAGACACAACTAGTTTTCCAGCAAGATAATGCGGCAATCTACGTAAATCGAGTTGGTTTCAGGCCAATAACATTGATTTATTGGAGTAGCCGGTACTCTTCAGATTGTAATCCCATCAAGAATTTATGGGGAGTTCTTGTATGGGGAGGTGTATAAAAATAACAGACAATTTGGCAACGTGAAAGAACGGAAATCAGTTATTTTCAAAGAATGGAGTAAAATTGATTCAAACACATTAAAAAAATTAATTGCAAGTGTGCCAACTCTCATTTACAATATTATTGGAGCCAATGGAACAGTAATTTAATCTATTTTATAAATTCAATAAAAATCGTTTTTATTAAAAATTTTGAAATGGCGTTATATATATGAGACAGCATCAGAAGTGATATTAAGCAATAAACAATGTACCGTTATTAGAAAACAGTTAACTTTAGTTCACTATTGTTGTTGTGCATAGATGATCAAATTCGCAAAACATTATCTATTATTTAAACTGGCCGTTACAAAAATATTTAAAATTTCGCAGTGGCGTTATATTTATGAAACATACCTTATATTGTTGACTTTTATCTATAATAATAAAGTGGTTACATTTCTGAAGTAGTATTTCTGAAGTGGTTACATAGTAAAGAATACACTTTTCAAAACTTTCTTAGATGTAAATTTGATAAAATTCGGTTAAAACCATAATCTGATAATTTGAAATATTGCCGATTCATAGCCTTTCTTCGTTTGAAATTGGAAAAATGATATAAAAATTACTTCAATTTCCAATATAGAAGAAAATCATAAAAATATTAAACTTCCATATTAGCCCGTAGCCAAGCGGGGGAGGTCCAGTATGAAAAAAGAAGAGTACAAATGGGACTATTAAAATTAAAACTCTATATTTTTCTTTTTAAGAACTCGTTTTTTTTTCGTTTAATTAACTCTCCAAATTCCGGGCTTAGTAAAATCACATAAATGACAGTCAGTTGAGAAAAATATTTTTAAAAATAATCCACACAGTGATTTCTATAGCCAGAGGATCAATTTTTTTAATCGTGTTAGCAAATTTTCATAGGAAGAATTAACAATTAAATTTTTTTACCGACCGAAATTTTGTTAAAATAATTTTTAATTATGCCAAAATAGAAAAAAAAATTTTTCTTTATAATTTTTTTCCTATGAAAATAATTTCAAATTTATAATTTGATCAAATAATTTTTTCTTTACCTAATTTCTTTAGCTAAGAGATTTTTTTCCAAAAAGTCATATTGTGAGTTTAGGTAATTTTACCTGTATAACTCCTAAACTTGATTACAAAATATTGGCCTTGTGCAAAGGCTAGTGTCTGAATTACAGATTTTATAAAGTCATCTCAAAAAAAGGCCAAAAACATTTTTATAAAAAATTTTAAACAGTGATTCTTAAATGGCAGAGGCTTATCTTTGATTCTGTCATGGTTTGAAATAAAATTGAATAATTGAATTTTTTTGAAACTCAACATTTTTTAAACTGTTTTTTTGAAATGAAACGGATAGTGATTTGGACGGATACCGGATCCGGTGAGTGCAAGGCCGGATAGCCGAATATCCGGTGGCCGGATACTTAGTCCATTGCCTCATTGTCTCCAAATTAATTGTGTTTCTTATTCTACAGGGTACAATATACAGATTGAGTGCGGCCATTTGTTTTTGGCACCTTTTACACCTTCTGATGGCTTTAAACGTCAAATGCTTATGGCAGTAGTAACTTTGACATCTAGCTCCTTTTTTTCTAGTTCCTCTTTTAATTGAATTAATTTTTCTGTTAGGCCGTCACCTCTCTGCAGACAATGTTAAGCCTCAGAGAATAAAAATTACCATGAAAAGCTTCTTAGGAACATAAGCCGTTTGGAGTCGGCATAAAGCTTGTAGGCCCAGTTCTCGATCATTGTTGTTCAAACATTTCAAAACACGCACAACACAATTGATCATAAGAAGCTTGACCAAATTCCTTTCAAGGGCTGAAATGGCCATTTCGTTATTTTTTCGATCATTGTTTTCATTAATAATCATCATCACTATGCAGTTTTTGAATCATAATGAATCTATGGTATTTCGAGTTTGAGCAATCATTAAGGATATATTTTAAATATTTTTTGTTATTCACAAATTGAAATCAAAGAATCAGTTATTTAAGTGGACATCATTTGTTCGACTTAAACAAATTTTGCACATTTGTTCTTTGCGATAGGGAGCAGTTCGTAATCTAGAAAAGTGGGTAGAGTTAGAGAAGGAGCTTTTGTTTTAATTTTAATCGAACACATTTTATCCGGTTTGTGCGACTTAAACCAAAATCTGCACACATATTTTTAGTAATTTGAGTAGTTCGTTGTGTAAAAAAATGGGTGAGATTGTACAAGGAGCGTGGCACTTTAATTATTGTCGAACTCCTTCTGCACTGTTTGTACGACTTCATTAATATTTTGCGCACATTTTCTTTGTTATAACAAGAAGTAAAAAGTTTAGAAAAGTTGGTGGTATCAGACAGAGGACATCGCAAATTAGTTATAATCAAACTTTTTTTACATCGTTTTTTCGACATCAATCAAATTTTGTACAAATATTCTTTGGTATATTGAGCAGTCTAGAATCCGTTGTCTAGAGTGGTCGGGATTGCCCAAGGGGCCGACTTTAATTTTAATTCAATATCTGGTGTAAATATTTACACCATAGTACTGATATTTGGGATAGGGGAGAGCAGGCTCTTTTCCAAGTACCATGTTACAAGTGGACGCGTGCCCAAGCTATTAAAACGAAAAACGAATTGGCTATTTCAGCGCTTGAAAGGACTTAACTCAGCTTTTTATGATCAATTGTGCTGTTCGCATTATTGAAAGTATGTACACAAATGATCGAGAACTGGACCTTCCAGCTTTATGCTGACTCTGAACGGCTCATGTTCTCAAGAAGCTTTAGATGGCAGTTTTTACTCTCTGAGATTTCCCAGAAACACGTGACGACTGACAGAAATATGATTGTCAATTGAGTAAATAATCTGTGCCAGATGGTATTGAGCCTGAGTTCTTACTTAACCAGTATGCCACGGTCGCCATAGTGCCCAAACTATATCAGGCTTAAAATTCATAATTAATCTATTTGCTTAAAACCAGACATGCTTAGCCAGAAGCCCGTCTGGCCCACGTGGCCCTTAAAACATTTTTTTTTTTCTATCATCAACTTTACATATGCGTTCATGCAAAAACATAAATATGTACAAACAGCAACAAAACAAGCCACTCTTGACGGCGAGCACAATTTCCAATCCACTTAAGCAAAAACAAAATGCATGCAAATGCAATAAAAAACAACTCTCACTCGACGATGTTGATAGCATAGCAACCAGGGATGATATTGACTTAGTTGGAACAGGGCCAGGACTCAAACAAAAATTGGGCCAATTTGACGTTAATAGGGCTTTTTGTTTTAAAAAGTGGCAATTCAATATTGAAGACTTTCTATTTAGTAACACGGTCATGCCATGGTCTCAAAAATAGTACACTTTTTAATAATCTCAACAAGTCCAGTTTATTTTTGGCAAAAAAAGGTCGAAATTTCAAATTTACAGTTTTGGGAAATCAAAAAAACTTTATCTTTTTCGTCTTTTATTTCGTTTAAGCCGAAGATGGAAGGCAGTTCTTGGTTGATCACAAAAATAGCAGTCTATTTTAAGGTTAATACACGTGTAAATTTTTCAAATTCATTTTTATAAAGTACTTTTTATGTAAAATAAGCTGTAAAAATTTAAAAAAAAAAATTTCTCCTTGTATCCCAAAAATATATTTTTTTAAAAAAGCTGCTTTTATTTGACTGTTACACGTATACTATACCTCAAATGATTAAATTAAATCCCTCTCCATCTTAATAATGTTTAAGGTGATTTTTTCAAATACATTTTATTTAACGCATTATTTGTGTAAACATTTTTTTTATTCAAAAAATGACAACAATTTTTAGAATATAGTGTATTTCTGCAAAAAAAATTTTACCAAAAAATTGCAAAGGATTTCTACATAAAACCGCAAATCGGTTATATCCACCTTTAAATAGTCGTAGAATGCCAGAAATGAATGAGCAATTTAATGTAGACTCTTCTAAGTTAAGACTTGAAAGAAGACGAATCAATGAAGCGGGACGAAATTGAGTACAAAAAATCAATTCCTGTCAAAAAATGTATTGAGGCATGGCTGAATTTAATAAAAAGTAGTTTCATAAATGACCACAACTTTAGAATAAAAAATATTGCAAGAAGAAAATGAAGACAAATTACATCTGATAAGATGACAAAACAATCGCCAAGAAATAAGTTTCAAATTTGCATCCAAAACTTCATCAGGGTGTTGAGAGAGAGATGGTACTGACATGATATTCTTAAGGTTGATATTGAATTGATGACAAAATTGATTAATTTATATGTTAATATTAAAGCATTGTCAGGACTACGATGGAGCCTTTAGGGCTCGCTCTTTTCATATAACTTGAAAAACAAACTATATTTGTAGTTGAGTTTACTAAAAAGTATGATTTTTATGTGACCATGTCTGTATATAACGGAACTTATTTTAATTAGACTTTAAATAAAAATCACCCAAAATTTTTCCATACAAAATTCGGTCAATTTCCGTTTAGAAACAGTCAAAAAAATTATGCGGTTTTGCACGTTTTTGGGCGAAATTTCGTTTTTTGGTTTGGCTATTTGCCATATGAAAGTAACCTAATTTTTTAGGACTAAATTTACCTTTTTTTTTTTTTGAAATGGTTATTTTAACTAGTGCAATCACTCGATCATCATGTTTTTAGAAAATTAAAAGTTTTTCCTTAAAATCGGTCACCGTCCTGCGGTAGTCACACCTTTTGATAATTACTAATGAATAATATTTATTTCTTTCTCCAAATATTTTCATTCACTAAATAAATTAATAAAGCACTCCGACACCGGAATATTGCATTTTAGGCAACTTTTAAAACATTTTGGGCTATATTTTTATTTTTATTGGGTATTTTTTTTTTAATTTTTTTTTTTTTTTGGTAATTTTTCGTTTTAGTGATTTTTAAATTTATTTTTTGTGCGATTTTTCTGTGGACGATATTTCCTACCTCCATTTCCTACCTCCAAATTTAAAATTTTGTAGAACGATGGCATAGTACACAAATGTTGTCAACAGACATTATCCATTAAACTTTTCTTGTTACAAATTGCTTAAATTTTTTCAAAAGGGCCTAAAAGGACTTAAAAGGGCTTCGGGGCTTTTACAATTAAAAAAGGCTCAAAAAAGCCCTAAAAGCCCCCAAATGTCATTCCTGATAGCAACTGTGTGACATCACGAATTGTTTTTGCATGTGTATGTAATTGTTTGTTGACTCGAAATTCGTACGCAATGAATGTTGTTTGTGTTTTTATTGCAAAGGTTTTTTTCTTAATCTAATGTTTTGCCCATCAAAGGTAGGTACAATATTTCTGGCCTGATCAAAAGTTCTGGTTTAGATATCTTCAGTTAAATTTCTGAAGCTCCACTGCTTTAAACATTTCAAACATCGTTTGTAAATCTAACAAAATTCAAATCACAAACAATTTGGCACGTGAAATTCATATCTAAATGATAACAAAAGTTTTTTAGACAATTTGAATCTGATTCAGATGCTCTTGGTTATAAAGACTGAAACTTTAGTCCCAAAATCAATAGTTTTATTGCTGTTAAAAAAGTTTATGGTTGAGATTGAATTCATTGCTCGTGGTGTATTGATGTATCACGTGTATCACGTTCCACACATTTTACAAACCCTGAAAGCTACATATCCCTGGACAGGTCCGGGTATTCCAGCTAGAATAATCCCAGCAGAAAATTTCCTGATCAGGCCTGACAGCCATGACCTAGACCTGAGCTTTGTTTGAAAACAGCCCTGATTTTTCCATACAAGTGTCCGCCTCTTTAGACCTGAAGTTAGGTATTCCTTTTTTTAAATGTTCACCCATGATTTCTGGTCTGAATATCAATTTTTATTTCAAATTTAGCCATGATATCTGGCCGGAAATTAAACAGGACTGATTTTTTTATTTAATTTCAGGAAAGGATACAGGTCTGTAAAAAGGAAGCCTGAATTATATTTAAATTTCAGCCTTGAAATCTGAACTGAATAATGGAGGCATGACTATGTTTAGAAATTCAGTCCTGAATTCCAGCCTGACTATTAGATGCCTGAGCGAGTTTTCTGCTGGGTGGGTACTAGTAAATCATCAACCAACTGACGACAAAAGTAAATAAATTTTGCGATCTAGTTCTGTATTGCCATGTTAATAATACTGTAAAAATTATAAAACGTAGAGGTAAAAGAATGAAAAATCACGAAATTTTAGTTTAATATCTCAAAAACTGAGACAGCTCAAACCAACAACTGTCATTTTGTTGGAAGTTTTTTATAGTCTCATGTTTGATTATTAAAAGGATATTGAAATTAGTTTTAAGTCAACATAATCAAACATTTCATATGTAAAATTTCCGGTGAATTGAATGGTATACGTATCAATAGAATTGTTTTGCAATTTTTGTTATCACCGCATCCAACGAAGCAGATGTAGATGATATAGTAAAATGGGAATAAATTAGGGCTTAGTAAATTTTATGTAGACAGTTACAAAAAATTACAAAATAATTTACAATCGGATGAGTTTTAGTTAAAAAAATCTAGTTTGAATCACGAAAAATTTCAATTACTGGTAATAATTCATATACTTTTTTATTGTATTATTTATTAACTGTTAATATTGTTTTTTGGTTGTTGGATGATAAGGGTACATTTTTTGTTGCAAGGAAATGGTTAACCAAGTTGATTTAAACCAATTTTAATATCCTTTAATAAATAAATTTTAATATCCTTTAATGTTAAGTGTTTGCTTTGAGCTGTCTTAGTTCTTGAGATATTAAATTGAAATTTCTTGATACTTCATTCTCTTACCACCACTTTTCAAAATTTCTACCGTGTGCATGGTTGGGAAACACTTTTGGTTTTTAGCAGAAAATTTAACTTATATGTTTTACATGTCCCTCTATTTTGTCCCTCATTTTGTCCTCAATGTCAAAAATTCTATTTATCGATTCGATACAGTAAACTGATAATTGTTATATCATCTGACAGAAAATTAAAAAAGAAAGAAGATAGAAAAAAAAATTAAAAAACTAGCCTTTTTGGAAAGAGGCTGCTTTTGGGTTCACCATTATAGGGGTTTTGTTGCTCTGGTTGATCAATTTAGAAGAATTAAACACTAAACTAAATCAAATTTTGAGAACTTTCTTGAGAAAAGAAGAATTTTTTACAACACATACACATGTGGACTCGTGCTTTGAGATATTTGGTAATGATTTCGATGACTATGAGGGGGGCCCGGACCCGCGGATTCCCCCATATCTACGCCACTGCCTCTTGCACCAAAGTCGGTTATGTTAGTGTAATGTAGAATTGTAAGTGGCATGTGATACAATACGATCTTGTGCACTTCTAGAGCAGTGTTCGGCAAACTTACACAACCGCAAACGTGGCGTTTATGTGTATGAATTTAAGCTTTGCACTGTTAAAAAGTATGTTGCGCAGCGTAAAGCTATGATTAAAATACGTGTGGCAGCAGAGAAAGCTCTTTATCTACGCTGCCACGAGAAGCCGAGCACTATTCTAGAGTTGTCAGCATGCTCGCATAAAAAAATTACTTACGTATTAATTAGAACGTAACCTGAACAGTTTCTTTAAAAATATCGTGTTTTATTTTGAATAACTATGATTATTATTCTATTATTATTATTTATTTTATTAATACTATTCATATTATTTTTATTTTATTATTTATATTTTAACTTGAAAGTGATCATAAAATGCACTCAGTAAACTTTCTATAAAGTGCAGGTGTAAACAAATGTTTTGAAAATGAGGAAGAACCAGATCCACTCTACTGGACCCTCTTTAAAATCTCATCCACCCCAACTCTTCTTTTCACCGACATAGATCCCTTAGATCCCCTTGCATGACAATGATGACCTCGAAGAGTTAGATTCATTTTGGGAATGAATCGATATCAGTCTGCTCGATGTGCCGACATACCGACATAAAATTTATGAATCTTCGGTTTAAAAAAGATGAATTCCTATCAGGATGACCTTTTCATATAAAATTTTTTCTCACGAGAGCTTTTTTATAAGAAAAACCCATTAAACATAATCTGCAAAATCTTTTCAATTCTTTGAATATTTACTGTGTTATAAAGATATTATATGAATGTTTATATCTGGGTGAAATAAGCAGGTAGGTAACAATAATTTGAGCAAAAACTAACACCCTTCAATTCATTTGATTAGCTCATAGTATAAATTCTTTTAATATCAAAAGCTAGAGCAGCTAATTTAGCTAATTCTTAAAATATATTTTTTCTCTGTTTATGCATTACTTTTAGCCAGTAGTACACAGACAAAAAAATATAAAGGAATTTATGCTTAATACTAGAAGTTGCAAGCATTAAGCATATTTGTCAGATTCATTTGCTTTCAAACACATTTTTTCTTATATTCAAAATTCAATTAAGCTGGATTAAAAAATTCATTTGTTAAAGATTAATCTTCCACCAGGATGACCCTTTCATATAAAATTTTCGCTCTCGAAAGCTGTTTTTTAAGAAAAACCAATGTTCTTTTAAACATAATCTTCAAAAGCTTTTTAATCCTTTGAATATTTAGTGCGTTATCAAGATATATTTAATATGAAAGTTGACATCCGGGTGGATATTACTGGGTAGGTAAGAATAATTTAAGCAAAAACTAACACGCTTCAATCCATTTCATTAGCTCATAATATAAATTCTTTTAATATGAAAAGCTAGAGCAGCTACTTTAGCTAATTTTCAAAATATATTTTTTCTCTATTTATGCATTACCTTATGAATTTATACTTTGTACTAGAAGTTGCAAGCATTAAGCATATTTGTCAGATACGTTTGTTTTAAAACACATTTTTTTCTTATATTAAAAATTCAATTAAGCTGGATTAAAAAATCCATTTGTAAAAGATTTATCTTCCACCACGATGATCCTTTCATATAAAATTTTCGCTCTTGAAAGCTGTTTTTTAAGAAAAACCAATATTCTTTTAAGCATAGTCTTCAAAAGCTTTTTAATCCTTTGAATATTTAGTGCGTTATGAAGATATAATATGAAAGTTGACGTCTAGGTGGATATTACTAGGTAGGTAACAATAATTTGAGCAAAAACTAACACGTTTCAATTCATTTCATTAGCTCATAATATAAATTCTTTTAATATCAAAACCTAAATCAGCTAATTTAGCTAATTTTAAATTACATTTTTTTTTTCTATTTATGCTTAGCTTTTACCCAGGTTTTGCCACTTTTACCCATTTGTTTGGTTTCAAGCACGTTTTTTCTTATATTAAAAATTCAATGAAGCCGGATAAAAGAGTCCATTTGCAAAAGATTTATCTCCCACCAGGATGACCCCTTTATATAAAATTTTCGCTCACGAGTGAAGAAAAACCAGTATTCTCTTAAACATATTTTTCAAAAGCTTTTTAATTCTTTGAATATTTACTGCGTTATAAAGACATAATATGAAAGTTGGCATCCAGGTGGATATTAGTAGGTAAGTGAGAATAATTTGTATAAAAACTAACACGCTTCAATCCATTTGATTAACTCATGATGTTAATTCTTTTAAAATCAGAAGCTAAAGCAGCTAATTTAGATAATCTTTAAAATATATTTTTTTCTCTTTATGCTTAGCTTTTACCCAGTAGTACGCAGAAAAAAAATATATATATATACAAAAAAGAATTCATACTAGGAAAAATAAAAAAATATATTTGCAACACGATACGTATCTGTGGATACTTTGTCGCAAATGGAATTTTTAATCCAGCTTAATTGAATTTTTAATATAAGAAAAAACGTGTTTGAAAATTAACGAATCTGACAAATATGCTTAATGCATGCAACTTCGTTTTAAATGCGATAAAAAGAAAATTTATATCTAAACATATATATCAAGGATATGCGACGTTTGTGTTGCGCAACACCAAAAGCAAAAAAGAGTCAAGAAAAGCAGAACAAACACTTTGCTGATTGCATTTGTTTTTTTAGATATTAGCTTAGATTTTTCTCGGTTTTTTTTCTATATTTTTTTTAGTCAATGTAAAAAATATTAAACAAAGCAAACACAGACGATTAGAAAATGGATTTCATGCAAAAATATTAAAAATAGCAATAGCTGTAAATTAAATTTTATGTTTAAGTATACGAAAAAACAAAAGAATTTTTTTAAGCATAACGACAATGTCGACGACGACGGCTGAACTCCGAGGAGCAGCAAGCAAGGCAACACATTCAAGTGTCGCTGGCTTTTGCCGCTCTGGAGGTCGTTGTGTTTTGCTATGATTAGCATATGCAAAGCAGAATCTCGTAAATCAATGTAAATTTAAACCATGCGAAAGCGTATTGCGGTAGCTTATCTGCTTATGACAGCTTTCCGCCCTTGGAAAAAAATATGATTACCACACCGCAAAAGTTAGCCGCAGCAACACTGTCAGAACGACAGAAGATAGACAACGGCGTAGCACATATACAGATGTGTGTATGTAAATGAAAGAAGGATAAAATGTTAGAGAGGGAGCGGTGAGACTTTTGAATATTCTTGACTAAGTTATTTTTGAACGTTTATAATTTGCAGACATAATATTTTTTTTTTGGGGCTTTTCATAAGCATTTTTTTTAAGATTCGTCAGCACTAAATTATTGTAGTGAGAATATGACGTCTATTTTTAAAATTGTTGACATATCGTCGTCTGAGGATTCATGTGCTCCATGCGCCATTTTGACAATTTTGAGTTAATGGTACCATTCAGGGTTATTGATACCAAATCTTTCAAATCTGCAATACGTTTTTGGCTATCACTTCCAGAAACAGATATTTCGTGTCCATTTTGCTCTATATCCCTTAAAACAGAAATTTTTGGTGACCTCTTGCCCCATTCAATGGAGTATAGAGCAAAATTTCAGTACATAATATTGTTCTTGATTAACGAAAACCACTTTGCTCTACGTGTATTTAAGTAACATAGTTGTGCCTAATTATAATTTTTTAATTTACTATTTAGTGTTTTTTTTTATTATTTTAATTGATAAAAATATTATCAATTGATAAAATTGATAAATCAAATTAGTGTTGAAAATGCGAAATCTGGGTTTTTATATAAATTCGTCTCTGTCGTGTACTGATCACATTAATAGTGTAGTCCAAAAAGTGTATTATGTCCTTCGTAATTTGAGAATGTCCGCTAGTGTTACTCTTGTCAATATCAAACGTAAATTGGTAATACAGTTGGTACTACCTCTGGTAACTTACGCAGAATTGGTGTTAAGTAAGCTTGACTCCTCTTTTCTGTTAAGACTACAAGTTGCTTTTAATCATGCTACGCGCTATGTATTTGGTTTGCACAAATTTGATCACTTATCTAGTTATAAAAATGCCATACTTGGGTGCGATCTACCATCTTACCTTGATGCCAGAAACTGTATTTATCTACACAAGCTGATTCATACAAAAATACCTTTCTACTTATATAATAAACTGCAATTTAGTTTATCTAGAAGAAGTAATGTTCTTATAATTTCAAGACATGCTGCATTAAATTCATCGCGCTTGCTTTTCATTAATGCCATCAGACTGTGGAATGCTCTGCCACGCGGACTGAGAGAGGTGACAGTGAGAGGTACCTTTAGGTAATCTGTTCTTAATTATTTTTCTTCTCTCTAATTATTCTCTTTCACTTTCTTTCACTTTCTTGAAATTCTTAAAATTCATTAATATTTATTATATGTTCCGGTAACTCTTTTATGTGCTTTTATATATTTATGTATATATATGATAATTTTATGTACCCTTTGTTAAGTTAATTCACGAAAGAGTTGTCATCATATCTATATTGAATGTATTAATGCTGTACTATAAAAGATCTTAGTTCTTACTGTACTAATGTTTTGAAATTTTTGAATAAGTGAAATAAATGAAATGAAAAAAGTGAAAAGTAGACTATGTTGAAAATAAGAGGTATGTTAAGAATGGCGAAGTATTTGCGTACATAGCTTGATAGACATTATTGTCATACTTTTTATTAAAAAAAAAAAACATCTTGTCAAGAATATCCAAATACACCCTTCTATCCCTTGTAGTGTGTGTGCTGAATTTTAAAGCAATTTGCAAATCATGTGTGAGAATATATTAAGAGTGAGAAAAAGTTTTCGAGAAGGGCGGGAGTTCCAGAAAACTTCTGACTTATTTTTATACCAAACCTACCTTAGAGTCTAGGCTTAGTTATAAGTTTAAGTTAACTTATACATAATACAGGGTGTTGTTGTTGATTGTTTGTCGTTTTCTTCAGAAAGCAATAGACCTAATTTTATTTATTTATTTATTTATTTATATAAACAATGAGTACAAATAAGAACTAGTTCTTTTACAGTACAATGGATTTGCAATTAAAAACAGTTACAAAGAAATAACAACATATTTTAAATTAAAATTAAATAGAATTAGAGCTTTAAAAACTGATAAAAATATAACGAGTACTTATAGCTATGAACAGTATGCAAAAATAGTAGTATAAACATTAGCTTAGAACTAAATAAATTAAAAAGGGGGGGGGGGGGGGGGGGAAGCGGAAGAAAAGAGAAAAGAAAAAAAGAGAAAGAAAGATTTAGTGTAGAATTCAGTGAGGAGAATATTGTGAAAAAATAGACTGCCTAAAAATTTCTTTCTGCGTAATTATTCTGAGTCGACGAGGCAGCT
The DNA here is from genome assembly GCA_914767935.1 of Coremacera marginata. Classification (NCBI taxonomy): domain Eukaryota; kingdom Metazoa; phylum Arthropoda; class Insecta; order Diptera; family Sciomyzidae; genus Coremacera; species Coremacera marginata. Next base: position 194,070,804 of record OU612043.1, read on the forward strand.
CGTTCCATAGTCTTAAGGCATTAACGAAAAAAAGATGAGAACTAGCTAGAGAGCTATGTCTGGGAATGATTAATAAATTACATCTTCTCGATACGCTGAACTGTAATTTTGCATAAAGGTAATGAGGAGTTTTAGTATGTTTAATTTTGTGGAGATAAATGCAGTTCCTAGCATTTAAGTAGCCAGACAAACTACAGCCAAGAATAGCATTTCTAAAACTTGACAGTCGGTCAAATTTATTTAAGCCATACACAAAACGAGTAGCATAATTATACGCAATATTAAGTTTCAACATAGACGACGAATCTAGTTTACTGTATACTACCTCCGAGTAAGTTATTACAGGCAAAACAAGTTGCTTCACTAGTAGTTTTTTAACTTCAAGAGTACAACAATTAGCAGACATTCTTAGATTACGTAGGATAAAATAAACTTTTTGGACTACAGTGTTTACATGATCTCTACAAGACAAGGACGAATTTATACTAAAACCAAGGTTAACAATTTTCGACACAACATTAAGCTTGGTAGAACCAATGTATAGCTCAGGTATAACTTCAAGGATTTGCTTATTCTTACAGATTGGTAGAACATAAGATTTGGCTGCATTGAGTTGAAGTCCATTGTTACAAGCCCAGTGATATATGTTTCTTAAAGTTTCGTTTTGTTTACCAGTGAGACTATCTACGACCCCGATGTTACTGGAGAGATAAAGTTGTATATCATCGGCATATGCATGCATAGATGAATAATTGCAGACAGTAAATATGTCATTAATGAAGATAGAAAATAACAATGGGCCAAGAATCGAGCCTTGAGGAACTCCACTTGAAACAGGCTTATGTAGAGAGAACATTTGGCCAACTTTAACTCTTTGCTGTCTATTTGGCAAATAGCAAGATATAAGACTTACTGCACTGTTAGAAAATCCAAAAAGTTGCCTTAGTTTCTGACATAGATAAGTATGACTAACTTTGTCAAAAGCCTTGGAAAAGTCCAACAAGCAAAGTAGGGACAAAGATCCAGCGTCATAATCAGGACGGATGTCATCAAGTATTTTAACAACTGCGGAAGCACACCCATGCCCTACTCGAAAACCAGACTGATAAGAAGACAGGAGATTATTAGCCTGCAAGAATGCATTGATTTGATGACTCATAATTTTTTCACATACTTTAGATAAAGGGGAAAGTATGCTTATTGGTCTGAAATCAGAATCAGGGTCAGAATCAGGGTTTGGTTTTTTTGCCACCGGCAAAACAGTAGCAGTTTTCCAAATTTCAGGGAAAGAGGAGGATATAAGGCAGTGATTTATTATATGTGTCAGTGGACTTATGATATGAGGCAGCAAAATTTTTAAAAATTTGATGGGAATACCATCACCACCCACTGCATTAGAACTTATTCGCATCAAACAATAACCGACATCAATTTCATTAACAGGTATAAATTCAAACAAATCCAGAACAGTTGAACCTGGAATGTGAGACAGGGTATTATTAGACGGCGCGGCATTACTAACAAAGTAGTGATTTAGTAACTCCGGGTCAGCAATTATAGCAGGGGAATTCTTTTTTCTCACTCCAAGACTACTTATGTTACTCCACAAAGTTTTGGTGGGTAGGGACACATTAAGCTTGATAGAAAAATACCGTGTCTTAGCTTGCCTTGTTAGGTGGACTGATTCATTTCTGGCTAACCTATACCTTTCCCAAGTACCGGATTAAGGTAATCTTTTCCAGAGTTTGTGTAACTTATTTCTCTTTTTATTGCATTAAGAACATGCACTGAGAACCAAGGGCAAGAAGGATTCAATAAGCGTACTGACCGCAGAGGAACATGTTTTCGAACAAGTATTTCACAGGAGCTGTAAGGGAACAAAGTTTATCATCAACTGAGCTATGATTCCAGCAATCATTAAATGAGGTTAGTGACAAATCATGATACAATGACGAATAGTTAATATTTTTAAAATCACGGTACGAAAAAGAGGTAGGAAGAACATTACGAGACATGTTTACATTTAACGAACAAAATATTTAATCGTGATCAGATATAAAAAATAATTGATCAAATAGAGAAACGAGACACAGGTCAGACACTATGAAACAATCCAAAAGACTTGGAGTAGCATTATTAGAGAATCTAGTGGGTTCAGTTGTGTTAACTACTGATAAACCTGCTGAAAATATATTGTCAAAGAACGATTGAAGGTTAGAATCATTAGACAAGAGATTGACATTGAAATCACCGCACAGTAAGATAGTATCATTATAAAGCTCAAAAAAAAAAAGAACTCTTAATTGAAAAATTATTAGAGTCATAAAACACATAATATAAAAGTTATGGAAAAGGTTGCAATTAATTTAAAAAATAGTTTTTTTTTTTGTATTTTGTAGACGAAAAATTTTTGATGATTTTTGTTAAAAAGCTTTACGAATATCTTTTTCTTTTGTTGTTTTTGTAAATGAATATATAGCTATTGACCAAAAATTTTAAATGTGTGAAATTTTTTATAGTGTTACTTTGCTCTACGTGTATGGGTTCATATCAAAATACGTTTGAAATGGTGTATATAGCAAAGTGGATTTTTTTTTTACCGTTAGAAAATGTTTTGGAATTTTTTTTTTTCATTTAGAGAATATCATAACAAAAAAATCTAGACCATTAACATAAAAATCTGTCAAGCATTTGTGCAGAAATGTTAAGTAGAATGCGTAAAAACATGGTTTTAAAAAAAACGAATGTTTTTTTTTTTGATAAAAATTAAAATTTTTTTTTTAACTAACCAGTCGTCTGCGATCCTGGGTGCATACAGTAAGCCATCTGTTTACTCATATTTTGCTTGCACCTGTCCATTTTAGTTTTGCTGGTCCGATTTTCTTTTTTTTTTGCCAATTCAGTACTGCGATGTTTGGCGATGTTCATTCGTATACAAATTCAATAATATAATACGTCAGTAATATAATGTAATATATAATAAATACAACGCAAGTTATTTGAAAGAGCTAGGAGAGGGGCGCGAGAATAATAAAGCCATCTGTTGAATTTTAGAAATAAAAACACGCTTGTTGGCGCGAGCAAAACAGGCAAAAAAGTAAAGTTAGAGAAGGAATTTTGAAAACAAAAGTTTTACATATTACTGAGACATATACGAAGTGATTTATAAAAAAGAAAAAAAAAAATTCGATTCTAAAAAAAAAATTGTATAAACTGTCCCTTAAAAAAATCCCATATTACAGTTTTTTAAAAAAATACATTCAAACTTTAGTTTCGATTTATTCAAAATGTGTTTTTTTTGCACGTAGAGCACATGAGTCCCCGGACGAAGATATGTCTCAGTTAACGAATTCTTTCGTCGACTGGCAGTAACAGCAGGGTTGCGTAGATGTTTAGTAGCCATCAAATAAACATATTTCAAACACTTTTCGCTATAAACAATGGAACTTTAGAAACAGATATATTTATGATTCATACAATAAGAACAATGTTTTTTATTATTAAATGTTTTTGACAACGAAAATCAGCTATTTGAAAGACTCATGTTAGTAGTGCATTATTCAGCTTTATATTTTTAACTAGTGTCCGACCGAATGTGGATTTTATGCCGAAGACGAAGCTGAATGTTCGTCAAAGTGGAAATAATCGGCCGAATACCGAAGCCAAAGACGGGAAGTATTGAAATAATAAACGGATTATCAAATTTATTCCATAGGGTATAATATATCATTGAAGTTTGCTATCTATTGAATAAAATTAAAATGAATACATTTCCTTTGACAATATATTTTGACCAATGTAAAATTTTTTATATCATGTGTTTGATCCGGCTTTTTTGGTCTTATTATTTTTCAAATGCAAACAAAAAACAATTTTTATTTCATTTTTTTCCTCCGACGTTTCGCTGGTTCTCTTCCAGCATCTTCAGGGATGAATTTAATAATTTTTTAACTTATGACAACATTTCTTAAACTTACTGTTTTCCTTTTTACATTTAAAATAAATATGGCTGGTACTTTTGACGGCACAAACACAAACTTATTAATTAAATATAAAATATCACAGAAAAATTTAAATCGTCAAGTCGTTAAAAAATATTGCACTACTGAAACTTAAATTGCTACTGTGTAAATATAATAAATATTGTCTTTGTCTTCTTTTGTGTTCATTGTTGTCCTTAGTTTTTGTTATATTCTTAAGTTCTCTAGTGTGTAGCTTTTGTTCGTTTTTTTCTCTTTGTCTAATATTTTAATGTTGTCAAAGTCAGCTGTGTGGCCCGATTCCATTTTGTGCTGCGCTAGCCCAGTTGATGCTTTTTCTTTTCTGATGTCCGCTTTATGTTCCCCCATTCTTATTCCATGTGATCTCTTTTTGGTTCCTATGTATACCAATTCGCATTTGTCATCATTTTTCCCTTTACAGCTGATCTCGTATACAACGTTGTTTTTTTCCAATTTGCCTATTTTGTCTTTAGTGTTGGACCCCTTTTACATTGATCAAGACTTGAAGTCAAGTTTTTTTGACGTTCTCTTTTGAACTTGACGAAAGCTTACACATTGGTCAAGACTTGAATTCAATTTCTTGTCTTCTTTCATTGTTTTTTTAAAAAATAAAGCGAGATAGGTAGCAAGCACACTGAAGCAAACTGAATTTTAATAAATTTGCGTTAGGTCCTTGTTCCACTTAAACGACATTTTTGGCTATAAAAATATATTATTATTAAAAATATCTACAAAAACCTCATTAAATAAGTCACACACAAATTTTACTGTAACTGAAGTCTAATAAACTCACATTGATATGCGAAAAATAAAATAAAAAGTACTGTCAACAACGCGATAATAACAAAAGGAACACGAAAAAATTGCCGGTACAGCTTCAAGTTTTTTTCCCCCCTTCCGTCGCTTCCGATGTGCGGCGAATTGCCTAAAAACTCTGAAACTTGACTTCAAGTCTTGATCAATCACCCCTTTCACATTGGTCAAGAATTGAATTCAATTTTCAGAGTTTGTGGGCAATTCGCCGCAAATCGGAAGCGACGAAAGGGAGAAAAATAGACGGTACGAATGTCTCTGTACCGTCAATTTTTTCGTGTTCCCTTTTGTTCTCACTTTCATTGCTTTCAATTCTTGACCAATGTGAAAGGGGTCAATGTAAAAGGGGTCTTGGTAAATAATCTTTCAAGTGTTTGGTTGGATTTGTGTGCGAATGTTGCATTCTCTCTTTTTATTGTTGTGTGTAGGTGTGTACTTTCTGTTAGCTTGGGTATGTACGCAATGCCATGATACAATGATAAGGTAGGCTCGCTGCGCTGAGTGCTCTCACGCGTCAACGAAGAGTGGATAATGAGAAGCAACATTAATGTCAAAACGACGAATTTCGTAGAAATTGCAAATGAAGAAAATATTTCATGTTTCCAAGTTGCAAACAGTGCGGTCGCGGGTGTTAAATTTGTGCTAATTTGAGTGAAAATATTATATAAAAAGTGTAATAAAAACTATAAAATGTGAAAGAAGTCTTAAAATTGCAAAAAAAAAACCTGTAACAGTTTTAACCTAAAAACAACTGCAAAACGTGAGCATAAAGAAATTCGCGATGAACAGCTGATCTTGACATCAATGTAGCTTTATTCTGCTTTCTACTCCAGTAGATACAATATGGGGGTTCTGGCTCAGGTGGCGGGTGGCGCAAGCCGATGACGTCATGCCCGGCACTCAAGTATGAATGGATTTCTGCTTGTGCTGGTGGACGGACAGACAAAAAACCGCAAGTTTGGGGTAAGTCTTTGCTTTTTTAAGCGGTGATCATAATTTTATACACTACATTATCGGTAGTGGTAGTCAAGCGAGTTCTTATCAGTGTTTGCATGTTTTTCTTAACCCTCAAATGCCTAATAGCAATGACTCAAATTCTGCTGGCTGACTTTAGCTGAAATGATATGACTTGCTATATGAAAATATATGTATTAATATGGGTTGAAGCAATTTAGATACGGCGATGGTTGAAGGGGGAAATAAATGTTTATAAATTTAATAAAGTTGGTAAGTATTAGGTGGGAGTCTTTGTTTTGAGCTTTTAAAAGTTGGCAAGTTTGATGTATGTCTTTGCTTTAAACTTTTAAATTGACAAGTTTGGGGTATTTCTTTGCTTTAAGCGTTGGTCATAATTTTATACGCTACATTATCGGTAGTGGTAGTCAAGCGAGTTCTTATCAGTGTTTGCATGTTTTGTTTTTTTCTTAACCCTCGCATTAGTTATAGCAATGACTCAAAAAATAAATATATATTTATAAGACTTCTAACGTAGACTGCGTGGTGGCATACTTATCAGAGTTCGCATGAGTAAACGAAATACATAGCAACCAGGAAGAGTCAGGAAGTTTCTAGAAGCTTCGAGATATAGAAAAAACTTCGAGAACATTTTAGAAGTTGACAACATCACAAAAAAAAAATTTTTTTAAGTCAAAGGTGATAAGAGCCAAGCTTCATGGTGTGAGAGAGAGAGAGAGAGAGAGAGAAAGGGAGAGAGAGAGAGAGAGAGAGAAAGGGAGAGAGAGAATTTGGTAGTAAGAGAGAGAAAGGGAGATAGCAAATAGCGCGATCCTATACAAATAATACTTCAGAATCAACCTAACCTAAGCCAATGCCAAAAAAAGTCAGGAAGTTTCTAGAAGCTTCGAGATGCAGAAACGTCGAGAACATTTTAGAAGTCGACTTATGTTATTGTATGCCGATGACGTCACCCATACCCATCCTGGTACGGATTTTAATTTTATTTAATTTCAATTTCAATACTAATTTCAAGGTTAAAGTGATAAGAGCCAAGCTTCATAGTAAGCGCACTCATAACCCGCAAGTTCAAGATAAGGCAGCAATGGACAAGTTCAAACATGTTTTTTTTGTGTTACTTCTAAAATAAATAAACAATTTTTGCGGTCAAGTGCAAGGGTAAAAAAAAAAAGAAGATAAGAATTTAAAGTTGATATGTCAAAAACTAAGCTAAGCTAACCTAAGCTAATATAAGCTAAGGCTGCGTTTATAGTGAACGCCCATAATCGGCTGCTTTTTTATAATGGTTCTTGTTGTTGTTGTTCTTACTGTTGCTATTGTTGTTCTTACTTATGTTGTTGTTTTTGTTGTTGTTGTTGTTCTTGTTCTTGTTGTTGTTCTTACTGTTGTTGTTGGTGTTGTTCTTACTCTTGTTGTTGTTGTGGTTGTTGTTGTTGATGAGGCTGTTTTACTAATAAAAATAGGCAATCTAAAGTTACTAAATAAATAGCTAAACTTCTTTATTAAAATATTATTTATATTAATTACACCACATTTTGAGCCCAATTTGGTCACATCTGTTGATAACCAAGATAAGCTATGGAAGCTACGTCCAATTACGGACCATCTCAAGTCAAATATGTTGAAGAACTATCACCCAACACAACATTTATCTTACGATGACAATGGACGACACGGTTGCAAGCAGTTTTTTAAAGGTAAACCAATCGGCCAAACGGTTACATGTTAAATTTTGACATATATCAAGGCAAGAACCCACGTTGTACCAATCCATATGATGAACGATTCGGAAAATGTGCAGCACCACTTATAACTATGATCGACGACTTTCAGATGATTTGAAAGGCCTTATTGAATATTTCATTCATATTGAATTATTGTTTGATTGATTATCGATATTGGGATTGATTGATTGATTATCGATCAGTTTTAGCCGGTAGCTGTTGAACAGTACAGACCAGTTTTAGCAGGTAGCTGTTGAACAGTACAGACCATTTTAGCCGGTAGCTGTAGAACAGTACAGACCATTTTAGCTGGTAGATGTAGAACAGTACAGATCAGTTTTAGCCGGTAGCTGTAGAACAGTACAGACCAGTTTTAGCAGTTATCTGCTAAACTGGTCTGTACTGATCAACAGCAACTGCTAAAACTGGTCTGTACTGTTCTACAGCTACCGGCTAAAATGGTCTGTACTGTTCTACATCTACCAGCTAAAATGGTCTGTACTGTTCAACATCTACCAGCTAAAATGGTCTGTACTGTTCAACAGCTACCGGCTAAAACTGATCGATAATCAATCAATCAATCACAATATCGATAATCAATCAAACAATAATTCAATATGAATGAAATATTCAATAAGGCCTTTCAAATCATCTGAAAGTCGTCGATCATAGTTATAAGTGGTGCTGCACATTTTCCGAATCGTTTATCATATGGATTGGTACAACGTGGGTTCTTGCCTTGATATATGTCAAAATTTAACATGTAACCGTTTGGCCGATTGGTTTACCTTTAAAAAACTGCTTGCAACCGTGTCGTCCATTGTCATCGTAAGATAAATGTTGTGTTGGGTGATAGTTCTTCAACATATTTGACTTGAGATGGTCCGTAATTGGACGTAGCTTCCATAGCTTATCTTGGTTATCAACAGATGTGACCAAATTGGGCTCAAAATGTGGTGTAATTAATATAAATAATATTTTAATAAAGAAGTTTAGCTATTTATTTAGTAACTTTAGATTGCCTATTTTTATTAGTAAAACAGCCTCATCAACAACAACAACCACAACAACAACAAGAGTAAGAACAACACCAACAACAACAGTAAGAACAACAACAAGAACAAGAACAACAACAACAACAAAAACAACAACATAAGTAAGAACAACAATAGCAACAGTAAGAACAACAACAACAAGAACCATTATAAAAAAGCAGCCGATTATGGGCGTTCACTATAAACGCAGCCTTAGCTTATATTAGCTTAGGTTAGCTTAGCTTAGTTTTTGACATATCAACTTTAAATTCTTATCTTCTTTTTTTTGCCCTTGCACTTGACCGCAAAAATTGTTTATTTATTTTAGAAGTAACACAAAAAACATGTTTGAACTTGTCCATTGCTGCCTTATCTTGAACTTGCGGGTTGCGCTTACTATAAAGCTTGGCTCTTATCACTTTAACCTTGAAATTAGTATTGAAATTGAAATGAAATAAAATTAAAATCCGTACCAGGATGGGTATGGGTGACGTCATCGGCATACAATAACATAAGTCGACTTCTAAAATGTTCTCGACGTTTCTGCATCTCGAAGCTTCTAGAAACTTCCTGACTTTTTTTGGCATTGGCTTAGGTTAGGTTGATTCTGAAGTATTATTTGTATAGGATCGCGCTATTTGCTATCTCCCTTTCTCTCTCTTACTACCAAATTCTCTCTCTCCCTTTCTCTCTCTCTCTCTCTCTCTCCCTTTCTCTCTCTCTCTCTCTCTCTCTCACACCATGAAGCTTGGCTCTTATCACCTTTGACTTAAAAAAATTTTTTTTTTGTGATGTTGTCAACTTCTAAAATGTTCTCGAAGTTTTTTCTATATCTCGAAGCTTCTAGAAACTTCCTGACTCTTCCTGGTTGCTATGTATTTCGTTTACTCATGCGAACTCTGATAAGTATGCCACCACGCAGTCTACGTTAGAAGTCTTATAAATATATATTTATTTTTTGAGTCATTGCTATAACTAATGCGAGGGTTAAGAAAAAAACAAAACATGCAAACACTGATAAGAACTCGCTTGACTACCACTACCGATAATGTAGCGTATAAAATTATGACCAACGCTTAAAGCAAAGAAATACCCCAAACTTGTCAATTTAAAAGTTTAAAGCAAAGACATACATCAAACTTGCCAACTTTTAAAAGCTCAAAACAAAGACTCCCACCTAATACTTACCAACTTTATTAAATTTATAAACATTTATTTCCCCCTTCAACCATCGCCGTATCTAAATTGCTTCAACCCATATTAATACATATATTTTCATATAGCAAGTCATATCATTTCAGCTAAAGTCAGCCAGCAGAATTTGAGTCATTGCTATTAGGCATTTGAGGGTTAAGAAAAACATGCAAACACTGATAAGAACTCGCTTGACTACCACTACCGATAATGTAGTGTATAAAATTATGATCACCGCTTAAAAAAGCAAAGACTTACCCCAAACTTGCGGTTTTTTGTCTGTCCGTCCACCAGCACAAGCAGAAATCCATTCATACTTGAGTGCCGGGCATGACGTCATCGGCTTGCGCCACCCGCCACCTGAGCCAGAACCCCCATATTGTATCTACTTACTCCATTCCTCTCCGTGGTGACCTTACCTTATACAGTGCTGTGCATATGCTAAGCAACTCGCACCAAGTTTCAATAAACTGATTATTTACTCTGAAAAAAATAGTCAAACGGCAAGTATTATAATTTTTATTTATTACTTATATGAGTACAAAAAAATATATAATGACCAAAATAACAACAACTTCTTTCTCAATTAATTACAACAACAAAACAAAATTAACTTAATTTTAAGCTGTGCATAACTTAAGCAACTGTAAAGAGAACATAGAAGCCTATTCTTTTTCTCAAGTAGATAACGGTTCTTTTCAATTCATTTTGCATTGCTTGTTCGCACTTCAATTATATCAATGCAATTTAGTCGTCTAAAGGTTACAATTGTGACAAAACTGTGAAACTAAATCATGCAGCGTGTCAAATACGATAATAGCTTTAAATCTAATGTTATTTCGTTGTACCAGGCTGGCAAAAGTCAATCTGATATTTCGAAATCATTGAAAATTAATAAATCCATGGTTTCTAGATGGATTCATAAATTTAACAATACTGGTAATGTTGCAACATTAAGAAGTGGCGGGCCTCCACGCAAACTATCTTATCGTGATGATATTCAAATTAAAAAATTGATTTAAAAAAAACCCATTTATTTCTTCAAAAGAAATACTTAAAACTCTTAATTGTAATGTTAATTCAAGTACAATACGAAGACATGCAATCAAACTTGGATTAAAAAGTTATAAAGCCTGTAGTAAACCAATGTTGACAAAGAAGCATATGAAGAAACGGTTTGTTATTTTTAAGTTTCTAATAAAACAACAACAACATTGTTTTTCTAATTTTTAGTCTTGAATTCGGAAAAAAATATATTGATTGGAGTGTTGAGAAATGGAATACGGTTCTATTCAGCGATGAGGTTAAAGTCAACCTTTTTAATTCGGACGGTATGTGCACAGTAAGACATCAGAAGGGTAACAGACTAAATCCACGTTATTGTAAGCAGACTGTGAAACATGGTGGAGGTAATGTCATGGTGTGGACATGCTTCTCTGGAAACCGGCTTGGTCCTGTTCATTAAATTGTGGATAAAATGGACCGTTTTATGTATAAGGACATTTTAGAAACAAAAATGCTTCCTTATGCAGGATGGCATATGCCACTTCGTTGGGTGTTTCAGCAGGATAATGATCCGAAACACACATCGAAGTTGGTTAAAGATTGGTTCAATGCGAATAGGATTCAAGTGCTTGATTGGCCGGCACAATCACCCGACTTGAATCCGATCGAGAACTTGTTTGCTATTGTAAAACGGCGAATGGGGTCTTATCGATATACGAACAAAAAGGCCTTGTTCAAAGGATTTAAAAAGGAGTGGAAAAGCATCCCAAAAGTTATTTTAAGAAATTGAATTGCCTCAATGCCAAAAAGATGTGCTGCAGTCATAAAAAATGCAGGGTCATATACAAAATATTGAAAAGTTGCTTAAGTTATGCACAGCTTAAAATTAAGTTAATTTTGTTTTGTTGTTGTTATTAATTGAGAAAGAAGTTGTTGTTATTTTGGTCATTATATATTTTTTTTTACTCATATAAGTAATAAATAAAAATTATAATACTTGCCGTTTGACTATTTTTTTCAGAGTAAATAATCAGTTTATTGAAACTTGGTGCGAGTTGCTTATCATATGCACAGCACTGTAATTCTGCCATGGGCAATGCTGAAAAATTGTGTAGAGTTGCCAGATTGATCGTTTGCCTGTTGTCTGTTTATATTCCTCAATCCATATATTTTATCCTTAATTAAGTTGTTGACTATGTAGTTGGGGAAGTTATTTTTCTTAAGTATGGATCTCACTTTCAAAATGTTGTCCTTTTGGAATTTTATGTCGCTTATTTCTAATACCTTGTTAATAAGGTTGTTTGCTGCATTTATTTTTTGTTTTAGTGGCTGCGTGGAATTAAAATTGATCATCCTTCCAGACGATGTTGGTTTAGAATACCAATTCATGATTCATGATTTTTCCAATTAAAAATCTTAGCAATACTTCGCTTGTATTGCTTTCTAGGATTTCTAAATGTGTGGAATCGTAAGAGGCTCATTTAGAGGGTTTATTTAACACATAGGAAGTTTATATACAACAATTGAAGTTTAGTCCAAAGGTACGGCCGCTGATTTCCGTGTATACTATCTGAGGCTTGCCGTTTTCTGCAGAGAGGTGACGGCCTAGCAAAATATTAATTCAACTTGAAAAACATTTTGTGTCGATGGAATTCGAACAATTCGGGTTTTTTGTATACAAGCCACGCACCCACGCACTATTGCGATTAGCTATAGCTTTATTTATTGAGCTATTGAACCATTGTTTTTGTTGAACTTTTATATGTTTAGTTTTAATGCGAACAGATTCATCGAAAACCATTCTTAAATAATGTTGAAGAAGTGTACATAAACCTTAGTTGATGTTAGGCCTGATCTTCAACAGATCGCATTCTAATTAATATTTTTTATTTTTTCTTTAAGCTGTGTATAGTTGGCTTGTCTGAAGTTGGAGTTTTAATAAATTGAAAAGCAATAAAGGTAATTCTAAGATCTGCATGTTATCTGTTAGGAGCCTTGCCAACAGTAAATTACTATTAAACTCACCTGTGGTAATAATATTCGAAAGCGAAAGTGATATATTTCCAATTAGACTAAGATAAAGCGTATTATCCAAATATCGATTTTAATTACAAATGCAATCAGATCCTATTAGATTGAGTAATGCTCTTTTCTGTGTGTAGAAAATTTTCTGAACGCATTCCAAGTACTTACAGCTGAAAGGCGAATCGTGAATGCATTGTTTGTAAATTTTTTTAATGCGGTTTTTTTAGCATTTGCTAACCCTAACTTATATTCGATTTCATGAAACAAATAATATTATTTTTAAATTTATGATACATTGATTTTGTCATTAATATTATTTCGTGTTATAATTTTACTTTTGAGCTAAAGAGTATTGTTTACACAAGTAAGGCGGCTTTGCAAAAAGTTGGCGTTACGCGAATTGAAATGATTATTATTTTACATTTTCGTTGTTTGCTTGAAAATCATATGCTAGAAAACAAATACATGGAAACTAGTCCAAATGCATTACCCTGTAGGAAAATCAACTAATTTAAAAGTAGTTGAAAAAGTAGTTTTTTGTCAACCACAACTAGTTGAAATTCGGACTTTTTTCCATTGAACGAACTAACATATTTTGTATGGTGATGTCCGCTAAATAAGTCAATTGACTTTCGTCTGCATATATTTTCAACTACTTGTTAAACTAGTTAAATTTAAATTATTTTTTAACTACTTTAAAATAAATCAATTGAAAACTAGTTCATATTCCACTTACTGAAGATGAATTTAAAAGCATGAAAAAAATTAAATAAAAAAGTCTTTTGAAAAAAAGTTTGAAAGAAAGACTGTTTTGAAAAATAAATACATAAATTCATTACGTGAATGCATAAGGCGTCGTAAAAAATTAAATAAAAAAGTCTATTTAGAATTGAAGTGGATGCCGCCTTAATATAATTCAAAGTAGTTCATATACTAGTTTATTTTAAACTAGTTTTATAATTAGTTGCTTTTAAAAACAAGTTAGTTTGTTCCTATAGGGTACATACACACGCTTATACACATACACATATGAATATGGAAACATACTGCGTTTGGGTAATTTTGGAAATGACTGCCTAAAAAAGAAAGAAGAAGCAACTTCCTGCTGCTGCTCCACCCTTGACACAAACTCTCATACACGTTGACAACATCGCACATCCTGGCGTTGCTCCATGCTTTTGTCTAATGGTTTCCGGCAAGCGTCCAGCAATGGAAATTCGTACAAAGCGCGCTCATACGCACGAATGCATCAAACGCGTTTGTGTGTATTTAAAGTGGACATGGGCGAGTGTATGTATGTGGCTGTGTATTGTTGTGTTTAAGCGTTCCTTTGTTTTAGAAACTTATAGTTTCTTTTTTCCTACTACTACTAATTTTTTATTTTTAATTTTCCTTTTTTATGTTGTTCTGGTACGCTTGTCGACGTTTGTCTAACGGCATCTACTCGTGATAGAGGTCAACTAAACGGACTCAAACACACACACACACATACACGAAGACAAGTAGACTGTGCACAAAAGGATATTTTTGTAGTTGTTGCTTTTAATGTTGTTGTAACTACTGTCCTGCAGTTACAATTAAACACATGTTCGCTGTGGGTTCCACAGAAAAGATTTTGCAAAAAAGATTTTTTTATTTATTTTTTGTTGTTTTTATTGTTGTGCGTTTTTTATGCTATTTCAATTGTTATAAAATGCGAGACAACACTTTGCGCCTGTCAACGAAACTCAAAACAGACGAAATTTTACAATAAAAAACAGCCACCAGACAACAAAATGCGCTGTTGCAATTACAACTACAAAACTTCTTTTATGCCCAGTGGGAATTTGTTTGCTTTTTCAAAATTCTATACCATTCAGCTGCTTCTGGCTTCACAATAAGCTTTCATACATACCTAAGTTTTTTGCTTTTTCCTACCTCAAGCTGACAAGTTGATTTTTTTTTTATTGCTGTTTTTTGGACAAAGGACTACATGTACCAAGCTGTTTTTAGTGGACGCTGATCAGCTTATTGCTCGCAGTTTTGTGGCAGCAACGGCATTGCCGTCTATCTTTTGGGCTGTAACAACTTGGGAGGCTCCGTGGAAGAGACGCTTATAAATTTTAAGTAATTTGAAATTTATTTCAATTAACTACTATGACTTGATTTGCATTGATTAACTTATTTTCATTTTTTTTTTTACTTTGCATAGCGCTGAAAACTGAAGAGTTAAGTTTTCTCAAAATCTTATGATTGCATTCGATTAACCGGTAAATTTTACATATGAAATGGTTGACCGAGTTGATTTAAAAGAAATTTCAATATCCTTTAAATAATCAAACATGAGGCTATAAAAAATTCCAACAATATGACAGTTGTTGCTTTGAGTTGTTTAAGTTTTTGAGATATTATTGAACAGACAGGCACACTCAGATGGAAGTTTCTCGGAATATGAGGAAATAAGCAACATATTAAGAGAAAAATGGTAATGACTTTGCTCCCCAAATTCCCCCAAAATCGTAAAAAGCTTCCATGAAAAAGAGAAATATTTTCTCATCAATAAAAATACCTTCTCTTTAACAGATGAATATTTCTTTAAAGCAGGTTCAACCGTTTTCTTTATTGTGTCAATTTTTCCCGAAAACAGAGAAATATTTATTCAATTTTAATAAATCTTTTCTTTAAATTGCGTTTATAGTTTCTCACATAAAAAGAATACTTTTTTAAAAGAGTATTCT
This sequence comes from Coremacera marginata, assembly GCA_914767935.1. Lineage (NCBI taxonomy): Eukaryota > Metazoa > Arthropoda > Insecta > Diptera > Sciomyzidae > Coremacera > Coremacera marginata. The sequence continues at coordinate 194,086,292 of OU612043.1, forward strand.
TTAAATTTTTAATATTCATATAATATTTGTGCAACATATTTCTATATTGCGTACTATATTGCGTACTTTTTCTCTAAAACAGAGAAGTATATCTGGAACTACGGTTTAATATTTATTTTATCTGTATTGAGACCGTATCGAGTATGCATTTTGTAATAAAAACAAAAAAAAAAGAAGAACAATAAGAATCTTTCGACTTTCAAAATTTTAATTTTTTTTTTTTTGTTTTTATTTAAAATAAAAGGCAAAAATAAAAGGCAACATTTTTCTGGTATTCTACAATAAGATAGGTTCTAATGATGCCTTCAAAAGAACAGTACGACAACTTTTTTCACTATATTATGTTGGTTTGAAAATTTAAAACTAACTAATACTTACAATCTCTGATTTAGTGAAGTTACACTCCTTTTTTCTTTTTGTGAAACATCCGCTTTAACTCAGTTCTACGCAAATTAAAAGTATAAATAATGTATTGTGATTCGGCTGTAAAAATATTAGTTTAAAATATGTTACGAGGTACAGGTAGAATAATTGTTGTTCCATTACTTTTCAGGACAACTTATAAAAACTCCAGAAATTTCTTGTGAGAACCCATTTTATAAATGCACCCAAAGAATCAGCGGCTATGAGCAACATAAAAACAAAAAATCCCTTTGAAGGAAAAATCGTTATAATATGTAGAATATTCAACACTTGCTTTTCACAACATCATTCACTCGCTCATACGTTTTTTACTTATTTTTAAGTACCTAATTCAATTTAAGAAATAAAATAATTTTTAGAGAAGAAGACTTTTTTTATTTTTCGGAAAGGATTTGTTTTTATTAAAGAAAATATTTCGCGTAGTGAATTGTTTATAAACAATAGAGAATATTTTTCATTAACCGACTTCTTTTCTATAAATTTTTCTCTAAAAATGAGAATTTTTTTGTGCGACAAAGATACATATCATTATTAGACACATGAAATATTTTCATTTCCCACAAGTGAATAAAAATTCCTTCGATATGTGAAAATTTATTCCAATTGATAAAAATCTTATTGAAAATAGAGAAAATTGCTACTATCGATAATAGAGAAAATTTTTATCACAAAAACATGTGTTTTTTTTTCTGAACGCAGACAGATCAGATCAGATTTCCACATTGCAGCAATAAGAAAACAAAGTCATGAATGTCTTTCGATCTTATGTGTTTTCTGTTCTGATCTGCCTGCCTGTCTGAACCGGCGTTCACTGTGTTCGCTGTCTTTTTCGGATTGCGATACATACATTTTATTAGGTGCGTTTTTTATTGATAAAAAATAAAAGAAATATTTACAATAAATATAAATTTTAACAAATTTAAAATTTTGAAAACTGAGTTCAAAAATTTTTTTGTAACATAACGCATTACCGACCTTAACAAGTCAAACTTCGTTAGAAATTTTCGACCTTCACCCTCCCCACCCCCTAAATGCGTTACGAAATTTGTGAACAACCCATATTCTACCCGTACTTAAAAGTAATAGAAAATTAAAAACTTTATTTTGATTTTGTTCGGAATTAAATTCAGAACATGGTCTTAAATACTAAAAAGTATAAAATATTTTTAATATCTGATAGTACTAATAAACCGTAAAAAATACATTAATAACATTTATAACAACAAAGGATATAGAAATTTACCAACATAGACAAGAATCCAACAAGAATCCAACTTAAAGCATAGAAAATCTACGACAAGCGAGAAACTCTGGCATAGAATAATGTCTTATATAAAATTACGCACAACTATAAATCACCACTGGCTGAGGAGTAAATTAGGGTAGTACTTCTACCGTACATACTACTTGCACAACGAAATATTTTACAAAACTAAAGGTAACAAACCAGTGAATTACTCACATAATTTAGAGCAACGCGTTAAGTAAATCTTTGAATGCTTTCAAGCAGTCAGCTATATAGCCAGCACCTTGGCTTACGTATGTGAAGGAATATTCCTTCAAATATTCATGGAGCTCAGCTTTCAACTACCAACATCTAGTATGCATCTATCTATTGTTCCCTGTTGTTGTTTTTCTGTTTTATACTTTGACAGCGAGCGCGGCGAAAAACTTTAGTGATTATTACTGACGGCATTACGTGACTGAGTTAGAAAGTGACGATAATGTGACCGAGTGGATTTTAGGAAAACTGCTTCATTGTTACCACGATTCGGCAGTTGATAATGCTAGAAGGCATAAATAAAAAGCAGTGATTTCGGCAGGTAGAGAGCAGCCAATAAGAGTTGGTCTCATTGAATATTCAGAAAGTAAGAGAAAAAACAAAGAAACCATAAAATCATGAAGTATTTATTAGTAGTTAATGTTATATTTGCGGTGTTTAACATAACAGTTAAGGAAGTTGAGGAAGCTGAGTAAGTTGTGATTAAAAATTGGGCGAGGACGAACATGACGTTAAGTAGATTAATAGACTCCATTTCTACCCAATATACATGAATTTGAATTTGTTCTTAAAGCTCTTTTTTTTCTAACATAAAGAGTTGAAATTTTGAGAAACTTATGATGTTTGACTAAATTAACCCATCATTACCATAGCCATAACTATAACCATACTCATAATCATAATCATAATCATAATCATAATCATAATCATAATCATAATCATAATCATAATCATAATCATAATCATAATCATAATCATAATCATAATCATAATCATAATCATAATCATAATCATAATCATAATCATAATCATAATCATAATCATAATCATAATCATAATCATAATCATAATCATAATCATAATCATAATCATAATCATAATCATAATCATAATCATAATCATAATCATAATCATAATCATAATCATAATCATAATCATAATCATAATCATAATCATAATCATAATCATAATCATAATCATAATCATAATCATAATCATAATCATAATCATAATCATAATCATAATCATAATCATAATCATAATCATAATCATAATCATAATCATAATCATAATCATAATCATAATCATAATCATAATCATAATCATAATCATAATCATAATCATAATCATAATCATAATCATAATCATAATCATAATCATAATCATAATCATAATCATAATCATAATCATAATCATAATCATAATCATAATCATAATCATAATCATAATCATAATCATAATCATAATCATAATCATAATCATAATCATAATCATAATCATAATCATAATCATAATCATAATCATAATCATAATCATAATCATAATCATAATCATAATCATAATCATAATCATAATCATAATCATAATCATAATCATAATCATAATCATAATCATAATCATAATCATAATCATAATCATAATCATAATCATAATCATAATCATAATCATAATCATAATCATAATCATAATCATAATCATAATCATAATCATAATCATAATCATAATCATAATCATAATCATAATCATAATCATAATCATAATCATAATCATAATCATAATCATAATCATAATCATAATCATAATCATAATCATAATCATAATCATAATCATAATCATAATCATAATCATAATCATAATCATAATCATAATCATAATCATAATCATAATCATAATCATAATCATAATCATAATCATAATCATAATCATAATCATAATCATAATCATAATCATAATCATAATCATAATCATAATCATAATCATAATCATAATCATAATCATAATCATAATCATAATCATAATCATAATCATAATCATAATCATAATCATAATCATAATCATAATCATAATCATAATCATAATCATAATCATAATCATAATCATAATCATAATCATAATCATAATCATAATCATAATCATAATCATAATCATAATCATAATCATAATCATAATCATAATCATAATCATAATCATAATCATAATCATAATCATAATCATAATCATAATCATAATCATAATCATAATCATAATCATAATCATAATCATAATCATAATCATAATCATAATCATAATCATAATCATAATCATAATCATAATCATAATCATAATCATAATCATAATCATAATCATAATCATAATCATAATCATAATCATAATCATAATCATAATCATAATCATAATCATAATCATAATCATAATCATAATCATAATCATAATCATAATCATAATCATAATCATAATCATAATCATAATCATAATCATAATCATAATCATAATCATAATCATAATCATAATCATAATCATAATCATAATCATAATCATAATCATAATCATAATCATAATCATAATCATAATCATAATCATAATCATAATCATAATCATAATCATAATCATAATCATAATCATAATCATAATCATAATCATAATCATAATCATAATCATAATCATAATCATAATCATAATCATAATCATAATCATAATCATAATCATAATCATAATCATAATCATAATCATAATCATAATCATAATCATAATCATAATCATAATCATAATCATAATCATAATCATAATCATAATCATAATCATAATCATAATCATAATCATAATCATAATCATAATCATAATCATAATCATAATCATAATCATAATCATAATCATAATCATAATCATAATCATAATCATAATCATAATCATAATCATAATCATAATCATAATCATAATCATAATCATAATCATAATCATAATCATAATCATAATCATAATCATAATCATAATCATAATCATAATCATAATCATAATCATAATCATAATCATAATCATAATCATAATCATAATCATAATCATAATCATAATCATAATCATAATCATAATCATAATCATAATCATAATCATAATCATAATCATAATCATAATCATAATCATAATCATAATCATAATCATAATCATAATCATAATCATAATCATAATCATAATCATAATCATAATCATAATCATAATCATAATCATAATCATAATCATAATCATAATCATAATCATAATCATAATCATAATCATAATCATAATCATAATCATAATCATAATCATAATCATAATCATAATCATAATCATAATCATAATCATAATCATAATCATAATCATAATCATAATCATAATCATAATCATAATCATAATCATAATCATAATCATAATCATAATCATAATCATAATCATAATCATAATCATAATCATAATCATAATCATAATCATAATCATAATCATAATCATAATCATAATCATAATCATAATCATAATCATAATCATAATCATAATCATAATCATAATCATAATCATAATCATAATCATAATCATAATCATAATCATAATCATAATCATAATCATAATCATAATCATAATCATAATCATAATCATAATCATAATCATAATCATAATCATAATCATAATCATAATCATAATCATAATCATAATCATAATCATAATCATAATCATAATCATAATCATAATCATAATCCCAACCATAATCATATCTATAACCACAACCACAGTCAATTCGAGATTTTCTTCAAAAATTCAACATTTTTAAACTATCTATGGCGATGAAATAAAATCATTATATTTATTATTATTATTTGCCATTTATATTCGTTTGCAAAAATAAATAATATTTCATCACTTCGGTGTGTTTTCCACTCCTTCGAAGTGTCAACTTATTTTAGCTTATTTTAGCTTTAAACATACATATCAACGATTGATTTGAGCTGCAGGCCTGAGACATTTTCTCCTAAGACCATCTTCATCTTAAACGACTATCTTAACCTGTCATACATTTTAACTTCATGTTTGTTAACATTATTTTATTATGCCAAACAATAAATTTTGTTCATTTGGTTTTTTCCATTTGATGCCAAGCATTTCCTGAAGCCTCACCTTCGGCCTGAAAAGTTTTGAAAACTTTATGCTTTTACCTAGCTATTGTTTGGCATTTACACCTCAACTGCTTATGAAAACAAAAGTAGTTACAAGGTTCTAAATATTGTACAACAAAAGCAAATAACCGCAACAAACAATAAACTACAAAAGCAATGCAAATAATTTAGCAGTTAATAAAACTTAACTACGACTGGCTGCTGCTGCTGCTCCTGTCTATGACTTGTGAGAACTCAAAGCCCCTTAGGAGCTGCAGCCGAGTGTGTAAAATTATATTTTGTAAATTTACAATGAGTTAATTTAACTTTGTGCATTATTAAAGTTGTAAATAAACTGCAGCTCAGTCCATCACCAGCACTGAGTAGAGCCCGATATATCTGTGCAAATAGTTTTTGGCCTAGAAGCTAAATCTCATTGTTGTATTATTTTGTATTCAACTATATATAAGTATTCGTTTTAGCAGCGTAGCAAATGATTTCCCAACAATTGCTTGAATTTCACAAAATACATTGCATTTGTTGTTCATGGCTTTGTGCTGCATTAGGTGCGGTTGTTATTTTTTTTTCTCTATTTTATTTTTGTTTTTTGGCTAATTTTGGTTAGATTTTCGGTTGCGTTTCTAATTTAGTGGATTTTTGGGATGTTGGTGGATACTAATTTCGAGTTAATTTTATTCGCAAAATTTTCAAAACTAATCTCAGCCCATAAGCTGCACAAGCTCACAATTTATAAATTTAATTTAGAAATATTTAATATTAATGTTTTGGAAATTTGATAAATTAGGCAATTTTCAACATTCCAATGAGAATAATATTAGTTTCGGAAATATGACTCTTTGTGCATAATATGATTAAATTTCTATTTGCTTAAGCAAATTATTACTTAAAGCACTGTTATTATAATGGAATATGAAAATTTTTTATGCAATACATATATTTTTGTAAGCATTTGAAAACGTAATTTTTGTCTTTTACTTATTTTGCTATAAAAGTACTTCCCCAAAATGTCCATGGAAAGTTAGTGAGTACAAACTGAGTATAAACAGAAAATATATATTTAAAAAAAAATAAACTCTTCTGTCTACATAGGACTAGTAAAGGAGAGTTGTTACGATTGGGGCAACTTAGCCTTATGGTTTATGATTCTCTTCAGCTGGAATCAAACTATATGTCGTTGAAAAGCTATAGGCTGAAGCTAAAATTTTGCTGAATTAAGTATAGATATACTATACTATACTATTTTTATATTGCTGCAGGAATAAAAAAATGTGGCCATCTGGTGAAATGTTAGGTTTTGTGGGCCTAAATTCAGTGAGTCGTCATGAGTGGGACACCTGAAAATATCTTCTAAAAATGTAGATCAAATGCCATACTATTGAAATTTCATAAATACTTTTTTAATTTTTAAAAGATTAAGGGACAATAAAAGTTGGTTTATTCTTGTGAATAATTTTTTAATTGGCATTCTCAATGTCATTAAAAATTAACTCATATTCCTAACGTATCGCGACAAACTTGACTTAGGAATCTCGAAATCAATTGCAATTTTTCTCAGTGGTTTTCTATGATTAATAAAATCTTTGATTGCTTTAAGCGTAGTTTCATAATTTTGGAAAAAATATCATAAAAGACAACTTCTACTAAAAACGCGAAAAGCATTGTGTCATGTATGACAAATGTGAAAAAAAATTTTTGGTTTTTCTATATACATTTTGTGGCAACCATGGAATTCCAAAATTTTGCAGTAAATTTTCTTCCAGTAAAATATGGTTTAGGAAATAATTTGGCCTTTTAACGCCCACAAATCAATAAAAATGCTATATCTCCAAAACTACAGTGCTGATTCAGCTGAAATTTTGGCAGTGAATTTCCTTCCAATGGAGGATGGCTTAGAAAAAATATTAACACATCCCCTTTATTTGGTCAGTACATTTTCTTCGCCGTCGCATTTCCACCGCCCACATGTTAATTTAATGAAAAAGACGAAAAAGTAAAAAGTAAATAGTAAGTAAAGAAAAGAAATTTATAAAACAAGCCTTTATTTAAAATAGAACACGTGAACTTAACAGGAAAAATTAATTTAAGTGACATTTGTATGCTTATTTTCAGCTTAATCGGATGCCAACAAGTTTTCCAAAAATGGTTTGCAAATTTTTATGGACATACATACTTACATACACACATTCATAAATACGAACGTAGCAACTTTAATAAAAGCTTTTAAAAATTATACATTAAAATTTGTAATATATTAACTGCATAAAAAAAATCGTGAATATTTCCGACATAAGTCGGAAAGATCACACAAACATGCAGCTCTGCCCAAAACTATTCTACAAAGTACTCAACTGCAATTTAGGGTGCTCGCAAATATCAAAAGTACTCAATCTATCCATACCCAACTACCCAAGTCAGTGTGAATACCCCTATTATATTCGAAAAGTAAAATTATATTCTATAATAGCAACTTCTTTATTTGTTTCTTGTGTAATTTTTTGGTGACAAGTTTCTTTTCTGTTAAAAATTAAATGTTTTTCATTCTAACGTGACAAACTTTGAATTCCTTTAAATTTCTAATGACTTATATTTTATGGACAAAGCTTTTATGTTTGACCAAGGTGACAAAACATCCTGATTTCGACGGGAGATTTCAGCTTTCAAGCACCGGCTGTCCCCAGAAATAAGCTAAAAAATAAATGTTCTTTATAATCTTGAAATTTGAATGTAAATAAGTTGATACAAAATGTTCAATAAAAATTTTACTTTTCTTTAAAATAGATTTTAAGAAGCATATTTGTGCTTTCAGCTTATTTAAAGCAGTAGCTTTAAAAAATTACTTCAAATTAAAAAAAAAAAAAAACATAATTCAGTTTCGTTGGAGGTTTGTTTTCTGTTCATCGAAATGTACTGGCTCATTCTAAAAGATCTGAGCTTAATGCTTAAAATTAGTATTAAAGAAAAACTGTTAAACTATGGAGTTATATCCAACACAACTCAACAAAAATGTTGTGAGATGCTTTGACAGTCATTGGATGGACTTGTGCTAATAAGTTTTCCACGAATTGATTTAAATTATTCAGTAAATTTGAAGTTGCCTCCTTTTTGCCACAAATTTGTAAATACTACACACATTTTCCAAAAAATGCTACTTGGTGAACTTAAGAGAAGTTTTAATAAAGTCCACTTAAAATGCATGAATTTTATTCTTTTAAAATTAAATATTGTTCTCAAACACTTAGCTTAGTTAAATGTAAATTTAATAATATTTGCTTTTATTTGCATATTATAACAAATTTTAAATTCGTGGCAGGATAAAACTGTTAAAAGTATGCCTAAATAAAAAACCATTTTCAATTCAATTTTTAACAGATCTTCCATAATCACATAAATAAAAAAACAAAATCCGATAAAAACTGAAATAACGCAATTCATTCTATTGAAAAGTTCTCAATTATGACCATGGGCGTACGCTGGATTTTTTCTAAGAGGAAGAAATTTTATGTTATTTTATCTTGTGCCATGCCTCATTATGGGCATTACAAATGGAGTGACAGAGTTAATTCATCCCTTATCCAGATCGCATGGGGGTATAAAAAGAAATTTTTGTTGTTCAAAAGTTTTCAACATACATATAATAATACTTAGGCCTGCGTGTGCTTTATTTAATCAATGACCCTGTAGAAGAGCACTCCTTACTAGTTTGTATGTATATTAATATTATATTATGACCAAGATTGCCAGTTTTGTGAGAAAAATCCCATTCGTGGTAATTTTTAATTACCTTTGGGAATTTTTTTTGGAAGTGCCCATGGTATTTTTTAATTCAAAGTTGTATTTTTTAATTAGCATTTTATTGCCTTGGATATTAGAGAATTTTTTTTCTTCGAATGATTTTTTCACATTTATTAAGCAAAAACTTAGTATGGAATCGTGAAATCATTGCCATTATACGCAATAAACGCTCTGTTTACACCACGATTTTATGTCGTAAGGTACGTATGTAAGAACCCTTAAACTTTTGTTGTTGCAAAATACGCTTCTAAATATATCGCTCTTATGCTAGTAACATCACAAATACGGCGTTCATTAAATTCCGCTATTATATCTTTGGTTTTTTACTTGTAAAGAGTTAGAGCAACCGAAGTGTTAAGACCTTTGTTCGTACGTTTTTTATCCCGGATTATAAAGTGCTTTCGGAACATCTCCAGATTTACCGAAAATTTCGATTTATTATGGGATTAATTGTAATATTTTTTAATGCGTTTGTGATTTTTTTGGAATTTTTAATTGTATAAGGGATTTTTGATGGTATTTTTTAAAATAGTGGTATTTTTGTGGTAATTTTTTATGACTGTAAATGTTTGATGTAAACTATCAAAAGTGTTCACTCCTCTTCTTACTCTTGAATTAAAAAAAAAAATCATTTCGTCTCTTTGTTTTGTATGGAGTCCGTTGAAAAAAAAAATATTTTTTTGCTTCTCCTGAGTGTTGATATATATATATATATATATTAGGCCGGGTCGATTTGTGGGGAGGCAAAAAAATCGCCCATTGCTCTATGAAAATCGTATTCTTGGGATCAAAATAAGAAACTTTGCCGAAGGAACCATACCTCTAAAACGAATTCTGATGTCCCCGAATTTGGGTCGAACTTTTGGGTAGGGGCAAATTTTGAAAAATCCCACTTTGAACCATTTAGAGTGCTCCAATCGAGTCCAAATGTATGACCGACCCCCACTAACTTTGGAGGCCCGACCCACCCATGTCAGTGGCACACCCCCTGGAACCCCCTGGGGGTTCCCCATACAAACATTTCAAAAAATCGCCAGTTTTGGCACTTTACATGAAAAAATAAGCGAAATGCCTATGTTTTTTTCTTTTTGGAGTTTTTTTTCTCTTTAGAAATTTATTCAACCCTTTTAAAAAATGAAGGTATCACTGTGACACAATTGCAAATCGGAAAATTGCTAGTGTGCGTTTTTTAAGGCACCACAAGACACAGCTGCATGTCGTAAACTTACTTGTGTAGTTTTGTTATAGCACCTTCTTAAGAAATGAAGGTTGTTTTTACAACCCTTTTTGTGGGTATTTTATGGCACCTTCTTAAGAAATGCGCGTTTTATGCAACCATTTTAACATTTAAGGTATCACTGGAATGCACCGCAACCCTTTTAAAATATTAAGGTATCACTGTGACACAATTGCAGATCCTAAAATTGCTTGTGTGCGTTTTTAAGCCACCACAAGACACAGCAGGTAGAATTGAAATTACCATTTCATTCTTATTACCTCGTCTCGTAGACCATATATAACGCAACAGTTTTTGTGAATGCATTAAGTCGTTGTGAAGAACTCAAAGTGTGAGTGCTAATTTCAGATAAAAAAATATTTTAAAAAAAAAAATAATAAGTGAAGTTGACCATTCCAAATCAAAAAGTTTACAATGAATCCACCATCCTCAACACCGCAAGATGAAGCAACAACAACTATCGAAAACCCAATGAGTCATATACCCAAGCACGATGTTACTGTAACATCATACTGAAACTCTTCCGGTAAGTTATTGCTATCACTCTTTTATTATAATTGTCAACCATTTTTAATTATTTTATTATTATATATTTTCAGATGGTGGACGGCTTCCAGAAAATTGAGTTGCAAAATATGCCCCCGCTCCAGAAAAAAATTGAATTTTCCACCGATTCGAAGTACTTATACGACATTGCCCATGCAATTTCTAGCGGCGTGGTTTCGGTGGATCTGGCTAACATCAAACCAGGGAAAATTGTGCATTCTCGGTGGCTCAGCAAGGCCGCTAGATTATTACGATTATATGTGACAACGGAAAATCCTGATGCAAATTTAAGAATTCTGGTTGAATTTATAATTAAATGTTATGTGCCAATGTACTTCAATATCAAGTATTACAGCTCTGTCTTGTACGGCAGTGCATTATTTTTCAACTTCATTAGTTGGTCACGATTTCTAGAACCTCGTTTACGCAAAATTGTCAATCAAGTAATTACAGATAATTCATATTATGTGCATTCGGAAAATATCTTGTTATCAATGTTGTTTGATGATAGCAAAGAAAAGCGCGACTGTGCTATCAACATAATTCTACGCTATCGAACAGATGTTGACGACCCAACGCAACTTAGAGCTTATAAAAAACCAGATATAAAGTTTAATTGCACAAGTTACACGGAAATGATCAATATGAATGACATAAATAACGTATTTGAACCACCATTCACGCGAAGCATTCCGTACGATACATTGAAAGAATATTTAAATCAAGATGATCCACCGTTTAATGATCCAAAAATTGCATCACACATACAAGGAACGGAACGACATGTTCAATTGCTAGCTAGCGTTTCCAAACGGGTTATACCGGAAAATGTAGAGGCTGTTATGGCAACGACATTTGAGAGCCGTGCGAAATTGCCCAGACTTGAAAGTAAAAAAGACTTCAAACAATAATTTTTTTTGGTTTTTTTCTATAACTAACTTATATTCATTTTTTCATTTACATATGTTCTGACTAAATAAATTTCAAAAGAGAAAAAGTAGATATTATTATAAATAAATAATAAATATTATTATAAACAAATAAATAAAAATAAAGAAAAAACATAGCCATTTCGCTGATTTTTTCATGTAAAGTGCCAAAACTGGTGATTTTTTGAAATGCTTGTATGGGGAACCCCACAGGGGGGTTCCAGGGGGTGTGCCACTGGCATGGGTGGGTCAAGCCTCCAAAGTTAATGGGGGTCAGTCATACATTTGGACTCGATTGCAGCACTCTAAATGGGTCAAAGTGGGATTTTCCAAAATTTTCCCCTACCCAAAAGTTCGACCCAAATTGGGGGACATCAGAATTCGTTTTAGAGGTATGGTTCCTTCGGCAAAGTTTCTTGTTTTGATCCCTAGAATACGATTTTCACAGAGCATTGAGCGATTTTTAAATAGACCCGCCCTAATATATATATATATATATATAAAGATAGTGTGCGATATATTTTAGTGATTCATTAATATCCCAAGAATAATATTAAAACATAAATATTGGTGCGAAACGACTTAAACACTTTGTTTTTCTTGAAAAAACTTTTTTTAAATAGTGGAATTTGTAGCTCAGCCAATTTTTATCCGATGGACTTGAAATTTTATCTATAGCTTAACAAATAATACGTCTAGTAAAGCACTAAATATTCCTACAACTGATTGAAAATTGCGGTTTTTATTCACAAATTAAGATGAATTTTTCCACTATAAAAACCAAGTTCGAATAAAATTTTTTGTTTTTGTTCCAGATAATGGTTCTACGTAGCTCTGAGTTTTACAGTGTGAGGCCTAAGAAAAGAGAAAAGAGAAAAGAGGAAAGAGAAAAGAGAAAAGAGAAAAGAGAAAAGAGAAAAGAGAAAAGAGAAAAGAGAAAAGAGAAAAGAGAAAAGAGAAAAGAGAAAAGAGAAAAGTGAAGAATTTATCAGACTTATATAAGCTCATCTTATATGATCTTGTGCTTCACCTGCATTAATGAACTCATTTTCCGCTATTTGCGTAGGAATGCTTGATTTTTTTTTTTATTCTAGAATGTTTAGGTAATGCAACTAAAATATATGAGGTAAAGGAGCTGAAGAGTGCAGCCCTTAAAAAGTCAAATATTCTTGAAATGTACAAAAAAAATAATACCAAGTAATACATTTAACATAGAAAAGCTGTCGTAAATATTTTAGAGAATCTTTAGACCTGTAGGTCTTAAAAAACTTAAGGCTTTTTAATATTTAGCATTATGTCTCACTGTTATTTTTTATTGAAGTAAAGCTTTTTACGCCTCGTTCTGTGATTTGTTTGAGTGAAATCTGAAAAAATTTTGACAGTTTTTTTCATGGAAAATTGATTGTTTCTTTGTTGCTAGCGCTTGTTACAACAAGAAAATTTATTATTTTAATATTATAAATTAAAAATATTTTTTTGGCCCGCCGTGGGGGATTAAACCCGTACCTACTGATTAGGAGTTCAATACGAAAGAGTTGTTAATTCAATGTTAAGTTTATCAGAAGCTATGCTGCAGTAGATCGTTACCATCTATCAATATTTCAATTTCAAAATTTCCTTCTACTTGCCACAAGATGTTACCAGCATCGGTGTGTTTGCATTGTGAATGTGTTTGTGGTGTTGTTGGTACAAGGAAATATTTGCAATGCCGACAAGTGCGTTTTTTAAGTGTCAAAAATTGGTGATATCAATTAATATGGAATCAACTAACGCATGCATGCATGACATCGGCAAGGTATCTAAAATGTTTGTTAAATTTTGTTTTGTGTGTGTTTTATATTATATATTTTAATATATTTAATGTTATTTTAAATTTTTCAATTTAAATGTTATCAAATCTATGAAACTGCAGAAAAGCTTCGCTTCTCTCGTGTGTCCAATGACACACCTGTGTTTTTTGAACCTTTTGTTTTTAGATATTTTAGCATTAATTTAATTCATAAACTTGTAAATTATTCTGATTAGAATAGTTTTCTCTTTGTCAATTCAAAGGTATAAGAAAGTGCAAAATTGCAATGTAATTTCAAACACAAGAAAAGTAGGATGATGGGTACAAAATTTACGATTTTGTGGAACTATACGAATGATTTTAAAATTAAAAATTATTTATTTAAACATGCTTAGTAGTTATTACGGATTAAGGATGTTGCATTTGTAAATTCGTATAAGATTGATGAGGTTGGAAACTACGAAGAAAAGTTTAAAAAAAGTTATTAAGAAAATATGAAGTTTATGTTAATTTAACTTTTAAAAATAGTCTAAATAAACAACTGATTTTATGCAAACATTTTTTTAACACTCATTGCTAAAAAGAATACAGCTAATGCTGTAGCTATATAGAGAAGTAGTGCCGTGCATACCAATTCATATTAAAAATTGGCCGATTTGAGTGTTTAAATTATAAGCTTATGTTTTTAAAAGAGAATTACATTTTTACCAGTACTTTCAAAAAATTCCTTTCAAAAGTTATTTCGTTAATAATTCCTGTAAACATACAGTTTATAAATTTGGCTTATACGCATCAATATATACCAATTACGTGTAAAATACGTGTAAAAACAAAAAAAAAAACTTGCTTTTTTCAAATTTATCATTCATTTTTGTAAATTTATAAAGCTTAACAATAAGCTAGGTACATAAAAAGTACTTTATAAATATAATTTTTTTTTTGAAAGTAATGTTCAGGCTTTTCTATAGAGGGCACTGAAAATGACATTAAAAAAAAGACATTCAAAACGGTTCGATGGATATCGCCTTTCCCATGTACCTGAAGCAAAAAAATGTCATTTTAAAATACAGATTATTAATTTGCCATACCCCTACGTATGACCCCCGGGGGGTTTTTTAAAAAATTATGGCGAAAGTTAGAGTAAAAAGTTAAAAAAAAATAGATTTTCGCAGGCTTTTTTGTATATTAAAATAGTAGTTACTTCAATTTAAGGGGGCATTAAGATTCATTGAAATTGAACCAAAAGGTTTTGAGTTATCTACCGAACCGTTTTAAAAAACTAGTTTCGGGGAAATCGCGTTTAAACCTTTTATTTTTTGAAATTTTGCATATATTTTTTAAATTATCAGTTAATAAACTTAGTATTATTTAATCTGCAATGCCAGATATAGTTTTAAAAACATGTATATATATTCTAAAAACTGTGAAGAACATATTAAGCAAAAAAATTTTTTTTTTGATCAATTTACACGTATACGTATATTATACCTTAAAATAGAAATATAATAAAATAATATACATTTTTTGTCTTACGTCTAGAAGGGAGGGGGGACAACTATCTCTCTCTTTACCCCTGCGCACGCGCTTGCTTATGACTTAAATGACTTAAAAGTTAAGTGAACACGTCGTGCAGATTTTAATAAAAATATAAATAATTCATTTCTCTGCAGCGTAGCAATATGCAGCAGACAAGCAGCTGAGTCCTGTTTTGCCAATTTCGTTTGTGTCACGTCCTTAATGCTATTTTACATTTTCAATGAATTTCATAAAGTGTGTGATTTTCATATTAATTGAATTTTAAATTTGTATGTTTACCGGAAAGTATAAGTATATAAATACGTTAGTCATCAGTTTAATTGATAAAATATGATGATGATTTAAATGTAGAGTGCAAGGATATGAAATCATTTCAAAATTTTCTATAATGGAAACTTGTAGTTGATTAAAGCTTTAATTAGGTGAGGTCTTAATGGTTTGAAAACAATTTTGGTGAAATCAAATCAGTCAACCTCATAAGAAGAAGTGTGGCAGTTTTTTGCTAAACATTAAAAAACCTGAACGGTATTTGAACGCTTGGAATCGACTAAAGTGATAATAGTTAGTTTATAATTAAAATAAGCGCTTTTTCTCCATGTTAGGTGGTTATCAAATTGACACTAACGTTTTTCCTATTTTTACAATCAAACGAACGCTGTTGTCAACCATCACCTTAGCCTATTTCACCCCTGAGCTTAATAAGTTTAGAGAAATAACTCGAAGATCCAAACAAGAAGGCGATAGTTTTCATAATAAACAAAAACTATTTAATATTAAAGTCCAACTTATTAAAACAAAAAATCATTAATAATAACCTTTTGAAATTGCTAAAATTTAGTTGCCGACACAATAAATATTCATGAGTAGCTTTCTCTTCATCAAAAATAGAAAAAGAGTCAGAGTTACAAAAACCAGAACAAAAGCAAAGTACAACAAAACTATTTCAGTAAAATGTCCTAGCAAAATTTTGTTTCATCTTTGTGACAAAGCCTAAGAATTGAAACAAGTGCAACACCACCACTAACAACTGCAAAAAAAGCAACAACAAAAACCACTTGAACAATACGAACAATATATGAACAACGCTGGCCGACATTTATGCAAATGCACTGGAAATAGTAGGAGCAACAAAAAAGTATTAAAATACTAACAACAACGAAAAGCAACACTAACAAAAACTGACACCAACATCAACGACAACGCAAGCATCAACACAGTTAGTTGGCTTCTTCTAGGTAAAGTGCAAATACGTATCTAAGTATGTGTGTGAAGGATTTTTTGGTGCAACTTTTTCTTCATTCATTTATGCATTTTATTCATTTACTTATTTAGTTCCCATTGTTTTCTATGTTGAATTCTTGTCTATCCGTCTGTCTGTCTGCTTGCGTGTCTGTCCGTCTGACTAGCTGTGTGAATGAACATCAACAAAGAAACACTCGAGCTAATCGCTTTTTGTACATCCTGTTGTGTAAAGCGTCTGCCTTTATTTTCATGGTATTATTTCGGGAACAATTGCAACAAGATCATTTGTTTTAATTTATATGCATTACACCGGTATTGTTCTGAAAAAAAATGTTTATAAATAATTAATTTATATCCTGTGGTTATCCTGGCACAGTTGTTCTGTACCTTTTTCAGAAGATAAAAAAATTACACGTGTATTGACGTTTTAAGAGCTTACGTCTGAGTAATTTTTAATATGGTTTTAATTTACAAACTTTCTCTCTCTCATTGGCATTTTCTAATGAAATATATATATACACAAAAAAATTAACGAAATGGCCACTCCGAACGGCTTATGTTCTCAAGAAGCTTTTCATGACAATTTTTACTCTCTGAGGCTTGCAGAGAGGTGACTGCGCCACGGCCGTCAATTTGATTTCTTTACTTTTCGCTTTTTTGATAGGAATATAATACTGAAACGAAACGTAAAATGGTCGCAGCATTTAATCAGAAATGTGATTTCAGAAAAATCAAGTGCACAAGTTTGGACGTAAAATACATTCGGGTTGGGAAAAGAAAAAATGTATAGTTTTTGACTCATAGGACATTTTGAAATTGACCATCGAGGTATTTGTAACATCACATACTCAAAACTTTTTCAACTCGTTGTCTGCAAACGATCCTTACAAAGAAAATCTTATGAGATTTTTAAGCATTGATCCTAGCTACTATTGAAATGGTGAGGAATATTGTTGTCATAAATCATGGAGAGGACGCTGTAAGTGATTGAAAATCACCAGAAGTTTTTTTTCTTACAAAATAACAAAAGACTCCTCTTTTGTACCTTACAACACTACTAAAAAGTACGCAAATAGGGGAACAAAACAAAAATTAATTAAAAAAAATCATTTTTTGTAAAGAAGGTATCAGAAAAAACTGAATTGTTGGTAAAATAATGACCCCATTTTCATATTTTGAAACTACATGGAACTACATGGAACGATTCACCTTATTTTTTGCATTTTTTGCAGAACTTCAAAGTTACAAATCAATAAAAAAAATTTTGAAACTCTTGAATCGAAATGGGTTTTAAGGTCAAAGGTTAATTGTATCAAAAATTCATTCGCATATTTCAGTTTAACGAGCAATTCTACATAAAAGTATGCCATAATAAAATGTCTTCGTGTCACTGTTATCTTTTTAAAAATTTAATTATATAACATTAAATTATTAGTTTATTAAAACCACGTCTTATGGCGGCGCCTTTTCAGTTTTTGGAATTTTTGGATTTTTTTTCTTGACTTACACATAATTATGACATTCAGCATTCATATTCTGCCCCTGCAGGGAGGTACTTAAATATAATAATAAAATGTATGGAGCCTTGAACCCATCTAAGCTAACCGTATATTTAAATCGAGCAAAGATTTAAAAGGGATTTGAAACACCAACATCAACAAGTGTAGCAGCTTAAGAAAAAATTTTGTTTTTGTTGAACTGAAGTGTGAATTCTTATTCTAAAGCAGCCATCGAAAATAGCTGTTATAACTTCACGTTCAAAGCGAACATCAAAGAGTTATAAAAAACTGAAACAAACAGCAGTTTTCACAATTGTCGAACATCCAAGTTATAACGCATCGCCACTTATTGGTATTCTTGTTAACGTCAGAAAAGCTTTCATTTGTGCTTAGCTCTTTTTACATGGTCAAATTTTTCACAAAATAATTGGTTAAACACATCTTGAAATGTGTTAATATAATATAAATAAATATAAATAATAAATAAATATAAATAATAATTTAATATAAATCAATATAACGTGTTCTATGAATTTTTCGTAACAAGCTAAATTATAAAAAAAAAAACAAAAAAAATTTATAAAAATCATATGGAGCTATACGAAACTTCCAGCCTTGAGTTATTTGCTAATTGATATAATTTCATGGCTTGAACCTTTGGTGGCGAAAAGAAAAAAAAAAAAAAATCGCCCATCAACATATGCCTCAGTATACAGCACTTCCGCTTGTACCTAAAGAGAAAACAGAAAATTGTTGAACCGCACATATTCGGACACACATGGCGACGTTGGAACATAGTGCACGTGTGTGTTAATTTGCTCTCGAGTGTTGGTGAAAGTCACGCTTATGATTGTGCGCTAAAATGCACACGATGTTTTTGATGTTGGCAAAATGCGCCAAATGCTGTTTGTCAACAAAAAAAGGCAATAAAAAAATTTTTTTTTTAAAAATCGTGTTGGCAACATTGTCAACACCTGAAATTAAAGAAAAACAGTGCACTTCATAGTTGCATTTCTCACTTAAACAATGTTAGTGTTTTACATTACATAAATATGAAGACAACCCTGTAGGAAAATATAGGTAAATATTCAGCAATGAAGTGAAATTTTATGTGAAAGAACAAAAAAGTGAATATTAATACAGAATCGTGAAGCTTTTTGCTTCACACTGATCTCTGCTCCATATTCTAGTAGCCTTGATGTACAAGTGATTATTATGTAATTAGTTCTCCAACTAGTTGTTTCAATGCACAATCTATTAGGGTAGCGCAGCGTTGAGTTGCCTTATTGAGTTGAAGCAATTAATTGAGTTATTATGTTGATGCAGTGCTTTATTAAAAATAACACACTAGCGCAGTAACACAAAAAGTTTCTTGCTCGTTCTTTTTCCTTTGTTTATTTGAACGTGCTCGATTTTAAAGTGTAAGCAATCTTAAATCTAAATTCAATTTTTCTGGATTTGTTTTCCAGTCCAGAAACGTGCATGTATTTGTTTGATTACTGTATCAACCGTTAACGAAGTTCGACTTGGTTCGGTGTTTTGTGTGTTATGAGCTCTGCTCTTCATTCAAAAATGCTTTGTATTGATTTCGTATTGATTAAGCTATTTTTAATGAATGTATAACCAATAAATTGGATTTGTTGTATTTGTTCTAAGTGAGGATAAACTAAGCTTACTTTACCTCACTTCACTCGAAAAATTTACCTCATATCTTAACGAGTTATTCAACTTAAGATCTCACAACGCTGATTAAAGTTCTGCTTATGCAGGAATCAGCTTTTCAAACTACGTCATGACGCAATTGCATTAACGCATTCCGCTGATACAGGAAACTACGCTTGAGTTGATGTATTAGCGCGTTACTTATGTAACGTATAGTTTTCCGATAGGGAACCAACACACATAAAAAATACCAAATAAATGCGCCTTTTTGGTGTTTGCAGCTGTTTTGGTAACATTTTTTTGATATACTGGAATTTTTTGCGAGTTCTTTTTTTATCCTTGTTTCCCATTTTAATGCATGCAGCTGCTGCAACTGCTAGTTTTGCTGTTTTAACAGACTAGCATGCTTTCGTCGTATCATTTCGACCGTTTCAAAGGTAAACATGAAAGTTTACTTTGGGTGTGTTACGCTCCTGTAGTGTTTGTATGTTTGCATACACATTTGTATGTGTGTGATTATGGTGTTAATCTGGTTTAGTTGCCATTTGTTTGCGAGAGGTTTTGAATGCATGTTCCGGAAATGGCCACCACATTTCACTGAAGTGACCCACACGATTTTGGTCTAGAAAAAGGTTTGATGAGCGTTCCATTGAATATTTTTATTTTAAATTTAAATTTAAAGCTGCTTTTCGAAGAAGAAATTGAAGAAATAAAGTTTTAAAAATATGCTTTTCATCAAATTGTTCTCAATCCATAAATTTGAGCAAGCAATTCTTCACACTGAGTTATGTCAGCATCATATTCTAACTTTTTTTTTTACTCTCTACATTTTTGTTAGTTTTTAATTAACTTTTAGCTGTAGGATACAAACCACATACAGACTAAATGTGTTCACTGCAGATACTTTACAATCACACTCACTTGAAATACATACTGTTAACATCACACATTCATACTAGATACATACTTTCCGTAAAGGGATAATAATAAAAATATTAAAATTTTTTAACTTTTCGATATAGATAAATGAAATTCGGAAAGGAAGCGAAATATATGTCTTGCAGACTTTTAATGAAAACGATATTATGATAGAAACATTAGTTATAATATTTGGATTTTTAATCAACTCCTTCCTTATTCATAGTCAAAAGAAAAAAATTTTATGCAATAAACATATTTTATATAACTATCGTCTTTTTAACATAACTAACAAAATGATGTTTTCTGTATTAAACTAAACTTTTATTGCTTACAATTTGAAAATATTCTTTATCATTCGTTTTGACAGCAAACCTAGCCAATAGTTTATATATAACATCAGCTTGTTTGCCTTTAATTAACACAAGCTGCAGGGCATGAAATATATACATATCTTAAAACAAATGTTTTCGATATCCTAGACACCCTAGGATGAATGTTTGATTTCTGTTGGCTTTGTTTCTGAAAAATATCCATAACGATGATTGTAGCTTAGTTGTAACCAATCAAAACTTTTAATTACATTTTAACAACAGACAAAAAAAAAACGAGTATAACAAAAGCTTTGGAATATTTCTGTAGACACTTATTTTTAATATCTCTACTTTTTTATATTAAAAACTGGTGCAGTTGTACCCGTATTTTAGGATTGGTATTTATTCACAAAGATTATTTTAAATTTATCGAAGCTTCGAAATAAGAAAAAAAAAAACACACGAGAGGTGGGTCGTTAAACACACGAGAGAAGTGAAGCTTTTTCGCACTATCATAGATTTGATAATTGAATGGTTTTTTGTAAGAAAATAACTTTTCCAAAATTAAATAAAATAAAAAATTTAAAATAACATTAAGTAAATTAAAAACACATGTTAAAATTCTTATCAATAAATTGTATTACATTTCATTATTATTTTATTACATGTTACATTCATATTTATTTCAGCGCACTTGTTTTCCTTCGCACTATGCAAAAAACTAAACAAAATCATGTACCAACAACAACACAAACGCATTCACATCAAAAAAAGAAAAAAAACAATATCAAAAAGTTTTTTGTCTACCGTGAGGATCGATCCTGTACTCCATAGTTCTACACTCTTTCTACCTATCCAAACATTCCTGTTAAAGTTATTGATTTATTGCCCTATTCTGGTGATTGACAATTGTAAATTTATTGACAACTCTAAAAATTTCTTATTCTAAAATTTAGTCAAAAGCTCATAACATGACAAAAATGTTAACACCATAAACAAATATTCGGAACAAATAAATTTGCGAAACATTTTGAAAGTTTTCAACTCCTTCGACCAAAAAATAGCACTTAAAAGACTAGCTTGTCAATGAATTTACATTTGTCAATCACCAGAATAAGGCTATTAATATTAAATATAAGTGCAGCTATGCTAACTGATGTTAACAGATGTTATGTTAACAGATGCAACAGAATAATGTTTTAATAGATAGAGAATGATGACCAGTGTTGTCACTTGAAAATTTTAAATAGTGTTGGATTAAGACTTAAATGAGTGGTAGATTTTGATAATTGAGGTACATTTTTTCTTCTTATGAAAAAATTCGACAGAAGTCCTACAGGAAGACATATTAGAAAAATCATAAGAAGTAAACCATAAAGTAAATTTTTTTACGCTAAATTAGTTTTATTGCAAATAATTCCCATATAATGTTCTTAAAACAGTACTGCATCCACTTTTTATATACCCAAAGGAATAAAATATTAATTGTAATAAAATTTCTAATATTGGAACTATTATGCAGTAATTTGAATATAAACATTTCAAAAGTGTTAGATTTTGGAAAAATGCAAATTGTGGGTGGGTGGTAGAAGTGGTAGAAACCAAAAAAGTGAAAGATTGGTAGATTTACCACAATTGTGGAAAAGTGATAAAACTGATGATAACACTTGTAGCAATTGGTTCAACAGCTATCCAAACCACAAAATCTATTAATAGATTATTGTGTTGTGCTGCAACATAGCTCGAGTTGTAGTTAATATTGAATCAATGAATTTGCTTAACAAAGGTGTTTGGATCGATGGGTAGTGTATAGAACTCTTGATTCGTGGGTAACGGGTTCGATCGCCACGGCGGACGAAAAAATGTTTTTTTATTTGATATTAAAACCATCAATTTCACCATCAAAAAATCTGTCGAAAATTTTTGAGATTTCACTTAAGCGAATCACAGAACGAGGCATCAAAAGCATCGCTTCAAAAAATTGTCACCTCCATGCTTTTTACCTATTTTCCAAAATGACAATCTCCTGGCCGGTAGTCTACAAGCGTTGACACTAGGGCGGTCCTTATTCCTAAGAAAAATAATTTTTTTTCTTTTAATTTTACGGGGCAACACATTATTTGAATCAATACCATAAGAGGGTAATTTTCTTATTTTAAATTTTTAAATTATATTTAGGGGTCGCTACCAAGACACATTGGTACAAATGGCAGAAAAAGCGGCTAAAACAAGAGACGACCTGGTATCTTTTTGGGTTTGATAAACACGAATCTGGAGTCAAAATTTGAAAATTTTGAAAAAGAACGTACTCATGTGAAATTTTTCGGACGCCATTTGAAACTTTAAACCTGAGATTCCACACCTATAAAAAAATACGTTTACCTTAGATTTTTGTTCTCTATCACATAAGCTTCGGTAGCTTATTCAGATCGGCGAATGACACCAACGGACGTTTTCTTGTGAGATGGCTGAACTTTGACTGGTAGCGACCTCTTATTCAAAAGTCGAAAAATAAGGACCTCCCTAGTAGACACTATACAAAATTTATGAAAAGTTGTATCAACTCAAAATTTTTTAATTTCACTTAATCGAAACATTTCTTTTTGTCATATTTGTTTTCTCTATTTCTCTATTTTATTATGCAAGTTTGTATGTGCACAGTTAAAAATTTTGCATGTCATTTTTATACATTTGAGCCACATCAAAATTGTATTAAAATGAAATCATGGCCAAATATTAAAAATAATTTTTATTAAAAATTTGTATTAAAATTCAATGCTCATTTCGCATTAATTTTTAACACTGATTTTGTATATAAATATGTAATGCCTAGTTCGCATTAAATTTTAATACTAATTTTGTATAAGATTTGAATGTTCAGTTCGTATTTACCGCTTCATTTTCTATCGTTAAAAAGCATATTAACGATCGGCAAGACATGAGCAGCAATATCAGAGGTAAAGAGATAGGAAACTTCGATATTGGTCTGTGGGAAAGGGAGTAACACATACCAACACATTATTTATGATCACCCATTAGTTCTGTTCTTAAAGAAATCGTAAGAGAATCATGCGTGATTTTTCCGATTCATGGTCGAAACATGCTGATTCGGCTGTTCATTTCATTGACGAAAATCTCATATAAATGTTCCAAATTCGTTGCAAGAACGGAATACAGAAACATTGAGATTTTTCGTGCACAAATACAACACCGAATCGTTGGGAAGTTTTGTTAACAAACTAAAGACAGAAATGTGAAGAAAAAAATATTTTTTTCTCTGCTCTTTTTTATTCATTCATGGATTTTATTGTATTGCACATGTTTTTTTTGGATCAAATTATCTGAATCTGTATTCTTTGATATATCAGTCATATAGTGTTTAGAAAATGATATATATTTCAACTTTTGACGAAAAAATTACCCCGAAATATAAGCAAAAATTAAGCTTTATAGGGAAGTCATGAAAGAAATTAATGAAGAAAGTTGAGGAATTTTCGAAAAATTTTTTAATGAACGAAAACAAGACAGACGCGTGAAAGAATTTTCTACAAGAAATAAAAGAGAGAAGAGTTATAGCGTGTTGTGTTGTTTTCGTTGATGCTTTGTTCTTTTTTTTTTTTGTTATTGTTGGCGAATCCAATGCAGATGAGTTAACGAATATTCTGCAAGTCTGTTATTGACGAATACAAGACAGACGCCTTTAAGAATATTCTGTAAGCCCGATTAATGCAGCATGTTTCTTAAACAAATCACCAAAGATCCATTTATCCATGATGCCCGAGACGGCACCACTACATTTAAAGATTCGTGTTGTTTTGAGCTCTTTGCACTGAAAAAATTTTTTATGCATTTTAAAAATAAAAATTTAAAACTGAATTATTTTTGGTTTAATTGATAAAAAATAACCACAATTGGCACAAAACTGCGATAAATTATAAACAAATGTATAGTGAGCAGGCGAGATAAAAAGTAGAATATGACAGAAGAAAAATCCGACCAATTGATGTATATATATGGAGTTGAGAAAAATAAATTAATGAGAAAAGTGAACTGGAGTAAAGGTTCGTCATTTTAACTATAATAAGTTAAAACAAAATCAGGCTATTTAAAAAAAAAAAAAATAAGTTTAAATAATTATTTCAAATTTAATGCGCACTGCATTTTAACAATATGCGCACTGCGACCTTTGCAGAACACATTATAAATCTTTATAAAATTTCTTGCATAATACCATGCAAGGCATGCAGGCATTAGCTCACTTGGTTGTTTTTAGAGTGTAGTTTTTTAATTTTTTTCGCTGTTCTCTTTTGTCTTCGTCCGCCATAGATCTTTCTCGTTTGCAGTATTTTTTAACATTGAACTAATTTTCGTTTCTTTGCTTTGTTGTTGCGTTTTGTGTTGCTACATACGCGTTTACTCAGAATGCTCCGCAGCTTGCACCGTGCCCATAGCTGTTTATGATACATTTTAAATAATAGCCTCTTCACGACTATAGTTCCTATTTGGTTCTACTCATGATAGTAATTTTTCGATATTAAATATCTCGCTTATAGCTATTAAAATAACCTGCCTTTCTTCTTTTAAAGACTTTGAACTCCTTTTACTTATTATGGAATGAAATAGATCAAAATCACGTCAGCTAAAGGTGTCTTTAGATTTAACTTAGGCAACTTATTTCTCCATTTATATCAATCAAGTAAAATTTTCACAAAAATCAATTTTTCCAAAATAATATATTTTAATTAACGAATGCTGGTAGAGTGGGGAAAAGAAAAATAAAACGATTTTACGTGTATCGTTGTCTGAGTACATTTAAATATAACTTTTAAATTTATACTTAATTTAGTAATTTACTAACACATAGATTAAAAAACTTTTTAATATATCGTTTTGATACGAGTATAGTTGTGCGAAATATTTTTGTAGAATATTTTAGTTCTTATGAGGTCATTTTTAAAATGGGTTTTTGACACTTTCTTGGAAAATTTCACTTCGATTAGTTTCTATAAAATATAACGTTAACAATTGTTACAAAAAAAGACCATTAATCAGCTTTATTCGACTTTGTTGAAAAGTCTTCTCAATATTGTGGCACTTTTTGGAATATTTTCTCTTTTTTATATACCCAAAATGTTTATGGTTGCTACTGCAGCGGCTTATAGCAAGATTTTGACTTAAAATGTAAAATTTATAGCCGTCAATAAGTATGCAACCAGCATAAGAAAACAAACGCATAAAAGTAAAAAAAAAAGAGAGAAAAAAATGCCGTTGCTATAACGACAAATTAAAAAACATAAATTTTCTAAAGGATATGCAAGATGTCAAGCGAAATCCATAGTGTAGAAGATGCACTGACAACAACAGGACCAAATTGTAAAATAAAAATCCTGGCGCAGTAAACCAATGTAAACTGCAAAAAGGACGATAAAGTGTGAGGGTAAGGGTAAGGGACGTTTTTGAGTTCGAAACAATTCAAAGAAAAATGCGCAATGCAAATACATAAGAAACCGTTAAAATTGCACATTTTTTCCCTCGTAACTTAGGTGCAGTGAGTTTCGCGCAGCAATAATTTAAACTAAGTATTTTATAGTTACATGCATGCGTCTGTATTTTAATATAAGCCACAAGAAACACCAGCATCAATACCAACGACATCAATAACAGCAACAATAAAAATGGCAAAAAAAAAAAAAAATAACGACAAACAAAATAGCCTTAAGCTTTAACCGCACTCAAGAAATAAATTCCAAGCGCCTCTGAATTCACCCATGGTCAGCCAGTATTTTTCTCCAAAGCTCTGTTATATGTGATACCTTGGGCGTATTGAGGGCGAATAAAGAAAGGACAGCAGCCCCCTTAGAAATTAAAAAATTTAAAACAATAAAATAATATAAAAAGTTTTTTTGGGGGGGTTTTACACTTTCGAAAAATCATTTTTTTTTCTTTTCTTATAAACATCTGAAGAATATAGAACCACAATTTAAAGGCAATGAAAGCAAAACTTTTCAAGTTATTGACTAATTAGTCCCCTCTCTGACAACTGCAGGCTTTTAAAATTTTAAGAGTTTTTTGCCATATAAAAACTACATTACTTCTAATTTGAAGCTTGGTACACACTTTCTACGTATAAAATATTTCTCTCCAACGATAAGTCTTAAATTTTTTTTTTTTAAATTAAGAGGATTTGCCATTTACAAAATGGCGGAATTTTTATGTGAAAAATAGCATTTTTCACTACTAATTACCATCAAGTTGGGGGGAGGATTTGATAGTACCTACTTTGTTTCAATTTTTATGTTCTTTGATTTCAGATAATTTCCAGTTGAGATACAGTGAAAACTGCAAATCGTCTTTTTCCAAAGAAGGTTCTTGGAAAAGCGTTGTCACCGGGTTGTTTGTCGATATTTTTTGCATAAAATAATTACAGAATGTTATTAAACTGATACCTTATAGTGGTTGAAAAGGGGTAGAAATAGCGTGAAAGTGAGATAAAATTTTCCTAAAAGCTAGATACAAGAGATTTCAATGAATTTGCTTTATTCATATTACAAAAAACAAAACATTCGCAAAAAAAGTGTTTTTTTTTACGCTGAAATCCTTACCTCCTCCTTAAGTGCTGCGATTTTATATCAACACACTTTCCTGATAAAAATAATGCTCATTGAAAACTATAACTATTCACGTTTTAACTTTAGATCAGGCCCGTAGCCAGGATTTACCCATGGGGGGGTTTCATAAAAAATATATCGATATTTTTTGATACCGATGAATCAAAGGAATTTAGTATAAGACTTTAATGAATTTTTAATAAAACTTACTTTTGATTATTTTTATATGCTTGTATTAAGTCTTCCCTTTTTTTACCAATTCTGATAATACATCATCCTCTGTGGCTTTGCTATCCCTATGTATTCTTAAGGATGCACAGACATTTAAGCGGTACTCGCCCATGGAACTTCTAGAAATATATTTCAAATATCAATTGCACTCCTTCACCTATCACAACACTTTCCTAATGTTTGCACCAACATCCGCTGCTGAATTCTGATTTAATTTATTCCTATGGTTGTGTTACCAGAGCAAGGTAAAATTCTAGCATATTGTTTAATTAAAAATTTTGATCGTTCCTCGTTTTCGGATGTCATCGAAATCAAGTTGAACGATGACAAAAGCCAGTTGTGCCTTGTAAATAATACTTCCATGTTGTAAATTGTTGCACCAAGGAAAGGTATATAAACAGTAATTTTGTAAAAATTTACCACACCATTAGAAATGTGACCTACAATGCAAATACCTTTCAAACGATATTTTCGTAAGCGTCTTATTATAGTATTCTAATAAATTACCTGCTGCTATCGGGTTAAAATTCTGTATAAAGCAATGTTGAACTATAAGCCAAATAGAACTACTAGAAAAATTACCACGATAAGAAGACTAACATTTTCTTAAAAGTAAATCCGTAACCAGCTCCTTAACTTTAACAGATCACTTAGCATAATTTTTAAATAGAAAAGGGTTTTTCGACACCATTCAAAAGGCTTGAAAGTTTTTTTTTCTTAAATTTTTGTTGTCCCAAGAGGTTGAGATCCCGCATCAGTGCTAAAAAAAACGCTAAACTTACAATAAGCTCCGTTTTTCAATTTGGAGTAAGCTAACTAATGCCAACGGTTTAACCAAGACTGCTTAAGTCGTAGATTACGCGAACAACTGACAGGATAATTAAAAGTTCGAGGGGTGGGGGAAAGGGGGGCAATTAAATGTTTTGAAAAGTTGAAATGAAATTAAATTGGAAATATCGTTGCTTGCACCTTTATTTACTGTTATGTACGTTGAGGCAGTTCCGATGAATCAAATGAAATTTCTGTTTCTGGAACAACTTCTACAATCATACACACAAAACGCACGAACTTAGAATTATTAACATAAAATGTGAAATCTTCTTAAGGTGGTCTTCTCATTGAGCAACTTTTTTTTTCAACTTTTTTTTTTTTACATTTATTTATAGCTTGGGTAGTTGTGAATATGCCCCTAAAAGGATTTTTAGAAATTCGAAATACTTTAGAAGATACAGCTTTTTTTGTGAAGCAAGGTCTGATGGACAAGAAGGTGATGGAGGTAATAAAACCAGCTTACGAAGCGCTGTCGGCAGATAATTTGCTTGAAAGATGCCTTGGATCTGAAACTCAGAATTCCAATGAGTCCTACAATTCTGTTCTTTGGTCACTTTCGCCCAAACACATCAACTCAGGCGCACGCACCATCGAAGTGGCCAATTTCATTGCAACGTGCCTCTTCAACGACGGTTTTATACCCATACTTAAAATTATGGGTTTGATGGGTATTGCGATTGGCAAAAACGCATACGAATACGCACTATCTCGCAATGAAGACAGATTGAACCGATCAGAGACTCGAGCTGCGGCATCATCAAAAGCTGGCAGAACGGCTCGCAGAGCAGAGAGGGCAGCAGAAAGCAGTTTCTACGAAAAAGAGGAAGGTGGCCTGTATGGAGCTGGCATCGCCGACTAATATTTGTAAGTAAAAATTGTCAGCTCTTTAAAACTGCATTTAAACATTTTTGATTTTTTTTTTTCCCAAAAAAATTACTTCAAACTTTAAACGCGTTTATCTCGAACCCACGTTTTTCGAACTGGCGGCCATGATATCTCCAGTTCAACTGAACCGATTTTCATGAAACAAAATGGAATCGACGCAGAATTGTCACCATTCTCGGGTGAATCTCGACCATAATTTTAAAAAATTTTTTACTATTTTTTTTTTACACTAAACTACAAAAAAAAAACCCAAAATTGAAATTTTTTTTTTGAATGGCCGCCATTTTGTCAAAAAAAAATCACAAAATTAAGCTTGAGGTTCACCCGAGAATTACATCTATACTGATTATAACCCCGTTTTTTTTTTCATTTCAGACGCTCCGGAGACCCGGAATCGTGGCCGCCGTGACGACACCTTTTTTTTTTCACCACCAACTTTGAAGTCTCATTACTTTTTGAACAGCCCACGTATCGAGGCAAAAAAAATTTTTTTATTGACTTTGAACCTTTTGTAATACAATAAATAAAAAAAGTTTTCAATTATTCTTTGCGTTTCAAATAAGAATTTTTTTAAAAAGGGTCCAAAAAACGGGTTTTGAATGAGAAGACCGCCTTAACAACACTACCTATACGACCGCTTTTAACATTACTGTCAATACTACCACCTCCTGCAACTGCCGGTTCCAAAGGCAGTTCTGGCAGTTCGCTTTTCAGGTTCTAAAGATTATTGAACGCTTTCTACAATGCAAACAAAATACAATATTACATTATTGTGATTTAGCTAAAATTGTAACCATTAAATAATTAAAGTATAGAATAGGCACCGCACACATTGACCACTACAAAATTCTGGCAGCGCTGCACTCGGTTGGTACATCAGCAAAGTAGTTCTAATGTCGCTTCGACTTCGGCGGTGTCATCTTCTTTTTATAGTCACTCGAATTTAATTTTGTAACATTGGATCAAAGTTTTAAAGAATATCAAGAAGTCGCCATAATAAGGACGGAAATTGGTAAAAGAAAAAAAATTCCTTAAAAACAAAGATTTACTTTCCTCCTTTCTGGTATTTTTTAATGGCAGTTTCTGCAGCTAATTAAGTGGAATCGTTTTAGTATTTTTGCACAATAAAATAATCAATAGAATACCACTTAACACAAATGGATTAAATCTTAGAAAAACCACAATTAAAACAATTGTAAAAGGTACATTTTTTTCTCACTTTCATTTAATACTTTCCAACGCAATAGATTCTTAAATCGCTGCTGATGGACAAGGCTCAATTGAATGTGTCGAACTTTATTCGATATCTTAAGCGTGTTGCTGTTGCTGTTTATACTGTTACTGAAGAGAGAAGTAGGCGCATTACGTATGCGCTTATAAGAAATGTCATATTAATGATTATATTTTATTTTTTTATACTTTCTGGATCCTAAAGGGGGGTCTGAACACCCAAAACCTCTCCCTTGTCTACGGGCCTGCTTCAGATTCAAGATTTTCAAATTCAAATGCAACTTTTTCCAGTTCTATTTTTTTCCCTGGCTTAAATCCTGACTACGCCTATGTATGATACCAAGGGGCTAGCGTATGCGTTCCTCCACCAAACAATGCGGCTTAAAGCAATGTCAGTATCTGTAATGAATGTAAAAAAACCTACACAAACAAATTGCCGCCATATTGTTTTCGAAGCGTAAAATCCTTTTTACTCGCGTGTTAATTCTAGGACAAAGCCAAAAATAACACAAAAACAACAAATTGTTTAGCAAGAACAACGAAAAATACGAGGTTATGCAAGATTTGTACGTACCACACAACAATACCAACAACAACAACAACAGCAACAACGACTACAACGGCAGGCAGATAGTTTGGCAGCAGATAGTTTGGCAGCAGCGTTGGACATTCTTGGACCGCTACGTGTGACATTGTGTTGGACACAAATACTGGGGCCACCAACGTCAATAGAGTTTGTCACCAATTTTGTGGTCGAATAACTTTTGTAACATGTAGCGCGCGGTCGTTCAATTGGGTACACTTAAGCCATTACAGACAGTGCCTTTTTGTTGTTATACGAGCTTATTTTTATATATCATGGAAATTCTCAATATTGTTAGATAAACAAATCGTCAGATAGACAGACAAACAGATAAACAGACTGACCAAATAGATAAAGCTGCACAAAGCGCTAAAATGACACGGTTGAAAAGGGGAAGAAATAGCGTGAAAGTGAGAGCAAAGTTTTCTAAAAGCTTTACTATACCACAACGGCACCATCTGGTAGTAAGCTCAAAAGTGGTTTATTTTAATAGAACATCAGCCAACAACCAAACAAAGTCACAAGCACACACATGCAGCCTGAACATTGATATGTACTAATACTTATGTAAATATTCCGTATTTATTCCATTGATAAATGTAGGTGTGAATGAGTAAACTTAACAATGTGATAACATTTTATTAATAAAAAGGTGTTGAAATTGTATAATAAATTTACTGTTTTTAAATATATGACAAATATAAAAGCCATTCAATTTTGCTTCATGAAAAAGCACACCAACGAAAGGCAGGACACTAAAAGCAATACTAAAATATATTGTTTCTTCTGTTGCCTTGTTGGACATGTTTGGTTAATGTGTGGTTAAAACATTTGGAAGAGTGCGTTTAAAAAGAGCGAAAATAAAAATAAGAGAAAACTTACAATAAAATGAAATTGTTTTAAGATAATACCAATATCAATTACGCCTGCGTAATGAACATTAGACATTCAAAAACTTCTGCGCTGATACTCTAACTCAAGCGCAGTTTACTGTATCAGCAAAATGCGTTAACGCAATTGTACTATGATATAGTTAGAAATGCTATGATTGCTGCAACAAAAGGACTTTAATCAGCGCAGTTTGATTTTGCGTTGCGTTATAAGATAAATTTTTTGAGCGTGACAAGTTGGATAGCACATTTGGCAAAGTTAGCGAAGCAAACTAAAAATTAAAAAAATGCAACACACCAAATCAAATTTTAGTAGCAATGTTTCATTTAAAAAAGCTTATTATTGTAAAGGAATATTAGTTATACAATTGATTTATAAAAAATAGCTTAATTTATAATAAATCAATGCGGAAGTTTTTAAATCTAACACTTCCAAATAAACAAAAAGAAGAACATGCAAGAAACTATTTGTATTACTTCACTATAGTGTTTCTTTTAATAAAAAAGTTTATCAACGTAATAACGTAGCTAAGTGCTGCAACTTAATAACACAACGCAGTGCTACGTTAAGTATGTCTAGCAAGCATTTAGCTTAGTTTACAAGTATCATTCTTGTAATAAGGAGTATTGTATGACTCTATGCCCTCTTTTGCTTGAATAACATTTCATAAAAAGATTACACATATATTACTTTGTTTAGTAAACTGACTTTATAAATTATACTACCCCGACAACAATCAGTTCGTACGCCTGAACTTTTTTAATATTAATAATTTCAACTTTTTTTTATATTAAGAAATCAATGTTTTTGATACAGAGTTTGTTGTATTCTGAAAGCTTGAAATTTCATGTCTTAGAATCAATAGCAAAAGTAAAAAAACTACAAAAACAACAACTTAAATAGCGAGATCCATCAATACAGTCATAGAATGCAATCCAAAAACTGACAATATTTAATTCGTACGATTGAAAAAATGCAAGTGTACCTAAAGATAACGGGACTAATTTTTTATTTAGCTGATTCTGTATGCCAATTTAGAATGTATTGAGAAGACTTCTGTCAGTGTTTGATTTCCTGTCAGTAGTTTTATTTGATTGATTTTGAAGTATGGCACATGGCAAAGCAGTTTGCAAAGAAATCAGGAAGTTAATTATTAACAACTTTCTTTTAAACAAAAGCTATGACAATATTGCACAGCACCTAGGCTTAGCAAAGTCAAATGTTCAATACGTAATCAAAAACTATGTGAATACTGCCTCAATAGAGCCACAGCAGCATGGGCGAGGCAAGTAATCATAGGTAAATAATCGGGAAATTCAAGCATTAGATGCCATAATAAAAAAAAATTGGCGGACTTCAGTGAGAAATTTAGCGAGAATATGGTCGGAGAGGATCGGGAGAAATGTAAGCCGTGAATCGACACGGAAACATTTGCATAAATTGAAATATAACTTTTATAAGGTAATTTTTGCTTAAAAGTGTATCAGTGCATTAAATTTCAATTCCGCATGCAAAGAAAAAACCACTGTTAACTGCGGCACAAAAGAAAAAAAGATTACAGTTTGCAAAACATAAGGAGTTGTGGGTACATCGACAGTGGGACTCATTCATATTTAGTGACGAATCTACTTTCCAAGTGTGCACGGGTGAAAGCAAAAGCAAAGTAATAAGAAAATCAAACGAAGCTTTTCATGCCAGCTACTTGAACAGAGGAATTTAGTTCCCAGCAAGTTTAATGATTTGGGGATGCATGTCATCAAAAGGAGTGGAGCAGCTCCGATTTATCGAGGGGAACGTAAATGCATCGAAGTACATTGAAATTTTGAAAAACAATCTGCTGCCTTCCATACCAAATATTGTCAACGTGAACGAATTCATATTTCAACAAGATGGCGCCCCTTCCCACACTGCCAAATTAACGATAAATTGGTTGAGCAGTAACAACATTGATAGTCTTAACTGTCCATTTTCGAGCCCGGATTTGAACCCCATAGAGTCGCTATGGGGAATCATGAAAAAAAGGCTGAAATATGACCCTCAGAGGACGATACCGACATTAAAGCAAAAAATACAGGGCATTTGACACTCCATAACTCCTGAAGAGTGTCTAAAATTTGTGAGAACGATGCCAAAAAGGAGTTAAGATGTTATTAAGCCAAAAGGCGACGTTGCAACGTATTAAACAATACATTTTGTTCAATCGTACGAAATAATGTTGTCAGTTTTTGTATTGCATTTTATGACTATATTGATGGATCTCGCTATTTAAGTTGTTGGTTTTGTTTTATTTTTTTTTACTTTTGCTATTGATTCTAAGACATGGCATTTCAAGCTTTCAGAATACAACAAACTTTGTATCAAAAACATTGATTTCTTAATATAAATACAAGTTGAAATTGTTAATATTAAAAAATGTTCAGGCGTACGAACTGGTTGTTGTCGGTGTAGTATACCTTTAATAGGGTGTCCCAAAAAAATCGGAGTTTTTTTTATGTGGTACACCCTCAATTTTTTTGTATGATGTTGAAATAAATGTAAAAAATTTGTTGGTCCTAGGACCACGGGAACCCTTGCCGACATAGATTTTTACATGCCAGTACTTGGTTGTATGGGAAAAAAGTGCTAATTTTTTCAAAAAACCTAAATAACTTTTGTATAAGTATAAATTTTGAAAAAGCTGGTTCGCAGTTCGTTTTCTATTTAATTTTTGTTTAAAATACTCAACCAAACCTGAAAACTGGACAAAAGCCTACTGAAATGGGATTTTTTACTTTTCGAAAAATATGTTCTTGCGGTATTAAAAAACAAAAATCCATATTTGAAAAAATTGTAATAAAACCAATTTTATTCAGAGTTGGTGTTTATTATTCTTGTCCAAAATTAAAATGAAATTAAAAATAACTTTAGTTTTGATAATGTATAAATACATTATTTTAGTAAAACTAAACAGAAGTTGTTGAACATTATTCATATAAAGGTGGTAATTTTGCAATTGTAGAACAAGAATGATAGCAATATTAAACAACTAATGTTTAATGTATTACCTTATATGTTTAGCAAAATTAAACACCAATTGCTAAATTTTTCTACATATCTATAGAAAGCAACACACGTTGAATTCTATAAAGATGTGCAAATTTACAACAGTTATAGTAGCTAAGCTGTTGCACAAAACTATTGTAATAAATTTCAACAAAAACTTTTTAGAGTGTACTTCTATACACTTTTAACAAATATGCAACAATGAAGGACAGAGAAGATAACTCCAATTTATTATAAACTACCAACTGCTGTTCCAAAACAGAAAACAAAAAAGCATATAATAATTAAAAATTTTATAAAATATTTTGACCTACTTAAACATACACAACAATAACATCAACAGTAACAGCTATCAAAACATAACAACTTTTAGTTAAAAGTTTCAGATTTTGAAACACTGCATGATTTTATTTGTACACAACAATTAATTTTGATTACAATGTTGCAGTACAATTCATTCCATTGCATAGTCAACAAAAATCCAACAACAAGAGCAAAAATACTACTTCAACTACTGCAATAGCAGCATCAACATAAAATACTACCCAAATTAAAACTATAAAAGCAACAATTTAGGAACTACATCAATGGAACATGCCAAAGTAACAAAAAAAAAAAAAAGTAAAGAATCCCGTTAAAACAACAATTATAAAAATTGAGTTTTATCCCAACTTTTCAACTCCATTAATTTAGGACAATAGCACAAAAGTTAATATTTTATTTGCACCGTAAAAAAGTTAAATGGACCAAATAAATAAAAAAAAAAAAAACACTTGCAGAGAATGCTAGAAAAATATTGTTTGTGTTAGTTAATAAATTGCAAACAGCAGAATTTTGGATGAAATGTTTTAATGTAAAGAAAAAAATAAAAAAAAAGATTACACAAAAATCTATCATTCATTTTTTGATTTCAAAAATTTTTTATAGAAAGAAGTAATATTTAGATGGCACTGTTAAACAAGGTTCAGTTTAATCAGTAACGAAACCTCTAATTTATGTTCCCCTTAAATACAGCACAAAACCTATGAACATACTAACTACTCAATAATTAATACCTCGAATGCGTCTCAATTTGTTATACAGCTATTTTCATCAACCTAAGGCGTGGGTATTCATTTTATATAAGCTTGAGAAACTACGTGTTTTACGTATAAAAAGCACCTTTGTATTTAAAAAAATAGTTTTCCATTTGATTTCAGAAGATCGATTGTTTCGTTTTTAATATTTTAGTTTTAATGTATTCTTCACAGAAATAACTATTCTTTCATTTTAATGTATTAGCTTTCCAGCATGCATATCTTTTTTGCTTTCTCACCTTTTTTGGCATTGGGATAAAAGAATGTCGGATTTAAATTAATGTTTTATAGTATTAATGCCAACTTTTTGTCGAATGTTTTTATTTATGTAGGGAACATTTACGACTTTGGATGAAGTTCTTTAACTAATAATTGAAATATATTCTAAATAATCTAACACATTCTAAATAATAATCTAAACAATCTTTAATTATGTCCAAATATTGTTAACTTTGGTTAACATTTTACCTTTTTACTTATCGAATGGCGACCGTGGCGCACTGTGTAGAGTGTGTGGGTCATACGCTAGAGAACCCTGGTTCGAATCTCACCTGACACAGAAAGTTTTTTAATTTAATTAATTTTTCTATTCGGCCGTCACCTCTCTGCAGAAAATGGCAAACCTCAGAGTGTAAAAACCTTCACGAAAAGCTTCTTGAAAACATAAGACGTTCGGAGTCGGCATAAAACATGTTGGTTTAGTTTTCGATCATTTGTGTTCAAACATTTTACAACACAATTGATCATAAGAAGCTCGGTCAAAATCCTTTCAAGGGCTGAAATGGCCACTCTCGATTCTTTCGTTTACTTATCGAGACACGTTGACGTTTTTCCTTCTGGCGCTTTTCCTTCTATCTGTTTCCTTATAAGATTTTCCGAAATTTTGGAATAATTCGTCTGTGGTCACAAGCAATCAAAATATCGTACAAAATCGATATGAAATTTTCTTTAATGGCAATTTTTGGAAGAGTTCAGAAATCCGTTTTTTGCACAGAATAGATTACCACATATGTGTGGGACATATTTCTTTTGTAACGGTTCATATATTTCAGATTAAAGGGACTAGTGCAATTAAAATATTGTTTTTTTATAATATTGTAACATATGTCGTTATTCCTTGTGACCACATGTATCTTATAGAATTCTTGCAAAACTATCACGCAAACACGAACCTTAAATATTTAAAATAATACTCTACGGCATTATGTTTCATCTTTTAACGGCCCCCTACTCAATCTTAAGAGAAGATCGACAACTACACGGATAATTTTTCTTGCTTTGTCAAACAAACTGTGTTGCAATGGATAGCACGTCCTCCTTGATAACGCGAGGACATTAGCTCGAGTTCGGGATTGGACAAGTTTTAACAAGAGTTTTAACAAGAGTTTAAGGAATTTAAAAATTATATATATGATTATGAAATACTTGTATAAAAGCCCGTCCTACGATGAGTTAAAAGCATTAACTCTCAAACTATAATTATTTTTTGCCATTATTACAGTACTTTTACAACATAGTGTTCTGAAAAATGCTCAGCCTGAAAGTATGCACATCCATAAAAGTGAAGCATGTCTTTGATAAGTATCAAAATAATTTTCTGTGCATACTTTCAGGCTGAACATTTTTCAGGAGAGTACAAGTTGAGAAGAAACTGTAATAATCGCAAAAAATAATTACAGTTTGAGCGATATTAGAGCAGAACATTGTGATTGCCTATTATATATTAAGATTGCACTACAATATATATAACTATATAACTATATTCATATTCATAACTATATTCATATTCTGATCATATTCTATGGTTCATGAATACTTTGGTAATATATCTTGCAATAGTTATTCAAACATAACCATATTCTTGCTGCGAACTTATGCTTGCAAATGATTATTTCATGATCAAATGCTCACAGTCAATAAATATGCACAATTAGCGCTTAAATTATCCACATAGGGAATAATAACTGAGCCGAATTCTTTCAGTGCATCAACTTAACAGAATTTGTTTCTAAAACAAAACAAGAAGCAAAACATTTTTGAAGCATACTTTTAAAACCATCGCAATTAAAAAATTTAAATTTTGAAATTACATTTTCAATATAGAATTGTATGTTTAACCCTCCGATGAGTGACAGTTCTGAACTTCACGGCCGTGTGAAAAGGTCCCTACGGACCTTTTTTGTAAATCATGTTTTTTTCATATAAAAATTTTTTTTTTTTTTAATTTTTTTTTTTTTAATTTTTTTTTTGTTTTTATTGTTTATACCTAAATTTTACATACAAAAATAATTTTTTCAATTTTTTTAATTTTTTTTTTTTTTTTTTTTTGCTTGAATTTTCTTAAGACTATTATAAAAAAGTTTAAAAATTATTGTTGTTGAGCGTGTACTTCTTGTCCCCCGCCCTGTGCGCAAGTGTTGCAGCGATGTAAAAGTGTGCTATGTTCTCCGCAAACAGCGTTGCCGCAGCCGAAGCAGTGTGCCCGCGTTTTCCGCTGCCGCCCGTACTCAGAACGGCAAAGGCGACATGACGGTCTACTTGACCTAGCCGCAAACGACGTTGCATTGCCTTCCATCGGTCTTGGTAATACCTGAAATGAAAAGAAAAATAAAAAACAAATAAATATATATTCTATTCTTGAATTTGAAGATGTTTTTCTTACCCTGACATCGAATGCTTCCATCGCATTGCGTATCCTTGGATATGAGGTTATATGGTTGTTCAGGGCACGTTCTTCGATATTTGGTATGGCCAATTGTTTCGTTAGCAGTAACAAGAACGACCGCCGTCTGTCACTCCTTTTTATAGGCTTCATTTCGTTGTAAATCGTAAAAGCAGCAAATGCAGCGACGTCCAGCATATTATAAAACATGGCCAACGGCCATCGTTGTGTTGCTCTTTTGCAGCTGTAAGTGCCTAGCATTTGATCCATGGTATCAACGCCGCATTTGTTGGCGTTGTAATCTAATATGGCATAGGGCTTCCGCTTCTCGGTTTGCTCGTCAACGAGGCAGGTGTAGTGCATTGTGGAGAGCACGTTCACCACTTTATTTTTTTTCGGCACGTATGAGCATAACGCTATATCCCCTTCGTTGAACCCAAATAATGTACTATTGATGGTGCGCTTCGGGTTCTTCTTGAACTCCTGTGGAATGAATGTTTTGTTGTAGCGCACTGTACCAACATATGCGGTCTTCCTCCTCAACAAAATACGCGCCAAGTCAAGAGTGGTAAAGAAATTATCCGCGTATATAGTACGGCCAGCATCTAAATATTTTTCCACAAGATCCAGCACTACGTTCTGCCCTTGGTTTATCTCCCGTTGTTGGTTTGGCAGTTTTCCAGAATATACCATTCCCTTCACAGGATAATAACTCTGTGAGTCGCATAACCACCATCCTTTCAAACCATACTTAGCTGACTTTGACGGAATATATTGTGTGAAGCGGGTGCGGCCTCTGTAAGGGAACAACTGCTCATCAACTGTTAGTGCTTCATGAGGAGTGTAAGCTGCTGCCAAGTTATGTTGCAACATTTGCCAAATATCGTCAATAGCCGCAGTTTTGCTGTTGATGAGTCGCTGTTGTCGAGTATTTCCATTGTCAAATCGAATAAATTGCTTTATACACATGAAGCGATCGTACGACAACGCAGCTTTGTATATTGGGCAACGCGTCGCGCCCCATAATTCCATAGCTGGTTCATGGTTTGATCTTGTGAGTCCAGCATACAAAAGAATAGCTACAAAGGCGTCAAACTCTTTCACTGCCACTGGCTTCCACTCCTTTTTCTTCGTGGGGTTCGCCAAATTCCATGCAGCTGTAACCTCCCTGCCTTTACGATTAGTTTCACGTAGCACTAAGTGTATTATTTCCTCTGTCATGATTGAACGCATTATTGTATAGGGGTCGTGTATATTTCCCGTTGGTCCTGGTTTCTTTCTTGTGAAGTCGACCACGTTATGATTACGAGTGCCTGATGTTGGTGGTGCTTTTTTACTCCATTGGGTGCCATCTTTACCAATATAGTAACTTTCATTCGTTTCCTGTCCATCATTTTCTTCCTCTTCATCATCGTCGTCATCAGTATCTTCATTTAGCTCGACGTATCCTTCAGTTTCGGCATCTGACTCTTCAGCAGGTTGGTATGTGCGATCTTCATCATCCTCAACTTCATAATTATCAATTGCAGCAATATCAATTTCTTCATCCATGTCTCCGTCCATAAAATCAGCAAATCTACTATCAGCTGCACGCCTTTCATCCGCAGTCATTTGCTGGTAACGTGTACTACGGCGTACAACAATTTCAGCAACGTCCAAATTACTTGCATCTGCCATATTTATATTTTTGTTTCTATCACATACGATTTTACTCTTCGCTGTCTAAACTTTGACTGATTTGGTTTACGAAACTACAACTTCTTTTATACTCTTTCGTACGTCTACCTAAACTCAAAGACATTAGGGATGATGATAAAAACAAAAAATTCTAAGAAAAAATTCTAAGAACAAAAATACTAAGAACAAAAAATACTAAGAACAAAATACTAAGAACAAAAAATTCTAAGAACTGGTTTATTGCTAGTAGTATAAAATTAGAATATTGTGCCTTTCCTTGAAAGCAATAAAGTTCATGTCTTCGAATTTTTTTTAGAATTTTTTGTTTTTACCATCATCCCTAATGTCTTTGAGTTTAGGTCTTTGTGTTCAGAACAAGTAAATTATGTGTTGAAACAATAAAAAAATTATAATGATGCCCAAAAACATGCATTTATTAGTGAAATTCAGTACAAGGTCCATACGGACCTATTCACACGTCCGCGTACTATTCTCACTAAAACCTCAATAACTCCTAAAGTAATAATCCGATCGGCTTGATTTTTCCAAAAGATGCGTAACAAAATACTCTTGGAATACAGAGTAACTTTGGGGGGGGGGGTTGTAGTGGCCGAGGTTGTAGTGGCCGAAGTAGGAGTAATTTCAGTTTGAAAAGGCAAAAAGGTCCCTAGGGACCTTCTCACTCATCGGAGGGTTAAAATAAGTTAATTTTTATCCTTATCAAATTTTAAAACTTTTGACAGAGCCATTTACTTTAAACAAGGTCCTTAATACACCCAAGAAAGATTTGTTCAGGTTGAGTTAATACATTTTTTATCGATATAGAGGCAACAGTAGCTTTGATTTATTGTGAAATTTTTTAATGGAATTTTAAATGAAAATTTTTTAATGAAATGGATTTTTCAAATTGATTAAAACTTTGAAACAAATCTAGTTTAATGAATCCGCTGAAATTTCAAAAAGTTGATTAGTACAAGGCATGGCAGGATTATAATTGTATCATGCATACAAGGTAGCATATTTTTTGTAGATTAAAATGGTATTGAAAAAAAGTGCCACTATCTTCCCTGTGGCCCAAGAAACGCCTTGAAATTCATCGGTTCTTCATTAAAGTAGACTTAAGCCAAAACTTTTATAAAAAATGTCGCATTTGCATTGTAAATTTGATAAAAGAATAAAGAATATTTCAGTATGAGAAGATAGTTTGTTGAATATAAAAATGCATTTCTGCAAAAATCATATAGTCGTTGGGCGTGCAATACCGCGTATCCGCGACTTGCACATACACAAATAAGGTATAGTAAAATTTAACAGAAGTGCAGAAAAACTGATATTTTTTTGTAGCTATTGCATACAATAGCAATTTTTTTCACGTTATTTTGAAAAGTTTGAGTCACAGACATATATCTCATATTTATGTTCAAGCACCAATTGAAGCACAAATAAATCATAGTGTAAATATTGAATAAACAGAATATTTTTTATGACATGATAGTGTATTTCTATCGTGATGCTATCTCTCTCATTCTTTTTGTCTCTTATATTAAAATCTTTTTTATTTTAGAAGGGAAAGTGTGTATACACAGAAAAAGTTTCACTTCTTTACTGTATACACGCTATACTGTTCTTTTTTTATATATTTTGCAGTTTAACAAAATTACAGTTAAACTTTAATGACAAGAAATTTCTATAAAAATATAATGGTTTTTTGATTTAAATATGCATTTTGTATTTCGATAAAATAAGCTTAGAGCCATACGAACTAGACATCTGCACGAATACATCCAAACGCCCCTTCAAAACATTTGCTTGAAACACATATACATACACTCTACCATTGTCAACAACCAACTACGAGTGAGTATACTACAAAACAAAAGTAAAACATTCAAGTCCTGTACTCAAAACCGAAATGTTTTCAATATGAAATTTCCTCGCGTACTTGTGCTCGTATACCAAGTACATGTATGTATATAAGTTAGATTAAATAAAAGAATGTGAAAGCAATTCATACAAACCTTAAAAAGAATAAAATTTAATTTTTTAAACTTCAATACTTTTAAAAGAAAGTGAATAAAATAAACTAAAAATAAAGTTGACCTTTTTAGACATGATTTTTTAACTTGATCTTCATATCTATTTCGAGCTGTACAGCAAAATCTACTTGGTGTACTTGCTATGTTTTGAAAATACAAAGTAGTCTGCATGAAAAATAGCTATGCAACCAACCCAAAGTTGTGTACACACTCTGTTAAGATCCAACCGGATGTTGTACACTACTCGCTTCAGCCTGTGTTTGATTTGAAAGTACTGTACACAAGTTGGAAAGATACTATAAAATGTGGTACAGTACGAAAGTGTGAACTTTGCTGCAGGCAAAACAAATGTATTCATGCAGATGTCTAATACGAACTGCTCAAATTATTAACTTTAAGAAATTATTTTCATGTCACTTCAATCATCTTATTATATTATTAAAAGCTAGAAAAACAGTTTAAAGCTAACTACAAAATAGGATATTAAGGGGGTCCTCTGGTAATCCGAAAATTTTTTTTTTAATTTTTTTTTTCATATTTCTATAGCTCAGATACTCAAAAACATTTTCCCAAAAGGATTTTTCAAAATTCGAAATAGTTTAGGAGATACAGGCATTTTTGTGTAGGTATGTTTTCGTCAAAATAACGCATCAGCAAAGTTGTTTATTTGCCTGCAGTCATTAGTCGAAAATTCTGTGGAATTCTTCCAAAATATGTATTGATATTACAAAATATACACACACAGTATGTATACATGCAGTATGTATACATGCATGTTTTGATTTAGGGGTTGAAATGATTTTGAGCCCAGGTGTTCACATGAAAGAAGCAAACGAACGAGATTCAGTTTATTTTCGAGTATTTTAAAAATAATGTCAACAATGGGTATTGTCATCGGCCCACAAGCCGAGATGTATGCTGAATCTCGCGACGGAAAACGACTTCAACGCTCAGAGCTAAAAACGTACGCATCATCGAAAGAGGGTCGCACAGCCCGCAGAGCCCAAAAAGCCATGGAAAACTCGTTTTATGAGATGGAGGAAGGCACACTTTATGGGGCTGGAATTGCCGATTAATATTCGTAAGTATTGTATTAAAAAAATATGTGTTAATGTCATTTGTGTGCCTCAAAATTGAAGTCAAAACTTTAAACGCGTTTTTCTCGAAACCATGTTTTTCAAAACTTTGCGCACGATAACTCAAACAGTTTTTGAC
Organism: Coremacera marginata; assembly: GCA_914767935.1. Classification (NCBI taxonomy): domain Eukaryota; kingdom Metazoa; phylum Arthropoda; class Insecta; order Diptera; family Sciomyzidae; genus Coremacera; species Coremacera marginata. The sequence continues at coordinate 194,130,567 of OU612043.1, forward strand.
CGATTTTGATATATGAGGCATGAAACGACGCAGAATTTACGCCGCTATAGCCCCTACCTCAAACTTGCCGAAAAAATAATGTTTACTATTTTTTTTCTACACTAGACTACAAAAAAAAAGGTCGAAATTCGATTTTTCATTTTCAAAGTGGCGGCTCCCCCCCTAAAAAAATTCAGATTTTTGTTTCCGAGGTAGGGGCTATAGGGACATTCATTCTAAGTAACTGAATATTTTTTTTTTTTTTCAGACGATGTTTACACTTGGAATCGTGCGCAATTTGGACCCACCTTTTTTCCGGAGAACCTCGTTACCAGGCCGAGAACTTTCTGAACGGTCCATAAATTCACTTTTTCAAAATTTTGTATTTTTTTCAATAAATTAAGCTACCCAAATCAAAAAACGGAACTAAAATATCTTTACTCGTTCTCTTTCCACAATATTTTGAAAAAAGGCTAAAATTTGGCATAGATTACCAGAGGACCCCCTTAATATGGCAAAGCTCTTCTCAAAGAACAAAATATTGTTTCGTCGCTGGTTATGATATACAAAGATTTATGAACACTCAAGATAGTGCTCTGTAAAGATTTGCAGTGTAGAAATCGAGCATTACATAACAAAAGAAGTACATTCCGATGTGTTGATGTGAAGAAGTATTAATGCAGAACACATAAAATATAGTAGGACTTTAAGCTAAGATTATATTTATCTCTAACTGAACTTTTTTTTTTTTAACTATTGCATACAAATAGCTCTTTTTTTCACGTTATTTCGAAAAGTTTGAGTCACGGACATATATGTCATATTTTTTTCATATCTGCTATTGTATCTGCTATTATTCCGTCATAACTAATTTTTTAGCTTCCTTCCGTAAATGAAAAACTATTCTCTTCCACTATATTTTACAGCATTAAACTGGTAAGACCTATTCTCAACCAAATATAAATTTTCTTACATTTTCCAATAAAGAAAAAAGACATTTTTGAACTTCCACAATTCTTTCGAATTTTTAATTTGGTGATCATTCCCATCATTTCTCTCAACGCAAATCTGAAACTCGCTGAGTGAAAGATTTCCTTCTAGCATTCCACATACAAAATCATCGGCTCTTCTTGCTGACAAAACCAACAAGTTCTCCATACAAACGCGATGCTTATGTTGCACTATATGCAATTATTGATGCAATATTAGAAGAATTGCAATGCGGTGGCATCAGAGAGTATTAAAAAATCGTTCACCAGTTTGGTTTTTCATCAGAAAATACATTCTTCAGAAAGCTCTTTGTCAGTTAACTGAAACTTACTAAACGTGAATGATCATTAAGGAAGTGATTTTTTTTGAAAAATATAAGCTCTTGAAAAGTAGAATACCTTCAATTAAGAATGATATTTGAGCTTGTTGGAAAATGTTGTATAACTCTTTTACTCTTTTACTGTCTGTACTCTTTTAGGCATTGAATGCAATGAAAAAGAAATATTCTTATTTTGTGGTATACCTCTTAGAATGTTCTCAATGATAAACAAGTCATGAGAGAGATTGTGTTGTCATTGTAATACGAGTATTTCGTAAGCTAAGTTGCAAATGTCAGTGGAACGAAAACGGCGCACAACCGTAGCTCTAATTGTGTTTATAACATAATACTCGTAGGTTTTGTTCCACAAATAAATAAAAACGCAATTACATAACTCACAAAATTGTTTCTTATAATTTTCTGAGATTCCTAACAGCAAAGGACGCCACCAAAATATCAAACCATTATTTATGTTGTAATGTTAAAGGTTTTTTTAAATATATAATTTATTATTATTATTATTTAAATTCATATTATTTATATTATTATTATTATAATTCATTTCATCATTACGAAATTGCAATTTTGTTCACGTGAATCAAACGATTATCACTTCCATAAATAATTTCTTCAGTATACCAAGTATATTTATAAAGACAACAAAGTCAGTTTGTTAATTCTATTTATTAAAGTGAATTAGGTAAGGTTAACGTCAATTAGGTTATATCAGGCTGGTTTTTTTTCCAATCGACGCATTAAATTTTTTTATGATATTTTTATTCAAATGGGATAGTTTCTTTCGAATTGTAATTATCTCCAAAGAAAAGATATTAGCAAAACGTTTCGAGAGTTAGAGTGTCTAATGGTAAAGAAGAAAAAAAAAAGTTTTAAAAAATAATGTAGGTACTTTTTTCTTATGAATCTTATGCAATTCCATATTGTTATGAAACTATACAATCCTTTATTTATTTGTTAAAATTAGACGCAATACTTGTTTATCGAGTTTAACACGTCTTACCAATGGTTCGTATGTTACCAATCTGTTCATCATTACTACCCAAACTCTAGCTTGTCTTATTTATCCTCCAAACTTATTATATATATTTATTTGAAATAACTGAAATACAATTTTGATATAAAATAATGCTTAACGCACTTATCCAATTATGCCAGGCTCTAACGTATTAGAATATATTATTTGATGCTAAAAAATGTTTTATCTCGTTAATTATTATCAAGTATTTATTATGTTTGCTTTCTCGAAGGACTCAAAATACACGTCTGCTGGCAGTTGTATTAATTCTTATTTACAATATGAACGTTCAAGCAGCCTATAAATACGACATATAACAAAAGAGAGCCCCTCGCTTTAGATATTATTTGCCAAGCTCAATTGCAAACAATTAGCAAAGGATTTCATGAAAAGGATTTACGATTTGTGAGGCGTATGCAAACAAAAACGTGAAAATCACATTTGTTGTTGTGACACTGCGGTCGCAAATACAAACAATTGTACATTGAATACACACATGCACCCACATACGTCATTTTCTGTGGTGGTTTGTTGACTCGAACCACAGGGACCACCACTATGGGGCCTATAATATAAATAAATACTTACATACATTCATGTATGCATCATCATACATATATCGTGAAGGATAAACAGAGTGTTGGCAAATCTTGACTCACTTGATGGTTCTATTGATAAATAACAATATTCGACTTACACAAACACCGTCCATTACCTCCCACACTCACACCTACTTGGCTCGTTTAAGTTTGTTTTGGCGTCACATGGGACAAACAGGTGGCAAGACAACAAAATGCTGCTTCTTACCTGGCTTATAGTGGGTGTTGTCATTGTGTCTGTCCATTGGCGGTGCAAAAGGTTATAAATTTCCATATGCTGCTGCAGCAGAAGGATAAGAAATGCAAATACTAACACAAAAGCAAACAGAATGCACTGAATACTTATGCATCGTAAATTATGAATAAAGATGAATGCTAAGGAGTCGATGTTGTTGTTGCTGCTTTCATTTTTGTGGCTGATATTGTTAGTGCTTTCTACCTAAAGGCTCTAAGGCACATAATAAGAGAGACATGCAAGTATGTTGGTGATTAAGTGTGTGGAAATTTGGAAAACAACTGCATATCATAAGTCTCAACCACAATTATTATGCTTTTGTAATTGTTTTGCGGGTTTTTACCAATTTCAAAATGGGTTATAACTGTGCATCACAGTGTCGGTGAGTGTTATATCTTTAAAATATATGATGCTCAGTGGGACAAAAAGGTTTGCATAATACATGTGAAATTCTGCAAGTGAATTATTTGCCACAATGGAAAATATGGAGGATATTAAATTTAAAATATTATGAATAGATTTTATGAGAAGGACAACTAAAGTTAGTTGGTGAAAAAAAAATACTTCTATATCAATTATGATACCTTATTGTGCTGATTATCTACTATGATAACATATTATTACAATTATAACTATAATTATTATAATTACAATACTCTTTTAATCTGCTTACAACTTATATATTTATTTTTACAAACCTATTTTATCAACTTATTCAACAGTTTTACGTTTTTAAAGGGTGTAGAAGAAACGCATAGGAAATTGAACTGAGTTATACTTTCTTCTCTTATCTTAGCCCAGGCTTCAACCACTACACAACATGTCTAAATTTCAGCTGTAAGAACATTTTGGAAGTTGAGATGCTTCTTTATGCTGAGGGGAAATAACTCATTAGAGGAAGTTTCACTACAGCAAAGATCCAAAATACATATCAAAGTTTAAAAAGGAGATTAACAACAGTACAAGTAACAATTCGTGGTTGACTGATACTTTTTCTATACTTTATCTTAAACATAGCCACGATAATCAAACGGCTATAAAATACCATGCTCGACAATACATAAAAACGATTGTGAAGAAAAAGCACTTGAAAACATTATTTAAATTTTGCCAGAATCAATTCTTCAATGTTACCCTAGATTTATCATAAAGTGAGAATAGTATTCAAAGTTGTAGTAAAAGTTAAGTTTTGCTCAGCGCCTACATTGATGTTTTATTTTATTTTTGATTTTAAATTATTTAAAGGACTTTAAATACTGTTTTGGTTTTTTAATAAAAGTTTTCTATACTCTTTAAGGTTTCAAGATAAAACTTTTCTGATTCGAAAAAAAAAAACAATTTTCTGGGAACGAACGAGTTTGTACAATACTGTATGGGTCTCTGTCATCAGGACCCAAACCTCTCCCCCCACCCCTTACACAGTGAAAACTATTTGCTAAATTTGATTAAGCAATACTTGAGCTACTTAAAAATATTGCTTATTTTCAGCAAAAAATTAATCAAAATTTGGTATTTCGATTTATAATAACTAAGAATATATTAACTTGCATCAAAAAAAAATTAGCTTTTCGGCTTATAAAAATTGTGCAAATTTTTGTTTGAATCGAATCAAAGTTTGCTATTTCAATTTATAATAAATAAGCAAACTATTGCTACAACTTAATCAAATTTTGCTATTTTGGCAAACTGCGGAAACTTTTGCTTGAATTTAATAAAAATGTGCTGTTTCAGTATATTAATTATTTACTTTAAGTAATATAATATTTCCGTTTATAACAATTAATCAAATTTTTGCTGAAATTTTATCAAAATTTGCTTTATATGAAGTTGTTCATCGTCTTCATTTTTTATTTTTATATTGAGAATTTTTTTTTTCTTTATCTTGTAATGGTGTGTGGTTATTTGTAGTGTCCAAACGGAACTGAAATTTTGGCCGAAATAGAAACTGGAACTTAAATTCGGCAATTTTTAATATTCGGCTAAAACCGAAAAAGAATATAATATGAAAATTAAAATTTTTTAAAATATTATTTTTTAATAAAATTAAACAGATAAAATTAAAAAAAATTATATACGAAAAGAATATTTTTTAAATTTTTTCAAGATTTTTTTGTCGTATGTCATACAAAGTATGAGATTTTTGATGAAAGGGTCGAAACTGGCAGAAACCGAAGCCGAATATTCTGTCGGACACTAGTTATTTGTCATTAAAATGGTTAAGGGTGTATTATAAACATATTTTCTAAAGACCCAATTAACTTTTAGAACTTTATGTATTTGATGTTGTTCCGTTTTTTTATATCAATTTGTACTTATCTTTTTGCAGTCAATAAACTGCGCATTTTAAATTTAGCTGAATTGTTATTGTCTAAGTTTCAACAACTTAAACAAATTTATGTACCAATTTCCTCACAGTGCATACAATTTTTGAACACTTGGTACGCTCTTCTTTTATTTTTGTTTTTATCATCGCGTATCACGCTTGCTGAAGCCCACTTAAGCAAAACAGTTAAGATAAGACACGCAATGACAACAACTGTCTACATGATAAAAACAAGTAAAAAACAAAAAAAAAAAAAAGAATACAAAAGTCCGACATCCTGAAAGCCAGACGCAACACAACGTTTTCTTAATAAAACGAGCGGAAAATCCGCGCTTACCATCAGACGCACAGCACAGCACAGCTCAGCACAGCACAGCAGCTCGTGGATAGATACACAGACACGTAGACACCACTATAGAGTCGAATGAATAGACAGCCAGCCAAGAATAAAAACTTCCAACGTCGATAGCAATTCAAGAGCAAGAATGGATTTTAACATTTTGGTCAAAGTTTTGCTGCCACCCGGCAATCAGTAGATGACGATGACAGGACCACGTGCCAAAGACGAGCTCTGCGCTGCAACCTTTCAAGGAGGCAATGCACAGGAAGGGGTAGGGCGGGGAGTGTTCCATGACGATTCTTTCACTTGACTTTTTTGCCCACAACTCTTAAGCAAACAAAAATTGACTGCTTCAAGTTTTAGCGCTCTCAAGCCTCCAAATACCGCCCACCCATTGTGTATGTTGAATTGTTTGAATTGGTCTCAACGTTTGACTTCACTTGAGCCCACCTTGGTAACAACTCATTCCCATATCCCAAATGATTCAATTGAATTGTAACGCGATTGCGAATTGCTTTCAAATGTTTGAATGTTGAATGTTTAGGAAAAAAGTTATTATTATTGTTATTATTTCTGCTGTTGGCATTGATGGTGCTCTAGATGTGGGTCCCATTCTCACTTATGTTGGTGCTGAATATCTGATGAAAGTTTACTTTTGCTATCGACACGCTCTGTTTCTGCCTTTCGCGGCATCGAAAATGAAAATGGTTAAATTGAAAACTCAAGTAATTGTAAGTTTGAAAGTGCGTGAAATCAATTGAATGAATGAGTAAGTATTATGAAATGGTTTAAACAGTGCAGTTGGAGAAAACTTTTCATAACATTTTGGGAAAGTTAAAAAGAGTTTAAAATTTTGTTTTGATTCCTTTCTAAGGTATCTGTAAACTGTTTTAAAATAATTCTTTTGAATAAGTTGCCATTATGTAAAAGTATTGTTGAAACGGAAAAAGGATATGAAATTGTGAATGGTAGTTTTAAGAAACCATACAAACTGTCCCATACAAATAATTTTAACATTAGAAAGGTAAGATAGCAACACGTGACTTAATTTATTTTATAACTATAATTTGCAGTTTAATTTATGAATCGTTGTAGCACGTTTTAACGTCTAACTTTTAATAACTTAGTTTATAAATAACATCACTAGCATGCAGTACTTTTGTACAAGACTTTTTCAAGTTGAGTTGGAATAACTTCAAATATTTGAGTGAAATTCTTATCTGGGTGGCCCTTTGAGGTATAATGTAATAAATAAGTTACACCACGCAGAAACCTAGTACGACCTTCAAAATGATTAAGACAAATTATATTCAAAAGTTGACCTATTTTTATAGACTTACCCATATATTTGTTATCCTGAAGTCTGTACCCATTATTTAAGTACCCACACATATATTTTTATTTGGTGTATCCACAAAGCCACAAGGATGGCTCCAAGCCAAATTCCCTTGCAATAAATCTATATTGACTGTTATTTTAAATTTTTTATGAAGCATTCTTTGTCAGAATCTCAACAGTTTACAGAGTACATACCATATATGGGCAAATCCCAGCGTGTCGGACGTTTCATTCGGACGCTTCTTTTGAAAATTTTTCATACTATCCAGAGTTATATTTAGGATAATTGTATATTATCGAAAAGCTATATATTGATATAATAAAAAAAAAAAAACAATTTTTTTTCAACTTAATTTTACAGCAAAATTTTTATTTAAAACACGCATTCGGACGTTTCACGAAACGGAAGTCATTTTGAGATTAGGTTCATACTATGCCTTGATCGGCGAATATATCAGCGGTGTAAAAAAAGTCATAAGACAATATTTTTTATAAGTTTAACAAGCTTTTAGAAAGCCATACGCCGTTTTATTAAGCGCATAGTCAGGTCACAGGAAATTATTTCATTTGTTCGGACATTTCTTGTCAGACGTTTCAGATTTTTCCATTTGGATCCAAGTAATTAAGTAACTAAGTAATTAAGTAATTATGTAATTAAGAAACAAATTTAATATGTTTTTCTTTCCTTGCCCTAAGCATTTCATTATTACCTTTAGTCATTACCTTCCATTTTTAACAAAACAAAAACATTCACGAAACCTTACTAAACATTTACTAAAAAGAATAATTACATTTGTGAAACACTACGGGCGATTTGATTACCATGGTAATGAATAAATGTATAAGTTGCTACACTATATAAAATTGAAATGTTTCTTCAAGATAATATACTAAAATTATAAGTATTTAATAACATTTTATTTTTCGCCTGTGGTTGACCATTTTTGGGATTTGCCCATATGTGAAATACATCTCAAACTGGTTTTTTGTGGTTTTTATTGCTTAGATATGGTAATTATGGAGTTTTAGGTCCCTATCTACCTTTCTATAGCAATTATTAATTTTAATTTTATTTTCTCAATATTACATTTCTCAATGGTTTACTGAATAAAGATATGTTGAAAAAAAAACAGATTTTTGAAAAACGTGAAAATATGTGTGAAGAAAAACTTCTTTCGTTTTCATTCATATCAAACATCTTTGCATTGGACGAAAAATGCGTACCATCTTTAGTTTCTGCTTCAAACAGATATTGAAAAAGAAAAACGAAATTGCCATTTCAGCCCTCGAAAGGACTTTGACCGAGCTTCTTATGATCAATTGTGTTGTACTTGTTGTGAAATGTTTGCAAACAAATGATCCAGAACTGGTCCTACAAGTTTAATGCCGACTCCGAACGGCTAATGTTCTCAAGAAGCTTTTCATGGCAGCTTTTTTACTCTCTGAGGTTTGCCATTGTCTGTCATTGAGAGGTGACGGCCGAACAGAAAAACTAATTGAATTAAAAAAACTTTTCTATGTCAGGTGGGAGTTGAACCAGGGCGTATGGGCCACACACTCATCCACTACGCCACAGCCACCACCTGATATCCTTTGGGGAAATTATTTCTTTTGAATTCCGATTTTCTCAAAATTCTGACGTGACGGACGAATTTATGTGGCAGTTTCGTCAAAGGAAGCCTTTATTTTATTTAAAAATATTTTATTAAAAATATTAAACAATTAATTTATTTAAATATAGTTGTCTTTTCTTACTCACAAAAAAGCGTCTCTCTGGTGCACAGTGAGATATTGATTTCAGATCTCTACATTTAATAAAGAAAAGTGGTTTATATAAACTTCCTATTACTGAAGAGCGTCTTTAACGTATTTTCTATCACGCAAAGTATGCATAAACTTTGGCAAATTTTATGGCTTACATTTTTAATTCCCTGCTAATTTCAATTTCTTCAATCCTTCCACAACAACATCGACGACATAATACGCTACCGAACGAATATCAACATAGTCATGGTAAGGTCTGCTCCATCAGCAGAGAATCTCACTAATCTATGTTGACTTAATTCTACAATTTCACAGCATCGCTTGTTAAATGCGGTGGCAAGGAAAGGCAAGCTCCAGCTCCTGCTGCTGTCGGAGACTGTGATTTGCAATTGTAAATAGTATGCACAACGACAACAATAACAACTAAAACAACAACGAAAAATAATAATGAAAACAAACAAGAGCAGAGGAGAAAACAGAACCACTGTCATAATCAAGATACCAAAATTTAATGGTTAAAGCGTAAAACAATGTAAAAAAGGGATTAAATGTCGAACATTTTAAAACCGCGAGGAAAATTATTTCATCACTGCAATGTGAACTCCAAAAGTCGTAGTGACTGGGTGAAGAAAGATGGGCTGGATGTGTGCTTCATGTCATGCTAAGCATCAGACGTCAGCTTATGATGAGTTTTAAACAATAACAAATGAGATTTCATGGATGTCGTGGATGTTGTGAAGCTTGTGGCTGCCGAAGTAGTGCCTGCCTAGGTTTCTACCTAGCTAACTCTCATGCCTGCCAATCCTGCCACTCCTGCCAGTGTGGAAACATCACGAGGTACAGTATTCTCGAGTCTAACAATAACCAGCCTAAGAGACTGCCACAACAATAGCAGCAACAAGAGTTAAAATAACAACCACAACGACAACAATAGCAACAACAATGAGTGCATCATCAACAAAATTTAATGTTTTGGAATCGTCCGCCACACCCGAGCCGCACTTCATGTCAACATGTTTCCTAATTTTCAATCATACCGAGTGATGAATTCTAATAAAGCACATACAGAAACTCTGTCTGTCTGTCACTCAGGCATGCTGGTGTTTGTCTGTCACAACGTCTGTCGTTTTTAGCATCCCTGTCCCCTTTTAACACCGTCGCTGTTAATGTCGTTGTGCTTTGCTCCTGAAACAATATTTATCCTTGTTAATTAAATTGTGTGAATATTACAATTTTCCATATGACTGCATCGTCATTTATTGTCTTTCAATTTGAAGCAGCAGGGAAGCGAAGTACAACGCCTCCACAGCAGCAGCAGTAGCAGCTGAATGCGTAGAAATACGAAGTGATGAATACGTCAGACAAAGTATAGAAACTCTAAAATTGTTGCCAAAATCTAAGGACAAATAATTGTTATGAAAAATATAGACACTAGTGGTTCTTTCTATTTAAATGCTTTAAACTTGATGTAAACTTTGAAGTTGTAAACGTACAAATTGATTAAACTGAGAAATTTTTATTGAAAAATTAAAACGACAAAATGTTGGCACGATATTATATTTAAATTTAAATTTATTTAATAGCTAAGCAAAAATTTACAAAAAAAAAAAACTGTTTTTGTTTCCTTTTAGTTCTTATATCCTTAGATCCGTTAAAAGAGATTTAGAGTTAATTATAACTGTTTTTGTAAACTTTTCGTCACTGAACAAGTTATTACGAGTAGTTCGATATCGAAACTCATACTTTATGGAAATATTTTACGAAAATTTGTGTGCATATATTTTAAATTCTTTGTATTTAACTTGACTTAGATATATAGGATTAACAAACCCTAAGACCACCTAAGAAAACGTCACGTTGTATAATATAATAAATAATATAATTAAGCTGCAGGTTTGGTTAGATATGTTAGAGTCCATTATCTATACATTATCCATATATATATACGTCCATTGCGAATATCTTTTCAATTGCTTGTGGTACCATAAACCATAAAAACCATTGTTCCAATATTTTCCTCAAGCCAGCCTGTGCTTTTTGTGAACATCCAGATGTCTAGCAGTGGTGTGTTTACTAACTCTTCCAAGTTAGGGGGCGTGGGTGTTAAGCATTTGTCACGAAGTGTGATATGGGGGGAGGGGAGATCGGTAGTGCTTTACGTCACAAAAAATGTTTAAATTAGTTTTCAAATGGTACTAAAATTTTATTCAATAGTAAATAGTGCTTTAATTTTTCATCAATAAAAAATACACCTAATAAAACGAACGAATCACAAACCGAAAATTATAGCTTAAACTATGTTTAAATCGAACAAAGGTATAAAAGGCGTTTGAAATACCTTCAACAAGTGTAGCAGCATCAAAAAATAGTTTTTTTGCTAAACTTAAATGTGAATCCTTAGAGTAAGAATTAAGGCAGTCATCGAAAAAAGCAGTTATAAATAACTTCGTGTTCAAAGTGAACATCCTAAAGTAATAAAAAAACTAAGCAAAACAACACTTTTCAAACTTGTCAAACATCCAACTTATAACGTATCGCCACTTGTTGGATTTCTTGTAAACGTCAGAAAAGCTTTAATTTGTGTTTAGCTCTGTCCACATGGTCAAATTTTTCATAAAATTGTTGATCAAACACAATAGAACAACGTGAAACTTCCATATAATTTGCATAATAATAAAACTAATAATAAATAAAACTTGTTCTATGCTTTTTTCATAACAAACTGCTAAAATATAAAAAAAACCCCAACAAATTTAAAAAAATTAAACTGTGACGTTACGTCAGGGGGATGGAGGGGGAGGAGGGCTCAAAAATTGGTCAAAAACATATTTTGTAGTCAATGAACAGCTCCCAAGGAATAACATTTATAAGCTCTTTACAGGGGCTTATTGGGCCAATTTGGCGTATGGGATATAAATTCATGTTGCCCTCCGAGGTGTCTTTTAAGAGACTCGGTAAGGTAATTCTTAGAGGTATTTTAAAGACATCTTTTAAAATACTTGAAAAAATATTATGGAAGAGCTTTTCAAATTTTATTTTTTCGTACGTGTTGTATACCAGATTCGAATCAATGTCCCAAACGCTCCATAGTCGTGCACACTATCCACTAGAGTATCTGTCTTAGTAAAGCTAAGTCATTTGTATTTCATTAACTTCCTGTCTATATTTTCAGATTCTTAAAATTCATATGTCTTATGATTCAGAGTTACATTTTCAGAGTTTTTCTTTTTATAGAAAAGAAAGTCTTTCCAATATGAACTCCAAAAATGCATATCAATGACCTAAAATCCATTATATGTTTATAGAGGACCCTTGGCGTTATGGCTTAAGTCCTGTGGGTCCGAAGACTTTGGAGTCGATAGTTCATGTAACTGCCAACCAGTACTCTAAAAAACATATTCAAGGTGCACAATTGAAATACTATTACACAGAACTGTTATTGCAATTACATAGTTTAAAAACAAGTAAAAGCACAGAAAAGCAAATATGTACTGGCTGTGACTTCTATAAACACAAAAGCATCCCCCTGTGCTGTGTTATGTAAAAGCAGTGTGCAATAAGAATTCTATACGGCCTTTAATTGTACCAATTCGACTACCGGTAGTTAGCGTACCTTCGTTTGCCATTTACGGGTAGAGACGAGATTAACCAGATCTTCTATATATTAAGGATGGTATACATCCTGTCCGTATGAAACGCGTTTCCCGTCGGTTACTCAAACTAGCAATGTACACAAACCACATCCAGCACGATACTCCCCGAAGGGCCGCCCATGATAGTCACCCTGAACAAAGGCCCCACCAGATAAGACTCTACAATATCCTAGCAAAGATACCAATAGTTCAAGTATAAACTTTCGTATTGTCTGTGTACAGTTTATACACTAAATCGTACATGACTGCTATTCCTCCAAATTTAAAAGGGTCAGACTAAATAAATCCATCATCGATAACGAGGGGTACATAGTATCAAAATTCAAATAATTGGAGTTGGATCGAGGATTATATATCTCGCAATACCCTTTATTTGATCTATTTGCCGTGGATAGATAATGTCTCCTCACCATAGCGGGTTTAACTATCCCCGTACTACAACTTTTTTATTGGACAATTGCTACACCATTCGCCATTTATTAGACACAGTGGCGGCCATGGCGCAGTGGGTAGAGTGTGTGGCCCATACGCCAGAGAGCCCTGGTTCAACTCCCACCTGACACGGAAAGGTGGTTTTCAATTAAATAAATTTTTTTGTTCGGCCGTCACCTCTCTGCAGACAATGGCAAACCTCAGAGTGTAAAAACTGCCATGAAAAGCTTGTTGAGAACATAAGCCGTTCGGAGTTGGCATAAAACTTGTAGGTCCAGTACTCTATAATTTGCGTTCAAACATTTTCACAACACGCACAACACAATTGATCATAAGAAGCTCGGTCAAAGTCCTTTTAAGGGGTGAAATGGCCATTTCTTTATTTTCGTTTATTAATTTATGGGCGGTTAAAGTAGCCGTGGCAAATCTAATATAGCCTATCACGATTCGCTGAAATAACAAATCGGTTAGTACGTATTTCGTTTAAATCGGTTCAGTGATTCTCACGTGATTGTGGATCATCCGTGTCACAATGCTTTAATATGAGTTCGTGGTCGACGAACACTTAATGAACTCATCTTTGGGGAGAAGACTTAGCATCATTTCCATACCAGCCTGTGGCGTCGGTCTCATTGCTCCTGTTACTTCTATGCACGCTATAGTCCATCATACGAAAGATCCATTAAGTGCGGTCCTTTCCTGCCAAAGGTTCTCTGGCATGCGTATTTAGCGAATAGTGCTTTTTTCCTTCCATTTTTTGTGTTTCCAGCTTAGCTTGTTACGTATATCTAGGATAACTCCAAGGTATTTATCTTCCGTGGAAAACTTCAGAGTTACTTCGTTGAGTTTCGGTAATGCGAAACTGTATATTTTTCTTCTTCTTGTGAACAGAAAGAGTTCGGTCTTGATTGGATAATAAAACTGTAACGGAAACAAAATCTGTATATTAAATATTCTTTTGAAATTCTAATTGCGTTGGACATTTTGATAGATGTGGAATTAAAAAATGTACATTTTTTTATATATTTGTCTGTTTGTACTTGACATGCAAATCCCTTATGTCTCCTGTCAACATATATTTGAACTACACAAGAAAGCCTTCTAATCCATTTAAATAATAAATTTTTTTGTGATAAACCACAAATAATACATACCTCATGTGAGTTATGTCAATAACAAACTTGAGTAATACTAAAAATCCTTAAATTTCATGTACAGTGGCTACAAATTACAATAATTGCATACATAAGCAAATATAGAACTTTATTGAATTCTTATCAATGAAGTCAGACTCAGCAATCGCCGGACGGGTACAAGTAAATTGTTAATATTGTTTTTCTTTTTGCAAAATTTCATTCGTTTCGCCGGCACCACAATTTCGGTCGCTAACGTCCTGTTATCCAGATGTCATTGTGGAAATCAATGCCATGTTGAGCAAGCAATCGACCGGATGTCGACAACACTGACAAAATAATTCCAAGGCAATTTGCTCTAAACCTCTACTAACTCTACCCTGTGTTGCACGATTTGGCTGAACTTGCTATACGTTTCGCAGCAAGTAACACACCAAGTTATTTGAATTTTTTGTCAAATTTGCACTTCACACTAAACGCTGGGCTGGCGTCGCCTGGCACACAATCGAATTTTTCAATACAAAACTATTTTTCAATGTAATGTAATTTTGCGCAATTTCAAATATTACGATAATTTCCCCAAAGAGCAGACATTAACACATTTGTAAGCAGCGCCACACATATTAACGTCACACATGCAAAGTGGAACAACAGCAAACGAGTAAAGTCCTTGCATTGTATTGCGGGACAGCTTATTGGCTGCCAATGCGGCCCGAAGGACATTATTTAGCTCTTTTTTCGGCATGTCATAATTTTCCAGAGAAGTAAGCGAATTGTGCTGGTGCTGCTGCTGCTATTGCTGATGTTGTAAAAGGGATGGCAAAGATGTTGCCGGAAAATTGATCCCTAGTAAGATGTATACAAGTGAGTGTGTGAGTGTCTCTGTATGTTTGTCTTTGAATAGATAATAAAACGTTATGCAGCACATGCATAAACACATAAGGAACATCTCAAAGCTACAACAACTGGATTTTTGAGATATAACAGTATAGTGCAGAAAGCAACAACAAGCCAACGACATCTCAAAGGATATGTGTGACAGTCTAATGCATCCTTGTATTCTAGTTGATGCTAATGCATTTTTGTTTTTAGAAATATAAGGTTTTTGTTGTAGTTGTTCTTTACTCTAGCTAAGGACCTTAAATTGTGCGAGTGCAGTGAGATTGGAAGTATTTCCGGTAGCAGAAAACAAAAATAATAACAGGGTTGTCAAGTTGGCAATAAACATAAACTTAATGTTTTGTAAAAACGTCGAAACATAGTTATTTTGGCAGGGTAGTATTTGGCTTGAATTTAGTTTAATTGATGTGGAACTCTACTGGGTTGAACCCATAGAAAAATACCAAAAAATGTGAGAAAATATGTGGCTGGAGTTGCTTGAGGGGTTTTTTAAATTGGGTTTATGGTGGAACTTCAGGTATTATTTTATGCCATGGGTGTTTTATTATTTACATAATTTTAAGAATATCATAAAAACACATGAAATGAGCAATATTTTGTAGAATTATGTATTTCCGGATTACATCATGGAAAAAAAATGTTTCTCGGAAACTTTCCACTTAAACTTTTTACATAACGGAGGGGAAATAGAAAAGAATAGCCAGACAAAAATAATGTGCAAATACCATTTGGATACTATTTTGATGGTTATTTTTGCAGTAATATTTTTTTAAAAGATAATTAAAAATTACAGGCAAAGATCAAGAAAATAGTTCTAAAATTAACTCAATAAAAAATGCAATTAACTCCGGTTTCACTCTTTGGATTTTGTTTGGTTATATTACCATAACCTTTTCTTCCATTTTCTACTGATAACTATAGACTTTTTTGTTGAAAAAAATTAAAAATCCTGGCTACTGGCCTCATCGCGACCTCTTCCAACAAATTATTATGTCTACTTTCTGTTCTAAGAGTGCTAATATGTATAATGTTGCACTTGGCGTTTTTTTCATAAATATTTCTTGGTCCCAAAAAATTCATAGTTATATTCAACCCTTTTGCAATCGTATTAACCCATTATGGACTGACTCATGTTCCCGTCGAGCTAGAATGATGAAACTTCCAAAAAAGTTTAGGTTGGAGTTGCCACCTCGAGATTTTTATTTTTTAAATTGATCGATGTTGTACGATATTCTACAAGCAAAGTCGAATATTTTGCACCAATATTGATCTCAAGAATTTCGACAAAACAAGAAAAAATATACAAAAACGTATTTCGTTAAGGACCAGCTTTGTGTCAACCCGCGGAAGCCACGTATGACAGCTGAACTTCATAAAAATTCACAAAAGTTAAAAATATATCCTAAGATAGACGATCGTATAAGGATTTTATTTTACTTAATATTTTTTTTCTAAAATTAACGATACAAAAAAAAAAAATGGAAAATTCCAAATTTTTTAAGCTTGGAAATGTAAATAAGCGTTATTGTTTAGCCTTGAGCGAAAACAGGTCGATTAGATAAATTCTTAAAATTTAATATTCTTTTTTGAGATCATGAAAATCTATCACTGTATGACCTCCAGGTTTTTATATAGGGCGGATCATGCTGGTCGGAATTCATTTTCGTTGAAAAAAAACAATAATACGCAATATGCAAGATTATGAAGGAAAAATAGAATTTATAATTATTTTTTTTTTAACATTAGGTATGTGTAACATTATAATAATAATAATAATAATAATAATAATAATAATAATAATAATAATAATAATAATAATAATAATAATAATAATAATAATAATAATAATAATAATAATAATAATAATAATAATAATAATAATAATAATAATAATAATAATAATAATAATAATAATAATAATAATAATAATAATAATAATAATAATAATAATAATAATAATAATAATAATAATAATAATAATAATAATAATAATAATAATAATAATAATAATAATAATAATAATAATAATAATAATAATAATAATAATAATAATAATAATAATAATAATAATAATAATAATAATAATAATAATAATAATAATAATAATAATAATAATAATAATAATAATAATAATAATAATAATAATAATAATAATAATAATAATAATAATAATAATAATAATAATAATAATAATAATAATAATAATAATAATAATAATAATAATAATAATAATAATAATAATAATAATAATAATAATAATAATAATAATAATAATAATAATAATAATAATAATAATAATAATAATAATAATAATAATAATAATAATAATAATAATAATAATAATAATAATAATAATAATAATAATAATAATAATAATAATAATAATAATAATAATAATAATAATAATAATAATAATAATAATAATAATAATAATAATAATAATAATAATAATAATAATAATAATAATAATAATAATAATAATAATAATAATAATAATAATAATAATAATAATAATAATAATAATAATAATAATAATAATAATAATAATAATAATAATAATAATAATAATAATAATAATAATAATAATAATAATAATAATAATAATAATAATAATAATAATAATAATAATAATAATAATAATAATAATAATAATAATAATAATAATAATAATAATAATAATAATAATAATAATAATAATAATAATAATAATAATAATAATAATAATAATAATAATAATAATAATAATAATAATAATAATAATAATAATAATAATAATAATAATAATAATAATAATAATAATAATAATAATAATAATAATAATAATAATAATAATAATAATAATAATAATAATAATAATAATAATAATAATAATAATAATAATAATAATAATAATAATAATAATAATAATAATAATAATAATAATAATAATAATAATAATAATAATAATAATAATAATAATAATAATAATAATAATAATAATAATAATAATAATAATAATAATAATAATAATAATAATAATAATAATAATAATAATAATAATAATAATAATAATAATAATAATAAAAATAATAATAATAATAATAATAATAATAATAATAATAATAATAATAATAATAATAATAATAACAATTTTACGTAAAAATTTTATACGACTGGACCAGTAAAAAAGCTTTGGCCGCTGGAAGCAGACATACGACTGGAATGGTAAAAAAAGCTTTGGTGGCTGAGAGCAGGCATACGGTCGCAAAGAGTTAAAACCCTTTCCTGACGATTTTGTGTGAATATAAGTTATGGATTTTAAATGTTTTTTGGTTGCTGAGCTTGAGTTCGGATTTGGAGCAAGCTTTTTCAATTTTTGGATTTTATCTTACACCTTTTTTATCTTACACTGAAAAAATGTTATTTATTTAAAATTATAAAGTTTAAAAAAGTCATTTTCCAATTAATTTTATACAAAACGAAAAAAAAGTAATTGCAGTGTATTTTCAAAATTTTGTTAAAATTCTAATTATAACTGTTATTAACAATTCCTTTTTTGTTATGCAGGTACTAAGAATTTCGCTAATGCTAATATCGCATATTACATTTTGATGACGTCACTTTGTATGGGATGTAGGTGTGGTTTTCATACGATTTTGCCAAATAGCATAGAGATGGTTTATATTAAGCTTATGTGCAAAATTTAATGAGATTTCTTTAACTTTTTGATTTTTAAGATATTTTTAAGAGATTTTACCTTTTAAAAAAAGCCAATTTGTATAATAGGTATGTGCGGTTTTCATCCGATTTTGTCAAATATCATAGTGATTTTTCTACATTAAATATCAAAGCCTATGTGGAAAAATTCAAGACCTTTCTTTAATTTGAGTAAATTTTTAAGAGATTTACGGTTAATGTAAAGGCACTTTGTATGGAAGGTAGGCGTGGTTTTCATCCAATTTTTCCAAATTTCAAAGTCAGGACTTTGAAGAACAAAGCTTACGTGCAAAATTTGATGGCAATTTTTGTGGATTTTTAAGAGATTTTACTGTAGAAATAAAATCACTCTGTATGGGTGGTATGCGTGGTTTTCATCCGATTTGGCTAATTTTCGAACTTGATCTTCATTTTTTAAAAAGAAACTAATATTTTGAATTTCATCGCGATAGCTTTAAAATTACCGCTGTTATCGTGTCGACAGATAGACAGACTGACGGAAAGACGGACAGACAGACAGGCGGACACACGGAAATCGTCTCAGGAAGCTGATCAAAAATATATGCACTTTTCTATACTTGCCACGCCTCTTTATTGACGTTACAAGTTAATATTCCCCTTACTCAGTACGCGTTGGGGAATAAAAATACGTTTTTCACTGTCCCTTTTATGTCGATGTCCCACTCATGGCTGCACTACCTTAAATAGTAATGCTTGAACTTAATTTGAAGATATGTGGCTTGTGCGTGCGCTTAAAAAATTTAAGAATATCCACAGCTTTTATAATATAAATTAAGTGGAATATATTAGATATGAGCCATGGTAACTAAAGCAGAATTAATAACTGCATAAACATGAAACAAACAATATCTTTTCGCAAGGCTTTGGTGTACAAGAAGCAATTATTTTAACTTTAAAAGCCCATATAACTCTTGACAGCCACATGGCAACTCTGCAATTTAAGTTTTCCATTAGTTTTAAGAGCAATGAATTGGTTGTGATGTCTTTTTACTTCATATTTATATTCACAAGGTATTCGTTTTCAGCATATCCTATGGCTGTTAATAATTCATAGAGAAAGTCTAAAACATAACATATTTTAATATTAGTTTTATTCACTGGAAAATAAAGTTAGCAAATGTAAAAGAATATTCAAGGATAACGATAGCAAATGCCTCAGTTGAATATATATATATATGTAGGAATGACAGACGGGTTTGACAGTGTGACAAACGGACAAAGGACAACAAGAAGTGGACAAACGTACTAACAAGCAACTATTTGGCATCACTGACAAACTTAAGAAAAAGAAAAGAGACAATTAAAGGGGGAAGAGAGAAAACGGACAGACAGAGCAGACAGTTTTTTGTATGACGCGGACGCGAACGCGAACGGATAAGTAAAACTCGATGTAATGTATTTAATAAATAATAAAAGACCTATTAATAATAATGTTAACAAAATAATAAATGAAAATAAAAGTTTTAATTAAATGTTGTAAAATCGAAGTTCGTGTTTCATTCCTACAATAATTGGGGGCTCAACCGGGATTGAACAAGTGAGCCAAAACCTAAAAGAACAAAGTGACTTTAAAAGGAAAATGTGCCTAATTAAACAGTTTTAAATAACTTAAAAGTGAAAAAAGAATGTTAAAAACAAAACAGTGCAGTAGCAACTAAAACTTTAAAATTGCATTAAATTGTTACAACAACAACAAGCACGACAAAAGTAAAGTGGTACAGTTGAGTCATCTAGAACTTTCTCGAAATTTTACAAACTGCCAGTGATGACGTCATACAATATTTAAAATTCTAGAACGTGCAAGTGAAGCGTCGAAAGGAGAGAAGCAGAAAAAGTTTGCAGCATGCAAAAATACTTTGAAGGGGAAGGCGACAAAATAAGCAATGAGAAAACAGAGCTGCTGAGATCAGGAGAAAAGATGAAAGCTAAGGAGAAGAGTTAAGAAGAACCAGAGGACAGTCGTGAAGAGCGTTAAGTTGGTAAAGAAGAACATAACGTTGGAATACAAGAAAGTCAAACTGGTTGAATAGAACAGAGTAAGCTGATTAAGAAGAGCATAAAGCTAGAAAAGACAAAAAAGTTTGAAGAAAATCGTGCAGCGTAGCAACAAAGCAGCGGAAAAATCATTGCAGAAAGAAGGCAACGTAAAGCGTGGGGAAGTAAGCAACAAGACAAAAATAAGCTAAGCAACGAAGGGGAAAGCAAGATTCAGCGAGCAGAGAGCAACGAGAGAGAGCAAAAAACCCACCCTTATTTTAAAAAAGCAATTCGGTGAGCTGTTTATCGTTCATTTAAGATAATTTGTTTTGTATTGTTGATAATAATAGAAACTTAAGGGAAATTGAAAAAGTTTAAACAAAATGTTAATGAAGTTCTTTAAAACTTAAGCAATTTGTGAAACTAATGGAAAATTGAAATTAAAAATGTAATTAAATTTAATAACTTGAACAATTTATTTTGGATAGCTAAAAGAGAGAGAGAGAGAGAAATTGAAATTACACTAAAATCAAAAAGTATTGAAACGAAATACTTAAGATTCTTAATAACTTGAACAATTTATTGTGGATAGCTAAAAGAGAGAGATACAATTGAAATTACACTAAAACCGAAAAGTATTGGCACTATATATTTTATTTTCTTTATAACTTTGGAATTCATTGGATAGCTAAAAAGAAAGAATTTGAAATTAAACTAAAATCAAAAGTGTTGAAACGAAATATTTAATTGAAAAATTTGAAATTTAAACTAAAATCAAAAAGTATTGAAACGAAATATTTTATTGAAAAAAATATTTAAATTAAACTAAATTCAAAAAGTATTGAAACGAAATATTTAATAAAATTGAAATTAAACTAAAATCAAAAAGTATTCAGACGAAATATTTAAGATTCTTTTAAACTTTAAAATAAATTTAACTTGAGATTATTATTTGTTTTGAAAACTAATTTTATTCTAATTACACAATTAAACTAAACTAAACTTAGGATATCATAATTATTACACACTTTTTACACTTACCTTAAAATATAACTTACTCTTATTCTAATCAATTTAATAAATATTTAAAATTTGTTTATTGAACTTTACGACAATGGATGCACAGACCATTTTAGACATGACAGTGTTAACACTCAAGGACAAGCTAAAGGCGGTTGGGTTAGGTACACAATGACGAAAAGGTGACCTTAGAGACAGACTCCTACGGCATTATAACCTCCTTCATAGCGACGACGAAGAAAGCGAAGTTGAATCTGCGTATGAAGAGGCTACAAATCCTTCGCCAGAAATTGCAGTCATTAAACACAGTTTCACACTTAAAGACATCGAAGACAGTTTACCTTCTTTTAATGGAACAGATTCGCTGGACGTACAGCAGTGGATACAAGAATTTGAAGATAACGCTTTAACCTTAGGTTGGAGTGGACTCCAGAAGTTTGTTTACGCAAAGCAGCTCTTCAAAGGTGCAGCGAAACTATTTTTGCGGAGTCAGTCAGGCATCAAAGATTGGGTTTCCTTAAAGACAGCAATCGTTGAAGAGTTTGGCACTAAGTTGTCGTCGTTAGACGTGCATCGCATGTTGCAGAGTCGCCGTAAAAAAAATAACGAATCGTTTAGAGAATATTTATACACTCTTATGGAAATAGCAAAGCCAATTAATTTAGATGAAGTTAGTTTAGTAGGGTATTTTGTGGAAGGTATACCAGATTCAAAAGTAAATAAAACAGTTCTTTATCAAGCCAAAACTGTTGCAGAGTTAAAGGAGCAGTTGAAAGTTTACGAGAGAGTGCATGGTTTGCGTCAGTCATCAAACAAACCAAATCAGTGGCAAAGTTCTCCAGCAACAACAGCGCAAGTAAATGACATCAAGATTAAAAAATGTTTCAAATGTGGAGCTACATCGCATTTCGCTAAAGATTGCAATGCAGCTGAGAAACGATACAAATGTTTTAAGTGTGGACAACTGGGTCATCGTAGTTTTGAATGCAAGCAGAGTTCTGAGAATCAAATCAAGAAAGAGGGCGGTAAGGTTAATACAATGATAGATGCGCCTCTTCGACAGTATAGTGGGCTAATTTTTAAAACAATTAAGGTTGGCAATACATTTTTTGAAGCAATGGTAGACACAGGCTCTGACTTAAGTTTACTTCGTTTTGATACCTTTAAGAAAATAAAAAACTTGGAATTGAGTACAGAGAAGAGACGACTTGTTGGCATTAAAGAAAGTGAACTGGTTACGATTGGCAGTGTGTTCACTAGCATGCTTGTAGATGAACTTACTTTAGGCATTACTTTTCACGTTACCAAGAGTAATGACCTGCGTTATGAAGCTGTTATTGGAAATGACATTTTAAGTAGAGCTGACATACTGTTTTCCGAGGGCAGAGCCGAGTTTATGAAGAAAGTAAATAAGAATAAAGTCGATAGCATAGAGTCAAATGAAAAGATTAGCGCAACTTCACAAGTTTTTCCAAGTTTAAATGAAGATGGAAATAAACTTTTACTCTTAAGCGAATTTGAATCAATTTGCATGCTTATGCAAAACGATTCTGGAGAGGATAAAGACGTTGAGTTATTGAATTTATCTCATCTCACCAAAGATCAGACCATTGATATAGCAACGTTAGTGGAGCACTATTCTCCTGCAAAGAAGTCAAACTCTCCAGTGCAGATGAAGATTATTTTATCAGATGATACGCCTATCTATCATACACCACGCAGAACGTCGTATGCTGACCAGCTTGTGATAGATAAGCAAGTAAGCAAATGGTTAGAGGAGGGTATAATTCAGCCAAGCACGTCTGAGTATGCCTCACCGGTGGTTCTTGTCTCAAAGAAGGATGGAACAAAGAGATTATGCTGCGATTTCAGAAAGCTTAACGAGAAGATACTGCGCGATAATTTCCCGATGGTGCTGATGGACGACGTCTTGGAAAGGTTACAAGGAGCAAAAATATATACTACTCTTGATTTGGCTAATGGTTTTTTACACGTACCTGTGGAGCAAGGTTCAAAACGATATACATCTTTTGTAACGCACAGTGGCCAATACGAATTCAATTTCGTTCCGTTTGGAATATGCAATTCGCCTGCGGTTTTTTGTCGCTATATATCAGCTATTTTCCGCGATTTGGTTCAGCAAGGAGTTATCGTGATTTATATGGACGATATTATTATTCCAGCACAAGAGATTAGCGAGGGTATCGAAAAGCTTAAGATGGTTTTGGATAGAGCAGCTGAGTTTGGATTGCAAATCAAATGGCAAAAATGTCAATTTTTAATGGAAAAGATACATTTTCTTGGTTATATTGTTGAGAACGGTGGCATAAAACCATCGGAAGAAAAAGTGGAAGCAGTCAGAAGGTTTCCAATCCCGCATGATAAGAAGTCTCTTCAAAGATTTTTGGGACTTACGTCTTATTTTCGGAGATTTATGGAAGGATATGCTGTTGTAGCGAAACCATTAAGTGATTTCCTAAGAAAAAATGTTACGTTCAAAATTCATGAAGAGCAGCTATTGGCATTTCAGCAACTTAAATCAGCCCTCATAAATGCACCAGTTTTAAAGCTATACGACGCTAATGCTCAAACTGAGATACACACGGATGCATCTATGCACGGCTATGGTGCCGTTCTTCTTCAAAAAGACGGAAACGATCAGCAATACCACCCAATACAGTACATGAGCCGCAAAACAAAGCCTCAAGAAGAGAAATACCATTCATATGAATTGGAGGTTCTGGCAATCATTCAAGCTTTAAAGAAGTGGCGCATATATGTTCTGGGCAGAAAAATCAAAATTGTCACGGACTGTAGCGCTTTTACACAAACTATGAAAAAACAAGATGTACCACTTAGAGTCACGCGCTGGGCTATGTACCTCCAAGATTTCGACTACGAGATTGAGCACAGATCTGCTACGAAAATGAAGCATGTGGATGCTTTAAGCCGAATGACGTCCATGCTTCTTGAAGATTCTCTCAGTTTTCGGCTTAAAGAAGCTCAGCAATGTGATGAGTGGACGAAAGCAATCGTCAAAGTATTAGAAAGTAATGATTACGAAGATTTTTATTTGAAAAATGGCGTGTTGTATAAAGATGCAGTAAAAGAACTGATAGTTGTACCACAAACTATGGAGGAAGAGATTATTCGTCTGGCACATCGACAAGGACACTTATCAGCTAAAAAGACACAGGACTACATCGATAAAACATTCTACATTCCGCAAATTGGTCCGAAAGTAGCAAAAATTGTGAAAAGCTGTATCGAGTGTATTGTTGTGGAAGCTAAGTTGGGCAAAAAAGAGGGTCTGCTTTACCCTATTAACAAAGAAGACACACCACTTGGGACGTTACACATAGACCACGTTGGTCCCATGGAACTGACTCATAAAAAGTATAATCATCTGCTAGTTGTTGTGGATGCTTTCAGCAAATTTGTTTGGTTATACCCTACACGAAGTACCGACGCTGCATCTGTAATCGACCGACTAGAAAAGCAATCGGCTATATTTGGTAATCCACGCAGAGTAATAACCGACCGAGGGACTGCTTTTACAGCGAAATCTTTTGAAGAATATTGCCAACGAGAAGGTATCCAGCATTTATTGATCGCGACGGGAGTACCACGCGGAAACGGCCAGGTAGAACGAATACATCGCATCATCGTGCCTATGCTCGCCAAGTTTTGCCAAAACAACCCAGCTAACTGGTATAAACATGTGGACAAAGTCCAGCGTATTATCAATAATACCCCGCCTAGGAGCACCAAGTTTACACCTTTTAAAATACTTACCGGAATGGAAATGCGTACTGCTGACGATATCGAACTGCGTAATTTACTAGAAAATTCTATTATAGAAGACTTAAACATTGAACGTGAAAACATTAGAAAGGAAGCTCAAGAAAATATTTCGAAGATACAGGAAGAAAATCGTCGAACATTTAACGCAAAGCGAAAACTGGAATTTAACTACAAACCAGGAGATTTAGTTGCTATTAAACGAACTCAATATGGCCCAGGCCTGAAGTTAAAAGCAAAATATTTGGGACCCTACAATGTTCTTAAGAGGCTTCCCCACGGAAGATATGAAATCTCCAAAGTTGGCGATCATGAAGGACCGTTTCAAACAACTACAGTCGCTGAATATATGAAGGCTTGGTGTCCATCGTTCGGGTCGAACGACCGTGCAGGACGGCCGAATGTAGGAATGACAGACGGGTTTGACAGTGTGACAAACGGACAAAGGACAACAAGAAGTGGACAAACGTACTAACAAGCAACTATTTGGCATCACTGACAAACTTAAGAAAAAGAAAAGAGACAATTAAAGGGGGAAGAGAGAAAACGGACAGACAGAGCAGACAGTTTTTTGTATGACGCGGACGCGAACGGATAAGTAAAACTCGATGTAATGTATTTAATAAATAATAAAAGACCTATTAATAATAATGTTAACAAAATAATAAATGAAAATAAAAGTTTTAATTAAATGTTGTAAAATCGAAGTTCGTGTTTCATTCCTACATATATGTATGCATAAACATTCATCTGCGATTAAAAGATTATCAAACTAACTAAGAAAAAATGTACAAGCTCGAGAAAATATTTGAATGGATAATAAACTCAGGGATGTCTAAGGAAATTTATCTTACACTGAAGCAAATCAAAGCAGACATGTATATAATATAATTTTTGAAAATGTTGAATGCAAAATATTTAAATAGAATTTTATTGGGAAATATATATTTAACTATGTTGCTAAAAGACTGGCATAATTTTATTAAAAAATATATAAACTTCTTTGTCAAAAGACTACCATAATAAATGCAAATGTCTGATTGAATCATTTAAAAGCATTTAAAATCCAAGTTTAATAAACTAACTTGAGTTTGAACAAAGTCCCTGCTCAATTATTTTTTTGCGCTTTCACATTTTCTCACCAAGGCCTCAAATATTATCTCTTTGTTTTTTGCCTGCAACTAGACACATTTTTAAAGCTTGGGGCTTTGAAGAATATTAAATTTTAAACTCATGCCAAAATTCAACGAAATTCTTTGATGTCTTGTCTTTTTATAACAAAATTATTTCTTCGTTTGCGAAAACTTTTAAGTGACTGACGCAAAAAGAACGCAATCCGACTCAACTAACGAATTTGTGGTCTCACGAGGACATTGCATGAAAGTCTGAAAGGGATTTTTTTTTTTGCTTCTGTCAAAAAGCCATAAACAGCATGTTTGACGTGTGTGTTACTTACGCTGAATTAAAGCCAAAAGCAAGAAAGCCAAAAAGGCAACACATATGATTTCTATTAGCCAAGATATAGTGCAAAGTGGCAAAAATGCCAGCCAAAGTGCGAAAAAGCAGACACCAGAAAAAGTGCTTAACGCATAAAATGAGTTATGGCAACACCGGCTGAGTGGTTGGGTTGCTTAACTTTTGTTCGTTGAAGTGGAAATAGACAAAATAGAGTGTTCGTGTGTTTGTTTGTGTTTGTATTAGTGGGATCATATGGATTTTTTTTTTTTTTAAATGTTCATACACTTTGACATGTAAAGAAAAATAAATGTTTTTCAATTATTTTGTAATATTGATGCATTATATGTGAACAAATATCACATCTTTATTACAGCTCTATAGTAAGAAGAAGAGGGAGACTGGGACCTAAAATGTTGTCTGGAAAATAATTTTTTGTCCGGCCCTCTCACCTAAAGGCGTTGTTTTGAATTTTTTAGGAAATAAACTTATTTTTATCTACAAAACGTTTCAAGCAAGGTTTTTCCCGTCATAAATACAGGTGCAGTATGTGCCTTAGCAGATACTTGTAAAAAACGGTACCAGCGATAGCTCCAACC
This sequence comes from Coremacera marginata, assembly GCA_914767935.1. Taxonomy (NCBI): domain Eukaryota; kingdom Metazoa; phylum Arthropoda; class Insecta; order Diptera; family Sciomyzidae; genus Coremacera; species Coremacera marginata. The sequence continues at coordinate 194,158,174 of OU612043.1, forward strand.
CCATGGGCCTTAACAAAAGGGGCCGTGTCAGCACTTGTAAAAATTTTCCAAATAAAAATTTTGCGCGTATTTTATTAAAAAAATACAAAAAATACTTTTTCCAGGCTAAAAACTGGTAAAAAAGTGGGAATAAGAAGCTTTTGAAAAAAAAATTACACTGATTGCAGAAAGATTAGGGCCAATGTATTTGACCGTTTTGAAAATTGACATTTTGATATAGAGCCTTTAAAGTTTATTCAGTGTTTTAAATTGTATCGTTGTTATATCGTATTTATATCGTATATATATATACTCGTTACATTTTTAAAGGAAAAGATTTATGAAATATTATTCCTGAAGTTTGTTTTATAACTAAATAAGGTAAGTTCATGTAAAAGTATATTTAAAATATATCTTCCCTTTTGAAAGGCTTCAAATTAGTTATGGCTAGGCTTGCCATACGTCCAGATTTAGCCCGGATTGTCCGGAATTTTCAACCCTGTCCGGAATTTGTCCGGAATTGCGATTTTGTCCGGAATTTGGCCTTTGAAAAAAACATTCAAATATATCTTTCCTAGGAACAAAAGCTCTCGTGTGAACGCAACAATTGTATTGTTCATGTATAGGTTAGCTGAGCAAAGAAACTAATGAACTGTCAAATAAAGCGTTGCTATCCTGACGCTAGTTGCTTGAACGTTATTTTTAATTTGTTTTTCCGCTTTTTGTTTTGTGAATTGCTTGATTTGTTTCTGTAAGTTTGGCTTGCTTATTATTTGTGTTATTATTTGTATATTACTATTTTCGTTTTCCGATATTATATTTCAGGAAATTATTATGCCCAGGATTAAGTGTCAATTTACTTCAAAACTTAAAGAAGAGTTCAAGTTCTTAAGAAATGACACAAATAACAGCGACAAAGTTATATGTACTATTTGCAAGGCTACTTTTAGTATTGAGCATAAAGGGCGAGGTGATATAATTTGTCATATAGCTTCGGACAAACACAAATATGCTCAACAGGTACAACAAACAGCTTCGGAAGATCTGCTGCATGCTGCCAAAGAAACTGTTTTTGCTTATCATGTCGTAAAACATGATCTTAGATTCAATTCATCAGTTTGCATCTCGAAACTAGTACAAAAGCTTTATGATGCGAAATTTAAAGCACGTAGAAAGAAATTGGAGGCTTTGGCTGTAGGTGTGATTGGGCCCTACGTTTTTCCGAAGTTTTAAAAGAGCTTAAAACGGCTCATTTTATATCGATTACAATTGAAATGATATTAAATTAATACCAATCCTTGTAAGATGTTTGTTCAATATATTTTAATGTGCATCCCAGGAACATCTTTCGTCGTGGAACGAACATTTTCACTTATGAAACATCTATGGACTCCGGATCGTGGTCGGTTGAGAGTATCTGTTATTGCAGCATCATGAATATTGAAACTAATTGTGGCGAAGATTGCCCTGCCTTCTACGACAAAATAAACGTAGATGCGCAGTTCATAAAGAGGGAAATTTCATCCGAAAAATACGAGTGGTTTTCGGACCCAAACAAAAAAACGGCTCCAGAATAAATGTGGGCAACTTAGTAGTCCCACATTTGACACCTATTTAGTGCAAAAACAATTTAAGATCCTTTTTTTTTTAAATGTTTATGTTTTGTTGAATTGTTACTTTTTCACATACACTTCATTAATATTTTCTTTTGAAATATTTTTATTATTGAAAATGCTAATAAATATCCATGGAAAATGCGTTTTATTTCGAAATCCGATTTCGTATCCAAGGAGATAAAAAGAGAAATTTACTGTCGCTTTTGAACTCGAATGTATATTACAGAACAATTACTAAAAAAGAACAGTAAAAAAAAAAAAATAAATACTAACAAATAAAAAAAAAGTTTTGAAAAATATAACACTATCCCCCGCCCCCCCGCCCCCCCCAAAAATAAAAAATGTTTAAATGTCCGGAATTTTGTTTTTGAAATTATGGCAAGCCTAGTTATGGCCAATATTCGCAAGTGAATACGATCTGATAAGCAGTGAATTCTAGCCAGCAGTGTTTGAGATTTTATATCCTGTGTTGAATCAATATGGATTTAAAAAATAGTGGTACTGTTTTTCTCTTAACTATAATTTTTCTGAATCATACTGCAAATAGTATCTTAATACTACGTAGTCAATGCTATTTTAGTCAACCTTGTAATTAAATCCTCTTCCTTTTTAATTTGCTAAAAGCTTACTTGGCTCTATTGAGTTCTTAACATGTTCCTTGAGACAAACATTACATTATATTTACTTGTGAATAATTACTTATAGAATATCATGTCAACTTGCTTTTTGCATGCTTTGAAGATATATTTGATCGAGGGCAACTTAAGATTTTATATTGTTGTTTTTCAAAAACTAAAACAAACTTCTAAAGACTCTTAATCCAAAGAGGTTTTTTCAATGTCTTCCACAAATTGTTACATACACCTACTACTATTTTGTCTTAAGGTTCTGATTATGATGCAGTAGAATTTTATCAATTTCATCTTCAGTGAGCGCAGTTTCAGTGTATTAGTCAAAATAAAAATATATCCAATTATGATGACTAGGGACCGGAATCTCATGCATTAAAAACATCCAATATATGCGCATATATATGCACCTAAAATTAAGAAAATATGCACTTAAAATATGCAATAAAAAACAAACAAATTTTCAATATTTATGACAAACAAATATGCATATACTTACCAAAAAAATACATAAAGCTCAAAAAAATATTTTTAAATATTAGCTTAGTTTGTTTTCATTCCTCGTTTCAAGCTCAAGTTTAAACTTAATACGGAAAACAAAATCAACACGAACTATGAAATCAAAATATGAATCTACACTCAATCAAGTTCAAATTGAAGTGTGCAATGTCTCTTGGTATGTTTTTCTGAGTTAAACCAGCAACGAATAATAACAGCTATTAATTAAAAAAAAAAAAATGTTCATATACTTAAAAATAGAAGAAAGTTCAACAAAATTATAAAATATGTATTTTGCGATATGGAATCAAAACTCTTCTATTCCACATTAGCCAATCATATCTGAAAATTTGTTTATCGATCCAAATTAAGCAGACAAAATATGTTTTAACCAATTTTTTTACAATGCTGAATTATGGTGACCGCTCTTGAGAATAATCGTTCTTGCATATCTCGTTCCGCTTAAAAGTGAAAGAGTAGATTTTTTATTCTATAGGCCTCATATATTTAATTTACTTTTCTACAGATATTGCCTTGTTAGCATAGGCAACAAAATGTTTTTCATATTTTCAAAAGTAAAATTAAGGCGGTTTGGTCTTAAAAAGTTTTTGTAAATAGAAAATGAACGCTCCACATTAACAGATGTAATTGGAGCATATTTAAAAGAATTAAGTTCATTTACAGTATATATTTCTTAACATTTTTGTCCTTCAGTTTAATTTAAATATTCGCGATTTCTTTTATTTTTTTTAAAACCATAATTTTTTTGCAGAACATTATCCAATTTTTTTTTAATTTGTTGACTAATTGTTCCATTTACAGAATGTATTTTTTTTATGGCATCATTTACGAAATTAATTTCTTTACTTAATGAATTAAATCGTTCTAAGCTTGTTATGGTTTCACTTAGAAACCCATAATTTGAATTTAAAAACACTAAATTTTGTTTAATAGATGGTAAGTTTAAAGCTTCTTTAGTTTGTTTGATTCAAGAAGCATCAGAATCATCGAACTCTTCCATAACATCAACTATCTTTCAATCATCAGAGTAGTACGCGACTGCATTAATCCAAGTGCCCCACCTTGTGACAACGGGCTCTGGTGGAAGTGTCAGTTGAGGATATTTATAAAAAAAAGTTCCCACACGTGTTGGAGCTTTTAAAAATACTTTTGTACCATTTGCAATTAACAAATCAATGTCTTTAAAATTTCTTCTGTTTTCTTAGGCAATGCGATGCATTGCGTGGGCCAAGCACGTAACATGAATTAATTTTGTATAAAATATCTGCAAACTACGAGGTAATTTAACCATGTAAGGCGCCGCGTCAGTTAAGAACAGTAAAACCTTATTTTTGTCGAATTCTTCCCCTAACAAGCTTATGGAATCGTTAAAAGTGCGAGCAATTGTGGCATGAATGGTTTTATCTAATTCAACAACGTTTAATAAAAATTTGGTTTTGCTGATTTCTTCATTTGAATGTAAAACGCCCATGACAGCAGTCACCACATATCGTCCTTGAATGTCGATTGTTTCATCGAAAGACACCCACAAAAATGGTTTTTTTGACAACATATTGATATCATACAATTGAGAACCATATAGTTTGTCAATATTATGCTTACGAAGCGATGAGTCACTGGGAATAATTTCGTTGGTGTTTTTTTTTTGAAGAAATTCCTTAGGTGGATGTTTCCCAATTTGTGGAGTGGAATGTCAGCAGAAACAAAAGCTCCACAAAGGTCTAAGCAAAATTTATTTTGCGTCACCGTTCAAACAATTCTGTATGCTTGTGGCTATGTAAGTGTTGGTCAACTTGAAACTTTTTTGCGAAGTTCACAGCCTTTTCGCAAACTTTTCAAAAGAGAATTTTTCCATCACTTTTGAAAACCTCCGGGTGTTCGGTGATGTATTTGTTCAAGAATGAAGATATAGTAGCTTTAGATTTTGGCATTGTTGCCTAAAACAAGCAATGTAAATTTGTTTTAAAAGATGAACATATACAATTAGTTTTACTTACAGCTTATGTTCGATACCATTATGTTCGATTCAGTTACAAAGTTAAAAAACGTTTTAAAATGCAATTTTCTTTTCTGAAATAGTCATGACTGTTGCAAGTTGGTTACGAGCGTCTAATAAGAAATCGTCATGTATTCAAAAGAAAGTTTGACAGATGTAAAAACATCTGATATGTGTTGTACTTTTGTCAACCTGGATCCAAAACAGATCCATTTACGGACTCTTTTGGTTTTGTTGCTCACAAACTAAACAAACTAAAAAAAAAGTCATACTCACATGTGTGGGCATAAACCGATCATATTTGAGTACAGCATGAAAATTGCTGGTGAAATTTTTTTTTTAACCGTGCAAAACCGAAAAATTTGTGAAAAAAAATTTGTGGTGAAAGACCGTGTAAAAAGAGAGTTGGATGTTATCCGTAAATTATTCTTTTTTATTTAAGAACAATCATGATCTTTTAAGAATTTCATTTCATATTACAGATTTTTTTTTTTATGATTACTAATGTATTACTGAATGCTACGAAAAGTGCCAATTCGACAAAACTTGTAACATTGTCCTAATTATACGAATTAATTTTTTGATTAATTTTTCATATTTTTATATTGATTTATTATACGTTCGAGTTTTCGCTTCTGTCCTAAATTTCATAACAGAAAAGTTATCTAAAGAGATAATTTGTTCTAAAACATTTTCTTAAAAGTTCAAGTAACTTAATTGAACCAACAAAAATAATTATAATTTCGCAATAAAAAATTAACATCCATATAATTAAGCAACGTCGTAACTCCCAGCATTTATTAACTATTTTAATCGTTTTCATTCCTGCTACCATCATCAATTAAATAAGTATTTGAAGTCATAAAAGAACCATTAAGCACAATGTTGGACATCATAAAGAAATCAACAATAACAACAAAAACAATAGCATGTTTAAAGTTAACAAAGAATATTAATCAAATTCGTAATCGTGTGTTAACTTGTGGTAAGAACACTGCAGGCACTTGAATGACTTAAGTTGAAAATAGTGGAGTTTTATTTTTAGACAAGATTAGCAACATTAAATCAAGATAAATCAAGAGAATTTGCTGAAATAAATATTACTCGTAAGAAACAAAAAAATGATATATTGTAAATAAGTAAATTCGAAATAAATTTAAGCTTTATAATTTTTATAATATAATATTTGCTTGAAAAAATTTGGGTCAAATTTTTCTATATAAGTAGATACAAATTCAAATACATAGCTAAATAGATATGCCTCTTATATAAGCTTAAGTCAACAAATATAGTACCTAACTTTATTACTCTCACACAGAGTTATGTAATACAGTCTACTCGATGTCTAGCTGCTGTCTAGCACCGCCTCAATAAATTTTTGATTGGGTCTTTGCATGGAGTAGTCGGTATGAATGCCTGACTTAACTCCCACACCTTGCAATAAGACTGTGTATGCAGACTGTATATTTTAGTTAGATATATATTTGTGCGGTCTTTCATTGTGTTCAAGCGTTTGCACCCATGTGTGTGCGCAAGGCAGTCAATCTAAAGGGGAAAAACGAAATTTTTTGTTCTATAAAAGTGAAAGCTAATCTCAATTTAGGCTGGAAGTATATACTTTTAACAGTGAAAGAATTGAAAATTCTAAAAATTTTTATATGACGCTCATAGGCTCATTTATTTGCTTTGTATTGATACAAATTTCGATTTAGATTTTGTATTTTCCTTCTCTGACTTATTTTAAGTATAATATTTCAATTCATTTTTCAAGTTTCATCCTCTTACAGTAAATGGCACCGTTATTTTAACATTTTAAAATTTAATTTTTTGGTTTCTTTCCAATACATTTGGTTACGCCCACTTTATGCAAGATGTTTAGAACAGACCTAGCCACACTTCATTACCAAAATTAAGTCCTTCTTAACCGACTTCAAAAAGGAGTAGGTTCTCAAGTTCGTCGGTTTTTGTTTTTTAAAAAAAAAATTTTTTTTAAATGTATGTACATCGATAACTCCTAAACCATATGCCTGATTGCCATAATTTTTGGGGAACGGATAGATATCATAAGCATGGAGGTGCCCGTACAAAAGTGGGCGGTATTCGAGAACTGGGCGTGGCAATAACAGATCTCGCAATACTAAATACTACTGTATCTCAAATAATATTGACACTAGGGTACTGCAATTTAGTGTAGGAGTAGGGACAATTATTACAAATAATGGGCAAAAAAATGGGCGTTATTTGACGAATGGGCGTGGCAATATTAGAAAAAGAGTATATCTCGAATAATATTGATACTATGGTACTGCAATTTAGTATAAGGGTAGGCATTACTATTACAAATAATGGCCAATAAAGTGGGCGTTATTCGACAAATGGGCGTGGCAATATTATAAAAACACTGTATCTCGAATAATTTGGACACTAGGGTACTGAAATTTAGTGTAGGGGTAGACACAGTTAATACAAATTACGGTCAAGAAAATGGGCGTTATTTGACAAATGGGCGTGGCAATATTAGAAAAAGAGTATATCTCGAATAATATTGATACTATAGTACTGCAATTAAGTATAAGGATAGGCATTACTATTACAAATTATGGCCAATAAAGTGGGCGTTATTCGACAAATGAGCGTGCCAATATTATAAAAACACTGTATCTCGAATAATATGGACACTACGGTACTGAAATTTAGTGTGGTGGTAGGCACAATTATTACAAAATGCCGTCAACAAAATGTTCGGTATTTGGCAAATGGGCGTGGCACTATTAGAAAAATAGTATATCTCGAATAATATTGATACTATGGTACTGCAATTTGGTATAGGGGTAGGCATTATAAGTAAAAATTACGGTGAGAAAGTAGGCGGATTTCGACTACTGGGCGTGGCAATATTAGAAAAACAGTGTATCTCGAATAATATTGACACTAGGGCACTGAAATTTATTGCAGTACAGGGGTAGGCAGAATTATTAAAAATTATGGTCAATAAAGTAGGCGCTGTTCGATAAATGGGCAATACTAGATAAACACTATCGCAGTTAATATTGACGCTGGGGTACTGAAATAAAGTACAGGGGTAGGCACAATTATTGGAGATAACACTCCAGAAAGTGGGCGCTTATTTAACAAAGGGGCGTTTCAATATTTGAAAAACACTATATCTCGAATAATATTGACACTACGGTAATAAAACACGTTACAAGAATGGGTATAATAATTCCAAAACATGTGACATCTAATTTAAATTTAAAAGGCAGATATTTGAAATAACCAACAAACTTTCAGATTTTAATAGAACAAATTGTTTCGGAACAATTTTATTTATGTTGTTTATACATTTTTTTCGAAAATTTATCATATTCTCTAAAAAGGAAGAAATAAAAATTTAAAAAAAAAAACAACCGACTACAAAATCACTACAAAGTAAAAAATAATTTTAAAAATACTTTTGCTTTTAATTTCTTGGTCATATTTGATAATTTATTTAAACATATTATTATATATGAAATCTTATTATCTTAATTTTTTTTCTTATTTGTTTTATTATCATAAATATATTAATTTCTTGATGAATACAAATGCTTTGAAGTTGGCGCTTCTGATTAAAAGTCTGATTATATTAGCGCCATCCTTAGAAGCTTTTGTAGTCATCAAGAAATTAATATATTTAATTAATATGCATCGAATGGGCGGCTATCAAGATATTGTAAAAATAGTGGATCCCCTTTTGCTCATACGATTTCACATATAAAATCGCTAAAAATCAATTTTTCGTTTTTTTTTTTTAAATAAAATTGAGCTAAGCCCACTTTTAGGGTATAAGCTAGTTTCTTACATAAAGCTTTATTTAATGATACATTTCAGGCAGTATTCAAGAAGATTTTCACTCAAGTATAATTTCTTATATAAGGCTTTATATACGGATACATTTTAGGAAGTATTCAAGAAGATTTTTTTTAGATAAAGCCATAACAAAGCTTCAATTTGTGATAACAGTAACATTAAAAATTCCTCAACTAAATAAAAAAGACTCTGTACCATAAAAAAAAACATATCATCACACGTTTTTTATTTCAATAATAGAAAAAACAAATAAATAACGTTGTCTGTGTGCGGCGTCGAACTACGAAACTCTTGACTGGTAATCTGTTTGCTCAGACCGCATGGCAGTTCATGGCTGGCAAATTAAGAGCTTATATGAAATGATTTCCGTTGAGGCTTTTATAAAATTTTACTCAAAAAATTTCATAGAAAATACTAATTAAGCTTCAAAGTTATTCAAGAAAATATCTGAAAAGACGGGTGGATAGTGTGTGCGACTGCCGATACAAAGGTTCCAGGTTTAGTCCACGCTGGGTGACCTTTGTAAATATACAAAAATTGGTTAAGTGTAGAAAATTTATGTTCTAAAATGAAAAAAAAAAAAAATTAAATAAAATGTACTATACGCATAGAAATATATGTAATATTAATAATTAAATAATAATTAAAATCCGATGTATTATGTAAAACTTTATTTCAGGGACTCAATATAACAATTATTTTATTAAGAGAACGCAAAAAGGTTACAAAATTTAATATTTATTTTAAGAAAGAAACGCATAACAATTATGTCTACAATAATATTTTTTGGGTTGTCCACAACCATTATCGCAACTAAAATGTTTTTTTGGTTGTCCATAACCATTACAGAAACCTAAATTTTTTCTTTTTTGGTTACCTATAGCCTTTATCGTAATAGAATTTTTTTTTTTTTGTTATCCATCAAGATAATTGAAACTAAAAACCTGCATGTACTAGGCACTGTTGACAGTTATGAAGATATCTCGCCAAATTGGCGATTTGAACAACCACTTTGGTGGGGAAATTTTTGCTATGGGTAACTACAAAAAAAAAAAAAAATGTTATATTTTGCATTATGTAATAAACATATTATGTGCTTATATGGTATAAAATACAAAAGTTTTTGAATCAAGGAATTAATTTCATACGTCTTTTCTCCTTGCATATACCTTGCATAAAACTTGTTTCAATGTTAATTCAAGGAAGTTAAAATTTTCCTCCCTACATTAATTTTTTATATAAAGCTTTACTTAAGGCTTATTTAGGTGAAATAGTTACCTGAGTATTAATATAACCTTTCCATAGCGCATTGCAATCAGACCATTGCAGCATTTGAAAATTTTTATTTGAAAGATTTCAATTTAAAGGTTGTTCCTAGTAGGTGTGGTACTTTGATTTTGAATAAAACGCAAACGGTTCAGAATTTCTCCAAATATTTTATTTCGTTCGAAAGGTCACATTACAGGATTTTGTGTGAAAAATTATTTCGCGAATATGTTCACCGCGTTTATTCCGTAAATATCTCACTCATTTGGCCATATTTTCGATGAGATTTTGCTGTATGGCCTCCGGAATGGCCCGAATTACCAATGTTATATTAGTTTCCAAGTTTGGAATCGTCTTCGGACCATTAACATAGACTTTATCCTTCGTCTAACCCCACAGAAAAAAGTCTAACGGCGTCAAATCGCATAATCTGGGCGGCCAATTCACATCACCGCGACGAAAAATTACACGCTTCGGGAATTTGCAACGCAAAAAGTCCAAATTGAGGTGAGTTGTGTGTGGTGTAGTGCTGTCCTGTGGAAAGCACATATGGTCCAGACCCTGAGCTTCAACCTCCGGTACAAAATAGTCCTCCAACATATTGTGGTACCGCTCAGAGTTGAGATTTTCTCTGTCAGTTAATTTTTTTGCAAAAAATCATTCCTCTTCATCAATCATTTGCAGGGCCCAATCAGCGAATGCACGGCGTTCTGCATGGTTACGAGGCAACAACTGCTGCGTCAATTGGACTTTATATGGGTGTAGCTTCAAGTCCTCACCGAGAAAAAAGCTTATGTTAAATTAACAAAGTGGCGGCCGTGGCGTAGTGGGTAGAGTGTGTGGCTAATACGCTGACACAGAAAGTTTTTTCAATTGAATTAATTTTTCTGTACGGCCGTCACCTCTCTGTAGACAATGGCAAACCTCAGAGAGTAAAAAACTGCCAGGAAAAGTTTCTTGAGAACATAAGCCGTACGGAGTCAGCATAACGCTGGTAGGTCCAGTTCTCGATCATTTGTGTTCAAACATTTCACAACACACACAACACCATTGATCATAAGAAGCTCGGTCAAAGTCCTTTCAAGGGCTGAAATGGCATTTCGTTTTTTTGTTTAACTAGCAAAAAACCTATTATAATTTATAAGCTGGCTTTGGCAGTTTTCAGGCTCCCAAGTTCTTCATTAAAACGCCCAGGTTTTACATGTTACAGTTATACAAAAAATACTAAAAAAGTTTCAACAGTCATACAATTTTTTTCTGTGTTTTGGCTTTATTTTCCAAAAAAAAGAAGATTTCAAAACTATGCTAAAGCCATCTATGCTGCAATTTTTTGCGCCGTTTTTAAGATTTTTTATGTTGAACCAAAAAAATATTCTTTCGGCTTGTCTAGTATAAATATTCATACAGTGATTTCATATCATAAATATGTCAGATCACATTTCCATTTTTTGCCAAATGGAAATAATTTATCAACCATTTGACAAAAAATTTGATAATGTGAACGAGCTTTATCATGAAGAATCTATGTAAAATAACGCAAATGGCTTCGATAATAAATTATTTCCATACCATTTTGATAAAGTCACGAATTATTGGTTATTGGTGTTTTACTTACTGCATTGCTTAATATATTATATACTTGGCTTAGGTGAATCAAATATTTTGTTTTCTTTTTTTTACGGGGTATCGAATGATAAATTATTTTCATACCATTTTGATAAAGTGTCGAATTTTTGGTGGATTACCTACAATATTGCATGGAGGTCACGGAAATGGCCAATTGTTACAAACGATGGCGAATAGACTTTTTCCTGGGACTCGACGACACTTTCACTTACGGCAGCAATATTCTCAGCACTGCGTAATGTCCGCACTATGGACATTATTGGATATATTTTTAAAAGTCAGGTTGAAGTGTCCGGAAGAGCATGCGGAAGAATTTATAGCTTAGATAATATCGTCGGGCCGACCGATTTGTACGGCTTGAAAGATTTCATCGCCCACTCTACTTTTGGCTTTGTACGGCTTGAAAGATTTCTTCCCCCACTCTACTTTGGGCTTTTAAGTTGGTTAATTTATTATTTATTTCTGGGAAGATAGATCTGGATTTGCAGGTTTTTCAGAAGTTACGGGGCCAATACATGCAGGAAAGTTTGCTTTCATGATCAATGATAACTTCTTATGACATGTTTTTGTGAAGGAGTTGTCAGAACTTGGAGCTACCGCATCCTTCAACAGGAACTTTGCCTAGTTGTGACTTTCTCTAGTAAACGTGGTTTTCCTTTACTTTTCTTAATTTTTTTATTTAATTTCTAAAAAGTTTTTAAATAAAAGAATTAAAACTATTTCCCAACAAGTTAAATTTTAAATTTTAAGTTAAACTTTAAAGAAAAAGAACTCCAAAAATTTTAAAGCTTTAAAAGCCGTTGTCTTGTTTGGACAATTAAAAAAATAACGCTCAACACCTGCTGTTATATTATTTTCTCTAAATCCGACTGAAACTTCCTGCACTTGCAACACAATTAAATAATTTTGCGCAGACAAACGAAAATTAAAGACACCCCCATCAGAGGAATAAAAATAAAATCGCCACATTGCCTGCCACAAAGAAACCCTCATCAAAACAACGACACCCTTTTTTCAGACAAATTAAGCAAATATTTACATTAAAAATCCTTATTTGCATAATTTACTCAAAGCGCAAGAAAACGGCTAAGGTAGGCGGAGGCTGACTGAAGACATTGATGGTCATAAATGAGCTCGAAGAAAGCCAAGCTAGCTAAGAAGCGTTAAAAGGGTGGATGAAGGTTATTGGCAGCAATAAAAATCTTAAATTATTAAATTGAATGTAATAAAATTGTAATAAAAAGTGAGAACGAAACATTTGGGATGCTTGAGATGTAAAGATGTAAAAAAGGTGTGAGCAATTTCACTTTGTTTGTATATTGAATATATGTACAGTAGGGTGAATCAAAAAGTTGACTATATCTGTTTTTTTTTTTAAAATTTCATGTGAAATAGATTCAGGGAGGTGAGAAGAAATGCCTGTAAAAACCGTAACTCTTAATATAAATATTTAGAGGTCGCGCATCGCAATTTTCTATTTTCCATTCCAAATAACATGGGAAAAACTATTTTTGAACTTCTTATTCTTATATCTTAAAAACCAATTGACAGATGTAAATGACTGAAACGAACCTTAAATGTACAAAAACGTCCCTTAAATATTTTTGATAAATCTACTCGTTCTCGTTATAATAACACTTTTTTCTTCAGTTTCTGGTAAACTCATTAAAGCTATCATTAAATATTATAAAAAAAGGCAATAAAAAATCAAAATCGACAAGTTTATCAAGTCTTCAAAATAACTTTATTGTAATAATGAGCCTTTTTATTGTATTAAATAATTTTTACGAATCCTGTGACAAATAAAGAGAGAAAGAAAGAAAGAGAGAAAGAGAGAAAGAGAGAGAGAGAGAGGGAGAGAGAGAGAGAGAGAGAGCAGCAGGAGTAAAATACTTGTTGAAAGAATATTTTTATGACTTTTTCTTTCAGGAAATCACAATTCATAGAATTTCCAGGGAAAATTTTATTATCTATATTATTATTACGCAAGCGTATTTTTTGTGATGACTATCAAATCTATACCTATTATAATGCTATGATAAGTAATAACTGTGCTTCAACGATAAAAATAGTCTATAATATAAAAACAAAATTACATTTCACTAGATATTTTTATATTTTGGCGTTTTAACGTCACACGGGATTACTAGTATTTTATTATAATTTAAATGCTTTTACTGGAAACAGGAGAAAAAATTGTAATTATAACATAGTACATATGACTTTGAATTTGAAAAACTTTTGAACGAATAGATTTATCAAAAAAATGATCACGGACATTTTTGTAGAACGTTCAATTCAATTCTATTAGATATTTTAGTTCAATTCTATAAGATACCTTTCAGTCATTTACATCCGTCAATTGGTTTTTAAGATATAAGAATAAGAATTTGAAAAATAATTTTTCCCATGTAATTTATATGGAAAATTTATATGGGAAAAAATAGTCGATTTTTTTGAATCATCCCAATATACAGTTAAACTTCTATTACTAGAACTTCTTTAACTGCAATTTTTTATAACTTGAACTAAATAGAGGGGCAGTAGCGTTTGGAAAATAAACTGCATACAATTTTTCTTCCATAAGTCGAACTTTCACAACTCGAATTTTCACATAACTCGAATAAAAATATTGGCACGTGCATTACATAAGTCGAATTTTTAGGGAAATCGAATTAGATTGAATAATATAACTTCCAGTTTATATGATGATTATATAATGATAAAAATGCGGTACATCAGTTTTCCTACAGATCACAAAATTACGAAGCGTTATTGTACTAAATTAGAAAATCCGACTGTAAATGGACAATAATGGTGAATGTTCGGAGAAAGAGTTGATTTAGCAGTCTTCAAAGCATAATTAACAATCCAATAAAAACACATTTTACGATCACTATAATGCTTTGGACAAATTAGAAACTCTTATTACGAAAAATAATTAAAACTCTTATTACTAAAACAATAAAAAAATAAAAAAAGACACAGTTTCGATAGTATCGTAAGTGTGGACATAGAATTTTATGTTCGATATATTTTTTGATGAATTTTTTTGTTCCTGTTAATTTTTATGTTAGCTAAAAATAAATATAATGCAATCTATGTTTAATAAATTGAAGTAAATATTTCGGAATAATCTGAATTTATTACTTCTCCAGCAGTAAATAACTTATATTTATTTCAACAAACAAAGAATATTTAAAATATGTAATATATTTATAAAATTAGATCAATAAATAATTCGAACTTATTATGACATTTTAAAACTAAATGGAGTTTTTAATAGCATAACTACCATGCACAGTCTCCGTATTTGTAAACTTGCATAACAGTAATATAATTTTTTGTATTTTTTATTGTATTGATTTTGCTAAAGATTAACAAAAACAATAGCAAAATAGAAAAACGCAAGCATCAGAAGCATCAATGCATATTTTCTCATATAAAAATGTGAATTTTTCTTCTTTTTTTTGCTATCTTATGGCTTTATTAAAGGAGTGACAATATTCAAAGTTAGATATTCCTTCTATTGACAATATGACTGATATTTTTTCATAAATTGTATATTTGTGCGATGTATGCATACCCTAAAGTGTCCACCAAAAACGTTAGTATGACCTTGAAAAAATTTGACATGCACACCGCGCTGTAAGACTTAATTCTAAGCCAAAAAAAATTAACATTTCAGGTAGTAGTATGTATTTTTAACCAGTTAAGGCGGGACATGACACTCGCGGCAGAGAAAACAGACCTAGTTTTAAAAATTCATAACTCAGTCAAAAACAAACATTTTTCCAAATTTTTTTTTTTATTATTGTTTTATTATTTATTTTATTAGAGAATTGAACAAATTACAAGAAAACAAATTCAAAAAAATATATTTTGCACTCCAACATGGTTTTATAGAGCTTCAAACTGGCGGCAGAGAAAAAAACGGGGCCTCGTAGTTGCAGCGCTGGGAGTTGCAAAAATTGTCCGATCTGGAAAAAAATGACTTTTTTAAATCTTAACAAAATTGGTTATCGTATGACACGAGCTTTTTTTTTTAAATTTTTTTTTCAATATTTTGTTGATGTTCCAAATTTGAAAGTGTGTTTTTTTGAAAAAAATATTGACTTTGAAAATTCATAAAAAATCGAAAAAAAATTTAACAAAAAGCTCGTGTCATACGATAGCGAATCAAGTTTAAAAAAATACAAAAAAAAATTCGTCAAAAAATTAACCTGCTAGTGCCGCAACCAGTACGAAAAACATGGTTTCGATATAAACGCGTTCAAAGTTTGTGAACAAAGAAAAAATAGGTTACCTTCAATCTGCCATGCCTGCTTCGTACTGTATGCCTTCGTTATCTTGTGTTGTGCTGTTTCTTATAGTTTTTTGCAATCGTTTAGCAATTTGGGCTTCACCCTTCAAGTAGGTACGAAATAACAACCACCAAAAGCCAGGTAGCAAGTAAAACAAGTATATACCAGCTGCCGTACGTAGGTAGCGCAAAAATTAAAAATGCGCTCTCACTAATCCGGCTGTAACTTTTGAACCCGTAGGAATTCTTAGAATCTTAAGAATTTTTACTAAAATACAAAATTATTAAAAAAAAGTCGATTTTAAAAAACTGCCAATGTCATGTAGCCCCTTAAAAGGATGGATGAGGAATACCACAGTGGTCCAGATACCGTTTTTTTTTGACATAAAGCTGTAGGAGTGAGTTATTCGTTTGAAACTTTGCACATACACTTTTGGCACTAAGGATATGATAATATAAAAAATAGGTAAAATCGACTAAGAACCACGTTTATCTCCCATACAAAATGACGTGATCAACATAGTGAAATCGTTCACAATTCCATAAAAATAGAGCAACTGACTTGATATTTTGCTTAAAGAGTTTGCTTTTAAAAGCACCCCTCAAATTTGAAATTAGGCGAGATCGAATGAAAACTACAGTCACCTTCCATAAAAAGTTATATTATCAGCAAAAATCAGGAAAAAGCTAAATAAATTTTCAAGTTCTTAAGATATTACCTTGATATTTGTAATCATATTTGCGATGAGCATCAAGTGCTAAAATGGATAAAATTAAAAAATAACCACGCCTACCTCCCACATAAAGTGAAGCCTTCAAAGTATATAGTAGCCCTCTTAGGTAAATATGTATATAAATTCAAACCCAGGTTGATGTTTGCAATAAACTTACATTATCATGCTCTTTCAGTTAACTCAACGTTATTTTTTCATTGATTTTATTATTTTCACATCAATCTGTAGCATTATTATTCAATAGAAGTATGATATTTTTACAAAAACTTAATCATTATGTAGCTAAAGCTATTCGCAATTATTTACATCTAAGGAAACGAGTATATTTCCATGTTTGCTTGTGACTGTTCAGAGTCAGTATCTGCTTCAGTATCATACGGAATATTATTTGATCTAATAACTATCTAAATTTGAACATTCGGAATTTTACGTCATGCGGTAGTTTATCCTTTTTTGGGCTTTTTTCTAAAAGAAAAACACAAGATGAAAAGTAGTGGTTCTGAAGAATCCATTGTTCTATTGAAAACGTCCCTCATAGTATTTGTTCGATTATTTTTTTCTTGCATGTGATAATTGATCTTTCTTGTAGAATTCATTTCGATTTTCTGAAGCGTTTTGGCTAAATGAGACAACCAAAAGTAAATAATTTGACATTTGTGGACTATGTATCAAAATTTTATGGACTGTTGCTGTCATTGGATACCAACTATACTTTTGCATATTCTTCTGTTCAAAATTGAACCTGACTGTGCGAATGAAAGATTGAATACAGCATCCGAATCATGCTTTCTTTTTACCCAAATTTTAAAAATTTGTCCGTGATGAACTATGAACGTTCCTGAGAGTGTATGATATTTTGAATTCGGGGAAAAACGTGCAAAAGTTCCACATATCACATTAAAGTACGCATTATTACCTCTCATTTCATATACTATACAACTTATGAACAATTCGGAACAGTCCACATTAATGTTACTCCACTGAAAACAACATTGAAATTTTTAATTTTTTGTTAAAAAAGGTACTTACGCATATAACGATATTAAAAAAACATTTTTTCATATATTCCCTTTTTATTGCATTTTTATTTTTATTAGATTTTATTTTAAGCCAATTTGTTGATGTAGCATATAAAAAACGAATTCGCACAGTACAGTTTACAGTAATATTGGCTCCAAATTTTGCGTCAACTTTCATAAAAAAAAAAACGAAATGGCCAATTCAGCCCTTGAAAGGACTTTGACCAAGCTTCTCATGATCAATTGTGTTGTGCGTGTTGTGAAACGTTTGAACACAAATGATCGAGAACCGGACCTACAAGTTTTATGCCGACTCCGAACGGCACATGTTCTCAAGAAGCTTTTCATGGCAGTTTTTACTCTCTGAAGTTTGCCATTGTCTAAAGAGAGAGGTGACAGCCGAACAGGAAAATTAATTTAATTGAACACAATTTTCTGTGCCAGGTGGGAATCGAACCAGGGTTCTCTAGCGTATACGCCACACACTCTGCCCACTACGCCTCGTAGAAAAAAGTCGATATTGCCACCTGAGAATTTTTTTTTTCGGAACTGTATTCTATGAAGCTTTCCAAATAAGCTTGCATACTTATTTTTTAAAAAACTTATAGAACAATTTTGGACTTTATGTCAAAAAAATGTGTTAACACTTATATGTTTAAGTAAATAACTTTGGCGTTTTTCTTTCATTAAATTTCTTTAGCATGAATTTTCCATAAGCCAAATTTTTTTTTTGTAATGGTGATTCGAGTTATGGAAGCTAGAGTGTACATTTATATTGAAGTTTTGTCATATGTTCTTAACACTTATTTAAAAAAATGAGCAACATCTGCTTTAATTTATGATTTTCATTAAAATTAAGAATATTTGAAATTTTACTTTCAAACGGAAACGGAAATGAAAAACAAACAAGACACTCTCCGCTATCATAGCAGCTCTGTTTAAAGCTGCTGCATAAATGCATAACCCTATAGGAACAAACTAACTTGTTTTTAAAAGTAACTAATTAAAAAACTAGTTTAAAATAAACCAGTATATGAACTACTTTGAATTATATTAAGGCGGCATCCACTTCAATATATGAAGTAATTGAAATATTACTTAAAAACCAGTGATTGATAAACTACTTTGAATTATATTAAGGCGGCAACTACTCTGATGTTGGCATGTTTTAATTGAAAATTTTTATTAGATTACAAGCTTATATATATTTAACCATGTTATTCCATCAAATATTATTAACTTTAGAAATTTTATTATCTTTTAGTTATATTAAAGTAATTAAAAAAATAGTTTAAATATAACGAATTTAACAAGTAGTTGAAAATATATGCAGACGACAGTCAATTGACTTATTTAGCGGACATCACCATACAAAATAAGTTAGTTCGTTCTATGGAAAAAAGTCAGAATTTCAACTAGTTGTGGTTGACAAAAAACTACTTTATCAACTACTTTTAAATTAGTTGATTTTCCTACAGGGAACATACAAAAGCACACACACACTTATATTAACTAGCATATTGACGTTCACGCATACGCAAGCATTGTTTTTCGTCGTTTTGACGTTTATATGGTCCTTTATAACTAAAAGCGTTTTGTGTTAGTGAACATATTTCGAAAAAATTGTGTAGAAAAAAAAAAGAAAAAAATCGAAGCGAGGCAACAAATTGGCCGACAGGACTTCGCAGACGTTGTGCAGACAGACTACATACCAACACAATGGTATTATGTACGCTTAAAAATAACGTCAATGCGGGTGTATAAAGAAAAGCAAACACAGTCGGCTCATCCTCATCTTTGTCCATCTGCATGCTAGTTAGGTGGATTGAGTTGAGGTAGTTGAACCGGATGTTGAATGTTGTGCTCAGTGACATCAGTTGCGGATATACTCTAAGACTGTTAAATCTCTCAGGATTTGTGATTGAACGCCATCATCGCGGAGCTAAAACGGCTGGAATTCCTGATATATTGCTTGATATTTTGGTGTGTACCTACAAAAAGTATGCTTTATTTTATTTTTTTGCAAAAATCAGGTTACTATGGTTTATAACCAGATTGGGCTGAAAATTTTGTTGGCTAGCATAGTAAAACACAATTTTTTGGTAACATTCGATTTTATTATTCAACATCGTTCATCGAGGGCGATACAACGATTAAAGCGGTCATTCTTTATTATAGCAATCTTTCGAAACCAATTTTTCAGCGCTTACTTCTTCATTAGTGCTAAATTTCATTCCAGCGAACAGTCTTTTGAGGTATGCAAACATTTAAAAGTCACTGGGGTCAGATCTGGAGAAAACGGTGGATGGAAAGGAGTTCGTAACCTAGCTCATGCAATTAAGCTTTCGTTTTCATGGCAAATGGTGCCACTTTTTCATGATTTCATCTTCCAAATACTTCAACAATGCTATGTTATATTATACCATGCGGATCCCAGAAAACTGATGCCATAACCTTGCCAGCCGACTGTTGTGTCTTTCCACGCTTTGAATTAGATTCATCGCGCGCAGTCTAATTGGTTGACTGTTGATTGGACTCTGGAGTGTAGAGATGGAGCCATGTTTCAGCCATTTAAAAATTCGTTATAATAACGGTTGAATATCGTTCAACATTGATCCGAATTCACTACATGTTTAAGATTTTGATCGATTGTGAGTTCGCACGGCACCAACTTTGCACACAGCTTTCGTATTTCCAAATATTCATGCACGATATGTCCAACACTCTCTTTTGATGTTTTCAGAGTCTTAACTATCTCGACCATCTTTACTTTACGGTCATCCATAACTAGGTTGCTGCAGCCGCATAGCAAAAGCTAAGATATTGATGCGTTTAAGCTCTAAGAATTTATTAATACAGTGAAGCGATAAGTGGATGATAAATTTACTTACCATAATCAATAAAAATTATGATATTGTTTACGAATTTAAAGCGCACAAAAGTTGAAGTGAGCATCGCTTTCTTTTTTGACTGAAAACGACGTGGTTTCTCCGGTCTCGGTTCGTCTGGCGACCGCCATTCACTCGCCTGATTCCTGGTTTGTGTGTCATACTCGTATACCCATATCTCATCACCAGTTGATGATGGATTCAATGAATGATTCGTCGTTTCCGACCATTTCCAGCATGTCTTTCGCGATAGCAACTCGGTCTCTTTTTTGCATGAAATTGAGTTTTTTCGGTACCAACTTCGCAGCGACACGTCTCAAGCCCAATTCATTCTTCAAAATGTTCTGAACGCGTCCAATTGGAATACGGACGTCCTCTGCTAAATCGCTTAAACCACTTGTTTGCCTTCTGATACGATAGAGCAGAGTCACCGTAACATTTCACCAACATTTTACGCATATCAGCGCAGTTGAAATCATTTTCCACACAAAATTTGATACAAGCTCGTTGCTCAATTTTTTCTTCCATCGTAAAAATCAAAGACACGAAAAAAGCTGTTATAAACAAAATACTGTCATTTTACCAAATGTCCACGAGAGACGCTGATATTTGGCAGCCTTGTCATAGACACATGTGGCAACCTACAAAAAAAAAAAAATTTTCGAATCGGACAGTTATGTCCGGTTCACAGTGTGAATGAACCTTTCTGTTTGAACAAGGTGGTATTTATACAAGTAAATTAAATTAAAATGTAATATTTTTCAAAAATACATACATATTTTTAGTTTACTTTTTAGAAAAAATTAAAGGCAAAAGCAAATACAAAATCTACAAAAAGCAGAATAAATAAATAAAACAAAAAGTTCAATAAATTAAAAAAAGACATTCATTGCCTTGGTTTTTTTTGTTTAAGGTGCCATGTACGGCATTATTAAACAAATCGTAAGGTTTTTCGTAGAAATAACCTCAAAACTGTTTTTGTTTGCAGTAAACGCTCCGCATGCAGAATAGCAGAGAGCATATCTGTTGATAATCCGTTTCTAATTTTATTTTTATTTAAATTGTTTTGCGATAAAATACGTTCAACATATGCGGATGTGTGAGTAAGGCAAGAGTATATTCAATCAATTTTTCACTTTCATAGACTGAAAAACATCGCAAAAATTTTTGTTTGTGCCAAAAATTTTAGTCCAAAATTCTTAAAATGACGGTGCGTTAATTATTTTGATGCCTTTGCTTTAAAAACATTTGATTTGTTCGCTTAAAAAAACATTCAATGCATTCCCAATGCATGTTAGTATGGCAAGGGTGAACAGCTTATAGAAAAAGTACAAAAATATTGATAAAATCTCAATGAAGAATGGGAACCTCAAATGGATCTCAAATGGGATTTTTCGTACAAAGGTGGCAACCGTGCATATGCCATTCCTTATGCAAATTCCTTTTCTTCTATATCGATAGTTGCTTGGTCGAGAGTTAATCCCTGCGATCTGTGGACACTGATGGCATAAGCAAGTTGCAGTTTAAGAATAAATATCTAATATAGTTAAGAAGAACTTAGGAAGAAACTTATGTTTTCGCCTTCGGGTTTTCTTAGAATAAATTTAATAAAAAGTTAGTTTATTCAAAATAAATCGCATACTATCAATGGCTATCAAACTGTCAAATTATATGGAAAGACAAAACAATTCCATGGCTCCAAATATGCATATAACGTACAACTTTGAACATTTTTTAACTTAAACCGAGAAAAAAGCTTATGTGAAATTAACAAAAAACCTACTATAATTTATAAACTTGCTTTGGCAGTTTTCAGCCTCCCAAGTTCTTCGATAAATCGCCTAAGTTTTACATGTAAATATGCCAATTTTTATTTGGGCGATAAGGTAACTAAATATTTTGTAATTAATACATTATTTTTAAAAAAAGTTAAGTTTCAACAGTTTAAGCTTTTTTCCAAATATTGGTTTCCTTAATTTTTTTTTTTTGCAGAAAATAGCTCAAATTACCATACATGCTTTTGTTTTTTTTTAAATTTTGTATTTTTGGGGTTTTTTTTTTGGTAAAATAGTCAAACTACAGGGGCCGAATCGTCGCTTCCGTGAATGTACAACTCGTCACGGAATCGTCTTCAACTCGTCATTAAATTGTATTCAATTAACACAAGCTTACGTGACGAGTTGTACGTTCACGGCAGCGGTGATTCCACCCCAGTTTATTAAACAGGGTTATTCAACATAATTGCACAATTTTTTGTACCGTTTTTAAGTTTTTTTACGTAAAACCAAATAAATATTCTCTCCCCTTGTCTTGTATAATAATTCATACAGTAATCTCTTATTATAAATCATGAAGAATCTATGTATAATAACGCAAATGGCTTCGATGATAAATTATTTCCATGCCATTGTGATAAAGTGATGAATTAGCGGTGTTTCACCTGAAATATGGGTTAATATATTATATACTTGGCTTAGGTGAATCAATTATTTTTTTTGGCAAGGTATCGAAGTATGTGCTTTCAAACCAATGTATTAAACAATAAATTGCTTGTAAGCATGAGATCATAATTCCCATACAATTCTCTCTACCCAAGCCGACTTTAGGTGATTTAACTATTGCTTTTTTTCTCCATGTAGAAGAGGCCAATATTTAAGTTTAATGAATTAAACGTAACAGAAATGGTTAGACCTAATATTACTTATTCAGGCTCTTTAAAGTCATTGAAATTGACCGTTGCGTTAAAAAGATACGGTCCAATTAACAGAAAAAGAACTGCTTTTTACATTTTTCCAAAACTTCTACTAAACTAAACTAGTCCAAGACCGTGTAGGCCTGTGTAAATAGAGTAAGAATTAATAATAAATAATGAGTTAATAATAGATCAATGACACTACAAAACCTTTTTATTAAATCATTTCTCAAGTTCTCAATTCTCTTAATATTTGCATCAATATCACATTGAATTAATATGTTTATAGAAATTATGTATTCAAATGTCAAAGAATTCTCTCTACTTCACTCACTTACTCATTCATTCTTCAAAAAATTAAGAAAACGTGATATACTTAAATCTTTTTCCGCAAACTATGCCGAAATCAGGTGGAACAGGCATTTTTGAATTTTCTTAAAATATTCGCTAAATAGCTGACACAAATTATTTCGTTGCAATTTCAAAATATTTAATTCTTTTCACAAATTTCACAACTTGTACCAAATTTGTCAGTATTATATTCACTCAAGAATAATAAGCGGCTTTGGTTCAATACAGTCAAATTACAGTCAAGAACAGTTCTCGCTGGAAAAAGTCCTGATGAAGTCAAAGGATTTAATTAAGACTTGGCGGAAATTGTTTTTTTTTCAAAATTGGCGGAAGGCTTAAAGGTTTCCGTGATAATGAGGTAAAGCCAATGAAAGAAATGTCCTTCTTAAATAAAGCTGTTTTAAATAAGAGGACACTCTGAATGTAACGAACTGGATTTTTCTATCGTATCCTGCTCCAACTTTTTGCGTTTCTTTTTCTCAAAATGTCAACAAGGACGCCGGTTTGTGACGACACAACTGTCAAAACTTGGTTCTAAAACAGAAGCAAGCTTTTTTCTTGCTTCATTTCTTGCCGTTTTTTTTATTTTTTTCTGTGCCATGAGTTTGTATCGCTATTTTGGCCGGAATTTGTGTGCTCACTTTCATTTTGTTGTTGCCGTGTATCGCTATTATTTCACTGAGAGTAATTTTTGAAAAATAACGATACAATCCAACAACACGACAGTGCATGGGATGGCACTATGTTGCTCCGAGAGCCACGTGGCCTGCGCGTACCCCGCTTCCCTGATCCAGGCATTTGTATCGTGTTTATAATTTTGCCTGTTCAGCTCACGTTGTTGTTGTAAATTTGTTGCTCTTGCCGTGACCGTAGAAATGTAGTGTTGTTTATACATAAACAGGCTATAAACAAAATTCAGTGGTGTAGTTAAGAGTACCTAATACAGGGTTCACTTTTCACTTGATTAAAATTTGTATATTTTTAATCAAACCAATATATTTAATTTCTAACTATGAAGCCGCCATTTTAGAAGTTTTTTGTCTATGTAAGTGTTTGAAGGAGAAACTTTCACCTATTGTTTGTATATAAGTTCCATATGTATGCAATATAAAACCTTTTTATTATGTTTCTCTTTTAAGCGCCTCCTATTGGGTATATTCGAATCTTTGCACTTTAATAACTCCGCCTCTGGTCTCCTGCGGCATTACCGTCTAGCATGTGCGACATGCAGTTGTATTGAGTTGGTGCTTCAAATCAGGGGGAGTGAGATTAGCGAGAGAAAAAGTACTGGCAAGAGCTGCGTCTTTAAACAACTCTCTGCTGCAATGTTCTCTGTTGCTTTTTTAGCTGGCAGGACTTGTTACAGATTTAACAAAAGATGGATTAAGAACAACTGCTTGGAATAAAAAAAGCAATATTTTTTTCAATTTATCATATTAAGCGAACATTTTTTTGTAGAATGCCTGTATGACTTTTATATTTAACGCTTGGTTTTTTTAAGTTATTGAAACAATGACAGACTAAAAATAGTAATAGTAAAACCAATATATACATAAGACCGGATCAAAGTTTAGATTTCGCCTTTCTAGGTCCACAAAAAATAAAATTTTTTGATGTCAATAAGAGTTATAATTGCATAATTTTAACATATTTTCTTATGCCAAAACATTTGGGTGAGTAATATATTTATTCTTTTATCCAATTTGGGTATAAAATAAAAACAACATGATTTTTCAAAATATGTACCTTGCGGTACAGGTACAGGTAATGAAATTTGTAAAGGAAGTGAGACATCATTAGTAAGTAAAGTTAGTAGTTTAATAGTAGTTAGTAGATCATTTTGACAGTTCAAATAAGAACAAGGACAAGGAAAATATAACAAGAGAGCAAGATGAATACGTATGAGTTATAAATCAATAAATAATCGAAAAGTGTCTGTAATGATATAATATTGATTAACATATTTTTTTAAAACATGTTTTAAAACAGAACACAATGTTATTATTTTCAAAACGTTTTGTTTCATATAAAATTTTTTAATTTTTTATATATTCACACACAAATTGTGAATATAAAATGAAAAAGTTTCAATTTAAAAACAATTTGTGATAAAAAAATAGTTTAAAATAAATTTCGTCAAAATAACCACATAATGTTTTCAATTCATATTGATGGGATTATACTGAAATCTAGTTGCGAGTGAAACGTCTTAACTATTTTAAAAAGTTTTTGCAGTATTTTTGTTTTTTGTATGATGCCCAAAGAAGAGTGGCAGACAAGAAGTCGGTGCGAACATTATATAAATTATTCGCAAACACAATTAAACTGTTTTCGATTTCTGCTTAGTTTTTCTCTCAAAAACCGCAACAATAACGCATCTTTTAGTGTAGTAACGCAACGGAATGTTAATAATTGTGCTAGTTTTTATGCAATCGTCGTGTATTGTTTGTGTTTACGTTCAAGCACACAAACTCTAACGCTTCAGAATAATGAGTGAACCTACGCTACACCTACGCTACACCTACGCTACACAAGGTTAACGAACTGTTCTCTAAGTTAACGCTACAGTACCCTAACATACGCTACGTTTAGAGTGTATTTTCGTTCCCTGGTTGTAAGACGTGCCGCTAAGGAGGATTACAGAGAGAAAAGTAGGAAAAGAGATGTTTCTTAGGCGAAAAAAAGAGTGACAGTAAAACACGAGCGCGAAAAAATGTTAATACATATCGACAATTAATGAGGTTCAAAAATTTTTCGAGAAGATAAGACCTGGTCGATGGTCTTAGGACGGGGCTTCTTCATGCAAGAATTAGGGACAGATATCCACAGTACACTGATGTTTTAGAGGGAATAATTATTTACGCTTCTGAATGGCGATGCTGTAAACAAGCCCGCCAATAGAGATGATATCCCGAAAACCCCATTTTCGAATGACATCTCTGAAGTACCTCTGTCTGACTTAAATGAAGTCTTGCCAGCCATAGCTCGGCTTAAAAACAACAAAGTCGCGGGAGCCGATGGCTTACCCTTTGATCTATTTAAGAACGGAGGCGAAGCTCTGTTTAAATGCATTAAAAATTGTCTATGCAGAATATGGTTGGAAGAATGCATTTCAAATGAGTGGAGCCCCAGTATGCTCTGCCGAACTCCAAAAAAGGCGATTCCACCATTAGAATCAATCACTGTTGGATAGGACTTCCTTAAATGGCACACAAGATCGTATTAAGTGAAAGATTGAAGCCCAGTGGAGCTTCAGATCTAGCAAATCTACCCCCGATCAGATATATACGCTACGGAAAATCTTAGAAAATACCTTAGAAAAACGGTTCCATACGAAATCCATAAGGAATCCATAAAAAATCAGGTATATGTCTGAATTTGGTATATCTGAAAAAATTAATCCATCTATGCGGAATGATACTGAGCAACACCTGCAGCAGAGCTAAGCTCTGGAAAGACCTACCCAACCCCCCCTTTCTTATAAGCTGTATAACATTTGATTTAGCTCAAAAATATTTAAAATAATATGAATATTGATAAACAAAATGCGCTTAAAACAAAGTGATTAAAAAATTTTTAAAATATATTGCAGAAGACATAATTTTCTGTAACACAGTCTTTATGCTTATCAACATAATGAGAGATACTCTGCAAAACGTAAAAACGCATGTTATGCACAGAGTTTTTATTATAAGGAATTTTATATGTAATATTCTCAAGGCTACTATTAAAATGCGCACATTGTTTGGCACTGTCATTGTTCTCTTTTTCTCTCGCTCTGTCAATTTAATGAACCACTTCTCTCTGCTGCATTGCAATGCTGTTGATGAGTTTGTTGTTGTAGCAAGGACCTTTTCCACTCAATGATAGCATTTGCAAATAATTCATATTTAAGGCGCTGACTGCTCCATCGGTGGCTTTGTGCCAAGCTAAATACTAACCAGCAGCTCGTCTCAATTTATGAAGTATGAGGATTTCAGTTGCTCTCAACTTTAGTCCGGCCAACTCTCAGGTTACTTTGGAAATGTTTTCCATGCCGTGTTTATTTTTTTCTAGTTTTAGAAAATGCTGAAAATTAGCATAGCACTGCGGCACTGACGTGTGAGTTTGTGTGTGTTCGTGTGCCTGTGTGCGTGCCCAATGCAGTACTTTTTTTATTTTTTGGTATTTCTATTTTTCTTCCATTATGTTATGTATACGTCACGGTGTGTCCAACAGTTTTTGTTTTTATAATTTTAACTGCAATCCTGGCTCGCTCACTCACTCATATACACTTACACACACACACACACTGATGGGCGTGAAAAGGCATTCGTTATTCTCCAATGCGTGCTGCTGTTACTACTATGACTTGTTTTGATTCTTCGTCATCGTCCTCGTTGGTGGACTTAATCGGATCGGTGCGGAGAGCACCGCTTGCATAGTTATGTCAACCTTACCGTAGCGTGCTGCTTATTGCACCGTTTTGTTTGGCATCGCCTGGTTGTCTATATGTGTATGTGTGGAGTGTTTGCGTGAGTGTTTGTGTCATTGTGTGTCGCTGCCAGTGTGTCCGTTAAACCGTTATGCCAGCAAGTTTTCAGTGTTAAATCGACGACACGAGGCGTTGTTCTCTGAATCAGGTTTTTGAGTTTTGCTACAGATTTTTGAGCTATAAGCAATAACAAAATTTCACGCAGAAAAATCGTGAATTTTCCGTAGCGGTAAAGCGGCATTAACGCAATGCATCCGTGTTTGTTTTTGTTTATATTGACTGTTTTCTTGCCTAGTCTTTGTTGTGCTGTTTGTAATATTTTTGCCTCCCTGCGCGCCGTTGCAGTTGGTGAGAGCAGTGCGAGTAGTGATATGAAAAGTGCAGCAGAATTTTGACATTTCAATGACAGCTAAAATATTTCTAAAATCAACTCGTCGCTTAAACGTTAAAACATAAACAGCTCTTAAAAATAATGCAGAAAACCGATAAAGTGTGAGTTTCAATCAAATATAAAGAACCAGAAAACTTAGAAAGAGGTGAGAACTGTGTAAACTCACAATCGATAGAAATAATCGATTAAAAATTAGCTCCGAGTCTATAACAGCCTGTTAAAAGTATTTATTTGTGCAAATCTTGGTGTGTGTATAGTACTTATCTAGCTTAAATTAAGACATATATAAAATTGTTGCGCATGCGTATGACATGAGTCCTGTTCTAAAAATTCTTCTATAAATGATCTACTGTTTTTCCTTTTTTGTTTTGCAAAAATTCGCAAAAGAAAAATTTCTCATTTTTAGCTCGAAACAAACTACAGGTGGTTATAACGTATTAGGGTCCGTCAACAAAACACAAATAGAAAAAAAAAAACAAATGGAAAAAAATCTTTGAAAACATTCAAAAATATTTTTTGCGAATGCATTATTTTCTGATTTAGGTAACTAAAACACAGGGATCAAGTAACATTTTAACCCTAACAGTAGCTTAATCAAAGCGTATACTCAGAAAGATAATTAACAGTAAATTTATGCTAACCTATCCCCTGGCATAGACTGTTTTAAGCTGTTAGTTTCTTGGTCAATATAACAAAGTTATACTTGTTGATTCGTCGCGATTTATATGAATGATATATTAAAGATATTTTAAAGATTCATACGAGGACTAGTATAACTTATCGCATTTAAATTAAAATAATCGTCTTGGATACAAAATCTTCCAATCAAAAGTGTGTATTTTATTTGTTGGTTGTTTCCTATAACAATACTTTCATTTTTTAAATTGTATATAATAACTTCACTTAAAAACTTGCCCAATCCCGTACTCGAACTCACGTCCTTGCGATTTCAAGGAGAGCATCGTATCGATTGTACTACAGCAGCTACTTACCATACATTACTTAACCTTATTTGCTTGACAATAAAACAACGCAGACAGACTGTTCAAGCAGGAAATCGAATAAAATAGTCGAAAAAAAGAATTTGTTGCATAAACATTTGTATGCCTTATACAATAATTTGATAAAAATGGAAACTTTTTTCTTTTATAATTTCGACGTGATTTTTTTTTTTTTTGGATTAAAGTATATTTAAAAACTATGATATATGAACTCACTACGATTTCGTTTTCGGTCTTATTTTACTAAAATATATTTTTCGTAATTCAATTATTTCTTAATCTCTTGTACGACAAAAATGCCTCTCAAAAAGTAACATTTTTTGTTCTTTAGCGTGTTACACAATATAATTACAAATGACTTACTGCATCTTGCTGCACGCAAAGATATTTTTCGCTTACAGTAACTGAAAAATTCACCAACTATACTTCGTTTGAGACCGCAAACAAATATTCAGTTGTCTCTAACGAAAAAGATAAACAAAGGATATAAAAAAAAATAGGGGGGAAAAAAATATTTATTAACATGATTTAAAAAAAAAGTTACTTTCTTACTTCAACCGTTGGGACTCCGTCGATGTCAAGTTTACTGCGTGCTCTGCTTAACCCGTTGCACCAGAGTCTATTGTATTTTCAGTCGGCTAATATTCGGCTTGAGTTGCGTATTTTTTTCTGTCAAAAAATTAAGTTTGTTTTAATTTTAAATATTCGTTCATGAGAAAAGAAGTTCGTTTCCTATAGTTCGTATAGTTCCTGAAGTTCGCATAGAAACATAGTTTTAAGTTGCAACAAATAAAATCTTCATTTGCCGCAATTGAAAAATCGCTCTCGTGTATGACAAACAAATTTCATTTCCTGCAACGAAATAACCCGTTTCCCGCAACTGTTTCCGTTTCTCGTAAGTGTTGGAAATATTGCAAAAAACGTTTTCAAGCGCGATAAACGAAGTTTGTTTGCGGCAAACTGGCGATAAACGTTTTTTTATTTGCGTGTGCATAACGAAACGAAGGCCTATAAGGAACGAAGAACGATCGACAATATAATTTGGTATAAAAAAATGTAGTGCTTACCATGGGCGTAGCCAGACTTTTCTATAGGGTGGGGCCGGTTCCCAAAGTTATAAAGCATTAATAGTCGGTTATGTTTTGCCGCCAATTATCGTTGTAAAATTAAAAAACAATGTGTAAAAATGAATCCAAAAAGCTAATATTTGTTTTTACAACTCGCTTAGAAAAAACACAGCTATTAT
The DNA here is from genome assembly GCA_914767935.1 of Coremacera marginata. Classification (NCBI taxonomy): domain Eukaryota; kingdom Metazoa; phylum Arthropoda; class Insecta; order Diptera; family Sciomyzidae; genus Coremacera; species Coremacera marginata. The sequence continues at coordinate 194,188,753 of OU612043.1, forward strand.
AAAAATCATGGCACATTACATCATGTCAAAAATGAATTTTCCAGCCTGTAGGCATCACGTGACTTTATTGAAATTTATATTACAATAGCTTTTTTATGTGATCTTTTCATTTGAAAATAGTGATTTTTTTGGGTCCCTGGTAAACAATGATGTAAATATGAACATAATTAAAAAAACTCTCATCTATAAAAAACTTGCGTATATCTATTTTATTAATGTGGAATTTAAAATAGTTTGTAGAACCCGTATAATATTTAATTTAAAAACAAGAATTAATTTTTTTTTATAAAAAATTGTTTTAACTGAACTGAAAATCTTATAAAACAACGAAAAAGGCAACCGATATCTACTATTTCATCAAACAAACTGAAAATTTTAAAAAATTAAAATCTAAAAAGTTATTGAAAAATCAATAGCTCCTGTCAAACGATCCTGTAACATGTTATGCAGCAAGTAACAGGATAGTTTTTTGAGCATTCAAACAATACATACGTGCGGCCATGATACAATTATAAAGGTAGTAAACACAGTGCGCTCGAGGGCACAGGGCGAGTATAAAGTATAGAACGACAAATTTGGAAAAAAATATAAAAAGGTAAAATATTCAAGGAAATGACAACCTGTGATTGCCGTTTATGAGAAAATAGCCTGCTGCCACTAATACCATGATCATTTTATCATGTGTGCGATTACATAATTTTTTCGCTGATTTCAAGCAGAATACTACAAGCAGAACTTAAAAAAAATTTCAAATCCAAAACATACATGATAGTTAATGAGGATGAAGTAAAATGATGTTGATTGACTAAAAAAAAAAAAAAATCTGAAAGAGCAAAGCCTACTTAAAAAAAAAGATTTTTAAGCAAACATAAAGATATGATTATTTTTGAAGACGATAATAATTATGATTATGAGATTTTTTTCACCCTCATAAATTACTTAATTATATAACGGAAACACCACAATAAAAAAATATTGGCTCAAAGATTAATGGTGGGGCCGGGCCCGCTGGGTTCTTCCCCTGGCTACGCCTATGGTGCTTACCATGTCTCGCACGATCGAAAGTGTTCGTTTCGTTATACAGCAAGATGCAGTTATAGGAAATGGAACCTTCTTTGTTTGTTATCGAGTAAGAAATACTACTTTTATTGCCACTATTTGTAGAAAATGCTCAAAAGTACTCATAAAAAGGTATCATCATGGTTCATTTGCAAATTCACTTTCTAAAAAAAAAGGATCGTACGTGATTTAATCAGAAATACATTTTTTACGAATCGCAAACAAATTAATTTTTGCGAATTAAACGAGCTTCCTAACAGGTCTGTATCAGAGAACTGCAAAACCAATGAGTATATCATTGCTTTTGGCTGAACTTTGTTGAATGAGTTGAGTTGAGTTGAGTTGAGTAAGAATTCTAGTGAATGATTTAATCAAGCTAAAAATGAATTTTGCACATGGCAGAATTATAAGGTAGGGTCGAGTCGGAGAGGAATGGAGTAGAAAGCAGAATAAAGCGAGATTGGTGTCAAAATCAACTGTTCATCGCGAATTTCTTTATGCTCACGTTTCGCAGTTGTTTTTAGGTTAAAACTGGTACAGATTTTTTTTGCAATTTTAAGACTTCTTTCACATTATATAGTTTTTATTGCACTTTTTTTATAATATTTCACTTAAATTAGCACAAATTTAACACCCGCGACCGCACTGTTTGCAACTTGGAAACATAAAATATTTTCTTCATTTGCAATTTCTACGAAATTCGTCGTTTTAACATATATGTTCCTTCTCATTATCCACTCTTCGTTGACGCGTGAGAGCACTCAGCGAAGCGGCCCTACCTTATCATTGTATCATGGTTTTGCAGTTCTCCGGTCTGTATTTCCTCCGATATCATCTCAAAAAATAGGATCAATGTCAATTGGTTAGCGGCAGACTTTCATTTGGAAGGTCCAACCAAAATAGACGAGTCGCTCCGTAACGAGTAAAAACGAAAAAGTTCGATTAAATGCATTTCAATGTTGTTGTCCAAAATGAAAAAACGTAATTTAACGAAACTGAATGAAGCAGTTTGTTCATACGTTTTGTTCCGTAAGAACCAAACAGTTGGCCCGATAACGAAGAGTGTTCGCGATAAATTTGTAGACGCCCGGTGTAGACAGTAAATTAGAGTGTCTATGTTCTATCTTTTTGGACGAATCCGATGTTGCGCTGTTTTTAAAAACAAAAAAGTAACAAAAGAGAGTAGCTTAATTACAGAAATCATGAAAAGTACCAAAATATGTACTCACTTTGATTAAAAACATCGCTAAGCAATACTCATCAAGCTTTGTTTATGTTTTTGTTTTTTTAAAGTGTTCCGTTAATTTAAATATATAAGTGAAAAGTGCTACTTAATATTTGAAAGGCGAATTTGTTTTTGAGAAATGGAGTACAAGTTTAGTAAAACTAATAAATAAAATAAGCAGCTTTCAACCCTGCATTTATTGATGTTCGATCGAATGCACAATTTTCTGTTTAGACCGCCTGAACATACAGAGCCCGAAAAGAACCAAATCGAATGGCGGGCGTGTCTCTCGGCGAAAACCGCCGAGAACCTGTCTAGCATGGGAGCGGTTGTCGGATGGCGGATCAGCACTGCTTTTCGGTGTGAATGCTTAATTTTGGAGAAAATTATTTAGTATTTTGTTTAGAACTTACATGAATGCAACACAGTCACTCGAAATGAAACGCCAGCTCATGAGAAAAACTAGGAAAATAACAGTGAACACAGCTTATTCTTAGCAAAAATATGGCATCACTTACGCCACCCAGAGAGAGGTCCGCTAGCCGTCGGAGAAAAATAAAATAGATTCTATTCTGGCCAGCCATAGAGAGGTCCGCCAGCCGTCGGAGAAAAAAAAAAAAAATAGATTCTATTCTGGCGTTTTTCCGTCGCGAATTTCTACGGCGATTTCATTTTTGGCGGCTGCATACATTTTCATGTAGTTTGCTGCACGGCGAGTCCGTCATCTGTCACCCCCCTTGTTTCTGTTCGGGTCCACAAGTTGGCGGATAATGTTCGTTTGCGATTGATGTTCGTGCGGTGCAGACAGTATCACGAACGACGTTTTTATCGCAATTAATTGCTTGCAATGAATTTTTTATTTGTTTAGACGGTCAAAACGCACGGTAAGACTTTTCTATTTTTGTAGAGTGTTCACACATAAATACGAAACAGCATGTCAATAATAGGGTTTAAATTTATAGGAGACATAACATTTCGAAAACATGTCTAAGTCATGCTCAGTAGATCCTATGAGTCCCGTTTATTTAACATTGATCCAAAGAAGACAATAAGAGGTGAACAAAAAGTAAATAAGGTGAGATCAAAAAAGTTCCCAAATTTTTGCAAATTCTTATTTAACCGGCTATTTAACTGGTGTTTAATAAACATTATTTTTTCTAAGCGACTCAAATTCAAAGTATGCTATTGAAATAAATAATTATCCACAGACACAAAAACTATCACACAAAATTACCTAAAGGAGCTTTATTTTTAGGTTTTCTTATAAATACTACCAAATGATAAGAATTTCACATAAATAAATCTTTAAAATTCCAAAGAGAAAATCTTATTAAAATTTTCAAGCTTCACTAAGAAAACAGATCAGTTGTGGCCCCAAAGTTTTTGGTTAGGTCTTTGGTATGATTTTATTATTATTGCAAACACTTTGAATTCTATAAGGTAATGAATTCCACGATCTTATAACACTGGCAAAAAACAATCTACTGGAGTTTGCGAAGTTATGTCTAGGGATCATGAGGTTCATGTTTCTGCTGAACCTGCAAAACGCAATTTTTTTAAAAAGAGTTGGAGGTCTTCTTGTGTAAATGATCCGGTGCAGAAAAATGCAATGTCTTGCTTCAAGATAATTTGTAGGCTACAGCCAAGTAATTTTTTTTTTTTATAGACAGAGATATGATCAAACTTTCCTAAGCCATGTACATAGAGGTGCGCATTTTTAAAGGCGGCTAAAAGCTTGTGCAACAACCGAGAGTCGAGTTTGCAGTAGACGACTTCTGAGTAAATTATTACTGACATCAACAGCTAAATTACAAGTTTTTCCCTTTTTTCAAAAAACACAAAACTTGATGTCATCCGTAGATTATGCAGAACATAGTAAATTTTTTTATACAAGAATTGATTTGATCACAGCAGGATATAGAAGAGTTTATTTGGAATCCGGGATTGGTGACCTTACAGACTAGTTTTATAGGATTGGCAAAACATAGGAGTTCAAGGGGCTTAACATAAGCATGTTATCAACAGCCCAAGTGGATAACATAGTTAAGCCCTCATTGACTCTAGCACATAAATCTTCAACTAGGAGTAAGGAAAGTAGAAGTTGTAAGGAAAATATTGGATTTATCCACGGAATATATAGTTTTAATCGTTGTTTTTAATGTCTCAAAAAAAGAAAGAAAATTGTCCAACTTCGTTTATTTTTTGGTAACTTTTAGGAGAAAGTTATTTGAATCTCACCACAACTTTTTCGAATGTTTGTCTGTGTAACTTAATATTGTTATTAAAAATGCAAAAATAATAACAGTAAAATCCCAGCAGAAAACTTGCTCAGTTCTCTAATATTCAGACTGGTATTCAGGATTAACCCTCCGATGAGTGACAGTTCTGAACTTCACGGCCGTGTGAAAAGGTCCCTACGGACCTTTTTTGTAAATCATGTTTTTTTCATATAAAAATTTTTTTTTTTTAATTTTTTTTTGTTTTTATTGCTTATAACTAAATTCTACATACAAAAATAGTTTTTTCAATTTTTTTAATTTTTTTTTTTTTTTTTGCTTGAATTTTCTTAAGACTATTATAAAAAAGTGTGCCCGCGTTTTCCGCTGCCGCCCGTACTCAGAACGGCAAAGGCGACATGACGGTCTACTTGACCTAGCCGCAAACGACGGTGCATTGCCTTCCATCGGTCTTGGTAATACCTGAAATGAAAAGACAAATAAAAAACAAATAAATATATATTCTATTCTTGAATTTGAAGATGTTTTTCTTACCCTGACATCGAATGCTTCCATCGCATTGCGTATCCTTGGATATGAGGTTATATGGTTGTTCAGGGCACGTTCTTCGATATTTGGTGTGGCTAATTGATTCGTTAGCAGTAACAAGAACGACCGCCGTCTGTCACTCCTTTTTATAGGCTTCATTTCGTTGTAAATCGTAAAAGCAGCAAATGCAGCGACGTCCAGCATATTATAAAACATGGCCAACGGCCATCGTTGTGTTGCTCTTTTGCAGCTGTAAGTGCCTAGCATTTGATCCATGGTATCAACGCCGCATTTGTTGGCGTTGTAATCTAATATGGCATAGGGCTTCCGCTTCTCGGTTTGCTCGTCAACGAGGCAGGTGTAGTGCATTGTGGAGAGCACGTTCGCCACTTTATTTTTTTTCGGCACGTATGAGCATAACGCTATATCCCCTTCGTTGAACCCAAATAATGTACTATTGATGGTGCGCTTCGGGTTATTCTTGAACTCCTGTGGAATGAATGTTTTGTTGTAGCGCACTGTACCAACATATGCGGTCTTCCTCCTCAACAAAATACGCGCCAAGTCAAGAGTGGTAAAGAAATTATCCACGTATATAGTACGGCCAGCATCTAAATATTTTTCCACAAGATCCAGCACTACGTTCTGCCCTTGGTTTATCTCCCGTTGTTGGTTTGGCAGTTTTCCAGAATATACCATTCCCTTCACAGGATAATAACTCTGTGAGTCGCATAACCACCATACTTTCAAACCATACTTAGCTGGCTTTGACGGAATATATTGTGTGAAGCGGGTGCGGCCTCTGTAAGGGAACAACTGCTCATCAACTGTTAGTGCTTCATGAGGAGTGTAAGCTGCTGCCAAGTTATGTTGCAACATTTGCCAAATATCGTCAATAGCCGCAGTTTTGCTGTTGATGAGTTTATTGCTAGTAGTATAAAATTAGAATATTGTGCCTTTCCTTGAAAGCAATAAAGTTCATGTCTTCGAATTTTTCTTAGAATTTTTTGTTTTTACCATCATCCCTAATGTCTTTGAGTTTAGGTCTTTGTGTTCAGATCAAGTAAATTATGTGTTGAAACAATAAAAAAATTATAATGATGCCCAAAAACATGCATTTATTAGTGAAATTCAGTACAAGGTCCTTACGGACCTATTCACACGTCCGCGTACTAAAACCTCAATAACTCCTAAAGTAATGATCCGATCGGCTTGATTTTTTTTTTCAAAATATGCGCAACAAAATACTCTTTGAATACAGAGTAACTTTGGGGGGGGGGGGGGTTTGTAGTGGCCGAAGTAGGAGTAATTTCAGTTTGAAAAGGCAAAAAGGTCCCTAGGGACCTTCTCACTCATCGGAGGGTTAAATTTCTAAACATAATCACGCCTCTATCATTCAGTTCCGATTCCAAGCCTGAAACTAAAATATAAGCAGGCTTCCTTTTTACAGACCTATATTCTAACCTTAAATTTAATAAAAATTCAGTCCTCATTTATTTTAGGAAAGATTTCATAGCTGAATTTGAAATAAAAATTGATATTCAGGCTAGAAATCATAGATGAATATTTAAAAAAGTAATATAAAATTTCAGGTTTGAAGAGGCGGACACTTTTTTGAAGAAGTCGGGGCTGTCTTCAAGGAATGGCCAGGCTTCGGTCATGCCTGTTAAGCCTGAATTCTTACATGATCAGGCATGGCAATTTCTGCTGGGATAGTACTGAAATAAGTCAAATTTATGTTTCAATTACAATTTCAATTTATTAACTAATAAAGTTCACATGTAAGACAGAGTCTTTTAAATGCAGTAAGAACAACATAATAACAACGAGTTATAAAACAAATAGTAATTTAGAATTAACAAATTAAAAATTTAATTAAAAAGTAATACAAAATATTATAATCAAATCATAAGAGATCAAAATCCTTCTTATTCTAAAAGATGAAGAAAAGGATAGTATTAAAAAAAGTGTTGTAAAATTTCATACTTAAAGTTGCGGTTATTTTTAATGCATTTTATTCTTAAGGGCAGCGAGTTCCAAATTCTGACGGCGTGAACAAAAAAGAGTCTGTTGGAGTTTAAAAAATTATATAATGGTATTATCAGGTTCATATTTCTGGTTGATCTACAAAATTGTAGCTTCTCAAAAAGGTATTTAGGTGTCTTTGGGTATAATAATTTATGTAAATCTATGCAGTTCCTAGCATCAAGATATTATTATTTATATTATATATATTTTACTGCTCAAGTGGCTGATGCGGTCGAATTTTCGAAGGCCAAATACATATCTTGTGGCGTTATTAAAAGCTTGTTGCAGCTTAAGCTTGGACCTGGAATCGAGTTTGCTATAGACATTATCTGAGTAAAAATTAGAGGCACTATAAGCTGGAGCACTAGCTTTTTTCTAGTATCGACAGGTACAAATGACGCGGTCCACCTCAGGTTCCTAAGAGCATAATAGACCTTACAAACAACAGAATTAAAGTGATCCTCACAAGAAAGTGACGAGTTAATAATGTAGCCTAGATTTTTAACTTTGTCAACAAAGTCCAGCCCAACACCGTATAAATAAATAGTTGCTATATTGGAAACAGAATGTCTAGTTTTGCAAATAGGCAGAACAAATGATTTAAGTGGATTTAGCCTGAGTTTATTTTCGTTAACCCATTTCGTTATTTCATTTAACTCCTCATTCATCCTAACACATAAATTATCAACAAGACCTATGGGACTGTCTAAATACAGTTGCAGATCATCAGCATATGCATGCATGCAAACATGTCGACATCTACTGAAAATATCGTTGATGAACATTGAAAATAATAACGGCCTAAGTACTAAGCCTTGAGGCACCCCACAGACAAGTTTAAGATTAACAAGTGCACCTGCCGTAAGGCTAAAGCAACTTGGGTTATCCAAAACCTAGGGTAATAGTTCATGAAACAGCCAACCATGAACTTTGTGTTGTTCACGGACCCACAACACGGACCCGTTTATGTTTTAAAACAAGTAAAACATACGGGGCATCCGGTGTGGCAACACGAACATGGATGCTGCTTCACAAACACAAAGCAAACACCCAGTGCCCTGCTGATTAGGAGCATTATGTAATAAATTACATACTGCCCGTAATAGCAGTACCAGTTTAGACTTCCATAGCGACGTACTTCCATCCATCTACTGGTGGAGACGAGACCTACCCAATCTCTTGCATATTAAGACGGATATGCCAGCCCGGTCGTACCATTGCGCGACCCCGCCGGTCAATCTAGACCTGTGTAGCATTCACACAACCACAACAGTACGGGACTCCCCGAAGGTCCAGCCCACGACAGTCATTTGGGCAACTCGATCCCGTCAAATGAGGATCCACAACATCCCCGCAAAAAGACCAAGAATACACAAATGCAATTACGAAAAAGTGCATTCTTACACATGACTGTGCTCAATGAGCACTTGAGGGCTAGTCTAACAATTTGCAGTTGCCGACTCAGCTGGAAAATATTGCATATGACTGGTACCTACTCTGGAGGACCTTTGCAATTGCCACTCTTACTCTGGCCGTTCGGATTTCACCATTCAGACATAGAGTATTGGCCATTGTTCTCAGGGACTGCCGTGCTCAGTATGAGAACCCTTAGTTAAGCAACCATTTCTACACTTCCCTCAGTGACTGCCGTGCCAGTTTGAGGGTGCGAGTCAAACTCATGACTAGCAATCCACTTCGGAAAGCCGAAGAGTCGACACTGTAATGCACGCATGCCGACACTTCACAACTGTTTTAAGGTCTCCATGCGGTGGATAGATAGGGTCTACCCCATCTGACGGGTAAATACTGTCCCCGTACTAACAAGTTTTAAGGTCAATTGCTATACCTTCGCAGGCTTGTTTCATATCGATATACCGAATATGACCTGCTACCAAGATGGGTGCCATCCCGAGCTCTTGGTTGGCCCTATCAGTTTTTCTGTTTGCAGGACGTATTCTACAAACTACCCTCCTCCTTTATCCTGGCTTGGGACAGGCAGGCGCAACCCTGCAAACTTTGGGTGGACTTTGAGGCACCCCACAGTATAAATAACAGAAAGCAGACAGACTTTTTCCCACCTTAACTCTTTGAGACCTTCCCACCAAGTAACTATTTAACAGACGGACCGCAATGCTAGAGAAACCAAAATTAACGGCAAGTTTTTGACACAGTATTGAGTGATCAACAGAATCAAATGCCTTCGAAAAATCTAAGATGCAAAGCAAGTTTATGCGCCCCAAATCATAGGACAGTCTGATGTCATTTAAGATGTTTATTACAGCTGTAGAGCAACTATGTCCTGGTCGAAAACCATACTGATATGGGGACAAAAGGTCGAATCTTTTTATGTGTTCCGAGATTTGCATGGCCATGAGAGACTCAAAAACTTTTGACAAGGATGATATATGGGTTAGCGGGCTGAGGATGTATGGCAAAATAATTTTTATAAATTTAATTCATAGTCCATCTTCTCCCGTTGCGTTGGATTTTTTTTTACTAACACACCGACCTACATCACATTCATTAATAGCAACAAACTCAAAATTATTCGGAGATTCAGAACGTAAAGGCCTCGGATTAAAGGCAATCACATTATCTGGCGATGTGGAGCTGGCAATAAAGTAATCATTTAGGGTATTAGGATCAACCCTACAATCATCAGATTTCACACTGCATACACCAGCTTGCTTTAGATTGATCCAAAGCTTTTTAGATGGTAGCGATGAGCTTAATTTAGACATAAAAAATAAGCGCTTTGCTGTTCTGATTGTAGAGTTAGCTATGTTTCTCGCTCTTTTTTGTGTTGTTCCCAATTCGATGCTGTAGGGTTCCTTTTCCAACGATTGTGGGTTGTATTACGCTTTTATACTTGGAAGTAAAATAAGCTTCTTTGGTCCGATCTCAGTTTAAACTGCGCAATAGCATTATTATGTAAAAATTTGACATGCATTTTTGTTCTATTAACTAATGATTCATTTTTATTCAAATTTCTAATGAGAAGAACAATACAATTAACTCTCAGCTCCCCAGACTGTTTCTGAAGGCATTCAACCCCACCTTGGGTAATTATTACACATTTTAAGAAAGTTTTTATTGCAATTTAAATACAAAGTGTTTAGGTAAGTCTTGTACATTTTACATTAATGGCCTTTTATCAAAGGGTAATGAAGGAAGACCATACATATGTTTTTACATGAGTTCTTTTTGTTTTTTGTTTGTTTTTAAGAAATCTACAAACAAAAAAAGACACCAACTTTGCATGGATAAATTTGCACGTGATATGGATTTGAGATGATAATGATTATTATCATAATTATTATTATAAATTGTATGCGCTAAAACACTGGTTTGAATCCCATCTGGCACAGAAAGATTTTTCAATTGAATTAATTTTTCTGTTCGGCCATCACCTCTCTGCAGACAATGGGATACCTCAGAAATAGGTCAAACTAGGTACTATAGGCATAAAGCTTCTAGGTGTAGTTCTAGATCATTTGTGTTCAAACATATTCACAACACGCACAACACAATTGATCATAAGAAGCTCGCTCAAAGTCCTTTCTAAGGCTGAAATGGTCATTTCGTTTTTTTTAATATAAAATATTTTATCATAGCTCTGATAAACTTTTACTTTGCACAAAGCTTAATTTTTTAGTGCTAAAAAAATTTATTTAAGAAGACATTAAGCACATATAAAATAATAAGTTTTTTTTTTTTTTTCTCCAGGAATGAAGTTTCAAAAGTTTTAAAAAGTTTTCGTTAATTTTCGAAATTATAGATTTTAAAAGTCGTCAGATTGATCGAGATGGTGGTCTTTATCAAAAATCTTTTAACTATTTGAACAATGACAGTTTTGTTTTGTTGACATTGATAATCATACAGAAATTTCTAATTTATGTATTTATTCATTTCAAGCAAAGCACTAAGTCTTTATAGCATTTTAAGAATTTAGTAATTCATTATTTGATTTCATTTATAATTTATTATAGCATTTGAAGACTCTTAATCTTGATAGTTAATAGATCGATTCGATTTTATAGTCAATCTCCCACATATGCCAGGTAAGACAGACAAGGTCTTGCTTTCAATAATCAAGTTTTGTTCTATTGTGTGTAGATTATTGTAACAAGCATTATATCAAAGCTCACTTATGCAAGACAAGACAGAAGAGTCGGACGTTGTCTTGCTCTGGATAATCATGTTTGATTGCATTCAGCAATATATTACCAAACATGCTCTGAAAAAAATTATATATCATTCGGAGAGAATGATTGAAGTCAGCTGCGGTACTGAAGACAAACCAGAGTTTTATGTTTAATTGAGTACATTCATTTGAGGAAATGAAAAATAAATGAATTCTGAGGGAAAAACAAATTAAAGTCACCACAAAAGCTTCTCAGTGGTTTAATTTGCAAGTAATATGTTCCACTGAAGTTCATGTCAAGTATCTCAAAAGATTTTCTAGGACAACAAAGAGGAATATTAATGCAAATATTAATCAATAAATATTTACTGTCTATATATCCATGTGAAAGCTTATCAAGCCAACTCACAGTAAGCATAATTCTCCGATTTCTTAAAGTAGGGAGATTCAAAAGCTGTAATCGATATTCATAAGGCGAAAAATTAGTTTTGCAGTAAAAATTGCTTAAACAGAACAAAATAATGTTTTTCTAAACTGATTCAATGCCATTAAAAAGCCATTACGTATTCTTAAATTCCATACAAGTCAAAGAACACATCATACAACTGTAAGCTATGTTTGGAAAACTTATAAAAACATATTCTCAGCATAAACAAAAAGGATTTCTGATAAGTTCGTACTTTGGCTAAGTTATATACACTTAAGATATTCATGCAGAGATTTATAACTTCCCGTTTGTGAATAGAACATATTCTGATAAACCTCATTAATATTGTGACTGCGCTATGCTCTTCATCTTATCATCGTCGCTTACTCTAAGCTCAGCCCTAATACCTACAAAAACTAAGAATAATAATAACAAAAAACTTTTGATCCCGCATGGCAAAAGTATTTTCTTGTTCCAAAAATCCAGAACAAAACGAATTTTTCATCAAAGCAAAAATGTTTCTTCGCTGCTAGCTTAAAAATGCTTTCCAAGCGTTGTCCAAATGCACTCATACCAACGCAAATACTAAGCAAACGTATACGCATACAAATACACATATACACAGAGTATATCCCTTGGAGGTATTTGCATGTATGGCTTTATATGTAAATGTGTGACTGTGCTTTAAAACCAACAAAAACAGCAACAGCAACAACATAGAACAGCTGCCGCCACCATGATGTATTTGTACAACGCCGTGTTGTCCGTTGGCCTTAATTAAATTTAAATATTTTATCACCAAAAAATTGCTTGTTTCTGCAAAGCAAAAAACAAATAGAAAAAAAGGTTGCTCTACTCGGTGCCAGTTTGCAAGCAAGCAGACATATGTTTCTGGCATGTGGCAGCATTGTGAAGTGGTGCCACTTTCTCTGCAGCTATTTACCACACTTCATCTTCAATCGATTTGAATAATTGCGCTACTCTTTTTGCGACCGGGCAACCTATTCTATTATGTAGTCAAGTAGTTGTTTTGTTTTTATTTTCTTTATTCTATGAGGGTTAATTTTGAAACGTTGATTTTATGTTGTAAAGTTGAACTTTACCTTGATGTTTTATGGTGTTGTTCAATTTAAAGGTAGGTATAAATTTTAATAAAATTTATAAATTTAGTACTTGGACGTTTTTGGAATGTACCCAATATCTATTCTGATGGAAAAGGAAAGAATTAAGTCACTATAATGCATAATTCGGAAAAAGAATTTATAAGTGAAGATTGTATTGCGCACGATTGCAGATCTTTTTCTAATTGTTTGAAATCTAGTTTAACTTACTTGCTAGATTTTATAAAAGCACTTTTCGCTGATGAAAACTCCAGTTCAGTGGCTAAATACGTGGAACTGTTGGAAAAATTGTAATTTTGAAATTAATTTTTACAAATTTTAACCACAACTTTTGAACTTTAAGTACGAACAAACTAAATGAGGCCGCCAGTCTTCCAGCTATAAAAATTTCTTCTCCTTACAAACAAAACTTGTTTGAAGTTTGCAAGATTTTAATAAAAGCAAGATTTTATTCTTACAGCATATATTTGGAAAGTATTTTACAGCTTTAAGTATTTAGGACTTTTTTTTCTTTTCTATTTAACCTTGAGCTAAGCTGTAAAGTTATTCAAAGAAAATTCTCTAAATACTTGAATAAACTTAATATTTGGCAGAAACCAAAATGTTAGCAGCAACAGGGTGGAAATATTGTTATTTATGGCAGCTTCAATATATCTAACATATTTTTTTCTTTTTTGGACAAAATACAACTTACATGTCCTTATCTTTAATCCAATCCATGCCTTATGCATTTTGTTTTAAAGAAGATTCAAAAACGTAAAAATGACACCTTTTTACAAATTAAACCTATTCATTCTTTTTAACTTAGTTAATCAAATATGTATTTTTGGACGTATGTCCAAAGAATTATTTTGAAATCTATAGTATGTGCCATTATAGAAATTTTGGCTTCTCTTGTAAAAAAATGAAAAAAAAAACTAGTAAGGATGGAGCTTCGGCAGGGTACCGAAGCTAAAATACCCCCCCGCGGCCATATTGAAGTATATTCAAAGTCTTTAGTCACGACTTACACCATGACATTGAGTTTTATATATTAACGAAAGTTTTCCTATCTTGGTTATATGGGAGGTAGGCGTGGTTTTGGTCCGCTTTTGTCTTATACAGAGATGGTTCATAATCTATATCAAAGCTAATGTGCAAAATTTGAAGACGTTTCTTTTATTTTTGTGGATTTTTAAGAGATTTTACGTTTAAAATAAGGCCACTTTGTATGGAAAGTTTGCGTGTCTTTCATGCGATTTTGCCATATATCATAGAGATGGTTTATTTTGAATATCAAAGCTTATGTGCAAAATTTTAAAACATTTCATTAGTTTTTGCAGATTTTTAAGAAATTTTACGTTTAAAATAAAGCCAATTTGTATGGGAGGTAAGCGTGGTTTTCATTCGATTTTGCCAAATATCATACTGATGGTCTATATTAAATATCAAAGCCTATGTGCAAAATTTCAAGACAATTCTTTGATTTGATCAGATTTTAAAGACATTTTACGGTTAAAATAAAGTCACTTTGTATGGGAGGTAGGCGTGGTTTTCATCCGATTTAGCCCATTTTCGAGCTTGATCTTCCTCTATTAAAAATAAACTTATATATTGAAGTTAATCGCGATAGCTTTAAAATTACGGCTGTAATCGTGTCGACACATAGATAGACAGACAGACGGACAGACAGACGGACAAACGGAATGACAAAGTTAATATACCCCTTACGCAGTACGCGTTGGGGTATAAAAATAAAAGTGCTATGTTACAATGGGGGTAGGGGACGGTTTTAAGACTTTGTGACAAAGTGCGACATTGGGGAGGGGGTCTAAAATAGGTCAAAAATATGTAAGGTATTTTATGAACAGCCCCTAATAAGACATGCTTTTGATTTGCCTTTATTTGCCTTTAATAAGAAGCCTTTAAGCATCATGATAAATAATGACGTTTGCGGTAATTCAATGTAAAACAATGATTTCAATTACAGTAATCGTAATTATAATTTGGCTTTTTTAACAATTTTTGTAATAGTAAAAAAAACGAATTTTGATAACGACTACAGCAATTGTAGTCATTGTTTTCACAACTGTACAGTTATTGTAGTAAATTTAGTTTTTAATTAATAACGATTACTGTAATTCCAACAAGAAATATATCCATTACTATAACAGTAATTATAATGTTTATTTTGTTAAGTATATGACTATAATTTGTAATTGTAATTAATTAACTTTTAATCAATTACGAAAGTAATCGATTGCATCCAATATTTGGCCTGAACATTGAGAAATGTTCTGAATTTTGAGAAATTACTTCAAACATTTTCTAAGGAAAGTATTTCTTTTTCAATTCAAATTGAATTTGTTACAAATTAAAAATTTTAGTAAAATTTTTGAAATTTTTTTTTCTTTGGCGTAGTACAAATATGACAACAAATTTAAAAGAAAACTTATACTTATTTTTTTAGGCATAAAAAAAAACAGAATTACTTCTTCGAAAAGGGTCTTAAAACTCCTACTTTGGTGCTTGTGGGTGGTTCCATAAGTTATATAAAATTATAAGGATTATAAATAAGTTTTTACTTTTAAGATTAATTTATAAATGATTTTATTTAGTTGGTTTTATGAACTTTCGAGATTTTAATAATATTTTTTCAATTTCAGCTTTTATTGCAGCTTCCTCAGCATAAAGATTCAACAATAAATTTCTAAGAAATTTTCTTAAATTGAGGACAAGGAGATTTTTCATTAATAATTGCTGCGAGCAGGTGAAATTTAATATAATGCTCAAGTGGAACTTAAAGCATAAAACGCATAAGAATGAAAAAAATTGAGTAACAATTTGTTGCTTTCAACCGAAATAATTAAAAAATAACATTGAATATTTTGAACCATACAACATGCGAATGTAGCAAACAAAATATAAAACAAACAGCAACAATTCAATAAAGACAAGCATGATGTTGTGGTTACCAGGGATAAAAACAAGGGACAGCAAAAAAAAATGTGTTTTTCCTATACTGATTGCTGCAAAAACTAATCAACAGCATAAGAATAAAACCAACAAGCAAGCGGGCAAAAAATTGCCTCAGAAAAATAAAGACTCATACATTTTCAGCTTTTTATGATATGTCGGCGTATATATATATGTATTATGTATGTGTGTTGTTGGTGTGTTCCGCATGCTTACCTTGCAAGCAGCAACATTTCAGCAACATTTGCAGCAGCAACAACAATAATAACAAAGACAATAGCAATATTGCTAACGTGGCAATGTTTGCAACATTAAGAATTCCATCTCGGAAAAGTGCTGAAAGGTTGCTTACTTTTCATTGCAGACCAAGTGTGCAGCATGCATTGGCAAGCAAACAAGCAACAACATCAAAATAACAACGACAACAGCAGCAAATTTAAAACAACAGCAGCACTCTACCTTTTTCTTATTATTTACCCGAATTTCCATTTTCATTGCAACGCACAGCACAGCTGTTGATGCAAGTTTTTCAACCCTGCTCCTCCCCTTCTCCCCTGCCCCCCTCCAAAATAAAAACAGTTTCTCCGTACATCTTCTCTATATCAGCCTTACCTGCGTGCCAACCTAACAGTTCCATTTTGTTTTGAAAAAAAAAAAGAAACCTCAAAAAAGCCTCAATTGTTTCATCAAAAATTTCTACTGATTGTGAGTTGTTGCTGTTGCTGCCATTGCCGTCGTACTCTGTGGTGCACCTCAATACCACGCTCCTTAAACAAAAACTGAAGAAAAAAAAAAACAAAATTGGAAGGAAGTTACTTTAAATTAAAATGCACTCAACTGAAAAATTGGTTTCTTGTTTTCCGTCAGCATGCGTTCGATATGCATGTCTTCGGGTGTGTGTGTGTGTGTACCTTTCTCTTCTAGCTGTTAAAGAATTGAGAAAAGAATTGTTAAGTTACAATAAGTTGGGTACATTATGTTGTAGGAAAATGCATGACATGAGAATAATTCTGAAGTTAGTACCAATTGGAAAGTAAACAACACGAAAATGTTTAAATTTCATATTTTTTCAGCAATATGCCTACAAGTTTTTTCTTACAAATCTTTAGAAAGCACAAAAATATTAATATTGATTTGACTTTGTGCTAATAGCGGAGATAAATTTTTATTTTTGAGTTACAGTTTTCAAGGCAATACAATTTCGATATCCTAAAGTGTAAATTGAATTTTCAATAGAACATGATTGCTACTTATAACTTTAGAAGTAACAAAGAAATAAAAAAAATCGAAAGATTTTTTACTCCCTCCACTATTTACACGATCTTCTGTGAAATTTGTTTCGAATAAAGAAATTTTCTAATATTTGCCACCCTATCTATCGAAATAGTCCAACAAACAATTTTCTTTGGAAAAGTCTTATGAATTCCCCGCCTGTACATCAATTTACGATATCATATCAATTCGCTTAAGCTAGAAGGTGAACTACAAACTATGAACAAATCCATAAAACTTGTGTCGAGTGTTAAAGCTAATAGCACAGACGTGAGGAAATATTTCCAGTTCTCTTCTGTGGTGACTTTGCATTGATATTGTAAAAACACGGTAGCAACAATAAGGAACAACAAATAAAGTGCAGGACTTTTAGAATGTGCAAGCTCTGAAAAAAAGTAAAAATATATCTACCTAACCTTTTTGTTTTGCCATTTCTGAATTAGAAAGGAACTGTCTGTCACATATGTATTTAACACAATGAGTTTCAAAACATTCGAATTATTTTTTTTCGCTATAACTTCACTATAATATGATGGCTCCCAATTTGTGGAGATACATTTTATTGTAATTTTGTTGTTGTCAATTTTAACAGTATTTAGTCAAAATTATGAGGAGTTCGTCTCCCAATTGCTTAATTTTCACTTGGGTTTGATTTGAAAAATTACCTTTTTTACATTTGTAAACTTTTAAAAATCATATTGGAATTTTTTTATATTAAAATTCCCTTATTTTCTTAAAAATAAGTTTCTTTTTATGGCTGAAGTCTACAATATAACGGTATCAAAAATCTTTTTTTTTCCTCGACGTTTCCATATGTGCATATATTTGAATAAAAACGTTTTTATTTTATAGGGTTTCCATTTAAACTTTGTGCTTTTAAGGCCGGCAATACAATTAGTGGTGAGTAAAAAAGTGATGGTTTTTATTAGAAAAATTTGTTTAAAATTTTCAAATTTTGAAGCTTTTTAAAATATGCATTATGTTTTAATATATATCGTTGTGGCCACAACGATTGCTGTAAAAGACCTCTTTTCGCACTGCGGGCATTTTGCTTTATCCTAGGTTGACTGAAAAAAAATTTAAAATTTTAAAATGTAATGAAAATATCTCCAATGTCAATGAGACAGAATTTAAAAATTTCTTTATTAAAAATGTATACGAATTTGAAAAAAATAAATGAATTTATTACTTTTTTTTTTGTTGTTTTGCATTTTGAATAAAACTATTCTAAAAGGCTATTTTAAGAATCAGTTTCATTCACTTTGGTTAAAATTTTATGAAAAAATATCCTTCCAAATATTATAAGGATCGGTCAAGTAGTTTTTAGTCAGGTTACCCGCAATTTTGAAAAACATTTTTTTTTTTTGAGAAAAACGACTTTTTTTTTTTTATATAAAACAAAAACTTTTTGTGTTACTAAATAAACACACGAAATATTTATTGTTAACATTCTTTGGAATGTTCCCCTTCTCAAATATACCGGTAGCAGCTGCACTAACTTGATTTTTATATTATATCGAACTCACGCGCTGGTCTTTTTTCAAACTTATAACTTTCTTAATATTCAAGATATCTTTATAAAATTTTTTTACATATTTTGAGATTTTTTAAAGTCATTTAAATTGAAAAACAAAATTTCGATTCTGGTTAGCCTCTAAGTGTATACGTATTGCCGGTCTTAACTTGATTGTCCGAAAGAATGAGAAAAACCATAAGAATTTCAAAGGATGCAAATATCACCACTGTTTTTTGAATATATTTCACTAAAATTTTTTTCGTCTAAAAGCTCAATAAAACTATTTGATAAAAATGATTTCAACGTTACTGTTAGTTGAGCATATCGAATATTTTCTCAAAAATTGGCACAAAAGTAGTTTTTGTTGAAAAAATAATTTAAATTGAAAATGGCAGTTTTGAGACCCTTAAATACAGCAACACATATATTAGCAAAAACTGTTTCAGTTACACATAAAAGTAGCGCCAGTCCAGCGAGAGAAAAATTTTCAAGCAAAATATTTTCACAAAAGATAAGTATATTTTTATGGAGAATACGAATATACAATAAAAAATACGGGTCTCCATTTAATAAATAAATGTTGACCTTGACCTCAAGGTTAATGGCAATATCATCATTATTGACCTCCCGGATACCTTGCAACTTTTATCTGAAAAATGTTTTGCGATGAAAAACTTAAACCTAAAATAAAAACTCACCCATAGCATAGCAAATGGTAAGAATAAACGGCTACTTTAATGAACCCGCGGAATTTCAAGAGGTTGCTTGGGCCACAGGGGGGATAGTGGCTTTTTTTAATTATTATCTACAAAAAATATGCTACCTTGTACAAATAATAGAATTATAATGCTGCCATACCTTGTACCAAGCAACTTTCTAAAATTTAAGCGGATTCATTAAAATAGACTTGTTCCTAATAAACATTTTAAGCAATATCTTTTCATTGGGAAGAGAATAATTTTTTAAATACATTATTTTTAAAGCTTGATTTTACTGTTAAAAATATAAAATGACATTTAAAAAAAAAAAAACTAAATTTTATCTAAAAATCAAAGGGGGTACCCTTGTTTTTTATGGCAGAAACAGCTAATTACTTTTTGTGTTTAACTGAAACAAATTTAGCTAATAAACGTTATGTCGTATGAATGGAGTTGCTAGCATTAGACCTCACTTGGAGATTGTTTTCAAGTCATTATGAAGTGTGTCATTTATATGTTGCCTCTTTCTCGCAATCTCCAAAGAGCTTTTGCGGTACTACTGCTTTGATGGCGGACTCTCTCGACGGGCTCTCTGGAGGATATGCCAAACCTTAGTCCTTAAAAAAACAAAATTTATATACGTTTTCCTTTATAAAATGAATTATTTTACCTTCTTTAAATATGATGCAATCACAGGTAGTTTAAGCGACAGAAAATATTGACATAGATAGTCGATGGTCAATTTATTCCGAAAAATTTATTTTTTTTCAAATACTGTTAGTAGAACACTGTTGGTGCTTTTCAGAAAACAAAAATAGTGCTCAAGTGTATACTTTTAAGCTAATGCTTGGTTTTCATTACGTCATTTTTATGACAATATAAACTTTATTCACCTGCAATAGCATCTATAAATAAAACTATTCAACACATTCTGTATGGCTTAATTCAATTATTTAGTTGTTTTTAATTGTTCAATATTGTCAAAGGTATTGACAACAAAAGCACAAGGCACATTTGGTGCCACCGAAATTAAATAAAAAAGCACAAAAAATACACCAGGCACCAAACCTAATTTTTCTTGCATCGAAATTTTCAAAACGCAGTAAATCTGTTGGAAAAAGCACCAAGTTGGTAACGCACGTGATCCACCGAGCGAAATTATCACCGGCGCGATATGCAATTAACTTGGAAACGAGCGCTTTATGTCACACTCGATCAAACGCCTTTGAAATATCTAAAGCAACAACCCTGCTCCCACCGAATAAGTGAACATATTGGTAGCGCGAGCCCTATGGAAACCATATTGGCAGTCTCCATAACTTTAGAGATATTTCTATGGGTCGGTAGTTTGCAGGGTTCGTGGCACCGCCCTTTTTTGATACCGGCTAGACCCTTGCGACCTTCTAACAAGATGGAAATACTTCTGTCCTGTAGGAAATATTGAACAGGTTGCGCAAAGGACGAGCTAGATTAGAAGCACACACTTTTAGAACAAGTGGTGATATACCATCAGGACCAGAGGACTTCCTAATGTTGAAGTTTGCAAGGAAATATATTTCCTACATTGCAGTAGACGTATTTTCAACGAAAGGTAATGCCTGATTGCTTGCTGGGCTTATGGAATTATTTGCAAACAATTCAGCCAATTCATTCGCTATATCAGCTGAATAGTTACAATACACCCTGTAACATTACCCATGGATAATAATTTAACGCATCGTAAAGTGTTCTTAATATAATTCCAAGAACATTTTACCATATATTAGTTTAAAACCCATGTTTGCTTTTTATGACCCACTTATGGTGTCGCAAACATGTCACATACTTTTTAGTCACAACTTGTGTGGCAATATCAAATTCAAAAATAATAAATTAACTTAAATTAAACATTTCAAAGATTGCGTAAACAAATTCTTCGAATCCACTTGAACAACCCAAAAACTAATAGCGGTCGCCAAGTGCATTCGAAAGAACATGCATTTCCACGGAAAGTCAAGTGAGCGCAAGCGAAATTGTGTAAACAATCCCACGCTCACTTACTGACCTAAAAGAAAGCAACACAATGAACCATTGCGCAAGCGAGTCAGTCGTTCACTTATTTACCTAGTTCGCTTCTTAAGAAATAAGCGCAGGCAAATTATGCAAGCAAAGCAATTGCTTACTGACCTAGTCCGCTAAGTGCAGGTAAATTGTATAAGCGAACATACGCAGACCAATCATCGAGTCACAACGAAAGAAATAATTAAGAACCAATAAAAATTGAAAGAAAGTGTTATACAAATTTTGCGTCACTTTCTTTCCTACCCAAAAGACTCTGCCGAAAGAGCACACAAAGTTATTTTGAGACTCCCTCGTAGAACAAATAAGTTTTATTTAAATACCGATGTTAGAATTATAAGTATTCAGTCTTAAGATAGATTCG
This sequence comes from Coremacera marginata, assembly GCA_914767935.1. Taxonomy (NCBI): domain Eukaryota; kingdom Metazoa; phylum Arthropoda; class Insecta; order Diptera; family Sciomyzidae; genus Coremacera; species Coremacera marginata. The sequence continues at coordinate 194,210,385 of OU612043.1, forward strand.
GTTTTGTAATAAAACAAAAATTCAAAAAATTAACAAGAGTTTTATTCAAAGTGAAAATTAGAGTTTTTTTTCAAAGTGAAAATTAGAGTTTTATTCAAAGTGAAAATTCTGAATCAGTGAAGATTGGATCATCCTTTACAGAGTTAGAATAGTCGATGACGTCTGATTCTTCACTCTTTTAACAAATGATCAAAAGTTTTTGCTCCCTTTGGGGCAGAGAACAACCTATTCTTTAATGCGAGTTTCGTGAAGATACTTTTCTCGTTTTAAAATTGCATTACAGCGAGAAATTACAACAAAAAAAAAAATATAATAAAATTTATCTATTCAAATTGGATGCTAAAATATTTTTCGTTTGCTACCAAATTTGTATATATTTCCATCGAATATAATGAAGTCATGGCGAAAAAATTAAATTTGCGCTAATTTTAAAACGTTATTTTGAAACAAAAAACCACTGACTGAGCACATATAAAACTAATTAAGAATGGAGCTTCGGCAGTGAACCGTGGTTTTCATCCAATTTTTTTCGAATTTCATTGTCAGGATTTATATTGATGATCACAGCTTACGTACAAAATTTATGTGGATTTTTAAGAGATTTTACTGTAAAAATTAAGGCACTTTGTAACTCTGTGAAATCATTCGATTTGGCTCATTTTCAAACTTGATCACTTTTTTTTTAAAAAAGAAGCTTATATTTTGAATTTCATCACGATAGCTTTCAAATTACGGCTGTAATCGTGTCAACAGGCGGACAAACGGACCCACGGATATTGACTCAACTGATGATGTTGCCTATACCTGCCACGCCTCCTTATTGGCGTTACAAGCGGAATGACAAAGTTAATATACCCCATACGCGTTGGGTATAAAAATGCACATCAAATTTCAACTTTTTTAAAAGGCTGATAGAGATGCAGCAGGGTAGTATCTAGGTTGTAAGTTTTTTGCACCTACTTGGCATTTTAATCATATTATTGTTGTTTAAGGCTCAAGAAAGTTTTCAAGTAAAATGAAAAAATCTACGAAATTCAAACAAATCCGATATGCTACACTTTACTTAACGATAAAATTCAGTAAGTTCTAAATTTAATACTTTCTAAATTTATTACAAATACTCAATTTAATAAAAAAAAAAATCTATCAAGGTGAATGGTCTGCTGCAAAAAAAAAATTTTCAATATTAAAAACAACTAACTGTCTTTTACCGTGGCATACTGGTTAAGGTGCGTGGCTGGTTGCGATAGAACCCAGGTTCGAATCCAATCTCACACAAAATGTTTTTTCAATTGCATTAATTTTTCAGTCCGGCTGACACCTCTCTGCAGACAATGGCAAGCCTGAGAGAGTAAACACAAGCCGTTCGAAATTGGCATAAAGCCTATAGGTCCAGATCTCGATTATTTGTGTTCAAATATTTCACAACACGCACAACATAATTGATCATAAGAAGCTTGACGAAAGTCCTTTCAAAGGCTGAAATAGCCAATTCTTTTTTTCAGATTAATGCCTTAACTTTTTCAGATTAATGCCTAAAGGCTTTACATTTTTTTTACCTAAATGCTAATTGTATTAAATGACCGTTTTAAAAAATGTGTTAGACATTCTTAACAACGCAAAGAAAAGTGAAAAGTAGAGCCAAAGCAGTGTCGTTTGCTACAGTGAACATAAGTATTCAAAATATAGAAACTTCTTAAGAAAATATAAGCATATTAAAATATCAACTTCTTGATAACTTAAAAAAGTATCTATTTTCTGACCAACTCTACAAACACAGTTTCAAAATAACTTCTTCAAATCTAAGCGAAGCGAGCCCACTGGGGCTGCGCTTAGTTGGCCTCGTGCCTTGCTCTGTGCAATGTTGGCATGGTCCAAAGGCGCCTAAGATGACTGCACTGGGTACCGCAGCGCGCACGAACTGCGCTCCATACCTGCTTAGTAGTGGCTCATCTCCAGGCATTGTTCCTGCTACAACTGCTATTGGGACTACTTCACCGTGTCACGAGTGCAAACAAAAAAAACTGCAACAGCAACTACAGCAGCACCAACACCAGCAGCATCAACACCAGCAGCAACAACAGCACATGCATTGCATAGCTGCAATGACAGCACTTCAGGCATCTGTACCAGCAGCTACAACAATACACAATCGCTCTACGAATTGTAGATATGCAGCGCGCTGCTCATCATCAACAACAACAGCAACATTAATGGCAGCGCTACCTACACTGACAGTTCCACCTCCACCTATACCGCCACCACAATTGTCAGCAACATTTATGCATTCGAAGCCACAATCAGCAGCATCGACGCCACCAACACAATATGTGGACATTGTTGCAGCAAATTCAACAGCAATACAGTCTGGCATTGGCAGTAACAACAACAATAAGACATCATCCGATAATTCCTTGTTCCTTGTGCCATTCGCGTTGCCCGGATTTATTCCAATGGCAGCGCCAACAACAGCACCGGCAGCAACACCGCAACATTGCCAGCACACAATTGCTTCAAATAGAGCTGCTGCTATTGTCGCTACGGTTCGTCCAAACAATGTTGTTGCTAGCAGCGCTGTGGGAAAGAGCCTTGATATAATGAAAAACAATCAGATTGTGGCACAGAACAAGACATGCGATGTACCGCCCCTGCGAGACGCGGCAGCAGCAGCAATCTGTGCTCATCAAAAGGTGAGTAAAACTTTTTCAAAAGAGCGTTTGATAGAATATAAGATTTATCCATGAATTCTGAATAATTTTTCGTTATGGCTGCATTTTTTGATTTAGACCAAATTAATATTAATTAAAAAATTAAAGTATTCAGGGATTTTTTTCTCGTTTAATGTTAATGTTAATGTTAATGTTAATGTTAATGTTAATGTTAATGTTAATGTTAATGTTAATGTTAATGTTAATGTTAATGTTAATGTTAATGTTAATGTTAATGTTAATGTTAATGTTAATGTTAATGTTAATGTTAATGTTAATGTTAATGTTAATGTTAATGTTAATGTTAATGTTAATGTTAATGTTAATGTTAATGTTAATGTTAATGTTAATGTTAATGTTAATGTTAATGTTAATGTTAATGTTAATGTTAATGTTAATGTTAATGTTAATGTTAATGTTAATGTTAATGTTAATGTTAATGTTAATGTTAATGTTAATGTTAATGTTAATGTTAATGTTAATGTTAATGTTAATGTTAATGTTAATGTTAATGTTAATGTTAATGTTAATGTTAATGTTAATGTTAATGTTAATGTTAATGTTAATGTTAATGTTAATGTTAATGTTAATGTTAATGTTAATGTTAATGTTAATGTTAATGTTAATGTTAATGTTAATGTTAATGTTAATGTTAATGTTAATGTTAATGTTAATGTTAATGTTAATGTTAATGTTAATGTTAATGTTAATGTTAATGTTAATGTTAATGTTAATGTTAATGTTAATGTTAATGTTAATGTTAATGTTAATGTTAATGTTAATGTTAATGTTAATGTTAATGTTAATGTTAATGTTAATGTTAATGTTAATGTTAATGTTAATGTTAATGTTAATGTTAATGTTAATGTTAATGTTAATGTTAATGTTAATGTTAATGTTAATGTTAATGTTAATGTTAATGTTAATGTTAATGTTAATGTTAATGTTAATGTTAATGTTAATGTTAATGTTAATGTTAATGTTAATGTTAATGTTAATGTTAATGTTAATGTTAATGTTAATGTTAATGTTAATGTTAATGTTAATGTTAATGTTAATGTTAATGTTAATGTTAATGTTAATGTTAATGTTAATGTTAATGTTAATGTTAATGTTAATGTTAATGTTAATGTTAATGTTAATGTTAATGTTAATGTTAATGTTAATGTTAATGTTAATGTTAATGTTAATGTTAATGTTAATGTTAATGTTAATGTTAATGTTAATGTTAATGTTAATGTTAATGTTAATGTTAATGTTAATGTTAATGTTAATGTTAATGTTAATGTTAATGTTAATGTTAATGTTAATGTTAATGTTAATGTTAATGTTAATGTTAATGTTAATGTTAATGTTAATGTTAATGTTAATGTTAATGTTAATGTTAATGTTAATGTTAATGTTAATGTTAATGTTAATGTTAATGTTAATGTTAATGTTAATGTTAATGTTAATTTTAATGTTAATGTTAATGTTAATGTTAATGTTAATGTTAATGTTAATGTTAATGTTAATGTTAATGTTAATGTTAATGTTAATGTTAATGTTAATGTTAATGTTAATGTTAATGTTAATGTTAATGTTAATGTTAATGTTAATGTTAATGTTAATGTTAATGTTAATGTTAATGTTAATGTTAATGTTAATGTTAATGTTAATGTTAATGTTAATGTTAATGTTAATGTTAATATTAACGTTAATGTAAATATTGTTAACGTTTATGTTATCGGAAATGTATTGCACTTATTTGTGCTTTAAGTTGAAAATGTTTTTTTTAATTGAGTTTTGCTTGCTTAAGCGAGAAAGTAAGCGCATTAAACACACACATTCTACTACAGTTTTGCATGCGCTGAATGCAGGTGAGTAGCACATACTTATAATAGTAGCTAGGCTTAGCTTAGCCAAGCTCGTATTCTATGAATATCAAAGTTGAGCTCATCAACAACATATTTACTGCAACAATTTGCTATGCTGCTCCTTGGCAAGGACATGCAGCAACAAGCTAGCTATTCGTATTGCATCTGTTGTCGTTGCTTGTTTTCGCCCTGTATTCATTGACTCTTGCATTTTGTAATAGAACTATATTCAAGCGCACCAACAACATTGACAACATTAAAAGTAAAAACAGAACACAAAAAGACAAAAAAAAAGCTTTGCTGTAACACCATGCTGCTCAAAGAAGTTTTCTTTAAAGCTATCTGTTCCAAAAAAGCACGCTTCGTCCACCTGTGCCATGTAGCTACGTTCGTGTCATGTTCCGGTGCTCTGCTGTTTGCTGTCCATTCGTTCGTTTATTTGACAGCAATGCTGTGCATACTAGATAAGCTTGTCCTGATTAAGGTTCTTGAAAAAATTACTTCTACTATAAGCGAGCCAACAACCAAAAACAACAAAAAATCTAACAACAACAAATTGTTAACCTCTGGACGTAGCACACAAAAAAGAACAATGGACAATACAGGAGACAGCAACAACAACAACAACAAACAAAATAATAAGAACAACTAGGAGGAAGAGAGCAACATTAGGCAAGTGAAGAGAAAAAATGTTGATGAACGCAAGATTAGGATATAAAAATTCATAAGTTGCCTGAAGGCAATTTTCGAGTTGTTGACAATGACAAAAATAAAACAAAACAGAGGAAAAAAAATATAAATGAAATTGTACAGTTTCATAATTCGTTTGGCGCAAAAAGCTTAAGAGACAATTTAATTTGATTTTTCAAAGAGAAAAATAATTTGACCTTATTAGATTCCGGAAAAAAATTCAAGAGTTTTGCAAAGGATATATAAAGTGTATTAAACATGATAATACATAGTCATATCGAAAAGTTATTATTTTCTAAGGACATTAAATGTTTTCCAAAACATCTTAACTTCAAACATTGAGTCCTGTGATACAAAAGTAATACTTTGAATTTAAAGTTTGATATCTATTAAAAATTTAGGCTTATCCTCAAAACATAAGCCAGATTTGATCTATCTACTCTATGCTATCAGTTAAATAAAAACATTTTGTACTAAAGTACTCTCAGCACTTAAAGTGAAAAGCTATAAAATATTTAAAATGTTTCAGGAATAAACATAAACAATATTTCTCAAATTTAAAGCTCATTCGACCACATCTCTTTTTGCTACGTAAACTTTTCATTACTTCTACTCAAATGTTCATATTTAATATATACATACTTACTTATACCTACATATATGAACTTCCTTTATGTTCACTCATATGTGCTTAAGTAGTTTTATTTATCAAAACTTTTCTCCACATTTGAATGTTAAATGTTTCATGAAATACTCTGCTTTGTTCAAGTCTCTACACGTAGAGCAGCTAGAGTAGTGAGCCGAGTGAGTTTTCGATAGTCGTGGATGTTGTGTGTCCACCAACATCAGTACCAGGCACGAACACCCAAAAAAGTTTGCTACAAGACATGTGCTAGGTAGAAAAATCTTTTAAGAAGAGGCAACCAGCACATTACTTCTGGTTGTAGGTTAGCTTTTTCATCTCACCTACTGGACCACCAACTGACTGCCACTGATACCAACACCGTTGAACATGGATATTTGTGTGGATGTTTATTTAAAGTTTTTATCTTTATTTTTGCTTTTTGTTGTTGTACCGTTGTAGTACTACGCCTGCTGTGTGTCCTTTGATGCTCTTCATGCTATGCCAAAACCGTACAAATGTTTTTTCTTATTTTGTTTTTGTTTATGATAATGGGCATCTATGATGGAGATGAGAAGAGTTGAAGTGTTTTTATTTGGCTATTCGTTGGCGTAACAATTGAAAGTAAAGAAAATTAAAAGCAAGAAGAAAAGTTGATATGAAGGAAAACTATGACCACTTTAGTTGAGTCTACTTATGTAATCATAAGTACCCTATAGGAACAAACTAACTTGTTTTTAAAAGCAACTAATTAAAAAACTAGTTTAAAATAAACCAGTATATGAACTACTTTGAATTATATTAAGGCGGCAACTACTCTGATGTTGGCATGTTTTAATTGAAAATTTTTATTAGATTACAAGCTTATATATATTTAACCATGTTATTTCATCAAATATTATTAACTTTAGAAATTTTATTATCTCTTAGTTATTTTAAAGTAATTAAAAAAATAGTTTAAATATAACTAATTTAACAAGTAGTTGAAAATATATGCAGACGACAGTCAATTGACTTATTTAGCGGACATCACCATACAAAATAAGTTAGTTCGTTCTATGGAAAAAAGTCAGAATTTCAACTAGTTGTGGTTGACAAAAAACTACTTTATCAACTACTTTTAAATTAGTTGATTTTCCTTCAGGGTAGTTTCAAAAATGCAAACAACCACACACACACGCTCACACACACACACACACACATATATATATAAAGTATATTTATACTTGTGATTATGTATTTGGTTTTGTATATGTGTGTGAAGATTAAATTTAAAATGATTGCTTCTTACATGATTGCCATGCTTGGCATTAGTTGAAAACAACTATAAAAAAAGTTCATTTGCACGTTTTCTTTGATAAAATTGTAATCCAAAAAAATGCGAATCTTTGGCTAATCATGTTTAACTATTTCATATAACATGATCTCTATTATATGTAGGTTTTGAGACTATATCTTTTTTATCCCTTGAGCGGGAGATATTTTTTACTTACTTAAGCTTTGTTGTTTACAAGTTCACTTTTGTACTTTTTTTTGTTATGCGATATTTTTTACCCTACATTACAGAAAGCGGCATATTCAGTGCACCTTTCCAAAATGAAGCTAAAATAAAAGTAAGAAATGTATGTTTCTTTAAAAACATACATAAAAAATGAAGCAAACTACCGCATTAAGGGGACTTACATTCATTTTTCTTGAAAATATGGGTAGGTTTCATGAAAGCATTACAAAATAACGGTTAAAGATATTGATTTAAAATTTTATAAAATTATAAATTATTATTATGAATTATAAATAAATAAATTAGAAAATATAAACACTTTTTCTGTGATGTCTTTTCTTAGTAACAATAAAGTCCCCAAGGCACGAAGAAAAAAGTTCACATTTGGCAATAAAAATGGCTATGATGAATATGATGATGACCATGAAGATGCCTACGATGATGATGATAATAATGATTATGAAAATAATGATGAACTTGATGTATTAAATTCGGAATTACAATTTCTAAATATTCTTAGAGATATACTCGCGTTTACAACATGTATATACTATATAGTCATCAATATTATTAAAAAAATATTGGGCATTTCGCTAAGGTAAACTTAAATATATTCTTTTTTTTATGCTAAATATGCATTTATCTTGAAAAAATAACAACTGCATACTGGAATGATTGTGTTATGTCTGTGGGAATGTAATTCCCACTTTTGGCATCATTTACCCCATTGTACGATGCATAAAATACAAAAAATTAAAGTTGGCGAATAGGATTGTCAGTTTAATGTTTTTTAATGAATTCAGTGCTGGGGCGAACGCTAGGTAAAAATGGGTTGCTCCCGATCCGAATCGATTGTCAGATTTTTGAAATTGCAAGAATTCGTAAAAATAAAAAAGATTTAGCTGGCAACCCTATCCGCCATATTGAATTTTAAAACTGATTTCGTAACAAGAATGTGTAAAAAAAAAAAAAAAATTAGGTGACAACTCTTTCAACTCGTTCAACTCTTTCCAACTTCTCCATCTTGAATTTTCTAATTTTGACATCGGACTCGAAATCAACGACCTCCTAAAACTGGTAGATGTTGCTTAAAACTATTAAAAATGCATTTAAATAGATGGCAGCCCTATTGTAAAAAATTACTCCCGACAACGAATTCAGATTCAGCGACCCATTTTTACTTAGTGTTTTTCCCAGCACCGAATTCGAAAAATAAAAAGTTTAGGTGGTAACCCTATCCATAATTTTTAATTTTTAAATTCTGACATCAGATTGAGAACTCGTTAGAACACATTTTATAAGGTGGCAACCCTATTGTAAAAGAATTACATAATTTGAAATTCTGACGACGGATTCGGATTCAGCGACCCATTTTTACCAAATGTTTACCCCAGCACCGAATTCGTAAAATAAAAAAAAAATTAAGTGGCCATATTGAATTTTAAAATTCGGACATCAGAGTCAAAACCAGTGATGTCCGTGTCTCTAAAACCACGGTGTCTCTTTTAGGCAGCGCTTATATACATTGAACATGTTTATATACAATGTTCACAAATAATGTTTCCACTGCTTTGTTAACTGTTTATAAACAAAACGTTCCACTTTTTTATTGCATTTTTATAAACATACGTGTTTTTTGAAATTTTTCCCTCAATAAAAATCGTAACATAGCCACCTAAAAAGCTTTGCTTCGAAGAGTAGAGACGAAATACAAGATATTTTAGTTAATGGTTCGACCTACTCTGATCCGAATGAATAACCCAATCTATTCAATGTGCTTTACTCAAATATTGGTAATAATGTTGTTGCAGATAATGGTCTCCTAAGTTGTCCTTGACAAAGAAAGTGAAATTACAAACCTTTTTTTTCAGCCTATATCGTCATTAAAAATTTATAAAATCATCAAGTCTCTTAAAATTTCGAATTCCACTATTGTGAGTAGTTTCTCTAGTTATTTTGTAAAGAAGATAGTTTTTAAAATTTCTAATGTTCTTTGTCATCGCGTTAACAAAAGCATAAGCAGTGGTATTTTTGCCAGATGAGTTTAAAAAAGCTGAAGTTATTCCTCTGTTCAAAAAAGGATAATCAACTCATTCATGACAAATATGGTATACAGAGGTTTCGAGGTGGTCACGAATCTAAGGCCAGATTAAAATATTCAAGATGACCGATCTAATGTGGCACACGGGCATATCTATAATTTGAATTCTTCTAAAACCTCTAAAATTTCGCATAAATCTGTCGATTTTTGAAAATATTTTTCGCCCTTTATTTTAAGAAAACAAGTTTGACATTAACAAATAGTTAAAATATGTATAACAAAAAAGGGGTTGCTTAGCCCAGCTTTTCAACTCATCACCTCATTTTAAAATGCCATAAATTTTGAAAAAAACATCGTATGACACCATTCTGAACTCATTATGAAGGAAAAGAGAAGTACTACCTGATGAAATAGTTAGAAAAAAATGACAAGAATTTGATCCCCGAAATCTCCACAATGGCTACGGGCCTGGTCTAATGTAATCTTTAAAAATCAACACAGTTTTGTTAGTTGAGTACTTTTTTTTTAATATGATATTAATATTTACTTATCAAAACTCTTCAATCTCTTCATTATTCCAAAAATTTCGCTCTAAATTTTTTTATATAGGCTGATTTCTGCGGTAACTAAATAAGTTTGATTGCAATACTCCTATCTCAAAAAAATGTGGAAAAAAGATCTGGGTTCCTTTTTATATGGAAAGTAAAATTTCAAAGAAAAAGACCAAATTTCAAGAAAATTAAACCTTTTCGAGATAATTAATGCAACATTCACTTAACTGGCTTCTTTAGGCAAACATACATAATGTCTTGCGAAAAGACTTTTTCTTGTATATTCATTTATAAATCATAGCTTAATGATCCAAATTCTGTCCCAATTCAGCTTTATAGAGGTTTTTTATAAAGGTTTTATGCTTATTTCATATCAAACTCATTATAACATTTCAGGATTTCAATAGTGTTGAAAATGCTGTTAGTAAGATCAGAAAAATGTACAAAAAGCTTATTACAGTTTTTTTTTTTTGTTTCAGATCAACAAACATTTTCAGATCAAAAAGAAGTACTCGCACAGACTTCAAAAGAAAGTACAAACGAAGTACATAGAATAAATATAGAAGTAAAAAAAAAAAATATGAAAATATGAAAAAAATGCATTTATAATTCCATTGCACAAGAAGTTTTATTTATAAGAGATTAAAAATTAAATAAAGCTTACAATTAAAACTTATAAGCAAAATAATGTAAATTTTTTATTTCAACACATCGTGACTGCATTACATAACCGTCACAATTCAAAAGTCATAAATTTTCAGGAGAGGCAAAAACTGTCGATCCTGCTGATGCAGCTGAACTAACATAAGAACAAACTAAATTTTTCCAGTTAAAGAAGATAGTGATATAAAATTAAAAATTGCAGTAGTTAGAGATGTGTATTGTGAATTAATTTACTGATGTGATTGTGAATTTGTTACTTTTATGCGTATTTCGCTACGAGAAGTACACCGAGCAAAGAAGAAGTACAAAACTCCCAAAAGGATTACGATTGGCCACGTTAGTTATGATAAACACAATTTCAAGAGAGCTCACAGAGAGTGTAGTTAAAGTTCGTAGAAACATTTTAAAATTTAAGAGGAATAAAAGTACATTAATATTAAAATCATAACAATAACATTAGAATAATTTTAAGATCAAAACACTTCAAATAAAGTTAAGCCCAACGCAGGTAAAATTTTAATTTAAAAAAAATATTATAATATTGTTTTGTTGGTGGCACATGTCCTGAGCGAGCTAGTGAACTTTTACGATTGCCTTACAAAAAAAGAAAAAACAAGACGTAATTCTAAGCCACAGAAAAACAAAAACCTAACGGAACAAATTGCCAGAAATATCTTTATTTCCGGTTAAACTCCAACGAGATTACCCATTTCCGGTTTTCCTCAAAATTGAGCAAATAATATTTCAAATATCCTAAGGTTACTCGCTTTGGGATTAAGTCGCAAAAATATTTCACAGAGAAAAAAAAAGCGAAAATAAAGCAAAAATATAAAAAAATTTGAAAAAAGACAACAAACGAAATATCCTTACGGTCATAGCAGCAGTCCAACACACACACACACACACAAATACAGTTTGACCCCACTGTGATTTTGTGACTCCATTTCAGTGACAGCCAACAGAAAAAGGCAAAAACCCAGCAACTAGTACCGAATTTGAACTCAGTTAAGTGCAGCATAAATAATAAGCAAAACATTGTAGGGATCAAGAAAAGAGAGAAAGAGAGAGAAAAAAAAACAAACGCGTTTTAAAGGATATCGATGTACGTTGAAATTACGTTTGTTTTTTGTAGATTTTTTGTTTTTTCCTTCTTGTTAGTTTTTTTGCGACTTATACTCGGCTTGTGATACAGCTAAACATTGAGTATATGTTTACCATTCATCTTCCCCTCACTTGCCTACGCTAACAATTGCAGACTCTGCTTAATGGCCTTGGGGCCACTGCGATTCGTAAGTGAATTCATATTTCATATTCAGGACTTACTTGTTTTTTTTTATACTTTTGATTTTGTTTTGTTTTGTTTGCTTTTGGTGTTGCTCAAAGGAAACAAAAAGAAAACGTACTTTCAATGGCATCATAAAGAGATGACATTCTGAGGTGACTTTCGACTGGGTAGTGCGTGGGTTGGATTGTATGCTGGACTGGGAGTATGAAGAAAATTTGTTAACATTAAATTCAAGGCAAATGAATGAATAAAACAACAAAATTTATGAAAAGAAATGCAGGAGCTTGAGTTGAAAGCAGCGTCAAGAGTTAACAGTGTAGAGGCTGAGGCATTTTATTTGTTGCAAATTGACATAGTTTTATCATCGACACAAAAAAAAAGTCTACTAAATATATGATAAAAGTTGTTTATTGTGTAACAGTTGGGAAGGAATAAATTAAAACGATAATTGCATTTTTTGATTATTGATAAGATATTTTGTAAGCCTAAAATTAAGCTTAAAAAGGACAATGTTACAATGTTAATATGGTCCTGCTTTTAAGACATGTAAGCAAGAAATGCCAGGCATCGTATACACTGAAAAAAATATTGCTTTTAAAATCAGTGATTTCCATTCATTAAACGAAATTCATAAATTCCTTGCATTTGTTTTCAATGTTCATTGTTTGTTAGAATCTGCGTTCTTTGAAAATAATATTTCACTTGTGTTGTTGCTTCAAAACTAGCTTTAAATGTTAAAGTACACATCTATTGACTTCGGAATTTATTTCCTTAAAATGTATGAACTTATTTTTACTTTCATAGAAGTCATTCTTTGGATAAATGTAAAGGATATTTGTGTTTTTTTTTTGTTTGAGATAACATAATTTTAATCTGAAAATTGCCTTTATGAGAAAGAAGAAAGGACGTGTAGACGCTACTGCTGGCTCGGATGTGGCGCATTCTGAAAGTCCAATTTTCGACTACTTTTCACAATGATGGTTTTCAATTTGTCCAAAGTTGCTGGTTTGTTCATATAAACCAATGGTTTCACGTAGTCTCAGAGAAAATAATCCAAAGGCGTTAAACCGTACGATTTTGGTGCCCAATTCGAGCCACTGGTCCATTTCGAGGAATAACGCGTTCGCCAAATGTTCCTTTAGTTGGCTTATGGTTTGACGTACTCTATGCCATGTGGTGCCATTCTGCTGAAAAACTTGTTTTCAGTTAAAATCCCATTTAATTTGGCTACGAAATAGTCTTTACCCATGGCTGTATAGCTCACCGTTGATGGTAACGTTCCCGACGGCCTCGTTTTCAAAGAAGTAAGAACCAATTATTCCATAGGCCTATAGGCACACCAAGCAGTCATTTTTTGTTGATGTAATGGTACTTCGAAAATCTAGAGTGAATTTTATTCTCTCCAAATGTGACAGTTGTGGAATTTTGAAGAAAATATTCATCACTGAACAAAATATAGCGATAAAAAGTGGTTGACTTCCAGCGGGAACGATGGTCATTCGGCTTTAATTCTTGCAAAATATCGTTGACCGAAATCTTTACGTGAAATCTGCCAAAAATTTGATTGAAATTGGATTTGCAAATAGCTTCAATTGCTCCAAGTGCCCTGTAGGACGTCTTTGCGGATGGGTATTATTTAGAGTACACGTAATGCCAAGACCATGAATCATTATCAAATTTTTGTTAATTAGTCGCCCGAATGGACGATGATTTCGAACGTAAAATGGACGCATCGCACGGTGACATTCCAGAACTGATGCACGAGCATTTTTAAGCATTTGTAAGAATGGAGCTTCGGCAGGGTACCGAAGCTAAAATACCCCCACGGCCATATTGGAGTATATTTGAAGTTTTTAGCCACGACATACACGATGGCATTCAGTTTTATAAATTAACGAAAGTTTTCCTTTTTTTTGATAATGTCACTTTGTATGGGAGGTAGGCGTGCTTTTGATCCGATTTTGCCAAATATCATAGAGATGGTTCATATTATATATCAAAGCTAATGTGCAAAATTTCAAGACATTTCCCTAATTTTTGTTGATTTTTAAAAGATTTTACCTTTAAAATAAAGCCACTTTGTATGGGAAGTGGGTGCGGTTTTCATCCGATTTTGTCATATATCATACAGATGGTTTATATAAAATATCAAAGCGTATGTGCAAAATTTTAAAACATATCATTAATTTTTGCAGATTTTTAAGAAATTTTACGTTTAAAATAAAGCCAATTTGTATGGGAGGTAGGCGTGGTTTTCTTTCGATTTTTCCAAATATCATAATGATGGTCTGTATTATATATCAAAGCCAATGTGTAAAATTTCAAGACATTTCTTTAATTTGAGCAGATTTTGAAGAGGTTTTACTTTTAAAATAAAGCCAATTTGTATGGGAGGTAGGCGTGTTTTCATCCGATTTGGCCCATTTTCGAAATTTATCTTACTTTTTTAAAAATAAACTTATATTTGGAATTCCATCGCGATAGCTTTAAAATTGCGGCTGTAATCGTGTCGACAGACGGACATACGGACAGACAGACGGACACATGGAAATCGACTCAGAAGGTGATGCTGATCAAAAATATATATATTTTCAATACCTGCCACGCCTCCTTCTTGGCGTTACAAACGGAATGACAAAGTTAATATACCCCTTACGCAGTACGCGTTGGGGTATAAAAATTATATTATACGGGAGTAAAATGAAAAGTTTACAAGCGCCAGTTACAAAGCGTCCGATAGAATTCACTTCAATTCACCGCAATCCACGTCCATCCATTCCTTTGCGTTGCTGGAAAAAGTTTTTTGCTTACGCTTTGCTTATATGATCGAACAAATTATTCAAATAATAAACAGCAAACTAAATTGTAAGATAGACAGAATCTATGTACTTTTTGATGAAATTACCTTAAATGAAATGTTACAAATAAATAACTATATGTATAAACATTTTTCTTTTATGTATAAACACAAGTATAGCAATAGCAAGAATGAAATTAAAAACAACAAAATCATGTCAGCCATTGTTGTGACGTCAGATTTTTTTGGATCCAAAATTTATAGCCCGTGATTGACATCTGTAGTCCTAATGCGCAGTTTCCATAGGAGTCTTTGTCCGACTTAGGTGGCCAAAAGTCAATGATCAAATAGGGTTTAAGATAGTAAAAATAAAATAAGAGACTTGAATTGCCACTATTTAACCAATAAAATAATTTTGGCCGCTAAAATCAAAATACCTCACTGCACACTAACTTATTTCTTTCTGCGTTACCACATTCGAATACAAGGAAAAACAAAACCTACAAACGCAGCAGAAACAAAACTACAACATACAAACACTACTGATTTATGCCTCTCTAAAATACAGCATGAAATCAATCAAGAATAAATAGCCAAAAGCCAAATTAATGGAAATAAAAAGCATCCGAGCTTAACGAAGGCAACACCATATTGTTGCTTTTGCTGTGCTGCGATACAGGAGAAAAGCAAAATAAAATGTAAAGCAATACCTATTTTATTTTGAAAAAAAAAAATAAAATTTCACTCAGCACAGCAAACCAGGTGCGACACAACGAAGTGATAAAAATTATTTTTATCGCTGCTAGTTATGGTTTGCTTTTGCGAAAATACAAAGCAAAGCAAAATAAGCAGCACAGTTTATTTTTGAAAATTTATGATAGTTCAAAACCAAAATCAAAACTTATGTTAATTTATAAAAATCACAATAAGGGAAAAACAAAAGCAAATTATTTTTTTGTTAGATTTCGCGACTCTGGTAATGAATAAGGTGTGTGCATGGCGGAGAGCAAGTGACCGTAGCTGACAAAACTAACTTGAGAGCTCATACACATAGGCGCCGGAAGCTTATCTCAACTGGGGTTGAGAACATTGTTTCACAATAAAAAATTTGTATTTATTAAAACATTTTTTATTATATTGAAAATGTCATTATAATAATAAAAACATCAATAAATGGTTTGTATACTATACTTTACTTGCAGGCAGAGAGTAAAAAAATAATTGAGGAAAGAAAGAATAGAAGAGCAAAATAGTAGAAAAAGTACGTGAACTGAAAACTAGTATTAACTGTTTTGAAACCCAAAAAAATTGGGTTAATTTGAGTGTTTCAAATATTTGAAATTATTAAGATAAATGAAATGGAGCCTTAAAAAATATATATAAATTGTTCGCCAAAGACTTTTAAGGACAAATACACCTTTTTCCGTCTTTTTTAATAGGAATAGAACTTTTTTTTCAGTAGCTGCAAGTTCTTGCAAGTACAAATTTTGCTGGCAGAAACTTGCAGCTACTTTTTTCTCTTTCATTTTTTTTTTACGCTCGCGTTGACTTTTCTCGTGGCAAGTTTTCCGAGTACGTGAGCGATTTTGTAGTAAAAATTTGTAACAATTTGTTAAAATTTTTTGTGAGAGATTAACCAATTATATTACAAAAACATTTATATAAAATTAAGTTAAATAAAAGCATGTTTAAGAAGCAAAACATCTTTATTCAATGTGAAACGAACAACTTTTCGGTCATAATTTTTCTTGAATATTATCAGTTAGGTTATATTAGACTTGATATATTTCTGTGGACACTTTACAAAGCGACTTCTTTTTAAATCGTCCTCTTTTCAGGAGAGCGAAAATAGTGTTAAAATGCCTATTAACATTTTTTATATAAATATTGAAAGAAATCTTCTATTAGACATTATACACAAATATGAAGTAAATATTTTTCGATTTTTTTTCCTTTCTAAGGGTAACAGTTTTCTTTGAAATGAATTATAAAAAAGATAAGACAATTTGTCAAATGAATTCCTAACAAAAAAGAAAAACAAAAAAAAAAAAAAATAAATAGCTTGCACCACACAAGTCATTTTGCCAAAATTATTTTTATTAAAAAAAATTATCTTAGCCGCTTATTATTAAGAGTTTTGCAAACTTTGCTTTTGACAAAACGACTTATTTCAAAAGAAGCTGTTCTGTCTAAAGAGAATTGTTGGAAATGTGCTTGGAGTATATGGAGACAGATTGTTTGGTCGAATGGCCGTTTTAAAAGTTGAAAAAAACTTGAAAGAGGTCGATTCGCCGATTGTGTATTATATCTTCTAAAAGTCATAGAAATAAGGCAATTAGAGCAAAAGAAGCGCTTTTAAATTTTATATATAATACAAAAACCTGAAAAAAATCGTCTTATCTTGAGAGAAATCGTTAAGTGAAATGTTCACAGATTTGTAATATTTTAATGCACTGCGTCAACCTTCGGTTGGACAGTACAAACTCAAAACAAAATAGAAGCTATTCATTTTCTAACATATTATATGTTGTTGCTTGCAACTGTAACTCAAATGAAAAGTTAACATTTTTGTAAAAATTTACCGAGGAATTTAATAAAATAGTTGAAATATGGTCATTTCCAAACTGGCCTTACGTACGTTTTGTACGAAAAAATATTAAAAAAGTGAATGAAAAAGTAAAATTTTTAAAAAATTTTTTTTTTATATTTGCATAGTAATTAAGTAGCACTATATTAAGTAAAATAATAAGAAGAATCGATCCTAAGGATTTTTAATATAAAAGCAAAACTATGCTCTGGCGTGAAGTTACAAAAAACAGAAATATTTTTCGACTTGGATTACAAAATTTGCAAAACTCTGCGAATTGAGAAAGACTTTTTGTATAAAACCTTTTTTTTTTGAAGGTTTTGAAATAAAATTAGTTTATTTTCCAAGTAATCAAATTTAAAAATCTTTTCCCGTTTTTTTGTTATTAGGCATAGTCGTCTGACGTGACGTTACTGGCGTTACGTCACTTAAATTTCCATTGTAGTTCAATTGGGTTATTGAGTAGTTAGGCTAAGTAATTATCTAATTTAGTAATTAAAAAAAATTTAATTTATTCTGCCTCTCCTTGCCTCAATCATTTCCACATTGTTTTTAGCCAATGCCTTCCATTTATACGATTTGATCATCATGGTAAATACGTTTATGTTCAAATTGCTTAAATCAAAAAAATTTAAATGTTTCTCTAAGATAACATCATCAAATAATAAGTTTTTAGTAACTTTTTATTTTCGTGTCACGGTGGACTTTTTTCTGGAAATGCCCATACGTAAAAAATTTATTTTTATTTTTTATTTTAAAATCCGTTTTTCACAATTATTTTATTTTACTGTGAGGAGGAGGGACGACTGCTTCCCTGATTCCCCGCTTTCAGCGCCCCTGCTCATACAAAATCTGCCACTGCTCTCTGTTTTTGAAGCGTTAGCTTCTTTAGCGAAATTATTTATACGCACTGAGAGAAAAATTAAAAGTTTACAAGCGTCAGATAGAAACCACTTCCATCAACTAACTTTGCCGATTAGATGGCGCACTTTTCAACAATCGTTTTTTTAGTGAATTATCAAACCACATGCGGACACAGACAATGATTGAAGGAAAATGATCCAAAAATTAATTTGTAAACAAAAGTTTTATATGTGAGTATGTATGTAAAACATAGACTCTTGTTGCTGTTGAAGCGAGTTTTGCTATTAATTTCATTAATAAACTTAAAAAATATAAATTAAGAACTGAAAATTGTGTGCTGTAAAAAGCTAACGCTTTCATCAGCTGTCCTGCCGGCTGCACCCCTATTTTTGTTTTTTATTTATTTTACCAAAGTAATTTTGATCGAAGGGGAAGTCTTGCAATTATTTTGTGTGCATGACCTAAATGGTGTCTTGAATGTTTATTTCATTTTCAACTGCATTGGAACTCGCTTCTCTTTCTTAAACAGTTATAAGAATTCACTTGTACGTGGTGCTTGTTATTTGAATGCGTCCATCATGAATAGCTGCATAAGAATTGTCAAAGGATTTGCAAGAAATGCCAAAGCGCTTAAGAAAAGATTTTAAACGAGTATTCTTATTTTCTTCAAATTATGACAAAATAAGTTATGCAAAATTGCTCGAATCAGTTTCGAGATGATTTTGCAAAGTAAAATGTAGATCTCAAAAAAATGTATTTTCATTATGATTTTTGAAGTGGTTTCCCTAATTGAAATAAAATTTGATTTTTAACCTTTTTTTTTTTAAATTTGCAATTTAATTATTATTCATACATTTTTGGAAATAATAAGTTAAAATAAAAACATTTGTAATAACAAATTTTGTATTATTGTCATACGCTATATTATAATTTTTATGCCATGCTCCAAGACTGCTATAATTTTGCTAGAATTCTTTCACCACACATTGAATTGTTGCCGCCTTGGTGTGCATGGTGACTTTTAGCAGTTTAGTTGCGAACCTTTCTTTATTCCTGCACACTCAAGGACTTTTTTCTTTGGTCTCCTTGCCACTCAGTCGACCAATGCTGCTGATGCTGCCTTTGGCTTAATCTCGAAATCAACCAGCAGATGGTGCTGTCGTGCCATAGAATCATGATGACAAAGAATGGTGTTCTATGAAATACTGCTTGGTGCAAAGTCGTTAATTTTTTCTTGTGCCTTATGAATGTTCATGTTCTTTGTATGTAGAAGCGGTTTAGCATTATGGCAGTTACTATGGTGGATTGATATGTTTAGAAAATATTATGAAATGAATTGATTTTCACAAAACATATATAATTTTTTTTTTGTTCAAGATAAACAGTATACTATATGAGAATAATATTTAAATTGCTAATTTTTTTCTAAATTTAAAAAAGTTTTCATACTGATTGAAATTTTTTATTTTAATGAGGAACTCTTTGATATTATGAAAGCTTTGCCGGCTAAAACAATATTATGATGATATAAAAACCTCATCTAATGTCAATAAAAATTTTTACTTTTCACACGTATATCTAATAAGCTCACAACTAGCTCAATATTGAATTTCGCCATCTAATAAAACGCCTGTATTGGGCATGTACAACAATGCTTACATAAGTAATCCAAACATTAAAATATCTGTTGCAATGTGAATCCTGTGTGGTGCGAATCAACAGCAACTGAAAGATGAGATGAGCACGAGTCGCTTGGAAAGAATTAACAACACCGAATTATGACCGAGCACAAACCTATTTAAAATACAGATGGTAGCAATAATTAATTTGATCATATGCAAGCGCAGTCATACGTCTAACACAACAAAAACAACAACTACCTACCAACCAGCAACTAACAAAAACGACCAAGATACGATTCGGTTTGCCCAGATAATTTTCATGCCGGAAGCAATATAAATTCAAATGCAGCCATATGCCAGAGTATTTGTGTTGTTGCATATATTTATGTATTTGTATTCGAGTGCATGTGCAATATACTGAATGGGCAAAATTGCCGCAAAGAAAAAAATGAATACCTGTACAAATTCAAGGCAAATTTAGGTGCATTCAAGTACTCGTTACTCAACCGATTACTGAGCTCAAGTGTCTTATAAGAAGTAGCTACTTGTATAGTTTCCTACTACGGGAAGGTACATGGCGTTAATGATAACAGGTGCTTTTAAGAGAAATTGCTAATGAAATACATACACAAATAACTTTTAGATCCAGCTTACATTAAAATTGTCGTATTAAAAATAATACTTAAAGAATTTACGAAATCTATATCTTATCTATATCTATACTATTAATAAATCTGTAGCCACTTTTTATGTTCACTCATCACGTTTAAACGACAACTCAGATTTTTATAAAATTTTGTACATATATTTATAGGTCAGCAGAGAGTGCAATAGGATACTTTATTTTAACCCATTAACAACCAATGTTACTATATGGAAACATATGCGTCTCGAATTTTCATTAAATACTGCATAATATTTCAAAAGTTTTAGTGCCAGTTTTTTAAAAAAAGTAAAATTAGCATGCAATAATAACTTATTTCTGCTCAATGGCATACATGGTTTTCACCAAAATGTTGCTTCAAGTCTTAAAATGTCTGTTTTTTATGTTTTTCTTTCGGTCCTAATGGATTAAATTGCACTTCGGTTAAATGAGAACAAAATCAATAAACGCTTTTAAAATGGTTTCCTTCAATTTGATACCAAAATCATGTATGTAGTTTGAAAACTGTGAAAAATTTTAGTACCAGATCTTTTTAGTATTAATTACTCGTATAAGCTGAGAATGAGAGAAAAACGACTTGAAATTCACACTTTTAGATTTGAAGGCAAATATTTCAGTCAGTTTGCAATGGATTTCAATAATTTTTTTTGAAAAATGTTGTTTGTTAAAATATCCTTCAAACATAATTTGAAATTTTTACTAAACCAAAGTATTAATATTTTTAAAAATTTTTTTAAAAAATGTTCAAAATTTTTTAGTTTAAACCAAAAAATTGGATAAAAGTTGTTTTTGTTGTAAAAAAAATTAAATCCAAAATTTAGGTTTTCGATTTCCTATCAGATGATATAACAATCTTAAGGTTAATAATTTGTAGTATTACTTAAACAATAAAAAATCGTTTTGGTAGCGAAAAATCAAGCCTACCCACTATCAACTTTTGAATGAAAACTTTTTGAAAACCCGGCGAAGCGGCGGGCTTAGGCTAGTAATTTAAAAAAGCATGCTCACATTTGAAATAATTTCTCTCCTATGCAATTACCCACCCGGCAAAAATCTCGCTTCGATACCAAAAATTTACAAATTTATGGATATTTTGCGATAATAACCATCAAATTCGATATCGATTACGATTCGGTAAAGTTGCGTTTGGCGGACGTAACGGTTACATCGTAAGCGAGGGTTCGCTTATGTTTCAAAAAACTCTTCGTTTACGATTCCAGAGCGATTAGAACTGCGCATTTCACATTTGTTGGCACTTTCAGACTTACTTTAATTATAACTGAAGCGGTAACACTGGTATGAAACAACTTTGGATTTTTGATTTCAGTTTAGGTAAAATACTATATTTTTTTTTTTATAAAATAAACGATATATGTGCCGGGTGGTTATTTATTGTTCTTTTTTTAAACATTTCCATATTTTGACTGATTCTATAAGTATGAAAATTGACAAGAGACAAAAACTAAATCTTCTGATTGGAGTATAGTTATCAATATTTTTTAATCTTCAAAATTAGTTCAAATCAATTCCAACATATTCTGTTTGTTACTCTTACGGAAGACATTATTTAATAAATCTCTTAACACTTTAACATTTCTAATGGGATGTTAATTTTCTTTGTTTCGAATTCAAATGGCACTCATGTGCACAAGAATTGCTTTAGATAGCTGGGATAGGTTGATGGACTTGATTGAATTGTAGACCAGCTGAGCCTTATAATGCATTTTGACTGTTTTTATTGCTTTACATTGCACTCAAGTGCAGCAATCAACTCAACTGCAGACTAATCTATGATGCAATCCTGTGATACCATAAATGATTCAAATTATTTCGAGTCCGTTTGCATTATGCCGAGCCATGCATTGGTGCAAAATTTTACTATTTCGTTCAAAGAAATTACAGCATACATTTTTTAGCAAACTGTCTGCAATATGTTGGTTATTTCAGATTCGTTAAACGCGAACAATTAAAATAATTGGCAAGGCGAAATAATTTTTATATTAAATCAGTGGTAGCCACATCAATAGTATGTATTTGTCTCATTCACTCTTTCGTGTTAGGTTAGGCTAAACTCATCAAAGGAAATAACCTCAGTTTTAGGATAAACTAAGGAAAGTGCATCTTAAACTAAGGAAAGTGCATCTTTAAATATAGGATGTGGTGAATTTGGCGCAAAATTTCCTTGATTTTAGTAAATTATTTTTTGGGTGTATAAGACCAATACTTTTGGACTTAATTCTTAAATTTATACAAAAAAAGAAATTGTTTTTATGTTTTTAACTTGTGTGTTAGGTTCGATTCAGGTTCTTGGGTATAGTCTAAAGCTATCATTCTTAAAACACCAGAATTTATGACTAAAGATAGTTGATTCTGATAGAAAAGAATTCAGATAGCTGTTATGAGTTATCTGGATAAACAAAAATATGTTCAAAAAGTAGTATGATACAAAAAAAAAAAAAATTTTGATTGGTAAAACTAATCAAAAAGTAGATTAAAACTGCACCAACCTAGGAAAATAGATTAATTTTTCGGAAAATAATTGTCACTCCGAATTTTACTGTAAAAATAGTAAAACTAGCCCCAAAAATAGTTAGTTATCTATGAAAATAGTTGAGTAACAGTCTTACAGCAGCTCTACCGATGAACTTATACTGAAATTTAACATTGCGCAAAAATTTACTGACTTTGGCGCAATGATAGAGTTCAGTGCTCCTAACCGTGAGATGACGGGTTCGAACTCTACGGTTAGAACTATTTTTTGTAATTTTTATTTTAAAAATTACATTTTAATTTTATTTAAACATTAATTTTTAACACATAAATTTAATATGATTTGAAAAACTCACACTTTCTTACTTCCATCTTTGGGTCTCTAACCCCGGACCTTACCATCGTTGGGACTCTAAACCGTCGATGTCTGGTTTGTTGCGCGCTCTGCTTAACCTGTTGCACCACCGTCAATTGTATTTTTAATTGGCTAATATTCGTGTAGTTATACTACCGGCAGACTTTAACTGTTCGAAGCGTTAGAATTTATTGTCACAATTGTTAAGTTACAATTTTTTATCAGTAATTTCTAACGAAAAAATATTAAGTGTGCAACAACAACTCTTTCACCACATTGTATTCTAAATTCACTTTTGTCAGCCATCTCACCTATATTATATCCAAAGCTTACTCTCTGTTAGCTTTTGTAATGCGTAATATTTCGGATTTCTCAGATCCATTTACTCTGAATTTATTATATTCTTCTTTTGTTCGTTCAAAATTAGAGTAAGCTATTGTTATCTGGAGACCTTTTTATTGAACACATATACATTGCTTGGAGCGCATTCAAAAGAGATTTACTCGCTTAGCAGTTCGTCAATTAAACCTGTATGATGCTAATCCCTCGTACTTTGATCGCTGTAAACTTTTAAATTTAGGTACCATATTGTCATTATTATTTATATATGATATTGCTAGTGGTTCAATAGATTCTCCTGCTCTTTTGCAGTTAATACATTTTAATGTGCCTATCAGAAATTTGAGAAATTTTGTACAGTTTTTTATAAGTCTCAAAAAAACTAATTATGCATTCATAATTATGCTTAATCCCAAATTGTTTTGGTTTCGATTTTTCTTTTCCCAAATATATCATTAAAAAGTATCTTAACAACAATTACTCTTAGATTTAGAGTATTTTTAAGTTATAAATTGTCAGTATGGAATAAATTATTCTTTGACTTAAATAAATGAAATGAAATGAAATGAAATTGTACTGACGGTAAAGTGACTGCAAATATCGTTTGAATTTACTAATGATATTTTTTTGTGTGTTGCCATATTAAATCCTTTATGAATGTGAGTTAAAAACTAAAAACAAAAAATAAAATATTGATCTCTTTTCATTGTGGCTTTACTATCCCTTGAAAGGACTTTGACCAAGCTTCTTATGATCAATTGTATAGTTCGTGTTGTGAAATGTTTGAACACAAATGATCGGGAACTGGACTTACAAGTTTCATGCCGACTCCGAACGTCATATGTTCTCAAGAAGCTTTTCATAGCAGTTTTTACTCTCTTAGGCTTGCCATTGTCTGCAGAGAGGTTACGGACGAACCGAAAAATGAATTCAATTGAAAAAATCTTTTGTGTAAGGTATCAGGAATTGAACCAGGGCTCTCTGGCGTACCAAAATGTTTATTTGGTTGCAAAAAATGACTCCGATATAAAAAAATATTCTTATACATCTTATTCAAAATCACGAAATGTTGTTGACGTCCACAGAGCCTGTTGAAGTCCCAATGACATTCAAGTGACTTGAGATAATCATCCATTTATGCCAAAGGAGGCCACTAAGCCCTTTAAAGTTCCAATAAACATCCTTGAAGCGGACATAATTAAAATGGATCATTTAGATATAGAATTATTAATTTTAAATCAAGGATCAAAAGCCGAAAAGCAGTCTGAATGAAGTAATCTGGATACAGCCAAGCCAATCGAATTTTAAGGTCAAAAAGTTTATTTATGCTTTAGGAGTGTTCATACCTCAAAATCATACCAAAAAATCTATTTGAGTTATTTCAGTTGAGTGAAAGTTGTAAAAACGTGAATACTTACAAATGTGAATGCTTTAATCCGTGTACACGTGTACACGTGAGCACGTGAACACATGAGCACATGTAGTACGTCTTTAACATTCACGTGTAGTTCCAGAATGTGATTTTTTTTAAATATTCATTAAGACACATGTATTTGTACTACACGTGCTCACGTGAAAATGGGAACTCTACTCCCATGTTATAATGGGCATGTTGATCAAATAGAAATAATTATATATGTTTTGTTAGGTTTGCTTTGGGGGGCTTAAGTGAAGCTGGCATTTTAAACCTTCCTTATGTTTAGGATATTTTGAAACTATTAAAAATGCTGTCTTTAAGGCGGTCTTCTCATTCAAAACCCGTTTTTTTGACCCTTTTTAAAAAAATTCTTATTTGAAAACGCAAAGAATAATTGAAAACTTTTTTTATTTATTGTATTACAAAAGGTTCAAAGTAAATAAAAAAATTTTTTTTGCCTCGATACGTGGGCTGTTCAAAAAGTAATGAGACTTCAAAGTTGGTGGTGAAAAAAAAGGTGTCATCACGGCGGCCACGATTCCGGGTCTCCGGAGCGTCTGAAATGAAAAAAAAAACGGGGTTATAATCAGTATAGATGTAATTCTCGGGTGAACTTCAAGCTTAATTTTTTGATTTTTTTTTGACAAAATGGCGGCCATTCAAAAAAAAAATTTCAATTTCGGGTTTTTTTTTTGTAGTTTAGTGTAAAAAAAAAATAGTAAAAAATTTTTTAAAATTATGGCCGAGGTTCACCCAAGAATGGTGACAATTCTGCGTCGATTCCATTTTGTTTCATGAAAATCGGTTCAGTTGAACTGGAGATATCATGGCCGCCAGTTCGAAAAACGTGGGTTCGAGATAAACGCGTTTAAAGTTTGAAGTAATTTTTTTGGGGAAAAAAAAAATAAAAATCAAAAATGTTTAAATGCAGTTTTAAAGAGCTGACAATTTTTACTTACAAATATTAGTCGGCGATGCCAGCTCCATACAGGCCACCTTCCTCTTTTTCGTAGAAACTGCTTTCTGCTGCCCTCTCTGCTCTGCGAGCCGTTCTGCCAGCTTTTGATGATGCCGCAGCTCGAGTCTCTGATCGGTTCAATCTGTCTTCATTGCGGGATAGTGCGTATTCGTATGCGTTTTTGCCAATCGCAATACCCATCAAACCCATAATTTTAAGTATGGGTATAAAACCGTCGTTGAAGAGGCACGTTGCAATGAAATTGGCCACTTCGATGGTGCGTGCGCCTGAGTTGATGTGTTTGGGCGAAAGTGACCAAAGAACAGAATTGTAGGACTCATTGGAGTTCTGAGTTTCAGATCGAAGGCATCTTTCAAGCAAATTATCTGCCGACAGCGCTTCGTAAGCTGGTTTTATTACCTCCATCACCTTCTTGTCCATCAGACCTTGCTTCACAAAAAAGGCTGTATCTTCTAAAGTATTTCGAATTTCTAAAAATCCTTTTAGGGGCATATTCACAACTACCCAAGCTATAAATAAATCCAAAAAAAAAAAGTTGAAAAAAAAGTTGCTCAATGAGAAGACCCCCTTAAGTTAGTGAACACAGTCTGCATATATCGTCTATTTACATCAACTCATTACCTGTGTATTCGATTTTCCAGAACTTCTTTCTCTCATAAATTGTTGTACTAACAATAGAAGCAGTGGAAACGCTTCTTATTTACCATGTACAAATTATATGGCTGCTGCTCCTTTAAACAGCATGAGTACCTTTTTGTGCAACTGCAGCGTTTTTGATGTTAATTTGTCAAAAGGTCAACTCAAAAGTAGATTAAGAACAATTACGTAATTTGATCTATGTATGTGCTTGTGTAGTTGTTATGTCTTTTGTTGTCCCTGAGCCCAGCCCTTTCTTCTGTGGGTAAATTGTTCTCACATTAAGTTGTTTGGGGTCAATGGTATCCATAACATTGATATTTTCAATAATTTTTGGTTCTTGAAAAAATCAATAATTTCTGGCTTGTTCTTCGAGAAAGTGTGAACTAGCTGTAGTCGTTAAACTCTTTTGATATTGCATGCTATTTTTTTCATTTTTCCATTTCAATATTACTCGTAGCATAATAAATATACAAATTTAAGAAGCAAACTCTTTCGCTTTTTTAAATAATTTTAATAAAAGATAAAAATTAAATGAACAAAACACTTGAATTAATTAAAGAACAATTTCAGATTGAATCAATACAATGAATCCCAAGCTTCAGCCACCGAACAGTACGCCTGCCACACTTCAACTAACTCTGCTCTCTCTCCTTTAGCATGAAGTAGTGTAGGGAACATCAGGCATAGCCGACCCTACATACATATTAGTGCTTTTTTATTTTTGCAAAGTGAATTACTCTAATAAGTTATCAAACTTTTGGGTCTAAAATTAAAGATTCATGTCGGAAATTAAGTGATTTTAATAAAGCAATGCTACAAGCCATAGTGTTTGACCCATTTTGACTATATTGCTGTAGAAGTTCTGGTTAAGTGTAAATCCATTGGAATGTTAAGTGGCATAGAAAAGACCATACAAAAGATCGTATTTATGTGGCAAACCTCTTACTCTAAACATACTTAGGATTCTAAGTGGTACATGCAGGAAGTTATGGATGAAATGTGCGATAAAGTTAATTTAAAGAACTTCAAACGGATTGATTCTTGAAAATGTGAACATTTTATAAAGGGAAAACAAAATTAATATTTTATAAAAATCTGTTTAAATATAAAAAAAAGATAAAAATCATAAAAAAAAAACTGAGGAACTAGTATTGGCATCATTTTTGCCAAGTTTCAAAGGAAGTTACCTGAGATACAAGAATTATTAAAAAAATGATAGCTGAGAACTGGCTCCAAAAAAATGCAAATATAGGGAAGAGGATGGTGTCAGTTTATCATGATAATCTTTAGAAATGGAGAACAATCAACGAAAATGATTATGCGTAATCAAGAAAAAAGCGACCGAATTTGACTTGAAAATGTATGTTCTGTCCATCATGCCCAAAATCAACCTCAAGCAGCTTTTTCGCCAGATTTAGTTCCCTCGGAATATTTTCTGTTTTTAAACTTGAATATATGTCCCGCAGGTAAATGAAAATGTTGGTTTTGCGGCTAATGACTATTGTGAGGAATTCAACAATTCTCACTATAACTAAGTTATCGAAGCTTTTGAACATAACTGGGCAAAGTGTATCGAGCTAAAAGGAGACTGTAAATAAATTTTTTAATTTTTTCATGTTATTTTGTGTTTTTTTTTTTAGAGTCAAGTACTTTTGGGACTGTCTCTGATTAGTTAAACTATTTTATTAACTTTTAAAATTGCATCCCTCCTAATATCATGGTTATGCTTGCAATAGATAATAATTCTTATTTTTTGTTTTCCTCCAGACCGTTTTTGTTTTTTGTCAGGCTACTATTTATCTGATTTTAATGAATCTGTATAAAACCAAACAAATCACATAAATAAACTCAAAAAATTTCATATATACGAATAAAAAGCAAACCAACCATGAAGCCACGTGATATCGCTGGCTTTGATTTAAGGATTGCGGTGGTAGCTCAATCATCTGCATGTTTTGGCAAAGCTACAGATATAGATGCAGATACATTGCAAGGAGCTTATGAAGAATATTAACTAGAACAACAACAAAACGCAGGAATACACATATGAAAATGGAAACTTTTGTATTTTTTTATTAATGATCTGTTTGAAAAGAGCGCTTGTGGGCGTGGATATGGAAGTAGGGGCTTAACGAGGCGTGAGGGCGTTTGTCGAAAAATGAAAGTCGAAAAATCAGCGCTGCAGGAACACCGCAAACAATAAATTTCTACACAAACACTCACGCACACGCTGGAAAAATGTGCACTACACAACAAAAAGCGCCAAACGGCTAGTTGGACGAACTAACACGGATGCGGATATACATAAACGGATTCATAAAAGCAGCACGGATGAGCAGAGGCAAATTCAGACTCATCAAGCAAAGATGTAGCATCATCGTCGTTGCCATTAACAATGCGTTGCAGTGCCGATGTTTGTGTCGACAATTTTCAGAGTTTGCTGCAGCAGCGCCAGCAGCAGCACCAATGACTACAAAAACAATTGCAGCAACTTGTCGTTATAGCTTATAATTTTCTTGTGCTTTTTGCCATTCGTTCATTCATTCACTCTAGCGCTGCATGAAAATCGTACCCAGAATCCACCGTGCGATACACTAGAGATACGTAGTACTTGAATGCAGATACCCAGATACATTCATTTGACGTTCGTTTCATTCGTATTTGTGCTTCGTTTGAAATTCATTCGTGCTGTTTTATTGCCTCATAAAACTTTCAGATGCAATTTTCTTATATCAATTTGAATGAATTTATTAGTTCGACAAACTGTCTGCCATTCTAGCTGTAGTTGTAGCTGGTAGAATCTATGTATATGGCTGTGTGTATTTTTTTTAGATATTTCATATTTGCATTGCAACGCATACGTAAGCAAGTTGTAATGTTTACAGCAGCACTCTGGATACAAAATGAAATAAGGCGCCAACGTTAGAAGCCATGTTGTTTTTGTTTGGAATGCTGTCGTTGTTGTTGTTGTTGATATTATCCTCCTTGCCAGGTGTGCTCTTTTGTTTTGTGCTTGAGTATCTGGTACAGCATATTAACCGTTGTCTACACAAGCTGCTTATTTTGCTTATAGGTTGTTTATTTTTTCGACATATTTTTAAATGTTGCTTGAGATGGACAATCTTTAAGTATGGGTTGATTTTTGCTGTGGTCGTATTGTTGCTGTCGTTATTGTTTTATGGATTCTTCGTTGTATAACAATTGTACACTCTTGAATATTCATTATCAGAAGAACAAAACTAAACTCATCTTTCCTAAATGATACTAATCCTGATTTAACTTGCCTTATGTTATCTTATATTACCAACACTAAACCATTCCTTGCCATGGCTAATCAAACCTAGCTTGATGTAACCTTACCTAACTTAACCTCAATTTAAAAAATGTTGTCTAAATTAGTTTCACCTAACATAACGTAACCTAAACTGACTTAACCTAACCTAACCTTATTTAACCTAGTATAACGTGACAATCTAACATATCCTCATCTAACCTGGCTTAAAGAAAATTAGCCTAGCCTAACCTAACCTAACCTACCCTTAACCTTCACCTTACTTCACTTAACCTTACATAATTTCACCTAACTATCCTAAGACAACCTATCCTGACCTGACCTTAACAAACCTAAACTAACTAAACCTTACCATATTAAGCCTAGTCTAATCTGAGCTTACCTAGCCTAAGTTAGCCTTATCTAAAATCTTATAAAATTTTTTACCTTTATTGTACCTAACCTACCATTATCTAATTTAATCTAACCTAACCTTATCTAACCAACCTAAGTTAGCCTAACCCAACAAAAGTAAACCAAACCAAACCTTACCTACATTAACCTCACCTACCTAAACTCAACCTAACCTAACTGCATTTTAACCTTAACCTTTAAACCAGGCCCGTAGCCAGGATTTACCCAAGGGGGGGTTTTCATAAAAAAAAATATCGATATTTTTTGATCCGCTGCTGAATTCTGATTTAATTTACTCCTATGGTAGTGTTACCAGAGCAAGGTACAATTCTTGCATATTGTTTAATTAAAAATTTTGATCGTTCCTCGTTTTCGGATGTAATCAAAATCAAGTTGAACGATGGCAAAAGCCAGTTGCGCTTTGTAAATACAATAGTACTTCCATGTTGTAAATTGTTGCACCAAGGAAAGGTTTATAAACAGTAATTTTGTAAAAATTTCCCACACCATTAGAAATGTGACCTACAATGTAAATTCCTTTAAAACGATATTTTCGTAAGCGTAGTATTTTAACGATTTACCTATTGTACATGCTGCTATCGGGTTAAAATTCTGTATAAAGCAATGTATAACTATAAGCCACTTGTGAACTACTAGAAAAACTACCACGATAAGAAGACTAACATTTTCTTATAATTAAATCCGTAACCAACTTCTAAACTTTAGCAGATCACTTAGCAAAATTCTTTATTATATTTGACTTTTCGACAACATTCAAAAGGTTTGAAAATTTTATTTTTAAAAATTTTTGTTGTCCCAAGAGGTTGAGATCCCGCGTCAGTGCTAAAAAAACGCAAAATTTATAATAAGCTCCGTTTTCCAATTTGGAGTAAACTAACCAATTCCAACGATTCAACCAAGACTGCTTAGATCGTAGATTACGCGAACCACTGACAGGAAAATTAAAAGTTGGGTGGGGGAGGGGGGGGGGGCGGGAAGGAGGATTTTAAATGTTCCGAAAACTTGAAATACAATTGGAAATATCGTTGCTTGCACCTTTATGTACTGCCGAAGTCGAAGGCAGTTCCGATGTATCAATCGAAATTTGTGTTTCTGAAACAACTTCTGAAATTATACACACAAAACGCACAAACTTAGAATTATTAACATAGAAAGTGAAATATTCTTAATAACACTACATATACGACCGCTTTTAACATTACTGTCAATACTACCACCTCCTGCAACTGCCGGTTCCAAAGGCAGTTCTGGCAGTTCGCTTTTCAGGTTCTAAAGATTCTTGAACGCTTTCTACAATGCAAACGAAATACAATATTACATTATTATGATTTAGCTAAAATCGTAACCATTAAATAATTATAATATAGAATGGACACCGCACACATTGACCACTACACCATTCTGGCAGCGCTGCACTCGGTTGGTACAACAGCAAAATAGTTCTAATGTCGCTTCGACTACGGCGGTGTCATCATCTTAGTCGTATTATATTTTGTAACATTGGATCAAAGTATTAAAGAATATCAAGAAGTCGACATAATAAGGACGAAAATTGATAAAAGAAAAAAAAAATTCCTTAAAAACAAAGATTTACTTTCCTCCTTTCTGTCCTTTTTTAATAGCGGTTTCTGCAGCTAATTAAGTGGATTCCTTTAAGTATTTTAGCGCAATAAAATAATCAATAGAAGATTACTAACACAAATGGATTAAATATTAGAAAACCACAATTAAAACAATTGTAAAAGGTAAATTTTTTTCTCACTTTCATTTCATATTTTCCAACGCAATAGATTCTTAAATCGCTGCTGATGGACAAGGCTCAATTGAATGTATCGAACTTAATTCGATTTATTATACTGTTTCTGAAGAGAAACGTAGGCGCATTAAGTATGCGCATATAAAAAAATGTCATATTAATAATTATATATTATTTTTTATACTTTCTGGACCCTAAGGGGGGGGGGGGGGTTTGAACACCCAAAACCCCTCCCTTGTCTACGGGCTTGCTTTCGCTTACCTTAACATTTACCTTGACCTTGACGTCCTTAACCTTCTTTCATACTTGGTTTTTCTTAACTGATACTTAACTAACACGTAAAAAACTATCTAATAATTCTTTGACTGAAATGAGATCCTGCTGATTTATGAGTCTCTTGAGATGAATTAGAATGATGATGTATTGGCTATTTTTCTTAAGCCAACATAAATTATTATTTCAGCATAAATTTTTTGTAATCTTCTATCCAGTTGTAATTTCGTGAAATAAAAATTAAATCAGTCTTGTCAATCTCTAAATTCTTCAAGATCTTCAACAAAAGATTCAGGAAAAAATAGTTTTTTTTTTTGTAATGAAATAACGCCTTGAGCGAATGAATTATATTTTATGTCATTGACACATTATATTTAATAAAGTTCAATGATTCCCAAATCTAACCCCTGTGAGTTTTTTCATTGCGGCACTACACATTCAGCAGTATTTTTACTTAATAAGAAATAACAGCAATTCCCGAGTCATCTGGGGAAAAGCAACCATTTTTGTATGTTTATCTTTTTTTCCGATGAATTTCATTCTCATTCAACCCAATCAACACACAAGCACGCACATGCAACACACACACACACACACGCACACTCACACACATCTGAGCCCGATAAAAACGTCAAGCTAACTGATGGCTCGCTGAATTGCTGATGCGTTTACGTTTAATTGTCGCCGATGTGTCAGGATGTAATTGTTTGTCGTGTTTAGTTTTGTTGCCTGTCAAGTGCAGATAATGAATGTGACAAATCATGTGAGATGACAAGATTGTGCTACAGTTGTTGAAAACAGGAACAGAAGTGTATGAAGAAGAATAAGCAGAAGGAGCAGAGAAGAAGAAGAAGAGCTGCTATGTTGGCAATTGTAACACGCCATTCAATTCAGGGCCCAGAGCTACTTATTTCCAGCATTTCATTCTTTCAAATAAAGTTCAAATATCAGACGATTGATGTTGACTAAATGGTGTCAAATGCTTTCGATTGTTTTTTTCGCTTTAAAAAAGTATGTTGGCTACATTAATTTGATTAATGCTAATTACAATACTAGTTTGCAGATATAATAAGATGTAAAACAATTACAACCAATCGAAAAATATTGGTAAATTAAGAAAAAATTTATGTGAGAACTTGTTTAATTTTTGAATAATATTAAGCTAGAAACTCAAAATTTTGTGGCTATTTCCTTATCTTAGCTCAAAAAAAAAAAAAAAAAAAAATCGATTGACTTCTGGCCCAAATATAATCAGAAGATCTCTTTAATAATTAGCTTTAGAAAAGCCTTCAAGATCAATGCTTAGTAATTAGAGTTAACTTCTAGTGAAAATATATCTCATATAATATTTTCAAAGAGCTTCTATACAAAAAGGCCTGTAAAAGGACTGTTTATTTATTACCAAAAGTTTGAAACAAACAAAAAAAAAAAATTTGTTATTCATACGAAAATTTATTTAATGACTTTTAGTCTTCAAAACCCGATAATTCCCTCAAAATAGTTATCTAGCTATACATTTTTTAGTTATAATTATTTTATTTTTGTAGTCGGGTGTGGATTTATCATATTATATATATATATATTATATATACTAATTTTTCAACAATATCGAAGGGTAAAGTTGATTTAGGGTCATTTGTATTATAACTACGACAATTTTTTCTTTAGTTTATTCTTATTATATTTACATATATTTATATACTAGGGCTTTCGATTTTTTCGAGCTTTCGAACGGGTACCTGAGTGCTCAAAATCCGAAAAAACACGAACAGCTTTTTGCAAATCACTACCCGGATAGTACGATGGCTGGAAGCTACTTAGGTAGTTTTATATTTAACTTTTGTGAATTTTTATGAAGTTTGACTGACATACGTGGCTCCGGCGGGTTGACACAACGCTGATCTTTAACAAAATACATTTTTGCATATTCTTTGTTGCTTTGTGGAAATTCTTGTGATCAATATTGGCGCAAAATGTTCGACTTTGCTTGTAGAATATCGTTCAATATGGTTCAATTTTAAAATTAAAAATCTCGAGATGGCAACTCGATTTTTAAATTTTTTTTTAAATTTTGAGATTTTTTTATTTCTAAGTTAGACCAAACTAAACATTTTTGGAAAGTTTCATTATTCTAGCTCAACGGGAACATGGATCAGTACATAATGGGTTAAAATTTTTGGAACTGCATTAAGTTACAATTAATCGCAACGTACATTTTTAAATTATCAAAAAAACAACCATCTATTGTCGTTATAAACTGTCTTCTTTATCGAAAAACTTCTTTCCAATTCAGCACAGACAAGAGCGTTTATTTCAAAGATGAAATATCGTTTACATTCGAATTTCCTTTTAGTTGCATAGCTCTATTATTTTTTTCCTAATATTTCCCCTTCATACCCGGAATTTTTTTATTTAATACTTGTTGAAACTTTCTGAATACATTCTCACCAGCATTGCCAAGTTTCTATGGCTCGTGCTATAGATTGAAAATTAAAATTTTTTTTGTTTTTTAAAATATTGAAAATTATACCTTCTATTAAATTATTGGAAAACAATGTTTGAAGCTCTTTAACTGCTTTGGCTTGAAGGCTTTCAAAAGTATCTGCCAAATATTATACTGTTTCTAATTATAACTAAAATCACTGAAAATGATAAAAAATTGATTGCAAAAATCCATAAAAGTGACTCGAAAAAATGGCATAAAACTATGAAAAAAGATCTAAAAAACAGAAATGACAAAAAATTACAAAAAAATGCCCTACAAATTTTTGGCCCCGGTACCTGGGGATTATGAACAGTGTTTTTTTGCATCATCAGAAAACGTCATTGTTAGAGCAGAAAAAAGTTGACATGTCAACAAAATCTGAGCGCTGCTTATAACCAATTAATGACGAAAATTTCATCAGAACTCTGAACGAAATCATGTCACAAATTTGTTTTGTGTTGTTGAAGAATGGTTCGTATGTACCCTCAGGTAAAAAGTTGTCGGTAATGATCGCAAATATTGTAGTGAATGACTGTCAACGGGATTTGACTAAAACTGTTGCGTACTTAAGGCTTAAAACTTTTTTCATTGACAACGCAACAGTTGGACGTCATTCGTCTGTGCTTCTACGTCATACCTGCAAACATAATATTTTGCTGTGGAGCATAGGTATTTGTGAAAATTTACTATTGTTTATGTTTGAAACTAAATAAAAATTGTAAATTTAGTATTTAAAATAAATAAAAGTTTATCAAACATAAATTTTGAAATGATAGCGAAAAAAACAAAAAGGTCATTTATTAAATCTTATATGATTATAAAAATAATTAGTCTTTTTTTTTTTTTTGTTTTGCTTTTTTTTGTGTGTTCTTTTTGGATTTCTTAATATGTCCTTTCTGTAATTTTTTGAGTTTGTTTTTTATTTTGTGCATTGCAAGCAGCATACCTACTCCAATGCCTGCTTACTATGTAAGCAAGATGTCATCAGTTCCAACACAGCGATGTGCATATTTTTAATCTTCCCAATCATCTTTCTCCATTATTCAATTTAATAGCTTTTATATAATATTTATAATATTTTCCTTGCAGATGGAATATATTTGTGTATCGAATTAGTTTATCCCAGCATTAATGTGTACTGAGTTATAGCAATGTCACCACCTCCCTCCCCTACCTACGTCGTCCAATCATATTGATATTTACCGAATTCAATTTGCTAGCATCAATTTTACCAGGAAATCACGTTAAATTTTTTATGAAATCTCCTCTCTCCCAATGGGTTCATATCTTTTTCACCTAATAAAACGTAAACCCTGCGCCGTCTTCGACCCTTTGACTGCATTCGGCAGTATTCGTTGGACGAAATCGTCTTTGGCTATTTTTGACCCCTTTAAAAGTATCTGACCGTTGTAAAATTTCTTATGGGATTTAGTTAAACTATTCAGCAAAATATTCCCAAAGGTTTTGTTCAAATATATTTAAACAGCGACTCGCTAGCAATATTAGATCACCGAAAAACGAGCATTTTGGGACTACAACTTCAAAAATTCATATTTCGGGTCCAAATAGATATTAAGCAAAAATACTTTAGGGATTTACTCTTTATTAAAATGACTTTTGTAAAAACTTACCTAGATTTAGCTGCGTTCCAAAAAGTATCATAATTTTGCAATCTGAAAATTCGGCAATATTGGAATAATAAAAATTTGCATAAAAAACGTATGCATTTTACAGTATATTTCTTTTTTATTATATATTATAATATTTTAAGAAATTTTAAAAGTTTATTTTGTTCTTCAAGCAAAACATACATCTTCACGATGATCGTCACACTCTGCACGCTCACAGTAGGAGCAACGATAAACAATTTTTTTCTCTCGGATTTTCACAAAGCTCACATATTTTCCTAAAATTATTTTCAAATTTAATTGGCTTAATATCTAATACAGATATACATTACAGAATAAAATTGCATTTTTCACAAAAACAAAAAAAAAAAAATGTTTTTTTACTTACTTTAATATATGCAAAAAAATTACACCGACGTGGTCGTTGGACGACTTCGTCCACGGGCCAACTTTGACAGCACCTTACTAACATACAACGCGTCGTCTACTAACGGCCTTTGGGGGACCATTCTTATACATGCTAAATTTTTTTTTAGTAAGAGTACCTACCCACTTCTCTCTTCTCTTTCTGAGATACAGCGTTTCTCAAATGTCACTGTGGACGATATCAAGACTCTTTACAGGTCATGTGGAACGGTATACCTGACGTACAAATTAGTTTAGGAGTAGGAGGGTTAGTTCAAGCAGTACAATGTGAGGAAGAAGCTTGAGAAGAGCAGCGTCAGTACAAAATTTTATGACAAAAACAAAACTCATTCAATACCACCGATCTTATGCGCCTAACTTACCGCTATTTTATCGCCCGTTTTTCTTTCGAATGTAGAAAGAATGTGTGCCGAGTTGTTTCGAATGTAGAATTGTATTCAGTTTTCTAGGTGCCAAGAGATGACAGTAATTTTTTGTTATCTCAGAAGGGGCATTGCTTTAAGGCATTTTTATGTGCTTTTTGCAGGAAAGGATGTTTTTTCGCATTTAATTTCAAACTTACTTTAATCGGTGTATTAAAACCTTTCTCAAAAAGCTGGAGCCTCATTTTTTTTTTTTTTCACTTTTGATATGTATGGCGTGGTACTCTGCCATGTAGGTCATTTTTGGGAAGTATTCTCCTGATGATACTAGCACTCCACTGGTTTTCCTAATGCCTGTGTGATTTCTTCCGATATTTTAACTATGCTTGAAGTTGGATTTGAGCTTATTATCTAACAATAGCACGAGCCTCCGCATCAGTAATGAAGTTTGGCGTATTTTTCCACAATATTTTTACTGTGCAGTTGTGTCTTCCCACAATGGTGCCGATTTAAAGTTTAGCTTTTTAAACAACACAAGTGCAGAAAACTTTTACAGAATTAAAGAAGTCTTCTTTGTTGTACTTAGTACAAAATATTTGATTTCAGCCCAAAATAGAATTAACTGATTGTCCAAAAACTATATAAAAATCAAAATTTTTTGAAGCGTTAAATTGGTTGTATTTAAAGTATAAATGAAATATTTTTCAATAAGTTTTATTTTTACCATAAGTTTTTATTAGATGCACTTTTTTATGTGTTAATAAAGAATTCTGCTATATTACATTTTATTTTATGATACCTTCTTTTTTATAAATACAATTATAATATGAGTATAAATAGTGTTTACCTTACTTTGACGTTCACAGTAGATGAGGCTGTCAGATTTTTTGATTTTCTTCTTGCGAGCGTTTCTTGAAGGTAAGACCACTACATGTCACATCAGTGGCGTAGATAACTATTGGTTCTGGGGATGAGGGGGAGCGGGGGTAGGAATCCGAAAAAATAATAACCTTAAAAAATGTTTACCTTTTTTTTTACCAAAATTTAAACCGGTAAAATTTGTACCAAAAATTTAAAAGTTTTTCAACTGACACTATTATTCAAAGTTTTGAAACACATCCCTTAATTTACCATATGCCGCTTGTATTGTCTTAAGTGAATTGTTTTTACACGTTTTACTTAGGAACGTATTGGGTGAAGTTGAAATGAAGGAACAATTTTCTTCAGTGTGTCATATGCTAAGTTAAGTATGTTAAGTATGTACATATACAGAGCTTGCTTTCGACTTTGATCATATTTTGTTCACTTTTAAACACGAGAAACAATGGTGCGATGGTAACATATTGAACTTGTAGCCGTATGGTGCGCGGTTCAATACGAGCACGGAGCGGGAAAATGCAATGAATTCCTTTCCTCGCTGACAGGTTATTTGACATTTTTTCCTTTAAATATTTGTAACTAAAAAAATATAAATAAAAAAATAAAACAACAGAGTATGTCGTCTGTGCTGTGAAGATCGAACTTAGGTACTACTCAACCATCAACTGAAAATAATAAAACCTATTAATAAACAACTGACCCAAAAGCAAAAAAATCGGGCCCTTTTATTAGACTTAACCAACTTAACCAACCCTCAATGCGAAAGCATTTATTCGGAAGACTGGTGACAGTTAGTGGAAAGAAGAATGGTGGAAAGATAGAGTAGTGTCGGTATATGACATTCGTTATTAATGTACCAATTATTTTCAACCTTAAATTTCTGTAGATATTGGCAATACAAAATTATTTATGCATCGGTTTTTAAAAATTGAGTCCAACATTTTTTTTCTTATATGGATCTATAGATGGGTTATATTTCAAAAGTGTTTCTAATTCATGCACGCTGTAGAAGTTATGAAAGATGGTGGTAAGAGTGTGACAAAAATCACGAAATTTCAGTTTCAAAATTTCAAAAAAAAAAAAGAAAAGAAATTTCAAAAACTGCCGGCAGTGGCGTAGTGGGTAGAGTGTGTGGCCCATATGCCAGAGAACCTTGGTTCGATTCCCACCTGACACAGAAAGTTTTTTTGATTAAATTAATTTTTCTGTTCGGCCGTCACCTCTCTGCAGACAATGGCAAACCACAAATAGTAAATACTGCCATGAAAACATAAGCCTTTTGAGAACATAAGCCGTTCGGGGTCGGCATAAAACTTGTAGATCCAGTTCTCGATCATTTGTGTTCAAACATTTCACAACACACACAACACAGTTGATCATAAGAAGCTCGGTCAAAGTCCTTTCAAGAGCTGAAATGGCCATTTCGCTTTTTTTTTTATCTCAAAAACTGAGACTGTTATTTTGTTGAATTTTTTAGAGTTTCATGTTTGATTATTTAAGGGATATTAAAATTAGTTTTTAATTAACTAGGTAAATTATTTTATATGTAAAATATACCGTTGAACAGAATGCTATCATTAGAAATTGCGAAAAATTAGCTCTGCATTTTCCAGCTCTATGCAAATTCACATATTTAATATTTTGCTATTTTTATTTTCACCGCATCCAACGAACTACACGCAGAGGGTATAGTAAAACCGGAAAAGAATAGGGTTTTAATAAATTTTATTTCGATGATTAAAAAAGAAATTACAATCGGATGAGTTTTGGGTAAAGAAATCCAGTTAGAATCATTACAAAATTTGAATTGTTGGCTATAATTCAAAAACTATTTTTATTGTATTATTTTATTAACTCTTACTATTGTTTTTTTTTTTTTTTTTTTTTTTTTTGGATGGTAGGGACAAATTTTTTTGTTGCAAGGAAATGGTTGCCTAAGTTGGTTTGAAATCAATTTTAATAATCAAAGGTGAGATCAAAAATATTCTCACAAAATAACGGTTTTGGATTTGAGTTATCTCAGGTTTCGACATATTGAACTGAAATTTCGAGATTCTTTATTCTCTTACCATCGCCTTTCATAATTTCTACTGCGTGCATGGATCAGAAACACTTTTGGGTCTTAGAACAAAATTATTTAAGGTCTTAGCTACTACATGTTATTATAGCTCTAGATATTTTTGAAAAAACTAGAAAATCTGGACTTCTAATTGGACTAAATCTGGACTAAACACTGGACTGAATCAAGTTTTGAGAACTTTCTTGTGACATATAATTTTGGATTCGTGTTTAGAGATATTTTGTAATCTTTTCATGGTTCCGGGGGAGAGAGGGGGTTCTGGACCTCGGAATACCTCCATATCTACGCCACTGTGTCACATCTCTGGTGGTCTGGTATTGATAACCTAGCGAAATTGTCGTGCTACAATTTTTCTACAACTATGTATACTCTAAATATTTTTCCTTTAGGTTTGCATTAAATAACAAAAAATTCGTAAGTTATGAAAAAGAAAAATGATGCCTACTTGCCTTCATTCTCACATATTTTTAACTGAATGAAACATAACTCTCATTTTAACATTATATGAAAGATCATAATTTTTCTCATACATTTTTGATTCCGAAATTTGTTTGTGATCGAAGCGGAATTTCATGTTTGCTTGAAGCCATATTTTTCTTGAAGACAAAGGGTATTTTGTACGAATTTATGTGAATTCTGAACTCTTTTCTACTTTTGGGTAAACAATATTTTCCCAAATTTAGTTCAATGTTATGAACGTCTCCCTTAAATTAGCAAAACTAACAATCAAAATCAAATTTTTTCATAAGAACTCACATGTATTCGTACTAAATACTTTTTAGTACAAAAGTATTAACAATTTTTTTTGTCGGTTAGCCGGTTAGTGAAGCCTGACAAAATGAAATGTGAATTTATTTGCCAAAAAATATAAGCAATATGTTAGTTGAATGATATTTTCTCACATTAATTTCATTTGTTATGCATGATTAATGTGTACGAATAGACTGAGAGGGAAAAATAATGATTTGAAACACATTGCGTTAATTTTTCAACAACTTTAAGACAGATCGAACAAGGTTCTACGTATAGTTTTAGTCCATTGAAAAGTCTTGCCTCTTTATTGAATTAATTAATAAATTATACTAAACTTTGATTTAATGAATCGACTCTTAGTTATTTGGCAAACTTTTTTGCTACTCATGGCTGCAGCAGTAGGGAGAAAAGAAAGTAGAACAAAAGAAAAAAAAACAATTTCGCAAAAAAAAAAAAAAAAACAGAAAAAAAAGAAATAAACGAATCTTCCAACATATGGCAAGACTAGGCGTGTGGTTAATTTATTTAAAAGGTAAATAAATCAAATAATGTCAAAAACCTATAGACATGTATCTTTACTCACACATACATACCTTCACACGAACAAAAGCTATAAACAGAAAAAGAATTAACAAAAATAAATAAGAACAACAATATTATGGCAACAACATATACACAAAACAGCAATAATAACTAACTGCCATGTTGAATGAGTTTGCAAAAATAATTAATTGACCAAATAAATAGCAAAATAAACAATAGCCTAACAAGTTCTTAAATACATGAAAGAATATCTATGGCTGGGTCCGAATTCCCACACAAACACCAACAACTATTAACTCACTAAACAACACATAAATGAAAAATAAACACAAAAAATATAATAACAGGTTTCAAGACGGCATGCATAGACGAAGAAGAAGAGCTCCGAACACTGCGTAAAACACACAAAATCAATAGGACGAATACGAGAATAACGTAAACAACCTTCAAAAAGTCCAATCAATTACACGGCCAATTAAATGCTGTCCAACAAGGAAGCAACTCACAGACACACACACACACACACAAGCATACCGACTGCCAAGCGGAAGTGCACAAACATATTCGTAGCCCTACTCTACTGTACCGAACTTCAAGGAGAACCTGATTTGGTATGCTTGTCGTAACTCACAAGCTGCAGCTTGTTTACGGCCATATATTTTGGTCAGTGCTTTTGTGAACATTTTATTCGTGATGATTGAAAATGAAGACGAGCACGTAATAAAATGATAAACAAACAAACTTTTCAGAGACAAGCTTGAGTTGTTTTTGAATGAAGTTTAAATAAGTGAAACTTGATGAAAAGCTTGACCGAAGAAAAAAAAAAGTAAAATCAATTTTTATGCAGTAATGAATGTTTTTTTTTTTTTTTTTTACAAATAGCACAAGTAATTTTAGTTGGAAAGGATTTATGGGTAAGAAGATCGAACAAGTCAAGTATAATGATGATTGTGTGAAAAAATGCTTCAATATTTTCTCAACCGCGAAATAGATAAGTAACAATGAATAATGAAAAACAAGCTTAATGTACAGAAGAAGTTGACATTATGAGCATTTTTGCCCTTATACTAGTAAACAGTTATATCACTCTAAATCAAAAAATGAATGAGAAATGAATGTCAATACATAAATTAGGTCAATCTTAAGCATACCAAGCCCTGTGAATTGATACTAATAGATATCAAATACAACTTCTATGAAGAAATCCCATCAATGAACTTAAGCAAAATAATACAAAATCAAAATACTCTAGAAAATGGGACAACACCATCAACATCAATGGCACAAATCTGCAAATGCAAGACATAGATTATATAAAAAAAAAGTACTCTTCACATATTACGATTGCATTTTGCCGTCACATACGTGGCGGATTTGAAAGTTGATCACATCTAGGCGAATCTGTGTAACATACAAAATGGTGCAAAATACAAAGTCTGAATATAGATTGTAAGTAAATGGACAGATATACTATAAATTTAGTGTAGGGAAGGGTGGTGAGGAACGAAAAAAGACGAATAAAGAGAGTAGCAAATTGAAAATGCGAAAAGCTGCTTAGACGCCAAATACATTGGCAACACTTTTCGCTGTGCCACATATCAATATTTTGAACATACCGAGTTGCAACACTGCACAACATAATACACAGCAGCAAATATCCAAGCAATTTAACTATTTTTCACACATTCACATGCGAAAAAGTTCAAAGATACACTTAGGAAATTTTTTTTTTTACTATAAATTATTCTATTCTCCTATAGAAATTTTTTGTTCAGTTAATATTATAAGCTAAAAAAATATTACAGCTAATTATTTAAAGTATTTATTGAGATCAATACTACTTTATGCCATTTGAATAATGATTTGAATAAAATGACCTTAAACTAACATTCAGAGATCTGAACTAACATCAGCAAGTAATTTAATTTTAACTTATTGTAAGCGTTAATAGCGAAAAAACTTATTAACAGCTCCATTATCAGGAGGCCGGTAAGATGCATTGTAATGAAACGGAATACAATTCTTAAATAAACCCTTTTTTTTTGGGAAATCGCGGAGGTAAGCACGATTTGTTAGAATTGGACAATCAGCTTGCCGGATGGGATGGGGTGGGGTTCTTTCCATGTTCCACTAAAATCCCACAATCCAAAAAATATGTGCTTAATAATTACTCACATACATGAGCAAAAGGGACAACTAAATCGCACAGACATTTTTTCTTTAAAAAGGTAACAGAATAAAAGAAGAATAAAATCCCATGGCGGTAGGATGGTGTGTGTTGTTGTTTTACAGCATGCATCTATAGTTGTAACTTTACTTTAATTTTAGATAAAATTGCGCGATCATTGGTTGCTAACTCAATGAATTACTCGAGTTACTGACGTAATGTAGTATTTTAATATCATCTTAATAAGAGCCCCATCCACGGAAGTCCAAAGTCCAAGGAGATCACTGTGAAGCAACGGCTTGACAGTTTCTACGTGTCGATGTCTTAATAAATCCCATTTTTGGGTATATTGCTAAAGCCACAAATGTTTAACAAAATATAGATTTGCCGTATATAGAAAATTTACAATTTCTTTTTTTAAAACGTTTACGATATTACTTTTGATTTAGAAGAGATGTTATGAGATTTTAGATTTCACGGATTTAATAACTTTATCTCTGATGGACCTCTGATCACGTGTAAATTAAAGAGGGGACATGACATTGGCAGTTTTTTTAAATCGATTTTTTTTTTTTAATAATTTTGTATTTTAGTAAATATTCTTAAGATTCTAAGAAAAATGGAAAAATTCAATTCATGGAAAAATTCTTACGGGTTCAAAAGTTACAGCATTAGTTACATTAGTGAGAGCGCATCTTTAATTTTTAACCTTTTTTTTGCTTTGTTCACAAACTTTGAACGCGTTTATCTCGAAACCATGTTTTTCGTACTGGTTGCGGCACTAGCGGGTTCATTTTTTGACGAAATTTTTTTTTTTTTTTATTTTTTTAAATTTGATTCGCTGTCGTATGACACGAGCTTTTTTTTGAAATATTTTTTTATCGATTTTTTATGAATTTTTAAAGTCAATATTTTTTCGAAAAAACACACTTTCAAATTTGGAACATCACCAAAAATTA
This sequence comes from Coremacera marginata, assembly GCA_914767935.1. Classification (NCBI taxonomy): domain Eukaryota; kingdom Metazoa; phylum Arthropoda; class Insecta; order Diptera; family Sciomyzidae; genus Coremacera; species Coremacera marginata. The sequence continues at coordinate 194,255,072 of OU612043.1, forward strand.
AAAAAAATTTTAAAAAAAGCTCGCGTCATACGATGACCAATTTTGTTAAGATTTAAAAAAGTCATTTTTTTCCAGATCGGACAATTTTTGCAACTCCCAGGGCTGCAACCACAAGGTCCCGTTTTTTCTCTGCCGCCAGTTCGGAGCTCTATAAAACCATGTTGGAGTGAAAAATATATTTTTTTTAATTTGTTTTCTTGTAATTTGTTCAATTCTCTACAATAATAAAAAATAAATTTTGGAAAAATGTTTGTTTTTGACTGAGTTATGAATTTTTAAAAAAAGGTCTGTTTTCTCTGCCGCGAATGTCATGTCCCCCCTTAAAGTAATTTTCCGATCAATGGCTAAGTGGTACATGCTGATTCAGTGTTTAAACGAGTAGACAAATTAAGCTTTAAATCATTGGACATACAACCTCGGCAAGCCATTTTTCGATCGACGCAAAAGAAACTATGTATATGCATTTATATATACAGCCTATGTATGCTGTATATTTTTTCATCTGCTTTTGTTTTCCAAATAAGATCTTATTATTGTGAGGAGTGGTAATGTTTTGACAACTCTTCTTGGACTAGGGATGGGAATCTAAACGAAAACAAATACTGTACAAGTGAAGTAGTATGAGTTTAATGAGTGAGGTAAATGGAATCTGAAAGAATTGAGAAAACATTTTCTTTAAAACACACCTAAAGGCCTTCACAACATTGTAAATTACAATACACAGTACGACTTGAAATACATATGTTCAATTCTGCACATTTCCAAAAGGTGTGTTTTTGGACTTACTTTAATATGTTCTTGTTCTTGCCAAAGATTGCGATATCGCTTATATCGTATTGCAAGACTGTCACAACTCAAATTTTTTGAGATGAACTGCAAATGAATCTCTTTATAAGAGTCACAAATTTTTGGCAAAAAGCAATATTCGCTTAAGTCGATTTTAGACAGAATAAAGTTACTGATGTAGCTGTGTTCTTTGGGTTTAATCTCTATGTACACACGAAATCTAGAGTTTATAGCGTTATTCTAGCTTAAGTTATGACACAAAAACTAAAGAAGATTTTATTGAACTTATGTGGCGATTAAAGCCAAAATCGTACTTATAAGTACTACGATAGTATCTAAAATTATATTTACAATTAATATAGTATCATAACACTGAAAAGATGACTGGTACAACCTGCATAAAATAGCATTAAAAATTAGGTGCGTCGTTGGACACACGAGAGAAGCGAAGCTTTTTCGCAGTTACATAGATTTGATAGCTTAATAATTTTTTCTTTTTAATAAATTAACTTTTAAGCACAAAAATTTAAAATAACATAAAATAAATTACATATATACAGAAAACATATTTACGCACTTGTGGGCATTGCTAATTTTCTTCGTACCAACAACACCACAAACGCATTCACAATACAAACACACCGATGCTGGAGACACCTTGTGGCAAATTAAAGCAAATTTTTTTAGTTGTAGCATAGCAAATACACAACCCTCTATCTATTGATAGATGGTGACGATCTACTGCAGCATAGCTTCTGTTATAATTAATATTGAATTAACAACTATTTGTATCAAGTCTTTGTGGCCTGGTGTATAGTGTTTTGGACTCTCATCTAAGAGAACGCGGGTTCCATTCCCACGGGCGGGCCAACAAATATTTTCGGTATTTAATATTAAAGTTTAAATTTTCTTGTTGTAATAAGTGCTAGCAACAAAGAAACCATTAAATTTCCAAGAAAAAATCTGTGGAAAATTTTTCAGATTTCACTCCAAGCAAATCACAGAACGAGGAGTAAAAAAGCTTCGCTTCAAAAAATTCGACTATTAAATTGTCACAAATATTAAGTGTGTATGGTAGTATCATATGATATGTAAAAAAATGATAATATGTTTTTTTACTTCTAATCTAAGGATTATTTTATTCTTTAAAAATTCAGTCCAAATTGTTTTTAGTTGTTTGGTCGTTATTCGCTTAAGCTGTAGCTTAAGCTATTGCAGCCCAAGAAATACATTTTGACCGAGCTTATTTTGATCAATTGTGTTATGCGTGTTATTATATCTCTGTGCACAAATGATCGAGAACTGAACCTAATAGCCTTATGCCGACTTCTCATGAAGCTTTACATGGAACTTCAGCGAAGCTTTTTACGGTTCGTTTTCTGATTTATTTGATTGAAATCACAAAAACTGCACTTTTTGTCCCATACCGTTTTCTTAGAAGGAGTCTGCATTTAATGATGGACCTGCCGTGTGGGCTTAATCATCGAGTCTATCCAAAGTCCATAGAGTAATAGTTCATGGAAGGGACATCCAGCACATATGTGTATATTCCAACACGGGCCCAACACGAGCAACACGAACTAACACAAAGCATCATCCAGTGCCCTGCTGATTATGAGCATTATGCAACAAATTACATACTGCCCTTAATAGTAGTACCTGTTTGACTACCGGAAGTCAGTGGCGTAGGTGGATAAAATTGGGACAAACATGCCCCGGGCGCCACCCGTAGAGGGACGCCAAGTTGTTATCAAAAAAAAAAAAAAAAAAAATTTGCGAAAAAATCTTCAAATGCTTAGTTTTTCGCTATTTGTCTTATATCATAGTAAATCTGCTCTAGAAAAAAATTATTATTTTTGTTTTAATGTAACTTTCGCGTATGAATCCCACAAATTGAAAAAAAAAATTGTGCTATTATGTTTAATAATTTGGTCATTAGGAATTTTTTTGTAAGAATTATGCCTTTTTGGTAATATGGAGTTAGAGTATTTTTATGAAAAAGTTCTCAAAAACACAAAAATATAAATTTTGAAATATCAGACAAGAAATGAACAAAAATAGCTGTGAGCTATTTTGTGCAATAATATTAAAAAACCCAAAAATTTAATAAAAAATTTATAGCTGCTAGAACTAGACCTTTTTTTCAAAATTCCTTAAAGTGCCCTTTCCTGGCATATCGAACACAGAAAAAAAATCGCAAGAAATCAAAAAACATTGATTTAGTTTTAGTTTTTTCACAGTTGTAGTTTTAAAAAATATTTCCATGGCATTTCACTAGAATTTTTTCATACTTGTATTTTTCTGATTTTTTTCAATACAAAAAGAAGAAAATGAGACTTTTCTCCAAAAGTAAAAAATTATAACTCTAATCATTTAGGTCCGTTAACTCATTTAAATGAACAATCAATACAACTTCCATTACCTTTCCGACGATGTTAAATTCAGGTGTGCCCTTGAAGGGTTCAGAAGTTATGGCGTAAAACATGTTGTAGTAATGAATTTTCAATACAAATTCAACTTGCTTTCTTCTTCTGAACCCTTTAAGGACACACACCTTAATTTTACAACGTTAGAAAGGTAATGGAACGTTAAAAAAAATATACAAATAATGAAATAGAAAAAAAACTAAAGCATCTGTTCTGGAGGCAGTGGCGCAGTGGGTAGAGTTTGTGGCCCATACGTCAGAGAACCCTGGTTCGAATTCCACCTGACACAGAAGGTTTTTTTAATTTAATTAATTTTTCTGTTCGGCCGTCACCTCTCTGCAGACAAAAGCAAGCCTCAGAGAGTTAAAACTGCCATGCAAAGCTTCTTGAGAACATAATTCGGCATAAGACATGTAGTTCCAGTTCTCAAATATTTCACAACACACCCAATACATTGGACCATAAGAAGCTCTGTCAAAGACCTTTCAAGGGCTGAAATGGCCATTTCGTTTTTTTTTTATTTTCGAAACAATGAATAAAAGTAAATATATATTGTATATATCGCCCATTTCACATTGAAGTGTAATATCAAAACTGTGTTTTTTAAAACACTATATGAATATGTAAAAAAAAATAATGAATAATTTTTCACGCGAAATTGGAAAAGGGAGTTGCCTTTTCAAATATAACAGATAAGGATAACAGATAAATATACAGATATAATATATATATATATAACAAATTTGCATTAAAAATTTCCAAAAAGTTCTGGAGTTTTATCTCAAAAAACGGAAACTCCCCTTTTAAAATCCGCGTGAAAAATTATTCATAATAGGGCTGAATATCTTTTGAGCTAACTCTATTAAATAACTAGTTTGTTTTCGGGTATGTTTTTCGGGTTTTCGCTGGGTGCGGATTTTATAAATTTATTTTTCCCCGGGAGCCAGTTTTGATCGCTACGCCACTGCCGTTAGTGACGTACCTTCATTGTCATCTACTGGTGAAGACGAGACCCATGAAATCTCTTGCAAATTCAGCAGATATGACAGCCCGACCGTACTACTGCGCGGCTCTTACCAGTCAATATAGATATATGCAGCATTCACACAACCACAGCCAGCACGAGCCTCCCCGAAGGGCCAACCCATGATAGTTACCTCCCGTTTTTAGTTTAGTCCCGGCCAAATGAAGCTCTACAACATTCCAGCAAGGAGACAAAAAATTCATCCATGCTGCAATTTTTATAGCTGGCCAGTTTGTGCACTAAATCGTGCTAGACCGGTTACTTCTATTTAAGGTATGGATCTTAAATCTACTTACCATTAAAAGAAGAGCGTAGTTCAAAATGTCAACCCGTGTCTATGACACCAAGTAACAACCCCAAATTATCCGTGTCGGAATCTAACTGTCTGCGTCTTAGCCGTAATGAATAAGAGTCTTTGTCCCAAAGTACATTTTCTTTACATTTACGACTTTACCATGCTTTTTTAAGGACATACGTTTTTGCTACAAGAATTTAAGTTTTTGATTTAAAGTATCTTGTTCTTTGGAATCTAACAATCTTTGTGTCTTTGCCGTAACGATGTTTTGTCTTTGGGCACAATTTAACCAATAAAAGTCCTTGTGGCAAAGTGCAATTTCTTTGGTATTTACGCTTTTTCTCCTTTGTTTTATCGCTTATTGAATATTTATTTTATATATAAAAAACAATTAAATTAAACGCTTTTTGTATGAATTCCAGGATATGTGTTCTCAAATTGATATTGGATTTGTATAGTGCAAAATTCATGGGATAGGAGAAGCAATATTCTGTTCAAATCTTTGCTGCAAAAGATGGAAATGAACATTACCGAAATTTTCACAAGATCATCTCTTAGAAATATATTAACAAGAAAAGCATCGACAGCAAATCCACACTATATTTGACCTACATCAATAAATAATACTAGTGATAACGCACCGAAAGTCGGGTGTACTTCCCTACTTTGCTTTGGAAATCACTCTTTCTCATTCACATTGGAGCGAGTTCGTGTCTTAAGTCTTTTACCATTTTCTCATATATAAACGCTCATATCAGCTAAACGCTATCACTTTCCAAAAATCTTATACTTTTCTGCATACCTACACCTCAAGACCTTTGTAATGATATATCCAAGGTTGATTTATAAGGTTGTCGCAGGGCTAATCGCACTCTCTTCTCAGTACCCATAATTGTCAAAACCAGCCAATTTTGCGAATGACTACGAAAGAAAAACGGATGATAATAGAGAGCACTTGCAGATTTTCTATGAGATGTCAACTTCGATTTTACAATTATGGGCACTCGCTCTCTCCCTTGCGAACCTTATATATATAAATATAAATCAACCTTGGATATATCAAATGCTGCTGTAGCATTTGTAGATTTGCTGGAATAAGGGGACCCTTGTAGGAATAAATATATAGAAGATTGATTCTTAAAGATTCATGCAAGGCAACTCTTATTCTCTCATTCTAACTCTATTCTAAGTAAGCCGATGAAAGCAATGGTTCCAATAGAAGAAAGAGAAAATCTTGAAAAACTGAGCAGTTATGAAAAATTTGTGCTGATTGATAGAACAAAGAAACGTTGAATGCTTTCTCTTGCGAGCTTCTACCTATATTAATGTATTTAATTCGCTCCGAATTATTCAGCGAAAGCGCATACTCTTGCACTCTGCCATGATTATGCCTTTACGTGTGTTTTTAAGAGTGGCTCTCTCTGCTATCAATGAAATAGAATTAAAAAAAAAGCAATATTCACTTTGAAATTTCCATCATTTCGGCATCACTTATTTCATTTAAATATTTTAAATAGTTATTCAAAGTTTGTTGTAAAACTTCATTAATATTTTTTAAGAACTGTTACCAAAGTAAAATATAAAAAATAAATGAAAAAATTTGATCATGAAATGGCTAAAATATTCGCTTTGTATACCATACTTCTTAATCACATTAGGAGAGTTCGTGTCTTAAGTCTTTTTGCCATTTTTGCAACTTTAAAAGCTCATATCTGCTCAACGCTACCACTTATCAAAAATCTAATAATTTCTTGGATACCTACAGGTCATGACCTTTCTAATGATATATCAAGTGCTGCTGTAGCGTTTGTAGATTTGCTGGAATAAGGGGACCCTTACCGGAATAAATATATAGAAGAAGATTCCATAATTTTTGCACTGTGTAGCTTTAGATTTTTGGTATCAGTTTTATTTTTTTTCTACACATTCTTTTCGTTTCTGGTAATTCGCTTTGGCTTCCCTTAATTTGACAGCTGTTCGGGGATGTTATTTTTTTTGTTGATTTCCACGGCATTCGGGGATTTGCACTGACAGCTGGGGTAAAATTGCGACTGTCAATTGCATTTAGTTTGTTCGGTGCATTTTTTTTTTTTCTTCTAGTGTTCTACAAGTTCTCTAACAAATGCTCTTGCGTGGGCTGACCTTGAGAGCGTAACCGATGAACAATTTGGTGGAAGAAAGCCCGCACAAAATAGTTGCTGTTGCTAAACTAATTGAAAGAAATTGACGGAACATTTGTTGCAAGACAGTCAAATTAAATTTTGTTGGAATTTCATAGTTTTCGAATTTTGTGGAATGTGGTTTGTTGTGTGTGGTTAACGCAAGTCGAGCATGAAATTTGATTTGATAAGTTTTTGCTTAAAGTTTAGAATGAGAAAAAAGGGCGCATCTCAGTCCAGACACAGTGCATTTATGCCCCTCCGTATATCACGTGCATTTATTTGTATTTGCTTCAATATCTTATTTTTGGCTACAACTTCGTTAAAATCTTTGCTAAGAATTTAACATAAGATATTTTTTCTTATTCCATTTTATGCTTTTGCTACAAGAAAAGCAAGAAAATTATTAGTAACATTTCGAGTTGTAAATTTTCTCCGAACAGCAAAATGATCCGCAAACTAGTTGTGCAACTTTTTCTCGAACATATCAGGACGAAATAATGAGTACAACCTTTTTTGGCTGCGTGCCATGTACTGCCTACGGCCAATGAAATGGCTTTATTAAAATACAGAAACATTTACAAAAAGACAACAACAACAAAGGCAAAATAGTAGCAACATCCTGAAACACTAGCAACATGAAATATTCATATAACAACGTACAACATGTAACACAATTGAAGCGAATTCAACTAAATTCATGCGACTTTCTTGGTCGTAGCTTGTTGGATGAGCAACGGGTCTTTGTTGTGGTTTTGCTACGTTCTTTTTTAATTTTTATTTTTTACCATGGCCAAGATGTTCGAGTGACTCTGTGACTAGATTAAAATACTGCACTGGGCGCATAAACTGTACAGGAAATTTAGCTGCAAGTATTATTTTCATGTTGTGCTCATGTTGTGCTGGGTTGGTAGGTGAGAGGGTAAGGAAACTGAAAAATATTTATGCGTATGCGAGGAAACGTCGATCTAATTTGACATTTTAAGTCATGAAGATTTTGCTTATACTATGTTCACACTGAGGGCTAAATGCGCATTTAACGAAATGCGCATTAGCAATTTAGAATGCGTGGCCGTATGCTCCTTGTAAGAGTAAAAGAGACAAATATATACATTCAATTTCGTAAATGCGCATTTAGCTCTCAATGTGAACGTAGTATTATTATTATTGGCAGAATAAATAGGTGGAAGTTGTAAGTCACATCAAATATTTGTAATGATTTTAAGATCTAATTCACGTTCTTCAAATAAGTTGCAGCAACAAAAAGTCAACCACAAGAACAATTCCTGACACAGTTCAGTGGCACAATAAGAAATTACCAACAACAAAAATCTTATAAAAAAAACAACAATGAGTTTGCTGGCACGCTCGGTTCAGAGCAAAAGTTCACATTATTAAAGATACTGAATTCGGCGAAAAATAACAAATATAAAATTATTGCATTTGTTCAATAATTTGCCATTCAGACAAAAAATATGATTTTAGTAAAATGTTTGTGTTAATTCAAATGGGGTTTGTCACGAACTTATTTTAGAAGGAAAAAACTGTTTAGTGAATAAAATTTTAAAATCGGTCAAACCTTTGTTGGTATCTGGTCTTATTAATATGCTGCAAATACAACGAAAAGCCAACAACAAGAAATCAACAACGATGGCTAGCGTTAGTTCACAAGTTGAAACTATTGAGGACACTAGATTCGACAAATACCAACACATATAAAATTTTTGAAGGTGTTGTTAATATTGTATGCATTTATAACTATGTATTTGATTAAGTAAAATTGTTTATGTTAATGAAATTTGAGCTTCGTCATGCCAAAGTTTTAGAAACGACGAATTGTTCAGTGAACAAAAGTTTAAAATCGGTCAACCCATTGCTGAGATCTGATCCTCATAACACTTTGTGAACAAGTCTCGCCATGGGAGCTTCACTGGCTGGCTCCAATAATAAATAATTTTTGAAGCGAAGCTTTTTACTCCACGTTCTGTGATTTGCTTAGAGTGAAATCTGAAAAATTTTTGACAGATTTTTTCTTGGAATTTTGATGGGTTCTTTGTTGCTAGAGCTTATTACAAGAAAATTTAATACTTTAATATTAAATAATAAAAAAAAGTTTTGGTTCCCGTGGGGATCGAACCCGTGTCCTCTTAAATGATAGCCCAGCACACTACCCACTAGGCCACAAACACTTGTGGGAAACCGTTGTTAATTTAATGTTTGTTATAACAGAAGCTATGCTGCAGTAGATCGTCACCATCTACAAATAGATAGAGGATTGTGTATTTGCTATGCTACAAAAATTTGCTTTTATTTGCCACACGGTGTCTCCAGCATCGATGTGTTTGTATTGTGAATGCGTTTGTGGTGTTGTTGGCATAGAGTATAAATTATTATCTAGAGATTGCATCAAATCTGCTAAATCTCTGGCATGTGTTAACAGAGGTTAACAGAGTTTTTTTTCTTCATGTTTTTAAGTGAAATAACTCTGTTAACACTGTTAGCAGAGTTGATGCAATCTCTAGATAATAATTTACACTCTATGTTTTAAGTGTCAAAAAATAGATGATATCATTAAATATGGAATTAACAAACGCATGCATGAAATCGGCAAGGTATCTAAAATGTTTGTTAAATTTTGTTTCGTGTGCGTTCTTTAATATGTATATATTTTTGAAGCGAAGTTTTTTACTCCTCGTTCTGTGATTTGCTTGCAGTGAAATCTGAAAAGTTTTCGACAGATTTTTCGCTACGCAGTACGCTGTTGGAGGAAAAAATTTCTTCAGTGCAGCCAAGTTCACAACCATGTGTGGAGAGTTAAAATGGAGAGTCGCTGGCATTATATGCCCGTATACGTAATTGGCGTGGAAATTTGACATTCAACAATAAAAAATAAGCAGTAAATATGTTTTCTGTATATATGTAATTAATTTTATGTTATTTTAAATTTTTGAATTTGAAAGTTAATTTATTAAAAGAGGAAAAACTTATTATGCTAGCAAATCTATGTAACTGCGAAAAAGCTTCGCTTCTCTCGTGTGTCCAACGACGCACCTGTGTTTTTTTTACTCTAATACTCATCTGTATTAAATTGTATACTCAATTACACGCAGAGAAAAAACATGATACAAGGACCAAGGTAGTAGTGACCGACCTTTTGGCAATCATAGGTTGTAAAAAATGGTACAAATTAGAAAACGAAAAAAGTGAAATAAAAAAAAATTAATAAGTAAAATATACTAGCAAATAGCTATCTATGATAGCCGTTTATGTAATTATAGCCATCTGTCATTAATACCTTGCCGATAATAATGCTGTCGGCTTAAAAAAGAATGCTGTCGGAAGAATACTCTATTGCAGCGAAAATAAAATTATTACTATTTTCAGAGACACAATTATTGAATACAGAATAACTTTATTGAATAAATAATATTGTGAGTTCAATTCTTATAAGTATTAGTTTTTTTATTTTATTTAATTAGTTTATTCTTATTATAATATCATTAAATGATCGAGATATAATATTCTACAACAGCACCTAATAGAGCAGGCAATAACATGTCTTTGACAACGATGTTGTGTGAAGAAAATCTTTTTGCAGGGACAATAAAATGGTTGCAACTATTTTCAGAGATTCATTTTTTGAAGAAATCATATTATTACTGGAGCAATAATTTTTCAGTAAAATTCTTTTTGGGAAGATCATAAGATTATAATAATATTTTGTAGTGCATTTTATATTACAGAAACCAAAATCTTTTCAATGTTATCATGTTTCGAAGCAATAATCATGAAGAAAAAGGAATAGATAAAAACTATTAACTTTTCATAACATATCAAAAAGTTATAAAATTGTATTGGGTTGGCAAGTAAGTAATTGCGGATTTCACTCATAGATGGCTTTAGTTGAATTTTTAGGTTTGCTGACGTAATCGAAATGTCAAACACATTTTGTTATTTGTTAGTTGGTACTTCAAATGTCAATCAGTAAAAAAATTTTTTTGATCGGTTGTGTAGTTTTTGTTTGGCGTCTGTTGAAAAATGGAAAATTAAAACGAACATTTTCGTCATATTTTGCCTTTTTATTTCCGAAAAGGAAAAAACGCATCGCAAGCTCACAAAAAGTTATGTGCTGTTTATGGTGACGAAGCTTTAAAAAAACGGCAGTGTCAAAATTGGTTTGCCAAATTTCGTTCTGATGATTTTTCACTCAAAGATCAAAAACGCTCTGGTCGTCCAGTTGAAGTTGATGACGACCAAATCAAAGCAATAATCGATTCGGATCGTCACAGTACAACATGTGAGATTGCAGAGAAGCTTCATGTATCACATATATGCATTGAAAATCGCTTAAAACAACTTTGCTATGTACGAAAACTCGATTATGGGTTCCTCATGAACTGAAAGAATATCATTTAACACAACGCATTTACATCTGCGTTTTGTTAAAGAAACGTAATGAAATGATCCATTTTTAAATCGATTGATAGCTGGTGATGAAAAATGGGGTTTTTACAACAATGTCAATCGGAAAAGATCGTGGAGCAAGCCAGGTGAACCAGCTCAAACAATATCAAAAGCTGATATTCATCAAAAGAAAGTTATGTTATCACTTTGGTGGGATTACAAAGGAATTGTCTACTTAGAACTTTTACCACCCAACCGAACGATCAATTCAGATGTCTACATTGAACAACTAACAAAATTGAACAATGCAGTTGAAGAAAAGCGGCACGAATTGACAAATCGAAAAGGTGTTGTATTACACCATGACAATGCAAAGCCACACACATCTTTGGTGTGTTTCGGCAACTCGGCAAAAATTATTGGAGCTTGGTTGGGATGTTTTGCCACATCCACCATATAGTCCTGACCTTGCACCATATCTGATTACTTTATATTTCGATCTTTGCAAAACTCCTTGAATGGTAAAAATTTCAATAATAATGATGATGTCAAATCGTACCTGGTTCAGTTTTTTGCTGATAAAAACCAGAAGTTTTATGAACGTGGAATTATGATGCCACCTAAAAGATTTCAAAAGGTCATTGCTCAAAATGGGCAATACATTACAGAATAAAGATATTTCGTTCCATGAAAAACTTGTCTTTTATTTTCTAAAAAAATTCCGCAATTACTTAGTTGCCAACCTGATATTTAGCAAACAATACAAAAATTGCACTGTAATGAAATTTATAGTTACCTGCTCGCACTAATAAATTAAGATTCCATTAAATTGTACTCCAACAATTTATTTTATTTTTTCAATGCACGTTTTTATAAAGCACTCACTCCGAAACTTGCTACTTCACTGAGGCGATAAGAATAGATAAATAATAAAACTATCAAAATATAATTCAATTAACGTTTAAAATTTGTTTATGCTTGTCTCCATCATAATACTGATATTTATTATGATTGGCATTACCCCGACATTTTTACTGCAGTTAACAGTAAAGGCAATTATAATATGTTTTAAGCTTCAGTAATAGTTTGTTTTGGGCAATAATTTTATTTTTAATACCATCATTAGTAAATTGTGGGGGTAGTACAACAAAAATTTATGTTTGATGTAATAATGCAAGATTTTTAGTAAAATAAGTATTATTGTGGTGATTATGTCACAACCATATATTTTCTCTGCGTGTATGAAAGAAAATTTAATGCGAACTTAGCATTGAAATTTAAATAAAAATAAGTATTAAATTTAAATATGAACTGAGCATTGCAAACTTATCTAAAAACAGTATTAAAATTTAATATGAACTAACATTAAGTATTAACACAAAATCTGTATTAAAAATTAATACGAACTGAGCATTAAATTTTAATACAAATTTTTAATAAAAATGAATCTTAACATTTGGCCAGTATTGAATAAAATTTCCGTGTGGTCATAGATCACGATAGAAAAAACGATAGAAAAACTCTTACCGTTTCTATATTCTTCTGACTTGTTTTTCAAAAGAGTTCGTAAAGGTCTATTTAAAATTTATCACTCCAGAAACTCATACGAAAAAAGGTGTTAATCTAAGCTTAAGATAGATTTGACTTAAGATTTTTAAAAAGTTCTAAAGTCTAAAGCACAAAAGTTATAATTTTTGAATTTTTGTTGAATTGGATTTACAATCTTAACCCTTATCGGTATTTTGTATGCGCGAGCATACAAATCAACTAGTATCAACTACAACATACAAATCAACTACAAATCAACGACGTAAAAAATAATGAAACGAAATAATAATGCCGGTAGATGGCGTGCATGCTCGGAATAGGCCAACTGAAGAATGTCAGAAATAAGTATTTTTGTATGTGTACTCATACAAACGCATCATTGACGTTTCATACAACAACAACAACAACAACATACATTTTCCACGGAAAATCACATGCACATGTGAACATGCATCATTACACTGTAGGAAAATCAACTAATTTAAAAGTAGTTGAAAAAGTAGTTCTTTGTCAACCACAACTAGTTGAAATTCTGACTTTTTTCCATAGAACGAACTAACATATTTTGTATGGTGATGTCCGCTTAATAAGTCAATTGACTTTCGTCTGCATACATTTTCAACTACTTGTTAACTAGTTAAATTTAAATTAGTTTTTTAATTACTTTAAAATAACTAATTGAAAACTATTTAATATTCCACTTACTGAAGATGAATTTAAAAGCATAAAAATTTTTAATTTCTATACATCAAAGAGATCATTTATTTGACTGTTCTGAAAAATACATAAATCATGCCAAAAAAATCATGCCTGGTCGACACAAATAAATTCTGAAATATAAATTCTGAAAGCAAAATGTAAACAAAGTTAAAAGTGATCAGAGTTTTTTAACGGAAAATTGTGAAATGTCGTTCTTTGTGGTGTTTTAATTGATTTTTAAATAATTCAAAAGTGATTCATGTCAAGCTTCATTGCCAGTTAATTCAAAAAAAAACTAGTAATTACATTCAAGGAGCGCAACAGAAGTACGCTGCGATGGTAGATATAATTTCATTATTCCTTTCTTTATTGGACTATTTCTGCTTCCAACAGGTGATAGTTCCAGAAGCTGGAGGAGCTCTGTGCTTCTATGTTAGCATGCCTACCACGGAAGTAGCTTAGAAAAACGGGCACGCCACCGCCTGGGTACATGAGCGAAGGTGCCGTTCAAATTGATCGGAATTGTGTGGATACTGCGCCTGTTATTTAACACGAGCCAGCTTTTTGATGCTTCATTTCAAAATATGAGCTAAACAAGCGTGTCAGCGGAATTTTACACGCTTTGCAACCATCAATCATGGTCGATGGACACACCGATATTTTGCTTAGTGCTTCTTTTAAGTGTCAATAGCAATGAAGTGATGGAGCAGACTCGACGCTACGTAGGGAGAGACGAGCGTCTTTACTACTGAAGTAATGAGGTGTTTGACCTGTTTCATAGCCTCTGGGCTTAACCCCTATTTGAGACCACAAACTTTTCTACACTGGAACAGAACCCTCTTGGCTCTTTAAATCTTATCTTTTACATGCTCATTCCAGTACAGTTTGCTATCAAGGGGTACCCCTAAATGTGGTATATAGCTTTCGTGGACATGTTGATTTCAGCTCCAAAAAGCCTGAGTGATTCTCTCCTCAGTGCTACCCTCTTTCTAGTAAAGAGAATATTGTCTGATTTTCCTGCGTTCACGATAGGCCTTGTTCTCGACACCACTCCTCCACCATTCGGAGTGCTCCCTTATGGTCAATAAACCTAACCCAGACCACCAACGCAATGTCCTCTGCATACCCTATCGTGTGTATGCTATGCCTTAAACTTCGCTATGATATGCGAAAGATTTGGAGTTTCATGCCGAGTGGCTTCAGATTTAGCAACAACCCTATACAAAATGATCATAGTGAAGTCCTCGTCATGAAGAGGTCGAAAATAAGTAGGGAAAGGCAGATATGTAGAGATATGCATACAAAATCACACATTTTCGGGCATGAAAAATGTCCTCTCCGCAAAAATTGGACTCCAAAAGATTCTTTGCCAACCAGTTAAACAAAGAAAATTTGCATGTGATTCCATTACACTTATAGTGCAATCGAAGTAGTAGAAAGGTTTCAACGGTAACTAATTCAAAACGAGGAATTTTCAAATTCAATGTGCTAGAACTTAAGTAGAAATTAAAGACCAGATTTACATGCCCAACGGTTTAGCTGAGTATTTTTGTGAACCAAATGCTTATTTAACGCATGCATTAGGCCTTTCGTCAAATAAAAGTATCTGCATCACCAACTTGGGACATAGAAACATCATATAATGTTGCATAACTTTTTTAACTTAAGCATGACAACACTTTTAACTGAAACACAACAAACATTGGGTGATGATGATCAGAGACTTCAGAGGTACAGTAAATTCAATAAAATTTGCTTTTATATATTTGCGCGCATTGTAGCCCCCCAGATAAACACAACTTTTTTAATATGTTTGCACATATCTAAATATGGTATGTCTGTGTATATGTTTTTCTTCGCATATAATTTTTATGATTTTCGCCTCAAGGCTGCTCTGTTGGATTTTATTTAATTTTTCTTAATAAGAACATCAAAATCATAAAGTCCAAATTTGTATCCGTCCTGTGGATTGTAACAAATCCATTGGCGCCATAATAGCGCGGCCCAAACACTGCTCTACTGCGGCTGTATTACGCTTCAGTTTCGTCGTTTTCCCCAACATTCTTTGTGAATTCATTTGTCTAGATTATTTTCTTTATTATTTTACTTAAAATTCACTTTGTTCATTTGACGCGTGCAGCGTCCATTATTGCTCTGTACATTCAGTGTCGCTCTGTGTACTCTGTGCTTGCGAAATGAATGTATGTCACTTTGTTGGTATGCGTGTCAGTCACACACCATGACGCTTGTATTTAATTTGTTACTTTGAAATGTTTGTACCGACATATCCTTCCTTTAAAATTTTTGGCTCTTTACTAAAAAAAAAAAAAAAAAAAAAAAAAAAAATCGTGAAATTTCAAAGCGGAACAAGCATAAAAAATTTTATGCATTGGCTAAAAAGGCACATTAAGAACAACACCAGAGAATGGAATAACTAATTCTTGATGTAACCGTCCACAAAAGGAAAGAAATTGACTTTTGAAAACTTGATAAATTGAAAAAGGTTCTTGTTGCAGTTTTTATTTATAGTGCGTGGATACTTACACAACCAAATAACAGATATAAAAATATTCTTTTTTTAGGTTAAAATAATTTTTTACATTTAAGATTCAAAACAATCAAAAGTTGGCTCTGCTGTTTATGAAAAAAACAATCAATCATTAAAATAGGAAACAATCAAAAGATGACTCTGATGTCATTCGAAAAAAAACAATCATAAATATTTTTCAAGTGTAAAATTTTTTTGTATTTTATGCTGAACATTTCCATAAAATTATGTTAAAATCTTGCAAACATTCTTTTTTCTTGTCAGCAAAGTTGTTTGCTGAATTAAACAAGTTTTTTAACGCTTCATACACATAATATATAAAGCTAACTATGAATCTCTAATCATTTCAGTCGGTTTTTTTTCGGTTGGAATTTGATTTTAGCCGATTTCTATAAGACAGAACATGACTTGGCAGAAGTCTAGAAAAACGGTAACTTTGTTATTGTTCGTCTCAAACTATTTTGGACTCTATATGATTGCAACATGTATTGAGGTCAAGCGCACTTCGTTGCCATTTGTTGTCATATACGTCACCTATGTATCTGTGTATTTGTATAAACCATATGCGAATTCTTGGCACTCAACATGTTTAAGCAACATGCTGCTTATGTTTATTTGTTATGTAAGCATTATGCCTAACAATTGTTGCATTAAGCAGAATTGGACGAGTCTAGCTTGGAGAAGTTTTGATCCTTTTTTTTTTGTGTGCATATTACAAATTATTTAATAAATGTTGTCGTTAAAAATTATAAAGTATTTTTTGCGTAACACTTACAGCTGTAAGTAGACTTTTTTTCATAATTTTTTTTAATTTTTTTAGCTTTCAACTTGAATGCATAAACTCATTAAAATAATTCAAATGACCCATCTGTTACATATTGTATTTTTCTCTAAAACTGTAAAATTGTTCCTTTGTTGTTTCAATAATATCTAATAAGAATTTTACAATTAGAAATTTATATATATTAACAAATATTTAAAAACATTATAAATCAAAATTTTCTGCCTTATTGCCTAACCTGGGCCAAAGTGCCAGTAAACATTTGGCATGGTGTAAACTTATGATACCACTTATGATACTTTAGAAATTAGAAACAACTTATCATTGCACAACGGCGCAAAATTTTGACTTTTTGCTTAGTGGTTGGAATTCCCTACTAATTAAACAGATCTGCATCAGATCAAGTTATTCGTCAATATGTGCTCAAAATAAAAATAATAATCTGATAAAAAAGGCTTTTATCTTAAGAGATATAGACTAGAACCATTTAGCAAATTTGTTTAGTGTATTTTAATAACTAGTTTTTGGCTAGACAATTTTCCTCTGTCTATGAACGCTGTTTAAAAAAGGAAATACTTAATGTCCCATTGTTCAAAATTTAAAAAATATTTTGTTCTAATATGTAGTTTGTGAGAACTGTATTTTAAATCACTTATTTAGGGAAGGGATTAAAGATAAAGAAAAGTTATCTTAAAAAAAATTACGCAAAGTCATAAGCAAGCAAAATTTCAGCCATTTTGAACGCGCAGTTGTTATTTGATAATCGTTTGAGAGAGTCGATGTGAGTGTTTATGTGGAAAGGGAAAAAAATTGAGTATCGAAATGTCATTAAATATTTGTTTTCTAAAAGGCAATAAGCCTTCGCAAATCAAAGATGCGTTGAACTCTGTGTAACCACTGATGATAACAACGCTCCAAATGACCATTAAGCAAATGGTATTGAATCAAGATTTAGGAATGAGAAAGCTCTCCGTGCATTAAAGGCCGAAACACATTGCAGGCATCGAGCATCAAGCATCGCCGCAAGGCTTTGACATTTTAGTTGAATACACGAATGCTTACGGGACAACACACATTATACTTCCAGGCATGTAGGCATCGCATGCTTGATGCCTGAAGTAGGCAACTTTTCAACTTTTTCCAAGCTTTGAGGCATTGACAGCTAGAAAACACCTGATTGTGAAAACGTTTTTTATAAAAAGAGCTGCTCATAAATGAGATAAATAAATTCCCATGCATATTCGACAAGAAGAACTGGGAATTTAAAAACAAACTGCAGCAGGAAAAAGCTTGGGCTGTAGTTGCAGGAGCTACCAAGTATCCAGGTAAGTTTCTGGTTTGCTGTCCGCGAATATGAGCTTACTTGTTTAAAGTATTTCAGTTTTTAGTATTTTATTTCTAATTTTGAAGCACAAAATATTGAATCACAAAACGTTTTTTGCTTTCAAAAGTTTGACAGACAACATATATTTTCCTTTAATATTCTCACCATGGTTGCTTTAGGCATGATGCATGCTTTTAATGTATTTTAAAAGTGTGTGACGTAGAACCGTGAAAGGCTTGCGGCGATGCTTGATGCGCGAAGCCTGCAATGTGTTTTGCCCTTAAATACTGCGTTTGCTCACGTAAGACCAAAAAAATGTTCGAATGAACGCTCTGTTGGCGCAGCTAAGGCACAATAAATCCAAGTTTTGGCGACGTAATGCGTATGAAACCTGTTTACAACATTATTCGCTCGAAAGAAAAATACAGCCAAAACAGTGAACTGTA
The DNA here is from genome assembly GCA_914767935.1 of Coremacera marginata. Taxonomy (NCBI): domain Eukaryota; kingdom Metazoa; phylum Arthropoda; class Insecta; order Diptera; family Sciomyzidae; genus Coremacera; species Coremacera marginata. Next base: position 194,273,512 of record OU612043.1, read on the forward strand.
TAGTGGGAATTGGCGGTTTTTTTTCGGCTTGGAAGTGATGTCGATAGTCTAATAAGAGCTACGCATCCAAAATGTCTGATATTTTTGTATCTGTCAAAAGATACACAACTACATTCACTAGCTTATGTTCTGCTTTCTCCTATAAAGTAGAACTAATTTGCAAATATTTTTATTTGCAGATAGAATTCCCTGATCCTGAAAGGTTGTTGTCGGGACAAGTCAAGAAAATTCTGGGATTTCTTATAAGTCGTCGAGACACAAAAAAAATCATATTTGTGTACTAGTGTTTGTATTTGATTAATATAAACTTAAATCTAAAGCATAATCAATGTGATCATTAATTAAATCTAAATAATAAGCAATATCATCATAAATTAAAACTAAATAATAAAAACAAAACAATTCACAATTTTAATAACGTATAAATTTTGGAGTAACAGAAAAGAAACGGAAAAATTGATTAGTTTTTTTTTTTAATTTTACACTTTTACACTGAGCGAAAAACAATCACCCAGCCACAGGTTTGAATCCTGGCATCTCGCTTACAAAGCAAGCACCCCATCCAGTATGCCACGACCACCACAATTTAGGTGTAAAATTTGGTTTAAAACAACAGAATAGCTTATAACAGCAAATGTTTAAAACAAAACAAAAATGAAAAAGAAATGCGCCGCCAACAAGGTTTGAACCCATGAATTTCGATTACAAGGCAAACACGCCAACCAGCCTGCCACAACTCAATTGAAAATTTTTTTTCTTAATAACAAATAACAGCAAGTTTGATAAAACCAAATCAAATTTTTCTTTAAAAAATTTTAATACGCACAAAAAACCGTGTTGTAAGGAAAATACTTGATTTATACACATAAATGTATAAAATACAGTTTTGCACGGGCGTGGATAATTTTAATATTCGTTATTTCTCTTAGTGTACAGGAGATGCCAAAATATGAATGTAATTTCTTAGTTTTTGTATTACTAACAGGAGTTTAAGTAATATTTAATTCGTGATTTTTGGTCAGTGGATCTGGTGATGGTTGAAAATGCCGAACCGAAAACAGTCACTTATGCCCAAAGTGGATTTGTACTGCTGTTGCTCAATTAAAAAAGATATTTATTTAAGGGGAGGTTCTCATAAAACTCGGCCAATAAACACAACGGTTTTTTTTTTCATTTTTTGATAGCTTATTATATAATATGATATGATATGTAATATACGCTCCCAGAGCTATTTGGCCGATAACGATTGCATAAAAAAGTTATCGCATAAGATAGGCACCGATCTTTTTCATAAAAATTATGAGTATCTCATCAATGAGTATTTCACAAAAGTTAAGTATCTCACATCAATCTTTTTGAAATACACGCCTGTATTCCCTACCATACTGTGGTAAGAATAGTTATCTCAGGCACCACCTGATGTCACTTGATGCGCTGTGGCGTTGAGAGAACGGGAAGCTAATAACTCTAAAAACTCGTTAACCAAATCTTAAAACGTGTTTTCTGAAAAACTATGTCTTATAAATTGGTATCCACGATATGGAGAACTATTTTATAGATTGACTTAATATTTTTTTTATCTTCAAGTAAATAAAATTTATTGTATGCTCAGGGAAAATTCAGACAATAAAACCCAGTATATTTTATTTTTTTGAGCACTTTAAAGAGCGAAAAATGTAAAAAATGGTACTAAAAATTCACATGTCTGCCACTTTTGTAATTTTGAACTATTTGTTTATAATATAGGTATAAGCTGCAAAAAGATTAATATAATTTATAACAATGTTTGGTCTTTCTTATTTTTGATGACATGAGCACAGCATGCGTGCGATGGAGACCGCTTTTCAACGTGATGTCTGACGGCATATTAACACTTCACATTACACTTTTATTCAACAAAGCAAATATTTTCCAACACTTTAAGAAGCAGTAAATAACTGCCACAAAACTCAAGGTGATCATTTACTTTCTTTTATGAAAAAAAAAAATACGAATTTCACCGTGTTTTTTACGTCTAGATGAGAACATGCCCTTAATATATTTTTGATTTGCTTAGTTGTTTTAAGTATTTTCCCACCATCTGGTGTTTTAAATAAGTGCTTAAAATTTTGACAATATTCATTTATATTTAGCCTTATTTAAAGCTCAGATTTAATGAGCTTAAAAGCCTTTTAGCTCCAAAGACATTTTTACACTGTTCACTACTTGAAATCAATTTTCAGATTTTGTAGATAAATTTCAGTGAAATGGGAGCATACAATTGCTTTTATAGAGTAAATTTTTCCAATAACATCATTTTCAATGTCAGTTTTTTTTCTTAGTATTCCGGGACAAATTGCCCGACCTGGCAATCCTATCTGTAGATTGAAACTTCCAAGATTTTATGTATTGCAGTAAATTCCACATAATTTTTTTAAACTTAGATCTATTAAATGAATTTTTTGTATTAATTGAATTAGAAGTGACTGAAATTTTGATAAGCAAACAGATTATATTCCATGTAAGCAAGTTGAAGCTAAATAAACAGAATAAGCAACGATGTGAACAGAAAAAAAAAATTAAAAAAAAAAAACTAAGGCGAAGAAAAGCACAGAAACACACATAAACAAGCAGCTAAAACTATGTTTGTGCGATTTTTAATTAAAAAAGTCAATTGCATTTTTTGTACACATTCATATGCTTACAAGTATGAGCGTGTGTGTTTTTTTTTTTGTGTGTGTCATAAGTGTGTTTGTGCATGCAAATGCATGCGTGCTCGTTGTGAGTCCTTTTGGCGTGTTATTAAAATGATTTATGCGAATTTTCGACAAATAAATGTTACACGCTCTAATTTAGGCACACGCAAGCAATCGCTCTCACTTACACACACACGCATGAACGCACGCAAACACGCACTTTTATTGATGATGCAATTCATTACTTTATATTGCAGTCTTAAAACGTGGCAACGAATTTGTAATTAGCCATAATGGGCCTACATATATAGTAGCACCCTTTCCAGGTTACTGTGACCTGAGGCGGATGGGTTCCAGTGCTTTTTTGCGAAAATTAAATGGTGTAGGAAAAGCTGAGGAAAATGAAAATATTGCCATATGGTTGATGCATTGGAATTTGCAATGAAAAGTTGGCAGCAGCACTTCCGCCAGGTTTTGTTATAAATTTCTATAGGCTCATATGCATATACACATACACACAGCCATCGCTCAAGAAGGGCCGCACACAATAGCATTTACCGTCACGCCAATGTTTCACTCCTACTTCGCATTCGCGCATCGCTTTACTTCCACTCTTCTACACATTGTTCGTTGTGTGCGTTCTGCGAACGCACTCTTGCATGTTTTTTGCATTTCCGGCGCGTGTTCAACATTTCAACATGGCTGCACGGAAACGTAGCATTAACAGCAATCCTTCAGTTATATACATATTTATATTTTCTTTTGCAAATTTTGTTGTTTTTTCGCATTGTGCTCGTTATGCTCCATGTGAGAAAATTTCTATTCTTCTTCTTAAATTAGATGTTGCTTGCGATGAAATAACAGCAAAAAACAAAAACAAAACCGACATGATATCTGCCACTATCATTGTTTTCAATTACCAACGTAATTGGTATTCATTAAATTCAATTCTAATGCAAGGCTATCAGAAGATTCAATCGCCAAGAGTTAAAAGCCTCGTACGGTTTATATGTTTGTGTGTTCAGCTATATTTTCTATAAGCAACGCTTTTAAATGAAGTGGATTTTTTAAATATTTCCAAGGCTTTTAAGGAGAGGGGAAACTTTTATAACATTATCTATTTTTGTTTTCTTACAGAGTGTTTATTTCCTCATTCCAACCATTTCTAATGATTTCACCAACAGTGATGTTAGTAATTTTCATGTGATAACTCACAAACATTTTTATCATAAACAGTTTTATTAAACCTCATCGGTATTATAAATCTAAGTAGAAATCGGTTCGTTTGTATGCGTATTCATTTCTTAATTTATTACAAAAAAATATGATAAAAAAAAAAAAAATTATTTTGGAAAAAATTTGCAAAAAATATTACAGACATCAAAAAATTTTGAGTTTTAAAAATGTTGACTGAATTAGCACACTAGCGAGTAACTACCCTATAGGAACAAACTAACTTGTTTTTAAAACCAACTAATTAAGAAACTAGTTTAAAATAAATTAGTATATGAAGTACTTTGATTTATATTAAGGCGGGATCCACTTCAATTCTTAATAGTTTTTATTGCATTATATATGAAGTAATTGAAATACTACTTAAAAACAAGTGGTTTGTAAGCTACTTTGAATTATATTAAGGCGGCAACTACTCTGATTTGGACATGTTTTAATTGCAAATTTTTATTAGATTACATGTTTATAAATATTTAACCATGTTATTTCATCAAATATTATTAACTTTAGGCTTCACTAACATTTTGTTTCAAAAAGACATATTTTTTTATTTACGACATTGAGCTGCAAGACAGACGTGGTAAACACACTTTAAAACTGATTGACTAACTCAAAACCCTGTGAAACGATTAAAAATTCTTTATTATTTAAGATATTCAAATTACAAATTGGTACTGTTTAGCAAACATTGCACAATTTGGACGACGAAAACGAAACGAAAACGAAAATGGCCATCTCAGCCCTTGAAAGGACTTTGACCGAGCTTCTTATGATCAATTGTGTTGTGTGTGATGTGAAATGTTTGCACACAAATGATCGAGAACTGGACCTACATGTTTTACGCTTGACATGTTTTACACTGGACCTACTCAAGAAGCTTTTCATGGCAGTTTTTACTCTCTGAGGTTTGCCATTGTCTGCAGAGAGGTGACGGGCGAACAGAAAAATTAATTCAATTGAAAAAATTTTCTGTGTCAGATGGAGGATTCGAACCTGGGTTCTCTGGCGTAAGAGTCACACACTTTACCCACTACGCCACGGCCGCCACAATTTGAACTCTGTACGGAAATAGATGCATTGCTTAACCATTCAACTATGATGATTAGACCTGCCATCACATATGCTTCGGTGATTTGGTGGACAAAAGTCAGCCAGAAAACTATTTAGAGGAGACTGGACAGTGTCCAACGGCTGGCGTGTGTTGGAATAACAGGAGCCATACGCACCACTCCAACAAGCGCAATGGAGGCCTTGTTAGTTATGCTGCCTTTGGATTTGGAAATAAAGAAAACGGCGGCGCTAACAGCGCTCAGGATGTTGCGAAATGCTACGTGGCATGGATCAACGGCTCTACATGGTCATGTGCGCATCCTTGATATTGTACAGAGAGATGTCAGAGAGACGTGTATGCCTATGAGACTCACAATATTCTCGAAACTCCATACTAGAGAAACAACGGCCCTGATCTGCAATTATGCGCACTGGTGCACCAAATAAAGAGATACAAAAAGACAATGCTTTTATGCTATTTGTACTGTCAATATTTAGGGAGTGCCGCAATACAACATATTTAGTGAAAGCATCAATCATAACAAAAACATATTCTTTCTTGTCACTCTTGCCAAGCTTTCCACTAGCATCAATGTGAATAGTGTGCCATGGGATTGGAACTTAAGGTATTGAATGAAGTTCTGCATCAATTTTTCCTGATTGTGGTTTTGCAATTTTACAAATCATACACTTATCAATAAATTTCCGAACACACTTTGCCATGTTAACAAACCAATATAAGTCATACAATTTATCAAGGGTTTCTCATAACCTGAATGAAACAAAGAATCATGGACGGAATTGACAATAGACCACTTACACGCTTTCGTTACTATAGGCAAACACCTAGTTCTACCATGGCGTTGAATTTTTCGATGCAATATACCAGAACGAATTTCGTATGTTTTCGTCAAATCATTTCTTATTTCATCTTTATTAAGATTGGAGATTAAATTAGATATTTCTAAATCTCGGTGCTGCTCAGCGCGCATTCAATTATCAGTAAGCTCTGTAATATGAATTTCTTTTTGCTTAGCTATAGTAGCAACAATTATGCCTTTATCTGGCAAAGGATTTCTAGAGAAAAAGTCAGCATGACACAATCTTTTTCCATTCTTATAAAAAACACCGAAATCAAATGCTTGAAGGAATGTCCACCATCTATGTACACGTGGCATCAAATCACGCTTTTTGCGCGAAGATTGAAGAAAATTGCAATCTGTTACCACAGTGAACTTGCGCCCATATAAATAGTGCCTGAAGTGCTTGACAGCATTCACCACTGCCAATGTTTCCAATTCATAAGAGTGATATCTAGATTCAGCACTTGTAGTGCGCTTACTAAAACAAGCAATTACATGTGCCTTGCTTTTTTGTATCCGCATTAAAACAGCACCATAACCAATTGAGCTTGCATCCGTGTGCAACTCTGTATGAATGTCCGGATTAAAAATAGCTAAAGCTGGTGCATTTGTTAAAATTGCAATTACTTTCTGTCTGATTTCTTCATGTGACGGTTGCCAATTTATATCACACTTGCATGAACTGGTTAAGAAGTATAAAGGTGCCATGAACTGTGAACATTTTGGCATGAATTGTCTAAAGTATGAAGCCAACCCTATGAATTGATTTAACTGTGTTACAGTCTGAGGAGGTGGTAATGCGACTAAAGCCTCAATTTTGCTAGGATTTGGACGAATCTATCCATTAGATACCTCAAAACCAAGATATTCTACTTTCTGTTACATAAATGAACACTTCTTCATGTTAAGCGAAAAGCCTGCATCAGTTAATATTTTCAAAACCTTTTAAATTCTATCTAAAGTTTTATCAACATCTGTTGTTCCCATAATGAGTATGTCATCCATATAGAACACTACATGGACATAGTGGACATAGATATAGGTTCTAATGAGTCCACCCAATTCTTGCATAACAGCGCGTTGAAATACAGATGGTGCATTTCGCAGCCCAAAAGGCATTGTTAGATATTCATAATGACCATCAGGTGCGACAAAGGCAGTCTTTTGCACAGAATCTGGATGAACCTTGTGAAATAATGGCAACCATTTAGCCTATCAATCTGATCCGTTATTAAATAAAGATGGAACCGATCAGGTAATGTATTGTCATTTAGTTCTCTATAATCCACACACATTCTATCTGTCCCATCTCTCTTTTTAACCAATAAGATGGGACTAGCAAACGGAGAGAAACTTGATTGAATAATACCTGCTGCAAGAAGTTCGTCAACTTTGCTGCGTACTACATTTCACTCGCTTTCACTTAAACGATAAGGGCGCCTATAAACAGTTTTGTTAGGGTCCTTCAAATTAATTTTCATTGGCTCTACTTTGGCTGGGCTTTTCGGAGTACCTTCAACAAAAAACTCTTTGAGTTCATTCAAAATTGAACAAAGTTTGAACTTAAAGTTCAAAGGAATGTCAGTGTCAATTTTATCTGTCTGATCTTGGAAATTTCTTAATTACAAACATTCACATAACTCAACCGATCAAACCTAACAACATCGGATGTAGTTTGTGCAGAAATACCCTGGCCCAAGATCTCACGACTAATCATTACATTATAACGCAAGGTTGAATCTGGCAAAACGTGAAAAATTATTTCAAGATCAATATCATCAATTTTTAACCGACAAAATTTGAATAGTGCTGTTAACACTGCTTTGACCCATCATTCTTACATTAGTACATTAGTACATTTCCCCCTGATTTTACTAGACACAGATTCCTTTATGATAGAACACTCTGCTCCTGAGTCAAAGTAAAACGAAAATTCCACTTCCGAATGCTGCAAATAACTCATTGGTATGCTGACTGTGCAAAAATTAACACGTTTCACCACATTGTTGCCAGACCCTGTAGAACCCTCTTTTCGAATTGTATAATTAGATGCGTAATGACCAATCTTGTAACATTTTTAACAGACAATTGATATAGTTTTCTTCTGGAAATCCTGTCTTAACCTGCCACATCGATAACTTTTGAGTGATCTAGCAGCTATTGATAGTTTCGGTCGTTTGGCTTCAGGTCCTACTTCATTATGCATGACAGACAGACATGCTCCTCCCTTGTCAACTGTTATAGCCTGAAGCTCGTTAAATAATTGACTTCTAGTAGTTATGGCCGATGTAAATGCCAAACTCCGTATGCGTGGTTGAAACTGAGCAATATGAGCCAACAAAATTGAAACCGACATTTGCTCAGGTGATAAGCCCTTGCATATTGTCATTAGTGAAGTCATTAAAATAGTCGCGTAGGAACCTAAACATTCACCTTGCTTTGGTCTATTATTTTGCAGCTTAATCAAAAATGCTGCTGCCGTCTCCGAACATTCGTACCGCTTAATAATTTCATACTACGTTAAATATATATATATATATATAAATATATAAGGCGTCGTATTTCGGAGCGTATCGACCGCGTTTTGGCAGAAGCTCTGCAATTGCAAAGTCATTGAATTCCGATGTATATAGTTCAACAATTGAATCAGTACAAGCCAATGAGATCATTGGAGTTTCGGAAGATACTTTTTGTGTCCCATGATCGGGCATCTATAAGGTATACTTGCAGCGTTGCATTTAACAAACTTTTTGCAAGCCAAGTACTCGGGACTGCTGCCAGCTACCCTTGTTCAGCAGCAAAAAATTGTCTTATAAAGATTTAAAGAGCATTGTAAGCACTCGGGAACCATAAATAAAACGCAGCAATTAAATCACCTGAGAATGCGCAGCCATCATATCCCCTGATAAAACGCCGAACCGTTGAGAAGAGCCAGTCGTAGAGTAAGCACATCGTGCGAATGCACTCATATTCCGCAGTCATCGGTGGATGCACAGCAATCACCTCCCATGATATCTATTAGCCACGCGACAAGCAAAAGATAAGAAATTTTCGTAAAAATTAAAATTTTTTGTTAAAAATATTGCAAATTTTAAGTAAAATTTCAAGGGAAAATTTATAAATTTCAACAAAAATTTCGTAATATGACCGAAATTTTTAAGTTTTATTAACGGAAAACTATAGTAGACTAAAAACAGTGACTTTTGCATCGTGAAGAGGTACCTCTTGAATCTCTTGTGGATTTTCAGTTTCATACAAACGATAAATTGTTTTCTTGGAAGGCGCACTTTTCACTTTATTTATTTTTTTGAAAGCACGTTGAGTTTTCACTATTGACTTGTTTTGTTGAATGTAAATTTCAACAATTTTAGAGCGTTCGCGTGGCGTGTACTGTTCCATTGTAAGCATTTGCTTGGAATGACGCTTCAAACGCGGTGTCATTAGTCGATTTGGCATCACTGCGTAAAGTTACAGTGTTGCCAGATGGGCGCTTCGAATATTGACAACCCTGTATATACAATACAATTGATGTATTTTATGTATTTTAATAGTAATTCATGTATTTTTATTTATAAAAATATTTTTGTATACCATAAGACCAGCAAAACATATGTTCAAAGTTTCATTAAAATATGTCTGCATTTATTATTAATAATAATAATTCTTATTACTATTATTATTATTTATTTGATGGTGCTATGCCTCCCTAACATCCGTTAACATAGTTGCAGTTATATTTATTATTAAGTCAATGATCAAGCACAACAGAGGTGTTTGGATTGGAGGAAAGTGTGTAGAACTATGAATCGATGGAGTACATGATCGATCTTCACGGTGGGTAAAGAAAGAAACATTTTTTTTTTGTTGATATGAATGCGTTTGTGTTATTGTTGGGAAATGCTTTTGTTTTGCTCTTTCATAGTGAGCAGGAAAACTTATTAATCGCCCACAAGTGCGTTGAAATAACAATGAATGTAACATGTAATAAAATAAATAATATAATAATGCAATGTAATAAAACTTACTGGTGTGAATATTAACGTGTGTTTTATAATTGACTTATGCGATTTAAAATTTTTTGAATTTGAAAGTTATTTTATTAAAAAAAAAAACCATTAAGTTATCTGTGAAACTGTGAAAAAGCTTCGCTTTTGTAGTGTGTCCAACGACGCACCTGTGTTTTTTTTCATATTCTCAACACTATTAACTTTTTTCCGACTCCTTAAACCATAAATCTTGTAAGTTTTTTTAACAACCTTGTCGAATTTCCTCGTTCCAAAAGATTTTCTTCTTTTCTTACGTTTCAAAGTCTAGATTCCATTCTCATTTGTACTTGTTTTTTCACAATAGTCAGCACTCATCATAAGTACGTATTCAATTCTATAATGGCTTTGAAAGTTTTTTATTCTTCACTACTTATATAGTTACAGTAATGTTTGGATATAAAAGTCGATCAAAATGCTCGAAATTCAAATTCTTTATCCGGGAAAGAGTTATATGAAAATATCCCGATAAAAAGCAGTTTCGGGGCATATACAAAAAACCCGTTTAACGAACCTTTGGGGGCTTATCTATGAAACCCGCTATTGTAGAAAATTACATACACATCCTACTCGTATTAATAAAAGAAATTATGTAACTGTAGCTTTTTAAAAATGTATGTTTGTTCAAACCAAAAAAAAAAAAAAAAAAAATAAATAAAAAAATAAATAAATTCATGTTATAAAAAATATGTTCACAATTCAGCTTTTGGTAACCGTTTTGCTCTCAACTATAATTTTTATATTTCTTCTATTGGAACAATTTTCCAAACATGCTGTTAAAGATATGAAAAATATGGGAAACTATTTTACTTACATTTTTTGCGCACTTTACCACTTGCTGCTGTAACTTAATAAACATATTTTTTACAGGTAAAAAAATACAAGACCAAAGGCTGCCAACTTTTTTCGATCCGGATAATTTTGTATGAAATTTTTCAAATGGTTCACAAAAATTTGCAACGAAAGAAGCGGGTAGATTTTTAATCGGGAAATACTTTATACTGGAATTTTCCTGTATATTGGTTATAGGGATTTTTCTTGACCCAACCTTGTTAACTTATTAGAGGGAAAATCCATTCACCAGGGGGCTTATATACAGAAATCATGTACTATACTTTATGTCGAACTTCTCTTCCAATGTAGAAAACATTTCTTTTATAGCATCAACTTCCATTTTTTTGCCGATGAGCCATCGTGAAGCTTCGTACATTCTTCTTTGTGATACTCAAATCATTTATGATATTCTTCAGAACCAGCCTTAGTTTTCCCGAACGCTCAACCTTGGCAATAGCTGCTTTTTACAACTTAATCACTTTGCCGGAATATGAGCGTTGTAACTCCATAAAATGATTTGAACCCACGATTTTTCATGCACAGCCACTGGGAAAGACAAGGTCCGCCATACAATGTAACGAGTGCGGCCAAAAATAGCTTACGAAAAGAGTCATCAATTTTGTTATTATAAATATGCAGAATTACAGTTTGGAGTATTAATATTCTGAATGAAAAAGTTTTTTGCTATATTTTTTGTGCTACTGACATGCCACTTGCAAATTGAAAGTTGACTTGAAAATATGATAAAAATTTGTTTACACTTTGACCTTGCATAATTTTGAATAAGGTGTAAGTTTTAGTATAAAAAATATGCAAAAAATTAACTTGTGTATATATTATGTTTTAGTAAAAAATATTAAATTAAAATCAAACAAAAAAAATTGTAATTGTACCTTAGAAATCTGAAAAATTTTTTCACATAGAATTTAAAAAAAAGGGTTTTTGTTTTTTCTTAAATTTTATTATCCCTAGTATCAAGACTTCCCCATCACGTTCCCAAAATTTAGTTTGACGAAACTAAATATCAACGACTTTACACCCACTTTTCTGGAGCGTGTTTTGCCGAAAATGAGGAATTTTATATAGAAAAACTTTTTTTAAAAAAAAAAAACAACCGACTTCAAAATAACTTCAAAGTAAAAAATAATTTTAAAAATACTTTTCCTTTTAATTTCTTGGTCATATTTGATAATTTATTTAAACATATTATTTTATATGAAATCTTATTATTTGAATTTTTTCTTATTTGTTTTATTATCATAAATATATTAATTTCTTGATGAATACAAAAGCTTTTAAGGTCGGCGCTAATATAATCAGACTTTTTATCAGAAGCGCCAACTTCAACGGCCAACTTCAAATACAGTAGTATCTAGTATTGCGAGACCTATTATTGCCACGCCCAGTTATCGAATACCGCCCACTTTTGTACGGGCACTTCCATGCTTATGATATCTATCTGTTCCCCAAAAATTATGGCAATCAGGCATATGGTTAAGGAGTTATCGATGTACATACATTAAAAAAAAAAAAAAAAAAACTGAGAAAGCGACGAACTTGAGAACCTTCTCCTTTTTGAAGTCGGTAAAAAATAACAACATTTTCACAAAGTACCAAACGAAAATTATAAAAAAGTATATTTGTTTTTTTTTCAAATTTTAATTTGTGTAATATCAACACTACCTTAACACTTTCCCAAAATTTTGTTTGCCGAAACTCAATAATAACGATTTTACGTGCACTTTTCTAGAGCATGTTTTGCCGAAAATGAGCAATTTTTTATGGAAAAATAACAACTATTTCACAAAGTTCAAAACGAAAAATACAAAACAAAAATTGTTTTTTAAATTTTGATGTGTCTAAAATCAACACTTCATCAACACTCCCACAATTTGGTTTGACGAAATACAATAATGATGGCTTTACGCCCACTTTTCTGTAGCATTTTTTTTTCAGAAAATGACCAATTTTGTATGAAAAAATAAAAAAAAATGTACAAACTTTTTAACAAAAAGAAATTATTTTTTTAATAAAACCTTCAAAATTAATCAGCTATGAATTAAAACGTAGTGACAATAATTTTTTCGTTTTTCTTACCACCCTAACAGGGCATTTGCGACTACCCCCACCCAAGTTTTTTCTCGTCTCAGTACGAGAAATCACCACCCGCTTTATTGTCCTCTAAGTGTAAAAAAATGTAAAAAAATAGACAAGAAAAATCAATTAAAATATGTCATGGCAATTCCAAAATAGAAAAATCTACATTGCCAAAAGAGAGAGAAATAGTGGAGGCCAATAATATAATTGTCCCACATATAGAATTTCTAGTGATGAAAGCTCATTCAGTGATTAGTTTCTGTTATCTTTTATCTCTAGTAAAAGCAATATTTAAATTTTATTTTAATTTGAATTTGTAATTAAATTCTACTTAGTAGGTATGCGTTTAAGAAATATTGTAAAATTAATTTGTTAAAACAGCCTTATTGTTTAAGTAGGTCTAAATCTAAAATATAAAGAAAGACTTCAACATGATTCAAAAAAGGAACTGTGTGTACCAAATGTTATTGGTCTGGGATATTTTTTTGGGTAAATATACAAGATTACCGATTTCGGTTATATGGAAGGTGGGCGTGCTAGTATGCCGATTTTGTTCATTTTTACACAAACTATTTATAGCTACAAAAGAACTATGTGTAGCAAATTTTAATGCTCTTTGATAATCTTTTGGCTAAATTTACCATTTTACCGATTTCGGTTATATGGGAGGTCGGCGTGTTGGTCTACCGATTTGGTTAATTTTTACACTACCTTTTTATAGCTATAAAATAACTACTTACCAAATTTTATTCATCTAGAGTAATTTTTTGGGGAACTATTCCATATTACCGATTTCTTAAATTTTTTTAAACTTAAATTTTGTGATACTAAATTCTTTATCGTAAAACTCATTCTCACAAAATTTCATGATTCTAGGACAAGTCCTATTTTTGGCCACTCGCTATATGGGGTCATTACACTATGCGCCATGGTGAGTGCCAATACCACGGCAGGGCCAATGTTTTTCTCTGAGTAGGCCAGGTCAGAGAGGGGGTGCGCTAGAGTAGAGCACAATTTACCCCTTGGCTGCAAGCTTACACTCGATGGACACCATCCTTAGAGCCCAGAGTTAAGAGGGGATAGATCCTAGCTTGATGCACCACAAAAACCTATACAATATGGGTGACCCTACCAGAAGCTTCCGCTCCCGTTGTCATAGCTTCTTGTGTCATTGCAACCTAAGCCTCTTTATCACGTCAAGGTGACTATCCTTTATAGAGGATTATATAATTAATTAATAATATAATTAATTATGTTTTTGCCTTTAACACCAAACCTGTGTTTCCTCTAAAGATTTCTGTTGAAAGTATTGGGCTGAAACTTTTTCTCTTGCATAATTATAATATGTATATTGCAACTTTGTTTTTTCAACGACTTTCAGCTTAATTTGGCAGCTTCATTTAACTAGGATGCCAATTTTGCAAATGAAAAATTTTATTATGCCTGATTATGACAAAGATACCGAATAAACTGACAAAATTAAACCAAACTAGATTTACACAAACATTCAGACACATCGAAAACACATACATACACACACACACACAAATACACAAACTCATAGCTTTTAATTACACGTGTGATGTTGGGATGAAAAAAAAAAGTAATTTTAATGTGCTACATGACGTTGTTGTTGTTGTATAGAAGAAATAATGGTGAGCTACAAACATAATGAGCTACGTAATTGTCATGCTTCCTTTTTTATTACTCGAAACTACGGATGACCACCCTTTTTTGTTGCCGCTGTTGTCCTTGTGTAACTCTCTAGAAAAGAGCAAAATAAAAAAATACTATATTATTGTAAGAATAAGCAGCAACACGAATAATTATATCAGTTGTACTGAAATGTCCTTTTGTACAAAAATAAGTAACAAAAAACTTAGTATAGCACAGAAAAAGCAGAAAAAAAGTAATAACAACAACAATCATAAAAATAAAATAATGTTTTATTTTCACAATAACATTCGTACCATTACACATGCACGCACGCATACAACAACATTCCCACGCAATACAAATGCAGATCTAACAAAGATGTTTGTTGATGCATGGATGTATGTTATTATGTTTGTGCGTGTGTGTTGTTATTTGTATTTTTGTGCTATTTTAGTCTCTGTAGTGCTCTTTGTATGCTTGTATGGGTGAGTGTTGCTTTTACCCATTCTGTTTGATTTTCGGATAATTATTTTGTTTGTTTCCGGTTTATTTTTTGACATTTTCGCTTTGCTTTTGTTCTTTATTAAACCTAAACATCAACAAAGGTAATTCTGAAAATTACAATAACATCAAAACTAGCAAACATGTTCTTGCTTGAAAAACAACTAAGAAGAATGCTTTGGGGCCGTTATAATATTTCATCTGAAACATTCTCATTTGTCAGAATTTCCATCTCTGCCACACTCCCCCCTCCCCACCATCACTACGCTCTGCTCATCTGCTCGCAATTGTGTAATATAGAAACAACGTGTATATATTTACGTGTGACTAAGGCTAGAAATTACGGTCTGTCGCAATTCCTACATATTACATCCCCCTACTACAACTCGTCCCTAGCAATTATTCCATCTACAATCCTAGTGACCCCAACTAAAGAACTGTATAAACGTTGCTGTAGCTGTTGCAGAATTCAGCCCCTGTGTGACCATCACGCCTTTTAATATACTTGGAACAATGCGAACATTAACAAAATTCGTTTTTTTTTTTTTTTTTTTTTGTATTCAACAACCAACCGTGACAGTGGAACAAACCTTAGCAACACAAAACACTGAAAAATTTAGAAAAAATAAAAAATATGAAAAACAACAATAACGTAGCTTCTTCTCTTCTCCCAAGCTCAACTTAAGCTTAAATTTTAACTGCTGTTTATTCTAGCTGCCCAAATTTATCAACAATATATTATTTAATTTAATTTTCTTTGCTATCTGCTGCTCATATTATTTACAGCCACCCAAAGTAACAGCCTCGCCTATAACTATGCTACTGTCTGTACTATTTCTGCTACTTACTCACACTATTTTTCATTCTTACACAAGCAAGCCGCTTAACTACAGTTCACTGCGTTGTTGCCAGCGTTGTTGCGTCCAAGTGACGCTGGCTAACTTCGTTCCACTCCCCGTCGTTCTTTACTACATCGCTATAGACCAATCCTCATGATGGCCGTAATGAAGTTTAATGTTTCAATTAGAAATTGTGAAGGTCCTTTTTCTAGTTTATTGCGTTGTATGTTATGGCCACACCAACAGTGGTCGATAGCAACAAAAAATTAACTAAAAGTTATTTCTATATTATTTTGAAATATTTCATCATTTATTTTATCTTTTTCTACAGGAAGGTCGTCTACCAGCAAACATACCGGCCTTAGAGGAGTTATCAGCCGATCATACTTTGGTTGATCAAAAATCTGGCAACATTGAACAAAGTAAGTAAAAAAATTTTTAAGAAAATCATGATTAGCAAAACTAAAAACAACTTCAGTTGAAAAAATAAGTCGGGACCATTCTCAATTAATTTTTTTTTTAAATTTAGCTCATAATGGAAAAAATCAGACAAAAATGTTGAAAGCATACTTAACATACATGCTTCACGTGTAACTTTGCCATTATTCCTGTTTACAAAAGAAGGTTAAGTGGAAGAGAAATTCTTGATTACCACCCCCTGCACTTTCACCCAGCATGCATTTTTTAAACATGCGAGGGCAATTTGAGAAGTTAGTGACTTTGAATTTCCCGCATAGAAACTATAAATGGAACACTAGTCCTGTAAAGACTATTGTCAAATTTTGAACAAGCTGCGTTATTTACAGATCTATTCTGGCAAATTAACAATAGTAAACCGGTATTTTTTATATTTCTATGTCTTTGTTGTAATTTTTAAATTCAAGACAAAATTTGAAGCTTAAAAATAATAAATTTCGAAAAAATTGTCAAATTGTTGACAAATTTTTGAAGTTTTCTGAGCTTCAAATTTTGTTTTGAAATCAAAAAAATTACAACCATCACATATAAATTTGAAAATTACTGGCTTACTATTGTTAATTTGCCAAAATAGGTTTGTTAGTCTGTGTTTGACAGCCATTGCAAAATAGAAAAAAGTTAATTACATGCGCTCTCAAGATTTTTTTTTGCGTAAAAAGCCATAACTGAAACCATGGAAAGGCTAAATAAATAATATCGGGACTCTGAACCATTAATTTCAATGGCTAAAAAATGGCTAAGTGTGATCGTACTACCCGTTGTGGTCATACACCGAGAAAAAGCTTATGTTAAATTAAAAAAAAACCTAGTATAATTTATAAGCTGACTTTGGCAGTTTTCAGCCTTCCAAGTACTTCATTCAAACGCATAAGTTTTACATATAACTTACATAACTTACATTTACATAACCAAGTGTTTGATAATTTAGATATTATTTTAAAAAAAAGTTAAGTTTCAAATATATAACTTTTTTCCGGGTTTTGGTATTTTTTTTTTTTTTGTTGTTTTTGTAGCGAATCTTTCTACGCCTCACGTTCTGTAATTTGCTTGACTAAAATCGACATTACATAAAACTTTTCTTCTTCCGACACCGTTTTTCTTAGAAATTTATGGCTTTTGCTGCTTGCGTTTATTATAACAAGAACATTAAACTAAATTAAATATCATATATAAAAATTATTCCATCGCCCTCCGTGGGGATTTGAAGCCGCATCCACCGATTAAGAGATCATTACACAACACATCAAGCCAAACTCATTCGTTACGCAGTCATTGATTCAATATTAATTACAACTGAAGCTAGGCTGCAGCACAACACAATAATCTATTAATAGATTTTTGTTGTATGTCTTTCAATAGATTACTGTGATATACTGCATATTTTAATATAGCATCTCTTAACATAGCTGTAGTTATATTAGCAAACAGTAGCAAGGCTGTTTGGATCAGTGGGTAGAGTGATAGACTGGCCATCGAAACTTTCACGATCGATTCCCACTGCGGGCAAGGAAATTTTTTTTTCTTTTTTTCTTTTCTTTTCGTTGATGAAATGTTATAAAATTTACTGGTGTAAATATTAACGTGTGTTTTTTAATTCACTTTATGGTATTTTACATTTTTGAATTTAATAGTTATTTTATTACAAAAAAAAAAGAAAATAATCTGACGCACATGGATTTTTTTTTGCAGAAAATAGCTCAAAACTATGCTTAAGCCATCCATGCTAGTTTTTTTATAATTTTGTATATTTGAATTTTGAGCTTAGGTGAATCAAATATTTTTTTTTTGGCAAGGTATCGAAGTGTGTTCTTTTAAAGCAATGTGTTCGCAACAAAATGGAAATTTAAGCAAATAAAAACACAACTATTTTCCGTATGGAAAAAAGCCGAAGCTCAAAAAAGCCCGACTTTTATTTATAAGACCTTTTCCTGGTTTTTTTTTAACTAACTAACAGGCTGTCGACTCGTATGTCTTTGATCCCTGACAATCACAATAAAATTTATTCTGTTTTAAAAACATTTAAAATAAAATCAGTTTTATACACAATTTATTAAACAATTGTTTGTATTGGACAATAAATTGCTTGGGTGAAAGCTTATAAATCCCATACAATTCTCTTTACTCAAGCCGACTTAGGTGATTTAACTATTGCTTTTTTTGTCGGTGCACTAGCACAAATGGCGCCTATCATTTAGGTCGCCCAAAAGAGGATCACGATGTAGAAAAGCAAGCCTACTGAATTTCAATTTCATAAAAACAAAGCAAGACCTGTGCCTTGGCCAAGGTGGTACTGTAGGCCAATAAATAATCGTTTTTTGGGATGAATGTGGAGTTATTTACATCGATTTCCTTGTAAAGAGTAAAATATTATTCACAGCTGTTGAACAGATCTGACATTGATTTGAAGCAAAAATTATTGATTTGATTTGGCGAAGAAAGAAGTGCTTTTCCACTATGACAACGCACAGGCACACGCGTCTGAAGTCGCAATGGGAAAAATCCATAAATTGGGCGAGGCACTGCCATTCACCATATTTTCCAAATTTAGCCCTCTGTGACTAAAATTCGACTGCGAATGGCTCGGCGGCTAAAAAAGCGTCTATTTTGGGCACATTGATAAAACCAATATTTTGGAAGGAATAAAAAAAAATTTAAAAACACTGAACTCAATGTATCTATCTAAAAAGAGGCGATGTTGTGCAAAAAACACTTTTTTAATAAAGTAACTGACTTCTCAAATTTCCCTCGTATGCATTTCATAAGGCGGAATGTTTTCCGTAGCCTTTTTCAGAAATTCATTTCATTTCATTTTTTTCATTTATTCAAAATTCATTTGAATATTGTTCAAAGGAAGATTTTTTTTTGGCATGCAAAAGAAGGATAAGAGTCTTGAAAAAAAAGCTGAGCTTGATTCAATTAATAATTTAAATTTTAATTGAATTTAAATGTTATTTGAAATATCTTCTAGAAGAATCGTAGTGTATTAGAATGCCTTTTGAATGCTCCTTTCGAGACGGCAAAGAAGAAGCAAAATTGTATATATGGAATGTCATCTGGAAGCAGTGACCACAAGAATGCATATCAAATTTGTTAAAAATTGTTCTGGGTATACTCGTACATGACTCTTCATTTTGTGGCAGATATGTTTGTGTACACGAACGCAAAAACACATACACTACAATTCTATCGCATAAAAAATAAACACAAACATTATTTTTCTGTACCGACAGAAAAACATACAGTAATGTTTGGAATGTTGGCGTATTAAGTACTCAACACATGCGGCACACAGTAATGCGATTGGTACAAGTTAGGGGGATAATATTATTTTGTTAATTTTGTGGTAGTTTCCTATATTTAGGGTATATGAAAGTACAAAAAAAGTATTTCAGAAATTCCGGTGAAGTGGGCGTGGCAGCTGCCATACAGCTGAAACACAGTTTGCTCTATATCTCAGGAATGCGATAAGCTTATCGACAGTAAAATTGACTACAGACGTCTAATATGTGATTTTGCTCAATATCTTAGAAAGGAGATAAGCTACGATAAAAATATTAAACGTAGTCGTTTAATATGTGATTTCCAAAAGCGTAAAAAGTTTCGGCACGATTGGAAAAGTGGGCGTGGTAGCTTCCATACAACTAAAACACATTTTGCGTAATATCTCTGAAATGGGATAAGCCACGATAACAAAATCAAACGTAACCGTTTAATATGCAATTTCCAAAAGCGTAAAAAATATTTTAGCACGATTGGACAAGTGGGCGTGGCAGCTGCAATACAACTTAAACACATTTTGCGCAATATCTCAGAAATGGATAAGCCACGACAACTAATTGCTAATTTCCAAAAGCACCTTCCATACATATGAAATATATCTTGGCCCATAACTAAGAAATGTAAAAAGCTGAGATAACGAAATTTACTTAAAGTTAAAAATTCTTAATTTAAGATTTTATTTTTTCTTATTATTACATTATTAAGAATGGGACAACAATTCGACAACAAAGAATCGCTCTCAGAATCGTATCATTCATCACTAGTTGAATCATCATTAATAAGAGGAAAGCGAGATTGTCGCATGGCTGTTATTTCTGATTCAACAGCAGGAATAAGAAAAACTAATACGTCCGGATCTAATGAGCGGCATATTCAATAAATCCATATTTGTATTATCTCTTGAGCTTTTACGTGTGTTTGTCAACCGAAAATGTCTACAGTCTTTGTTACAAGCCTCTTGTGCTTTCTCGGATTTGACAATTTTTTAAAAACCGAAAAAATTAGCTGGTTAGAAAAAGGTATTTAAAAAAAAAAACAAGTAGAACAAGCAGCGAAGAATATAATGTAAGGAGATTGCATGTTGCTCCCACTCTCTTAAGTAATAATTGCATACCATATTTCTTTAATAATTTTTAATTCATTGTCATTTGAGTTTGAGCAGAGTGTGTTTTTATTTTATACCGAGCAAATTGAACGCCTTAAAATCAAAGAAAAAAGTTATTGTAAGACTCTAACCAAAATATCTGTACCACAATGAAAAGATCATTGCAATAATGATTAATTCTTTAACTATGCAAGTGCTGCATCATCGAAACAAAAGACTGAAGCTCTTTAAAGCTAAATCACTGAAACAAACTTTGCCGTGAAGATAAAATATTTACTATAACGATTTAGTTCTTTGTTAACAAGGAATTGAGAAAAGTATGTAAAATCAGCAACTTTTCTTTGTTTTTTTTTTTTGAGAGTAAGCTTCATTGTTTCAAAGACAAAGTCTGCTACTTTGAAGAATGTTTTCTTCGAAATCATATTTGTATACGTAGAATAAGAAAATCGTGTGCGAGTGCCAACATTGAGTTGTAAGAGTAAAAACACACAAGTTAATATTCACGACAGTAAATTTTATTACATTTCATCAGCTAAAACAAAAAGAAAAAAAAAGAAAAAAAAAATGTTTTGCCCGCCGTGCGGCATTGAACTTGGAATTTTTGGTGCCAGTCCATCGCTTTACACACTGATCCAAACATCCTTGCTTCTGTTTGCCGACATAACTGCAGCAATGTTAACATATGCTGTATTAACACATGCAGTATGTCACAGTATTCTGTTGATAGCTATACAACAAAAAAATCTATTAATTGCTTCAGTTGTAATTAATATTGAATCAATCACTCTGCGTAACGAAGGAGTTTGGCTCGATGCGTAGTGTAGTGACTTCTCAATCGCTGGTATCGGCGGGTGTGGGTTCAAATCTCCACAGCAGGCGAAGGCAGGATTTTCAATTAGATATTTAATTTAGTTTAATTTAATGTTCTTGTTATATTAAACGCAAGCAGCAAAGAGAAGACGAGAGAAGCCATCAATTTCATGAAGCCATGTACAAAAAATCAAGGATCTAACATTCTGCGTCTTTGCCGTAACGAATAAAAGTCTTTGTGCCAAAGTACATTTTCTTTACATTTACGACTTTTCCATGCTTTTTTAAAGACGTATGTCTTTGCTACAAGAATTTAAGTTTTTGATTCAAAATATATTGTTCTTGGGAGTATAACAATCTTTGTGTCTTTGCCGTAACGATGTTTTGTCTTTGGGCGCAATCTAAGCAATAAAATTCTTTGTAGCAAAGTGCATTTTCTTTGGTTTTACGATTTTTTCCCTGGGTGTAATGTATGTATAGTATATATTTTAATACGGCCATGTTTTTTAACTTAAGGGGAATATATTGTTTTTATTCCGTCTAAAACGTCAAAAAGGAGGTGTGGCAGGTGTAGAAAAGTATATAGTATATTCCGGATCAGCATCACCTCCTGAGTAGATTTAACCATGTCTGTCTGCCTCTATGTCGTTACGATTACAGTCGTTATTTGAAAAATATGTCAGAACCGGGTTTTTAAATTAAAATAAAAAACATTTTTAGGACTATCAAACAGGTTAAATTACAAGACAACCATAAGTTTGCGCACTTTGGCACTCTCAGAGCTTAAAGTAAACATAATAGTGCTGGAATAAAAAAAAAAATTTATAAATGTTAGATATCTCCTTTTTCAAAAGGTTTTACCAAATTTTCTGTTTTTACTAAAAAAAAAAACTTGATTTAAGCATTTTTTTTTTATTTTATTTGTGTTTAATTTTTTTTATTTCAGTGTAAAAATATTTTGTGATGTGTTCAGAATATTAAAACTCCTCGTACAGTCTCATTGACCTCAAATTCGACACCTTTCATACAAAACGGTCTAAGCCTGGTTTTTACAGGCATTTTTATTACTATCATATAGATTCAAAAAAAACTTTAAAAAAAAGTTGCACAACTTGGCGCTTCCAGGACTTAAAGAAGACATAATAGTTATTGAAAAAAAAAAATGTTCATATATGAGGTATCGCATTTTTTTATTTTCCCAAAATGTTTTGCAATATTTTCCGTTTTTACGCATATATATCCTTAAAAAATGTTTTATAGCGCCAACATTTCGTTATTGAATTTATTTATTTCGAGAGAACATATCATATTTATGAAGCCTGCCAGTTTCCAACTCTTTTGGATGTTGAAAAATATTTTAAGCATATAATTAAGTATAATTAGAAAACTCGTCAGCTTACTTACTTACTTAGTTGGTCGTAACAACCCGTGTCCGGGTTTCAACCGACCTCTAGTTTTCATTGGGCAGTAGTAATGTGGCGGGACCCAAACCCTGCGCACATTCCATGTTTAAGGTCTATGGAGTGACCCGCCGCTCAAATTAGCCGTCAAACTGACGGATGCCAGTTTGCCGTTGCCCAGGGAACACCACGTGGAGGTTTGAGTCGACTTGAGACGATTTCGACATGGATAATGCTGGCCTCGCCAGGTTGAGGCGGTCAGACACGTTGCCATGTGAAGGTTCGCCCCCTGTTCCCTAAAAACTCGTGAGCTAAAATTTCAAAATTATTATTATTTTGGACAATATTCAACCATTTTAGTATTTTTTGTAGAAGCAGAGGTAAATATTTGTAAATAATTTGTTCCCATACACCAATGGATATTTTTAAGAGTCCTACATGTTCAGAATTTAGAAATTAGATTTCGAATTTTTCCCGTCTAGCATGCAGTTTTGCATTACTGTGCGGCACACAGTAACTCCTAGCCTATGTTACGCTCTGTTAAGCGTACCAGGAAACGGAGAAGTGCGTCACGGGAATTTTTGTTATCTAAAAATTGTAGTCTGTAACTTTTCCATTAATAGTTAAAAGAATAAAATTTTGGAAAATTTATCGTTCTCGAATTTATCAAAAATTTTAATTAAAAAATTGCAAAAAATTATTTTTATCGATAATTTATCGATAGTTAAAATGATATTTTTAGAAATTATTGATGAGTTATTGTTTGTGATATCATTTGTTATAATTAATCGATTATCAAAATGACAAAACTTCTCGAAAACTAAAACGATATTTAAGCTCTCTGCTTTACTTCTCTCTAGTAAGAAACTACACATACGTTTATTTTATTTAGCTTACACTACGGAATGATAATGTTCGTGGTCATTTTTTTGCTGTCATATTATGTTGATTGTATTTACACGCTACATATACCTTTATGAGTAAAGTAAATGAGTAAAGTCATCTATGATACAAAAAGTTAATGTACGGTTCTCTCAACTCTACGGTACAGTACCTCAACGTACGCTACGTTAGCGATTATTGCACTGATCAAAAGCATAGAATACTAGTCCTTAGACAGAATTGAGCGGACCTCCTTAAAAAAAGGATTTTAAGAGAAACTCTTTTTTCTCTAAGGTAATGAGTAGCTTATTTGTATTTAGGTACTTTTTAAGACTTTATCTTAAATAGAACTCCTTGTATCAACTGTCTTTGACAATCGTATAATCATCTTTATACATAAATTGCTAATTTCTTAATACACACAATACAGAAGGAATTTAAGCACAGCTATATCAGTTCCTGTATTTCGCACAACTCACTATCGAAATTTCTATTCAATCTTATCCTGTAGACTGTTCAATAGACACCCTATAGGCATAGGACTTGAAAGAAAATTATCTGTTTTTCTAAGAAAAATAAAGCAGTGGCTTCTTGATTGTGACCACATGGCATTTTAAGTTTTGTTGCGCTCCATTCTCTAAAATTTGTATTTATAATACTTAATATATATTTTATAACTTATTTTTACATTTTATTATGTTTTCATCATTAATAATCACCCCACATCACACTTTAAAATAAACACAAAGAATTAATTTAAAATATTAAAACATTGAAGTGGCATTTAACACTATTTTTTCCAAAATATCAAATGTCTTATACTATTCTTAAAATCTTAATGGACTTAAACTATATTATCTTTGTTAAGCATTTAAAAATAAGAATAAAGAATAAATAATAATAATAAAATAAATTAACACATCTAGAGGACATAACATAATAGTTTGATCAAAGTCAAATCTTTTCAGCTCAATCTTTGTCTATCATTATTTGCATGACCTAGAATTGGAATGAAAATCTTTCTCATAATGATGAAGAAAAAAAAAAATGTGAAATAAATACACTACATCATCAGTGACAATAAGGAAATAGCAGTATTTTTAAAAATATTGCCAGAAAAAACTTTTCTCTGTTTTTTTTTTTATCACCAGCACTTACGCAACAACCTGTTCGACTACGTGCTGCTGAAGAAGTGAAAAACTTTGTCATATCCAAACGTTTGTCCGCACTTTTCCGCTACGTTATTTTCTTGGTTTATTTGTTGTTTTTGTGCGATTTTCCCGCCTACGGCTTACCTGTGAGTGAGTGGCTAGGATGAACAGAAAAAAAAAGCAAAAAAAAATAGACAAAATATATAAAAACTTTTGCTAAGATTTACAGCCGAAGAATAAAGCGAAATAAGGCAGTAAACCAGAAAAATAACAACAATTTCCACCACAACAACAACAACAACAATGTTACACGTATAAATTGATTGTCAACACAGGAAGAAAGGAAATGCTAACAAAAGGATAGCAAAGAAGAAGAAATAAAAAAAAAAAAAAAATACAAAAAGATTTCCTTAAAAGTCTTGCGATCAAAACTATTAAAGTGCAGTAGAAAGTGGTAGTAGAAAAAATAAAAGTTTGCGGAGAGTGAACGAAAAAGACTTGTATAAACTCGTATTGTAAATATAAAAATATCGCATTAATGCCTACGGTTATGACATAATTTGTGATTTATTTGCATGGCACACACCAACCAGCCAAATGCCACCCACTCTTTACTTGTTGTAATTGGGATTTGGTTAAAATGTGTCCTTTTGTTCTTGTTCTTTTGTTGTTTGATAACTTTTAGTTATTGTTTTTGTTGTTGTCGTTCCTTTTTGTTATCATAGCACTGCCATTAAGCCCAACTAACTGTCAGTTAAGAAATCTGAGTAATTTTTCAAAAGCTTTGCTTGAGTGCCCGCCGGACGAGGAAGTGAAACTATTTCAAAAATCCTGCTAAGCAAAAATAAATAAAGAAAAGTTAAAAAACCTACAAACGCACAAAAAAAGAAAAAAAAAAAATTAAACCAAAATAAAAACATTTCTTGTTACTTCTTAAGTTAATCTGGAAAATGTTGTGAAAATTATTAAGTTTGGCCAACTTTTGGCGAACTTTTCTGTTCGCTGTATGTTTATATTTGCTGTTTTTTTATTGGCTTAATTTGATTGCAGTTTTATTGTCCGATTTGCCGGCACCCACAAGTTCAATAATATTTGATGCGTTATTTTATTTGAATAGCAATAAAATGATGCTAAATAACTTACAGAACTAACTAGAAGACAGAATCCCCTACTTGAGGGTTCTTAAGGTTAAGCTCAATGACCTGAGTGTTAATTGATTTGAATAATTGATTTGAATTCGATTTGAATTTTATTGAAATCATAAACCCTCCTACAACTCTTGATCTAGCTTGTATCAGATAAGGAATGCACGAAAAAAATACTTCATACATTTTTTTTGTGCGCTTATATAATAATACCAACTGCACCGGGCCTCCGTTGCTACCCTTCTCAGCGAATATAATATTTATACGTACAATTGAAATGTTGTTTGTCACATAAATATCTCTTTAAAAATATTTGTGTTTCTTTTTTATTATTATCAATATTGTTTTGACATTTTGTATCATTGACTATGTAATTAAAATTGCTTCAAATTAATTAAAAAAATTTCTGTTAAACTTATTTCTAAATAATTCTACAGCATCATAAAATATCTATTACTGCAATGTGAAATGTTTGTAAATGTTAAAATAGTCTTTTAAGGCAACCAACGCCACCTGTTGGAAGATTTTGTGATTATACCAAACTATATTATTATATTTAAATTTAATATTGTTGATATGAGAATGATAAACAGGAAAAACAACATTTTTGAAAATATCTCTACCCCACCGCCTATCGAGTTCAAATTTTGCCAAAGACTTAATATTATGCGGTGTGAATTTGTGTTTAATTGGTCGATTAATAATAATTTTCGAAAAGCTAGCTATTTCTTTTTGTAGATCAAGTAGGAAACTAAATGTTTTAGTCCCTAGATATGTTCTCATTAACTACAGCAGATGGTTCTTCGTGAGCGCAATCAGATCGTGGAATTCTTTACCGACTAACATTCAATTTGTTTCAAATAGTAATATCTTTAAGCATTTTGCTTATAAGCACTTTCTTTTTTCTTTTCTCTTCTATAAATACTCATTTCTAAATGTTCCCCTAATCTTTTTTATTTCTCTGAGCAACACTCCTACTCAACGTTTCTTGGTATAATTTTTAATACTGTTACTTACATGATTTTTAAAGTTATTCAATTCTGAACCTTTATAATTTTAATATTGTACTTTATCTGAATGTTGTTATTTATGGTAACTGTTGCAATTTCCATTGCCAATGTGGCGTTCAAAAGAGTAAATCTTATTTTTCATCAATAGGGCTCAATAAATACAAATATAAATGTGAATATAAGGTTTATAGCTTCACTGGTTTAGCTGTGCTGGTCAGACATACATACACACCAACGTTATTATATATTAAGATAAAGCTCTCGGCTTTTACGCCCCATGAGCTTACTTACTTACTTAGGTGGTAGTAACAACCCGTGTCCATGTTTCGGCTGATCTTACCAGCTCTCGCCCTCGGAGTATTTGTGTCAAGAAATTTAATTCTTTCTTCCAAATATTTGGAAAATGTTAAAGGCCCGAAAAATAAGCTTGGAATTTACACAAAAAAAAAAATGTATTGTATACAGCAAAGAAGTGAAACTTCCTATCCGTGAAGTTAAGAAGTGAAAATTCTTCTCTGTATACACTCTTTCTCATCTAAAATAAGAAAGATTTTAGTGTATGTGTCAAAGAGAAAGAGATAGAGCGAGAGAGAGAGAGTGAAAGCTCTCAAAAGAAAAATACAATACAAAATTCGATAAAAACTATTTCGTTTATTCAACATTTACACAATAATTGATTTGTGCTTCAATTGAAAAAACTGACATTTATCGTTTGTGATAACTAAAATATGATACATATGCCCGTCATTCAAAATTTTTGATATAACGTAAAAAATAAGCATCTATTGCAGTTCCGGATTTTGTTGTTAATTCGTTGGAATTGTTATTATGTGCAAACGAAATTTTTCGTGAAGAAAGTTAGTTAGCGGTAAAGAATCCTTTGACGCCAAATTTACATTAACATCTTCCCCGAGGAAGTTGATTAGACTTTGCAGAATGACGTTGAGCAACACACGCAGCTCCGTCAAGGTAGGAAATGATCTCACCGAAACCTTCAATACCAAAAGAGGTTTCAGGCAAGGCGATCCACTGTCTTGCGATCTCTTTAACATCATCATGGAGGGGATCGTACGAAAGGCCGGTGTGCATCGTAATGGCACCATTCTCTACAAAGGCGTCCAGCTCCTTGCGTACGCTGATGATATTGATATTGTCGGCAGAACCAAGAGAGATGTTACCGCTGCTTTCGCCGCTATCGAAAAGGAATCAGCCAAAGTGGGTTTGACGATAAATGAGGGCAAAACAAAATATATGCTGTCTACAAACAAGGGAGCTCGGCGTTTAGACTCCCACGTTTCATCCGGCAGCTATAACTTTGAAGTAGTCAAGGAGTTCGTTTACCTTGGCACCGCCATTAATACCAAAAACGAAATCAGCCTGGAGATAAAGCGAAGAACAATAATTGTTAATAGGTGCTACTACGGGCTCAGTAAGCAACTAAGTTCCAAAACCCTCTCTCGATAGACAAAACTAACACTCTACAAGACGCTCGTTCTACCTGTGCTGCTTTATGGCGCTGAGGCATGGGTAGTTTCGCAAACTGACGCAGCCGCTCTGGGGGTGTTCGAGAGAAAAGTTCTTCGCAAAATCTTTGGTCCTGTTCGAGTCGGCGATGACTATCGCATCCGAATGAACCACGAGCTGTATGAGCTCTACGATGACATTGACGTAGTTCGTCGTATAACTGTGCAGCGACTACGCTGGCTGGGTCATGTCCATCGTATGAACGACGAAGCTCCAGCGAAAAAGATGCTCGAGGCGAGGGTCGCTGGTCAACGACGACGAGGGAGACCATGCCTCCGATGGATGGACCAGGCTGAGGAAGCCCTAACCGCACTTGGTGTATCCGATTGGAGAAGGCGCGCGCAAAGCAGAGGCGCCTGGCGAGAGCTGATGAGGTCGGTTGAAACCCGGACACGGGTTGTTACGACCAACTAAGTAAGTAAAGTAAGTAAGTCTTCCCCGAGGATCATAGAGATTTTATCTTCGCTTCTACCAAGAGCATCAACACCTGTTTGACTGAAAATCAGTAGGGAACGATGTATAAAAAAAAAAAAATTAAAAATGGTGGAGAGTGTTGCCACTTTATTTTTTTTGTATTTTTTTTGTATTTTCTTTTATTTTATTTTTTTTTTTTTTGTATTTATTTTGTATTTGCGGCGTTTAATTCAATTTTTGAAAGTATTGAAGTATTGTTTTTATATTTTCAATTGCCAGTATCCTGTTGAGTTTATCGATAATTTTTGTTTTGTTTTTATTTACAGATTCTAACAGCTGTGAGCTTTGAAACATAGCATATGTGGCAACAGGTACAGCAATAAATTTTTCCGCCATTTCTCATAGTGCTGTACGAACTTTGTAAACAATAAATTCATTTTTATATTTTTGCCAAGTAAAGGGAATTTCGTTTAAATTTAGATTTAAATTTAGATTTTTGAAAAAAAATGTATGTGGCTTGTGTTTTCTATGTTGTTGTTACAAATATCGGCTGAAATTAGCCCTTGCGATTGCCCTTCTATTGTATGTCATGTCGTGAACTTTCGTAGAGCAGATCGTTTGATGTTCTCAAGTGTCCAGTCTAAATCTGATTTATTTTGCTTTTACTATTCATTATGGATGTCAAATGGCCACAATCTTCCGCCACTTTCTACGATCTTTTTTTTTTTATTCCACTTTGTAGATACGATGTCAGAAGTAAAAAATTTACTTTCAGAAGTTCAGATTCTGAATAATTGCTTTAAATTGTTTTTATTATTATTAATCACTACAATTACATTAAAAAGTACAAAATGTTAAAAGTACAAAAATATGAATAAAAAATTAAATTGTATTTAAATATGAGTATAAACAATTTCAATTAAAATCGTATGAAATGAAATCCTATACTATATATCGATCCGATTTGTTCAATACTCCACAAGTAGATATATGAGAGAATATGTAAAAAATGTTGACTAGTATGGGAGGTGGGCGGGTTTGTAGGTTTAAATTTGATAACAAATACACACAAAATAAATTTTTTTATGTAGCTCATATAAATGTAAGCCATTTTAGAGCCTTTTAATGGTGTTAACCATAGTGAGTTGTATGGAAAGTGGACGTGTTCCAGTGCGGATTCCAAATATATTCAATACTGCACATCGTTGGCGGTACACAAATATCAGTACCAAGTTTTATCCAACTATCTATACTCCTTCTCCTGCTAATGTACCCTGACTTGTTTAAGTGTAGGGTCTAAAAAGTGTCAATTTCAAACCCATATTAAAAACTTATTTAGATGTCTCTTCTACCATGATCTTTTTACAATATATCACAAGTTTGAAAAAATTGTAAAATTATCACACCTTGTTTATTAGTTGTATAGGCAAGTAGAAAAAGTCGCGCAGCAACAAGAACAAAAATTGTAGAATGTATAACTATTTACAACAATTTATGTATCGTATTTTTATTAACTTCCATGTTAAATTTTATTTCGATATCTTTAACTTTGGAGTTATTAATTTCATACCGCTAAACTTTAATACCGTTTCGCCCACTGTGCCGTTGTCAGAATTTCAAAATAACAAGATTTCGCAAACATGCAAAAAAAAACCAGGTGGCAACCTAACCCGCCATTTTGAATATTAAATTTCTGACATCTGGTTCGAATTCAGCGAACAATGTTAAATGATATTTAAGACTCTTAAAAATAAATTTTATTTGGTGGCAGCCCTTTTGTAAAACAGTTGTCATAATTTTAAAATTCTGACAACGGATACAGATTCACTAACCTTTTTTTACCTAGTGTTCTCTCCAGCAACGAATTCGTACAAATGAAAAATATTTAGGTGCCAACCTTATCCGCTATATTTAATTTAAAAATTCTGGCATTCGATTCGAAATCAGCGACTCTCTAAAACTGTTAGATAATGTTTAAAACTCTTAAGATTACATTTTATTAGGTTGCACCCATGTGGTAAAACATTAGGTTGCAGTATTATTTGGAATCAGCGACCCATTTTTACCTAGTGTTCTCCTAGCACTGAATTCATTAAAATTAAAAAATTTAGATAGTAACGCTATCTGTCATCTTGAATTTTTAAATTCTGACATCAGATTCGAAATCAGCGACCCTCTAAAACTGTTAGATTATGTTTGGAACTCTTAAAAATTCATTTTAGTAGGTGGCAGCAATATTGTAAGACAGTTCCATAATTTTAAAATTCTGACAACGAATGTGGATTCAGCGACCTTTTTTTATCTAGTGTTCTCAGCACCGAATTCGTAAAAATTACAAAAATTTAGATGACAACCCTATCTGCGATCTTGATTTTTAAAATTCTGGTATCAGATTCAAAATCAGCGTCCCTCTAAAACTGTTAGATGATGTTTAAAACTCTTAAAAATATCTATTATTAATTAGCAACTCTGTGGTAAAAAATAAGGTGGCAGCCCTATCCGCCATCTTGAATTTTAAAATTTTGACATCAGATTCTAAATCAGTGACCCCCTATACTCTTAAAAAATATTTAAAACTCTTTAATAACATATTATAAGGTGGCAGCCCTGTGTTAAAAAATTAGGTGGCAACCCTATTCACCATTTTGAAAACACCTTTATACACGTATATTTGTGGCATTTTTAAAAAAAAAAAAATTTAAAATGCCAAAAAACCAATAAAAACGCATTAAACACACACTAAAGCACTAAATACGCATTAGAACTGAGTTTGTGGGGTGAAACGCTTCACGCCACTATGGCCATTTTAAAAACACGGCTGGTATCACATAACCACTTTATAGATATTTCACAAAGGCTTGATATTTTTGAAGAACAACACGACCGATATATTTACCTTGAATTTGTGTTGAGTAGTTGGCATAAAACACAATAAATTTACTCTATTAAAAAATATTTATGGAAAAAATATTTTACCACTGTTTTGGAAGAGCAACACAATATGCGTCTGAATGCTTTGCTGTATCATGAAAAACTGCGTGGCAATGAAAGAAACACGTGGTGGTTTGACGCTTGGTTATATGTAAGCGTGCTGTCAAAACTTTACAGGTACTCTACTTTCAGTAAATTGTCGATTGAGTCCAAATTTATTCATAGATTTTCACAAAAAAAAAAGTTATTTTTCCTAACAAATTTATTTATCTTTACGACATAGACGCTTTACTAGACAATTTTTCTTGTATAAATTTTTTATGAGATTTTTTCCAAAAAAAATTTTATTTTTTTCGTGTTATCATTCATTATGTATGTTGTATTTTATAAAAAAAAAATTTCTAAAAAAAACTTATCCATACAATTGAAAATTTTTTCCGTTTTGTGGTAAGAGGGCTATAAAGTTTTAGAATTATTAAAATAAATATAATCCCAAATTCATACTTTTTACATTTTAATATATTTAGCCAAAATCTTAATTTATTTATCATCTTACCTACTTTCACATTCCTACCTTTACATTCACTCAGAAGTCAATAAATTCAGCTATTGATTAAAATCAGCTAGTTATAATTAAAGTTTAACTGAATATAAAAAAATTCTAACTCCTTTAACCCTCCGATGAGTGAGAAGGTCCCTAGGGACCTTTTTGCCTTTTCAAACTGAAATTACTCCTACTTCGGCCACTACAACCACCCCCCAAAGTTACTCTGTATTCCAAGAGTATTTTGTTGCGCATCTTTTGGAAAAAAAATCAAGCCGATCGGATCATTACTTTAGGAGTTATTGAGGTTTTAGTGAGAATAGTACGCGTACGTGTGAATAGGTCCGTATGGACCTTGTACTGAATTTCACTAATAAATGCATGTTTTTGGGCATCATTATTATTTTTTTATT
Organism: Coremacera marginata; assembly: GCA_914767935.1. Taxonomy (NCBI): domain Eukaryota; kingdom Metazoa; phylum Arthropoda; class Insecta; order Diptera; family Sciomyzidae; genus Coremacera; species Coremacera marginata. Next base: position 194,306,388 of record OU612043.1, read on the forward strand.
GTTTCAACACATAATTTACTTGTTCTGAACACAAAGACCTAAACTCAAAGACATTAGGGATGATGGTAAAAACAAAAAATTCTAAGAAAAATTCGAAGACATGAACTTTATTGCTTTCAAGGAAAGGCACAATATTCTAATAAAGCCAGCTAAGTATGGTTTGAAAGTATGGTGGTTATGCGACTCACAGAGTTATTATCCTGTGAAGGGAATGGTATATTCTGGAAAACTGCCAAACCCACAACGGGAGATAAACCAAGGGCAGAACGTAGTGCTGGATCTTGTGGAAAAATATTTAGATGCTGGCCGTACTATATACGCGGATAATTTCTTTACCACTCTTGACTTGGCGCGTATTTTGTTGAGGAGGAAGACCGCATATGTTGGTACAGTGCGCTACAACAAAACATTCATTCCACAGGAGTTCAAGAAGAACCCGAAGCGCACCATCAATAGTACATTATTTGGGTTCAACGAAGGGGATATAGCGTTATGCTCATACGTGCCGAAAAAAAATAAAGTGGTGAACGTGCTCTCCACAATGCACTACACCTGCCTCGTTGACGAGCAAACCGAGAAGCGGAAGCCCTATGCCATATTAGATTACAACGCCAACAAATGCGGCGTTGATACCATGGATCAAATGCTAGGCACTTACAGCTGCAAAAGAGCAACACAACGATGGCCGTTGGCCATGTTTTATAATATGCTGGACGTCGCTGCATTTGCTGCTTTTACGATTTACAACGAAATGAAGCCTATAAAAAGGAGTGACAGACGGCGGTCGTTCTTGTTACTGCTAACGAAACAATTGGCCACACCAAATATCGAAGAACGTGCCCTGAACAACCATATAACCTCATATCCAAGGATACGCAATGCGATGGAAGCATTCGATGTCAGGGTAAGAAAAACATCTTCAAATTCAAGAATAGAATATATATTTATATGTTTTTTATTTTTCTTTTCATTTCAGGTATTACCAAGACCGATGGAAGGCAATGCACCGTCGTTTGCGGCTAGGTCAAGTAGACCGTCATGTCGCCTTTGCCGTTCTGAGTACGGGCGACAGCGGAAAACGCGGGCACACTGCTTCGGCTGCGGCAACGCTGTTTGCGGAGAACATAGCACACTTTTACATCGCTGCAACACTTGCGCACAGGGCGGGGGACAAGAAGTACACGCTCAACAACAATAATTTTTAAACTTTTTTATAATAGTCTTAAGAAAATTCAAGCAAAAAAAAAAAAAAAAAAAAAAAATTAAAAAAATTGAAAAAATTATTTTTGTATGTAGATTTAGTTATAAACAATAAAAACAAAAAAAAATTAAAAAAAAAAAAATTTTTATATGAAAAAAACATGATTTACAAAAAAGGTCCGTAGGGACCTTTTCACACGGCCGTGAAGTTCAGAACTGTCACTCATCGGAGGGTTAAGAGATACTTATTTGATTTCCTAAGGATTTTTGCAAAGATTAATCATTTATGAAGTATAATGGGGTTTTATTTTTATATATCATCCAGTTTACGAATCAAATTTAACTGAAGTTGCTATGTAGAAATGAAAAATGATAACACATATATTTTAAAATTTTAGTTTTTTCTCAAACTAAGAGATGAGAAGACTTTATAACTGTCCGGGAATAGTATTTCAAGCCAGTCGGCAAAAAAAAAAAAAAAAAAAATTAAAAAATAAAAATTTTATTCCTCATCCACTCGTTTCTTTGTTAAATTTTTACTCAACTTGTACAGTCAAGTCTTCCATTCTTATGTCAAAAGCGAATTCTTAATATAAGAAAGCTCCAGATTCCATTTTATTTTTTATCGCCATTTGCATATTTATAAATACATCATCGTTCAGGTGCTTTTAGCGCTCAATATTTATTACAACTTGACATGTTACTTTTTTATAAATTTTGGTTTATCGGTTGCTTTACATTTACGCACTGCAAGCAAGCAAACACCAGCACCACTGCGACCAACACCACTACACCACATCGCAGTACTTAGCACAAATACACACACACACACACACACACACACGCACGCATCCTTTTGGCAAACATTTTTGATTTATTTATGCTTTGAGTGTGTAGCTCATATTTATTTTTTTTTTTTTTTGTTTGTTTTTGCTTTGAAGCGGCTTACTTGCATGTCGTTGCACTTAACGAAGCCGCGTCACACAATTCTTACCGAGCAATATTTCAACAACGACGTGCTAGTAACCAATGCATAAAAATGTGAACATTTGTGTAGCGCCCCTAACGTGACATAAAAGCGGATTTAATCGTTCACCTAAATTTTGAGCATCAGTGTTTGCTTCTTTGTGGGTATCCAAGATGTAAAGACATGAATTTATACAGCTGCCATTGATGTAATGATGAGACAAAAACTTAACTTATTTTAATAAATAACAAAAATTGTGAAAATTTATGTTTACATTAAATAGCTTACATTTAATAATTTAAAAAATTTATTTTAAAGACGATGCATTTACCAAACATAAAGGTTAATTAAAGCATCATCCATAAATTGTATCGAAGCTATAACAATTCTACACTTCAAGTTTAACCGAAAAGCAAATCCTGCCTATAATTAAGCGCTTGACTCTTTCTTCTTAGTTTGCAGCTCTTTCTTTTACTGCTTTGTCTTCTTCTTCTTCTTCTTCTTCTTTACTCATGGCATTGTCTTTCGTGCCAATTCTGGCCTCACTTTAGATCTGTGTGCTTTTTGTTGCCTGCAAACTATTCACACAATTAATTCTCTTAAGTAGCAAATCAAGGAAGAAATTAAGAGGGACTTAAAACAATGATAACAAAACTTGAGTGGATTATTTTATTTGCCTGTTGAAGCCATTAACAATGGGAAAATGTTTTTGTAATCAAAGGATTACTTTAGCCAATGGCTTTTATTGTTGTTGTTGTTGTTGCTATTTTTTTTATTAGTCTAATTGTTAGAGTTCTTTAGGTATATTCTATGTTTGCTTAGTCATAATCGGATTAATGTTTTATTTTCCCTTTCTTATCAATCTCAGAAATTAATGAGTTTTTGCTTAACTCAGTATATATGTATTTGGATTGAAAAATTTTAAATTCGACTGAAATAAGTATGTTTGAGAAAAAATTTAGCCACTCTTAGCTTGGAATTTCATGGAGACACTGATAAAATTAGTTATATAAATTAAACACACTATTGAAATAATCTGGTTCAAGGCAGAGCATGAGAGTATTTATAAATGATTGAAAAAACTATAAATGCGTTACAAAGATATACTTCGAAATTGTTTGAGAAATAAACTTATAACTTAAAATTCGTCTATTAAAATTAAATCTCAGAACATATGGAACTCTTCCCATACAAGGTGACTTTATTTTAACGGTAAAATATCTTCAAAATCCACAAAAATGAAAGAAATCCTTTGAAATTGTGCATGTAAGCTTCGATATATAATATCTCCCATAAAAATTGACTTTATTTTAAATGTAAAATCTCTTAGAAATCCGCAAAATTAGAGAAATTTCTTGAAATTTTGTACGTAAGCTTTGATGTTTAACATAAATCATATCTATGATATTTGGCAAAATTCAATGAAAATCGCGCCTACTTCTTATACAAAGTGGCTTTATTTTAAACGTAAAGTCTTTTAAAAATCAAAAACAACTAAGAAATTTTGAAATTTTGCTCATAAGCTTGGAAATATAATATGAAACATCTCTATAGTTTTGGGTAAAATCGGATGAAAACCACGGCTACCTCACATACAAAGTGACGTCATCAAAATAAGAAAACTTTCATAAATATAAAAAACTGAATGATATCGCGTCTGCATGTACCCAAATTCGTCGCTCATCGTTTATCCAACCCTTACATTTATTCTTCGGTATAATGTGGAGTATTTAGACTAGAGAAATGGGTGTGGAATTTTACTTTTAATCGAACTTATGTTACACCGAGTGTCTGCTAATTTGAGAAGTCTTAAGTTTATAAAATTCGGTGGTACTAGACAGTGGGCATGGCACTTTACTCTGCACTATTTGTCTGATTTCAACAAAATTTCGTTCATATATTCTTTAGTAAAATAAGAAGTTTTAAGCCTATAAAATAGGGTGGGGTTGGTAAAAGGGTGTGTCAATTTAATTTTGATTGAATTCCATCTTCACCGATTGTCCGACTTAAACCAAGTTTTGCACACATATAACTTGGCATAAGGATCAGTCCGTAGTTTATAAAAGTGAACGGTACTAGACCGTGGATGTGGGAATTTATTTTTAATCTATTTCCATCTACACTATTTCTCCGATTTCAACCAAATTTCGCACATATATTCGGAATTCCTTCCGATTTTAACAACGAAATTTTGCAAATATATTCTTTACCATAAGAAGCAGTCCGTAGTTTATAAAAGTGTGCGGAATCAGATATACTTCAATACGGCCGCGGGGGGTATTTTAGCTTCGGTACCCTGCCGTAGCTCTATTCCTTACTATTTAATTAAAATGATTCCAAATCTGCATCATAGTGCAAAAAATTACAATGCACATTTTTAAATTTTCAAAATAAAACTACAATGGTCAGTCAGACAGTCCTATGTATATGTCGAAAAACTGTCCTATATGACGAACAACTTCTTTTCACTTCAACAGTGACGAGAGGCGCATATTTCAAAGATGAAATGTCATTAACATCAAAAATTTATTTTTAGTTGCATATTCCCAAAATTGTTTCCATTTTATATTTTATCTTCATACGCGAAGTTTTTATTCAATATTTGATAAATCTTCTATGACAAAGTTTCTAAGGCTTGCTTGTTAATATTTTTTTGTTGAAAAACAATGTTTGCGCTCCTTCAGAAGATCTAGCTTAAAGGCTTTCAAAGACATCTAAGAAATTTTTTATTAAAAATAAATGTATTTAAATAAAATAAAAAAATAAAATTATCTAAAAAACCGAAATACTCTAAAAATTTTAGGCTGCGGTACCTGTAGATAATTAACGATATATTTCAATCATCAGAAAATGCCTTTGTTTTACCTGAAAAAAATAGATAATATTCTGATAACCTTTAAACAGCAATTCCAAATAAACCTGGAGTAGCATAAATAAAACGATTGCACCAAAATGCTTAATCAAACCTGCACTAAACAGTATATATAAAGGGTGATTTTTTAAGAGCTTGATAACTTTTTTTTTAAAAAAAACGCATAAAATTTGCAAAATCTCATCGGTTCTTTATTTGAAACGTTAGATTGGTCCATGACATTTACTTTTTGAAGATAATTTCATTTAAATGTTGACCGCGGCTGCGTCTTAGGTGGTCCATTCGGAAAGTCCAATTTTGGGCAACTTTTTCGAGCATTTCGGCCGGAATAGCCCGAATTTCTTCGGAAATGTTGTCTTCCAAAGCTGGAATAGTTGCTGGCTTATTTCTGTAGACTTTAGACTTGACGTAGCCCCACAAAAAATAGTCTAAAGGCGTCAAATCGCATGATCTTGGTGGCCAACTTACCGGTCCATTTCTTGAGATTAATTGTTCTCCGAAGTTTTCCCTCAAAATGGCCAACTTTTTGTTGCCAAAAATGGAAGAACTGAACTTGGTTGACATGTGGTTTCAACAAGATGGCGCTACATGCCACACAGCTCGCGATTCTATGGCCTTAAGGGAGGTTTTACGCAAAAGCTGTTAAAATTAAGGCAAACTTTGGAAGACGTTTTCTACAAAAGTTTATTATATATACAAAAAAATTCCATTTGCATGTTAATTTTACCTTATTAGCATAAGTAAAGAAAAATTTTTTTGTTTGTTAACAAATATTTTTTATGTTTTAAGATGGCGCTGAAGTAGGTGTCCTTCAAAAAAAAGGTGAAAATTGACCCACATGATAGCGCGACTCCGGATTGTCTAAAGAAAAAAAAAATGCATTCGGAAAGTGACCCTTGAATGCGCATTTTTTACTAAAATCGAATGAAAATATGGCAAATGAAGAAAATTATGAATCATAGAAAAAAAATCTGAAAATTTACGTCATTTTTGACCATATTGTTGAGTGTAAAAACTAGAAAAATTTTTTAAAGACGCTCATTTTGGTAAAAGATGTGCAGAAAAACAATATCAAGAGTATAAAAATAAAAAAAAAAATTAAAATCGGTCGACTGGTTTTTTGCAGTAGTGTGGGCCATTTGAAAAAGTTTGTTTCGAGAAAAACGCATTTAAAGTTTCAAACTTTAAAAGCATCAAAGCGGTCAAACTCAAAACAAAACTGTAACTATTAATGTTTTTTTTCTACATGGTAGACTTATACAGTATATATAGATAGAAACATTCCATGCAAATAAACACTTTTGCATTCACGTACAGCGAGCATCACGAGCCTTAACAGATTCTTCAGTTTGGTCTATTGGTACTCTGGCGCACCGGGCTTTCAGCGCTCTATAATCTATATTATAAGCGAGATTAATTTAAAAATTTTTACATATTCTCGAATATTTGTACAGTAAAAATCAATTAAATAACAAAATTCGAGTTAGACCTCTCTCAAGGGAGGTTTAGGCAGCCAATTTTTTTGAAATCGGATTTTTCAACTATTCAAGAATATGTAAAAAAAAAAATCCCGCTCATAATACAGATTCTATAGCGCTTACAAACCGGTGCGCGAAAGCATCTGCATATATATTATATAAGCTATACCTTGTAGAGAAAAAAGTCAGTTTCGATTTAGAATTTGAAAGAATTTTAAAGTTAGGAGCTTTTTTCTCGAAACATACTTTTTCAAAATGGCCAACACTACTGCAAATAAACTAATCGATCGACTTCAATTTTTTTTTCTAAAGCTGTTTCTAATGTTATTCTACACATCTTTTACCAAAATGAGCGTCGTTGAAAAATTTGTCTAGTTTTTACACGCAACAGTATGGTCAAAAATGACGCAAATTTTTCAGACTTATTTCTACGATACATAATTTTCTAAATTTCCCATATTTTCATTCCATTTTGGTAAAAGATGTCCATTTTCGAATGCAATTTTTTCTTCCTTAGACAATCTGGAGTCGCGCTATGATGTGGGCTAGTTTTCACCTTTTTTTTGAAGGCACCTACTTCAGCGCCATCTTTAAACATAAAAAATATATGTTAATAGACAAAAAAATTTTTCTTTACTTATACTAATAATGTAAAATTAACATGCACATGGAATTGTTTGTAAATAAAATTAACTTTTTTAGAAAACATCTTCTAAAATTTGCCTTAATTTTAACTACTTTTGCCTAAAACCTCCCTTAAGAACAACCAAAATTCGAAACTAAGATTGCGAAAGGCTAATAAGGCCTATAAAACTCTGTAAAATTTTCCAAAGTGGTTAAATATTTGAATAAAAGAACTTCATTTTTATTTCTTTCTATTATTAAGTTTATGGTTTTTGTTTTCATACAAAACCCAAAAAATCCGAAAAAAATCAAAAAGTTAATAATGCCGAGTACGAATAATACGAATTCATGGACTTTCTTGTTCGAAAAGTTTGCAACATAATCATCTGGTATAAAATAGAATTTGATAAAACAGTTCCCCATATTAGTCGTTCTAAGAACCATCATTCGAACTTAGAGTAATTCGAATAATTCGAAATCGAATTACAAAAAATTAAAATTTCAAGAGAGAGAATTAAAAGCCTGAATAAGTTCAAAAACCATTACCGAAATAGTAACAGGCATAAGGAGCCAAATAAAAATAAAACGACAACCAGCTTCGTGCGATTTATTAAAATTTGCTTATACGAGTCAGAACATAGAGATTATTTTCGGAAAATTTCAAGAGCCAAGAGTCAGAATAAGAAAAAGCTCAATACTTAGCTGCGCAGCCGTGAGCAGAAATGCTGGACCGAAGCGCGCTGTGGCGAAGAGAGAGAAAGTAATTGCTTTTGGGTACTTTAAGCCACGAAGTGATACCAGCGAAGAGCACTAGGAGCACACGATAGCCGAAGCATTGAGCACTTGTCGTGCCCAAAGTTATCGTCATCGTTTCGCTTGTCGTCTTTGAAATCGTTGCGGTTGCTTATGTTCTAGCTGCTGATATGGATGTAGTTGTTGTCGCTGCACAAGACTGCGAAGCTTATGTGTGCGTGTGTTTGTGTTTACAATCGTTTCTAGCTGGATAATGTTATCCTGTCGCGTTCACTATTTTTGAAAGCGACCAACGAAGTTCGCGTTCAGTTAAAATTGTGTCCTCGTAATGAAAGGATATTCGTTACATTGTTGTTAAGTTGTTGTTATCAGTTTTATTCAAAAAGGATACAAATAAAAAGAAAAAAATAATAAAAAAAAACCTTATTTCAAAGCAATGCAGCTATAAGAAAAATAATATAAAGCAAAAACAAAAAAAAAAAAGGAGTCAACAAAAAATCAAGCCAAAATACGCAAAAAAAAAAAAAAAATTAAACATAAAATAAATAAAAAAAGATGCAGTGAATTTCTAGCAAAAGTAAAAGTGACAAATATATATACACAACACATAAATATAAATGTAAAACTTGAATATATATGGTTTTATCTATTTATAGTAAAATAAAACATATACTTTTATACAAAGGTGTGCTTATAGATTAACAGACAAAGTGGTAGTCAAAATTGAACAGACTAACGCTTAATTCTGTAAAGTGACTAAAAAATTTGTTAATTTTTTTTGCAAGTTAACCGAAAATTGTTCAATGTCTGTTGAATAGTGTGAAAAGTGATTGAAGAGATTTTGACAAGGAATTGTAAGATTTTCATTTTAAGTTCTTATAAAAATTATTGTTTTGGTTTCTGAAATGAAGTTTTAAGGTTTTTTTTTTTTATATATTTTAGATATATTTTTTTAAATTTTTGAATTTTCGAAGAGCACTTAGTATGTTTTACTTAAATTCAATGGATTTAATAGTCAGAATAGGGCACCTGAATCTTTTTTACGTTTGTATTTAGCTTATTTAATAGCATTCGAAAGATTTTCTTCCTATTTTATATTGGGTCTATTAATGTTGCAATATTTTTTATATGCTTTTTTGATATTGGCACATTAAAGGTCTGCATTTTATAATATAAAATACGACTCATACCCACATATATATATATATATATAAATATATATAATAATTTTGCTGCTAGGCCTCTAAAAGCAAACAGTCATCGATTTTTGAGCACCCATACAAACTCACGTACATAAATGAAATCCTTCATACATAGAAAGCGTGCACATGACATGTTCTACTATGCGGCTAAATGTAATCATAAAAACGAAAACAGGCAAAAACGTCATTAAATGCTAAAACTCTGAAATTGAAGCTGTTTGAGATTGTTTTTGTTTTTGGCTTTTGATGAAGCAAACGTTTTTCTGTTACTTGCTGCTACGCTCCAGCAACATTGCGTTGCTGTAAAACCGGAAGTAAAATACGCACATACAGTTGCACTACCACCACCACCAACACTACCACCATTCACCATCACAAATACATGTTCACTCACGTACGTGCTTGTGTTTATGGTAATAAAAACTTATGATTGCAAAAATTTATAGAAACTGCTTGAATATAAAATAAAAATTGAAACATTTTTTCACTGTTTAGATAAGATGCTGGTAGATGTAGAAGTAGAAGGAGGATGATTTTGATTTTTTTATATTATGTGAAAATTTCTTTGAAGCGTTATCTTTTGTTTAAAGTTCGTGAAAATATTTGTCGTTAAACTAAGCAAACCTGGAGGTTGAAAAAATAATAGCAAAAGATTTAGTCAGATCGGTATATATGTAATTGAAATTTATATATTTTTAGACATAAAGTCGTAGACTATAGAATTTAAAGCTAGCTGATGCTATAAGGAAGAAATTAAGTCATCCATCAATATATTGTTAGAACTTGGTGTTGAAGGTTAGCAGGGAATGAGGACATATAATCAATTAAGCAATTTTGAATATCATGCTTTTAATTAAATTTAACTAAATTTTTTTATAACCTAATTGAGCAAAGTGTATATTTTTGCTAAAAAAAAATTTTATTTATGATTTTAAAATAACTTACGAAAGTTTGAATAATTTTAAGTTAGTTTTAGAACAGTTCTTATTTTGTTTCTATAGTGATAACTGAAAGCTCTTGAATATCGATAGGAATTTCTTATGCAATTTTTTTAAACTATTTCTTTTTTCTTTTTTTAGACTTTAAAATATAACATTGTTTTGATTTTACATGAGTCTTGAAAGAAAGCTTGTTTATATAATTTTCATCAAATTTTCATCATTGAAAAAATTATGAATTTGAATAGATTGAACTCTAGTTACAAATTACAGGTCGGAGTACACGTCACTCAATTTAAAATGTTTAGTTAAATATCAATGAGAATATATATACATACACTGAATATGAACAGAGTTCCGAAAAAAATCCACTTTCCATTTTGCATCCAAAATTGGTGCAACAAATAATAGTTAATAATACATTAAAAAAAAATACAATATGTTCTCAACATAGGCCTGAAAATATATTTTCGACTTGGAAATTGATTGGAAAAATAATTGTGTTCACACAAAATGAAACAAATTTTTTTCCTGTCGAGTTTTTGAGCAAATCTGTCAGCAGAATCAAAACAATAATCATCAAAATAAGTTATTTTAAAGAAGTCATTAATCTGCTTATTTATATACAAAATGAGACATTTTTCATGTACCTTTTCCTCTGAAACCACTCATCAGATTGACATTAAGTATTGTTGATTTACTTAGATAGCTTATGCGTAAAGCTGGTAATAAAAGCTGGTTGGGAAAATTGAGTCATTCCTTTTTTAAAAAAAAATTTTTTTGCTTAAGAAAACAAAAAAACAAATAATAGGATAATATCTTTTATAGGTTCGGATAAAATAAATTTTATATATTTTGATGAAAAATACTAACATATTTCCCTTATTTACTCATTAAAAATCAAAACAAAGCTGTAAATTAAAGGCCTTTATAAAAAAACATGAGTTTAAAATATTGCGTAAGAAACAGCTGAGTATTTAATAACAGTTGATATTTAAGAGCTTAAAATTACCTCTAGAGAACTAAAATAAAAAAAATGTTCTGGATTATTTTGAAATCGGAAATCATCTTGATTTGGTGTGATTTTTAAGCAAAAAAATACACTTTGCTCAATCAAATTATTTTAGAAATTTAGTTAAATTTGTTCGATAGCATAAATGAAATGCTTCTTTTCAATAGAGCGAAAATCTAAAAAGTGAAAGAAAAAAAAAATTTGATTTTTGTTTTTATGTTGGCATTAATTTTTATTGCTAGTTATTTTAAGCCTATGATACGACACTGAATATAAAAATTTTTTATAAATAGCAGTTTTTATTTAAAACAACCGAAACAGGTTTGTTTATATTTTATGGTGTTATATATATTAGGTGGTATATTAGATGGATTCAGGACTCCATATATATTATTACAATAGCTGCATTCCCGTGGCACTGGATCAGATCAAATCTCAGTGGAACAGTTTTAGTTCAACTTTATTACAATTTGGCGCAGTAAGACGAAGACTCGTCGAAGAGTACTTCATATTTGCCTACTATGTTCGTTTTGAAAACGAACATGTTTTCAACTTGGCAGCATTTTAAGATCATAAATAGAGCCAGGAAAAGAGCTGGTTCTAATTTTTAATTTTAAACGCTCTAGATTAACGACCACGGGAATGCAAGATGTCATAATTATGTGTGAGTAAAAAAAAAAAAAAAAACAAAGGAAAAAAATCGATTAATTCCAAAAACTGGAAGGGCGAAGTTATATAACGTGATTTTAATAAACTAAGTTCTTATTTTTTTATATTTTAATTTTTGTTTTTAATTTTTTTTCAATAAAGCAGTATAAAAAGTTTTTTATAACATAAATTTTATGTAAAATTGTTTGCTGAACGTAAATATGCCAATGGGTTTTTGATACATTTAACCTTTGACCTTAAAACGCATATCGACTTAAAAGTCTTAAAGTTTTTTTTTATTGACTTAGAGTTTTTGAACCGTACCCTCGACGATATGCTAAGACTTTTGCAAAAAATAGTTTATTAACAAAACAAAAATATTAATATTTGGTCATTATTTACTAAGAACCATAGTTTATGTGAGATCATATAAGCAGACATTTTTTTTTTAAATGCATTTTTGCTTAATCCCCTATTTGCATATATGAAGAACGATCTCCTCATAATTAAAAATTGAAACCATATTATATAGCAGCGTCCTTCCAGTTTTTGGCATTTTTAATTTTTTTTTACTCACTCAATTTTGACATACAGGATTCATATTCTTCTCATGCAGGGAGATTCTAAAATACTTTAGTAAAATATCATAGCATATCAGAGCATATCTTTTTTATAGTTTTTTTTTTATTTGTGTTTATTTTTATATTAGTAAAATATAAGATAAGATATATATGTATATATATATATATATATATATATATATAGGTATACATATAAGATAAGATCAACATTTTGATCACAAGGGATTTTCAAAATAAGAAAATGGTTTGGGAATTTTATATTTCATTTTGATCAAACTAAGGTTAATTAAAAGGAAGGGTCTCAATAACTCAAGCCACGGCTCAATTGTGAAGACTCGAATTTGTAGTAGGTTTGTTTTCCGAAAATAAAAAAAAATATTTGGTTTTGAATTTTAGTTCTCATATTATTTCGAATACGAATTTTGACTACTTATAGAGCGCGTAAAAATGTACGTATACTCTGGTGAGCGTAAAGATATACGCGCCACTGTATTTCGTTGCAGATGGACTTGAGGGGTCAAAGTCCAAAAACCGAATATGAGGAATGAAAGAGAATCAAAAACTACACTTTTACATCCAATAACAACAAAACTGCATTTTGATTAGTTTATCTTTTGGGCAGTGGTTTTTAATTACGAAATAAAACTTGTTTATAAAAAAAAATCAAATTTAAAATAAAAAACACTTTTTAATAACGCGTATGACCTCCCTTATTTTGAATAAGTTCAAAAATGCGGTTCGGCATACTATTTATCAGGGTTCTTAGGGTTGGACTTTCTAAGGAGTCCTAAGCGAATGTGTTGCCTGTTGTTGAAGTATATTTTATGAACAAGTATGGCCCATACATTTTCAATAAGGTTCATGCCAGGGGAACACTCTGGCTACTCTAAAACTTCAACGTTTTCTGAACGAAACCAACCTTTTGTTTCCTTACTGGAGTGAATAGACACATTTTCTTGTTGAAAAATGTAATTTATCTCTTGGTTTCGCCTTAAGAAGGGCAATAAATTCATTTTCAGTACGTCCACACACTCTGCGGAGTTCATGCGACAGCTTGGGAAGACCAGCTCCAAAGTTCCTTTTGCAGAGAATCCACCCCAAGCCATCAATGACACATCAGCGAAGTATCTCGTAGAAAAGTAGCGTGGGTCTTTGCGCAGATCCCTCCAATAGCTACTAAAACCATCAGAGCCATCCAAATTAAACTTTTTTCGTTTATTAAGGAGAAGAATAGAGTGAAAGTACCTTGGTCCAGTCCCTGCCCATATTTTTTTTTCAAATTCAATCCGAGCAGTTTTGTGGCGAACTTGTAGTTTCGGTGCAGTTTTCAGATGCTGTCTTTCAATAACTCCAGTATTTTTAAGAGCCCTTTAAACCGTGGAACGAGACACGTTTAAGTCGCAAGAGGCAATTATTTCACTGGCAGTCATCATTGTGTTGCTCGCTGTTGCCACAATGCGTCGCTTGTCTCTTGGGGTAAGCTTTGGTTTCCTTCCTGAGTTCTTGTAAGCTCCGTAGTTATCCCTTTTTTTAAAAACTTCCGTACTACTCCTTCTGATCTACCAACTTCTCTGGCTGTTGCTCTTATTGATAGACTGGTCTGCAAAAGCTCAGAAATTTTGTCTTTTTCTGCAACAGTTAAATACTTTTTTTTCCCATCTTTTAATTTTAATTAAAAACCAATTGATTTTTTTACCGAAAACTTTCTTTGCACACCGTAAACTGCAGTTAGAATAAAAATTAAACAGTTGCGTACAATTTTATGATCACCCAATTAAGTAAAGAAATGATAAACTAAGCAAAATACAGTTTTGTTGTTGTTGGATGTAAAAGTGTAGTTTTTGATTCTCTTTCATTCCTCATATTTCGTTTTTGGACTTTGACCCCTCAAGTCCATCTGCGTAGTATCACTATGTTCGTAAATAAGTCTTGTTACGGAAAATTGTGTTTATTTTTTTTATGGTTTTTTTTAATATTTATGTATTGACCCCCTTTATTAAAATGAAAATGTTTTAGAATTGATTTTTCCATTTTCAAGTAA